>CM038046.1:48894658-50144658 GCA_021397845.1 Areca catechu | reverse complement strand
TTCCACTTCTTTTCGTTTTCTCCTTCGTGTGGTCCCCCTCCAACATTCCTAAGGTCTGAATAGTGGATTTCCAACCCTCTCCCTCCTTTTTTTGGGTAATCTTCTCCTCCCCTCTCGTTTTCTTTTGAACCGAACCATTTTGATCGTGTTCTTTGTTTGTGGGCAACCGTAAGCTTTTGCCTTTTTCTACCCTCAAATATCGGTTGGTATTCGATTGAAAACACTCATTTCTTCCCTCCATTTCGTGCATTTCTTCTATTTGCTCTCTTTTTCTTCTCAATTTCACAAACCCTCACTTACCTTTTCACGGTTCCTTCATTTGCCCAACTGTGAATTCCTTTTCTCCTCTCCAAAATTCTTGGTTCTCCTCTTTCTTAGCACTGCACTATCCTTCTTCTCCCTAAATTACCCTCTTCCATCCATATAGGTCCAAGGAAGCATTTGGCTGTAAGGAAAAGGAGATTGGAACAAGGCCAGGGTAGTACTGAGCGACGAAGAAAGACGAGACATGAGCGTGAGCCATCCCCAGAGGCACCTGCACCAGTGCCAGCCAGCTTAGTACGGAAGAGCATTGCGAGCGGGAGATGTGTGGACATACCCTTCTGGGATCAGCATCACTTTTTTATAGGAGATGTACTGAGAGATGCAGGTCTGGTTCACTTCTGCATGATGACTGAGAGATTCTACCCAGACCTCATCAGGGAGTTCTATGCATCCATGGCCACTGATGGCATCGGATGGTTTGCTACTGTTCGTGGGATCGAGATTCCAGTGACACCAGAGGTCATCAGTCATGTTTGGAGGATTCCACTTCATGGCACAGCCGCCACTTCTATCAGCGACAGAGAGCGCACCTTCAGATATATCTTAGAGCGCGAGAATTTTAGCGGCATTTCCACAGTAGCCGCTAACCAGCTATCATTGGAGATGAGAGTGCTGCATCATATCATCGCCCGCATCTTGATTCCAAAGAGCGGGAGATTCGACTTTATTACAGAGCGTGAGCTAGTGTTGATGGTGTCCCTGAGACAGCGGACTCCCATCAACCTTCCCAGGATCATGCTTTAGCAGATGGGAGAGGCAGCATCTCACAGGAGACTAGTTCAGCCATATGGCATGGGGCTGACACAATTATTCAGGGAGTATGGAGTATCATTTGTTGGAATACCCTTCAGTCAGCTGCAGCATACTGACATATATGGAGAGAAATCCCTGCATAGGATGGGATTTCGACTGATTGGTGATCGTTGGGTGCGACGGGAGTCTGGCCAGGAGCCAGATGAGGAGGAGGAGATTCGAGCAGCTGAGGCAGGGCCTTCAGAGCCTACCGATCATGGTACACCTCCTCGCCCAGCACCAGAGTCAGAGACTGCGGAGCTTGAGCCATTCACGCCACCACCCTCATCAGCTCCAGCACCTTCTACTACTGCTACACCACATAGGACTACAGCGAGCACATCGAACTTTGAGCAGAGAGTGACTGATCACATTTCAGAGATCCGGATAGAGATTGCTGGTGTACGACAGGAGCTACATGGTCTGCGGATCCACACAGACATGCGCATTGGAGCTCTCTCAGCTACTGTCGATACAGGATTCTGACAGATCCTCAGCTTACTGAGATTGGCAATGCCACCGGGGACTGTAGATCCGAGAGTGCCTCCTCCACATTCTGATGCTGATGATGATGATGATGATGATGCTGATGATGATGATGATGATGATGATGATGATGATGATGATGATGATGATGATGATGATGATGACTCCAGTGGCTACAGTGATAGTGATGGAGATCAGCCTGGAGCAGGTAGCTCTGATGTTCCACCTATTGATCCGATTCCAGAGATTCCCCCTTCTATAGATCCTCCTTCTACTGATCTTCCCAGTACTGATCCTCCAGCTACAGATATGCCAGTAGATACTGAGATTACTGAGTCACTCTTTGAGACTCTTACATGCATTCCAGATGATAGAGTGGAGCATATAGAGACTGATATTGATGATCCCACTACTTATGAGCTTGTCAGCAGGCACACTCCAGCTCAGTCTACTCAGCATACTGATCCACCTACTCCTACTGCTACTACTTCTGTTAGGACACCTTCGGAGTCTTTTCCACGGACCTATAGATCTCGTAGGACTACACCTAGGTCTGGTCCCTCTCTGAGGACTCGGAGTCTCACTCATAGGACTCCAAATCCTCATCTAGGATCTTGGCTCCTATCTCTTTTGATATTCCTTATGATGAGGAGTAGCCTCATAGATTTGCTTGATGTATGATGTACTAGTTTGCTTTGTATGTTCTGATGTATCAGTATTTTGTGCTTACTATGTAAGCAATTTTGTAACTGAATACATTCATTTATATATTTATCTACATTGTGGTATTTTACTGTCTGATGCCAGCTCTTAGCATTTATCTTTTTAAACCCTCAAGTTAGAATGTCTTTGCTATATCGAATGCACAAATTGAGGGGGAGCATATATTTTATGCAACTAAGTACTTCATTGTAATGGAACATAATTTTCTTTAGTATATCTTTTACTACAAAGAATGCACTTTTTGATTCTTGACAAAAGGGGGGAGTATAGTAAAGTATATATGGTAGAGTATAGTAAAGTATATATGGTAAAGTATAGTAAAGTATATATGGTTCTTATGACTCTTTCATAGAGTAGAGTAAAGCTATTATGGTTCTTATCTTTTTGACTCATGAGAATGTTTTCACAAAAAGAAAGAAGTAGATGAAAAGTAAAATTTTTATGATATACTCATATATGTGAGGTTTCTTTGAAAATTTTTTAATGCTATATTTTGCTTTTGGACTTAATTGCATATATACTCAAGGTTTTGTCATCATCAAAAAGGGGGAGATTGTTGGCTTTGGATCCTTAGTTTTGATGATTAACAAAAGGTTGAGTATATGTTTGGACTAATGTTTCATTTCAAGATAAAGTTTCAGGCCATAGGTTATTCAAAAAGAGTATCAAGAGTATAATGATGAAACCAAGCTTGCTTGATTTGGGAAAGAGCTCTTCTACCTTAAACAAGATCAAATTTCTCATATTGGACCTTCTTATTAAGAAGTAATTGACAAAAGAAACAAAGACTTAGAGAAACTCAAGCATGGCACGCACCTCTCCAGAGTTTCAGAAAATTTCAGACCAGAGGTCGACCCCCAGAGGTCGACACCTTGACAAAGGTCGACCACCAGAGGTCGACTCATGAAGAAAAGAAAAGTTCAGCAAGGCCAGCATGGCAAAATTTCAGTGGCACGCTCCAGAGGTCGACCACCAGAGGTCGACACCTATCCAGAGGTCGATACCAGAGGTCGACTCATCGCCTGAGAATTCAAACTGGGCAGAACTATGGTTTTCTGGTTTTTTGCCTAAAATAAATTGGAGGTCGACTCATGAGGTTGACACTTGATCCAGAGGTCAACTCATGAGGTCGACTCATGGCACAACGGCTAGTTTTTCTGAACTTTTGATTTGATTTCTAACGGCCATAAACGGCCATATTTTTGATTCTAACGGTCTTGTGGAGTTGTTTCAGCTTGAATGAAGTATTTAACCTCCACCTAACTTCAAAAAAGTCAAGGAGACAAAGTGAAAAAGAAGAGAGAAAAACTACAAAGTTTCAATCAATCCTAAGCCAAAAAGAGTGAAAAACCAAGAGATTCCTTAGCCAAAAGATTTTTATTTTTGAGGAATCCAGCTTTCAAGTCTTTGGCATTTAGTGAGGTCCAAGATTCCAAGAAGAAGACTTGAAGAGTCTCCAACAAGAGCTACATCAAATTATTTTTGCTTAAAAAGGAGTTTGTCTTATTTTTATTCATTGTATTCATACTTTATTTGTGTTAGCCTAGTTTCAAGGGAATTTGAAACTAGTGTGAGGTTTGTTGGTGAGCCAATTGATAAAACCAACTAGGGTTGCTTGTAAGCCTGAAGCTAAAACAAGTGTGTAAGGTTTGTTGGTGAGCCTAGGTAGCAAAACCAACTTAGGTTTTGACTTGTGAGCTTTGTAAAACAAGTCGGCTGTAATCTAGAGAAGATTATAGTGGAAATTCCCAAGTATAGCTTGGGGAGTGGATGTAGGTGCTAGGTGCACCGAACCACTATACGTTTTGTGTGTTTGCATTGCTTTACTCTCTATCTTCTTTTGCTCTTTAATTGTTGTTATCTTTCATTGCTTCCATTGCATAATTACTTGAGCACTATCACTCTTCACATTTGAAATTGATAGCACATATATTGCTTTATTTTTTAAAAGACCCAATTCACTCCCCCTCTTGGGCACCATATCTGGGCAAAAGAAGATCTACAAGGCAATGGTTCTAATGGTCGGGTGCCTCTCTAGATGGGTTTTGAAGGGTTGAAGGTCTGAAGATTTAAGCTAGTAAGGACCCGTAAGGCCTAATGTTGGGCCTGGTAGAGTCCCCCAGGGGGGTTGAATGTGTTTTAGAGTGGTGACCAATAGGATCGGGAGTTAAAATATTCATTTGGTGGGGCACTTTTGGGGGAACATCCCAAAATAGGGCAGTCCTTTCAAATGACTCGGTAGCATGTTGCTCCAGTTATATAGGTTTGGTTATTTCTAAATCAGGTGGGCATTTGCCCCATATTCATTAAGATATAAACACCTCGATATTGGTGTTAGAGATAGCTAGACATAGTTCCCGCTCATCTTGAAATAGGTCAATCCTTCAATATCTCCGAGACCTTCAGGATCCCATGAGTGGGGTTTCCCCCTACATCACCTGAGATAATAAACTGAATTGAATAAACAATTCTATTATGTTGCTTAAAAATAAAGTACATAATACATGGGATATTTGTAGACTACATATCCACGTACATATGAAAATATATATATATGAAAAATATATGAAAAAAACATATGGGAGAATATATCAAAAAATATATGGAAGAATATATGAGAGGATATTCTAAAATCATGATATATATATATATAATTTTTTACATTCCACCTAAAATTGAAGATAGTAGTGTAGAAACTAAATTGAATTTGGATACCAAATCAAGATGTAAACTAGTAGAATGAGACTTAGTAAAGATATTTGTAAGCTGATCAATAGAAGAAATAAACTATAGTTATATAATCCCATATTGAATATGTTGACAAATAAAGTGATAGTTGTTTTCAATGTATTTCGTGTGCTCATGCAAAATATTATTATGACAAATTTGAATGGTATTCTAATTGTCACAGTGTAAGATAACAACATCTGATTATGTAACTAGCATATCTTTAGGAAACCAATGAAGTCAAAGAAGCTCGGTAGTAATTTTTTTTTATCAACTAAAACATGATATTCTATGATATTCTATTCAGTACTAGAGTGGGCTATTGCTGTTCACTTTTTGTTATGCTAAGAAAAAAGTGTGCCCTAAGAAGAAGCAAAATCTAGTGGTAGAGTGTTGGTCAGTAGGATCTCCAACTTAATTAACATCAAAGAAGGCATGCAAATGTAAAGAGGAATGAGCAGAGAGCAATGAAATGAAGTTCCCTTTATATAGCAAAATATCTGAAGCATAGCGATGTATTGTGTGGATCGAGGAGTAGCCATGAACTGACTAATAGTGTAGACTACATGGGCAATGTCTGGATGAGTGACTATATGGTAAACCAAACACACAACAAATTAGCAATAGAGAGTGACATCACGAAGAGGTCCACCATCAAATGGAGTCAATCTAATGTTAGCTTTCAAAGGTGTTGGGGCAATCCTATTGTCAATCAACTCAGAATGAGAGAGAAGATCAGAGACATATTTGGTTTGAGAGAGAAAGTATCTATCAACCGAGTGGAGATCTCAAGATCCAAGAAATAACTAAGGGGGCCAAGATTTTTCATCTCAAATTAGTGACTCAAGAAATCCTTAAGGTCATAGGTACTTGGAATATCATCCCTTATAATAATCATTCAATCAACATAAAGAAGAAGAAGAGTAGTACAAGCATTGGACTTGTGGATAAAAAGAGCTAAGTCATGAGGACTAGATGAAAAGCTATGCAAAGCAATAGTAGAATTAAATTTTGCAAATCATGCTCTAGGAGCTTGCTTAAGATCATATAAAGCTTGACGAAGATGACAAACATTATGATATGGATGATCATGCCTAGGAGAAGGCTACATATATACTTCTTCTATCAAGTCACTATTTAAGAAGGCATTTTTAACATCCATCTAGAAAAGCTACTATTTATGAGCAACAATAATAGCAATCAAAGAGTGAACAAAAGTAAGACAAGCCATTAGGGCAAAGGTCTCCTTATAGCCAACCCTATACTCCTGGAAGAAGCCCCCTAGCCATGAGATAAGCTTTGTAGTACTAAAATGAACCATCAACCTTAGTCTTGATCTTATAGACCCATTTACTTCCCATAATAGATTTGCCTAGTAGTAAATCAACTAAATCCCAAGTATATTTTTCTTTAAAGCCTATATTTCTTCGAGCATAGCTTGTTACCAATAGAGATTAGATCTAGGTTTTCTATAGGTAGTATATTGATGTAAGGTGAGAATGGCAAAATAATAATAAAATTTATGAAGATGAATAGGAGGCTCACATACTTGAGTGGAATGATGAAGGCTGGGAAGATCAAGAGAAGAAACTACTTGTGGCATACAAGGATCAGGAGAAGAGACCTCTTGTGGTATGTAAGGAGGATCAACAGGCTGATTGGGCTCGATAAGGATAGCAGTAAGTGTATCATCATTTGAGCTTGGAGAACCTATATCAAAAGAGATAAACTTGAGTAAAAGATCAAGTGAAGAATCTATGAATAATCGATAAGAACTTGGAGAGACAGAGTGAGGAGTAGACAAGGTAGTAAACATATTATGCTCTCAAAAGAGGACATGACAAGAAATCTGAAATCTTTTAGCAATAGGATCATAATATCTATAACCCTTATATTCAATGCCATATCGCAAAAAATAACAAAGATGGGCTCTAGGTTCTAATTTGGTATCTTCATTAGGCTGAAGAAGAACCAAGCATAAATAGCCAAAAGCTCTTAAAAAGTCATAATATGTAACTCTCCATAAAGTCTCACGTACAAAGATTGATACTAAAGAAGAGAAAAAGGGAAATGATTTATGATATATATACATTGATGTGAGAGTAGCTTCTCCCCAAAAGTCATTAGGGAGAGTGGTAGAAATGAAAAAAGCTCTAATAGTATCAAAAATATGTCTAAGCTTTCACTCAGCATGACCATTTTATTGAAAAGTACTTGGATAAGATTTGTGAGAGATAGTACCATATTGTTTAAGAGTAACAACAAAGGATGATTCACCATACTCTTTAGTAGTATTAGATATGAACACCTTCGTATGTTTCAAAAATTATGTATGAATCATGTTAGAAAATTCTTGATAAATTTTAGATAATTTAGATCAATTATGCAAAAGATAAATCTAAGTATAATAAAAATAATCATCAATAAATCCTACAAATACTTAGATCCATCCTTGTTAGGAATAGGTTTAGGCTCTCAAATATCAGAATGAACAAGATCAAAAGGAGAAAAAGAAAAAGAGGCACTATTATTAAATAGACTTACTAGTGACATGATCTAAATAATCATTAGAGATTAAGATTTGAGCCTTCGAAGATGTTGCATGATTGAGACGAGAGTGCCACAAACTGAGAGGTTTCAAAATGCTAGAATGAAGGGTAATGAAAAGATCAAATAGAACATGAAGATCCATAAGGTCAAAAAGGTGTCCAACTTTATGGCATGTGCCTATGAGCCTATCCAAGAATCCTATATATCACAATCATGAGAGGAAAGGTAAAGCTCTAAACTAAGATCACAAAGTTGACCAACAAATAATAAAAAATATGATAAAGATGGCACGAGGTATGCATCAGAAATAGAAAAAGAATGCATTCTAATAGTCCAACATGTTTAACATGAGTTGGAGATCTATCAGCAATGTGAATAGTGGGTACGAGTGGCTATAATTTTAGTGGATAATTATGAAGAATTAGAGATCATATGATTACAGCAACTAAAATCAATAATCCAAGAAGAATTATCTAGAGTGATGGATAAAACAAGGTAATGAAGAAGAACTTATACAAGATAAAATCTAATTAACAATTACCTCAATATCTGCTATGGAAAAGATAGTAGGTTGAGATGAAGACTTGGAGAAGGTTCAACATCAACCATAATAGTTATCTGAGTGGCATTCTACTAGTCATGCTTTATCTTTTGGTAGTCTCCATCGGATGCACCGTCGCTAGCTTCTCGAGGGATGGGACTCACCGTAATGATGGTCATCGCCATAGCCACCACCTTTGCAACGATACCTACTATTACCTCCTGACAAGCTCAGCTATATGCTTGGCTATTGCACAACCCACCGCTACTATCTCAAGGCTAGGCTTTGTTGATAGCAATGCTCCTCTCATTAAGGGTCAACTTTTGAATCCCCTCAACGGCTTTCCTTATAGCTTGTGCATGCTTGAAGGTTGTGAATCTAAAGCCTCTTAACCTCCCTGTCTTTGGATCATTGATGATCTTGGATTTGATGATCTTATTGAATTGATTGAAAGCCTTCTTAAGGTAGGCATCATCTATCACCTAGGCAAGCCTATCGATGAAGCAGTGGTATTCAACATCAAGAGCTACCATCAAAAATAGAGGCAAATAGAAATCTTGGTCCAGTGCATGAGGAAAAGAGAGACAAACAAATAGTGGTTGAAAATGGGTTGGATTGTATTGACATATTGACAATGAACAATCATTGCCCAGTATATTATTGACAATGAATTATTGGCTCTAGCACCATGTTGCAAGGAAGCAATAAACAAAATTGAAAGAATAACTCTATTATATTACCTAAGGCAATAAATTAAATTGAAAGAATAACACTATTGTATTGCTTGAAACAAAGTACATAATACATGGAATATTTATAGACTACACATCCAAGTACACTTGAAAGAAAATATATATGGAGAATATATGGAAGAATGTATGGAGCATATATGGGGAATATGTGAGAGAATATATGAAAAAAATATATGGGAGAATATATGAAAGAATATATGAGAGGATATTCTAGAATCATAATATATATGGAATATTCTAAACACATTTTTCATGTGCTTTTCTGTGCCAAATAGACAACAAATGGCCAATAGACTCTAAATAATTATTTAGATTGATATTATCATGGTTACTTACACTTAGTTTAGGAAAAATGCAAAATAGCCATGAGACATTGTTAGGTTATGCTTGTTTTAATTCCTCTAATTTGATTGCTAACAAGTGTTTGTTTGTGCCGAGCATAGCTTGTAAATGTTTTTTTCCTTTTACAAAGTCTTTTTTGATCCAATTTAATGATAGAGAATGATACAATGATCCCCTTTTTTCTAAGATATATGGTTATGAAATCTCTAAAATGTGGTCCTATTTTGCTTGGAATCTACCAAGTTCTGGGTAGAGTATTGTTTGGGACCTTGTGCATTATAGAGCTATACAAGGTGGGTTATAAAGTTTCTTCCACACATGGCACTATAGTAGAAGTTTTATGAGTCTCAACAACAATTACAACTTTCACAAGCTGAGAGCAGTAGAAATAGAGGACATGATGAAAAAGCAAAGTTACAAGAACTATGCCCAATACTATAACCACTAGGGAAGATATTTAAGAGCCGCTTAAAATCTCTTCTTTTTTTTGATAAGACAAAGCATTCATACAAATTTGATATGAATAAAATCCACAAAATCAGAAAATAAATACTCGTAAATGGACCAGGGGTAAACTCCATACAAGTCTAGACCATATCACCAGAATGCTACACAATAAATGAGGTGACCCAAATAGCAATAGAGTTTGCTTCACGGTAAATATATCAGATTATCAGTGAAGCAGCGCCCCTAACCAAAAGTCCATATCCTGCATGAAAGGATAAGTGGTGGCTCCATTAGCATAGGACTAAATCTATCTAGTAATAGTAGAGGAGTCTCCCTCAATCACCACCAGTCAGCTTAAAGTAAGTGTCTCGCATAGATAATGCCAGCCTATGCAGCTCATAACGTAGCCTCTGGAACCAAAAGCCCAAAAAGTCAACTACCACCCACTACCACTAATATGGAATCAGGGCCTCTGATGACAAAGCCCACTCCTCCAATATTGTCCATAATGTTACCATCAAAGTTGATCTTGAGAAAGGCTAGGGATGGGGGCTTCCAAGAGAAAAATATACTATAGATCACTCCATGAGCAATGCAAGGGCCCCATGAATCCAATGTCCTCACGATCAAATCAATGGACTCCACGTGTGTCATCTTAGTCACTTAAGTCAAATCCCACTCTGGGATGAACCTACTAGAAAGCTTCCTTAACTCAAACATCAAGCTATTCCTCGATAGCCATATATGGTAAGCCATATAAGCCCTCTGCATACCCTGAATCCTGGGTGCATCATATGGTAAGCCATATAAGCCCTCTGCATACCCTGAATCCTGGGTGCATATAAATCCAAGCCAAGCTTTAGGATCTAAAGCTAGACCTAACTAGGACTATTCGTCAAAGTGACCCTAGACAAAAAGCCAGCCATCCTCTAGATTTACATAGCTCTCGGATAGTAGAAAAATGCATAATCTACCATCTCCTCCTCAAACTCACAACACGGGTAGGTAGTAGGAAGAGGCACATCCCTACCCCTCAAAATTGACCTAATAGGAAGACGACCCTAGGCCAATTTTCAAAGGAACAAGCTGACCCTTGGATAAACTCCCATCCTCTAGATCCATGTTATATCAAGCCTCCAAACCAAAGTCTTGCAAAACATCATAAACGTCTCTTGCCTCACCCTCTGCCCATAGGAGGATCTCTAAACTCTAACATCATGTGCATCATGTGAGGCATCACAATAGGAAGGACTCTACTAGCGAGGTCATGGCCAAACAGCTGAGCCACATGATCAACACATCAACCACATCTCTCACAGTGCAGTAGATTCGATATTCTCACTAAGTCCACAATCTCCATACTAGCAAAGGTAGGCCACCTACTCAAAGGGAGATTAGATATCCAAGGGTCATGATAGAAATTAGTAGTTTGCCAATCACCAAGTGAGTCTGAGTCGTAACCCCCTTGCTTGGCTATATATCTTCCTCCACATAACTGAGCTACTTCGAGGAGACCAATCCTATTAGGCACCATCTAGGGCCCATACTTGGCTCGTATTATTGAACCGTAGATATTGTCAAGTTATAGTAGAAACCTTGCCTTGTAATGAGAGCCTCCCTCCTCACCATCAAAGACTGGATCCCAAGCCCCTCGTCCCTCACCAGCTGGTAGAGTACCTTCCAAGCTAGAAGATGCACTTGCTAGCCCCGTTGATAGGAGCTCATAAAAAATGTTGCAAGAATTGCTCCACCTTAAGTAGATAAATCTTCAATACCCAAGTATGAGATAATAGGTACACAGGCATAGAATTAAGAATGGATATAACAAAGGTTACTTTATCCATCATAGAAAGAACTATGCCTACCATCCCTGAAGGTGCTCCTATATGGCTTCCTCTATGCCTGAACAATCCATCCTCCTCAATCTCCGGCCCAACATGGGAATACCCAAATAGTGCCAACACCCTCCTCCACCACCATTAGCAACTGCTGATTGGCATGTCTAGGATGGGTGATGTAGAACAGAAGCTCTGATACCAAAAATGATGCAGAACAAATAAAGGAATGCGATGCGGAAGTAAATTAAGATTAACTAATTTTTTTGTTGTTTTATATGTTTGTAGAAGTTGGCTTCAAATCAAAGAAAAGTTAACCTAACATTGAAAGATACTAATATGATAATTGAAAGCACAATTTTAAGGAAACTAAATTATCAGAGTAGTTCAGAAGCAACGGATCGCTGGGGGTTGAGAAACTCCCAGACCTAGGGTTTCGCTCCGAACCTTCAACAGAACAGAAATAAAGAGAAGAGATGGTTTATCTAACCAGACAATGATCTTCACAGATTTTGGTGGAAGAACTCTCCCGAGCAGATTGTTGGATTCTCGGATTCAGATATCTTCGTAATGGATCCTCCAATACTGGTCCTTTGGCGAGTTGGCTTCTCCTGAACTCAAGATCTGGAAGAGAAGAAAAACAATTGATGGAATCAGAGAGTCAAGGGAAAGATTTACCAGGTTGATGAACTTGAAGATTGAAATTGCTGAAAACTGGATTCTCCTGGAAGCTGATGTGATTTTCCTTGGAACTTGCTCTGGATCTGAAGTAGCCGGACTGGATCTGGATGAAGGTGGATGGCCTGGACTTGTAGAGAGAGAGAGGCCGTGGGAGATGGATGGAGCTAGGGTTTGATGGATTGGAAATAATGAAAGGTGGCTAGGGTTTTGGGATTTCAAGTGGCTAACCTAGGGTTTTGGATAAAGATGGAGATCTCTCACCTCCTCAAGGCTCCAATGGAACCCGGATTACCCCCTCACGGAGCTCAACACTTAGAATAGTGCGGAAGAAGAGAAACCTAGGTCACTCAACACAAGAGAGTAGCAAAAAAAATAATTTTCTTCATTCATCTTCAAAGTTACAAAGAGAGGTCTATTATATTGACCTAAAATTTTCTCCTAGCTTGTACAAATTCCCATGTGGGACTAAACTCCTCCAACCTCTAGATTAGGTAGAAAACCCCTCTCTTGGTCGACCAAGACTTCAAAAAAAATTGGGACAGCCATAAAGGAATTTTTTTTGGAATTTTTATGGCGCCTCCTTTGGAGTTGGATTTGGATTTGGAGTCCTCCTCTTCTTATGGCATTTCTTCTTTTCTTCCACTCCAAGTTAAGCTCTTTGATTTTGATTTGAACTTCAATTGGATGTCCTTCTTTGATTTCTTCTCCAAGAGAAGTTTTCTTCCTTCTTTGCTTAGGTAAAATAGGCAGGTATGGGCGCCTCCTTTAAATTAGCTTCCAATTTGATTTTTTTATTCTTTGGGTGTGGGGACCATGACACTGGGATGCCTCTGTGGCGCCTCCTGGACTCTGGCGTGTGCTCGGAGTGTGGCTGGGCGTGTGGCTTGGAGTGTGGCCTCCACTTGCTTGAACCTTGATTTGATTGGAAGACAAATGTGGCACCATTTTGGACCAAATTGAAACCACATCGGGACTTGCACCGAGTCAACATGACTCAACAAAATTTAAATGGTGACTCAAGAAATAAATAAAATAAATAAACTGGTTGACCAGGTCAACCTTTATTACAAACCCTAATTTCTCGGGCAATGTCAATCAGAGATCCAGATGGAGCTCTGAAGTCTTCTTCTGAGTCTGGTGCCCGCACCAATTCTCCCAGGGTGGGAGGAACTCGACCCTGTCGAGTAAGGCTCAAGTTGGCTCTGGTATCTCTCCAAGAGGTCTGGGTCCAATTCTTGTAATTCTTCTCGGGAGATCCAAGAGTCATCAGAATCTGGCCTTCCTTGCCAGCGGACCAGGTACCTTTGGTATCCTCGATTACGAGTAGAGATAACCTGATCATCCAGGATCTTTTCAATCTGCTCTTTCCTCACAGGCCAGTTTGTTGGTGGACACACAGGGTCGGGATCACTCTCAATGATAGGGTTAGGCTCAAAAGGCTCACTAGGAATCACAGCTGGCTCCCTGTACTCTACTAAGTCTGTAATGTTGAAAGTAGAGCTAATGCCTAGTTCTGGAGGCAACTCGAGCACATAGGCATTGGATCCTACTCTCTTTACCACTCTAAATGGTCCAGCTCCCCTAGCATGTAACTTTCTAACGGTTCCAGGAGGAAACCGTTCAGGCCTTAACCTAATCATCACATAGTCTCCCTCAACAAAAGATTTGACTCGCCTTTGAGTATCAGCCAACTTCTTATAAGTTTCATTACTTAAATTTATTTTGGCATGAATTTCTTTATGCAAGTCTTTTACATGCTGTGCAAAATTCTCAGCAGATTCGGAGACTCGAGTGTGGACAGGTAAAGGGACTAGGTCAAGAGGTGTGTGAGGTTTGTACCCATGTACAATTTCAAATGGACTCTTACCCGTAGACCTATTGACCGAGTCATTGTACGCAAATTCTGCCCTTGGTAGGTATAAATCCCAATTTCTGGTGTTTTCACCAACAAGACATCTCAGCAGATTTCCTAGGCTACGGTTCACTACTTCAGTTTGGCCATCAGTTTGGGGATGATAGGCAGTTGAAAACTTAAGTTTTGTCCCTAACTTATGCCAAAGGGTCTTCCAAAAGTAACTGGTGAACCGGACATCCCTATCTGAAACGATTGTCTTAGGTAGGCCATGGAGTCTAACTATCTCATTGAAGAAAAGTGTGGCTACCTTAGACGCATCAAAAGTTTGGGAACAAGGCAAGAAGTGGGCCATTTTAGAGAATCGGTCGACTACGACACAGATAGAATCATGTCTCCTCTGGGTCTTAGGTAAACCTAACACAAAATCCATACTCACATCTTGCCAAGGACGATCTGGGACAGGGAGTGGGGTATAAAGGCCAGTGTTTTGTTTTCGCTGTTTGGCAACAGCGCAGGTTCGACATCTAGCTACAATATTAGCTACATCCCTTTTTAAGCTAGGCCAGAAAAAGTGGTCTTCAATAGCTAGAATGGTCTTGTCTTTTCCAAAATGGCCAGCTAAACCTCCAGCATGGATTTCCCAAATCAAAAATTCCCTAAGAGAAGTTCTAGGGATGCAAAGCCTATTTTTGAAGAACAAAAAACCATCTACAAGGGTATAATCCTGGTGATTACTAGATGGTCCTTGAACTAGATCCTGATACACAGTTGTGAAATCCGGACAAGACTCATATTCCTCTTTGATTTGCTCAAACCCTATGACCTCAGTTCTAACAGAAGTTAATAACAGAGATCGGCGACTAAGGGCATCAGCTACCTTATTCTCAACTCCAGCCTTATGTTTCAGGACAAAAGTATAGGACTGGATATATTCTACCCACTTAGCATGCCTAGGGTTAAGCTTCTTTTGGGAGTTCAGAAATCTAAGAGCCTCATGGTCCGAAAATAGTACAAATTCCTGCGGTAGCAAATAATGTCTCCAGTAACGCAAAGCTTGCACCACCGCATAAAATTCCTTATCATAGGTAGAATACCTAAGCTTAGCATCATTAAGTTTTTCACTAAAGAATGCTATGGGATGATTCTCTTGGCTTAGGACTCCACCTATTCTACACCTGAAGCATCACAGGCAACCTCAAATACTTTAGAAAAATCGGGTAATCTCAGAATGGGTGCCTGGGTCATTTTATCCTTAAGATCTAGGAAGGCTTTATGGGCTGACTTAGTCCAATCAAATTCTCCCTTCCTAATACAATCAGTGATTGGAGCAGCTAAAGTACTAAACCCCTTGATGAATCGCCTATAGAAGGTAGCCAAGCCATGGAAACTTCTAACTTCATGCACATTGGTTGGCTCTGGCCAGTCTACTATGGACTTAATCTTCTCAGGATCGGCCGCCACGCCGTCAGGGGTTACTACAAAACCAAGAAAGATAACTCTACTAGTCATGAATTCACACTTCTTAAGATTACCGTAGAGTCTCTCATTCCTCAAAACTTGGCAGACTGCTCTAAGGTGGTCTAGGTGATCTGTTGGGGTCTTACTATAGATCAGGATGTCATCAAAATAGACCACCACAAATTTTCCTATGAAAGCTCTAAGTACCTGGGTCATAATTCTCATGAAAGTACTAGGGGCATTGGACAACCCAAAAGGCATAACAACCCATTCATAAAGACCATCCTTAGTTTTGAAAGCAGTTTTCCATTCATCCCCGGGTCTAATCCTAACCTGATGATAGCCGCTTTTGAGATCAATCTTAGAAAAAACCATTGCACCAGCCATCATATCAAGCATGTCATCTAGTCTAGGGATGGGAAACCTATATTTGATTGTAATTTTATTGATGGCACGACTGTCAACACACATCCTCCACGTGCCATCTTTCTTTGGGGTCAGTAAGGCTGGGACTGCACAAGGGCTAAGACTTTCTCTAATAAACCCCTTCCTCAATAATTCTCCAACCTGCTTTTGCAGTTCTTCATGCTCAGATGGATTCATCCTGTAATGGGGCAAGTTGGGCAAAGTCGCTCCTGGGATTAGATCTATGGCATGCTGGATATCCCTAAGAGGTGGAAGGTGGTCTGGCAAATCCTCGGGAAAGACATCCTCAAATTCTTTTAACACAGGTTTAACTTCTTGAGGAGGCTCTGAGGGTTCCGAAGTTCTAAGTTCCTTAGCAGTCAACATCCAGATGGGTGAACCACTATGAATTTCTTGTTCTAGATCCTTAGCACTGATTAGGTTCACTCCAGTTTTCATCTCCTTAACCTTACCGGCTCCTTTAGTTACCTTGTCCTTAGGGGGAACGGAATGGATCGTAATCTTCTTCCCATTGAAACTAAAGACACAGGTATTGGATTTTCCTAAGAGGGTGGCATCATGATCATACAACCAAGGTCTTCCGAGAATTATACTGCTCACCCCCATGGGTAAAACATCGTACCAAATCTTTTCGTGATAAGATTGCATTTGGATTTGGACTTGACATCTAGATTGGATGGGTATGGAGGTAGAATCTACCCAAGAAACCTTATAGGGGTTGGGATGGGGAACTGGGATTAAGCCTAACATCTTGACAGTGCTAGTAGAGATGGCATTTACACAGCTCCCACTATCTATGATGATCTTACATACCTTATCCCCTAATTTAAGAAAAGTTTGTAGGATGTTAGTCCTACGCCAATCCTCTTGAACTAGATTCTGGGATAGGATGCATCTTATAACTCCTAATTGGTCAGATTCATTGGGTTCCTCCTCTCCTTCATACTCCTCAACCAAATTCATTCCGGCCTCATAAACTTCTTCTTCAAATTCCTCACTGGGCTCGGAATTATCATTCTCTCCCTCTTCTATGTAAAGGGATCTCCGTGGGCACTGGCTAGCAACATGACCTACCTTATGACACTTGAAACAGGCTATGGCAGTACACTGACTGGAAATGTGACCTGGTTTCTGACACTTAAAACAGGTGATATTTGAACTAGGGGTTCTCTGGGTGTCAGGTGCCTTACCTTTGTCCATGGGCCTAGGGGTAGAAGTACCCTGAAAAGGTTTACTAGGGATAACTTGGCTAGGTCCATTCCTTGGGATTGGGGCACTAACCCTAGAAGGTATAGGTCCTCCCTGAAATTTCTCAGTGTTCAGTGCAATCTGGTAGGCTTGGTCTAGATCCGTAACCTCTCTCAGAAATAGTTCTCTCTTGATATCTTCCCTCAGTCTAGCCCTAAATCTAGACAAAGTGACTTCGTGGGCTTCACTCACATCACATCTCATTAGGTATTCATCAAAAGTAGCTATGTAGTCTGAGACAGATCGGTTTCCTTGTTTCAGGTTTTGCCATTGGTCTAACAGGTTTTGCTGGTATGAAATGGGTAGGTATTTATCTCTCAGTTTTTCTTTCATACCCTGCCAAGTGGTTATGGGCTCAACATTCCGTCTCCTAGTGGTTAGCTCAATGTTCCCCCAGTATAACCTAGCTTGACGCACTAATTTCATCTTGGCAAACTTGTATTTCCTCTCCTCAGACATAGCATACCACTCAAAGTATTGATCCATCTCACCCTCCCAATCAGAATACACCTTAGGGTTCAGACTACCATCAAAAGTGGGTGCATCTAATTTGATGTTCCTGATGAACCTATCATCTCTATCTTCAGGCTCTGGGTCAGGCCTCCTATGATTAGGTTCGGGATCTCTATATAAAGGCCTTCTAGGCTCTTGATGTGGGTGAGGTTGAGGCACATTAAAATCGAGGTCAGGAGTCCAATTCCGATGTCTAGGTTCTTCAAGTACTTGGACTCGGTCCCTAAGTTGGGTAAGATCCTCATGAATTTGTGCGCTAAACTGGGCCACAGTGTTTGTCATATCCTGATTCATTTTAGCCATACTTTCAGTAAGAGTTCTGATCATGGCCTCTAAATCAGGTTGGGTTTGACCAGGTTGATATGGCACTCTGTTTCTGGTAGACATGATGATTCAAGCAAGCACACAAAATGAGACTAGACTAAATCGACTACTGGATCACTAGACCTAGAGTCCAAACTAGATGCCCAATCAGAGTGGCAAGCTAGCCTGTAGTAACTCAGGACTCAGCCAGGCAGGTGTAAGGGGAGTGTTAGGTCCCTGATCGCCAATCCTAGACACCAATCAGTGATTGGCCAGGTAGGCGGACCAGC
Source organism: Areca catechu (assembly GCA_021397845.1). Classification (NCBI taxonomy): domain Eukaryota; kingdom Viridiplantae; phylum Streptophyta; class Magnoliopsida; order Arecales; family Arecaceae; genus Areca; species Areca catechu. The sequence continues at coordinate 50,126,365 of CM038046.1, read as the reverse complement.
ACACAAGCCCTTCGGGACGTAGTCCCTGAACCACCGTTCTAGACACTGAGTGCTAAGCACACACAGAATAACTCAGCAAACTGACTCAACACTAGCCTAGACCCGACCAATTGGTGTCCCTAGCCCACTAGGGCAAATTAGGTCTAACTGATTTTAAATTTGGTCTAGGTTCGAATGATTGGATGGTGGTTTTGGGCTAAGGAGAGGTAATCAACTCCTCCCCTTATCTTAGATGCTCAATTGCCCTTAAGTAAATTATGAGATGATCACTCCAAAAAAAGAATTGAATTGCAGAACACAAAAAACAGAGTTGCTGTATTTTAATTCTCAGAGTTTTTACCGAAACCAATAAATCGCAGAAAAATTATGGAAAATAGGTTCAATTATACTGGTTTCAACGAAGTAAAAATCATGCAATTTAGAGTTTTATGCAGGGAGAAATAATTCAGATAACAGGGAAATTACGGGATGCAACTAGATTGTCTTCCCCGTTTATAATCCCTGCTACGAAGTTATAACCCAATGGATCCCCTACACGCCCTAGGAACACCCCGTGGAATGGGAGGAGGAGGCTTGCGCCTCGCTTAGTTCCTAGGACCGGACATCCTGGGGAGTCTACTTCGAGCAGACAAAATAAAAAGAGAACAATCAAAACAAGCAAGCAAGCAAATCAGAAACCCTAGACTGGGCTCTGATACCAAAAATGATGTAGAACAGAAGCTCTGATACCAAAAATGATGCAGAACAAATAAAGGAATGCGATGCGGAAGTAAATTAAGATTAACTAATTTTTTTGTTGTTTTTATATATTTGTAGAAGTTGGCTTCAAATCAAAGAAAAGTTAACCTAACATTGAAAGATACTAATATGATAATTGAAAGCACAATTTTAAGGAAACTAAATTATCAGAGTAGTTCAGAAGCAACGGATCGCTGGGGATTGAGAAACTCCCAGACCTAGGGTTTCGCTCCGAACTTTCAACAGAACAGAAATAAAGAGAAGAGATGGTTTACCTAACCAGACAATGATCTTCACAGATTTTGGTGGAAGAACTCTCCCGAGCAGATTGTTGGATTCTCGGATTCAGATATCTTCGTAATGGATCCTCCAATACTGGTCCTTTGGCGGGTTGGCTTCTCCTGAACTCAAGATTTGGAAGAGAAGAAAAACAATTGATGGAATCAGAGAGTCAAGGAAAAAATTTACCAGGTTGATGAACTTGAAGATTGAAATTGCTGAAAACTGGATTCTCCTGGAAGCTGATGTGATTTTCCTTGGAACTTGCTCTGGATCTGAAGTAGCCGGACTGGATCTGGATGAAGGTGGATGGCCTGGACTTGTAGAGAGAGAGAGGCCGTGGGAGATGGATGGAGCTAGGGTTTGATGGATTGGAAATAATGAAAGGTGGCTAGGGTTTTGGGATTTCAAGTGGCTAACCTAGGGTTTTGGATAAAGATGGAGATCTCTCACCTCCTCAAGGCTCCAATGGAACCCGGATTACCCCCTCACGGAGCTCAACACTTAGAATAGTACGGAAGAAGAGAAACCTAGGTCACTCAACACAAGAGAGTAGCAAAAAAATAATTTTCTTCATTCATCTTCAAAGTTACAAAGAGAGGTCTATTATATAGACCTAAAATTTTCTCCTAGCTTGTACAAATTCCCATGTGGGACTAAACTCCTCCAACCTCTAGATTAGGTAGAAAACCCCCTCTCTTGGTCGACCAAGACTTCAAAAAAAATTGGGACGGCCATAAAGGAATTTTTTTTGGAATTTTTATGGCGCCTCCTTTGGAGTTGGATTTGGATTTGGAGTCCTCCTCTTCTTATGGCATTTCTTCTTTTCTTCCACTCCAAGTTAAGCTCTTTGATTTTGATTTGAACTTCAATTGGATGTCCTTCTTTGATTTCTTCTCCAAGAGAAGTTTTTTTCCTTCTTTGCTTAGGTAAAATAGGCAGGTATGGGCGCCTCCTTTAAATTAGCTTCCAATTTGATTTTTTTATTCTTTGGGTGTGGGGACCATGACACTGGGATGCCTCTGTGGCGCCTCCTGGACTCTGGCGTGTGCTCGGAGTGTGGCTGGGCGTGTGGCTTGGAGTGTGGCCTCCACTTGCTTGAACCTTGATTTGATTGGAAGACAAATATGGCACCATTTTGGACCAAATTGAAACCACATCGGGACTTGCACCGAGTCAACATGACTCAACAAAATTTAAATGGTGACTCAAGAAATAAATAAAATAAATAAACTGGTTGACTAGGTCAACCTTTATTACAAACCCTAATTTCTCGGGCAATGTCAATCAGAGATCCAGATGGAGCTTTGAAGTCTTCTTCTGAGTCTGGTGCCCGCACCAATGGGGCTTCGTTTTAGGGTTGAATGTAACTGCTAACTAGAGAAGGTTCACCCACTATCTCAAAACCTGGCAATACACCTCAATGATCTTGGAGAAGGCCACCGCATTCCAAACAGATTCCTGATCTAAAAGTAAGTTTCATCTATAAATAGAAAATGGGAGATCAGCAAAGCCCCCAAGGCTAGCATGTAGCAATCCAGGATGGAGCTACTCGCTACTACTCATAAAGTGGTAGGGAATGCAAAGTGAAGATGAAACTATGCAACTCTAAAAGGAGATTAACGAAGATTAATTGGCAAGTTCTATCGACAATGAAGAGTTCAGCATAATTTATCAAAGATAAGTTAATGAAGCAAACTTGAATGATCATGCATAACCCTAATTACCGAGACTTCGAAATAATAAAGAAATAGGACAGAATTAAAACCACCAGTCATGCTAGTCAGATTAATGTCTCAGACCTAATTGATACTGACTTACCTGGCATTGATTTTCCAACAAGAATAAGATCACTCTTGAGGGGATCTTCTAGATGACCAGGCCATGCTACAGGTTGGAGAGTCTTCTTGCTTTCTGGATTGGTGGCAAGAGATCCTTCTTCTTAAAGTCGGAATCCCAGAGAACCCTGCAACAAAGAAATCCCTAAGATGAAAGAACTTAACAAAACATGAAATGGAGAAAGGAAAGAGAGGTGGATGAAGCATTGATGGGGATCCTTCTTGGCGCCATGGTGGAGTGCTTGAAATGGAACAGGTTGGTCTCCTTGTGTTGATCCTCTTGATTCACCATTGCATGTTGAAGGCTCACTTGAAATTGGAGAGGAAGAAAGGAGTCTTTGGGCGTTGGAGATGGAAGAAGGGAGGAACTAGAGTGGGCGTGGAAGAGGAGAAAGACTAAACCACATAGACACAAAGATAATCACATAGAAAGAATAATCCAAGCCAAAAATTTTATTCATCCATGTTTTTTTACAATGGGGTGTCCCCAAGCCTTTAATAGGAGCCTTACAAATCTTTAAAATTTGAAAGTCCCTAAAATGTGGAGGATTACAAGGAGAGTTAGAGGATTTGTAGGCGGATTTGTAGGCCTTGATGCTTGATTTGTGGAAGAGGGTGGCCAACCAACATTTTGAATTCAAACTTTTTTCTTGGGCACCCTCTTGGAGTTCCTTCAACTCATGACAAGTGGCGCCAAAGTGGGGACCACTTGATGAGGTGGCTTCTAGCTGAGATGGTGCTGAGGTGGCAAGTGGTAGCTGATGTGGTGCTGAGGTGGCAAGTGGCATGTGGCACCACTTGGCTTTAGACTTGTCTTGATGCTTCAAAATTTGACTTTCAACTAGACTAAGGCTTCAAATTGGACCCGACCCAGCATGGACTCGAAATTAATTGGACTAAGACTTTGACTTCAACTGGACCAGACCCAATATGGACTCGAAATTAATTACAAGATTATTTGGACTCAAAATTGAAAGAGAAATTACAGGACTAATTACAGGACTAATCCAACCATAAGGACTCAGACTTGAATTGAATAGGTTGGAGTCTTTTCCTGATTCTGGTTCCCACACCATAAAGCATAAGAAAGAATATCAGCATAACAAATAAAAAGATAAGGAGACAAGTGACAACCTTGACGAATCTCCATAGAAGAGAAGAAAAGTCTGAGGGTGTGCCATTGAGGAGGATGGCAAAGGATGGGTGATAGACGCAGGCCATAATCCACTTAATCTATCTAGAGTGAAAGCAAAGCTAAGGAGGGCATGCTCTAGGAATGACCAACTCATACGATCATAGGCCGGCTACATATCCAACTTAATTGCTATAAGACATCAGCTACTTGGGGCTCACTACAGATCATGCATGAACTCCTAAGTAATCGACATATTATCGGTGATAATACGACCTTCAACAAAAGTTCCCTGCTTAAGAGAAATTGGGTGAGGTAAAGTAGGCTTCATCCTCTCCATCATAAACTTTGCACAAATTTTGTATAAAGTAGTGCACAGGCGATAGGTCGATAGTGGCTTGATTTAGTAGCATTTGACATTTTAGGTGCCAAAGTAATAAAGGTCCCTCATCTAGCCCAACGGCAACACATCAGTGGCAAAGAATTCCCTAACTACCTCAGCCACCTCTACCTAAATAATGGGACAATATCTCCCGAAGAAAATTGGAGGAAAGCCATTACCATTGGCTTAGAAGTTCCTTTTCCAATTGACCTAGGCCATTACCATTGGCCTCTAACACCATTTTAAGCTGAGAAACTAGTTCCTCATAGCTCTTAGAGCATTTAGTTCCCCTCTACTCTTCAATCTCACCAACTTGCTGAGTTCCCCCACACCCCCAGGATCCATAGATAAGTCAATTCTAGAAGACTCCTTCCTCCCTTCCTAATCATCACCACCTGTCGGATGCACCATCCCCACCCCGACTTTGGCGAGAGGCCTTCCCCCGGTCCTGACACCTTCCCATCCGAGTCTCCCTCTCTAGCTAACTCCTCTGCTGAACCCAAACTACTACCTTGGCTGCTCCTTACACCACCTGCCTTTCCACCCATCAACCCCTGGATGTCACCTTCCAACACCATCACTGTTGGCACCAACCTCCCACCATAATCAACCTGTCAACACCAACCATCCCCAGTAGCAAGAGTAACAGAGGGAGATCCACTGACTAGCTCAATGCAGAATCACCCTCGCTAGCCATCAGTGAAGGGCTCCCTATCGATCCAACCTTCCTCTGTTCCTTAGACAAATCACCATCAAACTCTCGACACATAGGAGGCTCCGAGCCCCAGGCCATCTCAAGAGGAAGTGCTGGCCTTGGAGGGCTTCTAGCCCACTTCAACTTTAGCCCACTAACATTGGCCATATAAAGTTCAGTTGGGCTTGGGCCCAAGTCACAACCCAACTCCAATAGCTTCACTCAGCCTAGACTCAAAGAGCAGCAAAAACCCCTTCCTTGACTTGGCTGAGTTAACTCAGACAGACCCTGGCTCCTTCTCCTTCTTCAGTGAATATCGATGAGCAAATTTTGATGGCTTTTGCCACCCATCAAAGTTCGAAGGTGAACCAAGGGAGGTGTTACTAGGGGTGGGCAAGCTCAGATGGGAGGGGGAAGAACTTGGACTGGAGGAATCCATGTTGGACCCAGCATCCTTCCGAAGATTGGCTGAAACCTTAATTGGTCAAGGCTACTGGATACATGTCATTGCCATCCAAGGTCCCAACCGTGGCCAACACAAAACCACCGAAGCCCAAGTCTCCTCCATCATCGGCCCTCCTCCACGGTCATTAGATTGGCACAAAAATTATCGGCTATAGTGGATCACCCTCCGACCACCCTTCCTCCTAGGACTATTGGCAATTATGGAGATTGAGACCCGATTGACCACACTTGTAGTAGATTGAAGGCAAGTTCTCATAGATGAAGAACTGCCAAAAAATCCCCTATTGGCCATGGATTAACACCCCTGGATTAAGAGGTTCAAAGGAATCAATCTTCACTCTCACCCTTGCAAACCCAGTCTTCGAATACTTAGTTATGAAGTCATCCATGGCCACCAAATCTTCAGCCTCCAATGTGATACCCAACAACAGTTCTGACTCCCAAAAGTTCATTGGCACTCGGGCAACGTACCTAAATAACTATTCACCACACCACCTTAGGACCTAGGACAAAGTTCGGGATCCATGGCTCCATCGCTAGTAGCTGGTCGGTGATGAATTGCGGACCCCTTGTGAAAACATTTTCACACTCTTCCTTTGTCTGAAAACAAATCAAATGGTGATCCTCCACCAGGGCAAAGGCCTCCGAGTCTACCTGGATATTACCCAGGAGTTTAAACTCCTTTGTAACCCATTTTGAGGGGACTCATCGATCGAGGCTCTGGACGAAAATAGACCTCTTCTCCCACTATTTCCATGACTCCATCAGCTTCTCCTCTGGCAACTCAAGGACTTTCGTGGAATACCATTGAAATTCCTCCACCTCCTCCAGCGAGATCCAATGCTCTGTCTACCGTGGCTATCTCGATAAGTCCTGAATGACCCATGCCCAAGATCTCTCCCCTTCCACCCACTCTGGCAAGGACCGGTTGCCATCGCTTGGTCCCTTCCTCCCCTCGGCCATTGCAACACCAACACCAAACAAATGTTTGATGAAAGGCCTGAGTGCTCACATCTTTTAGATGCTTGGTTCTTCCTCCCCTCAGCCATTGCAACACCAACACCTAGCAAATGTTCGATGAAAGGCTCGAGTGCTTGCATGCTTTTTGTTGCAATAGGCTAACCACACCCAGGTGCCCCCCCTTTACCACTAACATGCTTAAACCCTTTGAACTATAATAACGATGTAATAGAATGCTGGAGGTCATCAAAATAAGGGATACTCTGGAGTAGATGTTTAGGTTAGATTGGAGGAGGTAGATACAACTAGGAAGATCCATATTACTACATTCTCTCAACCAACCATCATTAATGTTATGACGTTGATGAGACAAGGGTTACCAATCCTTATAGAGAGCTAAGTCAAGATGAGATTGGTCATCTACAAAGGATAATATATATCAATATCAAGGAGAGGAGCCATGTCACTCAGGGTTTTGAATGAGACTATTAGTACCAAGAATTAATGATGGTGGAGAAGAGCACACTCATCCAAGGGTTGTTATTGGGAACAATGATCATGTGCCTCCAAAAATGGGGCCAATTTATGCCGATGCTGATGGAAGCAATGCAAACAAGTCTACAATGTCAAGATTGGTAAATGAAAAGGGTAGAATTATTTGTTGGTAGTAAGGTTGCAAATGTTAGTAATGTTAGAATGAGTAGGCAAAGGGGAAGAAATTATTAGATGGAAGCAATGTAAACAAGTCTACAATGTCAAGATTGGTAAATGAAAAGGGTAGAGTTATTTGTTGGTAGTAAGGTTGCAAATGTGAGTAATGTTAGAATGAATTGACAAAGGGGAAGAAATTATCATATTACATTTGGTAGCAAGCGATTCAATCAGATTGCCAGTACTTTAATAGGGTCCCACTATATTATTGTATTTGGTATGTTTTTTTAGATGGTAATATATCTTGCCTAGTAATTTGGATTACCTTCGATAAGACAATCTGGATTACCCCTCTTGAAGGGATGGTAATCCATATTACCACCTTCTAGGTAATCTATATTACCAAATTATCCTCCTCTTCTCTCTTTTTCTTTCCTTCCAAATAATATAATATAATATAATATATAATATATATTTTATAATAATATAATATAATATATTTTATAATATAATATATATTATTTATTATATAACATATTATATAATATTGTATTAGAATATTATATTGTATTAATTTAATATAATTTATTATTATATTATATTATATTTAATATTATAGTACCATTATATTCTGTATTTGATATATTTTTCTGGATGGTAATCTATCATATCTAGTAATCTAGATTGCCTTTTAAAAGGTAGTCTAGATTACCAAATTACCCTCTCCTTCTTCCTTCTTCTTCCATATAATATAATATATTTAATATTTTATAATAATAAAATATAATATATTTTATAGTATGATATCTATTATAATATAATATTATATTGTATTAATATAATATATTATTTTATATTTTATAATATAAAAATATATTACATTATATTATATTATATTTGATATTATAGTATTACTATATTATTATATTTGGTATATTTTTTTGGATGGCAATCTATCCTATCTAATAATCTAGATTACCTTCCAAGAGATAATCTGAATTACCAAATTACCCTCTCATTCTTCCTTCTTCTTCAACACCATATAATATAATATATTATATTATACATTATATTATTACATAGTATATTATATAATATTATTATATTATATTATATTATATTTATATATTATAATTTAATATTATAAATATATATATGTAATATAATATATTATTAAGTAATATAACATATTTTATAAATTTAATTTATTTAATATATTATAGTAAATATTATGTAATATATTTAATTGTATATTATTATATTTTATTAATATTAATATATATTATATTAATATTTTATATTATTTTATATTTTATATTTATAATAAAATATATTATATTATATTTAATATTATAGTATATAAATTTAATATATTAGTTAATATGTTTAAGTAATATATTAATATATCATCTATTTAATATATAATTTTTTATATTAAATTTATTTAATATAAACATATTTTTATTTTTAAATAAAATATAAAATATATTTTATATTATAAAATATAAAAGTATATTTTTAATAAATGAATAAAATATATAAAATATATTTTATAAATAAAATATAGATTTGATTTAGGAGTGTTTTAAAATTTTGATTTTATATTATATAATATTATCTGCATGTACCAAATATAATAATCTATATTATCTATAATTAATATTGTTGGCCATCCGTATTACTAGCAATCCATATTATCTTTCAAGATTACCTGGTAATGCACCAAATACAATCTTAAGGAAGAGACCGACTGAAGGAACTTCAGACAAGGAAAAGTATAAGAGACTTGTTGAACTTGCAAATGGTGAGGAGAGAGTAGGGGGCAATTACCCTTAAGCCTTGTTTAGCATTTTCTTTGGAGGGCCAAAATGTATTTTCTTGGAGGGTGCCAAAAGCTCTTTCGGATGAAGTTGAAGTGTTTAGTAAAAATTTGAAACAACTTTCTAGAACCACCAAAAGCTTAAAAAAAGACAAGTAGAAAAGTTTTGATTTAAAGCTTTTAGGTAGAACCTTTACTTAAATTGCATTATGTGATGCCTGCCCATAATTGGGCCATTGTGGGCTGAAGTCGGCAGCCCTTGCCGACTTCATCCGGAACCCAGAAAAAAAAAAAAAGAATGGAAATAGGGGAGGTGGTTCATCCTTATCCGGCCGGAGATTTTGCTTGAGGTTTCAAAGAAAGGAGTCATGAGGGGCGAGGGAGGTGGATCGAAGGCATGGTGATTAGAAACCCTCCCTATAAGAATGGTTCCCTCGTGTGCCCCAATCAATTGGAAGGTCATCTTCCTCCGGTGGTTCCGGAGGAGTTCTAAAGCATCGCCATGTCATTCCAACTCGCTGGCTTCCGTTGGTGCTTGAGATCGGGCTCCACTATCATCAATTCCTCGATCGTGTAGTGGATGCAGGCTTCGTCGCTGGTGATCCAACGGTCCTCGAGGAGGACGATGGGGAAATCATGTTCGCGGGGAAGTTTTCTAACGGGGGGGGGGTTGGTGGTGGTGAGGCAGCGCTAAGGGACATGACAGCAAGGGAAATGATGGGGAAGAGGAAGTAGGAAAGAACGGGAGAGGAGTTCAGTGGAGATGAAGGAGAGAAGAAAAGAATGGAAAAAAAATGGGGGGACCTCTGTTCCGTGAGGAAAAAGAAAAGAAGGAAAAAATAATAATAATATGAGGAAAGAGAGGATAAGGAGACAGAGGAGATAGAAGGAAGACAGAGTCAGGAGAGAGACGAGAGTTCTAATTGTGTTGACTCGATTTTCTAGGATGGGCTGTTTGGTGAAAGCAAATTTCGGAGAGAGAAGAGAAAGGGAGGAAAGGATCGTCGTTGTCCTTGGAAGATCATATCTATGTTTGAATTGTACTTGTTGGTGGATCCTTTTTAGTAAGTTATCTTGACCTCTGATATTATATGCCAAATATGTTATATATTTGTGAAATATTAAATGCATGTAATATATTTTAATTTGCATTGGATTGTATTGGATTGCATTGGATTGTATTGGGTTGCATGTATTGTGTTGGTGTTGTCGCTCTCTAGTCCGACTATGATCATACGAGAACCTAGTCTCCTTGTGGGCCTCCAGCGAGGTGATCGCTGGCACATGACCTTGAGCGGTATGTGAGACAGGAGCTTGTTGCCTTATTTTAGCCATGCATGGCAGCCACATGCAGAGGATGCATGTTTTCTTGTGTGATACTCAGAGTTAGTTTTCCTTGTAGGCCTCCAGTGGAGCGATCACTGGCACATGATCGGTTTCGGTATGTGAGACAGGATCTAGTCTCTTGTGGGGTGAGCCACGGGTCGATCATGGCATAGTCAGAGGGACTAAGAGAGTAAAGTAAATGGTTGGCCATCCATAGTCGTGTTTGTGTCAGTTGAGATTAAGTATACATATTTGCATCATGTTACTGGATATATATTATTATATTGATGGACATCTTGTTGTATGATGTGTTTGTGCTTACTATTTGTTAATGGCATATTTGTATATATATACTGGAGGTGTTGATAACTTACTGAGCCTGTATAGCTCACCCCTTGTTTTCCTGTATTTTTGTTGCAGATCCGAAAAAAATCAATTGGGCTTTGGGATCAGTCAGTGAGGAGCTAGGGTATAGGTGTTATTCCCTGAGTTCTTGGATATTGAATTGAAGGTTAGGCATGGCATGATCTCTAGGATGATACCTAGGGTTGTGCGGCCGGTCACGTGCCAATCCAGGTATTGGATTTGGGACGTGACAGAGTGGTATCAGAGCAAAGGTTTAAGATCAAGTCACCTAGTTAGTGAGAGTGGGGTAGATTAAGGTTTTGATTAAATATTCCAGAATAATTATCGATATTGAGAATTTATTTAATTCTCTTTGATAGGTGTATGTTATAGTTCCAAGGATTCTTGTTAAGTGTAGAAGGCTTGCACAAATGAAATGATTAAATTATCCTAGCTTAATTTTTGGAAGGATATTATCGAGACTAGATAATGGATATATGAAGATATATTTTGAGTTATGTCATGGATTTGATTTATTTTGGAAATCTAATTTTGATAAAATTGAAGACTATGATAGAGGTGATTAGAAATTAATAAGATGATTATTAAGGCATGATTGATTGATATCGAAGTTTGGGTTATGATCACTTGAGACCAACATAAGTAGTTAGGATATGATTGAGTGATATTAAAATTTAGATTGTGATCACTATGGATTGTGATATTTGAACTTAATGTTATGACCAATTGGAATGGATTCAAAGTTGGATTTCTAATCCCTAGGTATTGTGCATAAGATCTAGAATATGATTTTTGTAGAGATTGATCTTGGATGAGACTGAATGGTTGATACTATTTGATCATGATAAGTAAGCATATTATGGATATTGAAGAGTTGGATAAAATGTATCTGTTGCCAATCCCGCCGTCGCGCCTGTGGCTTCGGAGCCGCCGATCCGACTAGACCGTTTCGCCCCTGGGTCCTCCTGGCTGGACTGAACCTGCAATGCAAGGTCAGAAACCCTGGCCGGGGATCCCGGCGAGGGAGCTCCGACGGTCAAGTTAGTAGACGGCGAGAGGGAACATATTCTCTGGGACAGGCCCCCGAAGGAGTACCAGAGTCAGAGAACGTGCTAGCAAGAAAGGTGCCAGAAAGACCAGAAACCCGGCTGGGCTCCTTTGTCGAGCTCACGCCAAAGGGCCCCCTCTCGGGACCGTGGATCTTGCTCTTGAAGCGGAGTCTCCCGCCTTTGTTTCTTGCTTCACCTCACTTACCTTGTTGTCTATCTTCTCCTTCCTTTTATCTCCTCCTGTTTCCTCTCCGTCTTCCGTTCCTGGGAGGCTCCTTTTGTCGCTTTCATCCTCTCCCCTCCGCCCCTTTCTCTTTCCCCTTCTGGATCAGAGGGCCGGGCGGCTTTCCGGCCTTGTTTGCCGAGCCCAGTGGGGAAAGAGTAGAGGAGGGGGCGCTGGTCAGACTGCTGACCAGACCTCGGGCCGAGCATGAGCGCCCTCCTTCCCAGGCGCCGACACTATCCGTTATTGGGTCCTGTTTTGTCAGGGCCTCATTTCTCGGCTGCGGAACATGTTGGGCTGACGTAAGTGATGTTTCGCGTGTCACCGCCATCCGTACGGGGCGCCTTTCTCGGGGTGCGGCGCGCACGGCTCGAGGGGCAACCTCGGAGCCCGCGCCCCCATTCTGTGGGACCTTCTCTGTACGAGCTAGCCTACCTCGGCCGAGGTGGACCCCTCCTGGGTGGACACCTGGCGGGAGCAGTAGAAGGACGTTCAGCTTCGACCGAGGTGGTCCCGTCTCCGGGCGCCACCTGGCGAAGGAGCGAAGGGGCCCGGCTCGACCTCGACCGAGGCGGGACCGTCTCTGGGTGCCACCTGGCGAGGGACCGGGGGAGCCGCCAAACTCGGCCGAGGTGGACCCCTCCTGGGTGGACACCTGGCGGAGTGGCAGAAGGACGCTCGGCTTCGGCCGAGGTGGTCCCGTCTCCGGGCGCCACCTGGCGAAGGAGCGAAGGGGCCCGGCTCGACCTCGGCCGAGGCGGGACCGTCTCTGGGTGCCACCTGGCGAGGGAGCGGGGGAGCCACCGAACTCGACCGAAGTGGACCCCTCCTGGGTGGACACCTGGTGGAGTGGCAGAAGGATGCTCGGCTTCGACCGAGGTGGTCTTGTCTCCGGGTGCTACCTGGCGAAGGAGCGAAGAGGCTCGGCTCGACCTGGGCCGAGGCGGGACCGTCTCTGGGTGCCACCTGGCGAGGAAGCGGGGGAGCCGCCGAACTCGACCGAGGTGGACCCCTCCTAGGTGGACACCTGGCAGAGTGGCAGAAGGACGCTCGGCTTTGGCCGGGGTGGTCCCGTCTCTGGGCGCCACCTGGCGAAGGAGCGAAGAGGCCCGGCTCGACCTCGGCCAAGGCGGGACCGTCTCTAGGTGCCACCTGGCGAGGGAGCGGGGGAGCCGCCGAACTCGGCCGAGGTGGACCCCTCCTGGGTGGACACCTGGCGGAGTGGCAGAAGGATGCTCGGCCTCGGTCGAGGTGGTCCCGTCTTCGGGCGCCACCTGGCGAAGGAGCGAAGGGGGCTCGGCTCGACCTCGACCAAGGCAGGACCGTCTCTGGGTGCCACCTGGCGAGGGAGCGGGGGAGCCGCTGAACTCGGCCGAGGTGGATGCCTCCTGGGTGGACACCTGGCGGAGTGGTAGAAGGACGCTCGGCTTTGACCGAGCTCGACCTCGACCGGGATGGGCTGCATCTGACTCAGCCGAAAAAAAAGACTCCACGTGGCTCGAATCATGCCCAACGAAACCTGAGACATGCCACGTCATCGTTACGGCCGTAACAGTTGCCCCCCAACCCACCGTTCCGTTAGGGCATCGTGGAACGGGACGTTGGGATTAAATGCGGAGATGACGTGGGGGGCCGAAGATCTTACATCGTAATTGCCACGATCCTCTCGCCATTCCTTGATGCGCCCAAAGCCCTATAGGAGGTCGCCATGCGTCGCCTATTCGCCCGTAATTAATGCGTCACTTTGAAGCAGAGGCCGTTTCCCTGCTAACGAGGCATCGGTGTCGGGCGTGCATCCACGCGGCGATCATCCGATGGCCAGGAGCGGAATGACGGGTGCGGCCGCTGTCGATTGAGTTTGAAAAGGAGGGGACTTTCCGGAATGAGGCCCTTTCCCTTGCTCCGTCGGCGGTTCGCTGCAGGCTATCCCCTCTGCCCCGCGTTGCACGGTGCATTTCGGTGAGTGCCCCCGTTCTCTTCTTCGTTCTTCTCCTTTCCTCTAGTGTGCTTTTCTCACCCTCTTCTTTGCCATGGCGCGCCGTCGCCATGTTTCTTCTAACCCGGACGAGACCGTCCATCCCGGCAGAGGACTCCATCGTCTTCCTCGGAAGAGGAAGTAATCCCAGAGGAGACCCGCAGGCGGCTTCAGCCTGGGGGTATCACCATTGGCATCCCCAGGGGTGTCAGGTCTCCTCCCGTCGTGTCCGCACTTCCCATTTCTTCTCTTCCTCCTCCGACCCTTCCTTCTGTCGGTCCCTCCGGTCATATTTCCACGATGACCGAAGGTGACCTTTCTTTGCTCCGGGAGGTCTATGGCATCCCGGGGTCAATCCGTCTCTTTGTTCCGCGGCCCGGGGATCACGTCACCATGAGTGGCCCCGGCCGCATAGCTTTCTATGAGGACTTCCTTCTCGGGGGTCTTCAATTCCCTCTGCACCCCTTCTTCCTTTCCTTCCTCAGCCATTTCCATCTAGTCCCGGCCCAGTTGGCTCCCAATGCCATTGGGTCATCTCTTCTTTCATTGTTTTCTGTCACTTCCACGGGTTTGTTGCCCGTTTCTCCCTCTTCAGGGCCCTATTTACCCTAAAGCGGTACTCCACCGATGACGGCTGGTGGTACATCTCGCCCCGGCCCAGGTATCTCCGGTTCGACCTCCCTTCTTCCATCAAGGGTTGGAAGAACCAATTCTTTTTTGCCTCGGTCGAGGATGTCGACTGGGCCTGGAACGAGCCGGATCGGTCCCCGAATCGGAACTCCCAAGTCGAGCCGGCGGACCAAGAGGCCTACTCCCAGCTTCTGAGCGACGTGGTCCCAGCGCTCGAGGTTCTGCTCTCGGAGCAGAACTTGTTCGAGACGGGGGTCAGCCCCATCCGCGGGCCGGGTGAGGCTCGGCTCTTCTCTTATTCCGCCTTTCCGTTCTCTTTCTTTTAGCCGAGCTGACCGACCCTTTGTCTATTGCAGGTATGAAGTTTTTGCTGGAGAACCTTCTGGAGGGCGCGGCCCAGTGGGACGCCGCCGAGGTGGACGAGCTTGCAGCGAAGAGGGCTTGCACCGACGTGAGCCAAGAGGTCGCGCCCGCGCCCGCACCTAATCCGGTTGCCGCTGCTCCCCCGCCCAGGCCGCCTCGGGCCTGGGCCACTGATGCTCCAGCCGTAAGACCTGGCGATGCTGCCGACGAGGGAGGCCCACCGGCAGTAGTTCCACCCCGCGCTGGCCCCATCAATACCGCAGAGCCAATGGCACCGCCCGCGACTCCAGCCGCTCCGGCGATGGCGGTTCCTCCCGGGGGGTCGGTTCACCTCGCAGCCGACCTGACGGCTCCGCCGTCGGTGATCACCAACCGGTGTTCTGTGATCCGCGACAAGGGGCTCGCGGAGAAAGTGATGGAGTTCGCCTCCACCTCCCGGGACCGCCGATCTCGAGGCGGCCGGGACTATGCCGACGCCTTGCTCGGGGTCCTCCCGCAGCTCTTCACGGTGAGTCCGAACTCAGAGCCCTCTCTTCTTTGCCGCTTTGGTTGGCTTTTCTACTAACTTGTTCTTCTTGCCGTGCAGATCGGGACTGACATGCTCCTGCTGAGGAACTTCCTCGCAGGGTACGCAAAGAAGGATGCCGAGAAGGAGGAGAAGCTCGGCAAGCTCGCGGCCGATGTGAAAGACCTCATGGAGAAGGGGGTCGAGCTGCGAGGGAGCAACCAGGCCCTTCAGGCAGACCTGGCACGCGTCGAGGAGCGCATCAAGGACTTGGAGTCCTCTCTGGCCGAGGAGAGGACCTCCCACCAGCGGCGCACGGAGGAGGATGCGGCTGAGAGGGCTCGTCTCCAAGCCCATTCTCAGTGGTTGGAACGTCAGCTGGAGGAGGCCAGGCGGGAGGCGAGTGCGGCCAAGGAGAGGAGCGCCTACGTCAACGGGCTCCTGGAGGCCGCGAAGCGGGAGGCGCAGGAGGCCATCCCGAGGTTCCGGGCCTCCGACGAGTACGTCTCGGAGGTCCGGGAGGCTGCTGTGGACTCCTTCCTGAAGGGGTTCCAAGTGTGCCGGGAGAAGGTGGGGTCCTTCTACTCCGAGCTCGACCTCAGTGGGGTGGCTCTCGGGGGCAGAAGGCAAGGACCTGCCAGCGGGGCTTCCGGTGCGGCGGGCGACACAGCTGCGACCCCAGCGGGTGACACGGTCGTGGCTCTGGAGCGGCCCTCCGAGCCAGCAGCCGCCGACGGTGAGGACGGGGAGCGCGCGACCCAGACTGAGGATCCTGCTACCACGCCGAACTGAGCTGCAGATGTATCCCTTGCGTTTCTTTTTATTTTTTGGGGACTCCCGGCCTATCGGGACTCCCTTGTTGTAATCCTTGTTTTCAAATCAATGAAGATTTAATTTTGTCAAGTCTCGACCTCTTCTTCCTCTTTCACCTTTTCTTTTCTTCTTCTTTTTTTTTTTTTTTTTTTTGAGGTGTTGGTGTGGAATGCCGAGACGAGGGTGGACCTGCTCTGGGCTGAGTTCGCGGGTGGACCTGGTCCCATCCAGCGTTCAGATCAAAGTTCGGAGCATTCCGGACCGGGTGGCAGTAGAGTAGGCCTTGCGCGGGCCCTTCTTTGGGCTTGTCTTCGTGATCGCATGGGCGAACTGGGTTCTGCCCCGCCTTCTAGACCGAAGTGCAGGATTTTCGGACTGAACCCCGGGGCCGCAGGCTTTGTTCAAGCCTTGCGTGGCTTGCCGAGCTATTCTCCGTGATCGCGTGGGTGAGCTGGGCTCTGCCCCGCCTTCCAGACCGAAGTCCGGGACGTCCGGACTGAACCCTGGAGCCACAGGCTTTGTTCAAGCCTTGCATGGCTTGCCGAGCTGTTCTCCGTGATCGCGTGGGCGAGCTGGGCTCTGCCCCGCCTTCCAGACCGAAGTCCGGGACTTCCGGACTGAATCCCGAGGCCGCAGGCTTTGTTCAAGCCTTGCGTGGCTTGCCGAGCTGTTCTCCGTGATCGCTTGGGTGAGCTGGGCTCTGCCCCGCCTTCCAGACCGAAGTCCGGGACTTCCGGACTGAACCCCGGGGCCGCAGGCTTTGTTCAAGCCTTGCATGGCTTGCCGAGCTGTTCTCCATGATCGCATGGGCGAGCTGGGCTCTGCCCCGCCTTCCAGACTGAAGTCCGGGACTTCTCGCTTTCTCTGGCCACAGTCGTGTCTGCCGAGCTTAGAACCATGCACCAGTTTCCCTACGAGGTGAGAAAGAGCATTTGAAGCAAAGAAACTTTATTGCAGGGTTTGGGGGAACCTTACTGATGTAGAATAGAAGCTCTGATACCAAAAATGATGCAGAACAAATAAAGGGATGCGATGCGGAAGTAAATTAAGATTAACTAATTTTTTTATTGTTTTTATAGGTTTGTAGAAGTTGGCTTCAAATCAAAGAAAAGTTAACCTAACATTGAAAGATACTAATATGATAATTGAAAGCACAATTTTAAGGAAACTAAATTATCAGAGTAGTTTAGAAGCAACGGATCGCTGGGGGTTGAGAAACTCCCAGACCTAGGGTTTCACTCCGAGCTTTCAACAAAATAGAAATAAAGAGAAGGGAAGGTTTATCTAACCAGACAATGATCTTCACAGATTTTGGTGGAAGAACTCTCCCGAGCAGATTGTTGGATCCTCGGAGTTGGATATCTTCGTAATGGATCCTCCAATACTGGTCCTTTGGCGGGTTGGCTTCTCCTGAACTCAAGATCTGGAAGAGAAGAAAAATAATTGATGGAATCAGAGAGTCAAGGAAAAGATTTACCAGGTTGATGAACTTGAAGATCGAAATTGCTGAAAACTGGATTCTCCTGGATGCTGATATGATTTTCCTTGGAACTTGCTCTGGATCTGAAGTAGCCGGACTGGATCTGGATGAAGGTGGACAGCCTGGACTTGTAGAGAGAGAGAGGCCGTGGGAGATGGATGGAGCTAGGGTTTGATGGATTGAAAATAATGAAGGGCGGCTAGGGTTTTGGAATTTCAAGTGGCTAACCTAGGGTTTTGGATAAAGATGGAGATCTCTCACCTCCTCAAGGCTCCAATGGAACCCGGATTACCCCCTCACGGAGCTCAACACTTAGAATAGTGCGGAAGAAGAGAAACCTAGGTCACTCAACACAAGAGAATAGCAAAAAAATAATTTTCTTCATTGATTTTCTAAAGTTACAAAGAGAGGTCTATTATATAGACCTAAAATTTTCTCCTAGCTTGTATAAATTCCCATGTGGGACTAAACTCTTCCAACCCCTAGATTAGGTAGAAAATCCTCTCCCTTGGTCGACCAAGAGTCCAAAAAAAATTGGGACGGCCATAAAGGAATTGTTTTGGAACTTTTATGGCACCTCCTTTGGAGTTGGATTTGGATTTGGAGTCCTCTTCTTCTTATGGTATTTCTTCTTTTCTTCCACTCCAAGTTAAGCTCTTTGATTTTGATTTGAACTTCAATTAGGAGTAGGTTGGATGTCCTTCTTTGATTTCTTCTCCAAGAGAAGTTTTCTTCCTTCTTTGCTTAGGTAAATTAGGCAGGTGTGGGCGCCTCCTTTAATTTAGCCTCCAATTTGATTTTTTCTTCTTTGGATGTGGGGACCATGACACTGGGATGCCTCTATGGCGCCTCCTGGACTCTGGCGTGTGCTCGGAGTGTGGCTGGGCATGTGGCTTGGAGTGTGGCCTCCACTTGCTTGAACCTTGAGTTGATTGGAAGAGAAATGTGGCACCATTTGAAACCACATTGGGACTTGCACCGAGTCAACATGACTCAACAAAATTTAAATGGTGACTCAAGAAATAAATAAAATAAATAAACTGGTTGACCAGGTCAACCTTTATTACAAACCCTAATTTCTCGGGCAATGTCAATCAGAGATCCAAATGGAGCTCTGAAGTCTTCTTCTGAGTCTGGTGCCCGCACCACTTACACTATTGATAATACATCCTTAGGTTCGAGGCGTTCCACGTCCGAGGGAACCTGGACCCTCCCAATTCTTCCAAGAAGTAGGCCCCGTGAGAGAGGGCTTCCGCTACCCTGTACGGGCCTTCCCAGTTCGGGGAGAGCTTCCCGCACTCTCGTGGCTGAGAAGCTTCAGCACGCCGGAGCGCCAGATCTCTGGGATGAAAAGACTTCGGCCGCACCCGGGTATTGTAATACCTGGCCACTCGCTGCCTGTATGCCACCATCCGAACTCGGGCCTTGTCTCTCGTCTCTTCAAGAAGGTCCAGGTTGAGCATCATTCTGGCGGGGTTCTCCGCCTCATCGTATTGTTCCACATGCAGTGTGGGTAGACCGAGCTCAATCGAGATAACCGCCTCGGCTCCGAAGACGAGGTTGAATGGGGTCTCGTCGGTCGCCGTCCTCGGGGTAGTGTGGTATGCTCAGAGGATGCTGGGGAGCTCCTCCGCCCACCTACCCTTGGCCTGGTCCAGCCTCGTGCAGAGGCCCTGCAAAATAGTCCTATTCGTGACCTCGGCTTCTCCATTGGTCTGAGGGTGAGCAACGGAGGTGAAGTGATGGTGGATGCCGAGGTCGCTGCAGAATTCTTCAAACTCCCGGCAGTCGAACTGACACCCATTATCAGTGATCACGATGTGGGGGAGGCCGAAACGGTAGATGATCAACTTCTAGAAGAACTTGGCGACGTTTGCTTCGGTGATCCGCGCCAAGGGTTCGGCCTCGACCCACTTCGTGAAGTAGTCGATGGCCACGATCAGGAACTTCCGTTGCCCGGACGCCGGTGGAAATGGTCCTAGGAGGTCCATTCCCCATTGGGCAAATGGCCACGGAGCTGAGAGCTGGGAGATTGGGATGGAGGGCTGCCATTGCACTACGGCATGTCGCTGGCACCGGTCACACCTCTTCACGAAATCGGCGGCGTCCTCCTTCATCATCTCCCAAAAATAGCCTTGACGGAGGTCCTTGTAGGCTAGCGTTCTGCCCCCCACGTGGTTCCCACAGATGCCCTTATGAATCTCCTGGAGCATGAGTGTGACCTCCACGGGTCCCAGGCACTTAAGGAGGGGTTAGGAGTAGGACCTTCGATACAGTTGCCCATCCATCAGGACGAACCGCGCGGCCTTCTTTTTGATAAGGCGGGCCACTGCACGGTCCTCTGGCAGGGTACCGCAGGTGATGTACTCGGTGTACTTGTCCATCCAGCTGGGCTCACGGCTGACCTGATGGACCTCCATTGGGATCTCGTAGCTTGGGGCCTTGAGGCGCTCCACGTGAGCGCGGCCCATCATCGAGTCCGGCAGGGTCGCCAGCCGGGAAAGGGTGTCCGCACGGGCATTTTCCCCGCGGGGGATGTGAAAGATGTTGAAGCGCCGAAACCCGGCCGTGCCTGCTCTGACAAGCTCCAAATACTTCGCCATTTGAGGGTCGTGCGCGGCGTATTCTCCGGAGACCTGTCCTGCCAGTAGCTGGGAGTCGGTGAAGGCTTTGAGGTTAGCCACGCCCAGCTCGCAGGAGACCCTCAGCCCAGCGAGGAGCGCCTCATATTCCGCCTGATTGTTGGTCGTGGCAAACTGGAAATGGAGCGCGCATTCGGTGACGACCCCACCGCCGTTGGCGAGAATGAGTCCGACTCCGCTCCCGCCGGAGTTCGAGGCTCCATCTACATGAAGGATCCACGCGTCCTCTCCAGGCTCCTTGGGGTCCGGTTTTAGCTGCTGGTGCGAGGGGTCCTCCTCGGACTCCTTGCCTAGGCCCGCGCACTCGACCAAAAAGTCAGCCAGCACTTGCGCTTTCATGGCCGACCTCGGCCTGTAAGCGATGTCGAACTCGCTGAGCTTGAGCACCCACTTCACCAATCGCCCTGACGTGTCGGGTCGGCTAAGTACCGCTTTCAGTGGTTGATCCGTCAGGACGGCAATGGGATGTGCTTGGAAATAGGGCCTGAGACGCTGAGCAGACACTATTAACACAAAAACGAGCTTTTCGGGCCGGGAATACCTGAGCTCCGCATCGTGGAGAAGCTTGCTGGTGTAGTACACTGGCCGCTGGACTCCCTGGTCGTCGGTCCGAACTAGGACCGAGCTAACGGCCTCCGGGGTGACTGCCAGGTAGAGGATGAGCTCCTCTCCTTCCTCGGGCCTGGAAAGTAGTGGGGGTGAAGCGAGCATCTTCTTCAGCTCTTCAAAGGCCTCCTGGCACTCCTCGGTCCATGCGAAGTCATTCATCTTCCTCAACACTTTGAAGAAGGGCCGGCAGCGGTCGGCCGACCTGGAGATGAACCGGCTCAGGGCAGCTATCCGTCGGTGAGTTGCTGCACTTGCTTCTTGGAGGCGGGCTGCTCCATGTCCAGGATGGCCCGGACCTTCTCCGGGTTGGCTTCAATCCCTCTCTGGGTTACCATGAACCCCAGGAACTTCCCGGCGGAGACGCCGAAAGCGCACTTCGCCGGGTTCAGCTTCATCTGATGACGTCGGAGGTTGCCGAAAGTCTCCGCCAGGTCGGCCACGTGATCCGAGTGGGGCTTGCTCATCACCAACATATCGTCCACGTACACCTGCATGTTGCGGCCGATCTGGTCTTTAAAGACTCTGTTGACCAGACACTGGTACGTGGCCCCGGCGTTCTTGAGGCCAAACGGCATCATCCTGTAACAGAAAGTTCCGCGGTCGGTGATGAAGGCAGTGTGCTCCTCGTCCTCCGGGTTCATTTGGATCTGGTTGTAGCCGGAGAAGGCATCCATGAAGGACAGGAGGCGATGCCCTGAGGTGGTGTCGACCAACTGGTCAATCTTTGGAAGAGGGAAGCTATCCTTTGGGCAAGCTCGGTTGAGGTCGGTGTAGTCTACACAGATCCTCCACTTACCACTGCTCTTCCTCACCATGACCACATTCGCCAGCCAGCAGGGATACTGAACTTCCCGCACGAAGCCGACGGCGAGGAGTTTCTCCACCTCTTCATTGATGGCCCTCTGCCTCTCCACAGCGAAGCTCCTCTTCTTCTGGCGGACCGGGCGGCAGCTTGGGTCTACGTTCAGTTTGTGCGTAATGACCTCGGGGGGAATGTCCGGCATGTCGGCCGCTGACCAGGCGAACACGTCCACGTTCATGTGGAGGAACTCCAGCAGGCGGGCCCGATCCTCTTCTGGGAGCTGCACTCCCACCTGCACCGTCTTCAGTGGGTCCGAACCGAGGGGATAAGTCAACAGGTGCTCGACGGGTCCTCCCCTAGGTTCCTTCTCCCTTAGGTCGAGGTCGTTGACGTTGGGGGCGAGCTCCATGCCCCGGGCGCCCGGGACCGTCTAGAGGCAATGCGAGACTGGCTGGGTCGTCTCCCTCATCACCCTGAATCCGAAAGCTGTAGGGAATTGCACTAGCAACCACTTTATGGAAATCATGGCGTCTAGTTGGTTGAGCCCGGGACGCCCAAGGATCGCGTTGTAAGGCGAAGGAAGCTTGACGACGGTAAACATCATCAAGATGGTCGCCTGCCGAGATGGGGATCCAGCGGTGATCGGGAGAGTGATCTCCCCTTCGACCCCCACCGAGTCCCCAGTAAAGCCTACCAGGGGGTGTGCACCGGCCTCAACTGATCATTGGATAGATTCATTCGAGAGAAAGCATCATAAAAAAGTATGTCAGCCGAGCTCCCACTGTCTACCATAATTCGGTGTACAGGATGCTTCGCGATGATCATCTCGACCACCACAGCATCATTGTTTACATTCTCATTTTCATTCCCCTTCTCGGAAGGGGGTACATTCTCCGGGGTCCCGACCTCCCAGGCTCTCTTTGCCGCCCGTCCGATCCCAAGTGAGATCATGCCCACCGGCTTCTCCGTTGGGCAGTTGTCGATTACAGGAACCAGGGATAAGGCCTCGAGCGGCTGTCCTTCCGTCAGGACCTCATTCCTCAAGAACTTCCTGAGGTAGCCCCTTTTCATCAGCTCCTCGATTTTCCACTTCAGGTTGCGACACTCCTCCGTGTCATGGCCGTGCTCGCGGTGGAACTGGCAGTACTTTGACTTGTCCCGGGTGCCTCTTGGGTTCTGAGGAGGAGGTCGGCGGAGGTAGTGCTTGCCCTCAATTTCCATGAGGATCTTTGTTCGGGGAGCGAGGAGGGGGGTGAACCTTCGCTCCGGGGTGGCCTCGCCCTTTGACCTCGGATTCGGGCGAGGGTCGATAGATGTTCCGGGCCTCCGAACTCCCGGAACGTCCCTCGGGGTCGGCTTCTTCAAGGTCTTCCCGTCAAGCTCTCGACGGGTGCGGTCGGCCTCCTCCGCTCGGATGTACTTGTGGGCGCAGAGGAGGAGCTCAGAGTATGTCCTGGGGGGTTTTTTGTCCAGGGAGTAGGTCAGACGGGATATCTTGAGCCCGTGCTTCAAGGCAAGCATGGCGACGGGCTCGTCCAGGCTGTAGATCTCCAGGGCTGCGATCTTGAACCGGGTGATGTAGTCTCGGAGCAGCTTCTGGTCCTGCTGACGGATAGAGAAGAGGCTGTCCACCTCTCTCGGCACCTTCCGACAAGCATCGAAGTGCGCCACAAACTTTCCCTCCAACTGATGGAAGGAGCAAATAGATCCGGGCTCGAGGCGGGTGAACCAGACTCGAGCGGCCTTCCGGAGGATAGCAGGGAAAGCGATGCACAAAAGAGCGTCCGTGGCCCCCTGGACCCTCATGAGAGCCTTGTAGCTCTCCAGATAGTCCAGAGGGTCGGTGGTCCCATCGTAGGGATCTACCTGTGGCATGCGGAACCGGCTCGGAATCGGCTCCGCCTGGATTTCTTCAGAGAATGGGGGACGGGAGTCGTAGCCCGCCGGGTCCGCTGATGAGTTCTGTAGGTCGGCAAATCGGCGGGCGAACTCCACCAACTTGTGCTCGTGCTCCTCCAGGTGCCTCTCGGCCTGGCGCCTAATGGCCTCGTCGGTGGAATCTTCCACCTAGGTCGCTGGTGAAGGGGGCGCCTATCGGTCTCGGCACAGGGTCACGCCTCGGCGTCGCTTGCTGCGATGCGCCATCTCGACTTCATCGGCCAGGGATCAACTCTCGTGATCTGCTGAACCGGAGTAGTTTCTTTTCGCGGGAGTTTGACGACTCCCGCGGGGGTTGGAGACTGCCCGCGGTTGGGATGGCCTGCCTTGAATGGAGTGCAGGCTCCCACGCGGCCCCGCAGCCCGAGCTGCGGGGGTCCCTGGCTGAGGCTGCGTGGCCAGGGAGTGCTGCTAGTGTTGTAGCTGCCGGACCGCCATGGTCAAGGTCTGCAGCTGTTGGATGACGGTCGCGAGAGGTCCGTCCGCTGAGGTCGGCTGTGGTGGAAGAGGAGGGGGAGCTGGGAGCTCCCTCTCAGAGCTGTGGGCCCCCTGGGGGGAGGGGACCTCCCCTACACGGCTGGTGGATGCCTCGCATCCACGTGTGACCACCATTGTCCGAGTGCGCTCTGCCTGCAGAAAGCTAGCTCCCGCTAGGGGTGTTGTCCTGCCCCCCTACCTGGCGCGCCACTCTGTTGTCGATCCCGCCATCGCGCCTGTGGCTTCGGAGCCGCCGATCCGACTAAACCGTCTCGCCCCTGGGTCCTCCTGGCTGGACCGAACCTACAAGGAAAGGTCAGAAACCCTGGCCAGGGATCCCGGCGAGGGAGCTCCGACGATCAAGTTAGTAGACGGCGAGAGGGAATAGATTCTCTGGGACGGGCCCCCGAAGGAGTCCAAGACTCAGAGAACGTGCTAGCAAGAAAGGTGCCAGAAAGACCAGAAACCCGGCTGGGCTCCTTTGCCGAGCTCACGCCAAAGGGCCCCCTCTCGGGACCGTGGATCTTGCTCTTGAAGCAGAGTCTTCCACCTTTGTTTCTTGCTTCACCTCACTTACCTTGTCGTCTATCTTCTCCTTCCTTTTATCTCCTCTTATTTCCCCTCCGTCTTCCGTTCCTGGGAGGCTCCTTTTGTCGCTTTCATCCTCTCCCATTCGCCCCTTTCTCTTTCCCCTTCTGGATCAGAGGGCCGGGCGGCTTTCCGGCCTCGTTTGCTGAGCCCAGCTGGGAAAGAGTAGAGGAGGGGGGCGCTGGTCAGACTGCCGACCAGACCTCGGGCCGAGCGTGAGCGCCCTCCTTCCCAGGCGCCGACGCTGTCCGTTATTGGGTCCTGTTTTGTTAGGGCCTCGTTTCTCGACTGCGGAACATGTCGGGCCGACGTAAGTGATGTTTCGTGTGTCGCCGCCATCCGTACGGGGTGCCTTTCTCGGGGTGCGGCACGCACGGCTCGAGGGGCAACCTCAAAGCCCGCGCCCCCATTCGGTGGGACCTTCTCTGTACGAGCTGGCCTACCTCGGCCGAGGTGGACCCCTCCCGGGTGGACACCTGGCAGGAGCAGCAGAAGGACGTTCGGCTTCGGCCGAGGTGGTCCCGTCTCCGGGCGCCACCTGGCGAAGGAGCGAAGGGGCCCGGCTCGACCTTGGCCGAGGCGGGACCGTCTCTGGGTGCCACCTGGCGAGGGAGCGGGGGAGCCGCCGAACTCGACCGAGGTGGACCCCTCCAGGGTGGACACCTGGCGGAGTGGCAGAAGGACGCTCGGCTTCGGTCGAGGTGGTCCCATCTCCGGGCGCCACCTGGCGAAGGAGCGAAGGGGCCCGGCTCGACCTCGACCAAGGCGGGACTGTCTCTGGGTGCCACCTGGCGAGGGAGCGGGGGAGCTGCCGAACTCGGCCGAGGTGGACCCCTCCTGGGTGGACACCTGGCGGAGTCGCAGAAGGACGCTCGGCTTCGGCCGAGGTGGTCCCGTCTCCGGGTGCCACCTGGCGAAGGAGCGAAGAGGCCCGGCTCGACCTCGGCCGAGGCGGGACCGTCTCTGGGTGCCACCTGGCGAGGGAGCGGGGGAGCTGCCGAACTCGGCCGAGGTGGACCCCTCCTGGGTGGACACTTGGCGGAGTGGCAGAAGGATGCTCAGCTTTGGCCGAGGTGGTCCCGTCTCCGGGCGCCACCTTGCGAAGGAGCAAAGAGGCCCGGCTCGACCTCGGCCAAGGCGGGACCGTCTCTGGGTGCCACCTGGCGAGGGAGCGGGGGAACCGCCGAACTCGACCGAGGTGGACCCCTCCTGGGTGGAAACCTGGAGGAGTGGCAGAAGGACGCTCGGCCTCAGCCGAGGTGGTCCCGTCTTCGAGCACCACCTGGCGAAGGAGCGAAGGGGGCCCGGCTCGACCTCGGCCGAGGCGGGACCGTCTCTGGGTGCCACCTGGCGAGGGAGCGGGGCAGCCGCCGAACTCGACCGAGGTGGACCCCTCCTGGGTGGACACCTGGCAGAGTAGCAGAAGGACGCTCAGCTTCGGCCGAGCTCGTCCTCGGCTGGGATGGGCTGCATCTGACTCAGC
This sequence comes from Areca catechu, assembly GCA_021397845.1. Taxonomy (NCBI): domain Eukaryota; kingdom Viridiplantae; phylum Streptophyta; class Magnoliopsida; order Arecales; family Arecaceae; genus Areca; species Areca catechu. Next base: position 50,100,138 of record CM038046.1, on the reverse strand, counting down.
CGAATAAAAAGACTCCACGTGGCTCGAATCATGCCCAACAAAATTTGAGACATGCCACGTCATCGTTACGGCCGTAACAATATCTTTATCATCGATAAATAAATTTAATCAAGTTTCAAAAGTGTTGACCTGGGAGCATAGTGTGTTATATTATGCTGAATATGTATATTCAATTGTTAATTGAATGATACTGAAATCTTAAACTTGATATGGATGAAGATCATGATAGCTTGCAAGTTTTGTTAATTTCTGGATTATAAATTTGGGGACTGTTGCAAGATGTTTATGATGTAGGTTATGAAAGAATTTATTGAGATTAAGATGGAGAATCTTTCGATGAATCTGTATATGGATGATTATTGAAAATATATAATGAAAAATGTATTGGGATAATGTATAGATTTGCAATTTACTATTGAAAGATTTAATAATATTATGTGGACATAGCATGCATATTTTAGTAGATCTTTGATGGTTTATGTTAGCAGTTTTGGATTGTATTATTTGATTTTCTATATATATATTAGAGATTATTTGATATGTTGAACTCCAAGTCAAATTTAAGATCTATGAGAAGATTTAGATTACCTTGTTATTAATGTTACTTTGAGCGAAGAAATAGTATCGAAAAATATTAGAGAATTTGAAAAGTTATATCAGAGTGCACAGCAGAAGTGTGGTTACTAAAGATATTAGGATCAATTTAAAGTGTATTATGATGGATGAATGTGAGGCTCTTATTGGGATTATTGAATTTGGGCCAGATAGTATATATGAGTTTTGGATCATGTATATTTGAGTTTCGGACGATTTAAATTTGTTTTTAAATTTCAAGGACGAAACTTTTATTAGGAGAGGAGAATGTGAGGCCTACCTGTAATTGTGTCGTTATGAGCTGAAGTCAGCAGCCCTTGCCGACTTCATCCGGAACCCAGAAAAAAAAAAGAAAGAATGGGAACAGGGGAGGTGGTTCATCCTTATCTGGCCGGAGATTTTGCCGGAGGTTTCGGAGAGAGGAGTCGTGAGGGGCAAGGGAGGTGGATCGAAGGCGTGGTGATTAGAAACCCTTCCCTATAAGAATGGTTCCCTCGTATGCCCCGATCAATTGGAAGGTCATCTTCCTCTGGTGGCTCCAGAGGAGTTCTGAAGCATCGCCGTGTCATTCCAGCTCACTAGCTTCCATCGGTGCCCAAGATCAGGCTCCACTGCCATCAATTCCTCGATAGTGTAGTGGATGTGGGCTTTGTTGCTGGCGATCCGACGGTCCTTGAGGAGGACGATGGGGAAATCGTGTTCGCGGGGAAGTTTTCCGATGGGGGGGGTTGGTGGTGGTGAGGCCGAGGGACATGACAGCAAGGGAAATGACAGGGAAGAGGAAGAAGGAAAGAAGGGGGAGAGGAGTTCGGTGGAGACGAAGGAGAGAAGAAAAGAATGGAAAAAAAATGGGGGGGCCCTTTGTTCCATGAGGAAAAAGAAAAGAAGGGAAAAAAAAGAAAAAAAAGAAAAAAAAAAAAGGGGAAAAGGAAAAAAAAATAATATGAGGAGAGAGAGGATAAGGAGATAGAGGAGATAGAAGGAAGACAGAGTCGGAGAGAGAAAAGAGTTCTAATTGTGTTGACTCGGTTTTCTGGGATGGGCTGTTTGGTGAAAGCATATTTTGGAGAGAGAAGAGAAATGGAGGAAAGGATCATCGTTGTCCTTGGAAGATCATATCTAGGTTTGAATTGTACTTGTTGGTGGATCCTTTTCGGTAAGTTATTTTGACATCTGATATTATATACCAAATATGTTATATATTTATAAAATATTAAATGCATGTAATATATTTTAATTTGCATTGGATTGTATTAGATTGCATTAGATTGCATTGGATTGCATGCATTGTGTTGGTGTTGTCGCTCTCTAGTCCGACTATGATCATATGAGGACCTAATCTCCTTGTGGGCCTCCAGCGGGGTGATCGCTGGCACATGACCGTTGAGCGGTATATGAGACAGGAGCTAATTGCCTTATTTTAGCCATGCATGGTAGGCACATGCAGAGGATGTATGTTTTCTCGTGTGATACTCAGAGCTAGTTTTTTTTGTGGGCCTCCAGTGGAGCGATCACTGACACATGACCGATTTCGGTATGTGAGACAAGATCTAGTCTCTTGTAGGGCGAGCCACGGGCCGATCGTGGCCATAGTCAGAGGGACTAGGAGAGTAAAGTAAATAGTTGGCCATCCATAATCGTGTCGGTGTCGATTGAGATTAAGTATACATATTTGCATCATGTTGCTGGATATATATAATTATATTGATGGACATCTTGTTGTATGATGTGTTTGTGCTTGTTATTTATTAATGGCATATTTTTGTATATATACTGGAGGTGTTGATAACTTACTGAGCCTGTATAGCTCACCCCTTGTTTTCCTGTGTTTTTGTTGCAGTTCCGAAAAAAAATAATCGGGCTTTGGGATCAGTCAGTGAGGAGCTAGGGTATAAGTGTTAATCCCTGAGTGCTTGGATGTTGAATTGAAGGATAGGCCTGGCATGATCTATAAGATGATACCTAGGGTTGTGCGGCCGGTCGCATAGCCAATCCAGGTATTGGATTCGGGATGTGACACATTAAGAAGCCTTTTTTTTTTTTTTTCTCAAACAAAACCTCACCCAACTGACCTAGGTTCAAGTTCCAACAACAGTATTTTAAAAATAATTTAAAAATAATATGTAAGTTAATAATATTTAATAATAATAATTTTTGATAGTACAATATAATATAATAATATAATAGTATTAGTATTATATAATTTTACTATGATAATATTATAATATAATAATTTTATAATGTATAAAATATTTTTTTATATTATTATTGTGCAATAACATTATAAAATAGAATTTTACTTTTATAGTTAATTTAGAACTTAATATTTATTATATTGTTTAGGTTAAATATTAAAATAAATAAAGTATAGATTATGAATACTTTATAATAATATTTTTTAATAGTATACAAAGCACCACCTCATTGCCCTTCATTATCATTTTCTAATATTGAAAGCACCACCTCTACTACCCACGGCAATGCCAAATAGGGCCTCCGTGAATTGAGATAATCTAATGATGCATTACATGATGACCTGTTTCAGAATAATGTTGGCAAAAATATGGTTGAGGAAGACTTTAGGAAGTTGAATGAATGGTTCAAGCTTAATGCTGAAGATGTGCTTTAAGATGCTAGCTTTAACGGGAAGGAGCCATAGTCTAATGAGAACAATGAATCGAGAAGCCTGGACTGTCATAGTGACTGATGAAGAAAATTTAGATAGAACGAGGCATCCTGAATTCATCGAATCTTTGTACTTGAAGTGGTTTATTGGGCTGCAAGTTGGATGTGGAAGAAATTTTGCGTTGAAATCTTGGGACATAATGTGAGTGTATTTGGTTCAATTTTGTTCTGTCCTAAGTATAACTAGGAGTAACCAAATAGTAAACTGTGTTACTTGATAACTACGAGAAACCAAAATGTAAACTGTGTTACTTGACCTTATTTATATAATTTATGCGATTGATGTTGTTAGGGGTATGGCATTGCCATTTTTTGAGTTTTATGTGCTTTAATCTAGTGTGAATGGACAAAATCCTGGTATACAATGAATAAATTCAGTGAAAACGCACTATAGCCATTGAGTGGTTTCAGCGCACACCATAAATTCAGTTGGTATTTTATTTTGTACATGAATAGCAATTCTATTTTCGTTGAAGGTAGGTTTCCACCACAGTTCAATTGATTTTCAATTCAGTCTATTCAACTCATTTACCTTTAGTACATTTGCATTCAGCTCACCATTTAAATAATTGCCTTGGTACAAGGTCTCCCCTAATGTGATCACCACAGCTTAATCATCTTAGTCCCCAAAACTTTCAAACCGGGACTCCTAATCATCTTAATCACTAAAACATTCAAACTGGGATATGATTAGCCATTTAGGCGACTCTAGCATCCACATTTTTGCCTAAAGCCAAATATTCCCCGGCAACCATTCAAGAAAGCTAGTACAACCAAGGCTAGACACTTCTTGATTGCTTTGCTACTGCAGAGCTCACCCTCAAGCTGCTCGTTTAAATTGGATGAGCTTATTAATTAATCATCCTTCCGTACAGGTATCTATAGGAGGATTGTGCGAAGAAAAATAACCTCATCCTTGTTTACTTGCAGCACCAACATGAGATTGGAGATTGTAGAGAATAACGCAAGCATTTAGATCTTTACATCTTAGTACTGCTGGCCTTCTACTATTTTTTGGTACTACATAGAGTTGGGACTGGGCTCAAGCCAGCCCAATGGGCTTTGGACTCGTCCAAAATCGGGCCAGAATTTAGACCAACCTGAAATATATCAGGCCGGATTTCGGGTTTAATAATATAATCCATTTATTTTTGATTCGGGCTCGGGTACCCATTTGGCATGGCTCAGCTCAGTCTGAATCTAGCCCAAAAGGAGGCCCGCTTTTTCTTTGCCCCCCAGTTCTCTTTGTTTCTCATTTTCTCCCCTGTTTACATCAAAACTAGTGTCCAACGCCCATTGCCACTTTGTGCCCCCCTCCCCCCAACCCAATCCTAGAATTGCCCTCACCCCGCATCACCCACCTGCTCTACACCAACCCCCCTGCCCTAGCAGCACCCACATCCCAGGCCTCCTGGCTCGATGGCTCCGCACGACCCGGCGGCCCCCTCTGGCTTTGATCTCTCTTCCCCAACCCCGATGCCCACACCCAAAGCCCCCAGCAGCTCCGTGCGACCCCACGACCCCCCCTCCTTCGCTCCGATCTCCCTCCCCCATCCCCAATGCACGCACCCAACACTCCCGATAGCTCCATGCAATCCCGTGGCCCCCCGTCTCCGATCTTCCTCCCTCAAGCTCGGCACTCACACCCAATGCCCCCGATGGCTCTACACAATCTTGTAGAACCCCCCAGCTCCTGTCTCCCTCCCCCGTTCCCAGTGCCTGCACCCGACGCCTCCAATGGCTCCGCATAACCCCCCTGCTCCCCCGGTTCCGATCCCAATGACCCCCTAGCTCCACATCAACCTCCTTCCTCCTCTCTCCCCTCCTCATCGAGTCATCCGTGGCTCCAGCTCCAATCTCCATCTCCGACCAACATTTTCTTCTTTTTTTAGATTATTCAGGTTTTTATTCAGGCTAGACTTTGATTTGGACTAGTCCAATCAAGCTTAGACCGTGCTCGGGCTTGGGCTTAAACTAGACTTGAACTTGAATTTTTTAAAATATTTTAGATCTAAACTTAGCTCGAAGTTCAAAATTATTTTCGACCAAGCTTGGATAGGAGCGTGACCTAACCCTGCCCGTTTCCAGCCCCAGCGCTACACCTATTTGAAAAAAATTCTGGAACGCAATTCAAGCAATTTCCTAAACTACTCTTCCAAAAGGCCCGTTTCCTAGTCGAATCTGCTCTCACAACAAAACGGCTTTCGATTTATATGACTGCATATTTGGAAAATAAAGCTTGCACATGATCTTTTCGCACTAGACCAGCTGGTAGTTACAAAACTTAAAACTATAATTACCAGTGGCCTGGGTGAAACAATGATTTGAATAATGAATTGTAGTAACCTTTTTTTTTGTAAGCTTCCAATTATTGGGGCAATTTCTAGAGCGAATCATGTGGGTGTTGCATGCCCTGCTTGAAAATCTATGGCACCTTTTATATGTTTTTTGTCTTTTCTTTTGCATTTTGCATTCAGAACGCTTCTCTCCTGAAAGTTTCGAACACAAAACAATGGATTTGACAAACCGTTTGAGAATTGATTAAATATCACAAGAAATGCATGGTCTAAAGAATCAGAAAAAAAAATTTACATAATAAAAAAGAAGAACAGAAGAGAACTAATCGTAAGTTTTACTGCATGGTCAATTCCATGTCAGCGGTTTGGATTCTCTTAATATCATTATTTAGCCATTAAGGCATGTTTGAACATTACGAATTTTTTATGCCATAGTTATTCACTAAAAGTTTACCGATTATTTATCATGCTTTTCTTTAATTCGAAGTCTTAGTTTAAGCAAAACAGTGACAGTTTCTGCAACTATACTAGGCATCCATGTTAAGAAAGAAATATTATCATGGTGAAACTCATGGAGCTGCTAGAATCTGTTTGTCCATGATTGAGATGATGCCTCGTATAATGCTCCAAGATTTTGATAGATTTCACCAGAAAAATCCTTAGACAGCAAACATTTGGCTAACAAGAGGAGTTACCAATCATATACTAAATCATTAGACTGCATAATGATCTGTTGTATCGTATCTGTACTTCTCAAGGATCAGACGTCGTTGTGGTTGTTCAATATGGAAATTCTAATTATGTATCATACCCAAACATCGTAATGATGCTTTGGTGATAAAGAATTGAAATGGAACATTTGGAAAACCTAAAGAATTAATAAATAAACAGAAGCAACAGCTTCAAAAGGAAGGCCAGGGTCAACTTAGTAGTATGGAGAAGAAATTCGTAGGACAAGAAAAGTTGCAGAATGTCACATATATGAGGCAATATAGACTTTCCCAAACAGAAGAGAATCACCGTTTTTTAGCTTCATACAACAAGGGAAAACGTCAAGATTTCTCAAACCATAGCTACATAAACTGAAAATGATGTTGAAACTTGAAAGCTGCTAGTAACTTATAAGGCGTCTATTCCAACACTAACTAATTATATTGATTGTTAGTCCTTTGATTATAACACAGTTTTAATACAGAGAAGTACATGAAAAGAAGGATTATTGACTTAGCTATCAACTGAATATTTGTAGTATTTCCCAAATTAGTTATGCTCTTAAAGTTTATCCTCGATTGTAAGATTGAACACACACATTAGAGTAGACAGCCATTTGACCAAAGATTCTATAGGACATCTATTCCGACACCAACTAATTATATTGATCGTTAGTCCTTTCATTATAACAGGGTTTAATAAAGAGAAGAACATGAACAGAAGGATTATTGACTTAGACATCAACCGAATATTTGTAGTATTTCGAGTATTTCCATATGCTGTTAAATTTTAACCTCGATACTAAGGTTGAACACAGACACTGTAGATATGCAGCCTTATGACCAAAGATTTTATTCCAAAATGGGAAATTTAATTAAAGTAACCTGAATGAAAATTCATTTTCTTCGATATTGTAGAATACAACAATGATTCTAGAAGAAATTTAAGTGTTACAAAAGATCTCAAGCAACTGAATCACCATGCCCATATGATTCTGTGTATTTTTTTGAAAGTAATGATTCTGTGTATCAACATTTTTGACTCGTAGGCATCATGTTCTGAATCATAAATACACATCACATTTGTTGCATTGTATAAAGATCATTGGCTGTTTCAGATGTTTGTTGGTCTTGTTGGAAATGGCCCAAAAATGTAAGCATTTTTAAACAATTAAGGCTGATAAAGAAACAAAAAATCTTGTCATGTATGAGATTGGCAAGTAAAAATATTGTAACCACAAAAAAAGGGCTCCCAGAAACATGCAAAGAAAGAACAAGAATACACATAAACTGTGACCCATGTGAAATCCACAAGCAAGACAATTTGAATGGACAGAGTTAAAACAGTAAACCAAAGATTAAATAGATAGAAAATAAAATCGATACCCATCTAATGATGTCACCAATATTCAATACTGGTTACAAGAGTAATGATAATTATCTTAAGTCAATTCTGAGAAATTTCTTCAATATATCTTGCAGCAAAATGCTGCATTTAGGCCACTCTGCACCATCCCTTCAGCACTGTTGTTGCTGAATGGAGCATCCACTGATACACAAATTTTGATTCTGGCAGGTAAGATCAGCATTGACATGATCATTGGAATAATGTGAATCTCCATGGTATGGAGGAAATCTAGTGGAGGCAACCATGGCGGGAGGGACATGAGTCACAACAGTGAAGTTGAAGGTCCATGAATTTGGAAGGAAGTCATTGAAGTCTTGAGCACAATGATACCTCCAGGTATCTGAGAGAAGACAGACCTTGCAAAGTTTTCCTTATCAGTCAGTGACTCAATCATCACATCTTTCAATCTTCAGTCTTTTAAAAGAAGTTAGGCACTGGAGGTAGCTTTTGGGTATTATTGACCTAAAACAGAAATTTTGGAAAATGGCTCATGAAGGCAAGCGGAGCTGATGGAAAAATCCAATTATTGCCCGGTGGCCACCTTCCACTACAAAATCTTGAATTACTGGGGGGGCTGGAATATTCATCCATCCTGGACTATTTCTTAACATTTTTCCAGCGAACATGGGAGGTAGGACAATTCTTTTAACCCTGTGCAATTTGAAATAGTTAGTTCAGTGAAATAAGGAATTTCACCAACTTCAATTTCAAACTATGTCATCAGATCAGGCACATCTGATATCTAAGATTTTTGAGCTTAGCATGCTTCCCCAGTGTAGGATGTCCACACAAGTTCTGCACTTGGAGTCTCAATGTCACTAAATTTGAGAAGGATGAATCCTCCATACAATCTGGAAATCTAGTGCAATTGCAGTTCCCTATCGTCATATATTTGAGCCTGGTATGGTGGTGGTCTTTTTATCAATCCCTCACCATGTCCAACCTTCTGTGAATTAGAAGTCAGTTACCAATTTGTGGAGACACTGGGATCTAATCTGTCCTTCCAACCTAGAATTCCCAGTCAAGATGTAGACCAAGATGCCATAGATTAACCAAACAGCTATACTTATGGGTATTTCCTGAAGCTTAGAGCACTTTCCTAGTTCCAAGGTCTTACACTGATTTAGACAAAGCTTTTAGTCGTGCACTACCAAGGCAAAGGTTCAATAAATGAATCACATCACCAATTCAATCTGGCAACTTCTCTGCCTGGCTGCTGCTCAGAACTAATAAGCAATTCAATATCTAAATTTTGTGTGTGCGTGTGTGTTGAGGGAGACATTCATATCCAAATTTACCAAGCTTAATCCCAACATGATCAACTCTAAGGCATTCAAATCTTGAATTTGGAAATCATGCCTCATCATGAATGATGCTAGGAATTCAATGTTTCTGTTTAAAAGAGCTTACCACTAATGTCTTCCAATTGTTTGTTCTCACAGAGCCTCTCTGGCTTGATGAGACCTTCTGTCATCCACAAATTGACCAATTCATCCTTGTCAAGCGCATAACTTTTAGGAAAGAACACTAGGCAAAGAAACCCTTTTGATGCAGATGCAAAAGATCATAATTTAGCCTCAATAATGGTCATATGTTATCTATGATTTTTCCATGTCTGGCGTATCTTTCAGCACATTGCCAGTTTTGCAGCCAAGGGTGAACCATGGGACCTTTCTACAATCTTCCTACCAATGTCATTCAAATACTAACTTTTGAGTCTTGCTCCTATGACATTGAGCAAATGACTGGTCCCAGCACACCAACCAACAAAATCCAACATACAAGAGGCAAACAGATCGAAGCCACCAGATACATGTTTCTTGAAACTAATTGGCTTCGAGTTGTAATCAAAGCCCTCCTGTCAGGGTCTCCTGCAAACAGAGGAACTTGCAGTGCTTCCCAAAAAAGCAAGACCTTGGCTAAATGGCTGTGGAAACTATACTGTATCTGTTGAACCTGCTACATTCTTTCAGGCTCCAGTGAAGATAAAGAATACACATATTTATATGGTGGGGAACAAATTGGCAGATAGCTTAGAAACTAGGCATGCACTGCTCATTGTCCTGTCATAGTCCTGCCATTAGACACAATACAAATTTGCAGGGAGAAAATTAGGGACATAAGTATTTAACTTTGAACTGCATAACCAATAGCATTAATTAGTATCTGTCCCAACTGAACTTCTAGATTTAATGGCAGATGTTATTCTGACAAAGTTGCCATTGTTCGACACTAGGATTAATTTAGAAAGCACTAAAAACAGGTTAAAAGTCTTGTCAAACTTGAGCTTTTAGATGTGCACAGTAACTTATAGATGTCAGTGAGATATATATTCCCATATGAAATATGATTCCAAGAAGAAAACCATGATTGAACAAATTTCATATGAACATCAAATGGTGACATCTAGAAGTCTGTGAAATCTTCACTTATTAAATCTATGAAGTACACCTGAAATAATTAAGATTATAACAATGTATAATCAAGATGACAAAAATAGTAAGTGACTAACTGCGGTTACAACAGGTACTCCAAGTAACTACAGAGAAAATAAGGATTCTGATCAAGTTACCAGAGGTATTTACTAAGTTCACTGAAATCTTTTCTAGCTGTGAATGTTGAAATACTCATCAAATTATACTTTCAGAAACCAATTTAAAATCACTCACTATATTAGGAAAATGACGATTCTGCAAGCGAGGAACATCTGTTAATAGCAAAATATGTAAGCTTAGCAGGCACGATCTCCTCCATCCTAGAGCATAGGAACATCTCAAATTTCTACTTTGCAGTGATTCTAAATTTTGTAGTAAACCTGAGACTGTGACAAGAATGTACTCAAATATCTTCAAGTTTGTGTGGCACTTGCTCCTTGGAGAAGGCTGACAGTCATGTGCATGAAGTTATCTCTACACATTCCAGAGAAACAAGATCTCACAATCACGTCCTCCGATCTTCAATTCCTTAAGAGAAGTCAACAGATGGAGAGAGCTCCTGGAAATGCAACAAGAAAAATGAGAGACAGTTAATGAAGTAAGAGAAGTCAGATGACCAAGCCATCTGATCATTGACTCATTGCCCCTATCTAGTATTAAATCACATAGGGATGGGCACTCTGGAAGCGAAGTCAATCTCTGACAGTTTCTTAACTCCAATTTCTCGAGCATAGGTAGAATAACAGTCAATTCTTCCAGTTCAGGGCAATTCAAAATGGAAAGTTCACGGAGCCTAGGAATTTTACCACCTTGCACTTCAAAAAACCTCTCCAAGTTAGGCATGTCTGATAATGTAAGCTTCTCTAGAGATCGAAATCCCACAAAACTTCCCATTCTTCTCAGTCGTTGCATGCCTTCTATCCACAGATTTCTGAGACGAGGTAGTTTCCCTATCAATGGGAGTTGTTCACAATTCTTACTGCGGGAGAGTCTCAAAGTTTCCAACTGTGTGAAAGAACTGTCCCCAACCCAATCTGGAAGCTTGCTGCCAGGATAGTTCTCTATCCATAGGATTTTGAGTCTAGTATGAGGGTGGAGACATGCAGTAACCTTTTCACAATCACTCCCAACCTGTGCAGCAGTAGGCTTGAATGTAGCGCTCCACTGCAACTTCAACTTTTCAATTCGCTTCCTATTCAAAGTGGCCTTCTGAGCATCCATCACAGCAACAACATTTTCTAGCTTTGAGATGAAAAGCTCTCCTCGAAGGTTCAGGTCCTTCAGCTCTCCTATGTTGCATTCATTCTCCGAAGTCACAATGAATCTTGACAATGTCTGCAGCGAAGTTAACTTTCCAATTCCTTGTGGCATAGACATCATCGAATTAGCATCCCTCTCCCAGTCAACATGCAAATCAAGATGCCGTAGGTTAACCATGTAGCTTGTTTCTTTGGGCAAGTCTTGAAGCCTGTAGCACTCACCAAGATCCAGTGTCTGCAGATTGTAAAGCCAGCAAACTGATTCAGGCAGCCTTTGGATTTCAGTTCTGTAAAGGCCAAGATATCTCAGGTGTATCAAATCACCAACTGAATCCGGCAATTCTTCTATCTCACTACAGCTGAGATCTAAAACCTGCAAGCATGTCAAGTTAACAAAAACATCTTCTGGGACCTTCACAGGCTCTCTAAACTCACCAAACAATTTAAAAGTCCGTAATTTTTCATATCGATATAGTTTGTCAAATGCTATTGCCTCCTCATCATTTTGATGAAACAAAGTTGCATAATGCACCAATGTGGGTTTATCACATGAAACATCATGTTTTACAACCAAACCTTCAGGTTTTGAAACTAGCCGTGCTAGATCATGGATCAAGCTTGGCATTGTATACTTCTGTTTCTGTCCTTGACTACCAGAGACTTGAAAAAATGACATCCACAATAGATTATCAAAGTACTTACTGCCTATCACCTCCAGGGTATTTCTGCTCCCATTGCGCTGGATCAAACCTTCTGCCATCCACAACCTGACCAACTTATCCCTATCAAACTCATAACCATTAGGAAACATAGAGCAGTACTTAAAACACTGCTTAAGGTTAAAATTCAAATGATTGTAACTGATCATTAAGCTTGGAAATATGCCATTTGTATCCTCTTCCAATGAGCACACTTCATTTAGCATGTCTTCCCACTCATCTTCCTCTGTCACATTGTACAGGAGGCAACCAAGCAACTTTGCAGCCAGCGGGGATCTTTGGCAGCTCTCCACGATCCTCTTGCTTTTTTCAACCAAATTCGGAAGTTGGCTCGAACACCCGCTCGGGAATGCCTGCTTACGGAGCAGCTCTGAACAAGCTTCCACCTCCAGACCCTCCAAATGAATCGGAGGCAGTGTGCGCATTCCCCTCCAAACTAGTTCGCTCCGAGTAGTGATCAAAACCTTACTTTTCTTTCCTCCAGCATTCAAAGGAGGCCGCAGCATCTCCCAGAATGGGAAATCCTCAGCCCACAAGTCATCCAGCACCAGCAAGAATATGCGCCCACTAACCATATTCTTGAGCTGACACTGCAGCGCATCCAGCCTCGATAAATCACATTTCTTCCCGTCGCCTGCAGCTTCTATAATCTCTTTTGTAACCCTTCCCACATCAAATCCTTTGGACAGACCAACCCAAATCCTCAAATCGAAATAACTTTTCACTTGAGCGTCATCGTAGACTAATTGAGCAAGAGTGGTCTTACCAATTCCAGGAGGTCCATAAATCGGAAGAACAGGGAGGTCAATTCCATGATCCGACGTCAATGCTCGAACAATCACTGCCTTCTCAACTCGGTCGAAAATATGAGGGTCCCCATGAGAGGCCACAGATTGAGAAAGGAGCGAGCTTTCTATCATTTGCCCCCTTCCCCTCCAGTCTCTGGCACCCAGAGGGAGATTCCTCCGGGCCTTTGCGATCTCCTCCAGCCTCTCGTTGATTTTGGCTATCTCGATCGCCAGACTCCTTTTGTCGAAGGGACGATCGAGAAAAAGAGGACACCAGGACCGCTTCCGCTTCCGCCTGTAGCTCTGACGGAGAGAGAAGATATTGAGCTCGGTCTGGTTGCGGTCGAGGAGTTCATCGGCGGCGAAAGCGACGTCTTTAAGTTCGAGGAGCCAGCCCTTGACGGAGTCGTCCTCGATGTAGCGGCGCTCCTCGGCGTCGGTGAGGAGGGAGTGGATCCGCCCGCAGGTTCTCCGAAGTTTACCGATCTCGTCTTCGAAGCCCGAGAAAAGGGAGATCTCGGACTTGAAGTACGAGAAAATCTCGTCCGCCGCCTTCTCGGTGACCTTGTCGGTGGCCTTGGAGAACCAGTCCATGGCGAGGAGAGGATGAAGAGGAGAGAGCAGAGTGATGGTGATTGGTGATCGTTTGGAGGGAGGAAGGACTACCAGGATGAGGGAGGGAATTGACCAACTTTTTAATTCTTAGCTCGGTATTTTGCCAGCTATGATGACGAAGAGGGGAGTTTGCGAGAAGAGACGGCTAGGTTCTGAAACTCAGAAGGGGATGGATGGGGAACTTGAAGAGAAAGGTCGATGGGGAAGATCGAGAAGACGTTGACGTTGACCCAACAAAAAAAACTTTTGGTATTTAGTTGCTTGGCTAGGGTGTTTTAAGAGTTTTTCTAAATAATATTTTTTATTAAATATTTACGGGAAGCAGTGACATCTTAAATACGTTTATCGGAGGGATTTTAAAAATTACGTAAACAAAATGCTCATTGCACGTATAATTTTTCATTAAAATTACAGGCATAACCTATACTTTTCTATTTCAAAATACAATAAAAAATAATTATTTTAAAAAATAAAAAATAAAAAATTAATAAAAAAATTTAAAAATTTATATTTTTTTTAAAAAATAAAATATAAAAAATATAATAACATGATATTATAATAATATATTTATAATATATTTTTATATTATAATAAATATTTTATATTCTAAAATATAACAAATATATTATAATATATTAATTTATGTATTATATATATTATCATAAAATATATTTATTGATGCGTGCATCGATTGTGGCTACGGCGGTGTCGTGTTGAGTATTGTCGAAGCAATATGATAGGATAGGATGTCTATCGAGCGATGGGATCGGAGATAATGAGGTACGAGGGAGGCAGTGTTAGTGTGAACCTGAGCACTCACCTGTCCATTCCCTTCAATACCTGATCATCCATGCAACACATTCGATCGTCAGTAAAGCACACGGTATCCATCAATATGACAAGGCTAATAAAGGCTACCAGGATAACAACTGCCACTTGGCATATCAGTGGTATCCAGCCTTGTATACGTGCAGCTACCTGGTCGTATCATGGAGACATTCCCATTAGTCACACTGTGCAATAGGTCCGGCCGCCATGGAGGTACGCGGCTCTACCGTACATGATGCTCGTCGATGAGGCAAGACTAACGAAAGCTACTAGGATGGCAACAACCGCTCGACACATCGATGGTATTCGACTTTGCTCACATGCAACAACCTGGTTGCACCATGGGGTATTCCTGCCAGTCATACCAAGAGACAGGTCTCGACATCGTGGCAGTGCCTTGCTCTACTGCATGTGGTGCCTGTCAATGCGATGTGACCAATGAAAACATCCCATATCAAAATAATATATTATAATATAAATAATCTTTGAAAAACTAATATATTATAATATACTATATAATTATTTTAATAACAAATATACTATATATTATATATTATAATATACAATATATAATATATTATATATATAATATAATATACTATAGAATATAGTATATTATATATTATATTATAATATAAGTATATTATATATTACTTAGTATATTATAAGTAACATATTATAATATATGATATATAACATGATATTATAATATATTATTATAATATCATGTTATCATACTTTTTTATTTTTAAATTTTTAAATTTTAATAATTTTGAAATGAAAAATTATAGGTTTACTTATCGTTGCCACCTAAATCATCGTGGCCTATAGCTCTGACGTGTCACTGGCGCATCGGGCTCCCTCTGGGGGCTCGGTCCTCTCTTGCAGTCAGCTCCTCGATCGGCCGGTTTAGGAACTGACTGGAAAAGAGGACTGAGCCCCTAGAGGGAGCCCAACACGCCCGCAATAAGTCAGAGCTACATGCCACAGCGATCTAGGCGGCAATAGATTAGTATACCAGGTAGGGGGGTGGAATTGCCATTGAAGCACTCTTGGTTGTGGAAAATCTAATAGCAAGTCCCCTGCTACTAGAAAAATACTTGTGGATGTCCATGGCTCCATGGTGACAATGCGTTCACGGGAAGCCTTCGTCAACCGTGCCGGGGACCCTCCTCACTATGGCGACCGGTAGAGTCCGGAGAGAGAGCTCCCTGCTCCACCACCACCACCATCGACGGATCCCCAGATCATCGCACTTGCCCAGTAGGTTCATGCCTTGATTTTGGCAGTGCATCAGCTTCATCAACGACATCGATCCCTAGCAACCCAGCAGTAGCCAGGGACGCCGATGGCTTATGCTGCCGATCCCCGTACCAGCCTACGATCCTTCCGAGAGGGATTATCACATGCGACCTCCCACCCGTGGGGAGAACGGTGGACGGTCGGGAAGAAACAGCAAGATGTCCTAACCGACCGGGAGAGCCACTCTCCGGCCTCGGATCATGGCGCACTCTCGCACCAATGACGCCGATGTGGCCAGGAACTCAGGCGAAGTTCCTCCACTTCGCGCCCCCTTCACCCTTGACTGCCTTCACCAAGGGGCCCACAGACAAGGCCATCCATCGACGAGCAGAAAGGCACCTCGAAGAGCAAGAGTGCAAGCTGGCCAACCTGTCCCACCAATTTGTTAGATTTAGGGCTCCCCCGACAAGCCTGCAGGTTACGATACCCATCCACCTTTCTCTCTCATAATCTAAGAGGAACCGATCTCCAATCAGTTCTAGATGCCCCAGGTTGATCCCTACGACAGGACAACCTATCCCTTAGACCACCTGGAAAGCTACAAGGCCCTCATGAGAATCCAGGAGGCCACCTGAAGTGAGTGGAACTAGCAACGGAAGCGATCCAGATATGTGGACAACCCTCTGCCAACGATCCGAGATGGATGCAGTAGGATACAGGTTTTACAAAGATCAATAGATTCTTTGGATTGATAAAGAAGAGAGAGAAAGAAGAAGAAGATTTTGGGAGAAAAGGGATTCCAATATATTGTATTCAGCCCCTCTTCGCCGCAACAATACAAGACAAAACATATATATATATACCTAGGTCACATAAGACCTAGTCCCCCAAAAAAACTTCCCAAGCTAATACCGTGAAATTCTGAAATCTTGACATCTGAGTTGGCTCGCCTCCTGCAAGTCCACTTGTAGCTAGAAATAGTCCACTAGATGAGTCGACTCTCAAACTGCAAGTCGGCTAATCTAGAATATCGTGTTTCTGTCTGCACACATGAGCCGACTCTATCCTGAGTGAGCCGACTCTCACAGAAACACTTCACAACTATTCCAAGCTGTGCCAACCAATGAGTCGACTTTCAGACAATGAGTCGGCTCGTATGTACAGACTGACAAAACTCAGCCTATCACCTAGGACTTGTCTCAGACTCACTCCTAACCTTAGATACATCCTGTATGACCATGATTAACTGGACCAAGGCCTAAACCTTGGCCCCCCGAGCCTTGGATGCACCACCTAAGACTCAACAATCTCCACCTTGGTGCCCAAGGCTTTAATCAACTACACCAGATTCCTCAGACCCATCAACCATGTACATGAGCAAAAGCTTTCTCTCGGTAAAGCCTTTGTAAGTGCATCAGCTTGGTTCTCCTTTATATGGACCTTACCAGTGCCACTTCTCCTTTCTCGATCAGCTCTCTAATCATGTGGTACCTCACATCTATATGCTTTGTGCATGCATGATTGACTGAATTCTGAGTCAAATATATGGCACTCTGGCTATCATTGTGTAGGACCACAATACATTATTTCACCCCCATTTTAGCAATTAGCCTTCTAAGCCACAGTGCTTCCTTTGTAGCCTATGTAATACCTGTATACTCAGCTTCTATTATAGATAGAGCAGTGATAGGTTGAAAGGTAGATCTCCAAGAAACCAGTCCACCGTGCATGTAGAAGATATAACCTATAGTAGACATTCTTGTATCAAGATCATCTGTATAACTTACATCCACATACCCTTCCAAAGGACCCGAACCTCCATATAACTCCCTGGAGTTCTTTTCTTGTCCTTCTAGCTGCCACCAAATACCAGTCCATGCTTTTGTGTTCCTTGTAGATATCTCAGGATCCACTTCAATGCCTTCTAGTGTTCCTTTTCAGGGTTAGACATGTACCTACTCACCTGGCTTACAACATATACTATATCTAGCCTGCAACACACCATAGCCTACATAACAGTGCCCATTTCATTTGCATATGAAACTCTCTCCATGTACTCTCTCTCCTCATCTATCTAGGGGCTTTGAGTTTTAAAGAGAGATGTGCCATGGTAATGGTGTCTCTACTGGTTTGGCCTTCTCTATCCCAAACCTCTCGAGTATCTTCTTGATATAGCCATCTTGTGACAAATGGAGTATTCACTTGCTTATATTCCTGCAAATCTCCATTCCAAGGATTTTTTGTGTTGGATCCAAATCTTTCATCTCAAATTCTTCAGATAATGCTCTTTTCAACCTTTTCACAGCCCTCATACTTCTGCTAGCTATCAGCATGTCATCCATATATAAAAGTGATATAGAGCATTGTCATTATCCATATCCTTCACATACACACAACAATCATGTTCACGCTTGAGAAACCCAAGGCTTAAAATAAATGTATCAAATTTGCGATACCACTAACGAGGTGACTGCTTCAAACCATACAATGACCTCTGGAGTAGACATATCTTGTCCTCCTGTCCAATCTCTATGAAGCCATCAGGTTGCTTCATGTAGATCTTCTCTTCTAGGCTTCCATGTAGAAAGGTTGTTTTCACATCTATATGCTCCAATTCCATATCATGTTCCACCATCAATGATAGGAACATCCGAATTGAAGTATGGCATACCACAGGAGAAAACACCTCTGTGTAGTCAACTCCTTCCCTCTATGAGTATCCTTTTGCTATCAGTCTTGCTTTGTATCTCACTTTACTTTGCTTTGAAGATACTATCTTCTTTGTGAACACCCATCTTGAGCTAATTGCCATGTCTTATTCCTCCTAAGAGATTCTATCTCTTCGATCATGCCTTACATCCATGATTCTTTATCAGGACTTTCCATGGCCTCTTTGAATGTTTCTGGATCTCCATTGATAGAGATGAGAGCATAAGAGAGTCTCATCCATGCCATATTGCATCGGCTTCCGGATCGTGTGCTGAGGCTTATGTAGTGCCACTCCTCTTGCATTGTCCTGCAAGTCTGCTGTGTGTGGCTCTTCCTACACCTCCCTCTAAACAGTTGACTTTCCTTGCTGATCCTTTACCACTAGAGAATCTTTCCCTCCTAACTCCACCTTAACCAAAACACCCTCGCCAGTAAAAGTAGACGGCCTATCCTCCACCTGTGAAGGGCAATCACTTCTGTTCACCTTTGTAGTTGCACTTCCATCTGTACTCCCTAATCTCTCCAAGATGCTCCTCTCATAAAAAATGACATCTCTACTGATCACTATCCTCTGAGACTGAGGATCCCATAATAGATAACCCTTGATTCCTCATGGATACCCGATGAAGATCATCTTTTTTGACTTAGGGTCCAACTTGCTTCTTTCGATTGTTTCCATATGTGCATAGGTCGGGCAACCAAACACCTTCAGGTGGCCAAGCTCTACCTTTTTTCCATTCCAAGCTTCCTCTAGAATACCTCCATTCAGCTTGAAGTAAGGGGACCTGTTAACAAGAAAACAAGAAAGAGTTATAGCATCATCCCAAAAAGTTATCGGGAGTGATGTCTGCAGCCTCATACTCCTAGCCTTCTCCAATAGTATCCAGTTCATCCTCTCTGCAACACCATCCTACTGAAGGGTCATCCTTACTGTGTAATGGCATCTAATCTCATTTTCCTCATAGTAACTTTTGAACTCCTTACTAGAGTACTCTCCTCCATTGTCAGATCTAAGGCACTTCACATGTCTTCCTATCTCCTTTTCTACCTCAGCTCTCCAGGCTTTGAACCGAACAAATACCTCTGATTTTTTCTCATCAGATAGATCCACACCTTCCTTGAGTAGTCATCAATGAAGGTGACAAAGTATCTTGCCCCACCTCTAGCTGATATAGGAGCTAGTCCCCATACATTAGAGTGCACTAAATCCAGCACTCCATCACTTGGTTTGGTACTAACAACAAACTTTACCTTATACTATTTACCAAAAATATATGGCTCACACAGGTCATCTCCATCATTCTTCAGAGCTGGAATGTTTTCTCTTTTGCTTAATTCTGTGAGCCCTCGGCCACTTAGGTGACCCATCCGATAGTGCCATAATTTATAAGCTAATTGCTCCTCCTGTGCCGCTGCAAGCACCTCTACACTATCATTCACCACTAAGCCTTCCATCTTGTATAGATTATTGCTCAGTCTTCTTCCTCTCATCACCACCAAATCTCTCTTGGTAATTATCAAACATCCACTACCAGACTAACACTGAAAGCATAACCCTGCTTTTCTAGGTAGCCCAAAGAAACCAAATTCTTCTTCAGTTCTGGTACATGTTTGACATTTGATAGAGTCCTTATCACTCCATCATACATCCTTACCCCAATAGCACCAGCTCCAGCTACCAAACAAGGGTGATCATCACTAAGGCTTACACTACCTCCATTTGACCTATCATAGGTATCAAACCACTCCCAATATGAGGTATAGTGATAAGAGCATGCTGAATCCAATGTCCAAGTATTATCCCAATCAATAGATCCATCTGAAGCCACCAGTACATCTTCTCCACTGCTTTCAGATCATTTGCACCACTAGTATTGGCTTCCCCTTCTCTATCTTCCAAAGAGGATAATTTCTCCTGAAATGCCTAGGCTGATGACACTTATGGCATTTCTAGCTTTTCTGACTACTTCAAGACTGTGACCTGCCCTTTGATTTTTCCTTAACTCTTTTATTGGATCTTCCTTGCCTTTCATTCATAGTAAGTACCTCTGAGTTAGGATTTCCTTTGTAGATCGTCTCCTATTGCTCATTTGACCTGAGCACTCCAACAACCTCTTCATAGTTCATGGTTTCCTTTCTATACACCAAGGTTGTATAAGACCATCATACGATCCCGGAGCGAACATAACAGCAACAATGCCTGATCCTCCTCATTAATCTTCACATCCAGACTCATAACCTCAGAACATACTTGGTTGAGCCTCTGAATGTGAGCAACAAGGTCTCCTCCTTCAGGCATCCTCAGACTATATAGTTGCTTCTTCAACCACAGCTTGTTTGTCATGTTGTTCCCCATGTATGTGTTTTCCAGTCTCAGCCAAAGGCCCTTTGCCATAGTCTCTGTACATACCTCAAGCAAAACCAGATCTATCAAACACATCCTGATAGTGCTGAACGCAATCTCTTCTAACTCTTTCCAATCCTCAACACCGATCTTTTTTGGTCTCTCTTTAACCAAGACCTTGTAGATCCTCTGTTGAACTAGCAAATCTTTTATCCTTTGCTGCCATAGGATAAAGTTCCCTTTGCCATCATACTTCTCAAAATCCATCTTGAAACTACTTGATGCCATTTCCATAATCAAGTAAAATCACATCCAAAAAAAAAATTTATGCAACCAATACCAGCAAAGAACTTTCCTTTGAACCCTATCCTTCCACTTTTTTCACAAGAAAAAAAAAATTCCCTCTACCTAAATTTGAAGATTTCTTCGAAAGGCAAATGGATAAAAGATTGAAATAACCTGGTATAGCAGAAACCTTTGGATGTAGAGACCTTCCTTCTTCCATGCAACCTTGCTCTGATACCAAATGAAGTGGGTGGAATGAGCAGCATAAGCGATCCAGATGCATGGACAACCCTTTGCCAGTGATCTGAGATGGATGCGGTAGGATACCAGTTTTACAAAGATCAATGGATTCTTTGGATTGATAGAGAAGAGAGAAGAACAAGAAGAAGATTTTGGGAGAAAAGGGATTCCAATATATTATATTCAGCCCCTCTTCAATGCAATAATACAAGACAAAATATACATATATATACCTAGGTCACATAAGACCTAGTCCCCAAAAAAACTCCCCAGGCTGGCACCGTGAGATTCTAAAATCTCAACATCCAAGTCAGCTCGCCTCCTATGAGTCGACTCGTAGTTGGAAATAGTCCACTGGACGAGTCAACTCTCAGACTGCGAGTCGGCTCATTTAGAACATCATGTTTCTGTCGCACACATGAGCCGACTCCACCTTGAGTGAGCCGACTCTTGCAGAAACACTTCACAACCGTTCCAAGCTATGCCAACCAATGAGTTGACTCTTAGACAATGAGTCAGCTCTTATATACAGACTAGCTCTTATGTACAGACTAACAAAACTTAGTCTATCACCTAGGACTTGTCCTGGACTCACTCCTAGCCCTAGATACATCATGTATGACTATGACTAATTAGATCAAGGCCTAAACCTTGGCCCCCCGAGCCTTGGATGCACCACCTGAGACTCAACACCACCGATGCCCTTCTTTACATCACCTTCCTAGCTATGCTCCGCAAAGCCGCTCGAGCCTGGTTCTCCCGACTCAAGCCAGGGAGCATTGACTCTTTTGAATAGCTGGAGAGAATGTTTGTGGCACACTTTGATGCATGCAGGAAGGTGCCATGTAAGGCTGACACCTCTTCTCTATCTACCAGTAGGACCGAGAGCCCTTATAGGATTACGTATCCTGGTTCAAAGCCACCACCCTGGAGATCTACCACCTCGACAAGCTAGTCACCATGCTGGCACTGAAGAGGGGATTCAAGACTTCTCGCTTCACCTACTCTCTTGACAAGAAGCCTTCAAAGACTTACTTGGAGCTGCTCATCCAGGCCCTAAGTACATCCATGCGGAGGAGCCTGACTATACCAGGAGGGATTTGGATGGGAGGTCACTGAAGAGGCAAGCCATGGGGGAAGCATCTGATCCCTTGGCTTCGAAGAATGCTCCAACCCTGCAGTCGGGCCCCAGGCCCAGGGTCAATCCTATCAAGGAAGAGAAGTTCACTCATCTCCTCGCCTTGAGAGTGAAGATTCTCATGGAGATCGAGGATGACCATTTACTGTGCCGACCTCCGCCACTAAGGCCATTCGTGAGGTGCGACAAGTCACCCTACAATCTCTTCCACATGAACCACGACCATGATACTGAGAAATGTCACTACCTGAAGAGGGAGATAGAAGACCTGATCAGGTACGGCTACCTCAAAAAATATGTAGAGGGAGGAGCTCCCCTAGTAGCACGGAGTGAAGAGCCCTGGCCGCTCGCCATCGACAACCGGCCCACTAAGAAGCCGATGGGGATGATCTCAGGGAGAAGCTTGAAAAGGGCTAGGGGGAGAGAAGAGAGTGATGATGTGCTCCCCTACGAGGGAGAAGGGTCGATTAGGGTAGATAACCCAAATAATGATACTGTCATCATAGAAATGATGATAGCTAAACATCATGTAAAGAAAATTATGGTTGATTTTGGAAGCTCTACTGATATCCTTTTTTACGATGCTTTTATAAAGATGAACTTATCCACTGACCAAATGAAATGGGTATATATGCCCTTGGTTGGTTTTATCGGAGACTCAATTGGGGTTGAAGGAGAGATTACACTCCCAATAACCATCGGGATGCCACCTTAGTAGAGCACTGTGTTGACGACATTTACCGTTGTGAGGCTTCCTTCACTTACAATGCGATCTGGGATGCCCCAAACTCAATCTACTCGATGCCATGATCTCCATCAGGCATCTTCTCATCCAGTTCCTAACTCCCTAGAAGACTGAAAAGATGAGAGGGTCCTGGCAGCCAGTCCAGCACTGTCTACAGACCATCCCAGGAGCATGAGAGGCTGGGCAGAGCCCGACCATTAACCAGCCAGGCCTGACAGACCTAGAGCCAAAAGCGGACCGATCGAGCCTTGGCTATCTTCTTCCCTAGGAGAGGACTCCTTAAAGACTGTACAGGTGGGAGCCCTGCTACCTAAGAAGGAGAGATCCCACTTGCTCAGCTTCCTACGGTCCAACATGGATGTCTTCGCTTGGACCACCATAGATATGCCCGGTATCCCTCTAGAAGTAATCACCCACAAGCTGAACGTCAACCCCAACAGCCGTCCAGTCCAGTAGAAGATGGTGGGGACACTGGAGGCACCAGAATAAGGAAAAGGCTTTTCAACCCTCTATGAATTGATCAATAATTTATGAGTTCATCTGTAATAAGTGCTTAGCCCATCTGAGTCCATTTTAGTTGTTATTTGAGTCTTTTGAGTTGTTATTTCAGTTCTGTACTAGTCAGCTCATGTTGAGCTAGTTCAGTCCAATGCTAGTAAGCTCATATTGAGCTAATTTTATTTTTTTGAGTCCTGTCCAAGCATACTGAAAACTCAAGACCACATCATACAAGTGAAGACCAAGTCCAACCTGATTGAAGACATGAAAGTTGAGCCCAAGTCCAACCCAGCTTGAAGATTTGAAGACCCCAGGAGGAAAATTCAGAAAACCCTGATTCCTTGTAGATGCCCTCCAGATGCTTAGATTCCCTTCCAAATGCCAGAATATATTCATAGACCAGGGCATCCATGATTCCAGAGGTCCACCTGCATCCTAGCCCAAAGAAATCATGCCCAGGCGCCAAGTCCAAGCCCCTAAGAAGCAAGATACCAAGGAATATTCCTGCTACCTGGCTACCAGGCCACCCCAGCTTTCAAAGGCCCATGTCCATGCGCCCAAGCCCCTTTGGGCCGGCCTCTTGATGCACTTAGAAGCCCAACACACCCTCCTAGGCATCCTTGGAGTGTTGGCCAAGTCAAGAGAATTTTTAGGGATTTTTTTCTACCTAATATTTTCTTATTTTCTAGCTAGGGTTTGAGAGGGAAAAGGATTCCTATGTAAAGTCTAAAGTACCCTTACTTGGGGCCCAAGGTTAAGGGTCTATTTAACGGACCTTAGCTTCTTGTATGAAACTAGATTTTTGATATGAAATAAACCTTGAGTTCTTATATTGTTTTGTGCGATTACCCTGCTGAGTGCATAAAGGGGTTTGAGAGTTCTTCTTCCTGGTGTTTGCAATCATCTTCCTGCGGCCAACCATCCTTCCATCCCCTTCCAAAACTTTCTTTCCTTTGCTATTTTCTTTTATTTTCTTGATTTTCTCTAAGTTTTCTAACCCCTGACAGGTCGTTTGTAGGTCCCCGAGTTTCTACGAATCCAACGACTTCAGCCAAGCCTCAATTGGACCACCGAGCAGAAAGCCAGGTATCCGCAGGTCTTTGGCTCGATTTTCCAGGCCGCATCCATCGAGGAACGAGAGATCCCTTCACTGCGATCTTCACTGGGCACTTCAGACATTGTCAGGTACACCCCCTCTACCTCCAGTCTTTATATTGTAGAACTTGCCCTAACCGAGGCTTCTCAGCCCCGACGATCCTTCTTTAGTACTTTTCTAGGTTCTAATCTGCATGCTTGGCTTCAAAAATTCATACAAAATTTCCTACAACTAATTTTGATCTAAAATTTGGGAATCAATCACCTAACCCCACATATAAAATATACAAAAAGAATTGCATGCATATTAGTCCCGCATCATTTGGTATCAGAGCTTAGATTAGGGCTTGTTTTCTGTAATTTTTTAGTCCATATATACTCTGTTATTTAAATTATTTCTTCTTGATCAAAACTCCAAAAATTTTGAAATTTATTTTTGTAGATTCATTATAATTCAAAGTAATTTTCAAAATTTTCTCAGATTTTATTTTGGCCTGTGAATTTTCTGCAATCCGAAATATAGCCTGCAAATTTTTAGCTCAGTTTTTTTCAGCAAGACAAGTTTGGAAGTTTTAGGGTTTTGTTTAGCATCTTTTGCATATCTTTTAATTTTAGTATATTTCCTGCATATTAGGCCATAATTTGCAAGTTTTCTTCTATTTAATAAAATACAAAAAATTAAAAAAAAATTATATATTC
Organism: Areca catechu; assembly: GCA_021397845.1. Taxonomy (NCBI): domain Eukaryota; kingdom Viridiplantae; phylum Streptophyta; class Magnoliopsida; order Arecales; family Arecaceae; genus Areca; species Areca catechu. The sequence continues at coordinate 50,074,805 of CM038046.1, read as the reverse complement.
TCCAAAAATACCAAAAACATCTAAACCCTAATTTGCATCCTCATCTTCCTGCCATCATTGCATAATTTATTTTTAAGGGCACTCTCGCAATATCAGATGGGGGGAGGATTTGATCACCTCTCCTTAGCCCAAAACCACATCCCTTGCATTCAGTCCCAAGCCTTAACCTAAAATTAACTAAACTTAATTTGCCCTAGTGGGCTAGGGACACCAACTGGTCAGGTCCGGGCTAAGTGTTAGATCATTGTGTCAAGTTAACCTATATGTGCCTTGTGCTCAGTGTATAGAATGGTGGTTCAGGGATTCAATCTCGAAGGGCTTGTGTGTTGGTCCGCCTACCTGGCCAATCTCTGATTGGTGTCTAGGCTTGGCAATCAGGGACCTAACACTCCCCTTACACCTGTCTGGCTGAGTACAGGGTTACTATAGGCTTGTTTGCCACCCTAATTGAACACCTAGTTTTGGACTCTAGGTCTGAGAGCTGTAGTCGGTATGATCGAGTCTTGCATGAGCATTAGATCAGGAGTCCCATCTCATTCACCATCTCCCTAAATCCATGGACCATTTTGATTGCAAAATTGATGCCCTTGGAGAAAGGTTAGCCCAAACCCTCAATCTTAGGTTTGAGCAAGCAAATGCCCAATTGACCCAGAAGCTTGAACAAATAGATGCCCGACTAGGAACCGGAGACACGTAGGACTCAGTCTGAGCCTGATCCTGAGTCCCTTCATCCTAGGAGAACCCCTCATCCTGACCCATACTATAATCCTGGAGCTAGGAGGACCCCAAACCCTGATCCCTACCAAGAGGTTGAACCTAGGAGAGCCCATCGTCATGACCCATACTATAATACTGAACCTAGGAGGACCCCAAACCCTGATCCCTACCAAGAGGTTGAACCTAGGAGAGCCCATCGTCATGACCCATACTATAATACTGAACCTAGGAGGACCCCAAATCCTGATCCCTACCAAGAGGTTGAACCTAGGAGAGCCCATCGTCATGACCCATACTATGATACTGAACCTAGGAGGACCCCAAACCCTGATCCATACCTTGAGGCTGAACCTAGGAGAGCACATCATCATGACCCAATCCCTAAGGTTAGTCCTAGAAGACCCAATCAGGATTTTGTAGACCATGAAGATAGATCCTATTTACCCTCTCCCTATAAGCCTAGTATACCCACAACCTATAGATCTTATGACTCCAAATCCTCTGACTCTAGAATCTACGAACCCATATCCCATGAGTCCGGTAGACCTAAGACCCATAAAGCTGAACCCAAATCCTATGACCCCAGATCCTATAATCCCATGATCCATAGATCTGCACCTTTGTCCTATGAGCCCAGAGAACCCATAACCCCTAAGTATCAATCTAGTACTAGTCAGGTTTCCCTTAGTCAACTTGAACCCCATAGGATAGTACCCCTAAATATGAGCCCAGTAGTGAGCCACTATCCCTTAGGCAACCTGAACCTACTAGGATTAGTGTCCATAATCTGAAACCAGGACCTAGCCAATTTTTTCCTAGCCGACCTTCTCCAACCATTCCTGAGATTGACAAGGCTTACATTAATGCAAAAGTGTATGAAGCTGATGCGAGCCTAGTGGATGAGTATGAAGGAGAAGAGGAGATACCTTTAGTAGACCTAGAATTAGCTGACCCAGTAGATACCCAGGTAGAAACCAACCTAGAGCTAGTTGACCTTGACCACGTCCAACCTAAAGCTGTAGTGGAAGAACAAATAGAGGAAGAAAACCTAGGTACTGCTGCTAGAGCCTTACCTGAGGAAACCATAGAGGAGAGCCAAATTATAGAGTCTAGTCCAAAAATACAAGAACCAGAAGAATTTATTAAAGACCTGATCTCTTTGAATCAATACATTCAAGATGAGCCCCCTCCTATAGTTCCCATTAAGGACCTCTTCCCCGAAATTGGTGACCCATCATTCCATTATACAAACCCTGTAAATATAGCTCAACCTCGTAAGGTTAACCTCATTAGTATAGGATTAGTTCCTGACACCCCATTTTTTATCCTACTTTATCCAACTAACCCGGAACCTTTTTCTCTACCCTACCAGACTAATTCTGAACCCACATCCTATTTCCTACCCTTTCCTGAGTATTCTCATGTGTCTAAAACTATTAGGTTACATTTTGTTGAGGTTACTAGGTTGCAAGGATCCATAGAGCCCATCCCATTTGCTATCTACTTTTGGCAGACCCTTTGGCACCTATTAGGAGTTACTAGCAAATTTTCTTCTACATGTCATCCATCAACCACGACTCATGCCCCCATGCCCAAGTCGTAGTTAAGACCTAATAAATCTCTTTAGTCGAGTCTGTTAGGTGTAGGTTTGAGTCCTTTGCATCATCTTGTTAGGAGTCTGCATGTGCCCAACATGTTCACCACCTGCACTAATTTTGAAATAACTGGCTAATTCTTGAAGATGGATCAAAGAATTTGATGTAGTGGATTCTATCTTGGTCAAGCTTAGGCCTAAAAGAAGTTTCATGCTTGCAGAGCCGGACCTTTTAAAGTGATAGAAAAGGTTGGATCAAATGCCTAGGTGTTAGACTTGCCTTCGGATTTGGGCATTAGTTCTACCTTCAATATTACAGACCTGGTTGAGTATAGGGAACCGGCAGCGATACCTAGTGAGGCCTTTGGACCTATTCCTTTCCATTGTAAGTGACCCTAACCCAAAGTGTCCACTAATAAATTTGTCATGAGAGAGGAGAATTGATCGAGCGTATCCTGGACGATCAAGCCATCACGACCCGGGGCCGTGACTATCAATGCTTCCTGGTCCGATGGCAAGGCCGACCAGAGTCGGATGATTCGTGGATTTCTCGAGAGGACTTATAGCACCTCAACCCATACCTCCTCGAGAGATATGTGAGACATCTTGATCTTCACTCGACAAGGTCGAGTTCCTCCCACCCCGGGAGAATTGGTGGGGACACTGGAGGCACCATAATAAAGTAGAGGCTTTTCAACCCTCTATGAATTGATCAATAATTTATGAGTCCATCTGTAATAAGGGCTTAGCCCATTTGAGTCCATTTTAGTTGTTATTTGAGTCTTTTGAGTTGTTATTTCAGTTTTGTACTAGTCAGCTCATGTTGAGCTAGTTCAGTCCAATGCTAGTCAGCTCATATTGAGCTAATTTTTTTTTTGAGTCTTGTCCAAGCATACTGAAGACTCAATACCACATCATACAAGTGAAGACCAAGTCCAACCTGATTGAAGACATGGAAGTTGAGCCCAAGTCCAATCCAGCTTGAAGATTTGAAGACCCCAGGAGGAAAATTCAGAAAACCCTAGTTCCTTGTAAATGCCCTCCAGATGCCCAGATTCCCTTCCAGATGCCAGAATATATTCATAGACCAGGGCATCCATGATTCCAGAGGTCCACCTGCATCCTAGCCCAAAGAAATCAAGCCCAGGTGCCAAGTCCAAGCCCCTAAGAAGCAAGATACCAAGGAATATTCCTGCTACCTGGCTATCAGGCCACCCCAGCTTCCAAAGGTCCATGTCTATGCACCCAAGCCCCTTTGGGCCAGCCTCTTGATGCTCTTAGAAGCCCAACACGCCCCCTAGGCATCCTTGGAGTGTTGGCCAAGTCAAGAAAATTCTTAGGGATTTTTTTCTACCTAATGTTTCCTTATTTTCTAACTAGGGTTTGAGAGGGAAAAGGATTCCTATGTAAAGTCTAAAGTACCCTTACTTGGGGCCCAAGGTTAAGGGTCAATTTAAGGGACCCTAGCCTCTTGTATGAAACTAGATTTTGATATGAAATAAACCTTGAGTTCTTATATTATTTTGTATGATTACCCTGCTGTGTGCATAAAGGGGTTTGAGAGTTCTTCTTCCCGGTGTTTGCAATCATCTTCCTGCCGCCAACCATCCTTCCAGCCCCCTCCAAAACTTTCTTCCCTTTACTATTTTCCTTTGTTTTCTTGATTTTCTCTGAGTTCTAACCCTTGACAGGTCGTTTGCAGGTCCCCGAGTTCCTACGAATCCAACGACTCCAGCCAAGCCTCAATCGGACCACCGAGCAGAAAGTCGGGTATCCGCAGGTCTTTGGCTCGATTTTCCAGGTCGCATCCATCGAGGAACGAGAGATCCCTTCGCTACAATCTTCACTGGGCACTTCAGACATTGTCAGGTACACCCCCTCTACCTCCAGTCTTTATATTGTAGGAGAACTTGCCCTAACTGAGGCTTCTCAGCCCCGGCGATCCTTCTTTAGTACTTTTCTAGGTTATAATCTACATGCTTGGCTTCAAAAACTCATACAAAATTTCCTACAACTAATTTTGATCTGAAATTCGGGAATTAATCACCTAACCCCACATATAAAACATATAAAAAGAATTGCATACATATTAGTCCCGCATCAAAAGAAAAGAAGCTTCATCTCAAAAAGGTAGAAGATGATCAATGAGGAGGTCAAAAAGCTCCTTACAATAGGCTCATCCATGAGGTACAATACCCTAATTGGCTTGCTAATGTAGTGATGGTCAAAAAAGCTTCCGAGAAGTGGAGGATCTATATGGACTACACTGATCTCAATCGGGCATGCCCGAAGGACAACTTCCCACTTTCCAAGATTGACCAGCTGGTGGATGCAACCTCAGGCCATAAGTTCCTCAACTTCATGGATGAATTCTCTAGGTACAACCAAATTCGCTTGTACCTGAAGGATAAGGAGCACACAGTGTTTGTGACCAACAGAGGTACATACTACTATAGGATGATGCCATTTGGCCTGAAGAATGCAGGGGCCATGTACCAGCATCGGTCAGCAAGGTCGTCAAGAACTAGATCGACCGCAACATGCAGGTCAATGTAGATGATATACTCGTCATGAGTGGCCAGGAGTTGGATACATCACCGACTTGACGAGGGCCTTCGGCAACCTTCACCTCTACCAGATGAAGTTGAACCCTACCAAGTGTGTATTCGGCATCACGGCAAAAAAACTCTTGGGGTTCATGGTCACCCAATGGGGATAGAGGCCAACCACGAGAAGATCCAGGCAATCACTGACATGAGATACCCTATCTCCAAGAAGGAGGTGCAGCGCTTGACCGGATGCATCATGGTATTAAGCCATTTCATCTCACATTCCACCAAGCACTGCCAACCATTCTTTAAAGTACTATGCAAGATGCATAATTTTACCTAGACAGAGGAGTGTCAGGAGGCCTTCAAGGGGCTGAAAAAACTCCTCGCCTCCCCATCGCTGCTATCCAGGTCGAAGCCCAAAGAGGAGCTCCTTTTATACCTAGCGATCTCATTGGAGGTGGTCAGCTCAGTGCCGGTTTGCACTGATAAGGATGGCTCTCAGCGGCCAGTCTATTACACCAGCAAGTTGCTTTGCGACATGAAAACTAGGTATACTCGATCTGAAAAGATTATCTTTGCACTTATTGTATCTACGCAACACCTAAGGCCCTACTTCCAAGCATATTCGATGCAGTCCTCACTGACCAGCCTATGAGGGCCATCTAGCCAAGTGGGCGGTGAGCTCAAAAATTTTGACATTATCTACCATCCGAGGCAATGCAAAAGGTCCAGGTCCTTGCTGATTTCCTGGTGGAATGCACCTGGGTGGCTAAGGATCTGGAAAAGATGACAAGCGAGCTGAGCCTGAGCAGGACCCAACTCCGAAAGTGATGACGTGGGTTTTCCATGTTGACGGTGCATCCAATGCTGGAGGGAGTGGAGCTGGGCTCACCCTTGCCAACTCTAATGGAGTCATCGCCAAGTACGCGCTGTGCTTCCTCTTCAAGGTAACCAATAATCAAGCGAGTATGAGGCTCTCCTCATAGGGTTGAAGGTGTCTCACGAGCTAGGAGTAAAGTGCCTGAAGATCTTCATGAACTTGCAGCTCATGGTGGGCCAAGTCTCCTGCGAATACAAAGCTCAGAATTCCATGATGGCAAAATATCTGGACAAGGCACGCTCATATACAGTGAACCTCTAGCAATTTAACATTTTCCACCTACCTCGTGCAAAGAATGCCCGGGCTGACATCCTCTTCAGGCTGGAAACCTTGCCTGATTCATTATTGGGGAATACTTTCATCGAGTATCTGGAGACCCCCAGCATGAGTTTGCAGTAGAGGTCCAGTAAGTCACCTCTGAGGCAAGCTGGATGGATTCCTACATCAAATACATTACCAACGATGCCCTACTCAAGGATCACAAGGAAGTCGGCCTCCTTAAGAAGAAGGCTATGTGCTTCGTGCTGATGGACAGGTAGCTCTATCGAAGGTCTTATTCCTACCCCTTGCTAAAGTGCTTGAAACCCTCAGAAGCCACCTATGTGCTATAAGAAATACATGAAGGCATGGGAATCATGTGGGGGGCAAAACTCTGGCTTATAAAGCTCTCTGGTAAGGATATTTTTGGGAGACCATGCGGAAAGACGCTGCTAACTTTATAAGAAAGTGTGACTACTGCCAGCATCATGCCTACATCCAATGTCAGCCGGCCACACCGCTCTCCCAACTCTCCACTCCATGGCCATTCACCCAGTGGGGGATGGACATCTTAGGTCCCTTTCCTCCCGCATCCGATCAATGGAAGACTTGATCATGGCCATCGACTACTTCACCAAGTGGGACGAGGCTGAGCCCCTAGCCTAGATCACCGAGGGCAAGGTCGGATCCTTGTTTTGGAAGTCAGTCATTTACCGCTTCGGACTCTCATGCTCGGTTATCACCGATAATAGATGGTAGTTTGACAACATGGCTGATTGGAAAGATGCACGAAAGATGGTTATCTCCGATAATATATGGTGTTGCCCTTAAGTTGATTTGAGATGAATATACACAACCATGTTCAAACAAGGATTCTATGCAACCAAATTAGATGCACGAAACTAATTAGACTTAAGAAGCTCACCTTTTTTCCAACAATCACCAAAAAATAAAAATAAATGATGGATGCTCTAAGTAATTAGGGTTTCTACTCTTGTCATGAAGTTTTGATTAGGTTTAAGTGGGTTATATTTAAGTAAATTTGGGGAAAAAAAGCAACTAATGCAAAAAAAGAAAGAAATCTAGGTTTATGATTGATGTCACCAAGCAAAATCGAAAACTTCCTTTCTCTCCTTTTTTTTTCTACAAGAAAAGCAAGAAAAGTTAGTAAGATGTATTCATAAGAAATCAAAGAAATTAAATGTTTAGTATTCATGCATTCCCCGATAATGGTGCCAAAGACTTGATATCATATGATATTATCATAGAACATCATGATTGTTAGTTTTAATCCAACTTCTAAAAAATTAAAAATATGTAGAAAGCAATAAGTTGGGTCAATTCCATAGAGAAAATAGTTCTTTTAAGAATTTGAAAACTATGATTTTATAAAAGAAAGAAAGATTTGAGGAAGTAATTGAAGTCAAAAAATAGAAATTAAAATTATAAAAAAGGAACTTGGTACTAAAATCTATTATTTAAATCTTAGCTTTTACTTACAATAATAATAAAGAACAAAAATTTAGAGAGCATGAAAATAACTTTTGCATTGATTAAAATCAGAATTCAATTACAAGGAATTTAAAAGAACAATTAAAAAATGTAAGAAAAAATATTACAAAGATTCAAAATTAATTGGCATACCTTATTGGAAAGATGGTTGATCTCCTTCTTTCTTCAAACTTTTTAGAGCATGCTGGGCCTCTTCTTCTTCCTTCTCTTTAGATCTGATCTTGGACATGGTGTAGGTATGGTGGAGATGGTGCAGGAAGCAAAGCTCTCTTCTAAGTTTTTTTTAGAAGCCAACCCAAACCCTAAGCTTATGCCGCTCCCTCTTTTTGTGCCATCCCCACTCCTAGATGATCTTTTTTTGTGGCTTGGGATCCTTTAAATAGAGCTAGGGTTGGGGAAATGTGATCCTTTTTTCTTGATTTAATTTTATATAGAACTTCCCTTGATTTGGTAGAGTATATCTGCTCCTTTGGTAGAGTTTATCTCCTTTTTTGTGCTTGCTGCCCCCTACATTTATATGCTGAATATCCATGCCCCAAGTCCCTCACGCTCCTAGGTTGCTTGATTTAGAAGATGGAGCCTGCATTTTCTGCCTTTAGTGTTGTAGTTGCCCCTTTATTTCTGCAATGTTTGCTAGACTACCTTCAAATTATTTTCTCTTTTTCTTGGTTGATTATTGTTGACTCCATTATTGATTTTGATGATAAGCAAAACGGTTAAGTATAAGTTAAGAACTAATGATTTCTTTGAAGTATATTTTTGTTGAAAAAGGTGCTCACAAATTTGAAGAAGCTTATTTGATTGAAGAAGCCAAGTTTGAATGAAAAGAATTGCTCAAAGAGGACTTGGAAACTTAAGAACTGCTTGATTGGATGATTAAGATAAGTGAAAATTTGTTTCAGCTCAAGTTCAGTTCAGTGAATAATTCAATGTTGTGTCGACTCAAAGTGTCGACACATGACACCAAGTGTCAGCACATAGAAGTGAAGTGTCAACTTAGGTCAGTACACAAGAATGTTTCAGATGGCACGGTTGAAGTGTCAACATATGGACCTAAAGTATCGACTCAAAGTGTCGATACATGGATCAACACATCGTCTAAGATTTTCAAGTCACAGAACTTGCAGAAAATGAAGAACAACTGAAGTGTCGACACATGAAAGAAAGGTGTCGACTCAATATAGTAAGTGTCGACACATCTGAGATTTCTAGAGAATCTATTTGGAGCTATTTGAATTGGGTGTCGACTTAAGAAGTTCAAGTGTCGACCTTATGTGTCGACTCATAGTCTGAAGTGTCGATACATGAATTTTGGCAACAGTAACAGCTAGTTTTTCAAATACAGAACTTGTCCATTTTGCCCTCCAACGGCTAGTTTTTCAAGTCTAATAGCTAGAAATGGGATTTGAGGCCTTGAAAAAGTATTTATATGCTCCAAATCAAATCAAATCAAGAAGTATTGAATATTATTGAAGAGTTTTGAGAAGAGAGAAGAAAAGAGAGCTTTAACTCCTCCTATTCATTGAAGATTCAACCACTCTCAAGCTAAAGCAAGCCTCCAAGCATTCAAGAGCCTTCAATTGCATTGAAGATCATCCATTCTTGAGTATTCAAGAGGCTTCAACAAGTTCAAAGCATCTCTACATTGAGCTTCAAAGAGATACCCACTTTATTTTAGAAAGTTTACTTTGTTTCATTACTTCTAAATTCTATTTCTTATAAGAGTTCTTGGTTAGCCTATTGTAAAACCAAGTGAGGTTATCGGTGAGCCTTTGCAAAACTAATTAGGTTGGTGGTTAGCCCGCAAAACCACTTAGGTTCTTGGTTAGCCTGGAAAACCAAGGAAGGTTATTGGTGGTTAGCCTTTGAAAACCAATTAAGTTCTTGGTTAGCCCGTCAAACCAAGTGAGGTTTTGACATATTGGCCTTGTGAAACAAGTTAGGTTTTTGATTAGCGAGCCCACAAAACTAATTAACTGTAATCGGGTATGATTATAGTGAATTCCCAAGGGAATCTTGGGGAGTGGATGTAGGTGCATTGGATAGCACCGAATCTCTATATTTCTTGATCTTTATGGTTGATTGATCTCTTTCTTCCTGCTCTTTAATTTTGCTGCACTTTTATTTAAGAGTATTGTACTTGAACTCATAGTATCTTGCATAATTAATTATTGAATTGGATTGCATTGCATTGCATCAAGCTAAGTCATTTTAGATTATTTTTTTAGAGACCCAATTCACCCCCCCTCTTAGGTTGCTTACTGGGCAACAAGTGATATCAGAGCCCTGTTCTCAGTGTATAGGCTTTACCGCCTTGAGTAAAGATCTATGGCAGCCCCAATTGGTACTAGTATAGTTGAAGGTCAAGCCTCAAATAGACCTCCATTTTTCAATGTAACAAATTATACATATTGGAAAACTAGGATGAGAATTTATATGCATTCTATTGATTACAATTTATGGAAAGTGGTAGATAAGGGTCCTCATATTCCTTCAGTAGTGGTTAATGGTGTTTCCATCCCAAAGCTCGAAGAGGATTGGGATGAAAATGACATTAAGTAATCCGAGATCAATGCCAAGGTAATGAATCTCCTCTATTGTACATTAGATCCTGGTGAATTCAATAGGATATCTACATGCATGTCTACTAAAGAAATATGGGACATACTTGAAGTTACCCATGAGGGTACCGATCAAGTAAAAAATACTAAAGTAAATATGTTAGTGCACACTTATGAGATGTTCCGAATGGAACCTAATGAATCAATCACTGATATGTATACAATATTCATTAATATTGTAAATGGTATGAGAAGTTTTGAAAAAGTTATATCTAACGCTGATCTTGTAAATAAAATCTCAGGTCACTTCCAACATCATGGGATCTGAAGGTGACCGCAATTCAAGAAGCCAAGGATGTTGACAAATTACCTCTTGAGTAGCTGGATAGATTGCTCATGACTTATGAGCTCAATCTGAAACAAAAATCAATGGACATGGATAAGAAGAAGGGGATTGCTTTCAAATCAAACATTCAAAAAGAATCCTCAATAGATGAGTCGAAGATGAAGAAGAAGATGAAGGTGAAGAAGCCCTCCTTGCACGAAAATTCAGAAGATTTATGAAGAAGAGGAAATTTCCTTACAATAAGAAATATTAATCAAAAGAAAAAGGAAAAGAGAAAGAGAAAGAAAAAGAAAATAAAAAGGAGAAGGAAGACCTACATGCTTTGAATGCAAAAAGCTGGGACACTACAAGTTTGATTGTCCTCTCCTTAAGAAATCTAGGAGGAAATTAAGAAAGAAGGCAATGATGGCCACCTGGAGTGATAGCGAAGACTCCAGTTTTGAGGAAGAGCAGACCAAAGTTGCAAATCTCTGCTTAATGGCACATCAAGACAATGATGAGGTAAATTTTGATACCGAAATTGACTTTACATTTGATGAGCTTAGAAATGCTTTTGATGAACTCATGCATGATTATAAACTAATTTTAAATAAAAATAAAAAGTTAAAAAATCATGCACATAGTTTTTCTTTTAAAAATATTTTTTACTAAATGATGTTAGTGATTTAAAATCTAAAGTGGATGTTTTAGAAAAGAAAAACAATGCTTTATCTATGAAAAATGAAGTTTTGAAAAGATCTAAGAATGTTATTTCAAATAATGATCTTTTAAAGAAAAACAAAGATTTAGAACTTGAAAATACTAAGTACAAAAATGAACTTAAAAAGATAAAACCTTTTGTTGAAAAATTCACTTATAGTTCAGAAAATTTAAACCTACTTTTGAATAATCAAAGAGCCATTTTTAATAAAGCAGGATTAGAATATAAACCACAAAAACAACAAAAGTATTTCAAAAACTTTTTTGTTCCTGCATCTTCTAACATTACTTGTTTCTCATGTAAAAAGTTAGGTCATAAATCATTTCAATGCAATTTAAGAAAAATCAATTCTTTTGGTAAAGTGTAGATTCCAAAAGGAACCATTTTGAATGCTAACCCTAAAGGACCCAAGTTGGCTTTGGTACCTAAAAACAAAGCTTGATTTTATTACAAGTGTGTCTTGCAACCAAGGAGAACAAAAGACTTTGGTATTTTGATAATGGTTGCTCAAGGCACATACTGGAAATGTTAAGCAATTCACTTTCTTGAAGCTTTGAATGGAGGGAGTGTGACCTTTAGTGATAATAATAAATAAAAAATCATTAGTATTGGTAAGGTTCACATAACTCCTTCTAGTAGTATTAGTAATGTACTTCTAGTCGATGGTTTGAAACATAATCTTTTAAGCATTAGTCAGTTTTGTGATAAAGGCTTTCAAGTAGTTTTTAAATCATCATATTGCATGATTGCTAGTCCAGATTTAAATGGAGTACAATTCATTGGAAAAAGGCATGGAAATGTTTATTTGGTAGACCTAGATGATCTATCTTTGCCTGATGGAAAATGCCTTATTACAGTGAATTCTACTAAAGATGAGACTAGTTGGCTATGGCATAAAAGATTAGGGCATGCTAGTATATATCTTCTTTCAAAACTTTGTAAAAAGAATTTAGTTAGAGATTTACCTATACTTTGTTACTTCTTTCAAACCAAAAGATTTTGTAACTACTAGTAGGCCACTTGAACTACTTCATATGGATCTCTTTGGACCAACTAGAACATCAAGTCTAGGAGGCAAGAGATATGTATTGTCATAGTGGATGATTTTTTGAGATTTACATGGATTTTCTTTTTAGCACATAAAGATGAATTATTTTCAGCATTCATAAAGTTTTATCGAAAAGTTTCAAACGAAAAAGCTGTTTTAGTTGTTTGCATCCATAGTGATCATGGAACTGAATTTGAAAATCAAGATTTCAAAAACTTTTGTAATGAAAAAGGAATATAATACAATTTTTCTACACCTAGGACACCTCAGTAGAATGGGATTGTAGAAAGAAAAAATCATATTTTAGAAGAAATGGCACACACTATGCTTTGTTAAAATGATTTGCCAAGATATTTTTGGGTTGAAGCTATTAATATTGCATGTTACATTTTAAATCGAGTTTTAATCCACCCTATTTTGAAGAAAACTTCTTATGAACTTCGAAACCAAAGAAAACCTACTTTAAAATATTTTCGAGTTTTTGGTTGCAAATATTTTATTTTGAACAATGAAAAGGACAATCTTGGAAAGTTTGATGCCAAGTCTGATGAAGGTATCTTTTTAGGATACTCCACATCAAGCAGGGTATATAGAGTTTTCAATAAAAAAACTTTGGTTGTAGAAGAGTCAGTACATGTTGTTTTTGAAGAATATACTAACAAATCCTCTAGAAAAGAGGATACATCTGATGAATGTGCAGGTGTTGACAAGCTTCAGAAGTTGACACTAAATGATAACCTCAGCCAAGTGATGAATATCAAGACAAGAATGAGAAAGGTGATGACATTCTAAAGCATCAAGAATTATCTAAGGAGTGGAGGTATGCTCATGGACATCCTAAATAATTAATCCTAAGTGATACATCTAAAGGGGTAAGAACTTGAGCCTCAATTAGAAATGAATATGATTATATAGCTTTTGTATCTCAAGTAGAGCCTAAATGTTATGAAGAAGCTGAAAAAGACTCTAACTGGATTAATGCCATGCAAGAAGAACTAATTCAATTTGACAGAAATAATGTTTAGACACTAATAGAAAGACCATCTAATGTTTCAATTATTGGCACTAAATGGGTATTTAGGAATAAATTAGATGAAAATGGAATTGTTGTTAGGAATAAGGCTAGGCTAGTTGCTAAAGGCTGCAATCAGGAGGAAAGGATTGATTTTGATGAAACTTTTGCTCCTGTTGCTAGACTTGAAGCAATTAGACTATTATTAGCATTTGCTTGTCTTATGAATTTCAAATTATTTTAAATGGATGTTAAGAGTGCTTTTCTAAATGGTTTTATAACTGAAAAAGTTATTGTTGAACAACCACCTGGATTTGAAAATCATGCACATCCTGATCATATTTTATAAATTATACAAAGAACTTTATGGATTAAAGCAAGCACCTCGAGCCTGGTATGAAAGACTCAGCAAATTTCTGATTGAAAATGAACTTTCTAGAGACAATGTGGATAAAACACTATTTTTGAAAAAGAAAGATAATAATTTATTAGTAGTACAAATATATGTTGATGATATCATTTTTGGTGCTACTAATGAAATTCTTTGTCAAGAGTTTGCTAAGCTAATACAGGGTGAGTTCAAGATGAGCATGATGGAAGAACTCAATTTCTTTCTTGGACTTCAGATCAAGCAAACTACAGATGGTATCTTCATCAACCAAGCTAAGTATACAAGAGAAATTATCAAGAAATTTGGGATGGAGACTACCAAAGCAATATGTACGTCTATGAGCTGCTCCTGTAGACTTGATAAAGATGAACATGGTAAATCAATAGATCAAAAGTTATACAGAGATATGATAGGCTCTTTATTGTATCTAACTGCTAGTAGACCAGATATAATGTTCAGTGTATGCATGTGTACTAGATATCAGTCTGAACATAAAGAATCACATCTTTTGGCTGTTAAGCACATTATTAGATATCTATCTGGTACTATTAATATTGGTTTATGATATTCTAGAAATTCATCTACTGAATTGATTGGATATTCTGATACGGATTTTGCTGGTTTAGCAAGAGTACTAGTGGTACTTGCCAATTTCTCGGAGTTAACTTAATCTCCTGGTATAGCAAAAAACAAACTTTAGTTGCACTATCCACAGTTGAGGCTAAGTATATTGCAGCAAGAAGTTGTTGTGCTCAAATTTTATGGATTAAGCAACAACTTGAAGATTTTGGAATTAAGTTGGCTAGTACACCTATTAAATGTGATAATACTAGTGCTATTTGCTTGACTAAAAATCCTGTTCAACATTCTAGGAGTAAATACATTGAAATTAGACATCATTTTATTAGGGATCATGTAAAAAATAATGATGTTTTGCTTGAATTTATTGGTATTGAATTTTAATTAGCTGATATTTTGACTAAACCTCTTCTGGAAGATCGATTCTGTATGATTAGAAGAGAGCTCGGAATCATTAATCCTTTTGATTAAATTTTTCCTATATTTGACTCAAACTAGATCAATTTGACACCAATCTTGATAAATCTAACTCAATCATTGTTGATTTCTCTTTAAAATTATCATATTTCTAGTGATTTTGATCAATGCTTGAATCCCTATATTTTTGATTTTTTTCTTAAGTCGATGTGTCGACACATTCGTGAGTCGACACTTGAATGGTAGCGGACCGAGAATAAAAGGTTTTCCGAATTGTTTTTCTCTCCATTTTCCTCTCCTTCGAGCCGACACAAGATCTTAAGGTATCCTTACTGTTCCCATTCTCAGTTTCATGTTTTAAGCCTGCTGATTCTTCGTTTTGTACATTCGGTTGTTCGAATTTCGTTGGATTTCTCCTTGCATTTGGATTCTAAGCCCTAGAAACCCTAGGTTTCAACCAAAACCTTGCCTAAATCGTCAATCCAAGCAATGGGACCTTGCAAGCAAGTTGTCCATCGACCTCGTCAGTCAAATTAGGAAGAAGAGCGAAGGACAAAGGCCAGACATGAGGCTAGAGCTCCTGATCCACCCGCACGACCACTTTTTGTACCTTCTAGCTGGATGAGCTCGAAGACTGTTGTTGGAGGACGGCGAGTGGACTTTACTTTTGTTGACCAGCAGCATTTTCGGATCGGGCAGTGGATTCGTCAGGCTGGTCTGACTTCATTTTGCTCACTCAGTGAGAGGTATTATCCCGGGCTTATTCGAGAGTTTTATGGATCACTCACCCATGGATCTGATGGATGGTTAGCATAAGTGAGAGGTCGGGATATCCCTGTTACATCAGAGGTTCTGAGTTGAGTATGGGATATACCGATGACCATATCTGTGGTAGACAGTTTGATGGTTAGAGTCAGTGGACTTCAGTGCATCTTTGAGTCTAATATACTGCATCAGGGAACCACTATACCAACATCCATATTATCTGCAGAGATGAGACTGCTCCATCATATCGTCACCCGAATACTTCTGTCGAAGACCAGACATTTCGATTATATCATTGAGCGAGAGTTGCTAGTGATGGTCTTTTGGTTCAGTGCATGCCCGTCTGCATTCCAGTGCTTATGATTCACCAGATTACGGAGGCGTCGACTAGCCAGCGACTTTGCTTGCCATATGGTATGGGATTGACTGTTATGTTTAGGAAGTATGGCGTCAGCTTTGAGGACGATCCCTACCGCACACTACTTCATACTGATGTGTATGACATCAAGTCATTACACTGGATGGGTTATCATTTGTATCGAGGCCAGTGGACTCGCAGGATATCTGGTCAGGCCGAGGACAGAGCTGATGACAATGACGCAGCAAAGGAGGAGCGGATTCTCTCCAGCAAGGCAGGACCCAGCGAGAGTCAGCCTGAGACGATGGCATAGCCAGCGGTTGCTTCTCAGTATGATCCTACTACTTCAAGACAGCCTCAGCCAGCTCAGACGGAGACTCCGGATGCTTCTGATAGCTTATTGGACAGAGTCAGACGCATTGAGATTGACATGTTTATCATGAGACAGCATCTTAACTATTTCATAGCTGAGACCAAAGAGAGCCATATTGGACTTAGTGATGGCATCTCAGCTATACTTTCTGCACTGTCCAGACCTTCAGCGAGTACTCCGATTGCTGATACTGCTCCTGCACCTGTTGATGATGTTGATGGTGTTGATACTGTTATTGTTGGTGATGTTGTTGGAGATGTTGATGGTGATGATGGAGACGATGAGGAGATTGACTCTGATAGATTTGATTTTACAGATCATACTTCAGAGCCAGTAGTAGAGGTGATGGTAGACTTGCCTAGGAGTCCTATTCATGACCCTTCTTGTTCACCTGCCTAGACTCCTATTCCATCTTCTCCTTCTAGATCATATGATCGCATTCCTGTTCCCATTCCTATTCCTATCCTCTCTCCAGTTATTGATACTCCTGTAATACATACACCTATTATTGATTCTCTAGTTGTTGATACTCCAGTTGTACATTTACCCATTATTGATTTAGCTATTACTGACAGCCCTATCACTCATACATCGATTACAGATCTACCAGTTCATTCTACAGCTGATGCATCTATTCTTAATACACCTATCGTATCATCAGCTGATATCCCTATCTTTGACACACAGATTGTTAATACTCCCACACTTCACACATCCTCGTTTATCCGAGAGCTTGGGTTTTATACACCCAACTTTCAGTATCTTGACTCAGGTCCTTCTTTTGATCGCACACCTCTTCCAACAATTGCTGAGATTGTTGATCCGATTCGTTCCATTCCTGTAGAGGACATTACTTCTACCTCTACTACTCCATCTAGAGGTCGGACATATGCACGATGTAGAGGACGTGGTCATCGTACCCCTCCACGATCGACCAGGACCCTTCTCCGAGATCTTAGAATGATGTGGCCATGAGCTCGATCTTTTACTGATACAGGATCGATTGAGATCGGTTCATCTTCTGATGATACTGATATGGATGAGGATTAGGATACTTATGTATTTTTAGATAGTTTATTTTTATGCATCTATGTATGTTTTATATTTTGATTGTACAAACTCTGACTTTAAATGAAAAACTATGTTGTTCTTCATGAAATATCTTGAATTGTTCTTAGTTCTTCATTGTCTTCACTCTTGAATGAATGAATGAATTTTAAATTCATTACAATATATTGTTGAAGAAGTAGTGACAATTAAATGCAATATCTTATATTCAGCTTATTTGTCTTCCTACCTTTTTAATGATAACAAAAGGGGGAGTAGTATGCAAGATATAAGTATAAATGCAATATATTTGTGATATGTAAGGGGTAAACAAATTTTTGAAAACTTAAATCGAGAAATGTTTACAAAATTTCTTAAAAAAGGGGGAGTTATACTTTGTTTTCATTGAAAATCCTTTTAAAGTGAATTTCTTCTTAAAATCCCTCTTTAAATGTTTGAAAAGATATTTACAAACTATTTTATGGATCATCAATTTAGGGGAAGCTTTGTTCTTTGTTAAAATTTTCTTGTAGAGTATCATGATACATGTTTTCTATGTCTTAAACGTATCCCAAAGATCTAATACTCTTAATCATTATAACAAGCTCTGGCACTATTACTTTTGTTCTGAAATGTCATATCAATAATGCAAATTATATTGATACACTTAATGCATTCAGTTTTATGCACCTTAATGATTTCTTTTAAAAGCCTTGTTGAGCAATTTATACTTAAGGATATTGTCATCATAAAAAAGGGGGAGATTATTGACTCCATTATTGATTTTGATGATAAGCAAAATGGTTAAGTATAAGTTGAGGACTAATGATTTCTTTGAAGTGTATTTTTGTTGAAAAAGGTGCTCACAAATTTGAAGAAGCTTATTTGACTGAATAAGCCAAATTTGAATGAAAAGAATTGCTCAAAGAGGACTTGGAAACTTAAGAAATGCTTGATTTGATGATTAAGATAAGTAAAAATTTGTTTCAGCTCAAGTTCAACCTTTTCAGTAAAGAATTTAGTATTGTGTTGACTCAAAATGTCGACACATGACACCAAGTGTCGATACATGGAAGTGAAGTGTTGACTCAGGCCGATATGCAAGAATGTTTCAGATGGCACGATTGAAGTATCAACACATGGACCTGAAGTGTCGACACATGGATCAACACATTGCTTAAGATTTTCAAGCCACAGAACTTGCAAAAAATGAAGAATAGCTGAAGTGTCGACACAAGGAAGAAATGTGTTGACTCAAGGTGTCGACTCAACATAGTAAGTATCGACACATCTGAGATTTTCAGAGAATCAGTTTGGAGCTATTTGAATTGAGTGTCGACATAAGAAGTTCAAGTGTCGACCTTTGTGTCGACTCACAGTCTGAAGTGTCAACACATGAAGTTCTGGCAATAGTAACGGCTAGTTTTTCAAACGTAGAACTCACCCATTTTGCCCTCCAACGGCAAGTTTTTCAAGTCTAACGGCTAGAAACGGGATTTGAGACCTTGGAGAAGTATTTATATGCTCCAAATCAAATCAAATCAAGAAGTATTGAATATTATTGAAGAGTTTTGATAAGAGAGAAGAAAAGAGAGCTTTAACTCCTATTCATTGAAGATTCAACCACTCTCAAGCTAAAGCAAGCCTCCAAGCATTCAAGAGCCTTCAAGAGCATTGAAGATCATCCATTCTTGAGCATTCAAGAGGCTTCACAAGTTCAAAGCATCTCTACATTGAGCTTCAAAGAGATACCCGCTTTGTTTTAGAAAGCTTACTTTGTTTCATTACTTCCAAATTCTATTTCTTGTAAGGGTTCTTGGTTAGCCTATTGTAAAACCAAGTGAGGTTATTGGTGAGCCTTTGCAAAACCAATTAGGTTGGTGGTTAGCCCGCAAAACCACTTAGGTTCTTGGTTAGCCCAGAAAACCAAGGGAGGTTATTGGTTAGCCTTTGTAAACCAATTAGGTTCTTGGTTAGCTCATAAAACCAAGTAAGGCTTTGACTTGTTGGCCTTGTAAAAACAAGTTGGGTTTTTGATTGGTGAGCTCGCAAAACGAATCAACTGTAATCGGGTGTGATTATAGTGAATTTCCAAGGGGATCTTGGAGAGTGGATGTAGGTGCATTGGATTGCACTGAACCACTATATTTCTTGGTCTTTGTGGTTGATTGATCTCTCTTTTCTTGTTCTTTACTTATTACTCTTTAATTCCGCTGTACTTTTATTTAAGAGCATTGCACTTGAACTCATAGTACCTTGCATAATTAATTGTTGAATTGGATTGCATTGCATTGCATCAAGCTAAGTCATTTTAGATTAATTTTTTAGAGACCCAATTCACCCCCCCTCTTGGGTTGCTTACTGGGCAACAATTTTCCGTGTTTATTCTAAAGGCTAGGTCCCACTGAATTTCTTCATACTTGGCCATGTCATACAGTTATCCTTTTTCTCCTAGAATTCTCTCACTTGCTTGCCATGAAAGTGTGGGGTGCCCATTGCCTAAATTGAACCTAGCACCCCCTTATGGGAACACCTCTGATGGGGGACCCGAAACCCATCTGGGTTTTCTTTTAATTTTCTAGATTTTTTTTATTTTTAGTTATTCCAGCTATTCCACTTATTCTCTCTATTCTCGTTTTATTCACTGTTCATCCTAGTTTTATCTCTCTGCTATTCATGTCTTCTTCTTCCTTAAAAACATTGCCCAAAACCTCTATTTTTTCTGCTGCCGGTCCTAGATCCGCCGTGCCCAACCCCCGCCCGCCGGTGCCCGACGGCCATGCCCTCGCCAGAAACCCGATGTCCGTTGCCCCGCTCGCGGAAGATGAAGGGTCGACCGTGGAAAGACCAATCATCACCCATGGCCCACGGCCACCGTGCCGCACCGCTGCCACCGCCCGCCTGCCGCCCGCCGCCCCCTGGCCCCCTCCCTGCCACCGGAGACCTCGCTAGTGCCCCGTCGGTGCCCCGCCACTACCCATGGCCGCAGAAGGCAAACGGCGCCCATGATGCCTCGTGATGCCCGTCCATGCCACCGTGCCACCCCGCCACCGTCGCTCACATGCCGCCTGCCGCCTCCTGGCCCCCGCCCGATCGTTGGAGGCCTAGTCGGTGCCCCGCCGCCGCCCAGGGCCATGGAAGGCGAACGGGCACCCGTGATGCCCCGTCCGTGCCGCCGTGCCTCTGCCACCCGCCGCCCTCCCACCAATCGCCGCGCCGCCATGCCACCTCACCGTCGCCCGCTGCCCGATCGACCGCCAGAGATCCAGCCCCTTATTGCATGGCCGTGAAGAAACTTTTGCACGCTTCTCAAAGCATTCTCCCTATTGCACGGCCGTGAAGAAGCCTCTGCACAGTTCTCAAAGCAGTCCAAAGAAGAGCTGTCTCCGCATGAATTTTAGAGTAGGGGAGTTTTCAAAATTTAAATAAAAGAGATTTATTTGGTAATTTTTTCATGAATGTAATTTGGGTTTAAATTGGAAACTTGGGATTTTGGTTTTGAATTTGAATTCAAATTATTTTTAATTTGAATTCAAATCTAGGAAGGATTTCAAGGGATTTTTTTTTTGAATTTCAAAGGGATATGGGAATCTATAAATATCCATACTCCTCTTGTAATAAAGCAGTTTAATGAAATAGAGTTTTTGAGGGTTTGTAACCTTGTTGTGGTTATGGGCTGAGGCCCGTTTGCCTTCGTCCTTCGAGATGTCGAGGGGTGTGAGGCCTCGTCTTGCCTTCGTCCTTAGGGACGTCGAGGGGTGTGAGGCCCCATCTTGCCTTCATCATTCGGGATGTTGAGAGGTGTGAGGCCCCGTCTTGCCTTCGTCCTTCGGGACGTCGAGGGATTGGAGGCCCCAAGTATGTCCCTTCTCTCTCCCACCTTCATGTCTCTCTCTGTTTTCCCTCGTGACCTTGAGATTCATCCTAGTGCCTCCAAGTATCGAGGAGGGCATAATGTCTTAGAGGTGAGAGGTCTATTCGTTAGGATGAGTCCCAAGGTTCATGAGTTCCAGTTCTCAGTCTCCCATCCCCATCCTTCCTTCGCCACCTCCATCAAGAAAAGTGAAAACCAAAAGAGTCCAACCATTTTAGGGTTTTAGTATCAGTTCTATCCTAGTCCCGGGAGGCTTCTTAGCCCTCCCACGGTCTGTAGTTGCTTTAGGTGTTTCCCCTTTCAGAATAACCATGGGTTCTTCGTTTCCATCCCGCATCAAATTGGTATCAGAACCAGCAGCGGACTAGGATTTGCTTCATCCTCAAACTCGACGGAGTCGAGTTCTTCGCGTTGTAGGAGAATGATGGGAGATCCGAAACCCATCTGGGTTTTCTTTTAATTTTCTAGATTTTTTTTATTTATAGTTATTCTAGCTATTCAACTTATTCTCTTTATTCTCGTTTTATTCCGTGTTTATCACAGTTTTATCCCTCTGCTATTCATGTCTTCTTCTTCCTCAAAACCATCGCCCAGAACCTCTATTTTTTTTGCTGCCGGTCCCATATCCATCGTGCCCGACCCCCGGCCGCCTCCGTCGGCTCGCCCGTCGATGCCCGCCGGCCCCGCCCTTGTTGGAAACCCGGCGTCCGCCGCCTCGCCCGCAGAAGACGAAGGGTCGGCCATGGGAAGACCAACCGTCGCCAACAGCCCACGGCCGTCGTGCCGCCCCGCTGCCGCCGCCCGCCACCCCCTAGCCCCCTCCTTGCTGTCGGAGGCCTTGCTGATGCCCCGCCGCCGCCCATGGCCGTGGAAGGCAAACGGGCGCCCGTGATGCCCCGTGACACCCATCCGCACCACCGTGCCACCCCGCCGCCACCGCCCACCTGCCGCCCTACCGCCCGCCTCCTCCTGGCCCCTGCCCGGTCGCTGGAGGCCTCGCTGGTGCCCCGCTGCCACCCACGGTCGCGGAAGGTGAACGGGCACCCGTGATGCCCCGTCCGTGCCGCCATGCCTCTGCCACCTGCCGCCCACCCACCGCCTTCCCACCCATCGCCGTGCCGCCCCATCGCTGCCCGTTGCCCTGTCGGCCGCCAGAGATCCGGCCCCCGTGTTGCACGGCCATGAAGAAACTTCTGCATGCTTCTCAAAGCATTCCCCCTATTGCACGACCGTGAAGAAGCCTCTGCACGGTTCTCAAAGCAGCCCAAAGAAGAGCTATCTCCGCATGATTTTTGGAGCAGCACGAATTTTAGAGCAGGGTAGTTTTCAAAATTTAAATAAAAGAGATTTATTTGGTAATTTTTTCATGAATGTAGTTTGGGTTTAAACTGGAAACTTGGGATTTTGGTTTTGAATTTGAATTCAAATTATTTTGAATTTGAATTCAAATTATTTTGAAATTGAATTCAAATTATTTTGAATTTGAATTCAAATCTTGGAAGGATTTCGAGGGATTTTATTTTTGAATTTCAAAGGGATATGAGAATCTATAAATACCTATACTCCTCTTGTAATAAAGCAGTTTAATGAAATTGAATTTTTGAGGGTTTGTAACCTTGTGGTTCTGGGCTGAGGCCTGTTTGCCTTCGTCCTTGGGGACGTCGAGGGGTATGAGGCCCCGCCTTGCCTTCGTCCTTAGGAATGTCGAGGGGTATGAGGCCCCGTCTTGCCTTCGTCCTTCGGGACGTCGAGAGGTGTGAGGCCCCAGGTATCTCCCTTCTCTCTCCCACCTTCATGTCTCTCTTTTTTTCCCCTCGTGACCTTGAGATTCATCCTAGCACCTCCAAGTATCGAGGAGGGCATAATGCCTTGAGGTGAGAGGTCTCTTCGTTAGGATGAGTCCCAAGGTCTATGAGTTCCAGTTCCCAGTCTCCCATTCCCATCCTTCCTTCGCCACCTCCATCAAGAAAAGTGAAAACCAAAAGAGTCCAGCCGTTTTAGGGTTTTAGTATCAGTTCTATTCTAGTCCCGGGAGGCTTCTTAGCCCTCCCACGGTTCATAGTTGCTTTAGGTGTTTCCCCTTTCAGAATAACCATGGGTTCTTTATTTCCGCCCCGCATCAACCTCCATGCCACCCAATACCTTCCTTCTTTGGCTCTTGTTGCTCCATGTGGCATGTCCTAAAATAGTTCTTGGTATCTGGGAGGGATTCTAACTACTTCACCTTGGATCCCACTTCTTGATTCTCTTCCTGGCCACCACCTGCACTGGGCCTACTTCCATTTTAGCTTTGGCACTTCTCATGAGTTCTTCCTTGGATTTGACACCCACTCCCGTAGGCCTATGACTGAGTCTGGCTTTCTTGATGAGTGGTGATGATCATGGTTGCTTATACTCTTCCATTTCTATCATGTATTCTCATCTGCCATAGCATATATTCCATTCATTAGATTTGATGCTTGAATTGTGCATGATAGACTTGGGTCTTCAATGGCCGGTTAGGGTTCCAAGATTCCAAACAGCTCCAAAGATTTGAGTATACATGCCAAATAAGAAAGAAACATAAAATAAATTTCTCAATAAACTTCTAATGGTTGTGAAATTATTTAAGTACTTAGATTGATCAATCGGCTCAACATTTGCTTTTTATAAATATACTCTAATTTTATATTTTTCAAAATTATTTTTTTAAAATATTTAATTTTTCAAGAAAGTCTAATTTAATTATGAACTTAGAATTTTTAGAATATGTTAGCACCATTAACAACCTAAAATACTTAAAATAAATGTACAAATAGATGACTTATCGAGGGGGGTGGGGTAGCTTACTCCTTCCATTTCCTATATCAAAAAGAAAAAGGGTCAAGTGGTCGAGCGGTGAATATCACTTCATTATTATCAAATCTTGAAGATATTAGTATTACATGTATGCCCTAGAAGCCAATATGATACATATTAAATCCTTCTAAAACATAAGTTTTACTTGATTTATTCAATATTAAAAAAATGGATGATTTTTATCTATTTTTGCATAATGTATCCTTGAATCATCCAAGGAGTTAATAGTCAATGACACATTCTCAAACAGTTAAGAATTTGAGATATCTATCATTATATATTAATTCCAAAATTCCTTCCAATCATAAGATCATTATGGGGATGGTGATTGATCCATCAAGATCACTGCATGGATTGCTTCACTTAGGATAGACGAGTCTCAGGTCTATAATATGGGAACACTAGAGAAAGAGTGCAAGTGATTTTAGAGAATAATGATACTAAGCATGACTAAAATGAAAAGTCACTTAGATGTCTACTCACTTGTTATAACTTTCTTGATGCTACGATTGTATGAATAGTTCTTTGACCTATGATGCCTCAACTGTTCACTTTGGGGCTACTATATTTTGACTACATATAAACTTGGTTTCTTATCCATTCGAGTCCTTAAAGTATATGCTAGCTACAGTAGATTTATTGTAGGAGCAGAGTGTGTACTTAGATAGGATCTACCAACCTTAGTAGTTGAAGAGTAGTCCTATATAATTTAAGAGACTAAGTCCTTAAGACTATGGCCACAATAATGTAATTGGTGGAAAAGAGTTTCCATAAATTTCATGATTTGGACATAAGCTAATTAAGTCTTACATATGATGGATGCTAAGGTTTAATAAGTTTTCCATGACCTGCATCTTGTTGGACTCATAATAGAGAACTTAGCACATGGTAACTACACCTAGGAGTTCTAAATAGTTTTTCTACTATATTATCGCTATATACTGCTAGGCATCACTAGTGGATTGTAAAAATTCACTAGGATCATTTTGATCAATGATCCTTGTTGAGGGTGAGTCCAAATTATTTCAACCTATTGGAAGGTGTTTTGATGATACCATGATGGAGGTCATGGTATGTCTTACTACTATATAGAATATAACCTATCGAGTTACATACAATAAAAGTATAACCAGATCAATTGATGGGATCTTGATTAAATTATCAATAGGATTGATGATTTGGATCGATATGTAAAAGTTACATATAAAGGAATTACTAAAAGCTAGCAATAAGGACTTAATTGCAATTATTATAATATAATTAGATTTATATTAGGGTTCAAGTTCTAATTGAATTAAGTTAGATTTAATTTGATTAGACTTGACTTAATTCAAGTCGAAATGGGTTTCATAAACCAAGTAGGACTTTGATTTGAGTCCTAATTAGTTTTGAACTGACTTTGGGTTCGAATTGGGTTCAAATTGGATATGAATCAATCCCAGATTGAACCAAATTGAAGAAGGATCCACAAGTCCTAGTCAGACTAGGACTCTTTCTCCAAAATGCCACTAAAAGAGAGGTGAGATAATGTTCTCCTCTCTTCTTCCATGCAATAAGGAGGTGAGGTGCACCAAACTTGGCACCCCTTCTCTCTAGGGTTCTCTCTTCTAGATAAAACCTATCCTTATTTTGGATTTGAATTTGATTCAAATTCAAGATAAGGTGGTTGTTATCATGATTTGGATGGGGTGATCTTGTTGGGGCATGGGATTAAGAAGGGGAGATATCAAGGTGGCACAGATAATTCTTCATCCCAAAAATTTGATAGTGCCATCTCCTCTTCCCCTTCCTTTCTATGCCCTTTCTTCTCCACACCTCCCCTTCCACACACTAAGAGAGAAAGAGAGAGATCTAGAGAAAAAGGAAAGGAAGAAAGAAAGGAGTTTCTTTCTTCCTTGGCATCCTCCTCCCTTCTCCCTTGATCCAATGTGAAAAGTGTTCATGCAAGTTCCACCCATTCTCTTCAAATCTTCTTGTTCTAATCTTGAGAAGAGAAAAAGAAGAGGACCAGATCCAAGTGCAAGGAGCGAGATTTGAAAGAAGCTAGCATCTCAGTGATCTCAAAAGCTTCTAATTTATGTCAACCCTATGTGGATATCTGTAGAGGCTAGGCACACGTGCGGCTATATTAGAATACAGAGATATCTTTAGATCCAATTTGAAGGAGAATAGCGCAACACATAGGTGATTCAATCATCAGTTTATATTTGTTTCTGAAATCAGATCATACATGCTTTATTTTCATCATATGAAATAGATCATTAGCTATTTTAAGATTAGATCAAGTATATTTTTATGATTAAAATATATTTTAATCGATCTCCACTACAAGTTTCTTGAAAACTTAAATATTTGTATGCAAAAACACCTAACTCCAATACTAGTATCAAAGCCACAGTTTCATATGCATGAAAATAACATAAGATCTGATTTCTTTTCATATTTATAATAAACTTATTTAAAGTTCAAATCAAACAAATATAACATTTTCCTAGCATAAGGTTTATCCCTTATATCGTAAAGATTGTCCTAGTATGATGTTGAACAATTTTGAAAATGATTTTTATATTAGTTTAATCAATAATTTTAGACTTGAAATTTTGTATATGAGATATATGCTTATCAGTTTTAGATATAAAGTTTCATATATGAGATATATATTTGTTTGTTTTAGATCTGAAATTTCATATATGAGATATATGCTTGTTAATTATAGATCTAAACTTTGTTTTGAGATCTTATTTTCTTATTTTGTGCACTTAATTTAGATCTAAAAATTATTTTTAGGATCTGAAATTTTAGGTTTAAGCATGAGGGTATGGTCATGGGTATATATCAATCAAGTCTTGTAATTTGATTACACCTAGGGTTTTTCAATTGGAATATGTTGGAATCCAATCAAATTGAGCAGTTGATCGAATCAAATCAAGAGTTGATTAGGATTAGGTCAAGAGTGTTCAACATCAAGATAATAGTTGTAGTTGGTCAAATTAATTGACATCCAAATGTTAAATCGATAAACCCAAAACCTGACTTGGCTTAGTGGCTCAAGCCCGAATCATTTAAGCTAACCTATTTGAAACTGATTAACCAATTTTTGTCTAAGGCTAGTGCTTGAAAGGTGGTTACTTAATTAGGACTGTTTGTTTACCTAGCCAATTCATTGGTATCTAAGGAAAGCAACAAGGTGCCCTCACCATTCTCCACTTACCTGGCCAATTTGATTAAGTCTTGAATAAGGATTGCTTGGTGATTCGAGTTCACCCATGCCATTTAGGTTAATCATTTATATGATATTGTAATGAAAATTAGATGAAACCTAAATCTAAACCTCCTTACACATATTAAGTCTAGCAGTCTTCCACCATTATAAATGTGCCAGCATCCTACTAGTGTTGATTGTTCTTGGCTAGATACAGCAGTTCAATTATATTAAGAAGATGCAACTACTCTATTAGTAAAGGGTTGTTGTAAGGTGAAGATGGGATTGGGCCCAATATCTATTAAGTGAGGAATCCAATGAAAGCTTTATACTTGCATTTGAATGGTGGATATGACTTAACTAAAAAGTATGGCCTATATCTATCATGCGAGCCTACATGACCTAGAAACCAAATTATTGCAACATTATTGAAAAGCATTGGATAATAGTTATCCACTCATCGATATGCATGTCACCAATATCTATCAGGTAAGGTGCATTACATCAGTGGGATCACAGTATCCATTAGGAATCCCATTCATGTAGGGATTTCTGCATTTTCACTGAGAAGTATGAAAGATTCGAGAAAATAATGGGAGCTTATTTATTTCTTAAAGTCCATAGAACAAATATAAGATTAAGTATAAATGTCTAATTTCAATCTTTACTCTCACAGTTAACCATGTTAGCTTCTAATTCTCTAGCCCGTATCCTATAGTCTAATTGTTTGATCGGTTTAAATTATAAAGACTAGCTCAGAAACCTCAAGATAGTCTTGTTTTTAAAGAAAATTGGCTATGTACTCGACCAGCATCCCCCACCTTGCCAAGCCTTCCAAGTGCTGAACAAAGAGCAGCACTAGAAAAATGGATGGATGATGACAATAAGGTAAAGTATTACATACTAGCTTCAATGACTAATAAATTACAAAGCCAGTATGAGAACATGCCTACTACCAGGGTCATGATCACTCACCTACAAGAGTTGTATGGTGAGCAAGGCCGTACTAAACGACATGAAGTGTCTAAGAGACTCTATAATACTACAATGTATTGCCACCAAGATTGCCGTGGCCCGCATCTGCTGTCGGTGTCGGATCGCCCCTTGTCTCGTCGGGACCGGCCTGCTCTTCGGGACCTGCAAAACAGAGTTAGAGACCCGGGCCAAGGATTCCGGTGAGGGCACTCCGACAGTCAAGTCAATGATGATCCAGAGGAACAGATCCTCCTGGTCGAGCCCCTGAGATGGACTCCACGCTAGGAGTGAATAATGTGTGGTAGGGTGCAAGTAAGCTGGGAAAAGTGGTGGCCGAGGTGAACTGGAGCTGGATAGCTATGTCCGGGCGATCCTTCCCGTGGATCTCTGGTAGCCTTGAATTCTCAGTCTCCCTGGTGGTTCTCCTGTGTGGCCTCTTCCCTCTTGCTTGCTTAAGGATTTTTTTACCTTACCCTTCCCTCCCTGTTGGGGGCTGTTGATGGCTCTTTTAAATTTAGTTGGTTGCTGAATGCCTGTCTCGGGATCTCCTCTATGTCAGCAGGCACGTGCGATGGTGTTTCATGCCATGGACGAGACATCTTTTATGGTTCATGATAAGGGAACTTATCATGCGCTCTGATATTCCTTCCGGTCGCTCCATTCCGGGAAGCTTGGTAGGGCCTCGATCGAGGGGCAGCCACCCTCGGGATTCGAATCTCATGGTTGACTTCTTCTTTCGGGTGGTACAGATGGTCGGTGGAGAGCGCGGCTCCTTGTTCAGGGAGCTTCCTCTTTTTCTGGTGTATATGGCAGCTGGGGGTGATCATCACAACCTAGTGGGTGCTTCCTTGCAGTCCTCGGGCGGCTCATCGGCATCCAAGGAGGACGGTGTCGGCCCTTTGGTTGCTGGCACCTTCATCCGAGGTAGAGGCCAAACTGGAGAGGCTAGGCTCGACTCCAATCCAAGGGGCCCGACTTCGAGGGGGCTCGACTTGGCGGAGGAGGGATGAGCTCGACTCCGAGGGGCTCGACCTCGAAGGGGCTCCACCTGGCAGACGAGGGCTGGGCTCGACTTCGGACCAAGGGGCTCGACCTTGAGGGGGCTCAACCTGGCGGAGGAGGGCTAGTCTCGACTTCGAGGGGCTCGACCTCGAAGGGGCTCTGCTTGATGGAGGAGGGCTGGGCTCAACTCCAGACTAAGGGGCTCGACCTCAAGGGGGCTCGACCTAGCGGAGGAGGGTTGGGCGTGACTCCAACCTAGAGGGCTCGACCTCGAAGGGGCTCGACCTGGTGGAGGAGGGCAGGGCTTGACTCCAGCCCAGGGGGCTCGGCCTCGGAGGGGCTTAATCTGGTGGAAGAGATCGCTCGGCTCTGGCCTAGGCATCCTGATCTTGCAGGAGCCAACCTGGTGGAGGACGGAACTCGACTTCGACAGGCTGTCCCGATATTTTGAAGGAGCTCAACCCGATAAAGAAGTTTGAGGAGGAGTGTCCATAGTGGCAGCTTTCTCTGATAAGGCATCTGATAGGGACTACACATCAGCATTCTGCCACATCATTTGCCCTCGACTCCCGATTCCTGTTGGCGTGGGGCACTCGGGGTGAAGGGAGTAAATGCAATGCTGACATGGAAAGGTGAGAATCCAGTGTAATGATAGCCACGATCGTCGGTGCTTCATGAAGCGGTTCCTCCAGCCTATCCGGGGGAGCCACGTGGACATATCCGAGGAGTAGTTATTGCAGGTACAGGATTTAGAGCATCCACAGTTAAAACAAAATGCCAGCCTTGTCGATTGATGACACGTGACGTGGATCCATCGATAGGGGAGCTGTAACAGTATGGTTGGGTGCCGATCACTTCGAAAGGAAAGGCAATCTTTTCCAAAACATATCTTCTTTCAAATCCTGCATGCCCGCCATCATACCGAAGTTCTTCCTTCGCTCCCCCGGCTACCTTTGTCTTCTCAGGTTCACCAGGTTAGTCTCCTTCCTCCCCGTCCCGGTCGAGTAGAGACTTCCTTCTAGGGCTAGGTTCTTTCTCGGACTCTTATCCATCTTCTCCTGCTTCCTTCTTTCTCTCTGTCCTCTACCTTCATCTTCTTCCCAATGTCCTGCTTCGGCCCAAACTTCCGCCCCACAACCAACCAGGGTGAGGTCAAGCCTTCTAGGCTGAGGCCGCCTTCTTCTTCTGATAAGGAGGAGGATTTGGCACGTTTCGAGTTTAGCAGAAGACCCGCACCTATAGGGATAGTGATTAGGGAACCTGCATCTTCTCCTCCACCTCGCCCTCTTCTTCTATTTGGACCTACTCCTGAACCTCCTCGATCTACGGGTCTCGACGGGATTGCTTTGGTGATCACTATCGTGGAGCTCGCGACCATCTGGGAGACCTATGGTGTCCCGGACTCTGTCCAGCTCTCGATCCCTTGACCAGGGGAGCGGGTCACCTCCAATGGCCAGTGTCAGATAGCCCTCTATAAGGAAACTCTCGGGGGGGCCTTCAGTTTCCATTTCATCCATTTTTTCTTTTTGTCTTGAACAACTACTGCCCCGTTCCTGCCCAACTTGTCCCAAATGCCATCAAGACAATTTTTTATTTCATTGTCTTATGTCACTTTCATAGGATAGCTGCCCGTTTTTCCTTATTCATGGCCTTTTTTACCTTGAAACGCCACCCCACCGAGGAGGGGTGATGGTCTCTTTCTTCCCGTCCAAAAGGCATTAAGTTTGAACTCTTTTCTTCCATCAAAGGGTGGAAGAGTAGATATCTTTTCGCCTCGATTGAGGGGGTTGACTGGGCTTGGAGCGACCCAGATCAAACCCCTAACCGAAACTCTATAGTCGAGGTGGCCAACTGGGAGGTGTATGACTAGCTCCGCTTTGCTCAAATCCCTTCACTTAAGGTTCTTCTATCAGAGCAAAATCTGTTCGAGGCCGGAGTCAGCCCAATACAAGCGTTGGGTGAGTTTGGCTCGAACCTCATTTCCTTCCACTTTTTCTCTTTCTTTCCTTTTTTTTTTTTTTTTTACTCAGAACTGATGTCTTCTTTCTTGGTGCAGGCATGAAATTCTTCATGGATGAGCTCCTCTCATTCTCCGAGGAGAGGGGCCAAGCGGAGAGAGTCGGCGAGTCTCCTTCGAAGCGGGCTCGTACAGAGGGTAGTGCGAGGGCAGTACTTTCCGAGCCTACTCCCGAGTTGAGCAGGAGAGTCGTCGAGCCTCCGAGGTGGCACGATACAGTTCCGGCACTAGAAACTGAGATGGTCGCCTGGGCCAGATCCACTGTTGCTACTGCTACGGTGGTGTCTCTCCCTCCGAAGATCATTGAGGTCGAGGAGGACGGAGAGCTAGAAAGGGTGGGGCCAATGTCGGTAGCACCGTCTGAAGCATTTCCAAGCCCTTAGCCTGCATCGGAAGCTTCTCTTGCCGATGGGGCAGGTGACCCCGCGCCGGTGGCGAGCAAGAAGGACAGGGACTACCGTCGGGTGCCCTTCAAGCTAGCACCCAATGTCTCCTTGATCAAGGACCCGACCCTTGCTGAGCGCATGATGGACTTTGCTGTCCAGTCATGCGACTGGTGGGAGAAGTCCGGGAAGCTCCTGGGCGATGCCTTCAGTGCTACTTTCTCCCACCTCTTCACCGTAAGTACTTCCCTACCTTGCCTCGCACCCTTCTCCTTTTTTTTGTCTTCATGACTGACACCTTCTTTGATGCAGCAAGGCACGAAGCTTTTGCTTATCAAGGACTACTGCCGCACTTGGGCCAGGAGGGACAGGGAGCGAGAAGCAGAGCTCGACTCCTTGAAGGCCGAGCTAAGGCAGAAGAACGACAAGGCCTGGGAGGCCAACCTGAGGGTCAAAGGGCTCCGGGGTGAATTCGCAAGCACCAAGTGGCTTTTGAAGGAGCTTGAGGAGGAGCTCAGGGCCAAGAGGTCCCAGCTGAAGGAGCTCGGAGTTGAGTTGGAGGTGGCGAAGGACCGACATGCCTCCACTGAGAAGAAGATCACAGATACCGAGCAGAAGGCTGCTGGAGTAGAGGGGAAGGTCTCCACGGTAGTCAGCTTAGTAGAGGCTGCGAAGAAGGAGGTAGCTAAGGTAGTCCGTCGGGCCAAGGCCGTTGGAAAGGAGGCGATCGAGGTGACCAGCCGGGCAAAGGCTGCCAGGAAGGAGGCGGTCGAGGTAGTGGCCAGCTATAAGGCTTCCCCGGAGTTCAAGGTGGACTTCAAGGAGGCAGCGATGGACTCCTTCCTCAAGGGGTTCGCGTACTATCGGACCTAGCTGGACAAGCAGATGGCTAGCCTCCACCTTCCGGGCACCATGGGAAGAATATCTTCGACTCCCGCATCGACGGTGGTAGAGGAGCATGTAGCCACGGCTGAACCGACTCCATCGATGGTGGCGGCTGAAGGAGAGGCCCCGGCCCCTGAGGTCGGAGAGGGTGGGACCTCACTTGGGTGCCATCCGAGAAAGGCACCGATCGAGTAGAGTAGGGGCTCATAGCAGCTGTAATCCCTTTCTTTTTTGTTTTTGACCTGGGTTGCCCGGCATGTCGGGGCCCAGGATCAATGTATCATTTTGCTAAGTAATGAAAATATTTTTCACCCAACTCGACTTGTTTGTTTTTTGTATTGCAAGTACCTCCTTTCCACTTCTCTCATTCATCTGGATGCATGTACCTGTGTGGGCACACAACCTTGAAGTACCAAGTGCCCCGGTGGCCCTTCCTGCGGATCCCTGAATAAGTAAAAAGGTGAGGGAGGAGTTCTTGACTTGCTTGGTCATGCCCAGCTTGGGGGCGAAGTGACTATGAAGATCCCTCTGCTCTGCTCGATGTCAGGAAGCTTGGGCCCTGGTGTCGGAGTAGGGTCTAGTCTCTGGTGCTGGAGGGGCGTGAGTTTTGGGCTTTGAGTGCCAGGAAGCTAGGCTCCTGGTGCCGGAGCAGGGTCCAGTCTTTGGTGCCGGAGGGGCATGAGATCTGGGCTTTGAATGCCAAGAAGCTAGGCTCATGGTGCCGGAGCAGGGTCCGATCTTTGGTGCCGGAGGGGCGTGAGATCCGGGCTTTGAGTGCCAGGAAGCTAGGCTCCTAGTGCCGAAGAAGGGTCCGATCTTTGGTGTCAGAGGGGTGTGATATATGGGCTTTGAGTGCCAGGAAGCTAGGCTCCTGATGCTGGAGCAATATCCGATCTTTGGTGCCAGAGGGGTGTGAGATCCGGGCTTTGAATGCCATGAAGCTAGGTTCCTGGTGCCGGAGTAGGGTCCGATCTTTGGTGCCAGAGGGGCATGAGATCCGGGCTTTGAGAGCCAGAAAGCTAGGCTCCTGGTGCCATAGTAGGGACTGGTCTTTGGTGCCGGAGGGGCATGAGATCCGAGCTTTGCTGTGCTTGAACTGGGGTTGGGCGATGATTCCCTTGCATGGCAAGAAGGATTTGCACAAAAAGAATCTTATTATTAATGAGGAATGACCTTACATTACTGATGCCGAAGAGCTGGGCTCTGGGCTTGAGTGCTGGAAAGCTGGACTCCGTGCTTCGGTGCCGGAGAGCTGGGCTCCGGGCTTTGGTGCCGGAGAATTGGAGCCCCGGGCTTCGATGTTTGAGAGCTAGGCTCTGGGCTTGAGTGCCAGAGAGTTGGGCTCCGAGCTTGAGTGCTAGAGAGCTAGGCTCCGTGCTTTGGTTCCGGAGAGCTGGGCTTCGGGCTTCGGTGCTGGAGAGCTGGGCCCTGGGCTTCGATGCCGAAGAGCTGGGCTCCGGGCTTGAGTGCCAGAGAGCTGGGCTCCGAGCTTGAGTGCTAGAGAGTTGGGCTATGGGCTTGAGTGTCGAAGAGCTGGACTCTGGGCTTGAGCATGCCAGACCTTGGACCAGGCAGCGATATCCCTGCAAGGTAGAGAGCGATTCACATAAAAGAAAATCTTTATTATTATTAGGAGAAAGCCTTATACTACTAATAATATATTCTCAGGTTGCAGGCATTCCATGTTCGTGGAAATCTGGCACCGTCCAGATCCTCGAGATAGTAGGCTCCATGTGGAAGAGCTTCGACCACCTTGTAGGGGCCCTCCCAGTTCGGGGAGAGCTTGCCACACTCACGGGGTTGAGACGCTTCGGCTCGCGCAGCACCAGGTTGCCAGGTCGGAAGATCTTTGGCCTTACCCGCACATTGTAGTACCGGGCCACTTATTGCCGATATGCTTCCATCCAAAGCTGATCTTTGTCCTTGGTTTCCTCAAGGAGGTCCAAGTTAAGTAGGAGGCGCATCGGATTCTCCGCTTCATCATATTACTGCACCCGCAGTATGGGTATGCCGAGCTCAACTAGGACGACGGCCTCAGCATCGAAAACAAGGTTGAAAGGTGTTTCATCCATGGCCATTCTGGGCATTGTGTGGTAGGCCCATAGAACACTTGGGAGTTCCTCTACCCATCTGCCCTTGGCCTGGTCCAGCCTGGTCCTGAGTCCCTGGAGGATGGTCCGATTAGTCACCTCGGCTTCCTTGTTTGTTTGGGGGTGAGTTACTGAGGTGAAACGGTGTTGGATGCCATGCTCGGTGCAAAACCCTTCGAACTCTCGATTATCGAACTGCTGTCCGTTGTCGATGATGATGCAGTGGGGGAGTCTGAAGCGGCAGATGATTGTTTTCCAAAAGAACTGGCAGACCTTGAATTTCGTGATCCATGATAGTGGCTCTACTTCCACCCACTTGGTGAAGTAGTCAATAGCCACCAGCAAAAATCTCCGTTGTCCCGGTGTAGGGAAAATGGCCCAAAGATGTCCATTTCCCACTAGGCAAAAGGCCAAGGGACGGAGAGCTGGGAGAGTGGCACCACTGGTTGATACTGTATGTGAGCGTGGCATTAGCATCTGTCACACTTCCTCACGAAGTCGGCGGCATCCTCCCTCATGGTCTCCTAGAAGTACCCCTAGCGGAGAGGTTTGTACACCAGCATCCTTCCTCCTACATAGTTCCCACAGAGGCCTTCATGTATCTCTTAGAGTACGAAGGCTGCCTCTGCGGGCCTCAGGCACTCAGGAGAGGGTAGGAGTAGGATCAGTGATAGAGCTGCCCTTCCATCAGGACAAACCGGGAGGCTTTCTTCTTGATGAGGTCGGCTTCCATGCGGTCCTCTGGTAAGGTGCCATCAATGATGTACCTGATATACCTGTTCATCCAGCTCGGCTCCGAGGTGACTTACTGCACCTCCTCTGGGGCTTCGTATCTTGGATTCTCGAGGTACTCGATGTGGGTATGCCCTAGTGACGAGTCCGGCAAGGTCGTGAGTCTCGATAGCATATCCGTGCGAGCATTCTCTCTACGGGGCATATGGGAGATGTTAAAGCATCGAAAACCTATTGTGCTTAAGCGGACTCGCTCCAGGTACTTCATCATCTAGGGATCTCTGGCTTTATATTCTCTGAAGACTTGTCCGACCA
Source organism: Areca catechu (assembly GCA_021397845.1). Taxonomy (NCBI): domain Eukaryota; kingdom Viridiplantae; phylum Streptophyta; class Magnoliopsida; order Arecales; family Arecaceae; genus Areca; species Areca catechu. Next base: position 50,039,382 of record CM038046.1, on the reverse strand, counting down.
CCGGTTGAGAGTTGGTAAAGACTTTCAAGCTTTGCACGCCCAGCTCGTGGGAGACCCTTAGTGATGCAGAACTAATATGCATGCGATTATTTTTGTGTGCTTTATATGTGGGTTGAGGTGGTTAAATCCTAAATATCATATCAAAATAAGATGTAGAGAATTCTATATAAATTTTAGAAGCTACACATGCAGATCAGGACCTAAGAAAGCAATAAAAGGGGAGTGTCGGGACTAAGAAGCCTCGGTTAGGGCTAGTTCACCTACAATAAAACTACTGGTGGCAGAGGGGGTGTACCTGGCAATGTCTGATGTGCCTGGTGAAGATCGCAGTGAAGAGATCACTCGTTCCTCGATGGATGTAGCCTGAAAAATCGAGCTAAAAACCCGCGGATTCCCGACTTTCTGCTCGGTGGTCCGATTGTGGCTCGGTTGGAGTCATTAGATTCGTAGAAACTCGGGGACCTGCAAACAACCATTAAGGGTGAGAAAACAAAGGCTGGAAACAAGAATAATTTTAGAAAAAATAGCAAGGGGCGTGTTGAAAGAACATGCTTGGAAGAAAGGTTGGTCGCCTAGCACTTCGGTAGGATTTCAGGCTCATACAAGATCCCTTAATGCACACAGCAGGGAGGCACACAGCAAGAAAAGAACTCAAGAGTATTTCATATATCAAAATTAACTCTCATACAAGAGACTAGGATCCTTTAAATAGACCCTTAGTCTTGGGCTCTAAGTAAGGGTACATTGGACTTTACCTAGGAATTCTATTCCCACCCAAACCCTAGCTAGAAAATAAGAAAACCCAAGGTAGAAAAAATCCATACAATCTCTCTCCCTCCCCTTGCCTTGGTCGGCCAAGAGGGGTGACTCAAAGTGGCTGACCAAGGGGAGAGTCACCCAAGCATTTGGTGCCCCAGCTCCTCTCCTGGGCCTGGACTTGCCCAATTTGCTTCAAGCTACGGTCCAAGGCTTCAGGCTTCTGATTTCTCCTCCTGAGATCTTCAAATCTTCAGGCTGGGTTGGACTTGGGCTTCACTTCCATGTCTTCAAGCTAGTTGGACTTGGTCTTCACTTGTATGATGTGGTCTTGAGTCTTCAGTGTATTTGGACAGGACTCAAAAAAATAAAATTAGCTCAACATGAGCTGACTAGCACTGGACTGAACTAGCTCAACATGAGCTTACTGATATAGGACTCAAGTAAAGACAACTTAGATGAACTAAGCTTTATTACAATGGACTTGAATGTAACTAAGTGATCCACGGAGGGTTGAGAAGCCTCTGTCTTATTCTGGTGCCTCTGGTATCCGCACCAATTCTCCCGGGGTGGGAGGAACTCAACCCTGTCGAGTGAAAATCAGGATGGCTCATATATCTTTCAAGGAGGTCTGGGTTGAGGCATTGCAAGTCCTCTCGAGAAATCCATGAATCGTCTGACTCTGGCTGGCCTTGCCATCGGACCAGGTAGCATTGATAGCCGCGACCCCGGGTCGTTAAGGCTTGATCGTCCAGGATACGCTCGATCCGTTCTCCTTTCTCAGACCAATTTATTGGTGGACACTCTGGGCTAGGATCACTCTCAATGGAAGGAATGGGTCCAAAGGCCTCACTAGGTATCGCTGCCAGTTTCCTGTACTCAACCAGGTCTGCAATATTGAAGGTAGAACTAATGCCCAAATCCGGAGGCAAATCTAACACATAGGTATTTGGTCCAACCCTCTCTATCACTTTAAAAGGTCTCGCTCTGCGAGCATGAAGCTTCTTTTAGGCCTAAGCCTAACCAAGATAGAATCCACTACATCAAATTTCTTGGCCCTTCTTTGAAAAATTAGCCATTTTGTTTCAAAATTAGTGCAGGTGGTGAATATGCTGGGCACATGCAGACTCCTAACAGGTGATGCAAATGACTCATACTAACACCTAACAGACTCGACTCTGCATTCCTATGGAAGAAAATTTTATTGAACTCTTTAGACCTAAACCTAAGAGATTTAGGTTCTTTAGGTTTGATCCTAGCTTGACATGTACATGAAAACTTACAATGGGCTCCTAGCAAATTCCAAAGGGTATGCCAGAAGTATAATGCAAACCTAGCATACGTAATGAATGCATGCAGCATGCTAATCTCAACTAAATACAATCTAATTATCCTAGAAATGCTGGAGGTGTCAGGAAACGACAAAAAATAGAAACTGTGTTCAGAATTAGTCTGATAGGGTGGAGAAAAAGGTTCTGGGTTAGTTGGATAAAGTATGATATAAGAAGGCATGTCAGGGACAAATCCTAGACTAATGAGGTTAACCTTACGAGGTTGAGGTCTATCTACAGGGTTTGCATAATGGAAGGATGGGTTACTAATCTCAGGGAACAGGTCCTTAATAAGAACTATAGGAGGAGGCTCATCCTGAGGGTACTGATTTAAAGAGATCAGGTCCTTAATAAATTCTTCTGGTTCTTGTATTTTAGGACTAGACTCTATAATTTGGCTCCCCTCTATGGTTTCTTCAGATAAGGTTCTAGCAGCAATATCTAGGTTCTCTTTCTCTAATTGTTCTTCCACTACAGCTTTAGGCTGGATGTGGTTAAGGTCAACTACCTCTAGGTTGGCTTCTACCTGGGTATCTATTGGATCAGTTATTCTAGGTCATCTATAGGTATCTCCTCTTCTCCCTCATACTCATCCGCTAAGATCACATCAGCTTCATACACTTCCGCGTTAATGTAAGCCTTGTCAATCAAAGAGATGATAGGGGAAGGTCGGCTAAGGAAAAATTGGCTAGGTCCTGGTTTCCGATTATGGGCACTACTCCTAGTAGGTTCAGGTTGCCTAAGGGGTAGTGGCTTACTACTGGGCTCATATTTAGGGACTCAAGTTGATTAGGGGATTCAAGTTGACTAGGGAAAACCTAGCTAGTACTAGGCTGATACCTAGGGTTTATGGGCTCCCTGGGCTTATAGGACAAGGGCGCAGATCTATGGGTCATGGGATTATAGGATCTGGGTTCATAGGATTTGGATTCAGCTCTATGAGTCTTGGGTCTACTGGACTCATGGGATATGGACTCATAGGTTCTAGGTTCATAGGATTTGGAGTCATAAAACCTATAGGTTATGGGTCTCTTGGACTGATAGGACTTGGATAGGTACTTTCTCCTTAGTTCAAGTTTCATATCATTCCAGGTAGTTATGGGTTCGCGACCTTCTAGCCTAAGTATTCTCTCAACATTATCGTAGTCTAACCTGGCCTGGTGAACTAACTTAGCTTTAGCAAACTTGAACTGACATCTTTCAGAATCGAAACCAATATTTTGTTCAAAAAATAGGTCCATATCTCTTTCCCAAGTAAGATAATCCTCACACTTAGGATCACAAAATTTAGGTGCTACCAACACAACATACCTAGTGGCTCTCCTAGGGTTGGGCTCCAAATAGGGGTCATTGTAAGGGGTTCTCCTAGGGTTGGGCTCCCTATATGGATCAGAGTATTGGGTTCTCCTAGGATTGGACTCCCTATATGGGTCAGAGTATTGGGTTCTCCTAGGGTTGGGCTCCCTATATGGGTCGGAGTATTGGGTTCTCCTAGGGTTGGACTCCCTATATGGGTCAGAGTATTGGGTTCTCCTAGGGTTGGGCTCTATGGTTTCACTAGGTTGAGTTGGGTTGAGGCTATAGGTCTGGGTCATGCCGCCAGTAGCCCTAATGGCTAAGTGTTCAAGTCTATTATTGGTTCGGGTAGTGGACTGATTCAACCGAGTCATCTAGGTAGTCATCTGGGCCATTTGGTTAACAAGGGCTTTAATCTGGACTTCAAAATTGTCCATGGATTTAGACAAAAGTAGAGATGGTGGATGATAGGATGCTCCTGATCTAGTGCTCATGCAAGAATCAATCAAACCAACTATAGCTCCCTAGACCTATAGTCCAAAATTAGATGCTCAATCAGGGTGGCAAACTAGCCTATAGTAACCCTATACTCAGTCGGTAGGTGTAAGGGGAGTGTTAGGTCCCTGATTGCCAATCCTAGACCCCAATCAGAGATTGGCCAGGTAGGCAAACCAGCACACAAGTCCTTAGGAATTGAATCCTTGAACCACCATTCTAGACACTAAGCACAAGGCACATACAGGTTAGCTTGACACAGTGATCTGACACTTAGCCCGAACCCGACCAGTTGGTGTCCCTAGCCCACTAGGGCAAATTACGTCTAATAGATTTTAAGTTAGGCTTGGGACCGAATGCAAGGGAGGTGGTTTTGGGCTAGAGAGAGGTTATCAACTCCTCCTCTTATCTGGCATAAAGAAAGTGCCCTTAAGAGTGTTTTATGCAATGATAGCAGGCAGATAAAAATGCAAATTAGGATTTAGTTGTTTTTAAGAGTTTTTTGATTATATGTATTTTTTTTATATTTTGGTATTTTCTTAAACAGAAGAAAACTTGCAAATTATGGCCTAATATGCAAGAAATATACTAAAATTAAAAGATATGTAAAAGAGATACTAAACAAAACTCTAAACCTTCCAAAGTTGTCTTGCTGAAAAAAATAGAGCTAAAAATTTGTAGGCTATATTTCAGTTTGCAGAAACTGCACAGACTGAAATAAAATCTGAAAAAATGCAGTAAAATACTTTGAATCAATCTACATCCCAAAAAATAAAAATTAGAATTTTTGGAGTTTAGATCAAGGAGAAACAATTAAAAGAACAGTACATATACAGACTGTAAAGGGTGCAGAGAACGAGCCCTAATCTATGCTCTGATACGAGATGATGCAAAACTAATATGGATGCAATTATTTCTGTGTGCTTTATATGTGGGGTGAGGTGGTTAAATACTGAATATCAGATCAAAATAAGATGTAGAGAATTCTATATAAATTTTAGAAGCTACGCATGCAGATTAGGACCTAAGAAAGCAGTAAAAGGGGATCGCCGGGACTAAGAAGCCTCGTTCTCCCCTGCTCTCATCCTTGGTCGACCGAACCACCCTCTCCCCTGGTTGTCGGTGGCAGCCATGGGAGAAGGTCACTGAGAGGAGGGCTCGGCGATCCTAGAGGTGGATGGCGATGGTGTGGCCATTGGAGATCCATAGCCCAAACAAAACGATCCTTAAGTCTCGATTAAACAATCTCTAAATAATGAAATAAGGGGAAGAGAATAGACCGGCCTTGAAAGGACTTTCTGGATGCTCGCCGGAGAGGAGTACAAAGGCATGGAAGAATCTATGGAACTTGATTCGATGACGGTAGAGAGGGATTTAAAGAGGAACATGATGGTTTTCCTTGCTGTTTGGGAAGCGAAGACCGCCCGATCGGAGTCCTAGCCTATCCAAAAGTCATCGTTGACTCCTTCCCTCCCCTCCATGACTCCCCCTCCTGAGTCCTCCGAAGAAGTCCTTGGTCGATCAACGTGAACACCCCTCCCCTGTTTTGGCTTCTCCATTTTTTTTTTCTGGGTTCTGGATGAAGTCGACAAGGGCTGCCCACTTCAGCCCGCAATGGCCCAGTTATCCACTGGGCTTCACATTCTCCCCTCCTAAAAAAAATTTCAGCCTCGAAAATTTTTTAAAAAAATTAGGCCTTCTAGAACTCAAATATACATGATCCAATACTCATAAGTATCATATTGTCCAAATTCAGTAATCCCAATAAGAGCATCTCTTCTTCCATCATAATACACTTTAAATTAATTCTAATGTCTTTAGTCTACCATACTTTCGCTATGCACTATGATATAAATTTTCAAATCATCAAAAATCTTTCAATATCCTAATTCTACCCCACTCTCACTAACTAAGGCATCTTGATCTTAAACCTTTGCTCTGATACCACTCTGTCACGCCCTGAATCCAAAACTAGGATCGACTACGCGACCGGCCGCACAACCCTAGGTATCACCCTAGGGATCATAACAGACATATCTTCAATTCAATATCCAAGCAATCAGGGATTAACACCTATACCCTAGCTCCTCACTGACTGATCCCAAAGCCCGATTAATTTTTCGGATCTACAACAAAAATATAGGAAAATAGGGGGTGAGCTATACAGGCTTAGTAAGTTATCAACACCTCCAGTATATATACACAAATATACCATTAACAAATAACAAGCACAAACACATCATACAACTAGATGTCTATCAATATAATAATATAACCAGAAAAACCATTCAAATGCGTACACTTAAATGCAACCGATACAGATACGACACGACTATGGATGGCCAACCATGTATTTTACTCTCCTAGTCCCTCAGACTATGGCCACGGTCGACCCGTGGCTAGCCTCGAAAGAGAATAGAGTCCTGACTACACATACCGCACATCGGTCATGCGCTAGTGATCGCCCCACTAGAGGCCCGGAAGGAAACTAACTCTGATATCACATGAGAATACATGCATCCCAACATGTGCCAGCAATTGGAACAAAGAAAAGGCAACTAGCTCTTGACTTCACATACCGTACATCGGTCATGTGCCAGTGATCGTCCCACTGGAGGCCCGGAAGGAGACAGGTCCTCGTGCGATCATAGTTGGACTAGAGAGTGACAACACCAACATACATGTCAATGAATGCAACCCGATGCAGATTAAACCATACCACACATATTTGCAACAATCATAACATATTTAGTATGTAATACTAGAGATCAAGATAACTTACTTGAAAATTTTATAATGCCTATCCAAGTCAACTCTGATACTACTCTTTCGATAGGCCAAATGAAATCCCTGATAAGATCAATTATATAATTAATTTTCTATCTAAGATAAACTAGTATAGAAAAATAATCCTCAGTCTGGTCTGGATCTTGGCCTAAACCCCAAAAACTAATTCAAATAATTTTACTATTATTTCTGACACAATTTTTTTTTCCGTCTTCTTCTTTCTTTCTCTTCCGAACTCCCCAGCTCTCATCCTTGGTCGACCGAACCACCCTCTCCCTCGGTTGCCAGTGGTGGCCATGGGAGATGGTCACCAAGAGGAGGGCTCGGCGATCCTGGAGGTGGATGGCGGTGGCGTGGCCATCGTAGATCCATAGCCCAAACAAAACCGAGCCTTAAGTCTCGATTAAACTATCTCTAAATAATGAATAAGGGGAAGAGAACTCACCAGCCTTGAAAGGACTTTCTGGATGCTCGCTAGAGAGGATGACGAAGGTGAGGAAGAATCGATGGAACTTGATTCGACAATGATAGAGAGGGATTTAAAGAGGAACATGATGGTTTTCCTCGCTGTTTGGGAAGCGAAGACCGCTCGATCAGAGTCCTAGCCTATCCCAAACTCATCGTTGACTCTTCCCCTCCCCTCCATGACTCTCCCTCCCGAGTCCTCCGGTGAAGTCCTCGGCCGATCAACACAAACACACCTCCCCGATTTCAGCTTCTCCATTTTTTTTTTTGGGTTCCGGATGAAGTCGGCAAGGGCTGCTGACTTCAACCCGCAATGGCCCAGTTACCCACTGGCTTCACAATTCTCCTAGCCAGCCACCATCCACCATTTTTCTTCCATTTGGCCACCCAACACCCATGGCCTCCTCCCTCCTCTTTCCTCATGGTTGGCCTTCATATAGGTTGCCACCTGTATCTTGCCACTCGTCACTGGCCACCACCATCGAAGCACCACTAGCCACGATCTTCACCCTTTGTTTGACAGCCATCACTGCTGCTATCACCAATCCACAACAACAACCATGCTGCTATTGCCATAGTTTGAGACACTTCTAAGATGCTCGATGCCTTAGCCACGAGCCACCATCTTTCTCTTCTCTATTCCAACTGGTTCGACGATGGAAAGCTTCTTTGACCACTCTCCTTGGCATGGTCCGTTGGTGGAAATGAGCTACTGTGCATGAGCTGGCAGTGGAGGAGCTGTCAGGCATTGAGAAGATGAGCACTAATCTAGAAATGGCTTGGCTACTGGTGGCAAAGATGGTGGTTCAATGCTGGGCAATTTCCTTTGAATGTCATTGTGCAGCGAGGAAATGATGTTGGCATTAATTTGGTTATGGATGGTTTCCAATCTGATGAAGGATTGAGATGAGTGGTTTGGTCCACATTCTACACAATTCGAGGCTCCAAAAATTTCTTCTAGCATGATTCTATGACCCATCTTTAATCCGACATCAACTGTGGTTTTTCCATGACAAATTTAGGTGATTCCACAATGATCGATTGGTTGACAGCTCTTTGGAGTTTAAAGATTAAGAGGAATCTAAAACCAAATTAAACAAGGATTTGGTTTAGCCTAGGTCTTCTTTAAAGGGCAACCGTAGGAGGTTTAGGGGTGAAGCAACAAGCAGAAACCAAGATCATTTCCTACAACATAATTTTATTTTATTTTATAAATTAGTTCTAGGCTTTGAGAGAGAGAGGGAGAGGAATAAAGAAAAAGAGTTCTTCAGGAAAGGTGGTATGGTGACAGAGCCCCAAATCTCCAAGAAGATATATCCAAAAGCCATGTATGACTGAAATATAGTTTGTAGGGAAGTACATATATCCTTTCATTAATTTGTATAATTATTTTATCTTCTATAAATTGAATAAATACTTTTAATTTCTTTTCTTTTCTGTTTGATTTTTTAAATTAATTACCTATAGGTGGGATGGATCATGATCCTAATACGATATAGTCCATGCTCAACATAGATAATTAATTCTAGAATTTTTATTTATGCATCTTGTTAGGATCTTTTCAAATAAGCATTGGATAGCCTATACTTGTGGAACGGGTCATGATCTTAACAGGATATAGTTTGTACTTGACAAGATAATCTATACTAAGGGTTAGTTTGAAAGATTTCGAAATAATATGAACTTTTATTGTTTAGATTAGAATAAATATATGATTTATGTTTGTGATTATCTAGAAACCTGAAGACATCTTTTTATCATATAAATTTTTCAATCTCATATTTAATTTAAATAATTAGTTTTTATTAAACTATCATCTACCTTTTAAAAATTTTAAAAATTATTTTTTTCTTTACTCTTTTCATGAAATAATTATCTTTGATCTCCAAGGACACGATCTCTACTCACCCTAGCTATAATAGTGGGTTAGGTTTTTATTTTTAACCACCTACAATAGCAATCACCTTCTTTAGAGTGTCTTTCTTTGGCTTGTTCTCCTTTTTCTACTTCTTTATAGGCTTCTTCTTTTTTCTAAGTAGACTTTTTCTTGGAGGAAGATGCCTGCTCCACTACTAGAATAGTGCCCCTTGAATTCTTTAAGGTTTCCTCAATTGTTATCAACATGTTGAGCAATTCAAGTAAAGTGCAAATAATTTGGTTCATATGGTAGTTCATTATAAACTAACCATATAAACCACTCAAGGACTGCAGGATCAAATCCACTTATAGATCCTTGTAGATAGAAATGCCTAACTTCTCAAATTGCTCATATCCTTAACTATTGTCAAACAGTGATCATGGATCGACTGCACTTCATGCATTGTGATGTGGTGGAACGCTGACATGTAATCCCTGTCAAACATCAAGTCAAAGAAAGCTACCATGATGGACACTCCTCCTCAAACTCCTTTGCTGGGCTGAGCTCCTTCAGAATATCGAGATGGCCTATCGAAAACAAGTTTCGTCCTCCGCCAGGTCAGCTTTCGCAAGATCGGGATGCCTAGGCCGGAGCCGAGTGATCTCCTCTACCATATTGAGCCCCTCTGATGCCGAGCCCCCTGGGCTGGAGTTGAGCCCTGCCCTCCGCTAAGTCGAGCCCCTCCAAGGTCAAGCCCTCTGGGTTGGAATGGCTCCCAGCCCTCCTCCACTAGGTCGAGCCCCCTCGAGGTCGAGCCCCTTGGTCCAGAGTCGAGCCCAGTCCTCCTCTGTCAAGCAGAGCCCCTTCGAGGTCGAGCCCCTCGAAGTCGAGCCAGCCCAGGTCGAGCCCCTCCACCAGAGTGGAGACCCTTCGAGGTCGAGTCCCTCGAAGTCGAGCCCAGCCCTCCTCCACCAGGTCGAGCCCCCTCAAAGTCAGGCCCCCTAGACCGGAGTCTAGCCCGCCTCTCTAGTTCGGCCTCTACCTTGGATGAAGGTGCTAGCAACCAAAGGGGCGACACCGTCCTCCTTGGATGCCGATGAGCCACTCGAGGACTACAAGGAAGCACCCACCAGGCCGTGATGATCGCCCCCAGCTATCACTTACATAAAAAAAGGAGGAAGCTCTCTGATCAAGGCTCCACACTCTCCACTGACCGTCTGCACCACCCGAAAGAGGAAGTCAACCAAGAGATTCAAATCCCAGGGGTGGCTGCCCCCCAATCGAGGCCCTGCCAAGTATCTCACATGGTAGGTTCCCTTATCACAAACTAGGAAAGACGTCCCATCCACGGCATAGAACACCACCACACGCACCTGCTGACACAGGGGAGATCCCAAGGCAGGTGTTTAGCAACGAACCGGACTTAAAAGAGCCACCGACAGCCCCCGACGGGGAGGGAAGGGTAAGGTAAAAAAATCCTCAAGTAAGCAAGAGGGAAGAGGCCATACAAGAGAACCACTAGGGAGACTGAGAATTCAAGGCTACCGAAGATCCGCGGGAAGGATCGCCCGGACATAGCCATCCAGCTCTAGTTCACCTCGGCCACCACTTTTTCCAGCTCACTTGTACCCTACTCACACATTATTCACTCCTAGCATGGAGTCCATCTCAGGGGCTCGACCAGGAGTATCTGTTCTCCTTGATCATCACTGACTTGATCATCAGAGTACCCCCGCCGGAATCCCCAGCCCAGGTCTCAAACTCTATTTTGCAGGTCCGGAAGAGCAAGCCAGTCCCAACGAGACGAGGGGCGATCCGACAACAACAGTAGCTATGGGCCACGGCTATTTTGGCGGCAACAGATTGGCACGCCAGGAAGGGGGACGGTAGGTCCTTTGTTCCAAAAGCCAGTCCCTCTGCAAGCAAGTCCACCGGGAGGATGGTGACGATACGAGCGAGAGAAGTCTCCACCAGTCGTGCGGGAGACCCCCCTTCCCATGGAAACCCGCACAGTCCAGAGGGGGAGCTCCTCGCTCCAGCTCAACTGCGCCCGACTGGCCCTCAGCTGGTCGCACTCACCTAGCAGGTGCAACTTCTCACTACGGTAGTGCACCAGCTCCAGCTCCAGCACCAGCACCAGCACTGGTTCTTGGCCACCCATCAGCAGCCAGGGACTCCCGCGGCCCACGCCACAGCACCCCGCGATAACCTGCACTCCTTCTAAGGAGGGCCCTCGTAGTCACGAGCCACCGCCGACCACCGGGGGAGCCATCAAACGTCGACGAAAAGGCAACGAGCCAAATCTACCGATCGGGAGAGCCTGTCCCCGATGCTCAAGCGGGTAACGGCCAAACCCGACCGAGGTCGAAAAGGCAAGATCCCCCATCATGGACACCACCCCACATCACCTTCTCCGTCTCCTTCGGTCTTAGCGGAGGGTTCAACCGACGAGGCCATCAAGCGCATAGCCGAGAAGCACCTAGAGGAGTAGGAGTGCAAGCTGGCGGAGCTATCCCATCGATTTGCAAATATGCAGGGCTCCACTGACGAGCCAGCAGGCTACGATACCTGTCCCCCTTCCTTCAAGAGATCCAAGAGGAATCGATTCCCAACTGGTTCCGTATACCGCTGGTGGATCCCTACGATGGGACCTCCGATCCCCTGGACCACCTGGAAAGCTACAAGGCCCTCATGAGGGTTCAGGGGGCCACTGACACCCTCTTGATAGGGATATCATCAGCATAGATCTCAGAGCAAGCACGAATCCTGGAGTTGTATGAATCTCGGAGCATATCCAAAATAAATTATTTGGTATTTTATCTTTTGTTTGAAATTTAAATTAGGATTTGGTTGGTTATGATTGAGATATGGATAAGCTTATCTTAACCTATCTTGTATTTGAATTTGAATCATCCATATCTTGTTATCTTGTATTGAAATTCAAATGAGGGTTGGAAAAGTCTATAAATATCACCCTCAGTCCTTTGTAAAAAAATAATTTGGTCTATAAAAATGAGTTTTTAGGAAAGAGAGATTCTTTTCTTTCACTCCGTGAGGAGAGGGTGTGAGGCCCAATCCCAGGACATGATGATAGGTCATGTCTAGTTATCCCCCTTCCCATTCTATTTTCTTTATCCCCTCATGACCTTTGAGATTCACCCTGACGCCTCCAAGTATCGAGGAGGGTGGAATACCCTAGAGATGAGAGGTCTATTCGTTAGTGTGAATCCCAAAGTCCATGAGATCCAGATCCCTGTCCTCTATCCCCACTATTCTTTCGCCACCCCTAAAAAAATATAAAAAAAATAGTGGTACCCTAATCTAGGTGACTTCTAGGCTCACCAACGATCCTATCCCCATCTGTCCCCCATCAATTTTGGTATCAGAGCCCAAAAAATTAGGACACCTTCATATCATCCCAGATTTCCTTTTACCAGCCATCCCTCCACTTCCCAGATCCCACTTCCCAAATCCAAAAAAAAAAATTAGATTTCATCGGTGCCTTCCCTCCCGTGACTCCTCCCATACCCCTGCTACCACCATCGCCTCCCAACTGCCCTGCCGCCACACCACAGTCTTCCCCCCCTCTCCAGCGAACTGTCCGTGCCGCTTAACTGACAACTTCGTCGCCTGCAACCAAATCGGTCAGCCACCAGCCTCCATCTCCGGTTTACCTTGGCATCCGCCTTCCCTCCTCATTAGCCATCACCATGCTAGATCCCACCGAACGGACACCCGAGGAGAAGAAGGATCAACACCCATCAGCCGACGACCACGCTCCACCACCAATTCCACCTCCACTACTGGATTCCCCCGGTCTGTCCTGCTTGCGATCCCATTTCCCCACCACCGGTTCATCGTGGAACCCTAGGTTCCTTCCCCCACCGCCGCCCTGCCCTCCGCCCTTGGGCTTCCTCTTTTCTGCTCCAGATCCTTTCATGAGAATCGATTCTTGGCTTGAATGATGCTGGAGATCATCGTTCTGCCGGAGAAAGAGCTCCCCATTCCGTCGACTAGCTCCCAGTCGGTGATGCAGACCATGAATGGGTCTCCATGGTTCTGCACCAAGATGTGCAATCCTCTTCTTGACAGAACCCGAGATTACCTCTCGGTCGGCCAGTCCCCAATTCCCTCCCTCTACTTCTTCTTCGCCCTCACCTACATCACCTTCCTCGCCGTCGGGATCTATTTCTGTCTTGTTAAGAACCAGAATGCACCAGTTTAAGCACCAGCCCTCTGCTGCTTCGACCACCAGCGCCGCGACCTCCTCCTCCGGTGAATCCCAGATTCGATTCTGGTGCCATGGGCAAGTCTTCCATCCTCCCTCTCCTCATCATTTTCTCCATGATCTCATCATCCATGGCAGAGATCAAAATGCTAAAAATCACCGCCAACACCCATCCCCTCATTCTCTTTGAGAAGTTCGGCTTCACCCCTAGAGGCATCGTCAACGTCAACGTATACGATGTCTCCTTCACCACCTCCCATCCATCATTACTAGAGCAGAGTCATCGACTGCTGCCCTCTCGCCTCAGATCGCCACCGCCTGAGTCTTCCGGTGACCCTCCTCCTTGGAATCAAGCCACGATCGCCTCCTTCCTCCCACCCGATCTGGCTACTACCTGCTGCCGTCGCCAATCGCCTCTGCTATAACCACCACCATCCGAGCCACCATCTCCACCCAGCGCCGCCGCCGGTGAACGCCAACTGGACTGCCCTCCGAAGACCTCCTTTGTTCCCTGTTTTTGGTCCGTGGAGAAAGAAGGGCACATGCACAAACATGAATGCAAACCCGGCGTTCGGAGCCGACTTTTCCTCTACACACTTCTCAAAACAAGATGGCTTCCCATTGTCGACTTTAAGTGCAGGCCAGAAATAAAAAAAAAATAGTGAAAAAAAAAGTTTGAAAAAAGAATTAAAAAAAAAGGCCTCATGGCTAGCTAGATCTGAGTCTGACTCGACGGAGTCGAGTTTTCCCCACCTCAAGGGAATGATAGGGATATTGTCAGCATGGATCCTGGAGCAAGCATGAATCATGGAGCTACACGAATCTTGGAGCATATCCAGAATAAATTAGTTTGGGATTTTTTTTTTGTTTGAAATTTAAATTAGGATTTGGTTGGTTATGATTGAGATATGGATAGGCTTATCTTATCGTATCTTGTATTTGAATTTGAATCATCCCTATCTTGTTATCTTGTATTCAAATTCAAACGAGGGTTGGAAAAGTCTATAAATACCACCCTCAGTCCTTTGTAAAAAAATAGTTTGGTCAATAAAAATGAGTTTTTAGGTTAGAGAGATTCTTTTCTTTCACTTCGTGAGGAGAGGGTGTGAGGCCCAACCCTAGGATATGATGATAGGTCATGTCTAGTTATCCCCCTTCCTATTTGGTGGGGACATCAAAGGCACCAGAATAAGGCAGAGGCTTCTCAACCCTCTATGGATCACTTAATTGACATTTGAGTCCACTGTAATAAAGCTTAGTCCAGCTGAGTTATTTTTATTTGAGTCCTATAATTAGTCAGCTTATGTTGAGCTAGTTCAGTTCAGTATTAGTCAGCACATGTTGAGCTAATTTTATTTTTTTGAGTCCTGTCCAAGCATATCGAAGACTCAAGACCACATCAGTGAAGACCAAGTCCAACCTGATTGAAGACATGAAAGTTGAGCCTAAGTCCAACCCAGCTTGAAGACTTGAAGAACCCAGGAGGAGAAAATTAAAACAAGCACAAACCTGAAGCCTTGAACCAGCCGGAAGGAAATTGGGCCAGCCCAGGCCCAGGAAGGAATTAGGATGCCATCTCTTATGGTGACCCTCCCCTTGGTCGGCCACTTATGGTCACCCACTTGGCCGACCAAGATAAGGAGATGGAGAGCAATTTGTGTGGGATTTTCTACCTTTGTTACCTTATATTCCTAGTTAGGGTTTGAAAGGGAGAAGGAGTCCTATGTAAAGTCTAAAGTACCCTTACTTGGGGCCCAAGGTTAAGGGTCTATTTAAGGACCCTAGTCTATTGTATGAAACTTGATTTTGATATGAGATAAACCTTGAGTTCTTCTATTGCTTTGAGTGTTACCCTGTTGTGCGCATAAAGGGGGTGTGAGAGTTTTCTTCTTCCCGGTGTTGCAACCATCTTCCTGCTACCAGCCAACCTTCCAGAACCCTGGCCGCCCACTTCAAAAGACTCCTTTTCTTTGCTATTTTCCTTTATTTATTTATTCTCTTGTGAGTTTTCTAACCCCTGACAGGTCATTTGCAGGTCCCCGAGTTCCTACGAATCCAACAACTCTAGCCAAGCCTTAATCAGACCACCGAACAGAAAGCCGGGTATCCACGGGTCTTTGGCACAGTTTTCCAGGCCACATCCATCGAGAAATGTGAGATCCCTTCACTGCGATCTTCATCGGGTGCTTCAGACATTGTCATGTACACCCCCTCTACCTCCAGTAATTATATTGTAGGAGAACTTGCCCTAACCGAGGCTTCTCAGTCCCGGCGATCCTTCTTTAATACTTTTCTAGGTTATAATATGCATGCTTGACTTCAAAATTTCATACATAATTCCCTACAACTAATTTTGATATGAAAATTAGGAATTAATCACCTAACCCCACATATAAAACATACAAAAATAATTGCATGCATATTAGTCTCGCATCATTTGGTATCAGAGCTTAGATTAGGGCTTGTTTTCTATAATTTTTCAGTCCGTATATTCTCTGTTAATTTTAATTATTTCTCCCTGTTCTAAACTCCAAAATTCTAAATTTTGTTTTGCTGAATTCATATAATTCAACATATTTTCCAGAATTTTTTTAGATTTTATTTCAGTATGTGAATTTTCTACAAGCTGAAATATAGCCTGCAAATTTTTGGCTCTATTTTTTTTCAGCAAGACAAGTTTGGAAGTTTTAGGATTTTGTTTAGCATCTTTTTGCATATATTTTAATTTTAGTATATTTCCTGTATATTAGGCCATAATTTGCAAATTTTCTTCTATTTAAGAAAATACCAAAATATAAAAAAAAAATTACATATTCTCCAAAAATACCAAAAACATCTAAACCCTAATTTGCATCCTCATATGCCTGCCATCATTGCATAATCTACCTTTAAGGGCACTCTTGCTATGCCAGATGGGAGAAGGATTTGATCACCTCTCCTTATCCCAAAACCACATCCCCTGCATTCGGTCCCAAGCCTAACTTAAAATTGATTAGACTTAATTTGCCCTAGTGGGCTAAGGACACCAACTGGTCGGGTCTGGGCTAGTGTTAGATCACTGCGTCAAGTTAACCTGTGTTGCCTTGTGCTTAGTGTCTAGAATGGTGGTTCAGGGATTCAATCCTGAAGGGCTTGTGTGCTGGTCTGCCTACCTGGCTAATCTCTGATTGGTGTCTAGGATTGGAAATCAGAGATCTAACACTCCCCTTACACCTGCCTGGCTGAGTACAGGGTTACTATAGACTAGTTTGCCACCCTGATTGAGCACCTAGTTTTGGACTCTATGTCTAGTCAGCTGTAGTCGATTTGATCGAGTCTTGCATGAGCACTAGATCAGGGGTTTCATATCATCCACCATCTTCACTTTTGCTTGAATCCATGGACAAACTTGAAACCCAGATTAAAGCCCTTATAGACCAAATGGCCCAGATGTCTACCCAGTTAATTACCCAAATGACTCAGTTGACCTAGACCAATAGCCTCAACCCAACTAAACCTAGTGAAACCATAGAGCCCAACCCTATAAGAACCCACTACTCTGACCCATATAGGGAGTCCAATCCTAGGAAAACCCAATACTCTAACCCATATAAGGAGCCCAACCCTAGGAGAACCCCTTACCATGATCCCTATCGTGAGGTTGAACCTAGGAGAGACCATCGCCATGACCCTTATTATTATACTGAACCTAGGAGGACCCCAAACTCTGATCCCTACTGTGAGGCTGAACCTAGGAGAGCCCATGATCATGACCCTATTATGATACTGAACCTAGGAGGACCCCAAACCCTGATCCCTACCATGAGGTTGAACCAGAGTTGGACGATTCATGGATTTCTCGAGAGGACTTGCAGTGCCTCAACCCATACCTCCATGAGAGATAAGTGAGCCGGCTTGATCTTCACTCGACAAGGTCGAGTTCCTTCCATCCCGAGAGAATTGGTGGGGACACCAAAGGCACCAGAATAAGGCAGAGGCTTCTCAACCTTCTGTGGATCACTTAATTGATATTGAGTCCACTGTAATAAAGCTGAGTCCACTGTAATAAAGCTTAGTCCAGCTAAGTTGTTTTTATTTGAGTCTTGTAATTAGTCAACTCATGTTGAGCTAGTTTAGTTCAATATTAGTCAGATCATGTCGAGCTAATTTTATTTTTTTGAGTCCTGTCCAAGCATATCGAAGACTCAAGACCACATCATACAAGTAAAGACCAAGTCAAACCTGATTGAAGACATGGAAGTTGAGCCCAAGTCCAACCTAGCTTGAAGACTTGAAGAACCCAGGAGGAGAAAATTAAAACAAGCATAAACCTGAAGCCCTGAACCAGCCGGAAGGAAATTGGGCCAGCCTAGGTCCAGGAAGGAATTAGGGTGCCATCTCTTATGGTGACCCTCTCCTTGGTCGGCCACTTATGGTCACCCCCTTGGCCGACCAAGACAAGAAGAGGGAGAGCAATTTGTGTGGGATTTTCTACCTATGTTACCTTATATTCCTAGTTAGGATTTGAAAGGGAGAAGGAGTCCTATGTAAAGTCTAAAGTGCCCTTACTTGGGGCCCAAGGTTAAGGGTCTATTTAAGGGACCCTAGTCTCTTGTATGAAACTTGATTTTGATATGAAATAAACCTTGAGTTCTTCTATTGCTTTGAATGTTTCCTGCTGTGCGCATAAAGGGGTGTGAGAGTTTTCTTCTTCCCGGTGCTGCAACCATCTTCCTACCGCCAGCCAACCTTCCAGAACCCTGGCTGTCAACTTCAAAATACACCTTTTATTTGTTGTTTTCCTTTATTTTTTTATTTTCTTATGAGTTTTCTAACCCCTGACAGGTCGTTTGCAGGGTCCTCGATTTCCTACGAATCCAACGACTCCAGCCAAGCCTCAATCGGACCATCGAGTAGAAAGTCAGGTATCCGCTAGTTTTTGGCATGGTTTTCCAGGCCACATCCATCGAGGAACGAGAGTTTCCTTCGCTGCGATCTTCACTGGGTGCTTCAGACATTGTCAGGTACACCCCCTCTACCTCTAGTAATTATATTGTAGGAGAACTTGCTCTAACCGAGGCTTCTCAGCCCCGGCGATCCTTCTTTAATACTTTTCTAGGTTATAATCTACATGCTTGACTTCAAAATTTCATACATAATTCACTACAACTAATTTTGATTTGAAATTCGGGAATTAATCACCTAACCTCACATATAAAACATACAAAAATAATTGCATGCATATTGTCCCGCATCACCATTCCATTTTCTTTATCCCCTCATGACCTTTGAGATTCACCCTAACGCCTCCAAGTATCGAGGGTGGAATGTCCTAGAGGTGAGAGGTCTCTTCGTTAGTATGAATCCCAAAGTCCATGAGATCCAGATCCCTGTCCTCCATCCCCACTATTTCTTCGCCATCCCTAAAAAATATTAAAAAAATAGTGGTGTCCTAATCTAGGTGACTTCTAGGCTCACCAATGATCCTATCCCCATCTGTCCCTATCACCTCTTCTGCATCGCCTTCCCGGCAACCCTCCGGAAGGTAGCTCGGGTCTGGTTCACCCGCCTCGAGCCCGAAAGCATCGGCTCTTTCATTCAGCTGGAGCGAAAGTTTGTGGCCCACTTCGATGCCTGTCGGAAGGTCTCACATGAAGCAGACAACCTCTTCTCCATTTGGCAGCAAGATCGCCAGCCCCTACGGGACTACGTGGCCCGCTTCATGGTTGCCACATTGGAGATCTACAATCTTGATGAGCCAATTACCATGCTGGCACTGAAGTGAGGGCTCAGGACCTCACGCCTGACCTAGTCACTCGACAAGAAACCCCCCAAGATATACTCAGAGCTCCTCCTTCGAGCCCAAAAGTACATCCACATCGAGGAGGCAGATCGTACAAGAAGGGAGCTGGACGGGAAGCTGCTGAAGAAGCCAACACCTGCGGAAGCGCCCGGGATGCGGAAGCTAAGACCCCCAACTCGAACTTCCTGCCAGGGATCGAGACCGAGGAGTGACCCCATTTCGGAGGAGAGGTTCACACCCCTCCTCGCCCTGAGGACGAAAATCCTCATGGAGATCGAAGGTGAGACTTACTTGAAGTGCCCACCTCCGATGAAGCCATCCACTGGCCGCGATAAGACAAAGTACTATCATTTCCACCGTGACCATGGCCACGACACCGAGGAATGCCGCAACCTTAAGAGGGAAATCGAAGAACTCATAAAGAGGGGCTACCTTGGAGGTACATGGGGGGCAAGGCTCTGGCCAAACCTCAGGCGCTCGTCGCTCTCCCGCCAGTCCCTGCGATCAATAACCATCCCATCGAGAAGCCGATGGGGATGATATGCTGGGGAGTCGAGCATGCTTCCAAGAAGGCCTGGGGGCAGAGTGTTCTGAAAATGTACTCTCCTTTATGAGGGAAGAGAAAAATGGGAGAGAGAATGTAAATAATGATGCCGTGGTCGTCGAGATGACTATCGCGAAGCATCTTGTAAAGCAGATTATGGTCGATAGTGGAAGCTCTACTGATATCCTTTTTTATGATGTCTTCTCCAGAATGAACCTGTCCTCTACTCAGCTCAGACCTGTGCATATTCCCCTTGTTGGTTTCACAGGAAATTCTATAAGGGTTGAGGGAGAAATCACTCTCTCAGTCACTGCCGGGATCCCACCTCGGCAGAGCACTGTTATGATGACTTTCATGATTGTTAGTCTTCCCTCAGCCTACAACGTGATTCTAGGCCGACTTGGGCTCAACCTGCTCGATGCCATCATTTCCACAAAGTAGCTATTGGTATAGTTCCCCACCCCCTACGGTGTCGGAGAAATGAGGGGGGCACCTCAGCCAGTACAACATTGTCTCCAGACTGTCCTTAGAGCCAAAGTCCCCGAGGACGACCCCAGCATGGACAATCTCGACCAAAGGGCGCAGGACCCTAGGGGTGGCCCGGTAGAGTGCCTGCTGTCTTATCCACTCGGAGCCGACCAAGCGAAGATGGTGCAGATTGGGGCCCAGCTGCAAGATGAAGAGAAGGCCCACTTGTTGGAGTTCCTATGGATGAATGCAAATGTATTCGCCTGGACGGCGGCAGACATGCCAGGTATTCTTCCTGACATCATCACCCACAAGCTGAGTATTGATCCAAAGCACCGGCCAGTTCGGTAGAAGAAGAGAAGCTTTGCCTCGGAGAGGCAGGTGGAGATTAATGAGGAAGTGGACAAACTCTTCATTACTGGCTTCGTTCGGGAGGTACAATACCCGAGCTAGTTGGCAAATATATTGATAGTAAAGAAGAGTAGTGGCAAATAGAGGATCTGTGTGGACTACACCAACCTCAACAAGGTATGCCCAAAGGATAGCTTCCCTCTATCAAAGATTGACCAATTGGTGGATGCCACCTTGGGGCACCGACTGCTCTTCTTCATGGATGCATTCTCTGGATACAATCAGATCCGGATGCACCTAGAAGATGAGGAGCACACCACCTTCATCACCGACTGAGGGACATACTGCTATAAGATGATGCCCTTCGACTTGAAGAATGCTAGGACCACGGACCAGTATCTGGTCAACAGGATCTTTAAAGACCAAATTGGTCGGAATGTGCAGGTGTATGTGGATGATATGCTTGTCATGAGCAAGCCGAGCTCGGACCACATTGCCAACCTTGTCGAAGCCTTTCAGAACCTCCAGAAACACCAGATGAAGCTGAACCCAGCAAAGTATGCTTTCGGGGTGGCGGCAGGAAAGTTCCTTGACTTCATGGTCACCCAAAGGGGCATTGAAGCAAATCCAAAGAAGGTCCAAGTGATCGTCGACATGGAGCACCTGACATCCAAGAAGTAGGTCCAGCGCCTGACGGGCCGGATTGCAGCTTTTAGTCAGTTCATCTCGAGATTGGCTGACCGCTGCCTTCCCTTTTTCAAGGTACTGTGCAAGATGCATGAATTCACCTGAATAGAGGAGTGTAGGATGGCCTTCGAAGAATTGAAGGAGTTCCTGGCAACTTCGCCGCTGCTCTCTAGGCCGTAGGAAGGAGAGGAGCTCCTACTCTACCTAGCGGTCAACCTTGGGCCGTCAGCTCAGTCCTCGTTCGTGTAGACGAGGACGGATCTCAGAAGCTAGTATACTACACCAGCAAAATCCTTCACGATGCGGAGATCAGGTATACTCGCTTCAAAAAATCCATTTTTGCTCTAATAATGTCTGCTAAGCACCTCAGGCCGTACCTCCAAGCACACCCCATCGTGGTTGTGATGGATCAGCCGCTGAGGACCATACTTAGCCATCCTAAAACCTCCGGGAGGCTGGCTAAGTGGTCCCTGATGCTGAGCAAGTTTGACATTGCATATCGGTCAAGGTCATCACAGAAGGCTCAGGTCCTAGCCGATTTCCTAGTCGAGTGCACGGGACTCGTTGAGGAGCCAGAGCAGACGACCCCGGAGTAGAGGAGGAGCCCTGAATCCTCCACGTCGATGGTGCATCCAACGCTGGTGGGAGTGGAGCAGGCCTCATCCTCGCCAACAGCGATGGAATCATGGCAGAATGTGCTCTCCACTTCAAATTCGCTGTGACAAACAACTAGACGGAGTACAAGGCGCTCCTCACGGGCCTAAGTGGTGCAGACACCAGAGGCACCAGAATAAGACAGAGGCTTCTCAACCTCTGTGGATCACTTAGTTATATTCAAGTCCATTGTAATAAAGCTTAGTTTATCTAAGTTGTCTTTACTTGAGTCCTGTATCAGTCAGCTCATGTTAAGCTAGTTCAGTCTAATGCTAGTCAGCTCATGTTGAGCTAATTTTATTTTTTTGAGTCCTATCCAAGTACATTGAAGACTCAAGACCACATCATACAAGTGAAGACCAAGTCCAACCCGCTTGAAGACATGGAAGTGAAGCCCAAGTCCAACCCAGCCTGAAGATTTGAAGACCTCAGGAGGAGAAATCAGAAGCCTGAAGCCCTGGACCGCAGCTGGAAGTAAATTGGGCCAGTCCAGGCTTAGGAGAGGAGCTAGGGCACCAAATGTTTGGGTGACTCTTCCCTTGGTCAGCCACTTAGAGTCACCCCTCTTGGCCGACCAAGGCAAGGAGAGGAAGAGAGATTGTAGGGATTTTTTCTACCTTGGGTTTCCTTATTTTCTAGCTAGGGTTTGGGTGGGAATAGAATTCCTAGGTAAAGTCCATTGTACCCTTACTTGGAGTCCAAGACTAAGGGTCTATTTAAAGGACCCTAGTCTATTGTATGAAAGTTAATTTTGATATATGAAATACTCTTGAATTCTTTTCTTGCTGTGTGCCCCCCTGCTGTGTGCATTAAGGGATCTTGTGTGAGCCTGAAATCCTGCCGACATGCTAGGTGACCAACCTTTCTTCCAAGCCTCTTCTTCCAACACGCCCCTTGCTATCTTTTTTGAAATTATTCTTGTTTCCAACCTTTGTTTTCTCACCCTTGATGGTTGTTTGTAGGTCCCTGAGTTCCTACGAATCCAACAACTCCAGCAGGGCCGCAATCGGACCACCGAGAAGAAAGCTGGGAATCCGCGGGTCTCTGGCTCGATTTTCCAGGCTGCATCCATCGAGAAACGAGTGATCTCTTCACTGCGATCTTCACAGGCGCATCAACATTGCCAGTACACCCTCCTCTGCCATCAGTAGTTTTATTGTAGGTGAACTAGCCTTAACCGAGGCTTCTTAGTCCCAGCGATCCCCTTTTGACTGCTTTCTTAGATCCTGATCTGCATGCGTAGCTTCTAAAATTCATTTAGAATTCTCTACATCTTATTTTGATATAATATTCGGGATTTAACCACCTCACCCCACATATAAAGTACACAAAAATAATCGCATGCATATTAGTTTTGCATCACATTTGACCTGTCGAAAGAGCAGTATCAAAGTTGACTTGGATAGGCATTATAAAATTTTCAAGTTATCTTAATCTCTAGTATTACATACTAAATATGTTACGATTGTTGCAAATATGTATGGTATGGTTTAATCTGCATTGGGTTGCATTCATTGTCATGTATGTTGGTGTTATCGCTCTCTAGTCCGACTATGCTCACACGAGGACCTAGTCACTTTCTGGGCCTCCAGTAGGACGATCACTGGCACATGACCGATATATGGTATGTGTAGTCAGGAGCTAGTTGCCTTTTCTTTGTTGCAATCACTAGCACATGCTGGGATGCATGTATTCTTGTGTGATATCAGAGTTAGTTTCCTTCCGGGCCTCTAGTGGGGCGATTACTAGCGCATGACTGATGTACGGTATGTGTAGTCAGGACTCTATTCTCTTTCAGGGCTAGCAACGGACCGATCATGGCCATAGTCAGAGGGACTGGAAAGTAAAATACATGGTTGGCCATCCATAGTCATATCGTATCTGTCTCGATTGCTTTTAAGTGTACGCATTTGTATGGTGTTGCTAGTTATTTTATTATATTGGTAGACATCTAGTTGTATGATGTGTTTGTGCTTGCTATTTGTTAATGGCATATTTGTGTATATATACTGGAGGTGTTGATAACTTACTGAGCTTGTATAGCTCATCCCCTATTTTCCTATATTTTTATTGCAGATCCAGAAAATTAATAGGGCTTTAGGATCAGTCAGTGAGGAGCTAGGATATAGGTGTTAATCCCTGATTGCTTGGATATTGAATTGAAAATAGGCCTGACATGATTTCTAGGATGATACTGCAGCCGGTTGCGTAGCCAATCCTAATTCTGAATTCGGGACGTGACAAGAATGGTCTCCTAGTAAGCTCTCTAACCTTGGATGGCTTCTCGGATGGTGATGACGGCGGTAGGCAGTCTCCTCCCTGATTTCACTCGAACCGCTGCCTCCCTTCTCCTTCATCTCCTCCTCTTCCTCCATCTCCTTCATTCTCACCGGCTCGCTTGAGATCTTTTCATCTTCGAGACTTCTCCGATCACCAGGACTTCAACGAGATCCCATCCCTTTGGAGCTCTATATAAGCCCCTCCCTCTTACCTCATTCGAAAACAGAATGACGAGATCTCAGAGTAAAAGAGAAGAGAGCAGCGCGCGCTGTCTCTATCTCTTCCTCTTTCTCTCCCTAGTCTGCACCCCAGTCCTCCGAAGTCCAAGCAATGGTGTTCGGCAAAACCCTGGCTCACCGGTTCTTCAACGCCGCCAAGTCCTCCTCCGTCGGCACCCTCCTCCCTCCCCGCCTCTGTGCTGCCAAGCCATCCTCTTACTTCTGGCGCCTCCTCCCAGACTACAGCGATGAGCAGGGGCTCCTCTGCCCATTTCTCCAGTGGCGGGCCCTCTTCCAGTCAATGGAGCAGCTTTCCCCTCCCTGTCGGCGATGCCCTGGCTGATCGTATCTGGCAGCTAAACCGGGAATGCCTCCGCCTCGACGGCAACTCCCTTCCTCCTTCCCTCCCTTCCTATTATTCGATCCCTTCCGATCGATCCCTAACCCTATTGATCTGGCTGTGGCACCTCCCTCTCCCTCCCTCCCTCCATTCTCGGGCGATTCCGATGCTGCTTCCTATGGACGGCAACTCCCTTCCTCCCTCCCTCTCTTCCCATTATCCGATCCCTTCCAATCGATCCCTAACCCTATTGATCTGGCTGCAGCACCTCCCTCTCCCTCCCTCCCTCCATTCTCAGGTGATTCCGGTGCTGCTTCCCACAGACAGCGGTTGTCCAGGTCTCCAGTGAACTCTCCGCCATCGCTTCTGTCCTGCAGAGAAAACTAACATGGAGTGGAAACGTTTTGGTGGATCCGGCAGGTACACGGGCATCTGTTTGGGGAACGCAATGGGGGATTGGAATGTCTTATTGTCCGTGAGTGGCGGGCGGTGCACATTTGCTTGATGCCTTCTATTTGCTTGATGCCTGTTGCTGTAATTGGATCATAAAGTTCAGGATTTTTTATGAAGTTTAACCCGATTTTATTATCCTCATTTACCTAATATCTTATTTCCATACACTTTGTACATTTTCATAGATTCTTTCCTGTTCTTTGCAATTGTTTCCTTGTCTTCTTTACATTTGCATTATCAACCAAGCAGCTTTTTCTCTAATCCGAATTTTGTTTCCTATCTATAGGAAGTATATGAGCAACAGAAGGAGCTTATTTTATTAGGGGAACGGGTTGTTCTTGCCTCACTTGGTTTTGATCTGAATGTGTACCATCCTTATAAACCGCTTGTTGAAGCAATCAAAAGATTCAAAGTTGCACAGAATGCTCTTGCTCAAGTTGCATGGAATTTTGTGAATGATGGGTATGTCAAGCTTTCTATTATTGTTTGTATCAGTTTCTAGTAATTTCCAGTGTGGATTGCATTCACTTCCTTTTATCTTTTATACATTCCTTATGTGGGGTATGCAGGCTGCGAACATCGCTCTACCTGCAATTTATGCCCCATCATGTAGCAGCTGGTGCCATCTTTCTTGCTGCTAAGTTTCTTAAAGTGAAGCTGCCATCTGATGGTGAGAAGGTCTGGTGGCAAGAATTTGATGTCACCCCACGGCAGTTGGAAGGTTCGACTTTTTATTAAAATAATTTTGGTCACAGACATTATGCACATTTATGATGGGCAATAATTCCTATTCTTGAATGTATTATATACAGATGTTAGCATTCAGATGTTGGAGCTCTACAAGCAAAATCGTACGGGGCAACCTTCTCATGCCAATGTCCAATTCTACTGCTTGGCTCTCAGAAACATTTTACTGATGAGTCCTCTGCATGCGATCCTGAATTGCTGATGACTTCTCTTATGTCCCAAACTTCTTCCATTAGATCATGTGTTTAATATTATCAATTGTCTTTTCTTTTTCATTGCATTAACCTATTATGCGTATTTTTTTGAATGCAGATTGCAGATTTAAGCATGCAAATTTCTGCCCAAGGTTAGTTTAACAGTATGCTGCATACCCACTTTGCTTGTCTTACAATCTGTTTGTATTGGTGGGAGTTGAATGCAATTTATTAACTATTCATTTTTGTAATGAGTCATGTTATGTTAGCGTTCTGAAATTTCACTTTTATTATATCAAACTTTTATGTAAACAGATTGAACATAATGATATGTAATGCTTGCTTATCATGATCTATTGCCTTTTCTTTTAAATTTATAATTTATAAATTTTAATTCCTCTAGTCTAGTTTCTATTTTATAATATTTTAGATTTTCACAATAAAACTATTTCTTTCTCTTCATAGAGTACATGCTTTCTTATTTTGCTATATCATTGTGGATATTGATAATCTTTTTCCATGTTCTAGGTATGGTGAGAATTTGGCACATGCTGTTTCCACAGTTGTTTCAGTTGTTGTTTTTCATTTCTTGATAGCTGGAATAATTTTGGCCACATGCTGTTGGATAGATGAAGAGTTTAGAATATTCAAATAAATTATGATTGTATTCTAATGCTGAATTAATGAGCTTATTTTTCTTTCTGTTTTTACCTTTTATTTTGGAAACTGTAGCTAGAGATTTAGTAGTCAACAGAATCTCAAGTTCTCAGGTCTTCATATTTC
Source organism: Areca catechu (assembly GCA_021397845.1). Taxonomy (NCBI): domain Eukaryota; kingdom Viridiplantae; phylum Streptophyta; class Magnoliopsida; order Arecales; family Arecaceae; genus Areca; species Areca catechu. Next base: position 50,012,665 of record CM038046.1, on the reverse strand, counting down.
CTTTCCAGATCTTTTCAGTTTCATGATGTTTTTAATCTGGATAATGAGAACTGAGCAGAGGATATTCCTACCTTAATAGATCGCAGGGTATGCTTTTTATCATTTTGCATGGAACTTATAAGCCTTCTCTTAGATGTTAAAAACGAATGTGTTTCTGCACTATCAATTTGAATTTGTTTATTTTAACCACTTTCTTGTAGAAACTCTTATTTGCTACACAAAATTGGTCTTTCCAGTATAATGGTTTTATTATATCAAACCCCAAATCGAAGTATCCTGTTCTATAGTTAGATCTGAGGTATGCCTGCTAACTTGTGAGACAATAATCACGATCACTGCAACTTGTTTTTCTGATGTTAATGGAAAACTTTTGCAGGTTGATATCTGATCTTGTGGTGGTATTGCCTTTGCCTGTGCTGGACAACCGGTAGGTATTGGAAAAAGATAGTTTAACCTTCTTTAAATAGCTTCACATATTTACTTTTGAAAAAAAAAAATAGTACATATATTTCCTGGGCATTTAATTCTGTTTGTGTACTTTGAAATTTATATGTTCAACAAGATCAATCTTACTGTTCATAAGGCATTATTAACAAATTCAAGAATTGCATGTGATTACTGGATACTTACTTGCAGGGTCTGTCATTGGATCTAGAGGTTTAAGCTTCATCAGTGAAATGGAGCAAGTAAGTTTTTGCTTTTACAAAATTGTAATCGTTGCTATTATCTTTGCATCATTTTTGTTATTCATGCAAATTGTTTACGCAGCCTCTCATTTCACTGTTTTTATCCTTTATATTCTTGTCTTGAGTAGTACCTTGAAGCATGTATAGAAACAACAAAACAAGCTAGAATGTTTTAGTTTTTGAAATATATGTCTTTGGTAATTTTCTTGCTGAAGTAAGCTTGGCGGTGATTGCTGACAACAAAAGCATTAAAACAAGTTTGATTATGCATTTTCATGTATACCTCTCTCAAGTGGTCTGTTACATTGTTTTTTCCTAGTGCTAGATGTGTGTTTAAGTGTGAAGAGAGAGAAAAAAAACTTACTATGGTAGATAGTGTTTATAATATTAGTAAAGTTGCATGTGTGTATTATTATTATATTTTTTATGGTGTGCACCATTTACATCTCACTGCATTGTCTTTCACTGACACTTTTGTGTATAGGTTGAAACAGTAGCTCAGTTTGGCATTATTTTTCTTCTTTTTGCATTGGGGCTTGAATTCTCTACAACAAAGGTACCCTGCAGGAAAGATCTTTAGACTCCTTGTCAATGTAGATAGTTTGGCAGTTTGCACAACTAGATTCTAATGGTAGATTTCATTGCATTTACAGTTTCGGGTTGTTCGACCTGTTGCTGTTCTTGGAGGTTTGCTTCAAATTTTACTGTTTATGTGTTTGTGCGGTGTAGTTGCATCAGTATGTTTCTGGTGTCTTATATATAGGTTTATGTGTTTGGTTGATATGCTTTGCTAAATCTCAATATTGGGCACATGTGGCAACATGTAAATTTGTTATTTGTGCCGTTCTTTTTATTTATTTATTTTTTAAATAATGTGATTGCGATGGGCTTCTTTTCTTTCAAATGCCATTTGAGTTATATCACTGCCTCTTTGAGATGGGCATCTTTTCTTTTTCTTGCACTTGTTAGAAGAAGCTGATGCTTGACCTTGACATCTTTCTATATACTTTCATCATCATATTATTATTATTAAAAGAGCTAGCGAAAACCTAACTCCAGGTATTATAAAGGTATTATAAAAGTTTACCGAGCATAACTAAGTTAAATAATAGGAAATTAGCTCACTAGTCTGTGGAGCCCATTGATAGAGCACCTGATTAAGTGAATGGACTAGGTGTCGGTTTCGGTGATATGCTCAGTCCAAGAAGTGAATAGCCGTGCCACTTTCTTAGGTACAAACGTTTGAAGGTAAGTGTTGTGTCCACACAAATTACAATGATGCTTGAGCTCGAATCAGATCAAAGAGAATCAGGTTGAGCTAATTAGCCTAGCTTTTCTAACTTTTCATCTTCTTGAAGGCTCTGTGTGTTGAAATGCTTCTGCCCTCAAGCTCGTCAATGGAGTCTGGACTAGACAGATGAGGTCTGAAGAAAAATCGAGTGAAAGGTATTTCGAAAAAATTTCCCCTCTCCGTCGCGTTCACTGGTATTTATAGACCTCAAATTTAATTGATCCAGCCAACTCCAGTTGTAAACGGCTAGTTTGTTAAGACACCAGCATGTGCAACAAGCGTTATCCATAGTTGATCGGTTATTTTTTGGATGTTGAACAACCTCACGTCACTTGAACATTGATCAGCCTTACGCCTCTTGGGCGTTGATCGGCTTTACGTCTCTTGAACATTAATCAGCCTTACGCCTCTTGGACGTTGATCGGCTTTACGTCTCTTGAACATTAATCAGCCTTACGCCTCTTGGACGTTGATCGGCTTTACGTCTCTTGAACATTAATCAGCTTACGCCTCTTGGGCGTTGATCAGCCTTATGCTTCTTGGACGTTCATCGCCTTTATGCTTCTTGAGCGTTGATCGGCCTTATGCCTCTTGGATGTTGATCGGCCTTATGCCTCTTGGACGTTGATCATCTTTACACTTCTTGGGCGTTGATCGACTTTATGCCTTTTGGGCATTGATCATCTTCACATCTCTTGGACGTTGATCAGTTTTATATCCCCTTGGCATTAATCATCTTTACGCCTCTTGGGCGTTGATCGGCTTTATACCCCTTAGGCATTGATCAACCAAATTCAACCCCCACCAAATTAATATAAGTAGACCAAATATGTCGTATCCCAATACTAGTCCTCTCAGTTTCTGAATTCATTAATTGTATGTCAGAAAATATCAGAAACTTCTATTCTTGGGTAGCATGTTTCAATAACGTGTCAATCTCTGATAGGGGAGGCAATTACAAAAACTAACAGCTGTATCCTGCCACCATCATTGCAATTTTTGAAATTCACAAAAGGCCAAAAGATCTCCATCATAGAATAAATGCAAACATCCCATCAGCAGCACGTTACCATTGGATTATGAATAGTCATTTCAACTCTTCAAAAAACTATATCTTTTTGCCGGATATTACTGGCAGGTGACATGATCTGACTTAATCCCGTTATTTGAGAAAAAATTAAACCATCGAAAGATAATATATAAACACCATCTTTTCCAGGAAAATAGGTTTTCCACCATTTCAGTTTCTTCACCTTAGGAGCAAAAGAACCCTTCCAGGTCAGCCCCTTTCTCTTCTTTACCTTCTATTTAAGTTAATCTTTATATGCTCCTTCTTTTCTCTATGGCTAGAATCTTAGAAGTTAGTTGTATTGATAATCCCGAAGAGTCCACTTCTCAGAAGAGGAAAAAACTAGCCAAATCAGTAAGGATAGATGCCAATAGGTCATTCCTAACAGAACACCGCATCTTAGCACTGAAAAAATATTATAACATCCCTGATGATTACATAGTTATTCTTCCAAACTCTGAAGAACAAATAGATCAACCTCCACCCGGCAGCTTAACCATTTACGAAGAACACTTAAGAGCCCGACTTAGATTCCTGCTTCATCCTTTCTTTCTTACGATCTTTAGGCTATATCGTGTATTACCAGCCTAACTAACACCCAATAGCATCCGAATAATCTATGCTTTCTTGATCCTTTGCAAGGACATATATATAACCCTAAAAACTTTTCTTTTCACTGCTTTGTTTGTACTGAAACGAGATTTTCATGGCCATGGGTGGTGGGTAATCAATCCACGTCATGGTCGAAAATTTATCCTTGGGCTTCTTTCGGCCATTCATGGCTGGAAACCTTACTTCTTCTACATTGTTTCTAGGATCTCTTGGGATTTCATCATTAGCCATAAGGAACCCCGACTAAGTCCTGATGATGGCAAAAAAATTCTGACAGTCGACAAAGAAGATTATGAGAAGTTTACGGGGATGGGAATTCCCTTGATAAAAGAGCTTCTCAATGAAAAAGGATTATATTCGGCTAAAATCAGCCCTAAGCCCACTTTAGGTATCTTTACTACTGATGTTACATTTTCAATCGTTTACTGATGATTGATTCTAACATCCGACTTTTTGGCTATTGTAGATATATCGGTCATGGTGGACGTTCGGAAACTTTGAAAGTTATCGAAGAAAAGAAGAGCAGAAGCCACCCCATCCAACCAAGAAGAAAGAAGAATTAAGAAACTGAAGAAGATAAAGACAACTATTTCAACAGCTTCAGAGGTTTCAATAGATCTTGCATCTTCGATATTAATAGCTAGTGTATCGGAAGATGACGAAGTGCTTTTGTCAACATCCCTTCAACCTCCAATACAAGAAAAACAATCAATCGAAACTTTTGAAGCTGGTCCATCATCATTTTCTACCGACCAAGCCGATAAAGGAAAAGGTCTGATGATGGAGGAGGAAGAAGAAAGATTACCAGAAGAACAAAGACTGCCAGCTGAAAATGTCACAGTTGGCTTCCGTAACCATGCCGACTAGTCTGACCTAAATGATCCAATACTGGCTCGTCATATTATAAGATCTAACATCATTCCAAAAGACTGGGAAATTACCAAGTCCCAGCAGATCGATGATACAATTCTATCACTCCACCCGACAATGTTGAAGGTATGGAATTAAATTGTACTTCAAACAATTAAATAGTTGATCATCTTTTTCTTAATATCAAATCTGATCAATTTAACTTGGAAATATATAGCTCATTCATGGAATTACCATCATGGATGAAAGTTTAAAATACTTCGACCAATTCCGCCAAGCCATGTGCAACGAAGTAAATGTTGCAAGGGTGGAGAAAGAGGTTGCTGAAGAACTGAAAAATGCTATGAAAAAGAAATTAGAAGAAAAAACAACCAAGATATTAGCTCTGGAAGCAGAGCTTAAAGAGGCCCGACCAAAAGTAAGCATTATGGACTCAAAACTGAAGAAGAAGAAAAAGAAACTTCGGTCAGTGGCCGTCAAACTAGAAAACTGAAGAAAAAACTTTAACAACTGAAGAAAAGGTTTTGATAGCAAGAAAAGAAGCAGAACAAGCTGTCGAAAAAGCTGTTAATGAAGTTGTGAAGAAATATGTTCAATCACAAGCTTTTGATGACAAGCTTCATGAAGCAGGGGTCGAGAGCTACGACCATGGCCGCGCCGACTGTTTAAACAAAGTGAAAAAGTTTTATCCTAATCTAGATACTTCAAAGATAGAGGAAGATTCCGATGAAGAGGATTCTGATGAAGAAGATCAGGTTGAAGAACCAGTTGAAGACCAAACTGAAGAGCCAGCACTAGGCTCTCAAATTCAAGAAGAAACAACAATAGTTCCTACTGTAAATCAAATTGAAACAAAAGCAAATACAATTAAAAAGAATGTAAACGATCAATCTGTATGATGGATGTAGGAACTTGTTTTGCTTTTAATATGGAAAGGAAAATCTTTCTTTTAACAATGTCTCCTTGATTTCGAATAAGGCAAATGCCTTTCCTTTCCTCTTCTTTTTTTTTTTTTAAAGAAAGAAGATACGATGGATTAAAAAATCAAAGAGCTCAATTTTTATAAACGAAAAATTTTTTAAGTATGAAATTATCGGATCATACAAGAAAATTTCTGAGAAAGACCAATTTAATCATAAGGTTATCCGAATAAAATGAATGATTATTTAATATTATTAAATTATAAACACCAATTAACATTCAAAAAAATCTAATTAAATCAATTTCGAACAAGTTCAACAAACAGACATCTTTAATAAGATAAGTTGATCGGAAAATATAATCTTCAACTTCTCCTGAAGAAGAAATCAGCACTTATTGAACATCTAAGGAAGCCAAAACATCTAAGGAAGCCAAACTTTTTTTTTTGAATCAGTCAACCCCTGATAAGTCATCATATTAGCTTTTCCAAATGTCATCTTCCTATTGGAAGAGTAGTTGATCTATAGGTCATATAACCGTATCTGTTAGTATTTCAGGCACTGTAAATAACTCAAATTCATATTCAAATCGGGTACCAGATATATATACGTTTTATAACTGACATTCTGGAAATCAAAAATGGCATACAAATTCCCACCAAATTAAGGTGTCAAACGTGTCATAATCTCAGGATATTTTGGAATTTGAATCATGAATCGTGACCATTAAGGTTCTTTATATAAAGAAACCTCAAGCCCAATTCTTGAACCAATTTTATCTCAAGTATTTTGAGTTTCTTATTCTTCGAAACTCTTTGTTTCAAGAAATACTTCCAAAAAGAAATCTTCATCGTATCTGAGAGATGGAATCAGATGATAAGAAACTTCATCAAACACTCAAGAGGAAAGCCAGACCTATACGATTCAGAGAAAAAAGATCATGTGTGAGAAGAAGCCGCTTGTCAAGAAGTACTTCTAAAAAGCCAGAATCTCTTGAATATATTGCATCTTCATCTGAAGAAGAGAGACAAGAACCATCCATTCCTCTTTCAAAAGAACCAAAATATGGCCCATCCGTTAAACATACTTCAACAGAAAAAGGTAAAGCTCCTATGGAAGAGTCATTCAATCCAAATGAAGATAAAGGCGTTCAAATGCTTATTGCAGACACTAGTTTTGACAATCCCAAACTAGCGAAAACCATATTGCAATCGGCCATCCTTCGGAAAGACTGGGAGACGACAATAAAGCGCAGAGTAAAAGAAATTATATCCTCCATTTATCCAGGAATAATGAAGGTAAGTACCATTTCTTCCTTCACAAAAATGTGTATTCTTGTTCTAACAACACTCTGACTCTTTTGTCTAGTTTGTCAATGATATTTCCATGATTAAAGAAAACTGGCATCAATCAACTGACCTTCAGGCAGATGTTCACAACCAGTTAGCATTGGCCAAGGAAGAAAAAGAAAAAGCTGATGCTAATCGGATAATCTTAGAATCAAGAGTTGTCCGATCAACTGCGATGATCTTGTTATTGAAGAATCAAATGAGAATAATTAAAAACATGCTATGGATCTGTTGCCGCTTGGGTCTTCGTGGCCCGTAGCTCCGGCATGTCGGGTCCCTCCCACTAGGCACTCAGACCCTGGCCTCGTGAATCGGCTCCCTCCGTCGGGCAAACTTGCAAAACAGGGGAGACCTGGGCCGGGGATTCCGGCAAAGACACTCCGATGATCAAGTCAGTGAGACGATCAAGAAAAATAGAAGACCTCTGAGGTAGTGAGCTTGGAGAACTCTCTGCTTTAAGAGGGTGATAAAATGGAAGATAAATGGAAGATAATGCAGGACTGAAGAGAGCCTGTCATCTCTTACCCCTACCTTTTCATGATGGCCTTATGTAGACGAGCGACTCTTGTTGTTCTTGGAGGCGCATTCTTCTTGACATAGGCCTGTGAGGCTTCTGCAGGCCTGGGAGGCTTAGATGGGTTAGCGGTTCATGAGGTTGGTGAAGGAGCACAGTGCCTTGGATGGGGCACTCCTTCTTGATTGGTGTAAACTATGACTGGGGGCTTTTAATATAGCCCTCTTGCGGGTAGTGCGCTACAAGGCCTGTAGCAGGTCTGGCAGGGACGGTGATTTTATATGTTGGGGCTGCCATCCAAGTTTCCTCATACCTGCACTTTGAAAAGCATACCTGGCATGGAACCAGTTGGACCGCGGCATGCGGGTCAAGATGCACGGGCAGGCAGTTTCCTTATGCACGTGGATCGAGGCATGGCATCACTCCATGCGGGCATATCTGGGTGCTGGAGCAGGTAGAGATGAGGTGCGGCCCTGCAGGTAGAGCCAGACTAGGAGAGGGTGGAGTCGACTGGAGCGGGCGGACGCAGGGCCTTGCCGGACTGGGCGGAGTCTTGCTAGGCTGGGCCAGACCAGAGGCGCGGGAGTGCCGGACCTGCGCAGGCATGACGGACTGGCACAGGCATGTCAAACTTGGGGTGCATAGAGCGGAGGCATGCCGGACTGGCATGGGGGCGTAGCGGGCAGAGCCGGACCGTGCGGAGGAGTGCCGAACCAGTGCAGAGGAGGAGCCAAACTGGCATTGGAGTGCACCGCAGGCGGAGGCGGAGTCGACCGGGAGTAGGCATGCTGCATGGAGGGACCTGGGGCACCAGATCGTCGAACTGGAGTGGCATCTCGCTGGATTGGGCCGGACTTGCGGTGCAGGAGTGCCAGACCGGCGAAGGCGAAGTGCAGAGCTAGGCTAGAGACACGGGCGAACCGGGTGAGGTCGTGCCAGATTGGGAGCCGCCAAAATTGAGGTGGACCGGGTGCCGAAGTGGGTGGAGGCATCCGGCGGGTGGACTGGGTGCCGGAGCGAGTGGAGGCCTCCCGTAGGCGGACTTGGCACCGGAGCTGGACCGTGCCACACTTCCCGCGGGTGGACTTGATGCCGGAGCTGGATCGTGCCATGCTTCCCACGGGCGGACTGGGCACCGGAGCAGGCGGAGCCAAGGTGGACTGGGCATCAGAGCGGGTGGAGGCCTCCTGCAGGTGGACTTGGCGTCAGAGCTGGATCGTGCTACGCTTCCCACGGGTGGACTTGGTGTCGGAGCTGGACCATGCAATGCTTCCCGCGGGTGTGGCCGGACCGGACGAGTGCTTGGGCATATCTGGTCGCGATCGTGCCAAACTAGGAGCCACTGGAGCGTCAGACTTGGCAAGGGCGACTGGAGATGCCGAGGTGGGATGTGGGAGCCACCGTGGCCATGCGGGTGGAAGGACTTTGCACGGGCATGGTGGGAGCCATCATGGCCATGCGGGCGGAAGGACTCCACATGGGCGTGCCGAGCTGGAGCTGGGCATGCCATGGGCGGAAGAGCTGGACCGCGGGCGTGCCACGGGTGGATGTGCTAGACCGCGGGCTTGCTGCGAGCGGAAGAGCTGGACCGTGGGTAGACGTGCCGAGCTGGATCGGCACGGGCTGAGTTGCCGAGGTAAATGGCCAAGGTGGGGCTGAGGTGCCGAGGTGCATGGCCAAGGTGAGGCCGAGGTGCCGAGCTGAATTGAACTGCCACGAAGCTGGACTTCGTGCATGGCCGAAGTGAGGCTGAGGTGGCGAAGTGCATGGCCGAGGTGGGGCCGAGGTGCCGACCTGGCTGATCTCCTCATAGAACAAGCGGACCCACCGTCTTCTTTGGATGGGAGACTGTGAAGCATGTGGCCATGTTAGCCACCAAGAAGGATGCCGTGTCAGGGCCTAATGGATTTTTTTACTACTATAACAGGATTTTTTGGCCGATGCAGAAAAAAGAAGGGAAATACTTCGACAGGCTACAAAAGCAATAGAAGAGAAAACTCAGGCATATAAAGAGGTACTGAGCCAAAAGTCCAAAATAGAAGAGAGAATAACTTCTCTTGAGCGAAAATTGGAACAAAGTAAACAAGAAACTGCCTCAGCGATTCATCGGAGCCTTCTTGCGGTTGAAGAATTCAAAAATTCTGAAGCATTTGATAACAAGATAGATGAAGTAGGGGTAGAAGGCTATAAATTCAGCTTTGAAGATTGTGTCGACAAGGTCAAAAAGTTATACCCTGATCTTGATATTTCTTTCATCTCTATAGAGGATATCGTGGAAGAAGAAGAGATAAAGAAGCCAACATCCGTGCAAGAGAAAACTACCTGTAACCAAGTCAATCAGGAAAAAATTGACTAGTTTGTAATCATGAACTTTCATCAATGTTCGTTGTTGTAGTTTTTTTTTTTAATAGAACATCAATGAAATCCTTTTTTCTCTGTCTAATGTTACACAATCAGCATATTAAGCCAACTGTTTAATACATCAAACTATCTTTCCAACATTTTTGATACTCGAAGGTAACAACATCAATAGAGTGGTGAATTAAACTAGCTCTTATTATCTGTTTCATGGTCGACTTATCAGGTCAATCTTCTAACCTGTCGGTTACTTCCAATATCAATATGCCGATAAGCTAGTGGGTCAGACCAACTCTCTTTATCGGATCATGGTCAGCTTATCAGGCCAACCTTCGTTTGATCAGATTTTCTGATCACCGACGAGATGATGGGTCAGACCAACTCTCTTTGCCGAATTATGGTCAGCTTATCAGGCCAACCTTTGTTTGATCAGTTTTTCTGATCACCGACGAGATGGTGGGTCAGACCAACTCTATTTGTCGGATTATGGTCAGCTTATCAAGCCAACCTCCCTTTTCTCTTCTCTCTCTTTTTTTTTTTAAATAGAATATTTCAACTTCATACTTTTTCTTTACATGAAGGGAACAAAAGAGAAAAAATCTCTTTATTGATAGTATTTACGAAGATTCTTTGCATTCCATAGTCTAGCCATTGGATAACCATCTAGACTTTCAAGTCGATAGGTCCCAGGTCGCACAACTTCAGTGATACGATAAGGGCCTTTCCAATTTGGAGCAAGTTTGTCCTGTTCAGTTGGTCGCGATATTATTGTTTGGTGCAGGACAAGATCTCCAATCCAAAATATTCGAGCCTTGACTCTTGAATTATAATATCGTGCCACTCTTTGTCGATATACTGCCATTTTCAATTATACCTACAATCTGGAATTTTCAAGCAGATCCAAGTCAATTCTCCTTTGATCGGCATTATTCGATTCTTCAAAGCAATCAGTTCTTCTAGAACAAAGAATAATTTCTATAGGTAACATAGCTTCACTCCCATGAGCAAGGTTGAATAGAGATTCTCTCGTTGTAGATCTGGGAGTTGTCCGATAAGCCCATAAAATGGAGTTGAGTTCAACAGCCCAAGATCCTTTGGCTTCATTCAATCGGGTCTTCAATCCATGAAGGATTGTCTGATTAGTTACCTCAGCTTCCCCATTAGCTTGTGGATGTCCAACGGATGTCAGTTTGTGAAGAATATTATATTGAGCACAGAAATCACTAAATTTCTGATTATCAAACTGCCATCCATTATCAGTAATGATAGCATGAGGAATTCTGAACCTATATATGGTGGAGTTTCTGATGAACATTTCAACTTTTCTTCAGTAATTAAAACTAAAGGCTCAGCTTCTACCTATTTGGTAAAATAATCAATGGCAACAATAAAAAATTTCTGTTGTCCAGAAGCTGGAGGAAACGGACCAAGTATATCCATTCCCCATTGAGTAAATGACCAAGTATCTTGCCCTATTTGGTTTATGAGCAATTGGGATTAGAAAAACTTCAGCCAACAGGGATCACATTGCAATTAGTAGATCGATCTTTTAGAATCCCTAAAGGAATGATAGAAGATGCCTTAATCAAGGTTGGAAATTTTATCTTTCCTATTGATTTTATCATTTTGGAGACTGAACCAGTATCAAATCCTAAAGGTCATATCCCAGTTATTTTAGGAAGACCATTCCTAGCTATTGCTAATGCTGAAATCAATTATCGGAATGGGCTTATGAAACTATCTTTTGGGAATATGACTATTGAGCTGAATATATTCAATTTGGAATAGGAATCTACTAAGTATGCTAATATGAATGTAATCCAAGATAAAATTTATTAACTTGTAGACATTAGCGAAGAAGAAGTCGATCTTGAATCTAGTATCTGGCCAACTCATGAAGATGAGAATTTAGATAAACAACTTGGAGACAATAAAAATGGCTAGAGGTGGGAGCCTCCTACTGAAACACTCATAAAAATGGCTAAACCATCAACCAAGCCATTAAAAGAAGAGGCACCCAAGTTAAAATTAAAACCCCTCCTTAAACACCTCAAGTATGTGTATTTAGGTTTAATAAAAACATTGCCTGTAATTATTGCATCAGACTTGAACCCTAAACAAGAGGAGGAATTGTTAGAGGTCTTAAAAGATAATCGAGAAGCAATTGCCTGGACCATGGCAGACATTAAGCGAATAAGTCCTTCCATAGTTCAACATAGGATACACTTGGAGGAAGAGACCAAACCAACTAGAGATGCCCATAAAAGATTAAACCCAGCTATGAAAGATGTAGTCAAGAGGGAAATTTTGAAGTTGCTGGATAATGAAATTATTTACCCCATTTTTGATAGCTCATGGGTGAGTCCTGTTCAAGTGGTACCTAAAAAGTCTAGAATAATAGTGATTCAAAATGAAGCAAATGAACTTATTCCAACCATAACCCAAACAGGATGGAGGGTCTGTATAGACTATAAGAAATTGAATGCTGCAACAAAGAAAGATTGCTTTCCTTTTCCATTTATTGACCAGATGTTAGAGAAATTAGCTAGACAAGAGTTTTACTATTTTTTAGAAGGATACTCTGGCTATAATCAGATCCCCATAGCCCTTAAAGATCAAGAAAAGACTACATTCACGTGTCCATTTGGAACCTTTGCTTATGGGCGTATGCCCTTTGGGTTATGCAATGCACCAGCAACCTTCCAAAGATATATGATCAGCATTTTTTCTAACATAGTTGAACGAATTTTAGAAATTTTTATGGATGACTTTTCTATGTTTGGCCCAAACTTCTTCGAATGTTTAAACCATCTGAGACTAGTTCTAGAGAGATGTAAGGAAAAGCATTTAGTTCTTAATTGGGAGAAATGTCAATTCATGGTTAGAGAAGGTATAATTCTTCACCATGTGGTATCAAAAAGGGGAATAGAAGTTGACAAGGCCAAAGTTGACCTGATTGCGAGTCTTCCACCACCCAAGTCTGTTAAAGAAATTCATTCATTTCTAGGGCATGGTAAATTTTATAGAAGGTTCATACCTAATTTTAGCAAAGTGGCTTGCCCGTTGATAAATTTATTAGCAAAGGAAGCAAAATTTGAGTTTACTCCTGAGTGCCTAGTGTCTTTTGAATTCATTGAAAAGACACTCATTTCTGCTCCCATCATTCATCCACCCATATGGAGTGAACACTTTGAACTCATGTGCGATGCATCCGATCATGCTATAGGTGCAATTTTAGGTCAAAGGATTAATAAGTTGCTTAGAGTTATTTATTATGCTAGTAAAACTTTAAATGATGCACAACTTAATTATACAATTACTAAAAAGGAGTTTCTAGCTGTTGTCTTTGCTTTAGAGAAATTTAGGTCATACTTGGTTGGGTCACACACCATTATTTATATTGATCACTCAGCCATTAAATATCTTTTAGCAAAGAAAGATGCTAAGGCACGCCTAATAAGATGGATTTTGCTCTTTCAGGAATTTGACCTAGAAATTAAGGATAAGAAAGGAACAGAGAATGCTATAGTTGATCACTTGTCCCAAATCATTATCACACCATCTAGTGACCACCCATCAATGAGTATTTTCCAGATGAATAACTCATGTCTGTGTCCACTGAACCATGATATGCTGATATCGTCCATTATTTAGCCATTGGTAAAGTTCCTTCTCATTGGACCACTCAGGATAAACATAAATTCTTTTTTCAAGTGAAATACTTCATTTGAGATAATCCTTACCTGTTTAAATAGTGTCCTGATCAGATCATTAGGAGGTGTTTTCTGGATAATGAAGTTAGAAGAATTCTATCATTTTGCCATGATCAAACATGTGGTGGTCACTTTGCACCTAAGAAGACAGTTGCTAAAATACTTCAATATGGATTTTATTGGCCTAATTTATTTAAGGATGCACATATGTACTGTAAGAGTTGTGCTCGGTGCCAACAAATAGGTTGGATTACCAAGAGAGACATGATGCCGTTTAATCCAATCTTGGTGGTTGAGATTTTTGATGTATGGGGAATCGATTTTATGGGACCATTTCCAAACTCTTTTGGAAATGAATATATTTTAGTGGCTGTTGATTACATTTCTAAGTGAATAGAAGCTGTTCCATGTAGATCCACTGATAGCAAAGTGATCATTAAATTTCTTAAGAAAAATATTCTCTTCCATTTTGGTATTCCTAGAGCAATCATTAGTGATCGGGGGATACACTTTTGCAACCGACCCTTTGCCACATTAGTGAAAAAATATAATGTTACCCATAAGTTGGCTACACCATATCATTCTCAAACAAGTGGGCAAGTAGAAGTATCCAATAGACAAATCAAGCAAATCTTGGAGAAGACTGTCAATGCTAATAGAAAAGATTGGTCTTTGAAATTAGTTGATGCACTTTGGGCATACCGCACTGCCTACAAGACCAACCTAGGAATGTCTCCTTATAGGATTGTATTTATAAAACCATGTCACTTGCTTATTAAATTAGAACACAAAGCTTTGTGGGCAATTAAAAAATTGAACATGGACTTGGACTTAGCTGAAAACCATAGGAAGCTTCAGATCAATGAATTAGAAGAACTTAAAAATGAAGCTTATAAGAATGCTAAGGTGTATAAGGAAAGAACAAAAGTATTTCATGGTCAAGCAATTCTTAGAAAATCTTTTACTCCTGGACAAAAAGCTCTTTTGTATAATTCAAGGTTACATCTTTTTCCTGGGAAGCTTAGGTCTTAATGGACAGGACCTTTCATAGTTAAAGAAGTCTTTCCATATGGGGCTGTAAAAATTGAAAACCCAAGCAATGGTGTTGTTTTCAAAGTTAACGGTCAATGATTAAAACCATTCTTGGAATTACTCATAGAATATATGGAGGAAGCCATGGTTCTCTATGAACCAACATGTCTCAATTAGTCTGCTGTCAAGTCTGGCTGAAGACTTTAAACTTAGCACTCTTGGGAGGCAACCCAGCTTCTTTCTTTCTAATAATTTTTTTTTTAGCATGTTTAGGTTTAGCAGATCCTGACTCAAATAGGCTCCATTGGCTAAGTTGGGGGGAGAGCTCAAGAAAATTTCTCAGATATCTTCATTTCCTTTATACCATATCATGCATACGTGCATACGTTTAGGAATTATTTTTTTCATGGGGGGATAAACAGTAGGATAAGTATATTTGGAGCTACCTTTACCTTAATAACCTTACACTTGTCAATCTTGGACTTAGGGTGAATCACACACTTTTGATAAGTAGTTGATTAAATAATCTAGATAATTTTTGAAATATTGAGGGGTAAAATATTAATAGACTCAAGTAAAAAAGGTAAGTAAGAATGATATCAAATTTCTGGATAATTCTAACACTTCTATTCGCATCGACGAAGAATCTATTTCTTGGATGTGTGTGGGTGTTATTAAATGCAAAGTTCCTTTATTAGTGAAAAAAAGAGAGATAATAAAAGCAAGTTCTAAATATTGTTCCACTGAGTAACCAGGCCTCTTCGTCTAAGTAAATAGTTGAGTCTTACATCAAAAAGTGGAGATGTGAAGAAATTTTGCTATACAGCTAGTTTTGATTTGTAGCCTTTCTGACTTAAGCTAGTAAGCTCAAGGGGTGTTCTACACCTAGTGCCCTAAGTCCAACTGGTCTGGGAGATATTGATCAAAAACTTGTTATAAGGGTCAGATAGAAAGCTTAAGAGATTAAGACATTGCACAGTCTGTATTTGAAAAAAAAAGTGAAAGAATAAGTGGAACATCCTTACACTAAAATGATATCTCATCACTTCATGGGAGTAGAGGATTTAGAAATAACAGTAGGAGTTGGTTAAGAATTATTTAAAGAAATGAAGAGTTTGCACTTAACCAATTTACTTGAAACTATTAATATTTCAATGACCCATTTCATCTACTATCTAATGGAAAATCTTCTACTTATAAAAAGGATATGAGAACAACCTTTGAATCTAAGAAAACTTGTGTGAGATATTAAGAGTTTTTGATAGTATCCTTGATCATTTATTTTACTCGAGGACGAGTAAAATTTAAGTTGGGGGGAGTGATAAGTGCATAACAATTAGTAATAAGTGCATTAATTTATTTATCAAATTCAATTTATTTCATTAAAATTAATATTTTTATGTATTGTTTTAATGAAAGAACCTTCCAATGTGAAGAGTATGATTTTTGGGATCCAACGACATGGACGGCGTGCAAATCGGACTTCAATTGAGCAAGGAAGAGAATTTTAAAGGAATTGTTATGAAACTGCACAGTTTTTAAAGCACTAGTTCAATGTAAACCAACCAATTGGTCCATGAATCGCCAGCTGGTCCATGGCTGCAATTGCAGCTGGTCCACGATTCCTGCCCGTGGACCACAGGCCAAACCAAGGCATGTTCTCATCGAGAAATTTGTAGGAATTGCTCTTATCACCGTCGGGACCTTCCTAACGGTTGGAGAGGCCGTTGATGGCCAGAAAAATCCAAGAAATCACCGTTCCAGCTCTACATTAAATTGCCGCCCATCTTCTCCCTACTGTTGCCATGCACACCACTATATGTCTCCTTCTAATGCTGCATGTTCCCATCATTCAAAGCCATCGGAAAGGCCTTCAACTGTGACCACTTCAGCGAGCCGGAGTCACCGTTCAATCCATCTCCCTGTTCCCGAAGTCTCCGGCAATCAAGCCATCTTCCTCTTCCTCCGTTCAGTCATTTTCCATCTCCATCACCTCCTCCCGACCGAAAAATCTCAGCACCACTGCCATTGCCTGCCCTTCCGGTCATCCTTGCCTGCTCCCAGTTCGTAGCCAAAGTCATTCAGCACCAGTGTCCAATGTTGTCGGGAGACTAGATGTCCGAATGAAAGGGGCGATCGATCATAGATGTTTGAATGGATAAGAAAGAGGAGATCAAAAGAACTCAATGATGGACTCTTCATGGATAACACCCCATTGGGATTGTGCGAGTGGATACGGGATAACACCGCGGTGGTTGAATTGGTTATGGGAGCGATGATTGGGAACTAGAAGAAACTAAGAGGAGAGTCCAACGCAAATTTCTCACGGTGGACACGCTCCTTCGGCCTTTAAATATGAGACCTGTGCAGAGGAGGCAGACCATCCTTTTCTTGGAGTTATTTCACCCTTCCGAGAAGCAGAAGCCCGTCATTTTTTTTCTACCCCTTTCTCCTTCCCATCTCTCAACAGATAGTTTTATTTCATGTTCCAACTCTAAGCTTAATAGTGGTGGGGACACCAGAGGCACCAGAATAAGACAGAGGCTTCCCAACCCTCTGTGGATCACTTAGTTACATTCAAGTCTATTGTAATAAAGCTTAGTTCATCAAAGTTGTCTTTGTTTAAGTCTGTATTAGTCAGCTCATGTTGAGCTAGTCTAGTACAGTGCTAGTCAGCTCATGTTGAGCTAATTTTATTTTTTTAGTCCTGTCCAAACACAATGAAGACTCAAGACCACATCATACAAGTAAAGACCAAGTCCAATCAGATTGAAGACATGGAAGAGTAGTCCAAGTCCAACCCAGCTTAAAGATTTGAAGACCCAAGGAGAAGAAATCAGAGACCCTGAAGCCCTGGACCAGTCGGAAGCAAAATTGGGCCAGCCCAGGCCCAGGAGGGAGCTAGGGCACCAAGAGCTTATGGTGACCACCCTTGGTCGGCCACTTAGAGTCACCCTCTTGGCTGACCAAGGCAAGGAGAGAAGGAGAATTTTTAGGGATTTTTTTCTACCTAATGTTTCCTTATTTTCTAGCTAGGG
The DNA here is from genome assembly GCA_021397845.1 of Areca catechu. Taxonomy (NCBI): domain Eukaryota; kingdom Viridiplantae; phylum Streptophyta; class Magnoliopsida; order Arecales; family Arecaceae; genus Areca; species Areca catechu. Next base: position 49,995,213 of record CM038046.1, on the reverse strand, counting down.
TTTGGGTGGGAATAGAATTCCTATGTAATTACTTTTGTATCCTTACTTGGGGCCCAAGACTAAGGGTCTATTTAAAGGACCCTAGTCTCTTGTATGAGAACTAATTTTGATATATGAAATATTATTGAGTCTCCAATTGCTGTGTGCCTCCCTGCTGCGTGCATTAAGGGATTTTCTGAGAGCTTGTCTTCCTCCCGGTGTTGCAACTGATTTCTGCCGCCAGCCTGCCCTCCAAAGCCCTGGCCACCCACTCCAAAAACCTTCTTCCCTTTGCTATTTTCCACTTATTTATTGTTCCCCTTTGTGTTTTCAAACCCCTGACAGGTCGTTTGCAGGTCCCTCGACTCCTATGAATCCAACGACTCCAACCAGGCTGCAATCAGATCACCGAGCAGAAAGCCGGGTATCCGTGGATTTCTGGCTTGGTTTTTTAGGCCGCATCCATCAAGGATGAGTGATCTCTTCGCTGCGATCTTCACCAGGTGCATCAGACATTGCTAGGTATGCCCCCTCTGACTACCAGATGCTTTATTGCAGAAGAACTAGCCCAACCGTGGCTTCTTAGCCTCGGCAGTCCTTCGTTTTTATTGCTTGTAGGTCCTGTTATGCATGCTATAGCCTCTTATTTTTCTATAGAACTCTTTACATTGTTCCTTAGTCTGTTCTTTGAGATTAATCATACAACTTAATATTAAAATTACAAAAAAAATACTTGCATGCATGTAGGTTCTGCATCATTGGTATCAGAGCCTGTTTGGGCTCGGTTCTCTTTGGATACTCGGATCGGGCGCTTCACCATGGCCATCCGGTCATAAGAAATTATTAGGGCTTTGAAACCCTCTTTCCCAATCAACGGGATCTCCTATGGTGGTAGGGGTGCTGCTGTGAATTATCTCGTGAAGAAGAACATAAGGAGTTCTTAGGGTTTTCATTTTAGTCTTTTTTAAATATACTCTATTCTTTTAATTGTTTCTCCCTGTTCAGAACTCCAAAAATTCCATTTTTATTTTTCTGGATTCATCTTAATTCATACAGAATTTTTTCAGATTTTATTTCAGTCTGTGTAGTTTCTGCAAGCCGAAATACAACCTATAAATTTTTGGGTCTGTTTTTTCAGCAAGATAATTTTGGAAGATTTAGGATTTTGGTTAGCATCTCTTTGCATCTCTTTTATTTTTAGCATGTTTCTATCATATTAGGTCATTGGCTGCAAACCATCTTTCTGCAAAAGAACAAAAAAAAAAAATTACATATAATCAAAAACTCCAAAAACAACTAAACCCTAATTTGCATTCTCATCTGCCTGCCATCATTGCATAAACTACCTTTAAGGGTACTCTTGCTATGCCAGATAAGGGGAGGAGTTGATGACCTCTCCTTAGCCTAAAACCACATCCCTTTCATTCGGTCCCAATCCTAACTTAAAATTAATTAGACTTAATTTGCCCTAGTGGGCTAGGGACACCAACTGGTCGGGTCCGGGCTAAGTGTCAGATCACTGTGTCAAGCTAACCTATGTGTGCCTTGTGCTTAGTATCTAGAATGGTGGTTCAATGATTCAATCCCGAAGGGCTTGTGTGCTGGTCCGCCTACCTGGCCAATCTCTGATTGGTGTCTAGGATTGGCAATCAGGGACCTAACACTCCCCTTACAGCTGCTTGGCTGAGTACAGGGTTACTATAGGCTAGTTTGCCACCATGATTGAGCATCTAGTTTTGGACTCTATGTCTGGGGAGCTATAGTTGGTCTGATCGAGTCTTGCATGAGCACTAGATTACGAGCATCATATCATCCACCATCTCCATTTCTGGCTGAACCCATGGATAACTTCGAAGCCCAAATGAAAGCCCTTACTGATCAACTAGCCCAATCCTTCACTCAAATGAATCAGAGGTTTGACCAGGTAAAGAATAGAATAGGAACCCTAGAAAAAACCTATAGGACCCAGACTAGATCCAATACCGATAGCCTCAACCTAACTCAACCTAGTGAAACCAGGGAGTCCAACCCTAGGAGGACCCAATACTCTGACCCATATAGGGAGCCCAACCCTAGGAGAACCCCTTACCATGACCCCTATTTGGAACCCAACCCTAGGAGAGCCACTAGGTACGTTGTGTTGGTAGCACCTAAATTTTGTGATCCTGAGTGTGAGGATTATCTTGCTTGGGAAAGAGATATGGACCTATATTTTGAACAAAATTGGGGTTTCGATTCTGAAAGATGTTAGTTCAAGTTTGCTAAAGCTAAGTTAGTTCATCAGGCCAGGTCAGACTGGGATAGTGTTAAGAGAATACTTAGGCTAGAAGGCCACGAACCCATAACTACATGGAGTGACATGAAACTTGAACTAAGGAGAAAGTACCTACCCAAGTCCTATCAGTCCAAGAGACCCACAACCCGTAGATCTTATGAATCCAAATCATATGAACGTAGAACCTATGTACCCAAAACCTATGAACCTAGATTCTATGACTCTAGATCCTATTTATCCACACCCTATAAGCCCAGTAGACCCATGACCTATAGATCTAAACCCATGACCAATGAGCAGAATGAACCCATAGGCCATCAACCTGAACCCCATAAGGTTAGTACCCATAGATATGAGCCCAGTAGTAAGCCACTATCCCTTAGTCAACCTGAGCTTACTAGGAGTAGTGCCCATAATCACAAACCAAGACCTAGTCAATTTTTCCTTAGCCGACCTTCTCCTACCATCCCTTTGATTGACAAGGCTTACATTAATACGGAAGTATATGAAGCTGATGTGAACTTAGTGGATGAGTATGAGGGAGAAGAGGAGACACCTCTAGAAGATCTAGAATTAGTTGACCCTGTAGGTGCCCAGGTAGAAGCTAGCCTAGTGTTAGTTGACCCTAACTATACCCAGCCTAAAGCTATAGTGGAAGAGCAATTAGAGGAAGAGAACCTAGATACTGCTGCTAGAACCTTACCTGAGGAAACCAGGGAGGAGAGCCAAATTTTAGAGTCTAGTCCTAAAATACAAGAACCAGAAGAATTTATTAAGCACCTGATCTCTTTGAATCAGTACCCTCAGGATGAGCCCCCTCCTATAATTCCCATTAAGGACCTCTTCCCTGAGATTAGTAATACATCCTTCCATTATGCAAACCCTGTAGATAGACCTCAACCTCATAAGGTTAACCTCATTAGTCTAGGATTAGTCCCTGACATGCCTTCTTATATCGTACTTTATCCAACTAACCCGAAACCTTTTTCTCTACCCTACCATACTAATTCTGAACCCACTTCCTATTTTCTACCATTTCCAAATACTACCAGCATTTCTAGGATCATTAGATTGCATTTAGTTGAGATTAGCATTCTGCATGCATTCATTACATATGTTAGGTTTGCATTATACTTTTGGCATACCCTATGAAATTTGCTAGGAGCTAATTGCAAGTTTTCAGGTGCATGTTAAGCTAGGATCAAACCTAAGGAACCTATAATCTCTTAGGTTTAGGTCCAAAGAGTTCAATAAAATTTTCTTCAATAGGAATACATAGTCGAGTTTGTTAGGTCCTTTGCATCACATGTTAGGAGTCTGCATGTGCCCAGCATGTTCACCGCCTGCACTAATTTTGAAAGAACTTGGCTAATTCCCGAAGAAGGGCCAAGGAATTTGATGTAGTGGATTCTATCTTGGTTAGACTTAGGCCTAAAAAGAAGCTTCATGCTCGTAGAGCCGGATCTTTTAAAGTGATAGAGTGTTGGACCAAATGCCTAAGTGTTAGATTTGCCTCCGGATTTGGGCATTAGTTCTACCTTCAATATTGCAGACCTGGTTGAGTATAGGAAACCGGCAGTGATACCCAATGAGACCTTCGAACCTACTCCCATTATGAGTGACCCTAACCCAGAGTGTCCACTAATAAATTGGCCTGAGAGAGGAGAACAGATCGAGCGTATCCTGGACGATCAAGCCATAATGACCCGGGGCCGCGACTATCAACCCTACCTGGTATGATGGCAAGGCTGGCTAGAGTCGGACGATTCATGGATTTCTCGAGAGGACATGCAGTGCCTCAACCCAGACCCCCTCGAGATATATGTGAGCCAGCCAGATCTTCACTTGACAGGGTCGAGTTCCTCCCATCTCGGGAGAATTGGTGGGGACACTAGAGGCACCAGAATAAGACAGAGGCTTCTCAACCCTCTGTGTATCACTTAGTTACATTCAAGTCCATTGTAATAAAGCTTAGTTCATCTAAGTTGTCTTTGTTTGAGTTCTATATTAGTCAGCTGATGTTGAGCTAGTCCAGTCCAGTGCTAGTCAGTTCATGTTAAGCTAATTTTATTTCTTTAGTCTTGTCTAAACACACTGAAGACTCAATACCACATCATACAAGTAAAGACCAAGTCCAATCAGATTGAAGACATGGAAGAGTAGCCCAAGTCCAACCCAGCTTGAAGACTTGAAGACCCCAGGAGAAGAAATCAAAGATCCTAAAGCCCTGGACCAGCCAGAAGCAAAATTGGGCCAGCCCAGGTCCAGGAGGGAGCTAGGGCGCCAATAGCTTATGGTGACCACCCTTGGTCGGCCACTTAGAGTCACCCTGTTGGCCGACCAAGGCAAGGAGAGAAGGAGAATTTTTAGGGATTTTTTTCTACCTAATATTTCCTTATTTTCTAGCTAGGGTTTGGGTGGGAATAGAATTCCTATGTAATTACTTTTGTATCCTTACTTGGGGCCCAAGACTAAGGGTCTATTTAAAGGACCCTCGTCTCTTGTATGAAAATTAATTTTGATATATGAAATATTATTGAGTCTCCAATTTCTGTGTGCCTCACTGCGTGTATTAAGGGATTTTCTAAGAGCTTGTCTTCCTCCCGGTGTTGTAACCGATTTCTGCCGCCAGCCTGCCCTCCAAAGCCCGGCCGCCCACTCCAAAAACCTTCTTCCCTTTGCTATTTTCCTCCTATTTTTTGTTCTCCTTTGAGTTTTCTAACCCCTGACAGGTCATTTGCAGGTCCCTCGACTCCTACGAATCCAATGACTCCAGCATGGCCACAATCGGATCATCGAGCAGAAAGCTGGGTATCCGCGAGTCTCTGGCTTGGTTTTTCAGGCCGCATCTGTCAAGGACGAGTGATCTCTTCACTACGATCTTCACCAGAAGCATCAAATATTGCCAGGTACACCCCCTCTGCCTGCCAGATGCTTTATTGCAGAAGAACTACATAACCGTGGCTTCTCAGCCTTGGCGGTCCTTCATTTTTATTGCTTGTAGGTCATGTTATGCATGCTGTAGCCTCTTATTTTCCTATAGAACTCTTTACATCATTCCTTAGTCTGTTCTTCGGGATTAATCATACAACTTAATATTAAAATTACAAAAAAAATACTTTCATGCATGTAGGTTCTGCATCAAATAGCTTAAGAGTTATTTTTTTTTACAAATAATTATTTCATTTTTGTAATAAAGTTTTGAAATTATTATTTTTATTCTTGTCATTTTTAATTTCTACTTTAGGTCTAGTTTAATTTATTGCAATTTTATTAATGTCATTTAAATATTTGCAAGTAGGTTAGTTTAATTCCTACAATCTAATTTTTGCAAATAGTTTAGTTTAATTTCTGCAACTTTAATTTCTTGCAATTTACATTTTAGTAAGTAGAGTATAATTGATTTTATAATTTTTAAATAATTTTCAAAGTTATTATTTTAATCATTCTGGCTAAGCAAATCCTTTTGGGGTTGGTGATGAAGCAAGATCATGATTAGAAACCATTTTTTTAAGATTTATTTTCTTGGGCTTTTAATGTTTTAAGAGTTTTTTCTTTCTTTTTAACCTCTTAGCCAATAGACTTGATGAGCTATTATTGGGTTTCACCCCCTTCATAGTTCATACTTGATTCGGTGCAAGAGGGGAAGTAGATAAAAGACTCAATAATTTTGAATCACTTTTCCTTCTTTTTATAGAAACCTTGATAGAGTATTGTTAGAATCCTTTCATACTCTATACTTGGTTAATGCAAGAAAGAGAACGGATGATATAAAAGTAATCTTAGGAATGTTTTTTAAATCATTGGTCTGGTGGATTCAAAAGTCCTAGATCTTTAGATCATTTATTTTGTCGATTTAATTTACTTTTGCTCATTCTTGTCACTTATCTAAGTGAGGGTTTGAACATAGTTTGAATACAAATTCCTCATGGGATCAACCCATACTCGCTGGATGTGCTACTCTGCAAACCATGCGCTTGCGGTTGCAACTTAAGTTTGTATCAACATGATTGACATCTAGCAACATGTTATGCCTACCCAGAAGATGAGAAATTTGATAAAAATTATTAAAATACCCTTCAATGAAATGTTACATGCAACTTAATCTTTGATCTCCTTTTATCTTGAATAAGTGATGGGTATAGAGAATTGTCAAATCCTAGCACTTAATCTCATCCTGCTTTGATCAAAGACTTCTTGAGTCAATAATCGAAGAGATTACATGAGATAAGTCATCCTTTTACTAGGAGTGATCGATTCCTTATTGATTCACTCATATCCTTCATACAAAATCTACCATATCCGAGAACACCCGTACATGACTCTCTGTCATGAATGAGTATAAACTAAAACATGGCTTTATGTGCATAAGGAACCATGGTGATCTCAGGTCTAAGGATCACTTGCACAACTTCCATTATGAGAACAATCTTTTGATAAGTAGTAAGACCTGCATAAGATGTTCTCAAGGTGGATCAGTTCAGTGAACTCATACCCTAAGAGCACCCACATTCTTGTATTAGTATCCCTACAAAGTAGCTATGAGGCCAACCACCCTCTCCATCGAGTATACATAGGATGTGCTAGTCTTTTTGGAAACATCAATCCTCGAATGGATGATCCAACAACTAAGAACATTTTAGATTAGAGTTTATAGGAACTTAGGTCTCACCGTTATGATCTCCATCATAACCCTAATTCCATTGTCCTAACCTATGGGGTTCATCATAATCTTGATAAGATGCAGTAGCATGATGAATCAATAATTACCTTTTATTAATAAATAATATCATCATGAGTAGAAGATTATAGAAATGCCCGTACAAATATTGGCTTTTAGGGAACAATTCTTTCAATCTCCTACTTGCACTAAAGCTAATCACCCTTGTATCTTACACCCATACAATCTAAGTGGCGATCAAACTACTGCTGTGATAGTGCTTTAGAGAATGGATCTGCTATATTGTTCTTTGTATTTACTCATTCGATGACAGTATCTTATCTTTCTATTATCTCTCGAATGAGGTGGGAGCATCTTAAGATGTGCTTGGATTTTGATGAGACCTTGGTTCCTTAGCTTATGCAATAGCTTTAGTGTTATCACAATAAAGTGGTACCAGTTGTTGTATAGCAGGAACCATGACCAATTTTGTAATAAATTTCTTCATCCATACTGCTTCCTTTACAGCTTCACTTACAGCTAGCTATGTATTTTGTCTTAGTAACTGAGTCAGCTATAGTTTGCTACTTTGTACTCTTCCAACTCACTGTACCACCATATAGGATGAAGACATACCTTGATATGGATTCTCTATCATCTAGATCTGATTGAAAACTAGAATTTGTATACCCTTCTAGTTTCAACTCTAATCCACCATATATTAGAAAAATATCCTTCTTAGGTACTTAAGAATGTTTTTCATAATTTTCCAATGATCCTTTCTTGGATTAGCCTTGAACCTGCTTACTATGCCCAAGACATAAGCAACATTAGGCTTGTACATAACATGGCATACATAATTGATCCTACAACCAAAGCATAAGGAAGCATACTCATCCTCTCTCTATCTTCTGGTGTCTTAAGAGACATCTTCTAGGAGAGATGTATGCCTTGACTCATGGGCAAGTACCTCTCTTAATTCCCTCCATGTTGAATCTCTTCAACACTAAGTCAATGTACCTGGATTGGGATAAGCCTAGCATCCTCTTAGATCTATCTCTATAGATCTTTATACCTAGTATATAGGATGCCTATCCCAAATCCTTTATGGAAAACTGCTTTGATAGCCAAGACTTGATCGATTGCAACATTGGTATATCATTTCCAATGATGAGTAGGTCATCAACATACAAAACCAAGAAAATAAGGGTACTCCTACTTGTTGTCTTATACACACACGGTTCATCCACATTCTTGATGAAACCGAACTCTTTGATCATCTCATCAAAGTGGATGTTCCAACTCCTCGATGCTTGCTTCAATCCATAAATGGATTTCTTAAGCCTGCATACTTGGTTTAGTCTTTCACTTGAAACAAACCCCTCTGGCTGTGACATATAGACTTCTTCCTCAAGATATCCATTAAGGAAAGTAGTCTTTAAATCCATCTACCAAATCTCATAGTCATAGTATGCAGTTATGGTAAGCAATATCCGAATGGACTTGAGCATGGCACTGGTAAAAATGTTTCATCATAGTCAATACCATATCTTTGTTCGAAACCTTTTGCCACCAGCCTGGCCTTATGGTCTCTACTTGACCATCTATTCCAATCTTCTTCTTGAAGATCCATTTACACCAAATTGGGTTTACTCCCTTAGGTGGATCAACTAATATCCAAACCTGATTAGAGTACATGGAGTTTATCTCGGATTTCATGGCTTCCAGATATTTGTCAAGGTCTCTACTTGTGATAGCTTCCATATAGGTCACAGAATCATCATCCTGTATGATATTGGCTTCATTGTCATTCCTAATGACAAAGCCATATCTGAGAGGTGCACTTCGCACTCTCTCTGACCTACAGAGAGGAGGTGTGTGTTGTGGTTGTTCCTGAATCTTAGAAATATTTGGTTGAGGAATTGTTTCAGGTATAGGTTGAACTTCTTCAAGTTCAAATATCCTCCCACTACCCCCTTCTTGGATAAACCCTTTTCCAAGAATGTGGCATGCCTATTGATAAAGACTTTTAGCTTAGTAGGGTGGTAGAAAAGGTATCCCATACCTTCTTTAGGATATCCTACAAACCTGCACTTATCGATCCTAGCACTTAGCTTATGTCCAAAAACATTCCTAACATAAGCAGGGCAATCCCAAATCTTAAAATACTTAAGATTTAGCTTTTTTCTTTTTATAATTCATATGAAGTGCTTTTAACTACCTTTGATGGTACCTTGTTCAGTATGTAGGTAGCAGTCTCTAGGGCATAACCCCAGAAGGATACTGGAAGATCCGTTAAGCACATCATGGACTGTACCATGTCCAATAAGGTACGATTCCTCCTTTTTGCTACACCATGTAACTGTGATGTGTATGGAGAGGTCCATTCAGAAAGAATACCTTTGTATTTAAGATGATCAAGAAATTCACTAGACATGTATTCTCCTCCTCGATCAAATCGAAGGATTTTAATACTATACCCAGTTTGTTTTTCAACCTCACTTTGATACTCTTTGAATTTATCAAAGGCTTCAGACTTGTGTTTCATAAGATATACATATCCGAACTTTGATAAATTATCAGTAAAATTGATGAAATAAGAGTATCCTCCTCTAGCTTGGGTCATCATAGGACCACACACATATATGTACTAGACCTAACAACTCAGTTGTCCTTTCTCCATGTTCAGTGAATGGAGACTTGGTCATCTTATCCATGAGATAGGACTCACAAGTTCCTAATGATTTATAATCAAAAGGTTCAAAAAAATTCTCTTTGTACAACTTGTTTATCCTGGACTCACTAATATGACCCAAACAACAATGCTAGAGATAAGTGGCATTCACATCATCTCTCTTTCTTTTCTTATTCTCAACAAGCACAACCTCGTCATTGAGTGACAAAATCAAAAGACCGTTAGAAAATGTACCAAAACCAAAGAATTTCTTTGAAAAGAAAATCGAGCACCCATGGCTCGTCAAATTAATTTCATAACCTTGTTTCAACAACAAAAGTACAGAAATAATATTCTTTATAATGTTGGGTATATAATAATAATCTTTTAATTCAAGAATATTGCTCGATGGCAATAATAATAGATAGGTGCTAACAGCTTCAACTTGAATGGGTTCACCACTCATGTCGAACAGCTCGAAGTCAGCCTTCTTCAAGCTTCTAGGTCTCTGTAACTTTTACAATGACTTGCAGATATGAGACCCACATATGGTATCCAATACTTATGAATCAGAAATTGAAGAACTCAATGACCAGTTTGTTTATATCATGACAAACCTTTAAATGCTCCATCAGCACCAGCTTCAAACTTGCAAGATATAACTTGCAATTCTTCTTCCAGTGTCCTTGCTTCCCACAGTGATAGAAGGTCCCATCAGTAGAGAGCTTCCTTGACTTCTTCCTCTTCTGGAAGCTACTCTTAGGGTTACTCTTCTTCTTTGAACCCTTCTTCATTGACTACTTCTTTCCATCAATCAGAAGAAGTTGATACTTATCATCTTTGAAGTGGCTCTCTACTGGCTTGAGCAGATTCAATAGCTCAGACAATGATAAATTCACTTTGTTCATGTGATAATTCATGACAAACTATGAGAAGAAATCTAGGAGTGACTGCAGGATCAAGTCCTGATTAAGCTCTCCATCCATTACAAATCCCAGTTAATCTAATCAAGTGATCAGGTCAATCATCTTGAAGATATGTGCCTAAACAGAAGAGCCCTCACTTATGCATGCTCGGAATAACTGCTTCGATGTCTCATATCAAGCAGTCCGACTATACTCTCCGTAAAGCTCTTTAAAATTGAGCAATATGGACAAGGTTCCATTTTCTCATATTGCCTCTACAACTTGTTGTTCATGAACCTAATATATTAATGATCTGATACATCAGTTTATGCTTTAATACATCAGCTTATCATAATCAATTATATTTCAATATGCTCATGCTCTGATAATTTTGAAGAACATTATCAGTAAATCACTCTAATACTTAGATAAATTGAAAATCAATCTTAATATAATACCAACATTCATAATTAAGATCCACATACTCTGATACTTTAAACTTTTATGCTTATAAACTTTGATGGTGCTGAAATATGCTAATGCCGAAGTAAGTTGGAGAGGGGATAACAGTGGCTATACTTGCAAAAGAAGCCCTAGCCAGAGGTGACTTCGATGAAGGCCCTCCAACATAAAGTCATTATCTCAGACCTCAAAGCAAAAAATGGAGTGATGAAAGTAGAGTGGATACACATGCATGCCAATAGGGGGTGTGTACCTTTGGAGGGTTTGCTAGGAACTCGCTTTTATACTCAAATATCATGGGCACTTTGGGGATGCTTCGATGTATCAGAGGGCTGATAGAGAATGATTGAATTTTGGCCCTCATTAGGACTTTTGAGAGAAAATCATCCTTTGTTATCTGGAATATCTTCTTCCCATTAATGGAAGGTTTTATCTTTTATGTTTTTCATTATTTGCCTTAATGGCTTCGAGAGTTATGGCCTAAAGAGAGGCCGCACTTCTTTAATGACTTAGATCTACTCTTGATAATGGGATTTGATGGTTTGTCTATTATGAGAAGCATATCAGTGTAATCTTCAATAGATTCTTCCTCCTACCATTTGGTGGATCCCTTACAGGGAGTGGTTGGCTAGTCCTGGACTCTATGTGCTATGGTTCGATGGACATAGAAGCCTTTGGCAACTAAGGCTCTATAGAGTTCGAGGATCAGAGAAACCAGGTAGTAAATGTACCAAAGGTAGATGGACATGCATATCTCACATGAGGGTCTGCGAGACAATGATTCAAATGACCAAATATTTATTCGAGAGAGGTATGGAAGATCGAGGGCCAAGCCTATCAAGAGTCTGGAGGGTGGAACATATTTTAACACTATACTGATAGGACTGGGAGTCGAAATATCTCTCTTGGCTTTCACTTTTGAGGAGTGAGACTGAATGACCGCTAAGATGCTTCGAGGGAGTTCTTTGATATGGGACTTATCCTTTCGAACAATCCAATAGCATATTGCTCTAGTCATGTAGGTTTGGTTTCTCTCGAATTATCTAGATGTTCACTCTGCTTGTTCATGTCCAAAATACCATGGACCCAATATCAGTGATGGAAATAGTCGGGTGTGGCTTTTCTTTACTCTGAAATCGATTCGGTCTAGTAAATCTCAGGCCTAATACCTTCAAAATCTTAGTAACAGGGTTTCCTCCCATATCATACTCAAAGTTTTGTTATCATCAAAAAAGGAGAGATTATTGACTTTGATCTTGATTTTGATAAACAACAAAATATTTGAGTATATATGATGTACTAATATTTTGTTGGAGTTGTGACATAAATATTTCAGGTACCCCTTCATCTAATAAAAGGTAAACTAAAAGGATCAACCCTAAGGCAAAATAATTACATGTTTTTGGATGTCTTTACAAGTGAAAAAGCTTAAAAAATCATGTTTTATTAGATAATTGAAGGTTGGAATTGAAGAAATCATGTCAAAGTTTCAAAATTTAAAGTTTGGCATGCATTTATTAAGTGAAACAAGTGAAGTGTTGACTCAAGGAAGTGAAGTGTTGACCCTCAAAAAAGATCAAGAAAAAAATACATTGGCATACAAAGTTTTAGCTAGTACACTCCAAGTGTCGACACTTACATGGTATCGACTAGGTCAGCTCAAAAGTATCATAAGTAGAATAAAATTTTGCCACAGACTTAGGTATCGACACCTAGACTTAAAGTGTCAACTCAAAATGCCAACTCAAGGGTCAGCTCAAGTTTCAAGTGTTGAAGCTATAAGAAATAATAGATAATAAATTTTTGGCACAAACTCAAGTATCGATAGCTAGACTTCTAGTATGACTCAAGGTGTTGACTCAAGAATTGACTCATGCTTCAAGTGTCGATGTCACAGGATGATCTAGAGAGCAATGTTTTTTAAAATAGTCCAAGTGTCGATACATGGACTTCAAGTGTCGACTTATAGACTCAAATGTCGACACTTCAACTTCTGACAGCACAGTAACTGCTATATTTTTTGAATCACAGAAAGTGGTACAAAGATCCAAATGGCTAGTTTTCACTCTCTAATGGTCCTAAACAGATTTTTAAAGACTTGAAATGTATTTAGTCTTTACCAAACACATTGAAGATGCAAGAAAATCCTAGAGAAAGTCAAGAGCTTCTAAAAGAATCTTTCAAAGAGCTAACTCCCAAAAAGAAAAGCCTTGTTCTTAAAGAGTGTGCAACCAATTCTCAATCACCAATTTTCAAGCAATTATTAAAGACTTTTCATTAAAGAAGACAACTCAAAGAATCTTCTAAAATCTTTATCAACTTACTTTTGCTCTTTTTGATTTCATTTTTCTTGACTTTGTTTTTGAGTTGTAACTAGTTTCAAAGAGATTGAAACTAGAAGACAGACATATCCAAGCCTTGAAATTGGATTGCAAGCCTAGGGTTTACTTGTTATAAAGTTGTGGTGGGTGAGCCTAAGGAAAAACCAACCAGGTTAAGTTTGTGAGGCCGAAAAATAAACCTACTGTAATCTTGAAAGATTATAGTAAAATTCTTAAGATGTTCTTGGAGAGTGGACATAGGTACTTGGGGTACACCAAACCACCATAAACCTTATATGTTTCTTGTGCTTTGCTTTCCTCTTCTTTTCCTTTCTCAAGCATTGTATATAGTTATAATTTGAACACATTCATTTCAGCTTGATCACTTCACTTTTTTTAATTCAACACATACTTGTCAAAAATTTGAGAAAACCCAATTCATCCTCCCTCTTAGGTTGCTTTACTGGGCAACAAAGTCCTAATCAAATTAAATTAGATTTAATTTGATTAGACTTGACCTAATTTAATTCAAATTAGGTTTCATAATCCAAATAGGACTTGGATTTGAGTCCTAATTAGTTTTGGACAAACTTTGGTTTGAATTAGGTTCAAATTGGATTTGAGTCAAACCTAGATTGAACCAGTCAGACTGGGACTCTCTCTCCAAATGCCATCCAAGAGAGAGGGGGTGCGTGAGATAATGTGGTCCTCTCTTCTTGCACACAAAAAAAAGGAGAGGCATGCCAAACTTGGTGCCCCTCCTCTCTAGGGTTCTATCTCTTCTAGATAAAACCTATCCTTATCTAAAAGTTGAATTTGATTTGAGTTCTAGATAAGGTGGTTGTTATCATGATTTGGATGGGGTTGATCTTGTTGGGGCAAGGGATTAAGAAGGGGAAAGATCAAGGTGGCATAGATAATTCTTCATGCAAAAATCTGATAGTGCCATCTTTTCTTCCACCTTCCTTTCTACACCCTTTCTTCTCTATACCTCCCCTTCCACATGTTAAGAGAGAGAGAGGTCTAGAGAAAAGGGAAAGGAAGAATGAAAGGAGTTTCTTTTTTCCTTGGCATCTGATGGTGTTGAATCCCACTTTATCACTGGAGTATGCTAGAGTAAGTAGCATTCATGGACTGTATTTACAAAAAATCCCATCAGTGGTGGCTCCGATGAAGATACTTCAATGCTCAAGTTAATATCAAGCCATAGAAAAATTGGAAGAGAATAAAGAGAGAAGGAGAAATGCTTTTCCATTACCTAGAGAGCTCTTGAAGAGTTCCTTTTTATAGAGTGGTTGCAGGGGTATTTTAGGGATGTAGAAATATGCCCTAGTGGACCGGCAGGAGGTGACTAGCCATCTAATCTAGACAGGATATCAAGGAGAGATAATCATTTCTTTTTGTCTTACTTGTGCTAGAATTTCCTTCCTACATTTAATAGGGCATTTGTCTTATTCATGCCGACAGTTATTTTTATTAATGGCAATTGGGATTGTTGCTTGGAGTGAATTATGCTTCTTTAATTGTAGGGATTTTCCGTGGATTAGGATTTGGTTATTTGTCCATTCCTTGATGTGTATAGAGATGAGCTTAAGCAAGTCTTTCCCCTCAACCACTTTACAGGGTGTTTGCTGCTAGGCCTTATCTATTATTTAAGAATATAAGGAGAGTCAGCTCCTCAGCAAAAATGGGTTTGAAGGTTCGTAGGGGCAAGAACCTCAATAAATCAAGAGGTTTATTAGACTATGATTCCCTTGGACTTGATTCGACTGCTTCTTGGGTGATGCTTCGTAGATATTAGAGATTTTGGCCTATAGGTGCGTGATGATCTTGCTTCAAGGCTGGGGTTCTTTCGACTAAGGACCTCTCGGACATATTCTCTTTTGTTCTAAGGGTAGTGTGGCCATGAGGGGAACCTGGTCTTTGGCAATACAGGGATCATCCTTTGGCATTCAAGAGTTTCCATGGGACTATCTGAGTGTCAGGGTTCAGTTGGTCCAATGATCTCGTAGGCTAGAGGTTGACCAGAAGGAAAGTCGATCGGGCTACTAGGCCCTAAGTAGAGGACTAACTTGGTTAGCAAAGGATTCTGCTATTGACTCTTGGCCAAGATATTCAGACTATGGTTATTAGAGTTTAAGTTGGTTGGAGATGAGCTTGGCCGAGGATCCTAATGAGCTATTTTACCTTTCTAGGGGTAGGATTTCCCAAATGCTAGGAGGTCAAAGATCTTTTATCAGGACCAAAAGATCTCCATAGCATACATGCATTTCTAGATATTGAGGATGAACATTAATCAATGCATTTCATAGAAATAACATGTAACGGGCATCATTCCATCAAGAGATTCAAAAGATGCTTGGGACAATGTCGTTTTTCCCTTGTTGTAGATATTTGGTTGATATTTAATTAGAGCAAATGTCTTTACATGTTATCAGAACATGAGTGGATGACCTGAGGCCGAAGATGATGGAGGCTGAAGGAACTTAGATTTCCTTAACTATAGGACAAAGGGTGAATACATTCTTTGGGTTATCCCCATGGTCTCTGGATGCCAAGGGTGGGGGGTTTCCTCCTACATCATTTAACCCCCACTCCTTAGTATGAATGCGAAGCACTTTGGGCTATGTAGATCTAGCACCATGCCCAAGGGATCCTGAGCATTTATCTGACTTGTAATATTCTTTGACAAAAGAGCTTGGTGGAAGAATCAAAGGTTGTCATGTGCCATATTTGTAATCTCTTTTGGGGATGCATAGAGAATTAATGCTGCCTCCTATCTTTATAAAGAATTTTTAGGGCAGCTGTAGGCTATTGATATGCTCATTTATTAGAGAGATAAGTGTTTTTTAATATTGGGGAGATGATTTGTAGTGATAGGCAATTTTTGGTGATTATTTTAGATGATTTTCTAGTAGAGTATCAATGGATCGGGAAGATGTACAAACATTATCGAATGCTATTCTAAGGCACTGCAAGCTAAGTGTTTTGGCTAAGGAGGAGCTTAGCAGTTCTACTAAGGCTTCAGGGATGAAGGAATCGGAGGGCAATTTAAAAATTCCACCCAAAGATCAGGTTCGATCTTTTATTTGGCCAGTTGATGCTTGGCAGATTCATGAGTTGGGACTTGAAGAGTATGGGCATTTGGCCTTTGAGTCAATCATCCAGGTATGCGGAATACTTATGCTTCTAAATTTCTTGCTTTGTTTTTGTTGACAAAAGTTTGTGATGTAGCTAGTTCACCACCTCAATTTCTTTATGGAATCTATTGAGGCTATTGAAGCAAAGATTTTAGTGGCTGAAGAAAAGTTGTCGAGATTGAGAAGGAATTCTGCAGGGTAGAAGTTTACACAGCAGAGGCTGAAAAAGCATTTAGGTAGCAAAATAAGCTTGTAGGTGCTCTCTCGAGTGGCACTGTGCATTCAGCGATAGAATCGATGAGTTATGGTAAAGAATAGTTGATGTTCACGATGGTGAGGATCGAGCCAATGCATGTACGAGAGCCGTGGTTATAGATTCGAAGAAAAAGCACCGGGCCAAGATTAAGGATTTGAAGAAAGAGGCTGACAATCGAATCCAATGATTTTGGGATGAACTCAATTTGGCCAAGAGTTAGAATACATGGTTTCTAGAGGAGCTTCATCGGGCACGTGGCCAGTTGCAAGATGAAGGATCTTCCAACCAAGACTAAGGGAAGATTTAGCAAATTGAACAGGCCCAAAACAAGGCATTATCCGAAGCTCAATTTTATCGAGAGGCATTAGAGGAGGAAACAAGGAGAAATGCTGCTATTTTTCAATGAGTTCAGAAATGTTGTGCCATAGATATGGAGGAGAACTTATCTTTGCATCACCAACTGAGGGCAGCAAAAATTACCATCGAGGATTTGAAGAAACATAGGGATAACTATTGTGGTGAGATAATGACATTGCAGAGTAAACTATCATTGGCCGAAGCATACATGGGTGAGGCTGATACTCAGCCTCATCATGCTAAGCACAAAGCATATTTGGCTTTATTTGAGGAATGTAAGTCTTTGGCATTACAAATTCTCTCGGCGGTCGAAGCTCATCCACTCCAAATTCCCATCTCAGCTCGGGCAATATCCTCTCTTCAACAGGGTCGAGCGAGTAGGGGCTGAGGGTGATAGATTTCATGTTTGCATGTTCAGGGTATATTGTATCTCTCATACTTCTTCATTGTAATCACTCATGGAATGAAAAAGTTGACATTTTTCTAAGTGTCTCGCTTCGGGTTATGTTTGGAAATGAGGATGCTTAGCTCTGTCCCTTTGTTTTCATTTGATTGGTACAAGTTAGTTTTATGAGATTTCTTCCTCGATAGATGCTTTTCATGACTTTGGTGTAGAGTAGCTTTTTAGTTGAACTAAATTGGCCTGAGGATAGTTTTGCCAGTTTGGGTACAGCATTTGATGAGATGCCTTATCATAGATTTCCCGAAGGACGAGAAATAATTAATGCATTATAATGGCAGGTGTTGACCTGGGTGGGACAATTTTTTTTCATGGAAAATGAAAAGTTGGCGGAGATAGTTTAGAAACGTCCATCACTATAAATTTGGGGAAATAAGGTTTATCCTATTCTAAACTGCCATTTGTCACCAAACTAACGGGGGTTGACCCACTTTGGGCATATCTAGGCTGTTGAGGGCTTTTTTATAATTGGTAGGGGTTTTGCCGCCCGATCATCTCCTCCTTTTGACTTTCGCTTTCTTCCCCGTCTTCCTTCTCCTTCTCTAGAGTATTCTTTGTTTTCCACCAGCAGCTTCCCACGGTGAGTTCCACTGGTCACTCTTGCGATTCTTAGTTGCTACTATTTATGTAAGTTTCTTCGTGAGTCCCTTGTCTTGGAGTTCCTTTGGGATCTCTTTTTTTTGCTTGCACTCCCAATTCTATCAATTTTCTTGCTTTCGAGATGTTCATCGAATTTGTTATGTCTATTTTTTCGAGGAGTTTTCTTGCATTTTTGTTAGTTTTGCTTAATCCAAAATGTCGGGCCAATCTTCCAAGTCAATTGGTTTAGGATATTCCAGATCAGCTGGGGGGGGGGGCCTTAGCACCCCCTAATTTTTTAAATTTTTTTTATAAGTTAATTTTTTTTTGTAAATATTTAAATATATACAATGATGAACTGCCGGGAGGGCAAGGTGACTCCTTGGTCCCCCATAATTTTTTTTTTTATAAATTAAAATTTTATGTAAACTTTTAAATATATATATATATTTGTATATTTGGCCATTCTAAACTTGGAGATATTAAATATATCTTGAAGAATCTTAAAAAAAAAATTAAAATAAAACAAATACTATAAATCAGCTTTCTTTACTTGAAAGTTGGATCACTACCAATTTTAATTTTAATTTTTATTAAATTTTTTTCATAATTTTTTAGAAGAAGGAAGAATTTTCTTTTTGTTACTCGACCAGCGCCGTCTTCAGAATTCACCGTGATCGAAGTCACTGTACACAGTCAGCACCATCCCATTCACTACACCGATGGATAAAATGGCGGCCGAACTTGTCATGTGATGCGATTGACGAGAATGCTCCCACGACGAGACCAGGCGTTGTGCATACATAAGGTCGAATACCACCGATGTACTGACCTATGACTACTATCTTGGTAGCCTTCGTCAGCCTCGTTGCACTGATGAATACTGCGTGCGGTGAAGCTGCGTACCGTCTTAGCGACCGGATCCATCGCGTAGCATAATCGGATCTTGGAGGGCACGGACAGGTGGGCGCCTGTCATGCCTCATGCTCCCACCAATACTACTATACTCACATTCCATCATCTTTGGCACCGTCGCTCGATGGATGTCACATCCTGTTGTGCAGCTCCAAAGGTACTCGGTGCGACACTACCACTACTGTGACCGATATGCATACATCCTTTACAAGTCCTTAATGCTTATTACTCTTCTGGTTTCAACTACTACTGTTGGGATATGTTGGTCCAAGTACGAGCCGGCCCCGATTCGGACCGGCCGAAGACATTTTTTCTGAACCACCAACTTCGGACCCAAGTGTTCGGGAAAAACCAAATAACCTACGGGCAAGCTGAAGCTCCTCATGGACCTACAATATTCGAAGGCCAGGCGGATTACGTCCTCGGCCTTCGTCGAAGACCGAGTCCATCGAGCCCTGAAGACCGACCCTCAGCCTAATTTGAGGAACGACCCCCACCAACTCCCGAAGACACGGTCTTCGGTTCATGATAAGACACGATCTCTGGCCCACAATAAAGATCAAGTCCTCGATCTATGCCGAAGACAGGATCTTCGATCTGTCTCGAGAGGATCCGAGGACGAAGACATTTCTGATATGATTACGGAAATCTTCCTAAAACAGGAAGTCTGAAGATAGATCCATGATCTGTCTCAAATCTTTACAAGCGCGATAAGCAACGGTTACCAACAGTTACTATCGACTATCTCCGGGACACAATCACGATGCGCAACTCCAGCTCCAACATCTCCGGTCTGGCCAGAACCGTTCGACGACAACCCACGATTGCGGATCATGGGAAGGATTTGACTCCCATCGTAACCACCGGGGAGAGGACGGAATCGCCGGCCGGACGGCCCCTTATAAACAACGGTAAGAGAGAAGGCTCGAGATAAAGCACGAGATACTTTTGAAAACTAGAGAGTCCTTCTCCTCTCCATCGAATTCTCTTCCCCATTCTGTGGCTGGAGCCTGCCTCTGACTTAGGCATCGGAGTGTCCCCCGCCGGAGCAACTCTGGCCAGGGACTTGTTTTGCAGCTGAACCCGGGAGCGACCCTTACGAACCAGAAGCTCCGTCCCGTCGAAAAGGGATTTCACGCCAACAGATTGGCGCACCTGGTAGGGGGCAAGTTCGTGTTAAGCTCTCCTCCTTGACAAAGGGAAAGTAAGAAACTCCCTACGGCAAGAGGAAAGACTTAGATTTTCTCCACGAGTTGAAGTCATGCTCCATTCCAAGGGATACACCCCCGACGGAGAACGACATTCCACCCCCCACCATTGTGGTAGGACAGTAATAATTCGAAGCCCTCCTGAACCAGGTCACTAACCTCACGGCTATGGTTCAGGACTTCCAGAACAGAGTCTTCCTGGTGGGAAATCCACCGGCTACCTCCGGATATTGCTCACGATCCCGGAGGAAGAGAGCCCCTCGAGAGGGGTCCACACACCTTTTCCATCGTCCTCGGCCCTCACATGAAGGCCGAAGTTCAAGAATGCCTAGGCCAGAAGATTCCTCGCAAAAAGGTAAAAGGCCTAGGCAAATCTCTCCACCCTTTTCTGAAAACTCTACTCCTGTAGAGGAGATGTCGAAGCAAGCCCTTTCCGATTATGATAGGAAATTAAAAGCCATCGAATCGGAAATGGCAAGGATCTGAGAGCAACATGGTCACAACGATGCAGCAGTATGTGATATGCGCCCTCCCTACACGACCGTATCATGACCAAGGTCATTCCTCGATATTTTAGGGTCCCTAGATAGAATACTACGAGGGCATGTCCGATCCTTATGATTATTTGAGTAGCTTCAAGGCCCATATGATAATCCAAGGAGCCTCCGACGTGATGCACTGCCTCGCTCTCCCAGCCACCTTGAAGAAAGCTGCTCGGATGTGGTACTCGAGCATACGCCCAGGTACCAACGACTCTTTTTTTGAGTTAGAGAAATTGTTTGTCTTGTGTTTCAGGACTTGCCACAAGACCTCCAAGAATACGGACATACTGTTCCTCCTTCATCAGAATGAAGGAGAAAGCCTGCGAGACTACATCTCCAGGTTTAATGCAGCCATGCTCGAGATCCCCGATCTCAACGAGTATGTGGACATGTATGCTCTGAAGAAGGGCTTCGCACATCCAGGCTCACCTTTTTCCTGGATAAGAAGTTCCCTAAAAGCTACACTGAGCTACTTTCAAGGGCTCAGAAATACGCCGATACCGAAGAGCAGGCGGCGAATTGATGATTGATCGAAGGGAAGCCCCCTTCAAAAATGAAAACCAATCGGGGACAAGGTCCCCAAACTTTCAACAACAACAAGTATGCCGACCGTCGAAGGAGTCCTCCCAGGCCCCGAACATCGGGCAGGAGATTCGACTCCTACACCCCCCTCAACCTCCCTCGTAAAAAGATCCTTATGGAGAAAGAGAAAGAAGGCTATCTCCAGCGGCCACATCCCATGAAGGCACCCTCTTCCACAAGGAATAGAAAAAAATACTATAGATTCCACAGGGACCATGGCCACAACACTGAAGAATGCATCCAACTAAGAGATGCGATAGAGGATCTCATCAAAAAAGGGTATTTGGGGCAGTACCTTGGTCATCAAGGACCTCGGTCAGAAGCTACTGTTCTCCAACCAATTCCTGAAGAGGTCGAGCTACCAAATCAAAGGCCCACCAATAGAGGTATGGGGATGATACACCGACCTACCAACTGGAGAAGAGATGAAGACGATGCCCTGAAGCGACTCAAGGACAGCAACGCTATCCTCTTCTCCGATGATGACCTTGCAGGAGTTCGGCTTTCGCATGATGATCCCATTGTAATCTCGACCGTTGTGGCCAACTGCGATGTATAACGAATCTTAGTTGATAATGAAGTTCGATCGATGTCTTGATCTATGATTCATTCTCTAAGATGTGTTTGCTTATACATGAATTATGGAGATCCCCTATACCGCTTACTGGTTTTGGGGGTAATCAGGTTGACACCGAAGGAGAAATAGTCTTACCTGTAACCCTCGGGACTGAACCACGATAAAAGACACTACCTATCAATTTCATGGTGGTTCGAACCACTTCAGCCTACAATATCATTTTGGGACGGCACGCCTTGAACAAGTTTCGGACTGTAGTGTCATCTTTTTATCTCCTGGTATGCTTCCCCACCAGGAATGGTGTCAGAGAAGTTAGGGGAGATTAGAGAGCGGCGCGACAGTGCCTGATGATTCAAGACAAGCACTCCAATAACCCTGCAACCTTAGACCAATTAGATCCAAGGGACCCAGCCACAGATTCTGGCGAACCCCTGGAGAGAACCATCTCGGTGTCCTTAACTAAAGAGGACCCCACCAAAGTTGTGCAAATTGGGAGCATGCTTGATGAAAAGACCAGAACAGAGCTAATTTATTTCCTCAGAACAATGCTGATGTCTTCGCCTGGTCGGCTTGGACATCCAAGGATTCCTACCAAGGTGATCACTCATCGGTTGGAAGTTGCTCCTGGGTATAAGCCAGTTCGGCAAAAGAAGCGAAGCTTCGCCCATGAAAGACAAAAAGCGATAGATGAGGAAGTAAACAAGCTTCTTAAGGCTGGGTTCATTCGGGAAGCCCATTACCCCTAGTGGTTGGCCAATGTAATAATGGTGAAAAAAGCTACTGGAAAGTGGAGGATCTGTATCGACTACACAGATCTCAATAAAGCTTTCCCAAAGGACAGCTTTTCTCTCCCAAAGATCGACCAACTGGTCGATGCTACAGTCGGCCACCAACTGCTAAGTTTCATGGATGCTTTCTCAGGCTATAATTAGATCCGAATAGATCCCTGAGATGAGGAGAAGACGGCCTTCATCATTGACAAAGGCCTGTATTGCTACAAGATGATGCCATTTGGGCTCAAGAATATTGGAGCGACATTGACGCGGCACGATGATGAGAATGCAATTAAATGATGGATTGAGAAATGAGAGCAATGAAGCCTATTAACAGGTACTAAATTTCAGATCAAAAGTACTAAGTAAAGCTATGGAAGGAGCACTGAAATTTGGAACTTACGCCGCGATGTAGTTATTTAAATCCTAGAGAAGATTAGGGCTAATGAATATTGAATTTAAACCTTAGCAACGATCTTCAATAACTCAGACTTAAGAGATTAGGAGGTGTTATTTACCAAGATGATCACTCCCTGGTAGATCCCTTGAAGCTCTTAGACGAACTAGCCCTGAAGTAGAAGATTGGCATTCCAAAGAAACTAGTTTCATTCAACATTGATCTTTGGCAAGAGAACCCTTTATTGAACTCTGAATCGTAGAAGGATCCTGCACAATGAATGGGTTAGACTGGGACCAATTTGAAAGATATCAAAACAAAGAAACCAAACAGGCAAGGGAACTTCGATGGAGGCATGGATCCCTAGAGGTGGATGTTGGCGTTGGACACTTGAAAGCTTGAGAAGAGAAAATCAAACACACCCAAAGAAAATAAGAGGATACTACCAAAAAAACACCTTCTTCAACTACTACTTCACTTAAATTTCATTTCATTCAAAAAGCTTCCTTTCTACCATGGGCGTATAAGAGGCTTTTAATGGCCTTTCAATCAATTTGAAATTTCCCATATCATGGAGAAATATTAGGGGGGTTACATGAAATGTGGAGGATTTGGTGGAGGGTTACATGGAATGTGGAGGATTTGGTGGAGCTGGTTGCATGATTTGTGGATGGAGTTGGCCGACCTCCTTTGAATTTGAAAACACTCCTTGGTCGACCACTTGTAGCTTTCATGTAATTTAAAATTTGAATGATGCCATGTGGCAAGTGAGGTGGCAATGATGTGGCGTGGCAAGGTGGCATGGTGACATGGCGCATCCTTCTCCATGGCGCCCCTTGGAGATGACATGGCAAAGGTGATGTGACGTCCTATGGTGATGAGTTGGCACCGGTGGTCCATGATGATGTGGCATTCCAAGTAAAGCTGGTCTGGCCTAATTTCAAGTAGCTCTTGAACTTGACTCAGTACAAAGCCTAATTGACTCTAATTGAACTCTTAATTGAATTCTAATTGAACTTTAAAATTCCAAAAGAAAATAAAATAGGACTCAATAAACATACAGACTCATACGAGACTTGAGTTCCTAGTCTCAATCCATAAAGAACTTGGTATTAGTTGAAGCTTCTTCTTTCTGAGCCTGGTGCCCCCACCAGACATTTCAGAGGCTAATCAACAAGGTGTTCGAAGAACAGTTGGGGAGGAATATGGAGGCCTACATTGACGACATGATCGTCAAGAGCCTCATTAAAAAAGATCACATACAGGACTTGGAGGAATCCTTTATCGCCTTGCGACGCCATCGGGTGAAGCTAAATCCAACGAAATGCGCCTTTGGCATCACTTCTGGCAAATTTCTGGATTTCCTTGTCACTAAGCGAGGGATTGAAGCCAACCCTGAAAAGATTCAGGCTTTCAGAGATATGAGACATCCATCCTGCAAGAAGGAAGTCCAACAGCTAACAGGGAGGATCGCCTCTTTAAGCAGGTTTATCTCTCGATCAGCCAAGAAATGCCTCCCGTTCTTCAAGGTACTTCGACAGTCCCGTAACTTTGAATGGACCGAAGACTACCATGCTGCTTTCGAAGAGCTGAAGAAGTATTTGAAGATCCCCCCTCTACTTTCTAAACCTCAGGAAGGCGAGGTACTCTACTTATACCTTTCCGCTTCGGACGAAGCGGTTAGTTCAGTCCACATCCGAAGAGAAGAAGACGGCTCCCACAAGCTGATCTACTACATCAGCAAAGTTCTACATGATGCCAAAATCAGATATTCAAAAATGCAGAAGTTGATTTACTCTCTGATAATTGTGGCAAAGCGACTACGACCTTATTTCCATGCCCACGCCATTATGGTGCTGACCGATCAGCCCCTGAAGGCCGTTCTCTGATGCCCTGATACTTTAGAGAGGATAGCCAAGTGGGCTGTAAAACTAAGTGAGTTCGACATTAGTTTTCAGCCCTGATCGGCCATGAAGGCCCAGGTACTTTCGGATTTTTTGGCTGAGTGCACCTGGAAGTCCGAAGACGAGTGCCTTTAGCAGAAGAAGGAAATTTGATGGATACGAAGTCCGTTTGGGTGCTCCATGTGGACGGAGCCTCCAATTCTGCTGGATGCGGGGCTAATCTCATATTGGCTGAACCCAACAGCCATAGGTAGAGTACGCCCTCCGTTTCTCCTTCCACATCTCAAATAACCAAGCCGAATATGAAGCCCTGCTCACAGGACTTCAAATCGCCAAGAGTTTGGGAGTCCGAAAACTCTAGGCTTTTTCTGACTCCCAGTTGGTCATAAATCAAGTTAAAGAGAAATATGAGGCAAGGGAGCTCGTCATGGTGCAGTACCTAGAGAAGGTACCAATTTTATCTTCTCAACTAGAACATTTCAAGATCATTCATGTCCCTCGATCAGAGAACTCTCGGGCGAACGTGTTATCTCGACTTGCTACTACAACCCCTGAATCTCTCAGTCGCACCTTCGTCGAGTACCTTGAAGCCCCAAGTATAGCAAAAGAAGCTATAGAGGTGCACCAAATTGAGATCGAGCCAAGTTGGATGGATCCCATTATTAAGTTCTTGAACGAGGGTGTGCTACCAGAAAATAAGGCAGAGGCCAAAAAGATCCGCTGGATGGCATCTCAATATGTCATCCTAGATGGAACTCTCTATAAAAGATCATTTTCTCAGCCCCTGCTAAAATGCTTGGGATCGACGGATGTTGACTATGCCCTGAGGTAAGTCTATGAAGGCATATGCGATGATCACTTGGGAGGCCGATCCTTAGCATTTAAAATTATACGCCAAGGATACTATTGGCCCTCCATCCAAAAAGACTCGTTTAACTTCGTGCGAAGATGTGATCAATGCCAAAGATATGCCAACATTCAGAGACAACCAGCGAGCCATTTAACCTAGCTGATAGCCCCCTAGCCTTTTGTGCAGTGGGGAATGGATATTCTTGGCCCATTTCCGCTTGCCTCTGGGTAGAGGAAGTTCCTCCTTGTGGCGATTGATTATTTTACAAAATGGGTCGAAGCCGAACCACTGGCTCAAATTACAGAAGGCAAGGTCAAGAATTTTGTTAAAAATTTATCATATTCCGGTTCGGGATTCCACATACAATAATCATCGACAATGGAAGACAGTTCGACAACCTGAAGTTCAAAGACTTTGGTGTTCGGTACCATGTACAGCACAGGCTGACCTCCGTTGCCCACCCATTATCCAACGGAGAGGCTGAAGTAACTAATCGGACCATTCTCCACGGTCTGAAGACAAGGTTGAACGCCGTCAAAAGACTTTGGTCCAAAGAGCTGACCTCTATTCTCTGGGCATACCGAACTACCCCGAGGGCAGCCACCGGTGAATCTCCGTTCAACCTGGCATACGGTACCGAAGCCGTTCTCCCTATCGAGGTCTCCCTCCAGTCTTTAAGGATTGACAACTATGAAGAGCCATAAAACTTTGATCGCAAGAGAGTTGACCTAGATTTGCTACCAAGCACCAGGCTTCAGGCCCAGATAAGAATGGCGATGTACCAGCAAAAGGTCGCCAAATATTACAATTCCAGAGTTAAGAAGCAAATCTTTCGCATAGGGGACATGGTGCTGCGAAGGGCAAATGTATCCAAGCCAACATAATAGGGCAAGTTTTCTCCCAATTGGAAAGGTCCATACCAGGTTGAAGAGGTCATACGCCTAGGAACGTATCGACTCAAGATCTTAGAGGGAAAAACTTTGCTCCGACCATGAATGTACAAAACCTTCACAAATACTATCAATAAACTAACCTCTAAATTTTTTGTGCAAATTTGCCTGACTCTAAAATAGCCTATTGCATCAACAAAACGACAGCAGCATGAACGGCGCGATCCAGGAAATCAGTCAATAGTGCAAAGGGAAGTCTGATCCGCTCACCTTATCGGTATGTCCGACGAGCGCAACGGATGACCCGATCAAACCACCAAGAAGATCAAAGGCACAGGAACGGTTCAAGTAATGTTGTCCAGAAAGCAACCCAAGAGGGGGGGATGAATTGGGTCTCTAAAAATCTAAAGCTAAGCTTGATAATACAAGTTACAAATTATACAAGACAAGATATGAAATTCAATTCAACAAGGTACTGTGATTTAAGTGCAATGCTCTAAAGTAATAGTGCAGCGAAAATTAAAAGCAATAAGCAAAATGTAAAGAGCAAGGAGAGAGAGAACAAACAATCACAAACACAACAATCTATAGTGGTTCGGTGCCAACAATGCACCTACATCCACTTCCCAAGATCCCCTTGGAAATTACTATAATCCAATGATTACAGCCAATTATTTTTCGGGCTCACTAATCAAAATCTGACTTATTTTACAAGGCTCACAAGTCATAACCTCACTTGGTTTTACGGGCTAACCAAGAACCTAATTGGTTTTCACAAGGCTAACCAAAAACCTTCCTTGGTTTTCCGGGCTAACCAAGAACCTTAATGGTTTTGCGGGCTAACCACCAACCTAATTGGTTTTCAAGGCTTACCAATAACCTCACTTGGTTTTCCAATAGGTTAACCAATAACCTTTATAAGATATAAGATGGAGAAATAAAGAACCAATGTAAGCTTTCAATAATAAAGCAAATAGGTCGATATAGCTCGATGTAGTGTTGCTTTGCTCTTGTTGAAGCCTTTTGAATACACAAGATTGAATGATCTTCAATGCACTTAATAGCTTTGAATGCTTGGAAGGTTTCCTTTGATTAAGAGAGGTTGAGCTTTGAATGAATAGGAGTTAAGGCTCTTCTCTCTTCTTCTCTCTCTAAACTCTTTTTGGATATTCAATACTTTTTTGAATAGTTGAATAGTTGTTGTCTTGATTTGATTTGGAGCCTTTATATACCTTTCCAAGCTTCCAAAATCGAAATCTAGCCGTTATACTTGAAAAACTAGACGTTGGAGGGCATTTGGCGAGTTCTGCACTTGAAAAAACTAGCTGTTACTATTGTCAGAACTCCATGTGTCGACACTTCCTCTTCATGTGTCGACACATTAGGTCGACACATGTTCTTCTTGAGTCGACACAAGTTCAAAATGTCCCATTCATATTCTCTAGAAAAATCAACTGAGTCGACACATTCTCAGTTGAGTCGACATATATGGTCCATGTGTCGACACATCAACTGTTCCTTCAACTTCTGCAAGTTCTGTGGCTTGAAATTCTTAGATGATGTATTGATCCATGTGTTGACACCTGGAGTCAACACATAAGGTCCATGTGTCGACACATCATCTGTGCCATTTGAAAATTTGCTGCATGCCGGCCTGAGTCAACACATCATCTTCATGTGTCGACACATCAAGTCATGTGTCAACACCTTGAGTCGACACATCATCAAAAAGGTGCAGAAATTGCTAAACTTGTGCTGGAACATGTTTCCATTTGTCTTAGTCATGCATTCAACCATTTCTTTGAGTGTCCAAGTCTTGTTTTATGCATTCATTCCATTCAAACATGGTTCTTCAACATAATTGGGCTTCTTCAAATTTTGTGAGCATCCTTTCAATGAAAATATACTTAAAGCAAATCATTAGTCCTCAAATTATACTTAACTATTTTGCTTATCATCAAAATCAATTAGTGGAGTCAACAATGTCCCCCTTTTTGATGATGACAAAACCCTTAAGTATAAATTGTTTTAAAAGTAAAGCTTTAAGAGAATTGATCAAGATGCACAATATTGAAAGCATTAAGTGTATCAATCATTACTTAAAGATATAATCATTCAAAATACAAGTAATAGAATTTGAGCTTGTTTCAAAGATAGAGAGTATCAGAGCTTAGTCAGAACTTTGATATTTATTTAAATGGATTAAAAACATGTATCATGATACTCTTACAATGAAAATTTCAACAATTAACAAAGCACCCCCTGAATTAATGATTCATAACAAAATTTGTGAGAAACTTTTCAAAAACATTGAAAGAGGGGTTTTGAGAATCAAATTTACTTTGACAAAAGGTGAAGCTCCCCCTTTCATAAATTCAGGTTTTCAAAAATTAAAAGTTACTCCCCCTTTAGTTTGGAGAAGTAAACACATTTATACTTAAATAACATCAAGAATTACTCTCCCTTTTTGTTATCATTAAAAAGGTAGGAAGTAAACAAGATAAAGCTTAATCATTGAATGTAGAAAAACAATTCAAGACGTCATTCATGTCCATCAAAGATATAGAAATAAGTAATCAAGAAAGTTTTTCATATATATATCATCAAGTACATAACAAAGATCAAGTACATGTAAGCATGAAAGTAAACTATCTAGAAATATAAAACTATCTAGAAATACATCAATATCCTAATCCTCATCCATCGAGTCATCAGAAGATGAACTGATCTCGATCGATCCAGTATCAGTAAAAGATCGAGCTCACGGCCATCATGGTCGAAGATCTCGAAGTCTGGTCTTGGTCGGCTGAGGAGGGGTACGGCGTCCATGTCCTCTACGATGAATATAAGTCCGACCTCTGGCTGAAGCAGTAGAGGTAGAAGCTATGTCCTCCACAGGAACTGAACTAATCGGGTGAATCATCTCAGCAATAGCTAGAGCAGGAGTACGATCAAAAGTAGGGCCTAAATCGAGATGCTGAAAGCAGGATGTATAAAATTCAAGCTCTCGAGAGACTGATGAAGTGTGAAGGGTAGGACTATCAAAGTAAGTGTAACAGCTGATGATACAGGTGTATCAAGAATAACAGTATTAGTTGTGCAAGGTATTGGTGTATCTATAATATGTGTATCAAGTGTGGGAGTTTCGATGATAGGTGTCTAATGTCAGGAGAATCAATGAATGAAATATCAATGTCAGGTAGGTCAACAACAGGACTGAGAATAGGAATCGAAACTAGAACTGAAGTGTGATCAAGCGATCTGGAAGGAGAGGATGGATCAGGTATCGGAGCAGGTGAGAAGGATGGGTCAACAACTGGGCTCGCAGGCATGTCATTCGTCACCTTCGTAACTGGCTCTAATGTAAGATCAGTAATGTCAAATGGTCTAAGTTAGTCACCTCATCTCCATCAATATCTCCAATCATTGTATCTCCATCTCCAACTCTAGTCTCAACACCAGTGTCAATGTCAGCAATGTCATTAGCTGGTGCTGGGGTAGGTACATCAACAGAAGAAGGAACTGTGCCTGCAGCAGGAGCACTCGTAGAAGTTCTGGACAGTGCTGAGAGAATAGCCAAAATACCATCACTAAGACCAATGTGGCTCTCCCTCGTCTCAACAATAAAGACGTCTAGATGCTACCTCATGATGAAAATATCGATCTCTATGCATCTGACTCTATCCTCTAGAGTATCTGAAATACCAGGAGTCTCCGTCTGCTCTGGCTATGGCTGGGCAGATGTAGAAGGATCAGACTGAGCTACATTCAAGTCCATTGTAATAAAGCTTAGTTTATCTAAGTTGTCTTTATTTGAGTCCTGTATTAGTCAGCTCATGTTGAGCTAGTCCAGTCCAGTGCCAGTCAGCTCATGTTGAGCTAATTTTATTTTTTCAGAGTCCTGTCCAAGCACACTAAAGACTCAAGACCGCATCATACAAATGAAGACCATGTCCAACCAGATTGAAGACATGGAAGAGTAGCCCAATTCCAACCCAGCTTGAAGATTTGAGGATCCCATGAGGAGAAATCAGAAACCCTGAAGCCCTAGACCAGCCAGAAGCAAACATGGGCCAGCCAAGGCCCAGGAGGGAGCTAGGGTGCCAAGAGCTTATGGTGACCACCCTTGGTCGGCCACTTAGAGTCACCCTCTTGGCCGACCAAGGCAAGGAGAGAGGGAGAATTTTTAGAGATTTTTCTACCTAATGTTTACTTATTTTCTAGCTAGGGTTTGGATGGGAATAAAACTCCTATGTAATTACTTTTGTATCCTTACTTGGAGCCCAAGACTAAGGGTCTATTTAAAGGACCCTAGTCTCTTGTATGAGAACTAATTTTGATATATGAAATATTATTGAGTCTCCAATTACTATGTGCCTCCCTGCTGTGTGCATTAAGGGATCATCTGAGAGCTTTTCTTCTTCCCAGTATTGCAACTGAATCAAGCCGCCATCCAATCCTCCAGAACCCTGGCCGACCACTCCAAAAACACTTCATCCCTTGCTGTTTTCTTTTTGTTTATTCATCTCCTCTGAGTTCTCTAACCCCTGACAGGTCGTTTGCAGGTCCCTCGACTCCAACAAATCCGACGACTCCAGCCAGGCCTCAATCGGATCACCGAGCAGAAAGCCGGGTATCCACGGGTCTCTGGCTTAGTTTTCCAGGCCGCATCCATTGAGGATGAGGGACCTCTTCGCTACGATCTTCATCAAGCGCTTCAAACGTTGCCAGGCACATCCCCTCTGCCACCAGTAGCGTTATTGTAGAAGAACTAGCCCAACCGAGGCTTCTCAGCCTCGGCGGTCCTTCTCTTTCTAATGCTCTTAGGTCCTATTTGCATGCTTTTAGTCTCTTTCTTGCATAGTTTTCCTTGCTTAAATACTTGATCTGCTCTTCTGGATTTTGTTTCACAACTTGAATTAAAAAACCTACAAAAATATAATTGCTTGCATACATAGGTCCCATATCAGGGCATGCCTAATCAGCCTACCTTACACTAAAGAAGGTACAGGGATGGTTTTTATAGCCTACCCTATGGAAAGTCCGAAGACGTCGGGGCAGGCCTGAACAGCCTACCTTGATCATGACGAAAATATACAAGAATGGCATAGATGCCCCACCCTACGATTCCAAGTAATCGGGGAAGTCTACACCTTCAACATATCACAATGTGATAGAAGAGAAGGTAAGAGAAGTGGAAACATTTCATTTCATTTCTAAATTTTTTTGCAAAAAAAAAAAAGACAGAAGAGAAAAAGCATTGTAGATAACAGGAAAGCACATCTAGTGACCACTCGCCGGCCCTTTTCCATGTCGGTGGGGGGAGTCTTGCAAGGAAGATGAGGGGGCCCTGGGGTTCCTGTCCGGACTAGAATCTGACTCATTCTCGGAGTCAGAATTGAATTCGTGTCCGGGGAAGGGAACAGAGGGTTTGATGTTGTCAAGGCCCTTCAAGTCATAAAACTTGAAGGCCTTATCCCTGCATTCTCGGTACCCCTGGTGGTAAGAATCCAGAGCTGCCTTGGCGACCTCCTCTTTGAAAGCATAAGATGCCTTGAAGTCCAAGATGGCATCTGCCACCTTCTTCTTGGCCTCCACCGCCTCCGCGAAGGCCACCTCGACCTGGGTCCTGGCCTCCTACAGTTGAGCCTTTAAGACGCGGATTTTTTTCTCCAAATGGTCAACGATAGGCTCATCGTCATCGCTTAACCCGAGTAACCTTGGGCCCCCCTTTTTTTTGGTATCAATGGCTCTCCTCTTCGCTGCCCTTCAAAGCTCGAAAACACTGAACTTCATTTCGACGAGATGCCAGAGAAAGGAGGAAAGCTTCTAAAATAGGAGTTGGAAATCACGATGACCTTCAACTGGGAGAATGGGATCCTATTTAAAGGGATCTTATGCCCACGAATGACTACAGGGAGACGTGCTCTGTGCCCTTTCGTAGGCAAACCAGAGAGCGCCACGCGTCAAAGCAGCACCTCGAAATCCCAGGTGACTACCTAGGAACGATATAATCGCTAATAACTACTCTTGGAGATAGCAACCGCCGGCGCCCCAAATCGAGAATGGTCTTCATTATACGGCATTAAAGGCCCCCTCTTAGAAAGGGAGGATTTGGCGGCGTCCGGGCACACGAGGATGCGATCGTTCAGATATCGATGTACTCAACGCAGGCGACGAAAATCATACTAAATATTCCTAAATCAATGGCCAACAGGAAAGTAACACCTGTCCATCATGTCTATTCCTAGATATACGGATTGGTTATCTGACATCGATGTGGTCCGATCATGGTCAGTCATCAGCAATGGCATTCCAGTCTTATTGCAGAATTCATCTTCGGCACCAGTTGCCGACCAAATGATTTTCGGCTTCGGCCATTCGACCAGAGAGCCTTGCATAAGCCAGATTCAAAAATGCGACACACCACATACAAGGAAGGAGAAAGCTACATGGTAATTCAATAATAGAGTTTGCCAGTTACATTCTCGAAGAAAGTAAAGAAGAGACGCAATGCCTAAAGTTATACAAATCCTTAGGCATCAAATGGAAGAGACCCTACTCGCAGGATTGGAGCAGCTTATCAATCTGTGCCGAAAGAACTTCCTCGACTTGGATTGAGTCCGGAGAGCCTTCAACCTGGGCCCCCTCCTCAGCCTGAACTCCCTTTTGGGCTGGGACTAGAATCACGCCGGAGTCTTCGACTGTTACAGGAGCCTCTTCCCCCAAGCTTGGCATCCCTTCAGCTTCTTCGACCTGGGCCAAAATTACACCGGGGTCCTCAACCACAACTGGGATCTCCCCCCTTGGCTCAACATCTCCTCAACTTCCTCTATGGCCTCCTCAGTGGCCTCATCCTCCTCCTCTCCTTCTTCCACAATGTCGAAGGCAGGAACAGAAGAAAGATCAAGGTTAGGGAAGGCCTTGCTGACCTTGGCAAGTCCATTGTTAAAGCCATGCTGGTAACTGTACAAGGTTGCCTCATTTATTTCGACCTGGAACTGCGAGGACCTCCTAAAGTCCGCTACAGCCCTACCCCCAGCTCTTTCTGGACTTCAGATTCCCTCCTGGCCACTTCGGACTCTAGGGCCACTTCTTCAGCCCTTCGGGTTGCCTCCTCGGCTGCCCTGGTCAGGTCCTTCATCTTTTCTTGGTCCTCCTTGGCGGATTGCTCCAAGGAGTCAACATGCTTCCTATTCTTCCTCAACTCCGCCCCTTGCTCAACAATCGTCAAGTGGGCGCTCTTTAGCTTGCTCCTCAGGCTTCGAACTTTAGCATCCGTTCGGGCGAGACGATCCTCCATCGACTGCCTCAGCTCTTCGGCCACCTCTTTTTCGGCCCTAACCGTGCGGAGCTCCTCCTTGAGGCCATGGATGAGGCTATCGACATTTCCCAAGCCCTCCTCTATGAAAGAGAAGTCATAGACCAACTACATTGGCAAAGCGAAATTATAGGCCGAATAATCCTCCAGGAGAGAACAAAGAGAGTGAAAAACGACAAGGACTTTACTTGTTGCAGAGAAGAAAAGGAAAAGTCAGATATTCTGTCAAGGCTTTGATTTCGGATAACCGCCAGATCATGGGATAATAGAGTAACCTTAGCGCCCGCCTGGCAACGACATGGACCAACAGTCCCCTATGGGGGGAAAACTCTAAAGAGCCCATGGGACAGCTCCCAGCTGGAGACGTTTCCTGGGAGGGCTTCCTTTCGACTTACGCTGCCTTGCCCCTATCCGTTGCTGGAGGGAAAGACAGAGGAACTTCACCCACCGGGGATGGGCTCTCCCCTATATGGATTGGGGAGACGGCCACCAGTGGAGATTCGACCTGTTGAGGCCCTGTGGAGGCCTCCATCATCGGCACTACATCCACCCCGGAGGTTCCCCAGAAGGATGAAGTGCCCCTGCTCCCCTCAGGACCATCTCGATGAGCCCTCTTCCGAACCGCTGACCTCGAAGGAGGAGCCTGAGCGGTCCTCTTTTTGAAAGATTGGCGGAGCCAACTCAGGTTGGGCTTCATTCCGCCGCCTGCAGATAGACAAACCTCCTTTGAGCCAATTGAACTACAACAGAAATATAGAGAAAGAGGTGAAAATTTCTCCATTTATACCTAACACCGGGAACTCATTAATCCCTGCGAGATGGAGATTCCTCTCCTCCAACAATTCACGAATGGGAACAGCCTCCAAATCAGTCAACAAGTTATAATCGGACTGATCAGCCGCCAAGACCTTCTTCCCATCATTGGCGACTAAACATGTCTCCTTCACTCGCTACTGAAACTCCATGGTTCAGTGGACAACACAAAAGTAAAGATAGGTTTTCACCCGTGGATGGCACTGGGCATATCCCTGAAGATTTTGCGACCGGGCCGAGGGCCGATTACCCACCATCCGCGACCGTGGAAGTCCCTCTTAAGCTCAAAGAGGGTGGTAAACAGATTGGTCCCGAGGTTCACATTAGCCATGTGACACTGGACCAAGAACCCACAGATATTCCGAATACTATTCGAAGTCAACTGCGCTGGCACTACCTGATACAAGCAGAAGATCTTGACAAAGAAGGGATACAGAGAAAATCGAAGACAGGCCTTCAAGTGGTCTTCGTAAACGGCCAGACACCCAGCAGGAGGCTTGTTCACCCATTCCTCAGATGTTGGAAGGATTAGGAGAAAATCTTCAGGAACGTGATAGCGTTCTCGAAGGTAGGCTATCTTTCCTGGAGAAATGGAGCTGGGGACCAACTCCAGACTCACTACATCATTGGCCCCCGAGGGCCCTACATTTTTCCTTTGGCTTCCTACAGACTCGGCCATGATAGAAGAGCAAGACAAAGGAATGACAGGAAGATTCTACCTGTAGAAGGAAAGCTGGGCCAAAGTTGAAAGTTTGAGGATGAAGAAGCTTCCTCAACCGGGCTTTCTCTCTCCTCCTCAAAAGAAGACAGAGAGGGTCCCAAGCAACATCATAACCTACCACGAGCCCTCGAGATGATTGCGCAACCCCAAAATGACCCTAGAAAATGATTTGACATGGAATGGACCGAGAGTCATAATCTGTATAAATCAATGGCCATGGTGGAGCACGCATTTCATCCAAGGGACGGGGATGTACCACAATCGCCGCCCAGGTCCTAACCAGAAGATTGGTCAAATCGCCGCACAACAAAAAGAAGGAACAGTCCTTGGTGCGCCCACTCCTTTTTATCCCTCAATCAGGGAATGACAACTGTCCAGCGCCTGATCCTCGAATCAGCCGGCAGTTATGGCAAACAGTCCAATTAGAGTTTTTGTAATCATCCAGAAGGAAAATGATAAACCAGTAATACACCCACTCTTCGAGGCAAATCTTTTGCTTCGAAACCTGAGAGTAGGGGGCTACTGTTGGGATATGTTGGTCCAAGCACGAGCCGGCCATCGGTTCGGACCGGCCGAAGACATTTCTTCTGAACCACCAACTTCGGATCCAAGTGTTTGGGAAAAACCAAACAACCTACGGGCAAGCCGAAGCTCCTCATGGACCTACAGCATCTGAAGGCCAGGCCTTCGGATTACGTCTTCGGCCTTCGTCGAAGACCGAGTCCATCGGCCCCCGAAGACCTACCCTCAGCCTAATCTAAGGAACGACCCCCACCAACTCCCATAGACACGGTCTTCGATTCATGACAAGACACGGTTCTGGCCCATGACAAA
This sequence comes from Areca catechu, assembly GCA_021397845.1. Lineage (NCBI taxonomy): Eukaryota > Viridiplantae > Streptophyta > Magnoliopsida > Arecales > Arecaceae > Areca > Areca catechu. Next base: position 49,958,818 of record CM038046.1, on the reverse strand, counting down.
GATCAAGTTCTCGATCTATGCCGAACACAGGATCTCCGATCTGTCTCGAGAGGATCCGAGGATGAAGACATTTTTGATATGATTACGAGAATCTTCCTAAAAAGAGAAGTCTGAAGATAGATCCACGATCTGTCTCAAATCTCTACAAGCACGATAAGCAATGGTTACCAACGGTTACTATCGACTATCTCCGGGACACAATCACAGCGTGTAACTTCAGCTGCAACGTCTCCGGTCTGGCCGGAACCATTCGACGATAACCCACGATTGCGGATCATGGGAAGGATTTGACTCCCCATCGTAACCGCTAGGGAGAGGACAGAACCGTCGGCCAGACGGCCCCTTATAAATAATGGTAAGAGAGAAGGCTCAAGGTAAGGCACGAGATACTCTTGAAAACCAGAGAGTCCTTCTCCTCTCCATCGAATTCTCTTCCCCATTCTATGGCTGGAGCCCGTCTCTGATTTAGGCATCGGAGTGTCCCCCACCGGAGCAACTCCGGCCAGGGACTTGTTTTGCAGGTGAACCTGGGAGCGACCCCTTCGAACCAGAAACTTCATCCAGTCGAAAAGAGATTTCACGCCAACAACTACTATAGAAAAAATATTTTCAAAAATGAAGATTCACTACAACAAAAGAATGTATTACTGACCAAAATATAATTTGGTTGATAATAATTAAGCTCTTTACCAGCCAAATTATAATTATTTACGGCCAAAAAAGTTTTGGTATTATTTGAGATACTGCATGAAAAATTGGTGACCATTGTTTTTGTATTCACGACCAATTATATTTTTGTCATAAAAAAATTATTTATTAACCAAAATTTTAGTTGCTAAAATTAATAACAACCAAATATATATAGATTATTAAAAAATAATTTAATTTTTAAATTCATTATCAACCAAAATATAATTTGGTTGTAAAAAAAATGTAGTACCGACCAAAATACAATTTGGTTGAGAATAATTAAGCTTTTTACCAACTAAATTATAATTATTTATGACCAAAAAAATTGAGATATTGAACAAAACATTGGCAACCATTATTTTTGTATTCACGACCAATTATAATTTTGTCGTAAAAAAAATTATTTATCAACCAAAATTTTAGTTGCTAAAATTAATAACGACCAAATATATATATATTATAAAAAAATAGTTTAATTTTTAAATTTACCAAAATATAATTTGGTTGTAAAAAAAAATTAAATTTTGTTAAAAAAAAAACGTGCGTACCATCAGGATTTTTCTTTCCCTGCGCCTGGCCTTTTCCTTTCCACTCTTGCTCGTATATCCCTGTGCTCCCTGGCCTCTTCCTCTTCCTCTCTTCAGTAGCTCTTCCTCGATTCTACCTCTCGGATCGGTGAAGATGCGGCGGCGAGTGGCGGCAATGGCGAGCGACGACGAGTGGCGGCAATGGCGAGCGACGACGAGTGACGGCAGCGGCTTCCTCCACTTCCAGTCGTCATCCAGGTGAGTCGTCGAGTGATTTTTTTTTTTTGGATTGTGATATCTGTTGGAGAGGAGGGGTGTTGAAGGAGAGAGCAGAGCGGTGCATCCAAGGGTGGTGCGGGAGACGTCGGCGACGAGGCGATGGGCGAGGGAGAGGAATAGATGGGAGGGGCGGGAGGGGTTTAGAGATACGGAGATGGTAGGTGGATCGTGACTCGGTGTGGGACCGAGGGAGGACGCCGGCGAGGAGGGTCGTCACGATCTGGGGGGGACGGTGAGGGCCATCACGATCCATGGAGGGGGGCGGCGAAGATGCCGCCGAAGAGCTACGGGCCAAAAAATAAAAAGGGAAGTTTGGCAGAACATAGAGAGGGTAACAGAGCAGAGAGAAGGGATAGGGTGGGTCCTCGGATCGCCGGAGGGGGGGATTCGGTATGATCCAGATACCATTATCGCTTATAAGTTGCTGCCAGTGTATGTATTGACATCGATAAGGCATGAAATCTGCTGTGTTTTAAATTGTGGAAGAGCTGTAATTCATTGCTGGTGTTGGATATTTGATCTTCTTGAAATCCAGTGATTTTTATTCATTGTGTCTGCCCTTAAGCAGTCCAGATTTCTCTAAAGGTACTACGAACTTATGCTGGCCGCATTAATGGATGATGTCTATTAGATTTAGAAAAGAATGCTGACATAACAAACTCGTTCTGGGAAATCTGGGTTAATGACGGAGTTATTTGCCTTTAGGGTTGCAGGTCCTGCTACTGGCTATCTAGCGTTGATGTTTTTGCAATTCTGTCGTTTGTCAGGTTGGAATGCTTAGCACCCTGTCATTTTTTGAAGGTCTGGGAAGCAAGACTTAATTATCTAAACATGTACTATCAATCTAACATTTCTTTGTAGGAGTTTGCAGTTTGAAAATTCAAATTATTTTCATCTTGAAAAATGCTTTTGCTTTCCCACTAGAATTATAGGATCAAATTTCTTGTTTACATTTTATTGTGTATGTACGGCCATTGTAAACTCAAATGTAAAAGGAAAATACAGTGTGACGAGAAAAAGGAACTGCTCCAAGATTTACTTGATGTCATCAGTGTTGGCCATGTGATGCATGAATTTGGTGCATTGCACATTACTAAGGTTGGTTAATTTGCATTATTATTTACCTTAAGAAAGTTTTGGATGAAGTATGATGTTCTTATGAATGAGTTCTTGCTTTTAACGTTAATCGATGGACAACACAATTGTTTACTAGTAGTGCTCTAGTATGAGTTAGATATGGATTACTTAAAAAATCCATAAAGTCTTTCATGCAACAAGTCTCCCTAGACATGAGTATCTTACAAGCAGAAAATGACAACAACACTAACTACCTTGATTGCATTTGGTTTAGGAACAAGAAACATAGAAGGGGAATTATTATGCATATTGGAACGGTAATGTCATAAGTTATTCTTACTTTTATTTAGCTATATACTATTTTAGAAATAACTTTTAGTTGAATGTGATTTTGTTGGATTTACTCCGAGAATAATTTATGACAATTTTCTCTTTAAATGGATGTGCTTCGCATCATCAAGTTTAGCAACATAACTGTTCTTTGCTTAAACCTTAAACCTACTTTCTTAAAAGATGATTGGCAAACATAAAGCTTACATCAAGGGAAAAAAAAAAAAAAGGAACAGGAAGAAAAGATTGGCAAACCTAAGACTTATCCAAGCTTACAACATAACATGGAGTTTAAGAAACAAAACATGGACCGATCACCGAGACGCATTACTGCCAACAAGCCATATATATCTTATTGTCATTTTTTATGAAGTTACTCCATTTGAAAGTTTATAATAAATTAAGCAACAAATCATTTGACATGTTACTTAAATTACTAAAAGAAGCATTGCCAGAAGGGGAGACACTTCCTAAGTCCCATTATAAGACAAGAAATGTGTTGCATGGTTTGGGTTTGGGATATGAAGCTATTCATGCATGCAAGTATGATTGTGCATTATTTTGGAAGGAGTTTGAAAATCATGAAGAGTGTCCTGTTTGTTGTACATCTAGATGGAAAATCAATGATGGTAAGGGTAAGAAAGTGCCATATAAGATATTGCGTTACTTTCAATTAAAACCAAGGTTGCAATGCCTTTTTATGTCAAAGGAAACTGCTTTAGAGATGCGGTGGCATAAGGATAAACGTATAGATGATGGAAAGGTGTTGAGACATCCAGCCGACTCGGAAACTTGGAAAATGTTCGATAATGATTTTTCATGGTTTGCTGCAGATCCTCGTAATGTTAGACTTGGTCTTGCTACTGATGGTTTTAATCCATTTGGTAATATGAGTACATCATATATAGCATGTGGCCAGTTATTTTGGTGCCATACAACTTGCCCCCTTGGAAATGCATGAAGGAGAAATCTTTCATGATGTCATTGCTTATTTCAGGCCCCCTAGCACCTAGAAAAGATATCAATGTATATATGCAACCTTTGATAAATGAATTAAAAGACTTATGGGAAATTGGTGTGCAGACATATGATGCTTGTAGTACATCAAATTTTCAATTGCATGTTGCAATGTTGTGGACTATAAATGATTTTCCAGCATATGGAAATGTATCTGGATGGAGTACAAAAGGATATATGGCATGCCCAGTTTGTAATTATCAGACATGTTCTCATAAGTTAAGAAGTAAAATTTATTACATGGGGCATCGACAATACTTGCCACATGATCATAGTTGGCGAAAAAGTAAAAAGTTTGATGGAAAGATCGAGCATCGAATGCCGCCACAAGAGTTATCTGGGGATGATATATTGCGACAATTGGCAAGCTTAAAAGATATGCAACAAGGAAAGCATCCAAACAATAGAAAGAGAAAACGTTCTCCAGCTGAGTTGAATTGGACTAAACGAAGTATTCTTTTTGAGTTGCCATATTGGACAAAATTGAAATTGAGGCATAACTTGGATGTTATGCATATAGAAAAGAATATTTGTGATAACATTCTAGGTACATTGTTGAACATTGATGGAAAAACAAAAGATACTTTGAAGGCAAGGCAAGACTTGAAAGACATGAATATAAGGAAGGAATTACACTTAATACAGAGAAGTGATGGCTCATATATCATTCCACCTGCTTGTTATAATTTAACTAAGAATGAGAAACATATATTATTTGAGTTTTTTAAGTCAGTGAAGTTCCCAGATGGATATGCTTCAAATATCTCTTGGTGTGTGAATGTGAATGAAGGAAAAGTCATGGGTTTAAAAAGTCATGATTGCCATGTTATTCTTCAAAGGATACTTCCTGTTGGCATTCGTGGATGCTTGCGAAGGGATGTGTGTATTGCACTAGTAGAGTTGGGAGATTTTTTCCAAAGCTTATGTTCCAAGACACTTAATGTGGAAGAAGTACAGAAATTGAAAAAAGAAATTGTATTGATCCTTTGTAAGCTTGAAATGATTTTTCCACCTGCTTTCTTTGATGTCATGGTGCATCTGGCAATTCATCTACCCAATGAGGTAATACTTGAGGGTCCTGTACAATTCCGATGGATGTTTCCTATTGAAAGTAATGTGAATAGTTAAACTATAATTTATTTGTAGTTGTCATTGAGATAAGAAATGAATATATTTTTAACACATTATTTGTTTATTTGTTTCATTAGATTTTTGGGAAATCTTAAAAAAATGTGTAAAACAGAGCTCGTCCTGAAGGTTCAATAGCTGAAGCTTATGTTGTCAGTGAATGTTTAACTTTTTGCTCATTTTATCTTCATGGAATTGAGACTCATTTCAATAGAGAGGAAAGGAATTGTGACATAGTAGAAGATGGCGGGTTATCTATTTTCTCTCATAAATTTAGATCACTTGGAGCAGCAAAATATGTTCAAATGTCATCCAATGAACTCGAGATGGCTCATTGGTATGAGCTATCTAATTGTGAGGAGTTAGAGCTTTATCTTGAGTAAGTATTTATTAGTGCATATATCTTAGATGTACAAATCAATGAGCCTATGCTTGTAAATTAATTACAATGCTACTTGATAGAAAACATTTGGAGGATCTTAAGAGAGAATGCACAACTAATGTAGAGAGAAGACAAATGGAGCAATTTCCATCGTGGTTTAAAAAGCATGTAAGTAAATTATCATAATGTCGAGTGCATATCTACATTAACCATATATTAACTAAATATATCTTGTTTTTCTTTGTAGATGACATGCTTGTTCAACCAAAAGGCACCAGAAGCAACGGTGGCATTATATTATTAGCATGTGGACCTCACATTTGTGTTCGAAAATATACCGGTTACATTATCAATGGTATTAGGTTTCATACAAGAGATTGTGATGACCGCCATAGAAGACAAAATAGTGGGGTGACTGTAGAAGGAAATAATGGAGATGATGTCATTGACTACTATGGCATGATCAATGAGATCATAGAGTTAGAATATATTAGAGATAAGAGGGTAGTTCTTTTCAAATGCATTTGGTTTGATGTTGGGAATAAGAGGTCCAGCATACAAATAGATGGCAAGATTATTAGTATTAACGTGAGCAAAACATGGTTTGATAATGATCCTTTTGTACTTGCTATACAAGCAAAACAGGTCATCTATCTCAATGATACCAAATTAGGAAAAATTGGCGAGTTGTGCAAAAATTCAAACATCGGCATATATTTGATATTTCAGAAAATCAAGATAATGAGCTAAATGTGAATGATGAAGTGTATCAAGATAATAAGCTGAATGTAAGTGATTCAATTGCTGAAAATCTAGATATTGAACCTGCGGTTAGACGTGATGTTGATCCAGATATTATTGAAGCTAATATAGTACACACAATAGATGGAGTGCATGAAAAGGTCAATGAGTTTCTCACAGATGATGATTTAGAAGATGAAACATTGATAGAATATTGTGATGATGCAGACATAACTACTTATGATGATCATGACAGTGACATTGATGAAGATACATAGTTAATATCTTCATTTTCATGTAATAAATGATTATACACCATCTTTATTTTCATCATTATTTTTTTATATTTGCTTGTGTTCATTATTTGTACTAACTTGTTTAACTATTTATTTGTAGTGATACTTGAGAATGGTTCCAGGATTGAAATGCTGTACAAGGGCCAATTCCAAAAATGTTCATTCCACCGAACCTACCCCAATAATAGAGCCATCTACATTTTTGACTCAACAAAATGCTTCTAACTCACCCCCATTGAGTTTATAGTACCACCTAGTCAGCCCAGTTCTATAGCTACAAATGAGCCATGTGTGCCACTTAATACATCTAATTCTGCACAAGGTGATATGGTTATTTTTTAATTAAGTCCTTTGATTTCCAAAGAAAAAAATTTCTTATTTATATTTTCAAATGTTTACAGGTTCTGCATCAACGAGGAAGGGTCGTGGTCCTACACGCGGTATTGGTTTGAGTAAGATGAAAAAAATACTAGGTAAAAATCTGACAGTAGTGATTGATGAAGATCAAGGGAGAGTTCATCGAGTGCAATCGACAAAATTCTCTAGTGAAGTGGGTTTTGTTTCTCGTTAATGTATGCGTGTGCCTAAAAAATTTAAGGATATAAATGAAGATGACTTAAATCCAGCATTTGATAGGTTGGAGGTAAGACATTTTTTATGAATTTTCATATAAAGTTATAGAATCTTGTTATGAACATGAGGACATTGAAGTATTCTTATGTTTCCCATGTAAGAGCCAATTCTTTTGCACATTATATGTTTCTTATAGTTGAAGATTACTGCATGCATATAGAATGATGGTGCTTTTTTTTTGTTTATATAATTTATAAAGCAAATTGAAGATTCAGGATTTGAGAGAGGACTTGGAAGTAGCGAAATGTGTGATTTAAAGGATGCAAGCACATGGCAAGGATGTGAGGTCAAACTTACGAAAGCATTATTTGAAATTTAGCTCTGATGTAGAAGCAAGGTGAAATAAGCCTGTCAATATATTTCAACAGAATTGGGATGAGCTATGTGATTATTGGTCTAATCCTCGTGTGAAGGTTTATAAACTTCTACCTAGTAACAAAATTTGATTTTTTGTTTTTATTAGTCCATATGCTAACGAACATAGTTACTAACATTTGAAAGTTGTTTGTATTTTTTTATCTCAAGGAAATTTGTTCAATCAATGCTGCAAATCGAGCAAAGGCAAAGATGATGCATAAAATAGGATCTATGGCATTTGTAGCAGTGCGACATGAGATTGTAAGAGACTATTTTATAACTTTTATATTATTAAACATAGTTTAGGCTTTTAATAAATTTATTGACTTTGGTGTACTATTTGTTGACTCCACTAATTGATTTTGATGATAAGCAAAGCAGGTAAGTATAATTGGAGGACTAATGATTTGCTTTAAGTGTGTTTTCATTTAAAGGATGCTCACAAAATTTGAAGAAGCCCAATTGTGTTGAAGAACCAAGTTTGAATAGAATGATTGCACAAAACAAGACTTGGACACTCAAAGAGTTGGTTGAATGGATGACCAAGGCAAATGAAAATATGTTCCAGCACAAGTTCAGCAAATTCTATACCTTTTTGATGATATGTCGACTCAAGGTGTCGACACATGACATGATGTATCGACACATAAAGATGGTGTGTCGACTCAGACCAGCACGCAGCGAAATTTCTAATGGCATAGATGATGTGTCCACACATGGACCTTATGTGTCAACTCAAGGTGTCAACACATGGATCAACACATCGCCTGAGAATTTTAAGCCACAGAACTTGCAGAAATTGAAGGAACAGTTGATGTGTCGACACACGGACCTAATGTGTCGACTCAATATGCTGACTCAACTGAGAATGTGTCGACTCAGCTAATTTTTTCAGAGAATCTGAATGGAACATTTTGAACTTGTGTCGACTCAAGAAGAACATGTGTCGACCTAATGTGTCGACACATGAAGAAAAAGTGTCGACACATGGAGTTCTGACAACAGTAATGACTAGTTTTTTCAAGTGCAGAACTCTCCCAAATGCCCTCCAACAGCTAGTTTTTCAAGTATAACGGCTATATTTCAGTTTTGGAGGCTTGGGAAGGAATATAAAGGCTCCAAATCAAATCAAGACAACAACTATTCACAAATATTGAATATCCAAAAGAGTTTAAAGAGGAAAGAAGAGAGAAGAGCCTTAACTCCTATTCATTCAAAGCTCAACCACTCTCAAGCCAAGAGAAGCCTTCCAAGCATTCAAAGCTATCAAGTGCATTGAAGATCATTTAATCTTGGACATTCAAAAGGCTTCAACAAGAACAAAGCAATACAACTTCGAGCTACATCGACTTATTTGCTTTTTAATTGAAAGCTTACATTGGTTCTTTATTTCTCCATCTTTTATCTTGTAAAGGTTATTGGTAAGCCTTGAAAACCAATTAGGTTGGTGGTTAGCCCGCAAAACCACTTAGGTTCTTGGTTAGCCCGGAAAACTAAGGGAGATTTTTGGTTAGCCTTGTGAAAACCAATTAGGTTCTTGGTTAGCCCGTAAAACCAAGTGAGGTTGTAACTTGTGAGCCTTGTAAAAACAAGTCAGGTTTTGATTAGTTAGCCCAGAAAACTAATCGACTGTAATTATTCGATTATAGTGAATTTCCAAGAGGATCTTGGGGAGTGGATGTAGGTGCATTGTTGGCACCGAACCACTATAGATTATTGTGTTTGTGATTGTTTGTTATCTCCCTCCTTGCTCTTTACTTTATTGCTTATTATATATAATTTCCACTGCATCTTTACATTAGAGCATTGCACTTTAATTATAGTACCTTATTGAATTGAATTGTATATCTTGTCTTGTGTAGTTTGCTACTTATTTTATTAAGCTTAGCTTTAAATTTTTTTTAGACCCAATTCATCCCCCCTCTTGGATTACTCTCTGGGCAACAAGTGGTATCAGAGCCTTGTTCTCAGTATATAGGCTTTACTGCCTTGAGTAAAGATCTATGGCAACCCTTATTGGTACTAGTGTAGTTGAGGGACAAGCCTCAAACAGACCATATTTCAATGGTGCAAATTACATTTATTGGAAAACAAGGACGAGAATTTATATGCATTCTATAGATTACAATTTATGGAGAGTAGTTGATAAAGGTCCTCATGTTCCTTCGATGGTGGTTAATGGTGTTTCCATCCCAAAACTTGGAGAGGATTGGGATGAAAATGATATTAAATAATCTAAGATCAATGCTAAGGCAATGAATCTCTTATATTGTGCATTAGATCATAGTGAGTTCAATAGGATATCTACATGCACGTCCGCCAAAGAAATATGGGACACACTTGAAGTTACCCACGAGGGTACCGATCAAGTGAAGAACACTAAGGTCAATATGTTAGTGCACACATATGAGATGTTCCGGATGGAACCAAATGAATCTATTACTGATATGTATACTCGTTTTACAAATATTGTAAATGCTATGAGGAGTCTTGGTAAAGTCATATATAATGTTGATCTTGTGAATAAAATTCTTAGGTCACTACCGACATCATGGGATCCAAAGGTGATCACAATTCAAGAGGTAAAAGATGTAGACAAGCTTCCACTTGAGCAGCTAGTAGGATCGCTTATGACCTATGAGCTCAACTTGAAACAGAAATCAATGGACTTGGATAAAAAGAAGAAGGGGATTGCTTTTAAATTTAATATTCAAGAAGAATCCTCGATTGATGAGTCCGATGATGATGAAGAATCCCTTGCCCAAAAATTTAGAAGATTCATGAAGAGGAAGAAATTTCCCTACAAGAAGAAATTCTAATCTAAAGAAAAGGGAAAGGAAAAAGAAAAGGAAAAGGAGAAAGGAGTACCTATATGCTTCGAGTGCAAGAAGCCCGGACACTATAAATTTGATTGTCCTCTTCTCAAGAAATCAAGGAAGAAACTAAGGAAGAAAGCAATGATGGCCACGTGAGTGATAGTGAAGACTCCAGTATAGAAGAAGAGCAGATTGAAATTGCAAATCTCTACTTCATGGCACATCAGGATAACGAAGAGGTATGTTCCGACTCTGAAGTTGATTTTACTTTTGATGAGCTTAGAAGTGCTTTTGAAGAATTGATGCATGATTATAAGTTAATATCATCTGAAAATAAGAAATTAAAAAGGCATGCTAATAGTTTCTCATTAGAAAACAATTCTTTGCTTAATGATGTCAGTTCTTTGAAAATTAAGCTATATGTTTTGGAAAAGAAGAATAATGCTTTAGCTATGAAAAATGAAGATCTAAAAAGACCTAAACATGTTGTTTCTAACAATGATCTTTTAAAGAAAAACAAGGATTTGGAACTTGAAAATGAAAAATACAAAAATGAACTTGAGAAAATCAAACCTTTTGTTGATAAGTTCACCTTTAGTTCAGAAAAGCTGAATTTACTTTTGAATAATCAACGAGCAGTTTTCAACAAGGCAGGTTTAGGATATAAACCTCAAAAGAAATAAAAGTATTTCAGAAATTTTTTTTGTACCTGCATAATCTAGTATCACTTGTTTTACTTGCAAAAAATTAGGTCATAAATCATATCAATGCAGTTTTAGAAAAATAATGTCTGTTGGTAAAATGTGGGTTCCAAAAGGAACCATTTTGAATGCTAACCTGAAAGGATCCAAGTTAGCTTGGGTACCCAAAAACAAAGCTTGATCTTATTGCAGGTGTGTCTTGTAACCAAGAAAAATAAACGAATTTGGTATCTTGATAGTGGTTGCTCAAGGCACATGACTGGAGATGTGAAGCAATTCACTTCTCTTGAAGCTTTGAATGGAGGGAGTGTGATCTTTGATGATAATGGTAAAGGTAAAATCATTGAAATTGGTAAGGTTCATATAACTCCTTCTAATAGTATTAGTAATGTACTTCTAGTAGATGGTTTAAAGCATAATCTCTTAAGTATTAGCTAGTTTTGTGATAAAGGTTTTCAAGTAGTTTTCAAATCATTATATTGCATGATTTCTAGTCCAGATTTAAATGGAGTACAATTCATCGAAAAAAGGCATGGAAATATCTATCTTGTAGATCTTGATGATCTATCTTTACCTAATGGAGAATGCCTTGTTGTAATGAATTCTACCAAAGAAGATACTAGTTGGTTATAGCATAGAAGGTTAGGGCATGCTAGTATGTACCTTATTTCAAAATTTTGTAAAAAGAATTTAGTTAAAGATTTACCTGAAATCAGTTTTGAAAAAGTCAAAATTTGCTAAGCATGTCATTTGGAAAACAAGTCAAAACTTCTTTTAAACCAAAAGGATTTGTAACCACTAGTAGACCACTTGAACTACTCCATATGGATCTCTTTGGACCAACTAGAACATCAAGTCTAGGAGGCAAGAGATATGGATTAGTTATTGTGGATGATTTTTCGAGATTTACTTGGATTTTCTTTTTAGCACAAAAAGATGAATCTTTTTTCGCATTCATAAAGTTTTATAGAAAAGTTTCAAACGAAAAATGTGTTTCAATCGTTTGTATTCGTAGTGATCATGTAACCGAATTTGAAAATCAAGATTTCGAAAACTTTTGCAATGAAAAAGGCATAGAACACAATTTCTCTGCACCTAAGACACCTTAGCAGAATGGGGTAGTAGAAAGGAAAAATCACACTTTAGAAGAAATGGCAAGCACTATGCTTTGTGAAAACAATTTGCCAAGTTATTTTTGGACTGAAGCTATAAATATAGCTTGTTATATTTTGAATCGAGTTTTGATACGCCCTATTTTAAAGAAAACTCCATATGAGCTTTGGAACCAAAGAAAACCAACCTTGAAATATTTCCGAGTTTTTGGTTGTAAGTGTTTTATTTTGAGCAATAGAAAAGATCATCTAGGAAAGTTCGATGCCAAGTTTGATGAAAGTATCTTCTTAGGATACTCTACATAAAGCAGGGCATATAGAGTATTTAACAAACGGACTTTAGTTGTAGAAGAGTCAGTACATGTTGTATTTGAAGAATGTTCTAACAAGTCCTCGAGAAAAGAGGATACATTTGATGAATGTGCAGGTGCTGACAAACTTCAGAAGCTGACATTGGATGATCAAGCTTAACCAAATGAAGAGAATTAGGACAAAGGTGAGAAACAAAATGACACTCCAGTGCATCATGATCTACCTAAGGAGTAGAGGTATGCTCATGGACACCCTAAGAAATTAATCTTAGGTGATCTATATAAAGGGGTAAGAACTAGAGCTTTTATTAGAAATAAATGTGATTACATAGCTTTTGTATCTCAAGTAGAACCTAAATATTTTGAAGAAGCTGAAAAAGACTCTAATTGGATCGATCATATGCAAGAAAAATTAATACAATTTGACAGAAATAATATTTGGACACTTGTAGAATGACCATCTAATGTTTCTATTATTGGCACTAAATGGGTATTTAGGAATAAATTAGATGGAAATAGTTTTGTCATTAGAAATAAAGCTAGGATAGTTGCTAAAGGCTACAATCAGGAGGAAGGGATTGACTTTGATGAAACTTTTGCTCCTGTTGCTAGACTTGAAGCAATTAGACTATTGTTAGCTTTTGCATGTTTCATGAACTTCAAATTATTTCAAATGGATGTTAAGAGTGCTTTCTTAAATGGGTTTATAAATGAAAAGGTTTTTGTTGAACAACCAATCAGATTTAAAAATCATGCACATCCTGATCATGTTTTCAAATTGCACAAAGCACTTTATGGATTAAAGCAAGCACCTAGAGCATGGTATGAAAGGTTAAGCAAATTTCTTATTGAAAATGAATTTTCTGGAGAAAATGTTGACAAAACACTATTTTTAAAAAGGAAAGACAATGATTACTGGTAGTACAAATATATGTTGATGACATCATTTTCGGTGCTACTAATGAAATTCTTTGTCAAGAGTTTGCTAAGCTTATGCAGGGTGAGTTCGAGATGAGCATGATGGGAGAACTCAACTTCTTTCTCGGACTTCAGATTAAGCAAACTTCAGATGGTATCTTCATCAACCAAGCTAAGTATACAAGAGAAATTATTAAAAAGTTTGGGATGAAGACTACTAAGTTAATAGGTATGCCTATGAGCCCCTCATGTAAACTAGATAAAGATGAAAATGGTAAATCTGTGGATCAGAAATTATATAGAGGCATGATAGGCTCTTTACTGTATCTTACTGCTAGTAGACCAGATATTATGTTTAGTGTTTGCATGTGTGCTAGATATCAGTCTGAACCTAAGGAATCACATCTTATAGCTGTTAAGCGCATAATTAGATATCTGTCTGGCACTATTAGTATTGGTTTATGGTATGCTAGAAATTCTTCTACTGAATTGATTGGATATTCTGATGCAGACTTTGCTGAAAGTAGATTAGATAGAAAGAGTACTAGTGGAACTTGCCAATTTCTTGGGGTTAACTTAATTTCATGTTTAGCAAGAAATAAATTTCAGTTGCACTATCTACAGCTGAGGCTGAGTATATTACAGTAGGAAGTTGTTGTGCTAAAATCTTGTGCATTAAGCAACAACTTGAAGACTTTGGAATCAAGTTAGCTAGAACTCCTATTAAATGTGATAATACCAGTGTAATTTGCTTGACTAAAAATCCTGTTCAACACTCTAGGAGCAAGCACATAGAAATTAGACATCACTTTATTAGAGATCATGTTGAAAACAATGATATTTTACTTGAATTTATATGTACTGAATTTTAATTAGCTGATATTTTAACTAAACCTCCTTGGAAGATCGATTCTGTATGATTAGAAGAGAGCTAAGGATTATCAATCCCTTTGATTAAATCTTTTCTCCAAATTTGACTCAAATTAGATCTATTCAATCTTATTTTTGATGAATCGTGATTAATCATTGATGATTTGACTCCAAATACATGTTGTTTCAATTGATTTTGATCATTCTGTGAAATTCTAAATTTTTCAGTTTTTAAGTCAATGTGTCAACACATCATGAGTCGACACATAATGTATCGACACATGCATGAGTCGACACATGCCTGACGGAAAACTGAGATTTTAAGGGTTTCTGAACCATTTTTTCCCCAAAAATCATTTTCCTTCGAGCCGACACCTTGATCCCATGTATCTATACTGTTCATCCTCCCATTTCTTGGTTTTTAACCATGGATTTCTTGGATTTGAGACCTTGGTAGCCATTTTTGTTGGATTTCCCTCTAGGTTTTAGCTCCTAAACCCTAGAAACTCCCTATTTCCACCAAAAACCTTGCCCAAACCTTGATTATTGACAATGGGCCCTCGCAAGCAAGTTGTTCGCATACCGCGACAGTCACAGCATGAACAAGAGCGGAGAACGAAGGCACGACACGAGTCTAGGGATCCAGATCTGCCAGCACGACAGTTGTATTTGCACCCTCTAGTCGGATGAGCTCCAAGATAGTGGTTGGAGGATGCCGAGTGGACTTCTCTTTCTTGGACCAGTAGCATTTTCGGATAGGAGAGTAGATCCAACATGCTGGTTTTGCATCTTTCTGTTCGCTCAGCAAGAGATACTATCCCGGGCTGATGAGAGAGTTCTACGGATCACTTGCCCGCGGATCAGATAGCTGGATTGCTCAGGTCAGGGGATGGGATATTCTTATTTCAGCAGAGATTCTGAGCAAGGTATGGGATATACCCATGACTGGATCAGTTATGGACAGTCTGTTGGATAGAGTTAGTGGGCTCCAATATATTTTTGAGTCTGATACCTTACTAGAGGGAGCCACTATTCCTGCTTCGAGACTGTCTACGAAGATAAGACAGCTACATCACATTGTTTCCCGGATCCTTCTACCGAAGACCGGTCGATTTGACTACATTGTCGAGTGAGAGTTGCTCATGATGGTCTCCCTGATTTAGCGGATGCCGATTTGTCTTCCTATTCTAATGATCCATCAGATTACTAAGGCGGCATCTAGTCAGCGACTCTGTTTACCGTATGGCATGGGTTTGACAGTACTATTCAGAGAGTATGGAGTCAGCTTCCAGGATGAGCCATATCATACCTTGATCCATACCGATGTATATGACATCAGGTCACTACATCGCATGGGTTATCATTTAGTCCGAGGCCAGTGGACATGGAGGACATCAGGACAGGCCGAGGATGCAGCTGACATTGATGAGGACACAGTAGAAGAGGAGCGAATTCTTTTCGGTGAGGCTGGACTGAGCGAAACACAGCCTGAGACGGCAGCACAGCTAGCTTAGTCAGATCCTTCTACATCTGCCCAGCCACAGCCATAGCCAGAGCAGACGGAGACTCCTGGTATTTCAGATACTCTAGAGGACAGAGTCAGACGTATAAAGATCGATGTTTTCATCATGAGACAACGTCTAGACATCTTTATTGTTGAGACAAGAGAGAGCCACATTGGTCTTCGTGATGGTATTTTGGCTATTCTCTCAGCATTGTCCAGAGCTTCTACGAGTGCTCCTGCTGCAGACAGTTCCTGCTTCTGTTGATGCACCTGCTCCAACACCAGCTGATGACATTGATGATATTGATACTGGTGCTGAGACTACTATTGGAGATGGAGTTGGAGATACTATAGTTGGAGATATTGATGGAGATGAGGTGTCTGACTCCGACCGGTTTGATATTGATGATCTTATGTCAGAGCCAGTTGTAGAGGTGACTGCGAGACCTGTTGATCCATCCTTCTCACCTGCTCTGATACCTGATCCATCCTCTCCTTCCAGATCGCTTGATCACACTTCAGTTCCAGTTCCGATTCCTATTCTTAGTCCTGTTGTTGACCTACCTATTACTGATTTACCTACTATTGATTCTCCTGACATTTATACACCTATCATTCAGACACCCACACTAGATACATCTATTGTACATACACCAATACTTTCTATAGCTAATACTATTGTTCTTGATACACATGTATCATCAACTGTTATACATATTTTTGATAGTCCTACCCTTCATACTTCATCAGTCATTCGAGAGCTTGGATTCTATACACCCGGCTTTCAGCATCTCGATTCAGGTCCCACTTTTGATCGTACTCCTGCTCTAGCTGTTGTTGAGATAATTTGCCTGATCAGTTCAGTTCATGCGAAGGACGTAGCTTCTACCTCTACTGCTTCAGCCAGAGGTTGGACCTATATTCGTCACAGAAGACGTGGACGCCGTACCCCTCCTCAGCTGACCAGGACCAAACTTCGAGATCTTCGACCACGATGGCCGCGAGCTCGATCTTTTACTGATACCAGACCGATCGAGATCGGATCATCTTCTGATGACTCGATGGATGAGGATTAGGACACTGATTATTTCTTGATAGTTTTATATTTCTAGATAGTTTACTTTCATGCTTACATGTACTTTTATCTTTGTTGTACAAGTTGTTGACATATATGAAAAACCTTGTGTTTTCTCATTTCTATATCTTTGATGTCTTGAATTGCTTTTATACATTCAATGACTATGCTTTGTCTTCTTTAATTCATTTCCCTTACTTCCTACCTTTTTAATGATAACAAAAAGGGGGAGTAATTCATGATGTTATTTAAGTATAAATGTGTTTACTTCTCCAAAGCTTTTACTTTTTGAAAACCTGAATTTATGAAAGGGGGAGCTTCACCTTTTAGTCAATGTAAATTTGATTCTCAAAACCCTTCTTTCAATGTTTTTTTGAAACGATTCTTTCAAATTTTGTTATGAATCATTAATTCAGGGGGAGCTTTGTTAATTGCTGAAACATTCTGGTGTGGACACCAGGATTCGATAGAGGCTCCTCAACCCTCTGTGGATCTCAGATTAGGGTTCCACTTCTATGAGTCTTGTAATAAGGCTATGAGCCAAAGCAATTTCATAATTTCTAGTCATGTAGCTAGTCTAAGTTTGTTTAGTCTTGTACCTTGACCAATTTGGGTCAAGTTAGGTCATGAGTCCTGTATTTATTTTTGGTTCGAGTCTGAGTTTGGACTGGGCCCAAGCCCAATTTAAGTCAACCTAGCTTTCAAGACCTAGTCAAGTCCTTGTGGGCCAACCCACCTCTTTCACTTGGAAAGATGCCAACTCAGGTGCCACCTCTGCTACCTATGTGGCGCCACATCAGTTGCCACTTGGGCATCCAAGGAGAGAAACAAGGTGGCGCCCTCATGCTTTCCACATGCCCTCCCCTTGCCTTTTTCTCTTGGGCGACCTTGGAAGGAGGAGACATCATTCCCCTCTTCCCTCCCCCACATCACGCCATGATCCATCAAATGTGGGGCGTTGAAGATCCTTAAAGAGACCAAGACACAAAGCAAGCCCCCTTCCAAGCCTTCTTCCCAAAGTGTTCATGCAAGGATGGAAGGTCAAAGGACACACTCCCCTCTCCAAGCCCTCAACCATGCAACTCCCAAAGCTCCCTCCACTTGGTCGGCCTTGAATCACTCCAAAGAGGGGCGTTGAAGAATCCAAGGGAACACATCCCTTCAAGCAAGCCATGTTCCACGTTTTCTTCCCAAAATGAGCATGCTAATGAAGGAAGTCAAGAGGCAAATCCCCCTCTCCAAGCCCTCCCACATGCCATGCCCAATCCAAGTCCCTTTGGTCGGCCAAAGAGAGGAGAAGGTCAAAGGTTTTTGGCACCCGTAAGAAAGCTTGTAATTTTGTTTCATTTGAAATTCAAATGGGCCTTGGGTGCCTATTTAAAGGACCCAATCCCTCCCTTGTAAAATGATTGAATGGTTAATGAAAAAAAAAGAGTTTGAGTCTTCTATCTTCCAACCCTTGTCTCTTAGACTAGGTTGAGTGAAGTTGCCATCGTCCCCAAGGACATCGAGTGATGTGAGGCCACTTGTCCGTCGTCCCAGGGTGTCGCGAATCCTTCATCCTCCTGGATGTCGCATGGTGTGAGGCCACAATCCTTCATCCTCCAGGATGTCATGGGGTGCGAGGCTCCAAGTTATCTCCATCTTTGACTTCGGAATCCAGCCGGACACTGGGCTCGAAGCCCCTTCCCAACCCCATCTCAGTTCCTTTCTGTGCATCTCTCCATTTCGCTGATCCTTATTTTGTTTGCCTACAGGTCCTCCCTAGCATCTCAAGCACCGGAGATAGTTGGCTTTTCCATCGTGACCTTCTGACCGAAAGCCAGTGCTTCCATGGGTTCGACTGCTCGGGCATCCAGGCCGCATCCACCGAGTTGAGCGATCTCTGCATCGGGCGCTTCAGACGTGTGAGGTTTGCTCTCTCTATCTCCTAAGTAGGTATTGTATTTCGAGCTAGTCCTACCGGGGTTTCTTAATCCCAGGATTCTGTTCTCGTTCTCACTGTTTAGGGCTTTGAACTGCTTGTGTAAGCTTCCGTTACTCATCTTTCTTATTTCTTGCCTTTGCTTGTGATCGGGAATCAACACCCTAAGAAAAACAACAAAAAAAACTCATCAACCCTAAAAAAGAGTTCCTTTATTAGCACCCATACTAGCATCCCTAGCCCGGCCCCTTCTACATCCACACCATTTTTTGGTATCAGAGCAAGGCTAGGACTAGTGCATTTTGTTTTCTTTCATTTTCTGCATTCGGGTCAGCCCGTATATGGTCTGATCATTGGATTGTTTCTCTCCGTAGAGACTTCCAAATTTCATGATTTTTATTTTGTTAGATTGCATTAAAATCAAAGTATTTTTTTCTATTCTCTTAGATTTTATTTCAATTTGTAGAATTTCTACAAGCCGAAATACTATCTGAGAAAATCTCAGGTCTGAAATTTCAGCAAGCATCTCATTCATCCATCTAGTTTATTTCTTGCATTTAGGGGCACATTTTAATTCCTGCATTTTGTTTAGCATTCACACATCTAAAAGACACAAAAAAATAAGAAATTTGTAATTCATTTCATTAGTCATTTTTGTGCTTCATTTTGCATAACTTATCTTAAGGGCATCAAATTAACATAGGGTCAGGATTTCATTACCTGTCCCTAGCCCAAAAAACCACCACCCGACATATCGAACCCTAGACATTAACTAAAATCGATTAAACGTTTAATCTGCTCTAGTGAGCTAGGGACACCCACGAAGTTGGGTCGACCCAAGTGCCGAGCCAAGCTAGATTGCTTGTTGGTGTGTGCTTGAGTAGCTGGTGTCTAGGCAAGTGGTTCAGGGACTAGAGCCCGAAGGGAAGTGGGTTGGTTCGCTTACCTGGCCAATTTCTAATTGGTGTCTAGGCAAGCAAAGAGGAACCTCCACTCACCTTACACTTACCTGGCCAGGTGCCAAGTTACTACTTCCAGGTTTATCTTCTTGACTTTACATTTGGAGAGATCTCCTAGGTCTAGCAAACCGTAGCATCGTTGTGTTACATGTGCACTAGATCAGGAACCTCTTTTCACCCACCTTCTCCACCCTCTACTGAAACCATGGACCAGCTGTGAGCTGACATTGGAGCCCTAACTCAATCCATGACCCAGTTAGGTAACCAGTTGAATAATAGACTAGATAAAATAGAGGCCAGACTGAGACCTCTAGAGGAAGCTGCTAGGCCCCGACCTGAACCCAGTCCTGAGCCCCTCATCCCAGGAGAAACCTGCCATAAGACCCTTACTTTGAGGATGACTTTGGGAGAGACCCTGACCCCTTTGTTGATACCCGTCCTAGGAGACCCAATCTGGAGGATCGTGAAGAAAGGGCCCTTAGGAGCATCAAGCTTGAGGCACCAACTTTCGATGGTAGCTTAGATCCCAGGGTGTATGAAGATTGGGAGTCTGCTATGGTGCAGTATTTTGACTGGTACTCTATATCTGAAAGAACTAAGTTTAAGTTTGCCAAGCTTAGGTTGGTTCACCAAGCTAGGTTGTTCTAGAACAGTGTTGAAAATTACATAGAGCAGAAAGGCCAATTACCCATAACCGCCTGGGGGGAGATGAGAGATAAGCTTAGAAGGAAATACTTACCTGCATCCTACACCTAGAAACTGTTGGACCAATGGCAAACCTTAAGTCAAGGGAGTAAGAGTGTGGCCGATTACATCGCCAAGTTTGATGAATATGTTATGCGATGTAAGGTTGTTGAATCACCTGAGGTAACCCTGTCTAGGTTTAGGGCTAGCCTACACCCAGACATTCAAGGAGAGCTATATTTTAGAGCAACCAGAACCTTGGAAGAAGCTTACCAAGTTGCTAGGCTTTATGAGCGTTTCTAGAGAGCTCCTACCTACAGAAGACCTGAGCCCTTTAGAAACCAGAACCGCATCCCTGGATCCACCCAAAGTTACAGCCAGGCTTACCCGAGTCGACCAAGCCCAAATCGAACTGACCCAAGTCGACCAAATGTAGCCCGACCCAGTCCTAGTCATCCCAGCCTGAACTGATCCCAATACAGTAAAGAGGAAAAGGGTAAGGCTGTTGAAGTCCAGAGGAGACCCGATCTCCAAGGTAAATGCTTTAGGTGTCATAAACCTGGACATTTTGCTAGTCAATGCATCACCCCTGCCCTACTCATAGAAGAATCAACTAAGACTGAACCCGAACCAATTGTTGACCCTGAGGAGGACGTCTATGATCCCGAAAATCAATTATTGGAGGAGTACGAGGGAGAGGAAGAAGTGTATGAATCTGAAGACCTTGTAGGGATAGTCCGATGCATCCTAGCCCAAAACATAGTACAGGAAGACTGGCGTAGGACCAACATCCTACAGACCCTGATCAAGCTAGGAGATAAGGTTTGTAAGGTCATCATTGATAGTGGAAGCTGTGTTAATGCCCTTTCCTTAAGTACAGTCAAATCTTTAGGACTAGCCACAGTTCCCCACCCCAACCCTTACAAAGTCTCCTGGATAGATTCAACTTCAATCCTCGTAAAATCTAGTGCCAAATCAAGATAAAAATGAGTTCCTATGAAGAATCGATTTGGTGTGACGTCTTACCCATGGGTGTGGGTAGTATCATTCTAGGACGGCCCTAGCTTTTCGACCATGATGCCACCCTTTATGGTCAATCCAATACCTGTGTCTTTTTCCACCAAGGGAAAAAGATCACAATTAACTCAATCCAACCTAAGGACCCCGTCAAGAAAGGATCTAGTAGCCTTAAGGAGAAGAAAGCAGAAGTCAACCTGATCACACCTAAGGAGCTAGAGAAAGAGATTTTAGAGGGAGCCCCTGTTTGGATTCTAGCCACCAAGGAGAGTCACGAGCCAACCAATGTAGAACACCCCCAAGAGGTAGTAAAGACTCTAAAATAATTTGAGGATGTTTTCCCGGAAGAATTACCTGATCAACTGCCACCCCTTAGGGACATCCACATGCTATAGATTTGGTCCTAGGATCCACTTTGCCCAACCTACCCCACTATAGGATGAACCCCACTGAACATCAGGAACTTCAGAAACAAGTGGGAGAGCTGCTTAGGAAGGGTTTTCTTAGGGAGAGTTTAAGTCCCTGTGCCGTCCCTGCCCTACTTACCCCTAAGAAAGATGGGACCTGGAGGAAGTGTGTTGATTGCAGGGCTATCAACAAAATTACAATCAAATATAGGTTTCCTATTCCCTGCCTAGAAGATATGCTCGATATGATGGCCAGTGCCACTATCTTTTCCAAGATAGACCTCAAGAGTGGTTACCACCAGATTAGAATTCGACCGGGGGATGAATGGAAGATAGCATTTAAGACTAAGGATGGTCTGTTCGAGTGGGTAGTGATGCCTTTCAGGTTGTCTAATGCACCCAGTACCTTTATGAGAGTCATGACCCAAGTCTTGCGCGAGTTCACGGGAAAATTCCTTGTAGTATATTTTGATGACATCTTGATCTATAGCAAGACCAAAGAGGACCATCTTCACCACTTAAGGTTAGTCTGCCAAACCCTTAGGGAGAATAGCCTTTACGCCAACCCTAAGAAGTGTGAATTTATGACAACTATGGTTATCTTCTTAGGCTTTGTAGTTACCCCTAAAGGAGTTTCAACTGATCCCGAAAATATCAGAGCTATAGTTAAATGGCCTATCCCTGCTAGCATCCATGATGTACGTAGTTTCCATGGCCTAGCCATATTTTATAGATGTTTCATTCGGGGATTCAGTTCAATTGTAGCACCTATAACTGACTGCATCAGGAAGGAAGGTTTTCAATGGACTAAAGCTGCAGACAAAGCCTTCATTGAAATTAAGGATATAATGATACAAGCACCTGTCCTGAGATTGCCATATTTTTCTAAGGTTTTCAAGGTTGCTTGTGATGCTTCAGGAGTTGGGATTGGTGGAGTACTTAGTCAGAAGAATCACCCCGTGGCCTTCTTTAGCGAAAAACTTAATGAGGCCAAAATTAAGTACTCGACTTACGATAAGGAGTTTTATGCAGTTGTCCAAGCCCTTAGGTACTGGAGGCACTACCTGTTATCCCATGAGTTTGTCCTGTTTTCAGACCATGAAGCACTTCGATACCTGAACTCCCAGAAGAGATTGAACCCTAGGCAAGCTAAGTGGGTCGAGTATATCCAAGCCTATACCTTTGTGCTTAAACATTGTGCTGGTACTGAAAATAAGGTAGCTGATGCCCTTAGCCGTCGTGCCCTTTTGTTAAACACAGTTAGGACTGAGGTTGTAGGATTTGACCGACTTAAGGAGCAATATGAATCTTGTCTTGACTTCAGTGAGATCTTCCAGTCTAAGCTTCAAGAACCATTTAGTGCCCATAGTGACTATACCTTACAGGATGGTTATCTTTTCAAGGGTAATAAGTTGTGCATTCCCAAGACTTCCCTTCGAGATTTTTTAGTGTGGGAAACCCATGCGGGAGGCCTAGCTGGTCACTTTGGTAGGGAGAAGACCATTTTAGCTATTGAAGAATAGTTCTTTTGGCCTAGCCTTAAGAAAGATGTCGCCAATATTGTCTTTAGGTGCCGAACCTGTGCTGTGGCCAAGCAGCAGAAAATAGAATACTGGCCTTTACACACCCTTGCCCGTACCTAGCCATCCTTGGCAAGACCTCAGCATGGATTTTGTGGTAGGATTACCCAAGACCGCAAGGAAGCACGATTCTGTCTTTGTAGTAGTGGATAGGTTCTCCAAAATGGCTAATTTTATACCCTACTCCCAGACCCTAGATGCTTCCAAGGTTGCCAAGCTTTTTCTGGAATATGTGGTTAAATTACATGGCCTACCCAAGACTATAGTGTCCGATAGGATGTCTGCTTCACTAGCTATTTCTGGAAAACCCTTTGGCACCTCCTAGGCACCAAGCTCCAATTCTCCACTGCCTACCACCCGCAAACCGATGGACAAACTGAGGTGGTCAACCGCAGCCTAGGAAACCTTCTTAGATGCTTGATAGGTGAACATACGGGAAATTGGGATCTTCTTTTACCTCGAGAAGAGTCCTTTTGAAGTTGTCTGTGGATACAAGCCTAACCAACCTCTTGACCTGATTTCCCTACCCATCCATGCACGTGTCTCCGAGTCAGCTGATTCACTTGCACAGCATATTAGGGACATGCATAAAGAAATTAGCCAGAAAATTAATATAAGTAATAACACATATAAAAGGCTGGCTGATTCCCAAAAGCGAGCAAAAGAGTTTGAAATAGGGGATTTTGTAATGATTAGGCTCCGGCCTGAATGGTTTCCACCGGGAACCGTTAAGAAGCTTCATGCTCGTGGGGCGGGTCCCTTTAAAGTGATTAGGAGAATGGGTCCTAATGCCTATGTGCTAGAATTACCTCCGGATTATGGAATTAGCTCGACATTTTATATCTCTGACTTAGTCGAGTATAGAGAACCCGCAAACATACCCAGTGAGCCGTTTGGGCCTGACCTCCCTTTTGAGAGTGAACCTGAACCTGAGTGTCCACCTCCAAATATACCTGAGCGAGGAGAGCAGATCGAGCATGTCCTGGATAACTAAGCCATCACTACCCGGGGCAAGGGCTATCAACGTTACTTGGTCCGATGGCAAGGCCGACCCGAATTCGATGACTCGTGGATCACACAGGAGGACTTGCAGCGCATCGACCCCAACATCCTAGAGAGGTACCAAAGCCAAACTAATCCTTACTCGATAAGGTCGAGTTCCTCCCATCCCGAGAGAACTGGTGTGGGCACCAGGATCCGACAGAGGCTCCTCAACCCTCTGTGGATCTCATATTAGGGTTCCACTTCTATGAGTCTTGTAATAACGTTACGAGCCAAAGCAATTTCATAATTTCTAGTCATGTAGCTAGTCTAAGTTTGTTTAGTCTTGTACCTTGACCAATTTGGGTCAAGTTAGGTCATGAGTCCTGTATTTATTTTTGGTTCGAGTCTGAGTTTGGACTGGGCCCAAGCCCAATTGAAGTCAACCTAGCTTTCAAGACCTAGTCAAGTCCTTGTGGACCAACCCACCTCTTTCACTTGGAAAGATGCCAACTCAGGTGCCACCTCAGCTACCTATGTGGCGCCACATCAGTTGCCACTTGGACATCCAAGGAGGGAAACAAGGTGGCGCCCTCATGCTTTCCACACGCCCTCCCCTTGCCTTTTTCTCTTGGGCGACCTTAGAAGGAGGAGACATCATTCCCCTCTTCCCTCCCCCACATCACGCCATGATCCATCAAATGTGGGGCGTTAAGATCCTTGAAAAGACCAAGCCACAAAGCAAGCCCTCTTCCAAGCCTTCTTCCCAAAGTGTTCATGCAAGGATGGAAGGTCAAAGGACACACTCCCTTCTCCAAGCCCTCAACCATGCAACGCCCAAAGCTCCCTCCACTTGGTCAGCCTTGAATCACTCCAAAGAGGGGCATTGAAGAATCCAAGGGAACACATCCCTTCAAGCAAGCCATGTTCCACGTTTTCTTCCCAAAATGAGCATGCTAATGAAGGAAGTCAAGAGGCCAATCCCACTCTCCAAGCCCTCCCACATGCCATGCCCAATCCAAGTCCCTTTGGTCAGCCAAAGAGAAGAGAAGGTCAAAGGTTTTTGGCGCCCCCAAGAAAGCTTGTAATTTTGTTTCATTTGAAATTCAAATGGGCCTTGGGTGCCTATTTAAAGGACCCAATCCCTCCCTTGTAAAACGATTGAATGGCTAATGAAAAAAAAAGAGTTTGAGTCTTCTATCTTCCAACCCTTGTCTCTTAGACTAGGTTGAGTGATGTTGCCTTCGTCCCCAGGGATGTCGAGTGGTGTGAGGCCACCTGTCCATCATCCCAGGGCGTCGTGAATCCTTCGTCCTCCTGGACGTCGCGTGGTATGAGGCCATAATCCTTCATCCTCCGAGACGTCACGGGGTGCGAGGCCCCAAGTTATCTCCATCTTCGACTTCGGAATCCAGCCGGACACCGGGCTCGAAGCCCCTTCTCAACCCCATCTCAGTTCCTTTATGTGCATCTCCCCATTTCGCTGATCCTTATTTTGTTTGCCTACAGGTCCTTCCTGGCATCTCGGGCACCGGAGACAGTCGGCTTTGCCATCGCGACCTTCCGACCGAAAGCCAGTGCTTCCACGGGTTCGACTGCTCGGGCATCCAGTCCGCATCTGCCGAGTTGAGCGATCTCTGCATCGGGCGCTTCAGACATGTGAGGTTTGCTCTCTCTATCTCCTAAGTAGGTATTGTATTTCGAGCTAGTCCTACCGGGGTTTCTTAATCCTGGGGTCCTGTTCTCGTTCTCACTGTTTAGGGCTTTGAACTGCTAGTGTAAGCTTCCGTTACTCATCTTTCTTATTTCTTGCCTTTGTTTGTAATCGGGAATCAACACCTTAAGAAAAATAACAAAAAAAACTCATCAACCCTAAAAAAGAGTTCCTTTATCAGCACCCATACTAGCATCCTTAGCCCAGCCCCTTCTACATCCACACCACATTCATTGTAAGAGTATCATGATATATGCTCTTATTGCATTTAAATGAATATCAAAGTTCTGGCTAAGTTCTGATACTCTCTATCTTTGAAACAAGCTCAAATTTTATCATCTATATTTTGAATGATTATAATTTTAAGCAATGATTGATACTTAATGCTTTCAATTTTGTGCATCTTGATCAATTCTCTTAAAGCTTTACTTTTAAAGCAATTTATACTTAAGGGTTTTGTCATCATCAAAAAGGGGGAGATTGTTGACTCCATTAATTGATTTTGATGATAAGCAAAATAGTTAAGTATAATTTAAGGACTAATGATTTGCTTTATGTATGTTTTCATTTAAAGGATGCTCACAAAATTTGAAGAAGCCCAATTGTGTTGAAGAACCAAGTTTGAATGGAATGATTGCATAAAACAAGACTTGGACACTCAAAGAGTTGGTGGAATGGATGACCAAGGCAAATAAAAACATGTTCTAGCATAAGTTCAGTAAATTCTGCACCTTTTTGATGATGTGTCAACTCAAGGTGTCGACACATGACATGATGTATCGACACATGAAGATGGTGTATCGACTTAGACTGGCATGCAGCAAAATTTTTAATGGCACAGATGATGTGTCGACACATGGACCTTATGTGTCAACTCAAGATGTCAACACATGGATCAACACATCGCCTGAGAATTTCAAGCATAGAACTTGCAGAAATTGAAGGAATAGTTGATGTGTTGACACACGGACCTAATGTGTCGACTCAATGTGTCGACTCAACTGAGAATGTGTCGACTCAGCTGATTTTTTCAAAGAATCTGAATGGAACATTTTGAACTTGTGTCGACTCAAGAAGAACATGTGTTGACCTAATGTGTCGACACATGAAGAGGAAGTGTCGACACATGGAATTCTGACAACAGTAACGGCTAGATTTTTCAAGCGCAGAACTCTTCCAAATGCCCTCCAACGGCTAGTTTTTCAAGTATAACGGCTAGATTCCGATTTTGGAGACTTGGGAAGGCATATAAAGGCTCCAAATCAAATCAAGACAATAACTATTCACAAATATTGAATATCCAAAAGAGTTTAAAGAGGAAAGAAGAGAGAAGAGCCTTAACTCCTATTCATTCAAAGCTCAACACTCTCAAGCCAAGAGAAGCCTTCCAATCATTCAAAGCTATCAAGTGCATTGAAGATCATTCAATCTTGGGCATTCAAAAGGTTTCAACACGGACAAAGCAACACAACTTCGAGCTACATCGACTTATTTGCTTTTTAATTGAAACTTACATTGGTTCTTTATTTCTCCATCTTTTATCTTGTAAAGGTTGTTGGTAAGCCTTGAAAACCAATTAGGTTGGTGGTTAGCCTACAAAACCACTAAAGTTCTTGGTTAGCCCAGAAAACTAAGGGAGGTTTTTGGTTAGCCTTGTGAAAATCAATTAGGTTCTTGGTTAGCCCGTAAAACCAAGTGAGGTTGTGACTTGTGAGCCTTGTAAAAATAAGTTGGGTTTTGATTAGTGAGCCCGGAAAACTAATCGGCTGTAATCATTGGATTATAGTAAATTCCCAAGGAGATCTTGGAGAGTGGATGTAGGTGCATTGTTGGCACCTAACCACTATAGATTGTTGTGTTTGTGATTATTTGTTATCTCCCTCCTTGCTCTTTACTTTATTGCTTATTATATATCATTTCCGTTGCACCTTTATATTAGAGCATTGCACTTTAATTTTAGTACCTTATTGAATTGAATTGCATATTTTGTCTTGTGTAGTTTGCTACTTGTTTTATTAAGCTTAGCTTTAAATTTTTTTTTAGACCCAATTCACCCCCCCTCTTGGATTGCTCTCTGGACAACACTATTAGTCACAAAAAGAGCTCAATGGGGAAGAGTGTGACAGAATTACCTTGTTCAAGCACACTTATTGTAATTTAGCAGGTGTATGGGCAAACTCTTATGAGAGGAGTGTTATGTAAGTTAACATGTTTAGTTTCATTCATTATACAATTTTTTAAATTTTCAAGTTTTAATCATATAACGACTTTTGTCTTAGAATGAAATGCAAAGGTTATTGGCTGAGTCTGAAATTGAAGGAAACTCTATAACTGTGGATGAGATTTGTGACAAAGTATTGGGAGTAAGATCTAGATACATTAAGGGACTTAGGCATGGTTCGAAGCCACAACAAGCCTTAAGATCAAAGTTTAAGTTAAACCAACTTGAAGAACAATTAAAAGAATCTCGATTGGAGAATGACAAGTTAAAAGAAAATGTAGATGAACTCAGGGACAGGTTGGATCAGCAAGGACGTCTAATCGAGATGTTACTTGCTGCACAGGGTCAATCCGTAACCAGACCATTATGGTAATTTGTCATCTTTTAATTTTATAAATTAATGATATGTAAAATATTAATCTTGTTTTACTTGATATGGTTACATTCTTATTTTTACAGAAAAGGTGCACTTAGAAATGGTGTTCAACAACATGTCTTCAATCTTTCGGGGTAAATGCTGTAGCCTAAATTATCTCAAGTGTCTGTTTCTCATTTTTGTATCCTAGTTGTTATTTGTACCTGCATTAATGGATCTTGGTCCGCTGAAGATTACTAGAAATCAAAACAAAGAGCTGAAGCATGTGTCTTGCTGGATTCTATATATACTTTTAACTTTATATTGATTTTACATCTTTTATCACAATATATACTATGCATATGTTCCATAAGGATGGATTCGATTCTTAATTTGGAAATTAGCTTTCAGACTATGTTACTTTGTTTTAATGTTAGAAGAATTCTTAAATGGTAGCTTTGCATAATATCGAAAGAGAGAGAGAGAGAGTTTGCCCTTCCTCCCATATCTCTCAACTAGAAAAAAACCTTAGGGATAAGAATACTAGCATATGGCCTTAAAATCGAGCTTCTTGATGTTGTGACCCACCTGAGAAAATATTTGTATTTTTACGTTTAGCTTTTTATTCTCTTAGCTTTCATTTCTTGGACGAAATATTTACATATACTTGGGGGAACCTACATATCCGTTTTGAAAATTTTGCATCAACAAACAAAGTATGCATAATAAAAAATGGGATACAATGCACCCTATGAAGCAGAAGTATGTATAAAACCACAATGAATGGGTCACCATGTGTTAAAGGTATGCACATAGTTTTGTAAGTGTGCATTGAAAATTGGCATGCATGCAGCAGCAAATAACATCTAAAACTCGTCAAATAACAACTAAAACCGTGAAGGTTCCAATACACAGAATTCATGTAACTTTCAGATGTGTATCGTAGTTAGTGCACCCTTGATATTCAAATCTAGGGCCCAAAACACTGTCAATGGGAGAGGGTAACATTTTAATTCCATGAAAATAGCACTAGAATCAAAGATAGAGGCCCTTAAAATATACCCCACCCTAGCAAAAAACTAAAAGAAGAAAAAGAAATGCATAATTGATTACATGATGAAATATTAAGGAGTGGAGTAGGATATATTTCACCAACTAGTATTCCTCTAATAAGATAAATACATGGGAAGAATATGGTACCTGTTCATCTATACTCTGATGATCTCACATAGATACAAGTTCTAGATATCATGTAACCTTGAACTTTTAGCCCTTGAAATATTTCTGGACTTTTCAGATAGCCAAACTATCAGTTCATAATCATGCCCTACCAAGGAAATTTAGTACAGATCTTGTAAGTTATGATTACCATACAGCTCATGATAAAGAGTATACATTAAAATATGACATTTTTGTGTTTGCCTGTACCATTGGTTAATATTATTTTGACATCTACAGGATGATGTTTACATAGAAAATTTAGATAAAAGAGATTGGGTGTCCATATGGTCTTTATCCAGTTTCAGGAAACATGTGATGCTTTATGCTAGGATATAATTTGGTTTGCACTAAGGAAAAAGGCTTGTGAGTGACACATTGATATTGTTCATGACATATTCTGAGCTAGCAACAAGTTCCAGGTAGTTGTGCTGAGATATCTAAATTTCTAGTCACAATGGCCTTGCACGAACAATAGCACTAAACCAGTTGCAGATAGTGTTGCAATTAATATTTATAAGGTTGAACGGTGGTTCATGTTCTTTACAGAAGGTATAGTGTAACTAGGAATAAGACGTCAAGGTTGAATCATAAATTGGAGTTATGAAGGAAAGTCTTAGAAGATAAGGGCCTATGGAACTACCAGAACAGAATTTGAGAAATTAGAATGTTATATCAATGAAAAAGCAAAGAAAAATGATGCCTAAATCAGAATTTGTGGCTGAAAGAAACCATATCATGATCCATTTTGTTAGATTTACCATGCAAGGGATGAGTGAAGACATCTAAAATAATTAGATTTTGGTGCATGAAGTGGAGAAGTGCTTTTAATGTGTCATGTGAGCAGGACAAGGCTTTGGATTTAAATGAAGAATTTTGATAAATGGCAGTAACATATAAAACATTACATAGTTCAGAATTCTCGAGCACTTCATTATAAAAATTTTGGTAAAGAGTATGGTATTTCATTAGTTCTTTACTTGTTTGATCTTCTACAAAGATGTACTAACCTACATTATATTTTATTAGTTCATTACTATTGATGTTCTCTTTTTTATATTTGATTAGTTTAAAATATTCACAAATAAAGACTTATCTTTTATACTTATTGATGCAGGTTGATGATTTTGGAGCACAAAATCTATTGAAGTGCAAATTTTGTGCATTCCTGCTCATGTTTTAGAAATGTTCAGTTACTTATTTTTGAATATGTTTGATCTTTTGAAGAGCAGTGAATGTGTTTTTGATGTCAACAACTGTTTATGATGATAATTTGGATATTATAGCCAAACATTTTGCTCATTTTGGATTATTGTATGTATTAACAAATTTATATTCAAGACTATAAGTATTTGGAACTCTTTTACTAAATTTTGTTAAATTTTATTGATTTTGTAGATTTTTAATTATAAAGAGTTCATAACAATGATGAGTATCTTTGAATACAGGTGACATCAAGAACATACAAATGTATCAAACAGGCATGGGTGAAAAAAAAGGTTTTTTCGACCAAAAAGTTGGTTGTTAATATTTTTTATTTTTTATAACCCAAAAGTTGGTTGGTAAAGGTTTTCTTCCAACTTTTATGTCATACATATTTCAACCAAAGAAAATGGTTGGTAATAGTATAAATTTTTTTCCCTACAAAAAAAATTGGTTGCTAAAAGTTTACACGAAATTCTTTTCAACTAAAATAAATGGTTGATAATAATCATCATAGTTTAATGTCGACCAAAGTATTTGGTTGTTCATGTTGTACTAAATATTTAACGACCAAAATAGTTGGTTGGTAAAGGTTTTCCTCCAACTTTTATGTCATACATATTTTAACCAAAGAAAATGGTTGGTAATAGTATAATTTTTTTTTCCTACAAAAAAAATTGGTTGCAAAAAGTTTACACGAAATTCTGTATTTGGTTGTTCATGATGTACTAAATATTTAATGACCAAAATAATTGGTTGGAAATACTAAGACTTTTTTGTAACCAATTATTTTAGTTGTGAATTAGTTATTAAGTGCAAAAGGTATTAGATACTTCTCAACCAATATCGACTTTTTGCAATGAAAATTTGGTCATTTATCGACCAAATAATTCGTTAATAAAAATTTTGATTTTTCCAACCCAATCTATTTTGGTCATCTTATATTAATATCTTCCAACCAAATTCAAAATTGGTTGCTAAAGGTAATTGCCGACGGGGCTTTCACGACCAAAATAGCGACCAATTTTTTTAGTTGGTAAAATGTTTTAGCAACCAAAAACTGATTTTTTGCGATGACTTATTTGGTTGTTAATTGCATTATTTGTTGTAGTGATTGTCAAGACAGATTATGCAACAAGATGGAAGATAATTTTTTTATCGATTATTTAGCAACTTATATCGATAAGAAGATAGCCGAAAATATTACGATAGATTTTATTGTTAATGAATTTAATCTTATAAAATAAAATAGGTATTGTTACAGTAGTAACCGACCCATTCAGCCCTGACACAACGGTGGGACCACTTGAAGAAATCAGTCCCTGTGGAGGTCAGGTCAGCGGCTCGGCCCTTCACCTCAACTAGGTTGGTAGCTCGGTAGCCTTGCCTGGAGCCCTGCTAGGCATGAAGGGCAACCCATTATGGCCAACAAAGCTCTCTAGATTAGTCCGGCTTTGCTCCGCATGGTCCAAGCGCCATTAAGAAGTAGCCGCGCTCTAGCCCAGCCTTCGCACGGCTTCATCCTGCAGGCACTCGCAGGCACGTCCAAGGCACCCTCCCCGCACCTCGATCCGCGTGCAAGGGGGCGCGAGCCCGTGCTAGCCCAGCTCTTCACCGACCTCGGTCAGCATGTAAGGGGGGAGTGAGCCCACTCCAGCCCGGCTCTGCATCACCCTCGGTCCGCGTGCAAGGGGGGCATGAGCCCGCACCAGCCTGGCTCTGCACCGCCCCAGGCTTCAGCTCCGACCCTACACCGCCCGAGTGCTGCCCGACGCCTCCGAGCTGGGCGGCGGCACGTTTAGCACCTCCGAGCCCAGTGCAGCGCCCCGGCGTCCCCGAGCTCGCCGCTCCGGCGCCCCTGTGCCCGGCATGGCGTGGCCCTGGCGCCTCTGAGCCCGGTGACGGGTCCCCCGACTCCTCCGGCTTCCAGTCGACCTCTGCACCGCCCGAGCGCTGCCCGATGCCTCCATGCCCGGCGCGGCACGGTCCCCCCGGCACCTCCGAGCCAGGCGGTGGCACTCTCGACGCCTTCGAGCTCGGCGGCGGCATGCTTAGCACCTCCGAGCCCGGCACAGCGCCCCGGCGTCCCCGAGTTCGCCACTCCGGTGCCACTATGCCCGGCATGGCATGGCCTCGACACCTCCGAGCCTGGTGACAGGTCCCCCAGCTCGTCCGAGCCCGGCGCAGCATGCCCCGGTGCACCCGGCGCTTTAGCTTCTCCGGTGCGGCACGCCCGGCGCCTCTGGACCCGGCGCCTCCGAGCCCGGTGACGTGTCCCCCGGCTCGTCCGAGCTCAGCGTGGCACGCCCCAACGTGCCCGGTGCCTTCGGCTTCTCCGGCGCGACAGGCTCGGCGCCTCCAGACCCGGCGCGGGTACCACGATGCCTTCGAGCCCGATGACGGGTCCCCTGGCTCCTCCGGCTTCTAGCCGACCTCTGCACCACCCAAGCTCCATCTCCGACTCTGCGTGCTCCCATCCAGCAAGGGTTTGGTTCCCCTGACTTCGCCCGGTCGGCTCCGGCCCTGCACCGGCACCTCGGCAGTGCCCCGCGAGGGTCCACCGACCTCCCCGGCGCGCCCCGGCTCGGCACCTCTGAGCTCGGCATCGCAGCACACCCAGGGCAGAGGGTCCCCGAGCCCCAGCTACTTCAGTTCTGGCCCAGCTCGGCACGCTCGCAGTGCGCTCGCGGCACGCCCGCAGCGGTCCGGCTCCTGCGGCCCGGTTCCCCCGGCTCCGGTCCGACACGGCCTCACCCGCAGAAGCATGGCACGCTCCCGCGCCCTTGACCCTGCTCCTCCAGCTCCGCCCGATGCGATGGGTAGCAAGGCCCATCTCTAGCTCAGTCCGGCGTGGCCTCGTCAAGGCCGGCACCTTGGCAGCACCCAATCCCGTCTCTGCCGCTGGGGAACGGCGAATCTCCATGGTCTTGCACCGGCTCTACACTTGTGCATGCATGGGTCCGCACCTACATGCATGGGGCCTCGCACGTCGCCTCGATCAGTGTGCATGAAGGCCCCTGCGGGCCTTCTCCTGGTCTGCATGCCTGCATGGCAACTTGAAGCGGCGTCCCGGCTAGCCCGGCACTTCGACATTTCATCCCAGCTCGGTCGCTGGGTGCATCGCGTAGTTCGGCCTCATTCATATGGACCCGATGCGCTTCCCGGGGCCCATCCACATGGGCCCG
Source organism: Areca catechu (assembly GCA_021397845.1). Lineage (NCBI taxonomy): Eukaryota > Viridiplantae > Streptophyta > Magnoliopsida > Arecales > Arecaceae > Areca > Areca catechu. Next base: position 49,924,606 of record CM038046.1, on the reverse strand, counting down.
ACGCTCTTTCCATAGATCCCCCCTCCACGTGGGTCCTATGACACATCGCCTGCAAAGAAAGGTTAGCATTTAAGTTTCCTAGGCTACCGTTTATACTAACTAGTAAATAGTGCTACATCCGAGGTGCTGTGCTCCTCCACCAACCTCCTGAACCATCATAAAAGAGGAAGTTGACCAACCTACCTAAGCCTCCTAGGCCTCCTAGGCCTGCAGAAGCTTCACAGGCCTATACCAAGAAGAACGTGCCCCTCTGAACACCAAGAGCCGCTCATCTACATAAGAGCAGCGGGAAGAGGTAAGAGGGGTAAGAGACAACACACTCTCTTCATTCTTACATTATCTATCACCCTCTGGTAGCAGAGAGTCCCCCAAGCTCTCCGTCTCAGAGGTCCCTTATTTCCTTCGATCGCCCCGCTGACTTGATCGTTGGAGTGCCTTTGCCGGAATCCCCGGTGCAGGACTCCCCTGTTTTGCGGGTATCGCCCAACGGAGGGACAATAAGGAGGAAGATTACTCCTCATCGGAGAGGCCCACAGGAGGGCCACTACAGTACCAAGCCCCTTTCATCCCAACTACAACTATGTTCCCCTTGATCGTCTCCGACCAACGAGCCCGGTGACGCTGGCACGGAGCCCACTCACCTAGGCCACATAAGAGCTACCGGCCACGGCGATCTAGGCGGCAACAGATTGGCGCGCCAGGTAGGGGGGTGGATCCACGCTCCTCAACAAGGTGGGATGATGGTTTTCACCTTGGTCCTTAGTCCCCGGGGGGCAGACCGGCGGCACGGGGATGGGGGCACGAGAACTTCTCCCTCTCTCGTGGCCCCAAGGAACGGCCTCGATCAAACAACCTTAAGCTATGAAGGTGCATCGCCATCCTTGATGGGGCAACGGCAGCAAGCCAAGGATGGAGCCACCTCCCAGCGGTACCACCATCCAGGAGCCCCAAAAAAAAAAAAAAAAGAAAAAGAAAAAAGAAAAAAGAAGAGAAGAAAAGGGAGAGAGAAAAGAAAAGAGAGAAGAAGGGGAAAAGAAGAGAGGGTCTGGCCATCGTGAAGAAGAAAAAAATCCATAACAGAGTTTGCTCCCATGCAACGGAGTTTGCTCCCATGCAACAGAAGCCTCTTCCTCTCCCGTGCAATATACAACAGGAGCCTCTCCCCTCCCAAGCAACGGGAGTCTTACACTCCCATGCAACGGAGCCTCCTCCCATGCAGCGGAGTCTCCCCCCCATGCCATGAAGTTCCTTTCCATGCAACGGAGTTTGCTCCCATGCAACGGAGCTTACTCCCTTATGCAACGGGAGTCTCTTCCTCTCCCATGCAACATGCAACGGAGCCTCCTCCCATGCAGCGGAGTCTCCCCCCCATGCCATGAAGTTCCTTCCCAAGCAACGGAGTTTGCTCCCATGCAACGGAGCTTACTCCCTCATGCAACGGGAGTCTCTTCCTCTCCCATGCAACATGCAACGGAGCCTCCTCCCATGCAGCGGAGTCTCCCCCCCATGCCATGAAGTTCCTTCCCATGCAACGGAGTTTGCTCCCATGCAACGGAGTTTACTCCCTCATGCAACGGGAGTCACTTCCTCTCCTATGCAACATGCAACGGAGCCTCCTCCCATGCAGCGAAGTCTCCCCCCCATGCCATGAAGTTCCTTCCCATGCAACGGAGTTTGCTCCCATGCAACGGAGCTTACTCCCTCATACAACGGGAGTCTCTTCCTCTCCTATGCAACATGCAACAGAGTTTCCTCCCATGCAACGAAGCTTACTCCCTCATGCAGCAGGAGTCTCTTCCTTCTCCATGCAACGAGGCCTTCCCTTCCACGCGACGGAGTTATTTCCCTCATGCAACAGAGGTCTCACTTCCTCCCAGGCAGTGGAGGTCCACCTTCCTATGCAACAGGGGCCTTATGCTCCCATGCAACGAAACTCCGTCCCATACAACAGGAGCCTCTTTCCTCCCAAGCGACGGGAGTCTTATACTCCCGTGCAATGGAGCTTCTCCCCAAGCCACGAAGCTCCCCATGCAACGGAGCCTCGCTCCCTCATGCAACCGAGTTGTATTCTTACGTGCAAAGGAGTCTCGCTCTCTCCCAAGATGGCGATCGGCGAAACTAATTTCGGCCTGCACAAGGAATAAATATGTCTTTGTTTATTCATATAACCGGAGTTCAACAGGTAAATCCTTCCGCGCTACCTTTATAAAAAAAAAAACCGTGTTTCAGTTTTACAAGAAGGGCTCCTGTACCACTATCAAGGGAAAGCACTACAACTTGCCAGAGCCGGTCATAGCTGCGCGCAAGAATTCTTGATCAAAGCCCGGATCCCACGCTCTCCGGTACCAAAGAGCTGAATCCCACATCTACTGCACGACTCTCAGCTCAGCTCTTGCCTTACTCACAGTCCGGAGATATCCGCAGAGACTCAAAGAAGTCCTGCCATCTACCGAGAAAACTGACAGTTTGGCATTTGCTGTGCTCAAAGTTCAGAGATGTCCATGGGAAGCTCTGGAGTTCCAGTCGTTTATGGCTAGCCTCCTAACATAGCAAACCAGCGGCTCTGCCATCCCAAGAAGGAGGTAAGAATCCCTCCTCAATCATTAAAGTTCTTTTCTGGTGCAACTTTGTCCTTCACCAGCACAGGGACTCATCCGTCTGACTCCAAGTCCGGCGAGGTTAAGAGCTAAAGTCAAACTCTTCAGTTTAGCCGAGCTGAACTCAATAAAGCCAAGTTGCAGCTCCTCATCGAGCCCCACATCTACTGCATGACTCTCAGTTCAGCTCTTGCCTTATTCACAGTCCGGAGATGTCCGCAAAGACTCAAAGAAGTCCCGCCATCTACCGAGAAAACTGACAGTTTGGCATTTGCTGTGCTCAAAGTCCGGAGATGTCCATGGGAAGCTCTGGAGCTCCAACCGTTCATGACTCATCTCCTAGCATGGCGAACCGGTGGCTCTACCATCCCATGAAGGAGGTAATGATCCCTCCTTAATAATTAAAGTTCCTCTCTGGTGCAACTTTGTCCTTCGCCAACACAGGAACACGTCCGCCTGACTCCAAGTCCGGCGAACTCAAATGAAGCCGAGCTAAGATCAAGCTCCTCAACTCGGCCGAGCTGAAGTCAAGCTCCCCACTGAGCCCCACATCTACCGCACGATTCTCAGCTCAGCTCTTGCCTTACTCACAGTCCAGAGATGTCCGCGGAGACTCAAAGAAGTCCCGCCATCTACCGAGAAAACTGACAGTTTGGCATTTGCTGTGCTCAAAGTCTGGAGATGTCCATGGGAAGCTCTGGAGCTTCAACAGTCCATGGGAAGGAGGAACATAGGAACTCATCCGCCCGACTCCAAGTTCGGCGAACTCAAATGAAGTTAAGAGCTGAAATCAAGCTCCTCAGTTCAGCCGAGTTGAACTCAATAAAGCCAAGCTGCAGCTCCTCACCGAGCCCCATATCTACTGCACGACTCTCAGCTCAGCTCTTGCCTTACTCACAGTCTGGAGATATCTGCGGAGACTCAAAGAAGTCCGTCCATCTACCGAGAAAATTGACAGTTTGGCATTTGCTGTGCTCAAAGTCCGGAGATGTCCATGGGAAGCTCTGGAGTTCTAGTCGTTTATGGCTAGCCTCCTAACATAGCAAACCAACGGCTTTGCCATCCCAAGAAGGAGGTAAGAATCCCTCCTCAATCATTAAAGTTCCTTTCTGATGCAACTTTGTCCTTCACCAGCACAGGGACTCATCCGTCCGACTCCAAGTTCGGCGAGGTTAAGAGCTAAAGTCAAACTCTTCGATTCAGCCGAGCTGAACTCAATAAAGCCGAGTTGCAGCTTCTCACCGAGCCCCACATCTACCGCATGACTCTCAGTTCAACTCTTGCCTTGCTCACAGTCCGAAAATATCCGCGGAGACTTGAAGGAGTCCCATGATGCGGGACTAAGATGCATGCAATTATTTTTGTATATTTTATATATGAGGTTAGGTGATTAATTCCCGAATTTCATATCAAAATTAGTTGTAGAAATTTTGTATGAATTTTTGAAGCCAAGCATGCAGATTAGAACCTAGAAAAGTACTAAAGAAGGATCGCCGGGGCTGAGAAGCCTCGGTTAGGGCAAGTTCTCCTACAATATAAAGACTGGAGGTAGAGGGGGTGTACCTGACAACGTCTGAAGCGCCCGGTGAAGATCGCAGCGAAGGGATCTCTCGTTCCTCGACGGATGCGGCATGAAAAATTGAGCCAAAGATCGGCGGATACCTGGCTTTCTGCTCGGTGGTCCGATTGAGGCTTGGCTGGAGTCATTGGATTCGTAGGAACTCGGGAACCTGCAAACGACCTGTCAGGGGTTAGAAAACTCAAAGAAAATTAAGAAAACAAAGGAAAACACAAAGGGAAGAAAGTTTTGGAGGGGGTGGAAGGATGGTTGGCGTCAGGAAGATGGTTGCAAACACCGGGAAGAAGAACTCTCAAACCCCTTTATGCACACAGCAAGGTAATCACACAAAGCAATTGAAGACTCAAGGTTTATTTCATATATCAAAATCTCCCTTCATACAAGAGGCTAGGGTCCTTTAAATAGACCCTTAACCTTGGGCTCCAAGTAAGGGGACATAAGTCTTTACATAAGAATCCTTTTCCCTCTCAAACCCTAGCTAGAAAATAAGGAAACATTAGGTAGAAAAATCCCTAAAATTCTCTTGACTTGGCCAACACTCCAAGGACGCCTAGGGGGTGTGTTGGGATTCTAGGAGCAGCAAGAGGCCAGCCCAAAGGGACTCGGTCACATGGGTTTGGGCCTCTGGAAGCTGGGGTGGCCTGGTAGCCAGGTAGCAGGAATATTCCCTGGTATCTTGCTTCTTAGGGGCTTGGGCTTGGTGCCTGGGCTTGATTTCTTTGGGATAGGATGCAGATGGACCTTAAAATCATGGATGCCTTGGTATATGAATATATTTTAGCATCTGAAAGGGAATCTGGGCATCTGGAGGGCATCTGCAAGAAATCAGGGTTTTCTAAATTTTCCTCCTGGGGTCTTCAAATCTTCAAGCTGGGTTGGACTTGGGCTATACTTTCATGTCTTCAATCTAGTTGGACTTGGTCTTCACTTGTATGATGTGGTCTTGATCTTCAATATGGTTGAATAGGATTCAAAAAAATAAAATTAGCTCGACATGAGCTGACTAACACTGGACTGAACTAGCTCAACATGAGCTGACTAGTAGAGAACTGAAACTCAAAAGACTCAAATAACAATTAAAATGGACTCAGATGGGCTAAGCCCTTATTATAGATGGACTCAAAAATTATTGATCAATTCATAGAGGGTTGAAAAGCCTATGTCTTATTCTGGTGCCTCCGGTGTCCCCACCATTCCACCATCTACTGAGAAAACTGACAGTTTGGCATTTGCTATGCTCAAAATCCGGAGATGTCCATGGGAAGCTCTAGAGGACCAACCATTCATGGATCGCCTCCTAAGATGGCAAACCGGTGGCTCTGCCATCTCAAAAAAAGGTAAGAATCCCTCCTTAATAATGAAAGCTCCTTTCTGGTGCAACTCTGTCCTTCACCAATGCAGGAACTCATCTGTCCGACTCCAAGTCCAGCGAAGTTAAGGGCTGAGGTCAAACTCTTCAGTTCAATCGAGCTAAACCTAAACGAAGTCGAGCTGAAGTCAAGCTCTTCGGTTCAACTGAGCTGAACCCAAATGAAACCGAGCTGAAGTCAGGCCCTTCAGTTCAGCCGAGCTGAAGTCAAGCCCCTTAGTCTAGCTAAGCTAAGGTCAGCTCTTCACTAAGCCTTGCACCTATCATCCGGAGGTGTCCATGGGTGGCTCTAGGGGTCCAAACATCTGTGGCTTGCCTTCCAGCATGCCAAACGGGTGGCTTTGCCTCCTCATGAAGGATGTAAGAATCTCTATCCAATAATTAAAGTTATCCTTTGGTGCAACTTTGCTCTTCATCACTACAGGAGCTCATCTGCCCAACTCCGAGTTTGGTAAAGAAAGACCGGATGCCCCGGCACCTAAAGACCGGACGCCCCGGCATCTAAAACCCCGTCACTCCAGGACCAAAGATACTGACACCTTAAAATGGGAAATGATGAAAGTCCCATGCTAAAAGCCTCATCAAAAGCTTTAAAGAATGCTCTGAGCCCAACCGCGTGCCCGGTCATACATGTGCGCACCCAAGTTGTGCGCCACACCAATTTCTTCCTCCGTGGCAATGCCTTCTACCCGGTCAAAAAGGAGTCATACTGAAGTGATAGCACCATCATGATGCAGCTAACCTTCAGTCAAGGTGCTTACGGGCAAGTGAATTTCAAAAAACACCACTTTCTATTTCTGTTTTGCAGGTACGCTGCGACATAGAGCTGAATAGGTGAAAAGCTACTCCCTTCGCCCAAAATGAGGAGAAGAAATGCCTTGGACTCAGGGAGTGGGGGCATCTATTACAGTAGTAACCGACCCATTCAGCCATGACACAACGGTGGGACCACTTGAAGAAATCAGTCCCGTGGAGGTCAGGTCAGTGGCTCGGCCCTTCACCTTAACCAGGTTGGTAGCTCGGCAGCCTTGCCTGGAGCCCTACCAGGCGTGAAGGGCAACCCATTATGGCCCATAAAGCTCTCCACATTAGTCCGGCTCTCTCCGCATGGTCCAAGCACCACCGAGAAGTATGGTCCAATCCTGCAGGCACCCGCAGGCACGTCCCAGGCACCCTCCCCGTGCCTCGGTCCGCGTGCAAGGGGGGCGCGAGCCCGTGCTAGCCCAGCTCTTCACCGACCTCGGTCAGCGTGCAAGGGGGGAGTGAGCCCGCGCCAGCCCGGCTCTGCATCGCCCTTGGTCCATGTGCAAGGGGGGCGTGAGCCCGCACCAGCCCGGCTCTGCACCGCCCCAAGCTTCAGCTCTGGCCTTGCACCGCCCGAGCGCTGCCCGACGCCTCCGAGCTCGGTGGCGGCATGCTTAGCACCTCCGAGCCCGGCACAGCGCCCCGGCATCCCCGAACTCACTGCTCTGGCGCCCCTGTGCCCGGCATGGCATGGCCCCGACGCCTCCGAGCCTAGTGATGGGTCCCCCGGCTCCTCCGGCTTCCAGCCGACCTCTGCACCGCCCGAGCGCTGCCCGATGCCTCCATGCCCGACGTGGCGCGGTCCCCCCGGCACCTCCGAGCCAGGCGACGGCACGCCCGACGCCTCCGAGCTCCGCGGTGGCATGCTTAGCACCTCCGAGCCCGGCGAAGCGCCCCAGCGTCCCCGAGCTCGCCGCTCCGGCACCCCTGTGCCCGGCATGGCGTGGCCCCGGTGCCTCCGAGCCAAGTGACAGGTCCCCCAGCTCATTCGAACTCGGCGCGGCACGCCCCGGTGCACCCGACGCCTTCAGCTTCTCCGGCGCAGCACGCCCGGCACCTCCGGACCCGGCGCGGGTACCCCGGCGCCTCCGAGCCCGGTGACGTGTCCCCCAGCTCGTCCGAGCCTAGCACGGCATGCCCCAACGCGCCCGGCACCTCCGGCTTCTCCGGCGCGACAGGCTCGGTGCCTCCAAACCCGGTGCGGGTACCCCGGCACCTCCGAGCCCGGTGACGGGTCCCCCGGCTCCTCCGGCTTCCAGCTGACCTCTGCACCACCCATGCTCCATCTCCGGCTCTGCGTGCTCCAGTCCAGCAAGGGTTTGGTTCCCCTGACTTCGCCCGGTCCGGCTCCGGCCCTGCACCGGCCCCCGGCAGTGCCCCGCGAGGCTCCATCGACCTCCCCGGCACGCCCCGGCTCGGCACCTCGAGCTCGGCATCGCAGCATGCCCAGGGCAGAGGGCCCCCGAGCCCCGGCTCCTTCAGTTCTGGCCTATCTCGGCACGCTCGCAGTGCGCTCGCAGCACGCCCGCAGCGGTCCGGCTCCTGCGATCCGGTTCCCCCGACTCCAGTCCGACGCGACCTCACCCGCAGAAGCATGGCACGCTCCCGCGCCCTTGACCCTGCTCCTCCAGCTCCGTCCGATGCGATGGGTAGCAGGGCCCATCTCTAGCTCCAGTTCGGCGCGGCCTCGTCAAGGCCGACACCTTGGCAGAGCCCAATCCTTTCTCTGCCGCTGGGGAACGGCGAATCTCCACGGTCTTGCACCGGCTCTACACTTGTGCATGCATGGGTCCGCGCCTACGTGCATGGGGCCTCGCACGTTGCCTCGATCAACGTGCATGAAGGCTCCCGCGGGCCTTCTCCCGGTCCGCGTGCCCGCATAGCAACTTGAAGGGCATCCCGGCTAGCCCGTCACTTCGGCATTTCATCTTAGCTCGGTCACTGGGTGCATCGCGTAGTTCGGCCTCATTCATGTGGACCGGCATGCTTCCCGAGGGGCCCATCCACATGGGCCCGGTGCTCTTTCCATGGATCCCTTCTCCATGTGGGTCCTATGACACGCCGCCTGACACGCCGTCTGCGAAGAAAGGTTTGCATTTAAGTTTCCTAGGCTACCGTTTACACTAACTAGTGAATAGTGCCACATCCGAGGCGCTGTGCTCCTCCACCAACCTCCTGAACCATCAAAAAGGAGGAAGTTGACCAACCTACCTAAGTCTCCTAGGCCTGCAGAAGCTTCGCAGGCCTATACCAAGAAGAACGTGCCCCTCTGAACACCAAGAGCCGCTCGTCTACATAAGAGCAGCGGGAAGAGGTAAGAGGGGTAAGAGACAACACATTCTCTTCATTCTTACATTATCTATCACCCTCTGGTAGCAGGGAGTCCCCCAAGCTCTCCGTCTCAAAGGTCCCTTATTTCCTTCGATCGTCCCACTAACTTGATCGTCGGAGTGCCTTTGCCAGAATCCTCGGTGCAGGTCTCCCCTATTTTGCAGGTATCGTCCAACGGAGGGACAATAAGGAGGAAGATTACTCCTCACAGGAGAGGCCCACAGGAGGGCCACTACAGTACCAAGCCCCTTTCATCCCAACTACAACTATGTTCTCCTTGATCGTCTACGACCAACGAGTCCGGTGACGCTGGCACGGAGCCCACTCATCAAGGCCACGTAAGAGCTACCGGCCATGGTGATCTAGACGACAACAGGTATAATTTAAATAATATTTATAAAAAAATATTTAAATTAATTTAAATATTTATTAATATTATTTATTTTTATATTTATTTTGATTTTTTTAAAAAAAATTGGTGTGGTCGCTCGTATTTGATGAGATGTTTTATCATAGGTTTTCTGAAGGACAAGAAATAATTAATGCATCATAATGGCAGGTGTTGACCTGGTTGGGATAATTTTTTTGCATAGAAAATGAAAAGTTGGCGGAGGTAGTTTAGAACGTCCATCACTAGAAATTTGGAGAAATAAGGTTTATCCTATCCTAAACTGCCATTTGTCACCAAACTAATGGGGGTTGACCCACTTTGGGCATATCTAGGCTGTTTAGGGCTTTTTATAATTGGTAGGGGTTTTGCCGCCCGGATCATCTCCTCCTTTTGACTCTCTCTTTCTTCCCCATCTTCCTTCTCCTTCTCTAGAGTTTTCTTTGTTTTCCACCAGCAGCTTCCCATGGTGAGTTCCACTGGTCACTCTTGCAATTCTTAGTTGCTACTATTCATGTAAGTTTCTTCATGAGTCCCTTGTCTCTGAGTTCCTTTGGGGTCTCATTTTTTTGCTTGCACGTCCAATTCTATCAATTTTTTTGCTTTCGAGACGTTCATCGAGTTTGTTATGCCTATTTTTTCGAGGAGTTTTCTTGCGTTATTGGTTAGTTTTGCTTGATCCAAAATGTCGGGCCAATCTTCCAAGTCAATTGGTTTAGGATATTCCAGATCAGCTGGTTCATGGTCCTTGACCAAGAACCAGTCGAATCAAGTATTAGTACTAAAGGCTTCAGAAATTACTTCCAAGCCTAAAGCTCCGAGAGTTGTTCCTAAGCCTGAGACTTTAGAGGGTGCTGCAGGGCCCAAGGTAATCATGGCATTAGAGACCCCTCCAGAGTTAGGGAATTTGAGCATGGAAGAATTTCTCCCAGGGATCATCCAATCTAAGCTTCATCAATCACATTTAGAAAAGACTAGGTCCATGTATCAGATTTCTCTAGAGTTCGAGATGGAGGTTCTGCTCAAATTGGATCGAGCATGCAACCCTCCACTTAGGAATCTTTTCAACTGGGCTAAGGCTTTTGCTATTCCCTTTTCTTATTGATTTTCTTTGTGCCCTGAGGATCCCTCCATGTGCTCTTATCCCGAATGCGTGAAGGTTCATCAATGATTTCACTACAATTTGTATTCTAGCCAAGGTTCGGCCAATAGTTCCTTTGTTTAGGGCTTTTTCCTTCCTTAAACACCAATGTTTTACCAGGTCAAGGTACATCTGTCCTCATAAGAGGAAGGGGTGTCGACGTTTGATTAGGGGCACTCCCTTGGCTATTCATTTTTGGAAAGAACAATTTTTTTTTGTGAAACACTCTGTTATACCCAACCGCCCAACATCGAACCGGACCGCCATATCTTCTAAGGTCCGACCGGGTCGCTCTCGCAGACATCCGAGTAACCCTCTACCGTTGAAGCTCTGATGGACGCTCTCCATCGAAGGTCCGACCGACCCACTGAAGTAGAGGTATGAGCGAGCTACTTCTGTTGAGGTCTGGTCGACCTTCTCCTGTTGAAGCTCCGACAGACGCTCTCCATCTGAGGTCTGATTGACCCACTGAAGTAGAGGTCCGAACGACCCACTTCTGCCGAGGTCTGGTGGACCTTCTCCTGCTGAAGCTCCAACGGACACTCTCCATTTGAGGTCCGACTGATCCATTGAAGTACAGGTATGAGCGACCCACTTCCGTTGAGGTCCGACCAACCCGCTCCAAGGATCTCAATAACTCTAGAAGCCTCGTCCAGCTGACACCATAATTCTGTTATAACAGACTCCTGCCACATCAGCACCACTACACTACCCCATGACGTCGCCCTATCTTGGCGCCACGTGGCCACTCTGATGGGGGACCCGAAACCTATCCGGGTTTCACCTTTTATTTTTTTTAGAATTTTAAAAAAAATTAGAATTTTTGCATTTTAGTTATTCCCGCTATTCCACCTATTCCCTTTATTCCCATGTTATCCCGATGTTATTCCAACTTTATTCCAGGCTATTCCTATCTCCTTCAACCTCTAGAAAAAATCACAGAGGCATTTTTTTTTCAATTTTTTTGCCCCACCGGTCCGCGATCTGCCGTGCCCGACCCCCGCCACTGCCGACCGCCCGCCGGCGCTCCGCCGATCCGCCGCCCTACCGCCCCGCCGGCGTCCCTGGGCCTCACGCCCGTGGGAAGTCCAGCGGTCCGTGGAAGACCAACAGTCGCCAACGGCCGCCGCCACCGTTTCGCCGCCTGGCCACCGCGCCACCCCGCCGCTGCCGCCCGCCCGCAGGCGCGCTGCCGATCCGCCGCCCTGCCGCCCCGCCGGCAGCCCCGACGCCTCACGTCCGTGGGAAGTCCTACGGTCCGTGGAAGACCAACGGTCGCCCACGGCCGCCGCCGCCATTTCTCCGCCTGGCCGCCATGCCACCCCGCCGCTGCCGCCGGCGCGCCGCCGATCCGCCGCCCTGCCGCCCCGTCGGCAGCCCCGGGGCCTCACGCCCGTGGGAAGTCCAGCGGCCCGTGGAAGACCAACGGTCGCCCACGGCCGCCGCCTTTCGCCGCCTGGCCGCCGTGCCACCCCGCCGCCGCCCGCTGGGCCGGGTGCCGAAGGTCCAGGTGCCCCTGTTCCTCGACCGTGAAGGAGCTTCCGCACGCTTTTCAGAGTAGCCAAATGAAGCTTCTACATGCTTCTCAAAGCGATGGAAGAATAGTTGTTTTGCATGATTTTTGGAGTAGCACGAGTTTCAGAGTGGAGGGGATTTCAAAATTCAAATAAACGGGATTTATTTGGTAATTTTTTTTAATAAATGTAATTTGAAAAATTTGGGGATTTTGATTTTGAATTTGATTTCAAAATCAAGGGAGGATTTCAGGGGATTTTATTTTTGAATTTCAAAAGGGATATTGGCATCTATAAATACCCATACTCCTCTTGTAAAAAAAAAAACAGTTGAATGAAAGTTTTGAGTGTTCATCCAGTGTGTGGTTCTGGGCTGAGGCCCTTTTTCCTTCGTCATTCGGGACGTCGAGGGGTGTGAGGCCCCAAGTATCTCCTTTCTCCCTCCCACCTTCGTGTCTTCTTCTCGTGGCCTTGAGAACCATCCTAGCGCCTCTAAGTACTGAGGAGGGCGTAATGCCTTAGAGGTGGACGGTCTCTTCGTTAGGGTGAGTCCTAAGATCCATGAGTTCTCCCCCACCCCCGTCCTCCGTGATCTTGAGATCCATCCTAGCACCTCTAAGTATTGAGGAGGGCGTAATGCCTTAGAGGTGGATGGTCTCTTCGTTAGGATGAGTCTCAAGGTCTAGGAGTTCTCCCGCACCCCCATCCTTCGTGACCTTGAGATTCATCCTAGCGCCTCTAAGTATTGAGAAGGGCGTAATGCCTTAGAGGTGGACGGTCTCTTCGTTAGGATGAGTCCCAAGGTCTAGGAGTTCCCGTCCCAGCCTCCCATCCCCATCGTTCCTTCGCCATCTCCGCCAAGAAAAATTTAAAAAAAAAAAAAACCAAAAGAGCCCAGTCATTTTAGGATTTTATGGGGTCGTTCTATCCTAGTCCCGGAGGCTTTTAGCCCTCCCATGATCCTTGATTTGCTTTAGGTGTTTTTCCTCTTTTCAAAATAACAATAGGTTTTCTTCGTGTCCTTCATTCTACATCAATTTGGTATCAGAGCTAGCAGCGGGCTAGGATTTGCTTAGTCTTCGAACTCGACGGAGTCGAGTTCTTCGTGCTGCAGGAGAATGATGGGGGACCCGAAACCTATCCGGGTTTCACCTTTTATTTTTTTTAGAATTTTAAAAGAAAATTTAGAATTTTTGTATTTTAGTTATTCCCGCTATTCCACCTATTCCCATTATTCCATGTTATCTCGATGTTATTCCAACTTTATTCCAGGCTATTCCTATCTCCTTCAACCTCCAGAAAAAATCACAGAGGCCTTTTTTTTTCCAATTTTTTTGCCCCATCGGTCCGCGATCTGCCGTGCCCGACCCCCGCCACTGTCGACCGCCCGCCGGCGCTCCGCCGATCCGCCGCCCTGCTGGTGTCCCTGGGCCTCACGCCCGTGGGAAGTCCTGCGGTCCGTGGAAGACCAACGGTCGCCCACGGCCGCAACCGCCGTTTCGCCGCTTGGACGCCGCGCCACCCCGCCTCTGCCGCCCGCCCGCCGGCGCGCCGCCGATCCACCGCCCTGCCGCCCCGCCGGCAGCCCCGACGCCTCACGCCCGTGGGAAGTCCTGCGGTCCGTGGAAGACAAAAGGTCGCCCACGGCCGCCGCCGCCGTTTCGCTGCCTGGCCGCCGTGGCACCCCGCCGCTGCCGCCGCCCGCCGGCGCGCCGTCGATCCGCCGCCCTGCCGCCCCGGGGCCTCACGCCCGTGGGAAGTCCAGCGGCCCGTGGTAGACCAACGGTCGCCCACGGCCGCCGCCGCCGCCTTTCGCCACCTGGCCGCCGTGCCACCGCGCCGCCGCCGTCCGCCCGCCGGCGCGCCACCAGGCCGCCCCGCCGCCGCCCGCTGTGCTGGGTGCCGAAGGTCTAGGTGCCCTTGTTGCTCGGCCATGAAGGAGCTTTGGCACGCTTTTCAGAGCAGCCAAATGAAGCTTCTGCATGCTTCTCAAAGTGGTGGAAGAAGAGTTGTTTTGCATGATTTTTGGAGTAGCACGAGTTTCAGAGCGAAGGGGATTTCAAAATTCAAATAAACGGGATTTATTTGGTAATTTTTTTTAATAAATGTAATTTTGGAAATTTGGGGATTTTGATTTTGAATTTGATTTCAAAATCAAGGGAGGATTTCAGGGGATTTTATTTTTGAATTTCAAAAGGGATATGGACATCTATAAATTCCCATACTCCTCTTGTAAAAAAAAAATAGTTGAATGAAATTTTTGAGTGTTCTTCCAGTGTGTGGTTCTGGGCTGAGGCCCTTTTTCCTTCGTCCTTCGGGACGTCGAGGGGTGTGAGGCCCCAAGTATCTCCTTTCTCCCTCCCACCTTCGTGTCTTCCCCTTGTGGCCTTGAGAACCATCCTAGCGCCTCTAAGTACTAAGGAGGGCGTAATGCCTTAGAGGTGGACTGTCTCGTCGTTAGGGTGAGTCCCAAGATCCATGAGTTCTCCCCCACCCCCGTCCTCCGTGACCTTGAGATCCATCCTAGCGCCTCTAAGTATTGAGGAGGGCGTAATGCCTTAGAGGTGGACGGTCTCTTCGTTAGGATGAGTCCCAAGGTCTAGGAGTTCTCCCCCACCCCCGTCCTTCGTGACCTTGAGATCCATCCTAGCGCCTCTAAGTATTGAGGAGGGCGTAATGCCTTAGAGGTGGACGGTCTCTTTGTTACGATGAGTCCCAAGGTCTAGGAGTTCCCGTCCCAGCCTCCCATCCCCATCGTTCCTTCGCCATCTCCGCCAAGAAAAATTAAAGAAAAAAAAAAACCAAAAGAGCCCAGTCGTTTTAGGATTTTCTGGGGTCGTTCTATCCTAGTCCCGGAGGCTTCTTAGCCCTCCTATGATCCTTGATTTGCTTTAGATGTTTTTCCTCTTTTCAAAATAACAATAGGTTTTCTTCGTGTCCTTCATTCTACATCACACTCTCTGGATTCTCTTAGGGGCAGATCAGTATTTCCAGGCTTCATCCCTAACAAATTTTGGCACTGTTCCGTGCCTATATAAGGTAAACTGGGAGACACAAGGCGGTAAGCAAGCTAAGGCAAGCACTAGCACTCTCTTCCCTCTCCATACGCTGCCTCTTTGATTCCTCCATTCTGTTGTCCTCAAGCTCCCGCTAACTTAAGCATCGGAGTGTCCCCCACCAGAACACCACTAGCCCTTGGAGACTTTGTTGCAGGTAAACTGGGAGAAGAGCGCTCCAGCCCAGCTGTCCGAGCCTGGTCTGGGAGAAGCTGCAGCAACAGATTGGTGCTAGAGGAGGGGCGCCTGTCCCTTCTCTAAAAGGAGGAATCCACTTGCTAAGCACTGCAATGGTGAAGGGAAGAGCCCAGAACACCTCCACCAGAAGATGTCACTCCCTGTCCAGGTCCGAAGGACCTCTTAGGGCAAATGATTCCACTGCCGAGCCCAATATCACTCTGGGACTGCAACAGTTCCAGATGCTCCTGAACCACATCGATACACTTACCATTGTGGTTCAACATCTCCAGGAGGTGGCCAACAACCAGTAGTAGCTGCCTGCTGCATCTTGCACCAACCACCAACTAGTCGCTGAGGGGAGCCGATGGCAAGAAGTCCCTCAACCTCTTTCCCATGTTGTTCCGGAGCCCCGAAAGTATTTGGGGGCTCATGCTGACGGGAAGAGGACGAGATCTGCCTCACCCTCCTTCACTGACTCTGTCCCTGATGGCGCTCGGCATCCTGCTGAAGTCCTGAAAGACTATATCAGCAAGATTTTGTGCATGGAGGAGCGCATTACTGAGCTTGTTGATCGGCAAAAAGCCGAAGGGGGGCGAGCGTACGACTCCCGCCCGCCATTTTCTGCTGAGATCATGGGGGAGCTGATCCCCCGTCACTTTAAGATCCCATAAGTGGACCCCTACGATGGTCCCACCAACCCGCTGGACCATCTGGGCACCTACAAGGTCCACATGATGGTACAGGGCACCTCCGATGCCCTCCACTACATTGGTTTCCCGCAACTCTCAAGAAGGCCGCTCGGATGTGGTTCTCAACCATCCGACCAGGTACGATCCACTTCTTTTCTCAACTTGAAAAACTTTTTCTTTCCCATTTCAGGACCTGCAGTCGGACCTCGAGGAACACCGATTGCCTCTTCCTCGTGCTGCAAAAGGAGGGAGAGACCCTCCGGGACTACATGGCCCATTTCAACTCAGCAGCCATGGAGATCCCGGATCTGAATGAAGATGTAGCTATTTCGGCCTTCAAAAGAGGGTAGCGCTCATCCAGGCTCACCTTTTTCTTGGACAAGAAATTTCTGACAAGCTACTCTGAGTTGTTGACCTGGGAGCAGAAGTACGCCTTGGAAGAAGAGCAAGTGGCGAGCCGACGCTAGGCTGAAGGGAGGTCGTCCCCCAAGAAGCGAAGAGACAAGGCTCTCGAAGTCTGACCTCCCAACGATGGCAACCGCTCGGCCCAGCACCACAGTCCAAAGCCGAAGGACTTCCCTAGGAGGTTCAAAACCTATGTGCCCCTCTCCCTTCCAAGGGAGAAGATCCTCCTGGAAATTGAGAACGATACCTTCTTGCAAAGGCCTAGTCCGATGAGGGGCCCCTCTGCATTCAAAAATAGAGATAAATACTGTCAGTTCCATCAGGACCATGGACACAACACTGAAGAGTGCATCCAGCTGAAGGACACCATTGAAGACCTCATTCAGAGGGGGTACCTGAACAAATATGTCCGACCCCACAGGGATTGGGCCAAAGCCTCAGCTGCCAGAAACCCCCCATAGGAGACAGAGCTTCCCAATCAGCGTCCGACCAACGAAAATGTTGGTATGCTGCACCATCGGTCCAACTGGAGATATGATGAAGACCGGAACATTGTGAAGAGGTCTAGGGGCTCCAATGTAATCATCTTCTCTGATGAAGACCTCTTGGAATCCTGTCTCCGGGAATGACCCTATTGTTGTGTCAGCAGTAATTGCCAACTATGATGTAAGGTGAATTCTTATTGATAATGGAAGCTCCATGGAGGTATTATTGTATGATGCTTTTGTTAGGAAGAACCTATCCAGATCAAAATTGCAAGAATCCCCTATGCCGCTGACTGGCTTTGGAGGAAACTTTGTCGGAGTTGAAGGAGAGATAACTCTACCTATGACCATCGGGACGGAGCCTTACCAAAAGACTCTCCCCATCAACTTTGTGGTCATGCGGATGACCTCGGCTTACAATGCCATTAATAAGTTCAGAGCCATCATCTCAACCTACCATCTACTGGCCAAGTTTCCAACTCAGAACAGGGTCAGAGTTATGAGGGGAGATCGAGGAATGGCAAGGCAGTGCCTAACTATTCAGGACAGACAGTCAGAAGGTCATTCTACCCTTGAACAACTTGACCCTAGGGCCGAAGCCTACGGCCGCGGCCAACTAGTTGAAAGAATTTTGTTTGTTCCCCTTCTGGAGGATGACCCCACTATGGTCTTCCAAATTGGGAGCACTCTCAGTGAGGAGGTCAAGTTGGAACTGATCGACTTCTTGAGAAATAATGTTGACATCTTCGCTTGGTCAGCATTGGACATGCCAGGCATTCCATCGGATGTCATTACTTACAAGCTTAAGGTGGATCCAACCTACAGGCCTATCTGACAAAAGAAGAGAAGCTTCGCTCCCGAAAGACAAAGGGCTATTGATAAGGAGGTCAAGAAGCTCTCTGATGCTGGCTTCATCAGAGAGGTTTATTACCCTGATTGGCTAGCAAATGTCGTAATGGTGAAGAAGGCCAATGGAAAATGGAGGATCTGTGTGGACTACACTGACCTCAACATGGCTTGTCCAAAGGACAGCTTTTCCCTACCTAAGATTGATCAGCTGGTGGATGCCACAGCCAGCCAACAACTTTTGAGCTTCATGGATGCCTTCTCTGGCTACAATCAGATCAGGATGCACCCGGAAGATGAGGAGAAGACAGCCTTTGTCACTGACAAAGGGCCATACTGCTACAAGATGATGCCCTTCGGCTTGAAAAATACTTGAGCCACTTTCCAAAGGCTGATCAACCGGGTCTTCGAAGGACAGCTCGGAAGGAATATGGAGGCATATGTTGATGATATGATAGTCAAGAGCCTCCACAGAGCCAACCATATCAAAGACTTGCAGGAGTCCTTTGACATGCTGAAACATCATTGGGTGAAGCTGAACCTTGCCAAGTGTACTTTTGGGATAACTTCTGGAAAGTTCCTCGGCTTCTTGGTCATACAAAGAGGAATCAAAGCCAATCTTGACAATATTAAAGCTGTTATTAACATGGGGCATCCGACCAACAAGAAGCAAGTTTAAGAACTTACGGGTCGGATAGCCTCTCTCAGCCGCTTCATTTTCCGGTCGGTTGAGAAATCTCTACCTTTCTTCAAGACTCGATGCCAGTTGGATCACTTCCATTGGACCGACGAGTGTCGGTCAGCATTTGAAGTTTGAAAGATTATCTGAAGAACCCTCCGTTGTTGGCTAAGCCAATAGAGAGAGAACCCTTGTACTTGTACCTATTGACTTCGGACGAGGTGGTCAGCTTCGTCCTCGTTTGGATTGGAGAAAACAAGCAGTAGAAGCCTATTCACTACATCAGTAAAGTTTTCCATGACATTGGAACAAGGTAGCCTAAAATGCAGAAGCTTGTTTATTCCTTGGTTATAGCAGCCAAGAGACTCCGACCCTACTTCCAGGTGCACCCAATCGTTGTGCTATCCGACCAACCCCTTAAAGCGATTCTTCAAAGTCCGGGCACTTCCGGTCGGCTTGCCAAGTGGGCCATCAAGCTTGGTAAGTTTGATATCTCTTTCCAACCCTGGTCGGCCATGAAGGCTCAAGTAATCATTGACGTCATTGCAGAGTGCACCAGGAGGCCGGAATTGCCCTTGCAAGCGGCTGCCGCGCCTGAGGCTAACCCCATTGAAGAAGTAGAGCCCGCTTGGACCCTCCATGTGGACGGAGCGTCCAACCTTGCAGGCTACGGGGTCAGACTGATCATAGCCGACCTCGATGGAGAAAGCTTGGAGTACGCTTTACACTTTTCATTTCAGGTGTCCAACAACCAAGAAGAATATGAAGCCCTAATTGCAGGACTGAGAATAGCCAACGAGTTGGGTCAGTCAGTCAAATCAGAGCCTTCTCTGACTCTCGGCTGATGGTAAATCAAGTGAAGGGCAAATTCGAGGTGAGAGATCCGACCCTGGCCAAGTACTTGAGTGAGGTACAAAGCCTAATATCTCGACTTAAATTCTTCAAAATTCTCCATATACCTCAATTACAGAACTTTCGGATGGATGCTTTGTCAAGATTGGCTAAAGCCATCACCAACACCTCCGACCGAACTTTTGTGGAGTACCTGTAGCATCCAAGTATTGCTAAAGAGCCAATCGATATCCACCAAGTTGAACAAGAAGCCTCTTGGATGGACCCAATTCTTACATTCCTTGTCAGAGGGACTCTGTCGGAAGATCCGACTGAAGCCAAGTGTGTACGCTGGATGGCTTCAAAGTACATCATCCTCGACGACATCCTCTATAAATGGTCATTCTCATAGCTGCTGCTGAAGTGCTTGGGGCTGACTGATGTAGACTATGCACTCAGAGAAGTGCATGAAGGCATCTGCGATGACCATCTAGGAGGAAGATCCTGGCATACAAGATCATCCGACAAGGATACTATTGGCTTACAATTCAGAAGGACGCGTCGGACTTTGTCAGTAGGTGCGATGCATGCCAAAGGTACTCCAATATCCAAAGGAGGCATGCCAGTCGGCTGACTCCACTCGCTGCATCTTGGCCATTCGTGCAGTGGGGGATAGACTCCCTGGGACCCTTCCCCTTGGAATCCGGCCAACGAAAATCCTTGATCGTGGCCATAGATTACTTCACCAAGTGGGTGGAGGCCGAACCACTGGCACAGATTACAGAAGCCAAAGCAGAGAGCTTTGTCTGGAATTGCATTATCTTCCGATTCGGCATCCAACAGATAATTATTACTGATAACGGAAGGCAGTTTGACAACCCCAAATTCTGGAACTCCTGCCAGCAATATCACATCTCCCATCGACTTACATCAGTCGGCCATCCACTGTCCAATGGAGAAGCCGAAGTCACTAATCGAACAATCCTTCATGGACTAAAGACCAGACTGAATGATGCCAAAGGGCAGGGCTTTGGGTAGAAGAACTTCACTCAGTGCTTTGGGCCTATCGGACAACTGCCCAAGCGATGACTGGGGAGACTCCATTCAACCTAACCTACGAAACTGAAGCAGTCATCCCTATAGAAGTGTCCTTGCAGTCCTTGCGGATTGATCACTTCATCGAACCAACTAACTCAGAGCAATGGAGGGCTCACCTAGATCTACTTGAGGATACCAGGCTCCAAATGGGCTTGAAGATGGTGATCTATCATCTGAAGATGGCCAGATATTACAATTCATGAGTCAAGGCTGGAACTTCCAGGTCGGAGATCTGGTTTTGCGAAGGACAGAAATATCAAGACTGACCGAGCAAGGGAAGCTCTCTCCCAACTAGGAAGGCCCTTATCAAGTTGTTGAAGTGATTTGAGCTGGGACTTACCGACTCGAACACTTAGACGGATGGTAGGTGGCGTGTCCGTGGAATGTAGACAACCTTCGTAAGTATTATCAATAAAGGCCACAACTTCTCTTATGAACCACTTCCGAAAGTCCGACTCCGGTCGACAAAGGTTCTAGGGTAGCCCACTTTCGAAAGTCTGTTCAGACAGAAAAGGCAGCCCACTTCTGAAAGTCAAACTCCAATTAGCAGAGGCTCTAGGGTAGCCCACTTTTGAAAGTCTGACTCTGGTTGGCAGAGGCTCTAGGGCAGCCCATATCTGAAAGTCCGACTACGGTCAGCAAAGGCTCTAGGGCAGCCCACTTTCAAAAGTCTGACTCCGGTCGGCAAAGGCTCTAGGGCAGCCCACTTCCAAAAGTCTGACTCCGGTTGGTAGAGGCTCTAGGGCAGCCCATTTTTGAATGTCCAACTCCGATTGACGATAGCTTTAAAATGACCCACATGGAGGTATGGTCTCAAGTTCAGATGAGCTGACGGACCAACACTTAGAAAAATTCCTAAGTGTCTAGGTTCGGACTAAGCTACTGTCCAGCAACCACTTCGGAGGTCTCAAGTTCGGATGAGCCGATGGACCAACACTTAGAAAAACTCTAAGTGTCTAGGTTCGAACTGAGCTACTGTCCGGTAGCCACTTCGAAGGTCTCAAGTTTGGATGAGCCGATGGACCAACACTTAGAAAAATTCCTAAGTATCTAGGTTCGAACTGAGCTACTGTCCGGCAGCCACTTCGGAGGTCTCAAGTTCTGACGAGCCGACGGACTAACACTTAGAAAAATCCCTAAGTGTCTAGGTTCGGACTGAGCTACTGTCCAGCAGCCACTTTGGAGGTCTCAAGTTCGGACGAGCCGACGGACCAATACTTAGAAAAATTCCTACGTGTCTAGGTTCGGACTGAGCTACTGTCCGGCATCCACTTCAGAGGTCTCAAGTTCGGACGAGCTAACAGACCAATACTTAGAAAAATCCCTAAGTGTCTAGGTTTGGACTAAGCTACTGTCCGACAGCCATTTCAGAGGTCTCAAGTTTCGAACGAGCCAATGGACCAACACTTAGAAAAATCCTAAGTGTCTAGGTTCAAACTGAGCTACTGTCCAGTAGCCACTTTGGAGGTCTCAAGTTCGGACAAGCCAACGAACCAATACTTAGAAAAATCCCTAAGTGTCTAGGTTCGAACTGAGCTACTGTCCGGCAGCCACTTTGAAGGTCTCAAGTTCGGACGAGCCGATGGACCAACATTTAAAAAAATCCCTAAGTGTCTAGGTTTGGACTGAGCTACTATCCGGCAGCCACTTCAGAGGTCTCAAGTTCGGACAAGCCGACGAAACCAACACTTAGAAAAATTTCTAAGTGTCTAGGTTCAGACTGAGCTACCATCCAGTAGCTCCTTCGGAGTGTCTACGTTCCCATCCAGCTGACCGTTGACACTTAGAAACATTTTCGAAGAAGGAACTTCGGTCAATTCGACCGACCCACACATACAAAGACGTACGCAGGAGATGTGGCAAAAAGAAATTCTATTGTATTATAAGAGAAGTTTCTTACAAAAGAGAAGGTCAGACCTTTACAAACATCTTAGGTTTGACCCATTAGAGATATAGGTATGGCTTTGGCTTCGACCCCCTCAGCCTCTCCCGGAGCTTCGATTGGGACGATCGCCCCCCCCACCTCGGCTTCGACCTGGGAGCCCGCTCTGGCCTCCTCTACGCCAGCTTCAGCCAGGGGTTTGACCCCTCTGTTGGTCAGGTCTGCCTCCTCTTCCGTGTCTTCCTCTTCTACTTGTTTTGGCGGTTGTAGGAAGGCGAGGTCGAGCTCCAGAAATGCATCACTTACCTTCACCAGGCACTCTTCGTACCCGTAGTTGAAGCTGACTGTGCCTGTCTCATTCATCTCCTCTATGAATTTGTCATAGGCCTTATACTTCTTCATGGCCACTTCGACCACCGTCGCCATCAGCTCCTAGGTTTTCTTCAGCAAACCCTTGTATCTCTCTGCCTCCACCTGGTGGCCCCTCGAGCACCTTTCGGACTCGGCCAGGCGGCCCTCCTCTTTAGTCAGCCGATGGGTCAGAGATTTCAACCTACGCTTCTTCCTTTTCAGACTGGCTCCCCGGTCAGCCAGCCAACCCCGCAAGTCTTCCACCTCCTTCTTGAGGGTCTCTACTTCTGCCCGACAGGCAGACAATCCTTCTTCGACGATCTTCCGCACCGCCTCCACCACGGTCCTGTCCACCTCTACCGCGGCTTTAGCTACCTCCACCTCCTCGACCGTCTTGGCCGAGCACTATTTCAAGAACAGCAGCTCACCCAGGTCATCATCCATTAATATGACATTTTGAAGGAGCTGCCAATAGCAAGACAATGTTAGTGATTTACAAATAATAAAGCAAAGGTCGAGGGCTTAGATACGGGTGACTTACCCCCATCATGTGATGAAAGGAACTCCTGGCGGCCTCATTCATCGATCGCCTATCGATGTCCGTTATGGCCCTTTTGAGTAGGTCTTTGACCGCTCGGCATCATGAATGGCATGCCATTTCTGATGCTCCTCATCATTGGCTTCACCGGCCTCCCCCCTATCAGCTGCTTGTCCTTCGACCACTTGTTCCCCTCCGGTCGTCAGGGAAATCTCCTCGATCAGCTCGATGAGTAGGGAGGTTGGGGCTGTTTCTGCTTCGGTCAGCAGTGATTGATCTTCTTCCATCCGGGTGGCTGACTGCCCGATCGAGGATGAGCACTCTAGTACCCTCGCCATTGGCGAGCCGACAATGGCATGTGGTCATCAGACTCTACTGAAATGTTAGTAGTGGACTGCTCCTCCGTCCATTGCTTCTTTGGCCTTTCAGATGCTGGCTCTTCTGTTCGTTGCCTCCTCGACCTTCTGAACGTCGACTCAATAATACGAATGGCCCTTCTCTGTGCCGCTCGTACTGAAATGGTCACCCGGTCGGGCTTCATCTTTGCACCTGCCATCAAACAAGGTCAGGGTCATTAGCAAGGAAACTAAGCTAACAGAATATTCGAAAACCTATGACAAATAGTTGCTACCCTGCCTAAGCCTTGCTGCTGGCTGATCTCAGATAGGAAGAGGTTCTCCTCTCGGAGCAAGTCATGTATAAACATCGGATCTTCTCCATCCACCTTATTGAAATCGACCTTGTCGGCCCTCAACACTCTCCTCCCATCCATCGCTTTCGGCCTGGGCTCTCTCCACATCGGTTCAAAATCCCAGGGTTCCAGGCTATCTACAAAGAAGTATCGAGACTTCCATCCATGAATAACCGATGGAAGCCCCGCTAGTATCTTCCGACCAGGGCGGGGACTGAACATCCACCACTCCTAGCTTTGGAAGTCTTTTTTCAAAAGAAAAAAGTTGCCAAATAGAGACAACCTCAACTCAAATCTAGCCCTCTGGCAGAGGACCATGAAGCCGCAGATCACCTGAATGCTGTTCGAGGTCAGCTGCATAGGGGTAACTCTGTAAAAGTTAAAAATTTGGATGAAGAAAGGAGATAGAGGGAATCGAAGGCCAGCCTTAAGGTGGTCTTCATACACCGAAAGGGCTCCTAAGTTCAGTGGGCCGTTCACCCTCCCCTCTCGGGTTAGAATGGTTAGATGCAAAGTGGTCGGAATGTTATACATGACCCTAAGGTTATCTACCCTCTCCCGGGTCATCTCCGATGGAATGTTGCCGGGGCCCAGTTCCCACGGTCAGAGCTCTTGCTGCCGGAGGCCATCCTAATTGAAGTTGGAGAAGAAAGAAGGGACGGGCGGGAAACTGACCTGATGTTCTAGTTTCTTAATAAAGCTAGGCAGTGGGGGAGAGGGGCTCTTTTTCCTCGAGCGCAAATGCAGTGGAAGACTCCCTCCGGGCCTCCTCCCCCTCCTTTTATAGATATTGAGGGGCCGCTTCCTAGCACCCCTCGGGAGCCACAATCCACCATCAGACGACACAATCTCCCAATCTTATGGAGAAGCCGATGGAATGCACCAGATCATGCCTAATCATGATTCGCGTAACCGCCCAACCAGCGGTGGATGAGCAGCTCCGGACACTATGCCAACCGCTCAGATTTTGCAACATCGCCCACGTCACGTCAAGAACCCGATGGACGGGCATTTCACGCTGGCAGCCCATCATTACACCTTACTAGCATTAACTGTTTCCCGGACACCGCTTCCAATGCGGCATTGACACTTATCCTACGGGTAGGATTTCAGAGTAGAAGGCGACCGGTCGTAGCATGCTGGATCGGATTTGCAATCATCTCAAGGATCGATGCATTAAATACCAAATAATGCTCTCATCCTTCAAGGCTGCAGAACCGCTCGAAGGCCAAGAGCAAGGGGGCAAATGTTATACCTAACCAGCCCAACATCGAACCGGACCGCCATATCTTTTAAGGTCCGACTGGGCCGCTCTCACAGACATCCGAGTAACCCTCTCCCATTGAAGCTTTAACGAACACTCTCCTTCGGAGGTCCGATCGATCTACTGAAGTAGAGGTCTGAGCGACACACTTCTACTGAGGTTTGGTCGACCTTCTCCTGTTGAAGCTCCGAGGATGCTCTCCTTCTGAGATTCGACTGACCCACTGAAGTAGAGGTCCGAATAACCCACTTCTGTCGAGATCCGGTTGACCTTCTCCTACTGAAGCTCCGACGGATGCTCTCCTTTTGAGGTCTGACTGACGCACTGAAGTAGAGGTCCAAATGACCCACTTCTACTGAGGTCTGGTCGACCTTCTCCTGCTGAAGCTTCAACGGACACTCTCCCTCTGAGGTCCGACTGATCCATTGAAGTAGAGGTCCGAGCGACCAACTTCCGTTGAGGTCCGACCAACCTGCTCCAAGGATCTCAATAACTCCAAAAGCCTTCTCTAGCTGACATCAGAATTTTGTTATAATAGACTCCTGCCACATCAGCACCACTACTCCACTACTCCCACGACGTCGCCCTATCTTGGTGCCACGTGGCCACTCTCTGGATTCTCTTAGGGGTAGATCAGTCTTTCCAAGCTTCACCCCTAACAAATCTTGTCATTGTTCCATGCCTATATAAGGTAAACTAGGGGACATAGGGTGGTAAGCAAGCTAAGGCAAGCACTAGCACTCTCTTCCCTCTCCATACACTGCCTCTTTGATTCCTCCATTATGTTGCCCTCAAGCTCCTGCTAAGTTAAGCATCAGAGTGTCCCCGTCGGAATACCACCGGCCCTTGGGGACTTTGTTACAGGTAAACCGGGAGAAGAGCGCTCCAGCCCAGCCATCCGAGCCCGGTCCGGGGAAGTTGCAGCAACACACCCTTTTTGTGATGACTAGGGTTTTGAGTGATGGGGTACCCAGTCATGCAAGTTACCTATCCTGCATTTTTTTCTAAGGAGAAGAAAGGATGGTACATGATTCTTAAACACTTTGAAGTTCCAATGCTGAAGACATTGTTGTCCACAGCAACTCTTTTTAACATGGGAATTAACCAAATTCAGCCAAAAGGTGAATATGATCTTGAATCATTTCTTTCTCCCTCTTTTCTTGTTGCGTGTCTCTATTTACTTAGGTTTCTTGCATTTGTAGCTATGGATCCTGTGGAAAAGCAAGGTTTGAGGAAGATAATTTTGAAGAAGAGAAAGGCTGCCACATCTTATAAGCCTTCTGGAGAGTTGATGGAGGCTCTAGTGGTGGGACCTGGTTTGATAGAGGCTCTAGCAGTTAAGCCCATTACTACTACTACTCCTATGCCCAAGGGCACGATTCCAGCTACTCCTCAGAGGTTGCACCTCCACCTACTTTGAAGCATCGATGTGCATTGAAAGCAAGCAACTCGACCTCTACCCTCTAGGCCATGACTATGGAGGGAGCTTCGGGTGATCCTAAGCCTGAGGTCTACATTTTTTATGACTAGGTCACAGTCAAACATCATTTCATTGACTTCATTTGCCCCATTGATGAAAAATGGTTTGTTGGAGAGAGCAACACTCAGCATCAAAATGATGTAGTTTGGAGTGCTATTAAGGTAAGTTGTTTCTTTTCTTATGTATATTAAAGATAAGAATGTTACCTGACCATGATGCCCACTTGCTAGATGTGTCATTTCGTCAAGCACTATTATGATTTGAGGTGGCACTGGACCTCTACCCTCTAGGCCATGACTATGGAGGGAGCTTCAGGTGATCCTAAGCCTGAGGTCTACATCTTTTATGACTAGGTCATAGTCAAACATCATTTCATTGACTTCATTTGCCCTATTGATGAAAAATGGGTTGTTGGAGAGAGCAACACTCAGCATCAAAATGATGCAGTTTGGAGTGCTATTAAGGTAAGTTGTTTCTTTTCTTTTGTATATTAAAGCTAAGAATGTTACCTGACCATGATGCCCACTTGCTAGATGTGTCATTTCGTCAAGCACTATTATGATTTGAGGTGGCACTGGGCTTTGGAAGAAAAGAAAGAGACCAAAGCTTGCTTGAAGGAGATGTAGGCTAGCTTGAGGGGGCAGAGGATAACCTCTATCGCTCTGAAGCCGAAGTTTACCACCTTCATCAGGTGATCAAAGATCTTAAGGAGCAGTCATCTATGGATAGGAATGCACTTGCCGAGGCTCAGCAAAGGTTAGTGGATCTTGAGGCCCAGAAGGACAAGTTAGTTTAGGAGGTAGTAGAAGCCTATAAGCTTCCTGAAGAATGTCACAAGGCCAAAGTGGCATTTTCAGAGGTTGCCTTTGTCGAAGGCATGGATGACACCCGAAATAGAGTCCTCGAGCATTATGTAGGCATTGACCAAAGTTTTCTAGATGAGGACAAAGATGACTAGGATGAGGGTGTGCCTGCCACTAGAGCTATAAGAACATCAGGGCCTCCAGCATCTGCATAGGCTTTTTGATGCAGAACAAAGAACAAGGAAGCGTATGCGGAAGTAAATTTAAGATTAATTCTTTTTTTTTTTTTTTTTTTTTTATATTTCAGAAATTGGCTTTGACTCAAAGTAAAGCTAAACTAAGTTGAAGGAAACTAGGTAAGGATTGAAAGCACAATTTAGATGAAACTAAATTATCAGAGTAGTTCAGAAGTAACGGATCGCTGGGGGTTGAGAAACTCCCAGACCTAGGGTTTCGCTCTGAACTTTCAACAGAACAGAAATAGAGAGGAGAGATGGTTTACTAACCAGACAGTGATCTTCTCAGAATTTCGGTGGAAGAACTCTCTCGAGCAGATTGTGGGATCCTCGGAGTTGGCTATCTTCGCAATGGATCCTCCAATACTGGTCTTGTGGTTTGGTCGGCTTCTCCTGGACTCAAGATCTGGGAAAGAAGAGGAACAAGTGCTGGAATTCAGATACTCAAGAAAAGATTTACCAGGTTGAAGAACTTGAAAGCTGAAGTTGCTGAAATCAGGATTCTCCTGGAGGCCGATCTGACTTCCTCTTAGAATTGCTGTAGATCTGAAGTATCTGGACTGGAGTTGGATGCTGGCGGCCGGCCTGGACTTGGAGAGGGTGGCCGTGAGAAGTGGAATAGACTAGGGCTTGGTGGAAAGAGAAGGGTGATGGCGGCTAGGGTTTGGGAGTGGAGTGGCTAACCTAGGGTTTGGGTTTTGGAGATCTCACACCTCCTCAAGGTTCCTGGGGAACCCGGATTTACTCCCTCACGGAGCTCAACACCTGGATGCAAGTGCGGAAGAGAGAAAACACAAAGTTTGCTCACAAAAAAATTTGGTTTCATTCATCTGATTCATTTAAACTTACAAGAGGGGTTTAATTTATAAGGCTTTACAAGGGAGTAGGGTTTTACATCTTCCCATGTGGGACTAAAGGAGGGGATCTACAAATCAGGATAAATCATACACATATGGTCGGCCAAGGTACCAAAAAAATTGATTTGGGTTATAAAAGGCAGGTAGATGGCGCCTCCTTGATTGGATCTTCAAGAGAATTTTTTTCCTTCAACTCTTTTGGACTCCTCCTTTTCTTCCTCCCTAAGTCAAGGTCCTTCCCATCTTTGTTTTGGATTTTTTTGGCAGGTAGTGGGCGCCTCCTTGAAGTTCTCTCCAAGAAAATTTCTTCCCATCTTTACTTTGGTTCTCTTGGGAAAGTCTTGGCCGCCCCCTTGATTTGTGGACTCTTGGTGGATTTCTCCTCATCTGGCGCAAGAGAGAAGGAAGCTGCTATCTGTGCTGCTATCTGTGGAGTGGGGACCAAAGGCTGCTGGATGTAGATATGGCGCCCCCTGGACTCAGGCGTATGGCTGGGAGTGTGGCTGGGAGTGTGGTGTCCACTTGCTTGGTCTTGGGAGAAAATGTAACACCCCAGGTTGAAACCCTAGTCCACTACTGAGTCAACATGACTCAACAAAATAAAATGCAGGTAATGTAGACTCAAGCTAAATTGAGTTGATCTAGTCAACTCTTATTACAAACCAAAAACCCTAATTTTTTCGGGCAAGGTTAATCAGAGATCCAGATGGAGCTCTGAAGTCTTCTTCTGAGTCTGGTGCCCGCACCAATTCTCCCAGGGTGGGAGGAACTCGACCCTGTCGAGTATGGATCCAGTTGGCTCTGGTATCTCTCCAAGAGGTCTGGGTCCAGCTCTTGTAACTCTTCTCGGGAGATCCAAGAGTCATCAGAATCTGGCTTTCCTAGCCAGCGGACCAGGTATCTTTGGTATCCTCGATTACGAGTAGAGATAACCTGATCATCCAGGATCTTTTCAATCTGCTCTTTCCTCACAGGCCAATTTGTTGGTGGACACACAGGGTCAGGTTCACTCTCAAGAGCAGGATTAGGTTCAAAAGCCTCACTGGGAATCACAGCTGGCTCCCTATACTCTACTAGGTCTGTAATGTTGAAAGTGGAGCTAATGCCTAGTTCTGGAGGCAACTCGAGCACATAGGCATTGGATCCTACTCTCTTTACCACTCTAAATGGTCCAGCTCCCCTAGCATGTAACTTTCTAACGGTTCTAGGAGGAAACCGTTCAGGCCTTAACCTAATCATTACATAGTCTCCTTCGTCAAAAGTTTTGACTCGCCTTTGAGAATCAGCCAATTTCTTATAAGTTTCATTACTTAAATTTATTTTGGCTTGAATTTCTTTATGCAAGTCTTTTATATGCTGTGCAAAACTTCGGCAGACTCGGAGACCCGTGTGTGGACTGGTAAAGGAGCTAGGTCAAGAGGTGTGTGGGGTTTGTAACCATGCACAATTTCAAATGGACTCTTACCCGTAGACCTATTGACCGAGTCATTATATGCAAATTCAGCTCTAGGTAAGTACAAATCCCAGTTCCTAATGTTTTCACCAACAAGACACCTTAGCAGATTGCCTAAACTACGGTTCACTACTTCAGTTTGGCCGTCAGTCTGGGGATGATAGGCAGTTGAAAACTTAAGTTTCGTCCCTAACTTATGCCAAAGGGTTTTCCAGAAATAGCTGGTGAACCGAACATCCCTATTTGAAACAATGGTCTTGGGTAGGCCATGGAGTCGAACTATCTCATTGAAGAACAGGGTGGCTACCTTAGACGCATCAAATATTTGGGAACAAGGCAAGAAATGGGCCATCTTGGAAAATCGGTCTACTACAACACAGATAGAGTCATGCCTCCTCTGGGTCTTAGGCAAACCTAACACAAAGTCCATGCTCACATCTTGCAAAGACGATCTGGGACAGGGAGTGGGGTATAAAGGCCGGTGTTCTGTTTTCGTTGTTTGGCAACAGCGCAGGTCCGACACCTAGCCACAATGTGTGCTACATCTCTTTAAGCTAGGCCAGAAAAAATGGTCTTCAATAGACAGGGTGGTCTTATCTTTTCCGAAATGGCCAGCTAAACCTCCAGCATGAGTTTCCCAAATCAAGAATTCCCTAAGAGAGGTTCTAGGGATGCAAAGCCTATTCTTAAAGAACAGAAAGCCATCTAAAAGGGAATAATCCTTATGTTCACTAGATGGTCCTTGAGTTAGATCCTGGTATACAGTCTTGAAATCCGGACACGACTCATATTCTTCTTTGATTTGCTCAAACCCTATGACTTCAGCCCTAACAGAATTCAACAACAAAGATCGACGACTAAGGGCATCAGCTACCTTATTTTCAGACCCAGCCTTATGCTTCAAAACAAAAG
This sequence comes from Areca catechu, assembly GCA_021397845.1. Taxonomy (NCBI): domain Eukaryota; kingdom Viridiplantae; phylum Streptophyta; class Magnoliopsida; order Arecales; family Arecaceae; genus Areca; species Areca catechu. The sequence goes on along the minus strand of CM038046.1, from coordinate 49,894,147 downwards.
TATAGGACTGGATATACTCTACCCACTTAGCATGCCTAGGGTTAAGCTTCTTCTGAGAATTCAAGAATCTAAGAGCCTCTTGGTCCGAAAACAGCACAAATTCTTGCGGTAGTAAATAATGTCTCCAGTAACGCAAAGCTTGCACTACCGCGTAAAATTCCTTATCATAGGTAGAATACCTAAGCTTAGCATCATTAAGTTTTTCACTAAAGAATGCTACGGGATGGTTCTCTTGGCTTAGGACTCCACCTATACCTACTCCTGAAGCATCACAGGCAACCTCAAATACCTTTGAAAAGTCCGGTAGTCTCAAAATGGGTGCCTGGGTCATCCTATCCTTAAGATCTAGGAAGGCTTTATGGGCTGCTTTGGTCCACTGAAATTCTCCCTTCCTGATGCAATCTGTGATAGGAGCAACTACGGTACTAAACCCCTTGATGAATCGCCTATAGAAGGTAGCCAAGCCATGGAAACTTCTGACTTCATGTACACTGGTCGGCTCTGGCCATTCTACTATGGACCTAATCTTTTCAGGGTCGGCAGCCACGCCGTCAGGGGTTACAACAAATCCAAGGAAGATAATTCTACTGGTCATAAATTCACACTTTTTGAGATTACCGTAGAGACTATCACTCCTCAAAACTTGACAGACTTGTCTAAGGTGGCCTAGGTGATCTGCAGGGGTCTTACTATAGATCAGGATGTCATCAAAATAGACCACTACAAACTTCCCTATGAAAGCTCTAAGTACCTGGGTCATAATCCTCATGAAAGTACTAGGGGCATTGGACAACCCAAAAGGCATAACAACCCATTCAAAGAGACCATCCTTAGTTTTGAAGGCTGTTTTCCACTCATCCCCTGGTCTAATCCTAACCTGATGATAGCCGCTCTTGAGATCAATTTTAGAAAAAACCATGGCACCGGCCATCATATCAAGCATGTCATCTAGTCTAGGGATGGGGAACCTATACTTGATTGTGATTTTATTGATGGCACGACTATCAACACACATCCTCCACGTGCCATCCTTCTTCGGGGTTAGAAGTGCAGGGACTGCACAAGGGCTAAGACTCTCTCTAATGAACCCCTTCCTCAACAATTCGCCAACTTGCTTTTGCAGTTCTTTATGCTCAGATGGATTCATCCTATAATGGGGCAAGTTGGGTAAAGTAGCTCCTGGGACTAAATCTATGGAATGCTGAATATCCCTAAGAGGTGGAAGGTGGTCTGGCAGATCCTCGGGAAAAACATCCTCAAATTCTTCTAATAAAGGCTTAACTTCCTGAGGAGGCTCTGAGGGTGTAGGAGTCCTAAGTTCCTTAGCAGTCAACATCCAAATGGGTGAACCACTATGAATTTCTTGTTCTAGATCCTTGGCACTAATTAGGTTCACTCCAGTCTTCATTTCCCTAACCTTACTGGTTCCTTTAGCTACCTTGTCCTTAGGAGGGACTGAATGGATTGTGATTTTCTTCCCATTGAAACTAAAGACACAGGTGTTGGATTTTCCTAAGAGGGTGGCATCATGATCATACAACCAAGGTCTTCCAAGAATTATACTGCTCACCCCCATGGGCAAAACATCACACCAAATCTTCTCTTGATAGGATTGCATTTGGATTTGGACCTGACATCTAGACTGGATGGGTATAGAGGTAGAGTCTACCCAAGAAACCTTATAGGGGTTGGGGTGGGGGACTGGGGTTAAGCCTAACATTTTGACAGTGCTAGTAGAAATGGCATTCACACAGCTCCCACTATCTATGATGATTTTACAAACCTTATCCCCTAGTTTAAGGAAAGTCTATAGGATGTTAGTCCTACGCCAATCTTCCTGAACTTTAGTCTGGGACAGGATGCATCTCACAACCCCTAAGTGGTCAGATTCAGTGGATTCTTCCTCTCCTTCATACTCATCAACCAAATTCATTCCGGCCTCATAAACTTCTTCTTCAAACTCCTCATTAGGCTCGGAATTCTCTTCTCCTCCCTCTTCTATATATAGGGATCTACGAGGGCACTGGCTAGAAACATGACCTACCTTATGACACTTAAAACAAGCTATGGCTGTGCACTGAGTGGAGATATGACCGGGCTTCTGGCACTTAAAACAGACGATACTAGGGGTTCTCTGGGTGTCAGGTGCCTTACCTTTGTCCATGGGCCTAGGGGTGGGGATACCCTGATTAGGCTTGCTAGGGGTAACCTGGCTAGGTCCATTTCTTGGGATTGGGGCACTAACCCTAGATGGCATGGGTCCTCTCTGAAACTTCTCAGTGTTCAGTGCAATCTGATAGGCTTGGTCTAGGTCAGTAACCTCTCTCAGAAACAACTCTCTCTTAATATCTTCCCTAAGTCCAGCCCTAAATCTAGACAAAGTGACCTCATGGGCTTCACTCACATCACATCTCATCAGGTATTCATCAAAGGTGGTTATGTAGTCTGAAACAGATCGGTTCCCCTGTTTCAAAGTCTGCCATTGGTCTAACAATTTTGCTGGTATGAAATGGGTAGGTACTTGTCTCTAAGTTTCTCTTTCATACCCTGCCAAGTGGTTATGGGCTCTACATTTCGTCTTCTAGTGGTCAGCTCAATGTTCCCCCAGTATAACCTAGCTTGACGTATTAATTTCATCTTGGCAAACTTGAATTTCCTTTCCTCAGACATGGCATACCACTCAAAGTACTGGTCCATCTCACCCTCCCAATCAGAATACACCTTAGGATTTAGGCTACCATCAAAAGTGGGTGCATCTAACTTGATGTTTCGAATGAACCTATCATCTCTATCCTCAGGTTCTGGGTCAGGCCTCCTATGATTAGGTTCAGGATCTCGGTATAAAGGTCTTCTAGGCTCTTGGTGTGGGTGAGGTTGAGGTACATTAAAATCTGGGTCAGGAGTCCAGTTCCGATGCCTAGGTTCCTCTAGCACTTGGACTCGATCCCTAAGCTGGGCAAAATCCTCATGGACTTGTTCTTTAAATTGGGCAACAGTGGTAGTCACATCCTGACTCAGTTTGTTCATACTCTCAGTAAGAGCTCTAACCATGGCCTCTAAATCAGGTTGGGTTTGACCAGGTTGGTAGGGCACTCCATTCCGGGTAGACATGATGCAAGCAAACACACAAAATGAGACTCAACTGAACGACTACGGGCTAACTAGACCTAGAGCCCAAACTAGATGCCCAATCAGAGTGGCAAGCTAGCCTGTAGTAACTCAGGACTCAGCCAGGCAGGTGTAAGGGAGTGTTAGGTCCCTGAATGCCAATCCTAGACACCAATCAGAGATTGGCCAGGTAGGCGGACCAGCACACAAGCCCTTCAGGATGGAATCCTGAACCACCGTTCTAGACACTGAGTACAAAGCACACACAGAGTAACCAGACAAACTGACTCAACACTAGCCTTGACCCGACTTGTTGATGTCCCTAGCCCACTAGGGCAAATTAGGTCTAATCAATTTTAGATTAAAGGCTTAGGTTCGAATGAAGGGGTGGTGGTTTTGGGCTAAGGAGAGGTTATCAACTCCTCCCCTTATCTTAGATGCTCAAATGCCCTTAAGATGAATTAAGAGATGAAGCAAAAATAAATGGATTGCAAACTACAAAAATAGAGTTGCAGTAATTTAATTCTCAGAAATCACACGGAAACCAATAAATCATGAGAAAATTAAGAAAATTAGTTTCAATTATAGTGGTTTCAGCAAAACAAAAATCACTGAATTTGGAGTTACCTTCAGTGAGAAATAATTCCTGCAACAGTAATTACGGGCTGAAAACAGAGCACTTCCCCGTTTACAATTTCTGCTACGAAGTTGTAACCCAACGGATCCCCTACACGCCCTAGGAACACCCCGTGGAATGGGAAGAGGAGGTTTGCACCTCGCTTCGTTCCTAGGACCGGACGTCCTGGGGAGTCTACTTCGAGCAGACAAAGTAAAAAGAGAGAGACTCAAACAAGCAATCAAAACAGAAACCCTAGACAGGGCTCTGATACCAAAAATGATGCAGAACAAAGAACAAGGAAGCGTATGCGGAAGTAAATTTAAGATTAATTCTTTTTTTTTTCTTTTTTTTTTTTTATATTTCAGAAATTGGCTTTGACTCAAAGTAAAGCTAAACTAAGTTGAAGGAAACTAGGTAAGGATTGAAAGCACAATTTAGATGAAACTAAATTATCAGAGTAGTTCAGAAGTAACGGATCGCTGGGGGTTGAGAAACTCCCAGACCTAGGGTTTCGCTCTGAACTTTCAACAGAACAGAAATAGAGAGGAGAGATGGTTTACTAACCAGACAGTGATCTTCTCAGAATTTTGGTGGAAGAACTCTCTCGAGCAGATTGTGGGATCCTCGGAGTTGGCTATCTTCGCAATGGATCCTCCAATACTGGTCTTGTGGTTTGGTCGGCTTCTCCTGGACTCAAGATCTGGGAAAGAAGAGGAACAAGTGATGGAATTCAGATACTCAAGAAAAGATTTACCAGGTTGAAGAACTTGAAAGCTGAAGTTACTGAAATCAGGATTCTCCTGGAGGCCGATCTGACTTCCTCTTGAATTGCTGTAGATCTGAAGTATCTGGACTGGAGTTGGATGCTGGCGGCCGGCCTGGACTTGGAGAGGGTGGCCGTGAGAAGTGGAATAGACTAGGGCTTGGTGGAAAGAGAAGGGTGATGGCGGCTAGGGTTTGGGAGTGGAGTGGCTAACCTAGGGTTTGGGTTTTGGAGATCTCACACCTCCTCAAGGTTCCTGGGGAACCCGGATTTACTCCCTCACGGAGCTCAACACCTGGATGCAAGTGCGGAAGAGAGAAAACACAAAGTTTGCTCACAAAAAAATTTGGTTTCATTCATCTGATTCATTTAAACTTACAAGAGGGGTTTAATTTATAAGGCTTTACAAGGGAGTAGGGTTTTACATCTTCCCATGTGGGACTAAAGGAGGGGATCTACAAATCAGGATAAATCATACACATATGGTCGGCCAAGGTACCAAAAAAATTTGATTTGGGTTATAAAAGGCAGGTAGATGGCGCCTCCTTGATTGGATCTTCAAGAGAATTTTTTTCCTTCAACTCTTTTGGACTCCTCCTTTTCTTCCTCCTTAAGTCAAGGTCCTTCCCATCTTTGTTTTGGATTTTTTTGGCAGGTAGTGGGCGCCTCCTTGAAGTTCTCTCCAAGAAAATTTCTTCCCATCTTTACTTTGGTTCTCTTGGGAAAGTCTTGGCCGCCCCCTTGATTTGTGGACTCTTGGTGGATTTCTCCTCATCTGGCGCAAGAGAGAAGGAAGCTGCTATCTGTGGAGTGGGGACCAAAGGCTGCTGGATGTAGATATGGCGCCCCCTGGACTCAGGCGTATGGCTGGGAGTGTGGTGTCCACTTGCTTGGTCTTGGGAGAAAATGTAACACCCTAGGTTGAAACCCTAGTCCACTACTGAGTCAACATGACTCAACAAAATAAAATGCAGGTAATGTAGACTCAAGCTAAATTGAGTTGATCTAGTCAACTCTTATTACAAACCAAAAACCCTAATTTTTTCGGGCAAGGTTAATCAGAGATCCAGATGGAGCTCTGAAGTCTTCTTCTCAGTCTGGTGCCCGCACCACTTTTCCTTCTTCCTTTTTATTTTTGGATGATGTACAAACTTTTGGTCAGCCTTCAGGGAAGACCATTTTTGTAAGACCTTCAGGTCCTTTTTTATAAGTATCAATGAAATGCTTTCTATCCACTTTAAAAATTTGTCTAAATATCGAAGCTCGACATGTGTGATTTGCCTGCTTCTTTTTAAAACAAACTTTGCAATTTTAGTTATTCAAAGAAGATGATTTTCATTATTAACCTAGAGATTCTTTGGATACTATGCAAGTCTAAAGTTCTTTGGGAATTGATCTTACTAGTCTTGGCCATAAGCTTTCAAATGTTGAGCTTTCACATCTCTGGATGTCTACCCATAGGCATTTTAATACTGGCCTAGCCCAAGGCATGCAGGCACTGAGTTGAGTCTTCAAGTTTTGGACAAAAGGCCTTCAGGAGCTGTGCATTTACCAATGGGCATTTTGACACTGGCTTGTCTAGAGGCATGCAAGCGCTTAGTCGAGTCTACACATCCTGACTGAAAGGTTTTCAGGAGTTAAGCATCTACCCATAGGCATTTTGATGCTGGCTCGGCCGAGGCATGCGGATGCTGAGTTGAGTCTTCATGTCTCAGTTAAAAGGCTTTTGGAAGCTGAGCATCTATCCATAAGCATTTTGATGCTGGCCCAACCTGAGGCATGTGGGCACTAAGTCGTCTTCACACCCCGGCCCAAGGTGTTCAAGAGGTGTGCATCTACTCGTAGGCATTTTGATGTTAGCCTAGCATAAGGCACGTGATCACTAAGTCAAGTCATCACATCCTAGCCAAAAGGCTTTTGAGAGCTAAGTGTCTACCCATAAGCATTTTGACACTAACTCTGCTCGAGGCACATGGGCGCTCAGTCGAGTCTTCAAGTCCCAGTCAAAAGGCTTTCAGGAGCTGAGTGTCCACCCATAGGCATTTTGATGCTGGCCCAGCCTGAAGCATATGGGTGCTAAGTTGAGTCTTCATGTCCTGGCCAAAAAGCTTTCGGGAGCTGAGCATCTACTTGTAAGCATTTTGAAGCTGGCCTGGCCTAAGGCACAAAAGCGTTGAGTCGAGTCTTCACATCTTGGCTAGAATGCTTTCAAGAGCTATGTATCTACCCAGACCCTAGCCCAACCCAAGGCATGCTGGTGCTGAGTCCAGTCTTCATGTCCTAGCTAAAAGGCTTTCATGAGCTGAGCATCTACCCATAGGCATTTTGATGCTGGCACGAGTTAAGGCACCCGGGTGTTGAGTTGAGTTTTCACATCCCAGCCTAAAAGCTTTCGAGAGTTGAGTGTCTACCCATAGTCATTTTGATGCTGGCCCAGCCCAAGGAACACAGGCACTAAGTCGAGTCTTCATGTCCCAGCCAAAAGGCTTTCAAGAGCTGAGCATCTACCCATAGGCATTTTGATGCCAACCCAGCCTAAGGCATGTGGGTGCTGAGTCAAGCCTTCATGTCCTGACCAAAAGGCTTTCAAGAGCTAAGCATCTATCCATAGGCATTTTGATGCTGGCTCGGCCTGAGGCACACAAGTGCTGAGTCAAGTCTTCATGTCCAAGCCAAAAGGCTTTAGGAGTTGAGCATACCCATAGGCATTTTGATGCTAGCCTAGCCTGAGGCATGCGGGAGCTGAGTTGAGTCTTCACATCCTGACAAAAGGCTTTGGGGAGTTGAGTATCTACCCATAGGCATTTTGATGCTAGCCTATTTCGAGGCACGTGGGTGCTAAGTTGAGTCTTCATCATAAACTAAGCTAAGGCTTCAACATTAGACTGGGTTATAGATGTTTCATTTTTTTATTTTCCCTTTTTGGGTGGCGATATGTGGTAGAGGCTACAAAATCTTCCCTAGCGACCTTAGTGGTGCCACATGGTAAGGAACAAAAGGCTTGGCTTCCCAATACTTTCATTTATCCCCTTGTACTATAAGTATTTTTTATGGCACCACCATAGTAAGATTATTAAAGAAGTATGACATTCTTCATAATGGATAAGATCATTGACTTGGACTCGTTACATCGATGCCACTTCCCAAGGGCACTCAAGTGCTAGGAGAGGACACATGTATGATATTAACTGGGCACCAATGTGACCAGCCATGACTTGGTTCTTCTATAAACAGGGGATTGCTGCCTTGTGCTTCCATCAATCTTTTTTTTTATTTTCAAGGTTTGCGAGCATGTCACAATCTCTGGGAGCTTGTTCCCAAATCTATAAAAGGAAATATTGCTATTGATGGCTTGTACATCCATCATAGGCCTGAAATCCCTTTTCTTGGGGAAAGATAAGCCCAAGTGGAATCAAGAGAAGTTGTGATGGGAGCTTATCTTGAAATGGAAGGTATTGAAAGTGATCGGTTCTCCGGTTGGGTTGTCACCGCCATTGCCGGTTGGAGGATGGAGCTGGAAGTGGGCTCAAATTGGCCATCTCACCTCCCATCTTCTCCTCTCCCCCCAATTCCAGCTATGAGGGGAATTAAGGGGGGAAGAGGGGCAACCAGTGCCCCTCGGGACCTCCACGGTGACCTGCAGGCAACCAAAGGTCTCCAAGATGTTCCTCTCTTTCTTGCAACAGGTGGAGCCCTCGGTCTATACTGGCTTCTTCTCCTTCATCTGCTTGTGGATGGAGAGGAAATTTTCATTGCATTTACACCATGTAACAAGGTCCATGTCCAATGTTCATCAGCTTTACCTACCTCACTCACATGGTGCCCCTTTGGGTTGCAGTCGAGTCCTTGTTCATTTAAGGAGGGGCACCAGTTCCTTCCAAGGCATAAGGAGGATTCCTCCATACTATAGTTGTAACTTATAAAACATCTTCAAGATGAGTGTATCCTTGCTGAAGCAAAATTACGTGTAATCAAAATTCAAATATGTTAATGAAATAGTTGTTTTATCTCTCTGACTAATGTTTGTTTTAATTGTGGGGTTGTATTCCATGTTTGGCTCTCCATGTGAGCTTGGCTCTCCTTAAGCTTCAACAAAAAATTTAACTTGAAGGTTGTAGCTTGATAGCTTTCACCATTGGGATCTCCTTAGTTTCCTACTAGTTACATTTATACATGCATATACAAGACAAAGGAAACCTTTCCCTTAGATGAAGGAGGAACTTATGCAAAATAAAGAAAACCTTCTCTTCTAACAAAGGAGGAGGAAATATGTTATTGGCAATACATACATAAGTTTTCAGAATTCCATGGATGAGGCAATGATGTCCCATCTAGCTAGGTCAGGTGATAAGTTTTGGGTCAGATAACTTCTTGCACTCGGTACGGTCCTTCTCAGTTTGGGAAGAGTTTAACTTGACTTGTTAGCTGGGATATCTTTACTCATCACAAGACTAGAAACCCCTACTTTGAAAAGTTTGTCCCAAACTCTTATGTCATGATAACGAGCAATCTTCCACTAATAAGCTACCATTCTTATAGCAGTGTGCTCCTAGACTTCTTCTAACAAATCTAAATTTGCTCTAAGTCATTTAGCGCTGTCATCTTCATTGAAACTCTCAACTCAAGGGGATGGAAGTCCCACCTCTAAGGGAATCACAGCTTCGGCTCCATAGGTGAGGTTAAAAGGTGTTTCGCCTATGAGAATCCTTTGAGTGGTCCATTAGGCCCATAGGACATGATACAACTCTTCTGCCCACCATTCTTTTACTTAATCGAGGTGTGTCTTCAATTCCTACAAAAGGATCTAATTAGCAACTTTGGCCTCCCCGTTAGCTTGAGGATGTCCCATAAATGAAAAGCAGATTATGCCCAAATCTTGGCAAAAGTTGGCTAATTTGAAGCTGATAAATTATCGATTATTATCAGTGATGAGGGATCGGGGGAGCTCAAAATAATAAATGATGGATTTCCAGATAAAATCCTTCACCTTATCCTCTGTTATTTTGGCAAGCGATTCATCTTCTATCCACTTTATAAAATAATTAATAGCTACCAATAAGAACTTTTGCTATCCATGGCTAGAGAAAAAGGTCCTAATATATCCATGCCCCATTGGATAAAGGGCCATGATGCTCTTAAAGGAATGAGAGGTGCAGCTGGAAAATGCTGTATATTTGAATAGCGGTGGCATTAGTCACACCTCTTGACAAAGTCAAGGGCATCATACAACATGGTGGGCTAATAATATCCTTGCCTTAAAATTTTATAGTATAAGGCCCTGGCCCCCAAGTGGTTGCCACAAATTCCTTCATACACTTCTTGCAATGCATACTTTGCCTTGAAAGGATGCAATACTTTAGCAACGGTTGGGAAAACCCTCTTTTATGGAGTTCGTCCTCATGCAGAACAAATCTAGAGGCTTGAAACTGCACCTTACGAGCCTCTTCTCTATTAGTAGGAAGGGTCTCATCATGAAGGTATTGGGCGAGTGGATCTATCCAATAGGATTTTGCATCCAACTATATCATGGATTTTGGCTTGCTGATGCTGAGCTCTTCCAGTACTTCAAGGAAGATTTGCTGATGTGGGGATCTATCAAGATGGGATAAAGCATCAGCCTAGGGATTCTCCTCCCTCAGGACTTGCTGGATGCTAAAGCTACCAAAAGCTGAGGTTAAATCTTTCACTTTCTAGAGATACCTTTTTCATATTTTTTTCCTTTACCTCATACTCATTCAAGACATTACCGACAACCAGCCATGAATCACTATAAGCTTTAAAATGTTGCACTCCTAACTCTTTGGTTATAGTGAGACTAGCGATTAGAGCCTCGTACTCTACTTTATTTTTGATAGAAAGAAAGCTAAATCAAAGTGCATATTGGATGTCCTCACACTCAGGGTTGACAAGGACCAAGCCGGCTCGAGAGCCACTGGCATTTGAGGCTCCATCTACATGTAGAACCCATTGTTTCTTCGGGTCCTCAAGTGTTGGGTCACCTTTGAGTTCTCCTTTTGAAATAGTGCATTTGGTTATGAAGTTAGCCAGCACTTAAGCCTTCACAAAGGGTCCAGGATGAAATACCAAATCTAGCTCAGAAAGCTTGAGGATCCATTTAGCCATTCCACTTGAAGTGATCGACCATTGCAAGGTTGCTCGTAAAGGTTGGTCCATCAAGACCAACACTGTGTGGGCTTGAAAATATGAACAAAGTTTTTTTGCCAAAATTACAAGAGCAAAGATATGTTTCTCTAATCGAGCATACCTTGTTTTAGCATTCTGTAGAACTCAGCTAACATAATACATTAGCTTTTGCACCTAATCCTCTTCTTGCATGAGAATGGAGCTAATGGCTGAGAGAGAGGCATGCTCAAGTAAGCCTTAAGCTCTTCAAATGCCTTTTGACATTCTTCAATCAACTAAAAATTCTTTGGCTTCTTTAATATTTGAAAGAAAGGCAAGCATCACTCAGCCGATCGGAAATGCGATTAAGGGCTACAACCTACCCAACGAGTCTTTGGACCTCATTTATCGACTAAAGTGTGGCCATTTGCCTCATGGCCAGTATCTTCTCTGGATTAGCCTTAATCCCTTGGTTAGATAGCATGAAACTGAGGAAATTCCTGGACATGACACCAAACATGTATTTAGCGGGGTTTAGCTTCACTTAGTACTTTTGTAGGGTGATTAAGGTCTCCTCCAAATCATCCATGTGGCTCTTTGAGGCTAGGCTTTTGACTAGCATATCATCAATGTAAATCTCCATATTGCACCCAATTTGATCTTCAAAGATTTTACTCACCAATTGTTGGTATGTCTCCCCAGCGTTCTTTAAGCCACATGGAATCACCCTGTAACAAAATAGCCCATCGTTAGTAATAAAAGAGATTTTTTCTTCATCTTCTTGCACCATGTAGATTTGATTGTAGTCAAAAAATGCATCCATGAAGGTTAGAAGATCATTGTCTATTGTAGCATCTACCAATTGGTCAATCTAGGGAGCTAATAGCTATCCTTTAGGCAAGCCTTGTTGAGGTCCATGAAGTTTATGCACATCTCCACTTCTCATTGGATTTTCTCACCAATACCACATTAGCCAACCATTTTGTGTAGTTGACCTCTTGAATGAATCCTGCATCAATCAGCCTTTACACCTTCTTGACCAAAGCTTTTTGTCACTCTGAGGCAAAACTCCTTTTCTTTTGCTTCACTAGTCAGTAGTTAGGGTCTACCTTCAAATAGTGCACCATCACCTCCATATTGATATCTGGCATATCGTGGGATCATGGTGAGGGTAGTGCACACCCTCAGCATCAGTCTTGGTGAAGGTGATCACTTTAGTGAGATTTCGATCCCTATGTGCTTCAGTTGCTTCATCGACCCCCTGGTGATGGTGTTCACATTCTCTCGGATGGGTTGATCAATTGGCTCCTCCATCCTCGATGGTGGCTCTCTTGGTAGGGGTTTTGGGAGGCATGGAACTGCATCATCCTGCCTCTCTCCCATCTCAAAAAAAACCTATCCAACTAGCCATGCCATACAAGTTTCTTAATTTTGTCTTGGAGTTATATGCACTCCTTCGTGTCATGGCCATAGTCTCGATGATAGAAGGAGTATTTATTTGGGTTGCACTTGGTTTTGTTTGCATTTTCCTTGCTTCAGGTAGATGCCTCAGGACATGTGCACACAAAACATTCGAAAGAGTGTACTAGCCAAACCTAGGTTGGTCTAGATTATTATAGCATTGAATCCGATAGGGAGACATTTGGCATAATGGATGCAATAAGCTTCTTGGTCTCTTTCCACGGTCTTCCTCCCTCGACCAAAATCCTTGAATTACAGGATGCTCTTTGGGTATTAGAGTAGGTAATGAAATCGGTGGAGTAAACATTATGGCAAAGAGTGAACGACAAGCACTGGTGCAGATGGAATAATCAAAGGAGTGTGAAAATCATGTGGCATCAAAGTAGAAGGAATAGTTGGTGGAGCATGATCACCAATCCTTCTTCAGCACATGCATACTTTTCCACTCTAAGGAGTATTTCAGAAAAGTTTGCTGCTAGCCTTTTTTCCAGAGAAAAAAGAAAGGGATATTGTTGAAAACCACTCTTAAGAGTAGTCATAGAAACTGAATAGTCGAGATTATAAACTTCTAAAGCCACTTCATTAATTTGGCTCACATAGGATCGGAGGGATTCTCCCTCCTTTTGCTTGACATGGATTAAGGAGTCGGAACTCTGATGCAAATTTTTGCTACTAGCAAAGTGAGAAATAAAGGACCAGCTCAATTGATAAAATGAATGAATGGAACTTAGCTTTAGACTGGAAAACCAGTATCAAGCCGATTTCCTAAGAGTTAAGGGGAAGGCTCAGCATAACACCCCATCAGTTGCATTATGAAGAAGCATTAGTGACTTGAAGCTTTTCAAATGATATACCAAGTCAGTAGATCCATCATATGTTTCCAACTATGGCATCTTAAAGTGCCTTGGTAGTGGCTCTTTCATGATTTGTAATCCAAAAGGCAATTTGGTAGTGAAGCCAAGATCCTCCTCTCTAGATGGAGCTAAGCTCTATAAGGTTTCGATGCACCAGTCTAGCTCTTAGAGCTTTTGATCTACTTTAGCTTTCCTCATGAGATGTGCTTCTAGATGTCAAGGGATTGAGCGAGCTAGCATTAACCCCTCATCCGATTAGGGTGACACAGAATGTCTCTTCACATGTTGGGGCTCTCTGGTGCTACTGGGGAGACATGTTCCTCCTGCTCGGCACCTCATGGGAGAGAAAGCCACAATGGCTCTAGGCATGTAGCCCCAATGGTGCAAAAGTTTCTAGTGGTACAGCTTGGACTACTCTTTGTGATGGCATAACTGTAGGTGCCACTGATGCTGCTGGATGTTGGATGGCCTGAACCATACTGTCAGGACATTGATTTGCTAGGATAGTCATTCTAAGTAGTTGGGTTGGCCTTCTTGCTAGGTAGCACCTACTGGAGCCTCCAAAGTAGGGCTCCTAGTAGGTTGACTATCCTGCCTGGAGGTGATGGTGCCAGAATGCCGAGTAGACATGCCTTTGGGTGGCATGTGTTCTCCACTGAATGCTTCTTTTAAAATAAACACAAGATAAAAGAGGCTCTTCCTCTATCTAATGGCACCAGATCTTGCTTAATCATCAGAGTTTGTTGGAGTAGGTGGTGTTCATGAACTGTACCTATAAAAAATTCCATCGAAGGTGGCTCCGGCAAAGACACTCCAATGCTCAAGTCAGTATCAGGCATGGAAAAATTAGAACAGAATAAAGAGAGAAGGAGAAATATCTTTCTATCACTTGAAGAGCTCCTAGAGAACTCCTTTTTGTATGGTGGCTATAGGGATATTTTAGAGATGTGGAAATATGCCCTAGTGGACCGGCAATAGGTAACTGGCTACTAATTGGGTCAAGATGTCAGGGAGAGTGAATCATTTCTTTTTATCTTACTTGTGCTGGAATTTCCTTCCTACATTTAATAAGGCATCTATCTTATTTGTGCCAGTAGCCATTTTTATTAATGGCAATTAGGATCGTGGCCTAGAGCGAATCATGCTTCTTTCATTATGGGGATTTTTTATCGATTACAAGATTTGATTATTTATTCATTATATGATGTGTATAAAGATGAGCTTCGATAGGTCTTTCCCTTCAACCAATTTACAAGTTGTTTGCTACCCGGCCTTATATGTTGTTTGAGAACATAAGGAGAGTTAGCTCCTCAGCCAAAATGGGACCAAAGGTTTGTAGGGGAAAGAACCTCAGTAAATTAGGAGGTTTGTTAGTCCAGATCCCCCTGGACTTGATTCGTCTCCTTCCTGGGTGATGCTTCATATCTATTATAGATTTTTGCCTCTAGGTACATGGTGATCTTGCATCAAGGCTTGGGATTGTTGACCTCGGGAATAATTTTGATGATTATAAAATATTGGAGCATGAATACTATACTAATATTTTTCAAATATCTAATAATATTTTAGTAAAAAACCTTCCAAAGAACAATCTTCACTTGAAAGCCTTTTAGTTTATTAGAGTTGTTTATGAGTTATTAGATTAATTTGTTAGCCTTCAAGAACCTTTGTTTAACCCTATGTTTGATAATGAATCCTTCAAGAGTTTTTTTGTATCATAGGAAGAGAATAGAGATCATTATTATAACTAAATATGTTTAAATTTGTTGGAGAGCTCATTAAAATATATTAGGAGACCTCTTATAATTAGTTGTAAGAAAATATTGAAGTTTCTATAAAATTTGAAAGAGCCGACTCCTTTGAGAAGAGTTAAATCCTGTAGAATAGCACAGCATGCAAACAGTTCAGAAGAGCCAATTCCTCTGAGACAAGCCTTTTCTCATATGTTGAATAGAAAACTAAGTTTTTAGATGAGCCTTTTCTCCAGACAAGATCCTTCTCCATTAGAAATAATAGAAAGCAAGTTCTTAGAGATAATTCAGAAGAGCCGACTCCTATCCTGTGAGCCTTTTTTCAGGGTGATAGAAACTTGAAGTTCTGATCACTGAGAAAAAGAGCTGACTCCCCTCAGATGAGCCAACTCCCATCCCTTGAAAAGCTATAGTAATGGCTAGTTCTAGAACTTACAGAATTCAATTTCCAATATTTCTAATGGCTATTTTCCACTTCTTAATGACTCTAAATAGCTAAAAATGACTAGGAACAAATGAAAAATACTTGGAGAAGTATAAAAGAGAGGATCAAAGTCAAAGGGATTAACTTTTGAAAAGCTTCTTTCTAATCATTGCAAAATAAGTGAACTCAAGAGCTGTCATCTAAAAACTCAAGAGAAGCTTTACTGATGCGGGACAACTCTATGACTACTAAACATACATGGAAAATAGTAAAATAATTTTTTTGTAATTTTTTATAATTATATTTGTAGACTAATTCCAAAAATAAAGTAATAACTAACGGAAAGACTAGCAGTGCAAAGAATCATCGGATCGCAGGCAAACTCATGCAAACTAATGGAATAGCCAGGACCCGAGAGTTGAGAAACTCCCAGTTTAGGATAGTTTTTCTTCATTCAAATCAGATAATAAGAGAAGGGAAGGTTTCTTACCAGTCAGAGATGATAATATCAGTAGCAGAAGAGATCACTCACAACTCTGATCGGAGCTTGGAAGAAGAAGCCTTGTTTCCCTCGAATCTGATGCCTGATCTGGGTGGTCCGGGCAGCAAAGAAGGCCTCCTCAAGGGAGGGGAAGCACCTCGGGGATCCTGCAAGCATTAGGGTCAATCAAAACAGCAATAAACAAATAAAAAAAGAAACTATGGTTTGGAAGGAATTAAGATTAGAGCTAGAAGATGGCAGCCAGGGAAGAAGAAGCTCCTGGGCTTGGACGGCAGCTAGGGCTTCCAATTCTTAGGCATGGATAATCTTCAGGGATGCAAAGGGATGCTAGGGCAGTAGGGTTTCAATCCAAGAACACAAGGAGAGCACTCAAAGAGAGAACCAAACTCAAACTCAAGACAATTCAACAAAATTTCAGCAAATGTTTATTCATAAAAAAATTATGATTACAAGAGGGGGAAGGGTGGGGTATTCATAAAGTTCCTATGCCCTCACTAACCATGGTTACACTTGGGTTACAAGTCCTTTTCCAAATTGGAATACAAGTCCTTTCCTAGCTAGGTTAGAAAAACAAATCCCCATTAGGTTAGGAATTGATCTAGTCTTCTCCTTTTTCCTTCATGCTTTGACTATTCCACTTAAGGACACCTCTTGGACTTGGTCAACACTTCAAGGATGCCTAGGAGGGTGTGTTTGGCTTCTAGGGGCAGCAAGGGGCTGGCCCAAAGGGGCTCGGGTGCATGGGTTTGCGCCCCTGGAAGTTGGGATGGCTTGGTAGCCTTGTAGCAGGAATATTCCATGGAATCTTGCTTCTTTAGGGCTTGGGCTTGGCACTTGGACTTGATTTCTTTAGGCTAGGATGTAGAGGGACCTCTGGAATCATAGATGCCCTAGTTTGGGAATATGCTCTGGCATCTGGATTGGAATTTGGGCATGTGGAAGGAATCAGGGTTTCTGGAAGTATCTTGGATCCTAGGTTGTCACACAAAATCTACTGTACTGATGTAGTGGCCTCTGACTCTTGGATGTGGCCAGGTGAAACTTCAAAATAGGGTAACCTCCTCTCTTGTACAAAAATTGAGCTCATACTGGACTCATAACTGATGTATAGGACTCAAAATAATGACTAGGTTGAGGGTTGAGACAAATCAACTAACCTCAACTTATTACAGGACTCGATCTTAATTGATTACAAAATTTGACACATGGCTAGATAAACCAAATATGGCTCAGTAATCTGTGTTTGATCCTGGTGAACCACCATTTACTCTCTACCTAATCTCTTGAAGCATTAAGTGAAAATCTTAAAAAGCATTGAAGAGCAATCCTTGAAGTCTTAAAGAGTCTATAAGAGGAGCCTCATTGATAACTATCCACTCTTTTGAGAGTTTATTTTGTTGCTCTATTTTTTGTGTATTTTGAGTTATTTTTCACAGTAGGGAGCTAAAACTTGGAATTAGATTTGGGTTTTGTTTGGTTGACCTTAGAAAACCAATCGGTTATGTGTGAGCCCATAAAACAAATATTATACTTGGATTTTGGTTTGTGAACCTGGTGTAAAATAAACTAGCTATATTCTTGCAAGAATATAGTAGAAATCCCAAAAGATTCTTGGATAGTAGATATAAGAGCTAGGATTACTCCTAACCATAATAAATCTATTTTATTTGTGTGTTTCCTTATCTCTCTATCTCTCAATCTTATATTTTAGCATTGACACACATCACTTAATACAACACTTGGCCCACACATTGCATTTGAGTTTCAAAGGCACATACTTGTTTTAATTTTTGAAAACCCAATTCACCCTCTCTTGAATTAACAGTCTAGGGAATAAGTAGTATCAGAGCATATCTCAGTACCACTAATCCAGTAATTAGGAAAAGAAATTAGGCAACCCATATTAGCACCTCTCCAGGCGAAGGTCAATCTAGCAATAGACCTCCAATTTTCAATGGCACCCATTACACTTATTGGAAGGCTAGAATGAGAATTTATATTTAACCATAAACTTTTAATTGTAGAGAGTAATCATGAAAGATCCTCACACACCTACTAAAAGAGTTAATGCAATTGACATCCCAAACTAGAAGATGAATGGGATGATTATAATATAAAAATGGCTGAGCTAAATGCCAAGACCATAAACCTTTTGTATAGACCCAAATGAGTTTAACCAGATTTTTACTTTCAATTTAGCAAAAGAAATTTAGAATAGACTTCAAGTTACTCATGAAAGCACAAACCAAGTTAAGAATTCAAAAATTAACCTACTTATGCAAAATTATGAACTATTTAAAATGGAACCCATTGAGACCATTTTTGAAATATTTATTAGGTTTATTGATATTATTAACATCTAAAAAATGTTGATATGACATGCTCTAATAGTGATAGTAGAAAAGTCCTTTAATCTTTGCTGGACAAGTGGGATCCAAAGGTCAATACTATTCAAAAAGTAAAGGACCTCAATAACTTATCTTTAAAAGAGCTTCTTAGATCCTTAATAACATATGAATTAAACATGAAGCACCATAGTGAACAGGAAGAAAAAAAAAGAAAACAATAACTTTAAAGGCAATAGTTGATGAGAAGAAAGAAGAAGAAGAATGTCCCTCATCTGAAGAAAAGTTAGGAGATGAGGATATGTGATGGGGGACAAAAATAAAATGATGAATGGAGAGTTTAAGCAAGCTAACTAGCAAGCAAACTTGAGCAATTAATTATCAAATAAATGGTCTAAATTAATCCAAGAAAAGAATCTTCATAAGGAGACTATTTGATCTAAATTACAATACTCGAAATGTAGATTTAGTTCAAAATTGAGATTAGGATCTTCATGGCAAGGAAACCATCACTACTAGGGCAAGTTAACCTTCAAATGATTAGATCTAATGAAGCTTAGGAAGAGTTTTCCTACCAACAATAATGGCTAATTATTTGGTGGAAGAATGAGCTCTCATCACTTAAGGATTGAGGTCTAAACCATAAGATTAGCACTCCCTACTTTTAGGACTCACCTTGGCCATGATCCTTGGCTTGGAGACCTTCATCTTGGACTTGGAAAATCAGAGAAAACCTGCATCAAATCAGAGATTAGGCATGTGGTGCGGGCACCAGACTCAGAAGAAGACTTCAGAGCTCCATTTGGATCTCTGATTGACATTGCCCGAGAAATTAGGGTTTGTAATAAAGGTTGACCTGGTCAACCAGTTTATTTATTTTATTTATTTCTTGAGTCACCATTTAAATTTTGTTGAGTCATGTTGACTCGGTGCAAGTCCCAATGTGGTTTCAATTTGGTCCAAAATGGTGCCACATTTCTCTTCCAATCAACTCAAGGTTCAAGCAAGTGGAGGCCACACTCCAAGCCACATGCCCAGCCACACTCCGAGCACACGCCAGAGTCCAGGAGGCGCCATAGAGGCATCCCAGTGTCATGGTCCCCACATCCAAAGAAGAAAAAAACAAATTGGAGGCTAAATTAAAGGAGGCGCCCACACCTGCCTAATTTACCTAAGCAAAGAAGGAAGAAAACTTCTCTTGGAGAAGAAATCAAAGAAGGACATCCAACCTACTCCTAATTGAAGTTCAAATCAAAATCAAAGAGCTTAACTTAGAGTGGAAGAAAAGAAGAAATACCATAAGAAGAAGAGGACTCCAAATCCAAATCCAACTCCAAAGGAGGTGCCATAAAAGTTCCAAAACAATTCCTTTATGGCCATCCCAATTTTTTTTGGACTCTTGGTCGGCCAAGGGAGAGGATTTTCTACCTAATCTAGGGGTTGGAAGAGTTTAGTCCCACATGGGAATTTGTACAAGCTAGGAGAAAATTTTAGGTCTATATAATAGACCTCTCTTTGTAACTTTAAAAAAATCAATGAAGAAAAATTATTTTTGCTATTCTCTTGTGTTGAGCAACCTAGGTTTCTCTTCTTCCGCACTATTCTAAGTGTTGAGCTCCGTGAGGGGGTAATCCGGGTTCCATTGGAGCCTTGAGGAGGTGAGAGATCTCCATCTTTATCCAAACCCTAGGTTAGCCACTTGAAATTCCAAAACCCTAGCCACCTTTCATTATTTTCCATCCACCAAACCCTAGATCCATCCATCTCCCACGGCCTCTCTCTCTCTACAAGTCCAGGCCGTCCACCTTCATCCAGATCCAGTCCGGCTACTTTAGATCCAGAGCAAGTTCCAAGGAAAATCACATCAGCATCCAGGAGAATCCAGTTTTCAGCAATTTCGATCTTCAAGTTCATCAACCTGGTAAATCTTTTCCTTGACTCTCTGATTCCATCAATTATTTTTCTTCTCTTCCAGATCTTGAGTTCAGGAGAAGCCAACCCGCCAAAGGACCAGTATTGGAGGATCCATTACGAAGATATCCGACTCCGAGGATCCAACAATCTGCTCGGGAGAGTTCTTCCACCAAAATCTGTGAAGATCATTGTCTGGTGAGATAAACCTTCCCTTCTCTTTATTTCTGTTTTGTTGAAAGCTCGGAGTGAAACCCTAGGTCTGGGAGTTTCTCAACCCCCAGCGATCCGTTGCTTCTAAACTACTCTGATAATTTAGTTTCCTTAAAATTGTGCTTTCAATTATCATATTAGTATCTTTCAATGTTAGGTTAACTTTTCTTTGATTTGAAGCCAACTTCTACAAACCTATAAAAACAACAAAAAATTAGTTAATCTTAATTTACTTCCGCATCGCATCCCTTTATTTGTTCTGCATCAGCATGGAAGGAGAATTCAAAATTGGAATTGAAATAAGAAGAAGAAGAAAGGGAAAACAAGGAAGTAGAAGCCGACGCCTTCAAGGAATGATGCTTGGATCTTGGATCAATCAAGGAGCATTCCACCTTTCAAACACTCAAGGATATTCTACCCTTCTAACACTCATTCAAGAACCTCACACTCTCTTCTCAAACCTAACTTCTAACTCTCAAACTCAAGAACTTTTCACTCCAAACAAGAGAACATAGGGGAACTAGAATAAGAAAGATAACTTTCTTCATTTAATCCAAAGTGGAATGAATCATAGAATGAATACAAGAAAGGGACTAGGGCCCTATTTATAGGCTTTTAATCCAAGAGAATTTCATCCAAGGGGAGGGGATAAGCATGAGCTAAGGGGATAAGGATGAGCTAGCTAATTCTAGTTGGATCCAACAACTTTTGGTTAGGTGGTTCAACTAGAATTAGTTTTTTACAACCATTTATGGGTGGAAGGTTACAACCAATTGACATGTGGCTCCTAGGTGGCAATGATGTGTCCTCCATTTGCTGATGTAGATCATGTGATGTGGCATCCCACATGGCAAGTTAGTTGGAGGGTTGTTGGGATAATAGAACATGGCTTCAATCTCTCCATAAAATTCTTGATGTGGTGTCCTTCCTCCTCCCAAAAGGTGCTTGATGTGGTGTCGACCAATTGAGAAAAATGTTCTTCAAGTAGATGGCATCCAAGTGAGAGAAGTGTGCTTCAAATGGATGGTGCCAAGTGGGGAAAATGGGCATTGAAGAAGTGGCCTCATACCCTGCTTGAATCTAGGTTGAGTCGACTCATGAATCGGCTCAAGTATTTGCTAAAAGAGAAGATGGACTCAAACCCTTTATTAGATTTTTCTATTTTAACTGTAAAACAAAAGTAAGTTAGTCCAAAAACTTCTTTCTTGTTGATGTCCCCATCAATATGGCCCTTGTAATAAGAAGATTTAGAAGATTTATGGACAAGGATAGATTGAGGTATAGAAGGAGATAACTAGCTAAGGGGGAGCCAAGTAACGAAAAAGATAATGATATGGACAATGATCAACCGCCCACTTAGTATGAATGTAAAAAACTAAAACATTATCGATCGAACTATCCTATATTGAAAAAGAGTCACAAGAAGAGCAAAAAGAGAAAAGCCATGATTGCTACATGAAGTGAGAGTGATGAATTGCTGACCCCTGGAATGAATTTGATGATAACAAAATATTGGAGCATGTATTTGATACTAATGATCTTCAAGTACTTTAAAGGTTTTTGTAGGTAGTTCCAAATGGGAATTTGATAATTGTACACTATTAAGATCATTGGCACACCTTCATGTATCAAAAATGAATTTATTGTATCACTCTTATTATTTGAAAGCCCTAATGATTGATATCTTGTAATATTTATGTAAAAAGGGCAAAAGAGTAAAATTTAATGTATTCTGTAAGAAAATCATGTTAGATTAGGTTTTAAATAAGTTTGAAGAAGTTTGAAGGCAATCTGGAGATTTTTAAAGTGTGTCAACTCGAGTCGGCTTTATTGGTTCAAGCTGATACTTGGAATGGCATGGCACGGTACAAAACTGAAGGCTGGTACTGAAAGTTGCTAGAGTCGACTCGATCAAAAGGCCTGAGAATTTGAGCTGACTCCTCCAGGGTGAAGAAATATCCAGTTTTGAGAAACCAGCCAATCGAGCCGACTTAATTGAAAAGAGCCGACTCTGACAGAGTTCAATTTTTACATGTCTGAGCAACCAAGCCGACTCAACTGAAAAGAGCCAACTTTGATAGAGTTCAGTTTTTACCTGTCTGAGCATCCGAGTTGACTCAAAGTCATCCGAGCTGACTCGAATCCCAGTTTTTCAAAATGCAATGGCTAGTTACAGAAATTGAATTTTTTGGGTTTTTTACCTTCCAATGGCTAGTTCTCTTCTCCCAAGGCACTCTAATAGTTATATTCAGCTGGGAATAGTTAAGGAAGATATAAATGATGAATTTAAGAGTGAAAAAGGAGGAAGGAAAAAGTGAAGAAAAATCAAGTGAGATCAAAAGTTTTCTAAGCTATTAACAAAACTTCAAGTGTTCAACCACTTTCATCCAAGAAATCTTAAAGCATTTACTTAAGACTTAAGAGAGGCTTGAAGAGCATTGAAGAAGCATTGAAGAGGCCCTCACTCAAGAGATTTAACTATGACAACTTAGCTTTTTAGAGTTTGTTTTTTTTTGCAATTTTATTACTTTGTTTTGGTGTTGTAGAAAGTACAGCAAGGGGCTGCATCTTATGATCTTGTTTAAGATTTTTGGTGAGTCTTGAAAACCAAGTTTGGGTTATTTCTGAGCCCGTGAAAATAAACATTGTCTTGGGTTCTAGTTTGTAAGCCTGGTGTAAACTAAACTGGCTGTATCTTGAGAAAATATAGTAAAAATCTCAAGTGTACACCTTGGATAGTGGACGTAAGAGTCGAGGGTTACTCTGAATCACTATAAATTTATGGTGTTTGAATGTGCATGCTTCTCTACTTTGATTCTTTTACCTAATTACTTCCGCATTGCTTTGCACACCACTAACACATACACAGCCAAGTGTTTAAACTGCATATACTTGCTTTAAATTTTTAAAATACCCAATTCATCCCCCCTCTTGGGCTTGCCAACTGGGCAGCAAGTGTATCAGAGCAGTGTCTTTCTAACCCAATCTTTTAGAGAAAAGATCTATGGCAAACCCCATGAGTACCTCCTTGGCCGAAGGCCAATCTACTAATAGACCTCTACTATTCACCAGCACTAATTATACTTACTGGAAATCAAGAATTATAATTTATATTCAAGCAGTAGATTTTCAATTATGGAAAATGATTTTAAAGGACCACACATACCTGTTAAGAAAGTGGGTGGCATAGACATCTCAAAACTGGAAGAGGACTAGGATGAATATGACATGAAGATGGGTGAATTAAATGCCAAAGAAATGAACCTTCTGTATTATCCTTTGAATGCTAATGAGTTTAACCAGATTTTTACTTGCACCTCGGCAAAGAAAATATGGGATAAACTTGAAGTCACTCATGAAGGCACAACACAAGTGAAAACCTCCAAAATAAATATTCTTGTGCACAATTATGAACTTTTGAAAATGGAACCAAATGAAATAATATCTACCAAGTTTTAAGATTTATAGATATTATTAACGGTTTAAAAAGTCTTGGTAGGGTATATTCAAATGCTGACCTTACGCAAAAGATTCTTAGATCATTACCGGACAAATGGGATCCCAAGGTCATCGCAATTCAAGAAGCCAAGGACTTGAATATACTCCCATTGGATGACTTCTTGGATTCTCATCACACACGAACTTGCAATGAAATGCCATATTGAAGATGATGGAAAGAAGAAGAAGACCATCGCACTTAAAGATGCATTGGAGGAGAAGAAATCTGAAGAAATAGAAGAAGAAACTCGCTCCTCGGGTGAAGAACTTGGAGATGATGAAATGGCTTTGGTCATGTGAAAATTCAAAAGATTTATGGGTAAAGAAAAAAGAAGATATAGGAAGAGATTCATATCTAAGGGTGAACAAAACAAGGATAAAGAAAAGGATAAAGAACAACACCCTATATGCTATGAGTGTAAGAAGCCCGGACATTACTGATCTAAATGTCCTACTCTAAAGAAGGGCTTCAAAAAGAAGAAAAAGAAAGTTATGGTGGCAACATGGTCTGACGGAGAGGAATCATCCTCAAGTAAAGAAGAAGATCAATCAAAATTAGCAAATATTTGCTTGATGGGATTAGCGGATGAGGTATCTCCCAAACCTACTCTTGATTTCACTTATGAAATTATATGCTGCATTGCATGATCTTTTAACCAAGTATAAAAAGGCTGGCTCAAAAATTAAAACCATGAAAAATAATTATGATACATTATTGAATGAGAAGAATGAAACTTCTGAAAAGAACAAATATTTACAAAAAGAATTAAATTGTATTTCTGAAAAATATAAAGTTTTACAAGTTGAAAAAGATGAATGCCTTGAAAAGAATAAAAGTTTGCAAAATAAAATGGATAGACTCAAGCCCTTAGTTGATAAATTGACTTTAAGTTCAAACAAGCTTGAGCTAATTTTGAACAATTAAAAAGAATCAAATAATAGAGCTAGGATTGGATACAACTCAATGCATACCAACAAGTTTTCAACTTCAAAACCTTATGCATCAAAGTTTTCAGCATCCATGTCTTTTCAAAAGTCAAGGGTTGTTTGCTTTTGCTATAATAGTTTAGGACATAAAGCATATGAGTGTAATATGAAATTGAAATGGAAGAACAAAACAAAAAAAATATGGGTTCTTAAAGGAACCAAGGCAACTAACCTTCAAGGACCCAAGAAAACTTGGGTACCTAAAAAATCTACTTGATTTATTTTATAGGGATGCCTTGCAGTGCAAAATTATAAAAAGAGATGGTATTTGGATAGTGGCTGCTCAAGACATATGATGGATGATAAGGAACAATTCATCACCCTTGAAATAAAAGAAGGTGGAATGGTCACATTTGGTGATAATAGTAAGAGGAAGATCATTGAAATTGGTAAGATTAAAATCATCCCTACCACTTTTATTGAAAATGTATTGCTAGTTGACAAATTCAAACATAACTTATTGAGTATTAGTCAATTGTGTGACAAAGGCTTCGAAGTGATGTTTGAATCTTCTATATGCATAGTAACTAGCATACTTGATTCTAGCATTAGATTTGTAGGTCACAGACTTGGAAATATCTATGTGATAGATTTGAATGATCTAGCCATATCGAGTAGTTCAAGTCTAGTGGCAATGAATGTTAAAACCAAGGATTCTAGTCTACTTTGGCATAGAAGATTAGGTCATGCTAGCATGCATACTTTGTTAAAGTTGATTTCTAAAAACTTAGTAAATGGTTTACCAAAAGTTAAAGTTGATCTTGATCATGTTTGTGATGCTTTTCAATACGATAAACAAACTAAGGAGAGTTTTAAAGCTAAAAACATTGTTTCAACTTCAAGACCATTATAGCTACTTCACATGGACCTATTTGGACCAACTAGGACCGCGAGCCTAGGTGGTAAAAAGTATGGACTTGTGATAATAGATTATTTTTTAAGATATGCATGGGTTTTGTTTTTGGCACATAAAGATGAAGTATTCAATGTCTTTCAAAAGTTTTATCAATAGATTAGAAATCAAAAAATCCTTTCAATTATTTCAATTAGAAGTGATCATGGAATTGAATTTAAAAATCAATAATTTAAAGAATTTTGCACTAAACATGGCATTGATCACAACTTTTTAGCCCCTAGAACACCATAACAAAATGGAGTTATGGAGAGAAAAAATAGAACATTGTAAGATATGGCCCGAACCATGTTGTGTGAAGGCAATCTTCCAAGGTACTTTTGGACAGAAGCTGTGAACACTGCATATTATATATTGAACCATGTTTTGATTAGACCTATTTTAAAGAAAACCCCCTATGAGCTTTGGAAGGATAGAAAGCTAAATGTTAATTACTTTCATGTTTTTGGTTGTAAATGCTTTGTATTAAATAATGGAAAGGATAACCTTGGAAAATTTGATACTAAATTTGATGAAGGAATATTTCTTGGTTATTCAACTTCTAGCAAAGCATATAAAATTTTCAATAAAAGAACATTAACTGTAGAAGAGTCCATTCATGTAATATTTGATGAAGTTAACCTCTCACATTCTAAAAAGAAAGAGTGTATTGATAATGATGCAGGTACTATTGACAAAGCAATGAAGGGCATGAGCTTAAAGGATAGACAAGTAGAAGAAGGAGATGAAATGGTAAGTAAAGAGAATGGTGATTTGCCTAAGGAATGGAGGTATGTACATCACCATCTTAATGAATTAATTATTATAAATCCATCTGAAGGTGTTAGAACTAGATCTTTACTTAGAGATGCATATGATTTTATTACTTTTGTCTCATAAGTAGAACCAAATTGCATAGAAGAGGTTGAAAATGATCCAAATTGGATGATGGTTATGCAAGAAGAACTTAATCAATTCAAAAAAAATAATGTATGGACCTTAGTAGATAGACCCTCTAAACATCCTATTATAGATACCAAATGGGTATATAGGAATAAATTAGATGAACAAGGCAATGTAATTAGAAATAAAACTAGATTACTTGCCAAAGGGTATAACTAAGAAGAAGGAATAGATTTTAATGAGACTTACACACCTGTAGCAAGACTAGAAGCTATTAGACTTTTACTTGCATTTACTTGCTGCATGAACTTTAAATTATTTCAAATATATATGAAAAGTAAATTTTTAAATGGTTATATTTCTGAAAAAGTTTTTGTAGAACAACCCCCCAGATTTGAAAATTATGCTTTACCTAATCATGTTTTCAAACTCAATAAAGCATTATATGATTTAAAACAAGCATCTAGAGCATGATATGATATATTAAGTAAATTCTTACTTGAAAATAATTTTACTAGAGATAGTGTAGACACAACTCTATTCATTAAAAGAGAAGATGATATGTTAGTTGTACAAATTTATGTAGATGATATAATTTTTGGTGCAACTAATAAAGATTTGTGTGGAGAATTTGTTGAGCTTATGCAGGGCGAATTTAAAATAAGCTTAATGGGTGAGTTGACCTACTTTCTTGGACTTCAAATTAAGCAAACAAAAGAAGGAATACTTATCAACCAAGCTGAGTACATCAAGGAGATTCTAAAAAAATTTGGTTAGGAATCAGTCAAAGAAATTGGCACACCCATGAGCCCTACCCGTAGACTTGACAAGGATGAAGATGGAAACAACGTTGATCAAAAGCTTTATCAATGTATGATTGGATCATTATTGTACTTAACTGCTAATAGACCTGATATCATATTCAGTGTTTGTATATGTGCTAAATTTTGATCTAATCCAAAAGAATCACATATACTTGCTCTTAAAAAAATTTAAGATATCTAAAAGGAACAAGTAATCTAGGACTATGGTATTCTCAACAATCATCTTTAAAATTAATTGGATATACATATGCTGATTATGGTGGATGTAAAATTGATAGAAAAAGTACTAGTAGCACATGTCAATTTCTAGGATTGAACTTAATCTCTTGGCACAGTAGAAAGCAAAACTCCATGGCACTATCTACTACTAAGGTAGAATATGTGGCTGTAGGGAGTTGTTGCACTCAAGTGCTTTGAATTAAGTGTTAGATATTAAAATAATGAAAATTAACCCAACTTTATTTGATTAAAATTGATACTTTTTGTGGTCTTTTACAGGAATTGACTCCATAAACATGTAGACCTCGATCTTAGGAGTCCAACGGTGTAAACAGCACGCGATTCAGACTTCAAACATGCCTGAAACATAATTTTGAGAGAAATATTAGCCTTGCACGAAATTCAAAGTGGCTAAATGGTCCACCGCACGACAGCCGGACAGCGATCCACCATTTCTATCTGTCCACGGGCAGAACCGTGGACCACCCTCCTCCACTCGCTCCCAAACTTGCTGGAGGGACCGCCCGAGTGCTGCCCGACCTGTCGCAGACCTCCCTTGCCAGCCGAAGAGCCCCATTTGGCCGGAAATCCATGCTACGGCCGATCATCTTCTTCCTCACCACGAGCCACCCATTCGCAGTCGCCGTCATGAGCCGCCGAAGCCATCGTTGCCACCTTGAGCTGCAAGTCGCCGTCCCAAGCCGCTGAAGTCATCGGAATAAATTTTTGAGTCGTACCTGTCACCGCCCCTGTTGTCACTACGAGCTGCACCATCCCGCTGGCCGAAAGGTCGATGCTGCCACCAATCCATGCTGCCACGGAGGATGTTCGCATCAATGTTGTCGGAAGAAGAGAAGAGTTGTCGGACGACGCTAGATGGACACGGGGTTATGCGATAGGATTTTTGAATTTGATTTTTGAGATGGAGATACGATCATGCAGGAGTTCGGATGAGGAGATAGCGATGAGTTTGAGAAGCATATTGGGATGAGGAAATCACTGCGGTTCCCACACGGGCTCAACACGGTGTTTCGCATCTATAAATTCCAGGGTCATTCTACATTCTGGGGAATAATTTTGGAGACTCCACTTTTCATCGTCCGTAGTTCTACTTCCTGGTCCCTATTGCTGTTGCTTTCCATTGCACAGAGAGTCAGATAAAAAGGAAGAAAGGGACCCTTGTTCCCATACTTTTCTTTTATTTTCTTTTATGTACTCCAGATTCTTATGCAATAAATATCTCTTTTGCTTTATATTAATCCATGTTTCTTTTTGAAGTAATGCTGGGATTGTCATGTTCGGGATAAGCATTTGAGGTAAGTCCTAGTGAGTCAACTTTTGACTGATCTATACCTAAGGGATGGGCTGTGATCCACCACGGGTACGGGCCATACTCTTAAGATAGGTCATATCTTGGTTGTCTTCACGGGTATGTTATTTGCATATGTTACTTGCATTAGTTTAGTTTGTTTTAGTTTATTTTAGAACAAAAGAAAACTCTTTTTCGGAATAACCCAAAGTCTCTGTGGATTCGACCCTTACTCCCGCTATTCTACCTTTAAGAGTAGTGGTATTAAGGTTTTAGATCGGTGCGTTGCGACGTGCATCAGATTTTTGGCGCTGTAACAGGGGACTTTTGGCGTTATTTTGAAAAAAAAATCAAAAATCAAAAATTAAAAAAAAATCTCAAATTTTAAAATTCAAAATTTGAAAATTAAAAAAAAATTAAAAATCAAAATTTCCAATCTTGAGTGCCCTGGCATAACTAGGAGGTTATGTTGAATGGTTGTCCTAGGGTACAAAAAGGTTGAACAAAAAATTTTATGCTTTTTGCTTTCCAATTTTAGATTGACTTAGGTAAATTTATCTTTTCTGCAAAATCAAAAAAATATTACCCAGACATTTCATAATTTATTAGGACTAGAGACTTAATCACCAAAATTTAAAAAATTAGCTTTAGTTTAATTTTGTTTGTTTATAACTTTTATTTTGGACACCTTAGTTGTTGCATTTCATTTTTCCAAAATCAACTTAAGG
This sequence comes from Areca catechu, assembly GCA_021397845.1. Lineage (NCBI taxonomy): Eukaryota > Viridiplantae > Streptophyta > Magnoliopsida > Arecales > Arecaceae > Areca > Areca catechu. The sequence goes on along the minus strand of CM038046.1, from coordinate 49,864,713 downwards.
GCATAACCCATTAATTAGATAAGGTGGAAAATTCATCACCCTTCCTTAGCCCACAAATCACTACCCAGCATTTGCATTAACCTAAGCCTTTAATTTTAAAATCAATTAGACATCCACCCTAAGGATCTCGAGCTCAATAAGACAAGGGAACCCTAGAGTTGGACCAGGTTCAAATCATTTAATTGCTTGGTGTCTAAGAAAAGTGGTTCAGGGACAAAAGCTCGAAGGAAGGTGGTTCTTTAATTGGTTCAGTTCTCTTACCTCGCTAGTTTTAATTACTGTCTAAGGCATGCAACGGGGGGATCCCCACCAACCTTACACTTACCTGGCCGAGTCAGTTAATTGATCTTGGGCTTGGAGTACTCGAAGGTAACCTTGGATCAGTTAGGAGCTGTCTAGATCTAGGTTAACCCTAGGATAGTGATTTTAATTATTTCACTTGTTTGGAAAAAAAAGAGTTAATTAAAATAATTTCTTTTCTTCTCTCTAGTCTAGGACTCTCTTAGGAGCTTTTCCTTTAGACCTTTTTTCTTTTCCCCTTCTCCTCTTTTTAATAAAAGAGTAAAATAAAATACCTAACCATGTATCAATTTCCTGAGTCTACGTATGACCAAATTTATCAAGATCAAACTCATATGGCTTATCGACCAGGAGAAAATTTAAATTTTGAGGCTTACAACCCAGGTTGGGGGGCTCAATTAGATTTTTCGTGGCAACCACATCCAGTAGTTGCCTCGGTACCCCAATTAGATTTTTCGTGGCAACTACACCCAATAGTTGTCCCGGTATCCCAAAGACCTTCATTCGTAGATGCTTCTTATCACGATCCATCCTATTCAGATGCTTCTTATCACGATCTGCCCTATTTAGATTATCAACCTTCTCCTAGTCCTTATAGCCTATCTTTGCAAGAAAAGGTTTTACAAGCACTAGACCGTCTTAAAATTAGACAGAACTTACTTAAAATAAGTCAGAACTCACTTCTTTCTCAGACTAACCTAGAAGCCAATAGATTTGCCCACTATCAACAACCGATCATGCCTCAGTAGCAATCTATCGATGAGTTTTATATATCTGATTTGATTGAGGCAGAGAAACCAAACTGGTGGGATGAACTAATTCCATCATCATCTTACTCACTGATGACTTCCTTTGATGATATGATGGAATTTATTGAGGCTCCCGAGGAACCACAATAGAATAACACAGTAGGGGAAGCCATACCTTCGAGTTATCCCCAGAACTCATTAGATCCCTATATGGCTCAGTGTGAGGTAGATGATTTTAATGACGATGAAGATATCATAGGGAGGGATATACCACTTTTCAAACTCACCCCACTTTTGACGGAATAAGTTGAGCCAACACCTAGCCCCCCAATAGCTCCTCTGTTAGAATCACTACTAGATTTAGAATTGACATTGCTTCCTGACACACCTATTGACATCCTACCAGTGATCTCTAATCAGGAAGACCCAGTGATCTCTAATCAGGAAGTCCTAGTGATCTTTACTCAAGAAGACCTAATAGTTGGTGATCTAAAGATTCATAGACAAGCTGTTGGATGGGATTTGTATGACATGAGGGATAATGATCTTAAGGAGTTTGTGACTGATTTTTCTATATTTGGCACTACTTTCAAAGATCGCCTCCAAAATCTATCTTTTATTTTGAAATGATGTATGGAGATAGACCTACATTTAACTTGGATTAAGTGCCATCAAAAGGGATTATATCACGACATACCATATCTAAGAATGGGATTAGGGTAGACCTTTCTAGAGATCGAAAAATTTTCAAGCCCTCATCCCCACTCTCAACCCAATACACACACTCCCTTCCTAATTTTCAACAAAATTGTTATAGAATTTCTCAATCTTGGTCTAGCAAGCTTACCTCCTGTATTCTCTAGATTAAGGATAATTATCGTCGTAGAAAACTCTACGAACCTTTTTTTCCATGTTGACAAGGCCTCTTGATTGGTCTATCTTCTAAAAATTTTCTTGAGGGGTGTACCTAAGTTTAATATCAGAAACACTCCCTCTTAGCGTCTGGCTGAAGACTTTAAACTTAGCACTCCTGGGAGGCAGCCTAGTTCTTGCCTTAGTTCATGCTTTAGCAACCCAGTTCATGTTTTTAGTTTTAACTTTAAGTTCTTTGTTTTTAGAATAAATCAAAAGAAGTAATAAAGCAAGATGTCAGGACATTGCACCGATTTTATAATTTATTTATTAAAAAAAATTAAAAAAAAGGGGGGAACTAAATAAATATTGCACCAAAATCAAAGTAAGTTGGAAGATTTAGAGAGTGAGATAAAAAGTTGGGAAAAGAACAACTCTTAGAACTTCTATGGACTTCACTCTACCACTAAATGGGTGAATTGGTAATCCAATGAAGTACCTTTTTAATGGTCTAACCAGGTATCCTCTGATTTTAGGGTTAGTAAGATGATTTTCATTTCATGGACCAAGTTAGTACACAAGATTAATTCATTTCTTTTACTTGAGGACAAGCAAAGTCCAAGTTGGGGGGTGTGTTAGATATTAAAATAATAAAAATTAATCCAACTTTATTTGATTAAAATTGATACTTTTGTAGTATTTTGTAGGAATTGACTCCATAAATGTGTAGACCTCGATCTTAGGAGTCTAATGGTGCAAACGGCACACGATTTGCACTCCAAACGGGCCCGGAACATAATTTTGAGAGAAATATTAGCCTTGCAAAAGATTTAAAGTGGCTAAATGGTCCACCGCACGACAGCTGGACCGCGATCCACCATTTCTGCCGGTCCACGGGCAAAACCATGAACCGCCCTCCTCCACTCGCTTTCAAACTCGTCGAAGGGATCGCCCGAGCGCTACCCGACCCACCGGAGACCTCCCTTGCCGGTCGGAGAGCTCCGTTTGGTCGAAAATCCATGCTGCGGCCGATCGTCTTCTTCCTCACCATGAGCCACCTGTTCACAGTCGCTGCCATGAGTCGTCGAAGCTGTCGTTGCCACTTTGAGCTGCAAGTCACCATCCCAAGCCGCTGAAGCCACCAGAATCAATGCTTGAGTTGTACTTGTCGCCGCCCCTGTTGTCGTTACAAGCCGCACCATCCTGCTAGCCAGAAGGTTGATGTTGCCACCAGTCCATGCTACCACGGATGATGTTCGCATCAATGTTGTCAGAAGAAGAGAAGAATTGTCAGACAATGCTGGATGGATGCGAGGTTGTGTGATAGGATTTTTGAATTTGATTTTTGAGATTGAGATATGATCACACAGGAGTTCGGATGAGGAGATAGTGACAAGTTTGAGAAGCATATTGGGATGAGAAAATCACCGCTGTTCCCACACGGGCTCGACATGGTGTTTCCCATCTATAAATTTCAGGGTCATTCTACGTTCCGAGGAATAATTCTGGAGACTCCACATTCATCATCCGTAGTTCTACTTCCTGGTCCCTATTGCTGTTGCTTTCCATTACACAGAGAGTCAGATAAAAAGGGAGAAAGGGACCCTTGTTCCCATACTTTTCATTTATTTTCTTTTACGTACTCCATATTCTTATGCAATAAATGTCTCTTTTGCTTTATATTAATCCATGTTTCTTTTTGAAGTAATGCTGGGATTGTCATGTTCGGGATAAGCATTTGAGGTAAGTCCTAGTGAGTCAACTTTTGACTGATCTATACCTAAGGGACGTGGTGCGGACACCAGGCACAAGAAGAGATTTCATCAAGCTTAGCTAGGTTCTTATTTGAGTCCTATAATAATTTAGTTCTTATTTGAGTCCTGTAATAATTTAATTTTGCATTTGTTTTCTTTTAAATTGAGTCATGAGTCAAGTCTCATTGAGTCCTGTTTAAATCAAATTTCATTGAGTCTTGTTTAAGTCAAGTTTAGGCCAGTCCAATTGCAAAATCATGAAGGGTTAGTGTCTAGTCAAAAGTCAAAGGGAGCATGGTCCATGGGTTCACCACCAAAGAAGCCACATCATCACATGGAAGCCACCTCCTTGCCACATCACAAGGAGGTTCAAATTCAAGGAAATTTGGCCAAAGAAGAGGGAATTTTGAATTGTCCAACCTCCCCACCCATCTCTCCTACATTCATGGGGACGACCCACCTTTCTAGGAGTTGCATTTTGAATTCAAAAACAAACAAGGCTGCAAAGAAATTCTTCTAAGAGTCCTTGGTTTTTGTAAAAAGGGTAGATCAAGATGAATGAAGAAAATAGCCTTTCTTTTCCAAAGAAGTTCTCTTGCTTGTGATGTTTGGTACCCTATGAGAGGGTAAGGTGTGAGGCCTTGAAGTTTTGATATCCTGTAATCTACAACTCTCCCTCTCCACTCCAAGATCTTGCATGAATTCGGCTTAGAGGAAATCTTCCAAGAGCTTGCCAAGGGTTGCCTCATCAACAACTAGTGCAACAAGGGTTTCTACAACAAACCTTAAAGTCATCCTGCTAAGGAGCCATGGAAGATTCAAGACAAACCTCCACAACCTCTTCCCATCTTGTTTATTTATTTCTTTTATCCCAATCATAAATTCTCTTCCTAATCCCTCCATCTATTTTTGTTGCAGGATCCCCGGGTTTATTCTTGAGTTCCAAAGAAGGAGATTGGATTTGCTAAGAACTAGAAAACCTACTAAGGTAATTTCCTTATCATCCAGAATCCCCTCCTGAGTGTGTTATTCAAGAGAGTAGTTTAATGACTGGAAGCCCTCTTATGAACTCTTTCAGATCTGAAATTGGTAAGGTGAATTAGCTCTAATCTGAGTGGTTTCCTAACCACTAAGATCCTTCTCTCTTAATTATCTTGAATAGAATAAATTTCAGGTTTTGTGTAACATTTCAGAATTTTCTTTATTTACATCTAGGTTCTTTGATTTGAATGGCTAACTCTTATTGCTTTGTTTTCATTTGAGTTTTACTAATTTGATTAAGAGCATGTCATTCCCATTGTTTTCCGCATCAGGATGGGCCGTGATCCTCCACGGGTACGGGCCGTACTCTTAAGATAGGTCATATATTATTGTCTTCACAAGTTTGTTATTTGCTTCTGTTACTTGCATTAGTTTAGTTTGTTTTAGTTTATTTTAGAACAAAAGAAAATTCTTTTTTGGAATAACCCAAAGTCTCTGTGGGTTTGACCCTTACTCCTGCTATTCTACCTTTAAGAGTAGTGGTATTAAGATTTTAGATCGGTGCGTTGCGATGCGCATCATTAAGCAACAGCTAGAAGACTTTGGTGTTAATCAATCTAAGATTCCTATCAGATGTGATAACACCAGTGCTATAAACTTAACAAAGAATCCAATTCAACACTCAAGAACAAAATACATAAAAATTAGACATCACTTAATTAGAGATCATGTACAAAATGATGACATTGAACTTGAATTTGTTTGTACTGAAAAATAATTAGCTGATATTTTCACAAAGCACTTAATGAGGATAGATTTAGAATGATTAGAGGAGAATTAGGCCTATGTGATCCTTTTTAGATTTTTGACCTAATTTTTCTAAGAATTAAGGAAAACTTATCTAGAAAACTTCCATCACCAATCTAAGGACAATAACCATCTTATCTAGTGTATTTCTAGGGGTAGGAACCTTTTTGCTGAACTTTTAGACCATTTTTTCTTGATCTTTGCTCGAGCTGACTTGAGCAGAGAAGTGTTGTGGCCGAGCCGACTCAGCTGATGGGCTCATGCTTTTTTAAAAACCCATAGGACCCAAAACCTAGGTCTCATTTTTCCTGTTAAACCCTAGCCAAAGAACTAGAAAATCCCTTTCCAAGCCTTAGGAACCACACCTTTTCCCATTCTTCCTTAGATCCGTGATCCATGGATCCAAAGAAGGCAACCACTCAACATGGAAAATGGAAAGCTTCGAGCTCTAGTATAGTGGAATGAAGAGTCAAAGCTCACCATAAGGAGTCGACTCAGAGAGATTTGATCTCGATGAGAAATCGACCCATTACCTCCGAAAGAAAGGTAATCTTCGAATTTCTTGAGTAAGAAAATTTTTGGATTGGGGATTGGATCTCATTTCAAGGGTGGTAGTTCTTCAGTTCTTTAGATTTACCCACATACCCCACTTTAGTAAGATCTTTCTTTGAGAACCTGACTCTTGGAGCTGATCAAATCATGTCTACTATCAAAGGAGTAATTATCATTGTGGATGAACAAGTTTTGAATAGAGTGTTACATCTTCCTACTAGAGGAAAGTGCTATCTGACATTGAAGAATAAGTAGGTTGCCTTGAGAACAGTTTTAGAGAGGAAGAATGTAAGTGAGATTGTAAATCTTCAAGCAAACCAACTCTCTTTGGAAATGAGGCTATTGCATAACTTTATCAGCAGAATATACTTGCCCAGAACAGGTAGATTCGATTGGGTGAGTGTGAGGGACATGGTTTTCATGAGCTATCTGATTGAGGGGAGCAGATCAACCTACCATTTATTATGTTGACACAAATGAAGGATGCTGCCAGGAAAGCTAGAGCGTGCCTATCATATGGCATGGCTTTTACCTTGATATTCAAAGATTTTGGAGTGGATTTGACTGATGAGGATGTTAGACCTTTGTTACACACTGACAGATACTTTGATAAGTCTCTTCACCGAATGGGTTATCATAAGATTGAAGGACAATGGATGAAGAAGACTTCTGGATAGAGGATAGCACATCATTCTTCTGATGATGATGAGGAGCTTGAGACTACTGTTGCTACTACTGCTAGATAGGAGACTCAGATGAGGAGGCAGATTCAGAGTCCTGTGACAGTTCTGATAGTGATGGTGACTCCACTGGAGAGGAGGCTGATAATGTTGCATCTTCACCTGCTGAGATGAGTGGATAGCCTGGTAGTCCAAGGACTCCATCTAGCCCATCTACAGATCCTTCAGCCCTTTCCACTTTAGCTGCTGCTTCTACTCAAACTACAGTGACTGTAGAGCAACTCATTCAGTTTGCGGACACCCTGACTGGCAGATTCAGCTCGATGTTCGGCGATCTTCATCAAACAGTAGAGAGTGGCCTTCAGGAGTTTCGTAATGATATGAGAGAGCTCACCTTGAGAGTAAAATAGTTGAGTGCAACTAGAGGATGCAGGAGGATTATCAGACTGATACCAGGGATCTGCATTCAAATTTTGGTAGACTGTGTGGCGCTGCTAATTCCTTTGCTACACATCAGGTCTTGACTCTACATATTATTCAGCAGGGGATGCAGAGGATGGAGACTGAGCTGGGAGCAGTTCTGCTTGGCTTCGTAGGAGTGAGACCCAGCTTTGGAGCTTCTACCTCTAGATAGCCACCTTCATAATCTACACCTAGGGCTAGACAGCCACCTAGATTTAGATTTTAGTAGTGAGAGCAACCATGATATCTTTTAGACACACATTGTGATGTATCATTTTTATTGTATGAACTTTTGCATTGACATTAAAGTCTATAATTTCTTGGATATATATGTAATGAATCTTTTTGGAAGTAATGATACATATGTTTTTCAACTAAATGTGTACTATTATATCTCTTATTCATTTTGTCTTACCTTTTTGTTGATGACAAAAAGGGGGAGTAGTATGCATGGAAAATAGAAACTTAATGAAAAAAATTTTATGCGATGAAAAATGTATGCATGAAAATATGCAAGAAAATGAAAAAAGGGGAGAAGTTATTTGTACATGGAAATTAATTAGAAATAAATTCATAGAATATGTAAATTCTGAAGCAAAGGGAAGTTTTTGATAAACTCAATATTTGCTCTGATACTTCTTAAGACATAACTGATACATGTTGATACTTTCTGATACACTTCAATTTTAACTATATACAAGTCACTTTGATACTCCTTAGTGTTCATACAATACATATACATAACTATAAAGTTTTAATTCTTCCATACCCAATGTTTTGTCATCATCAAAAAGGGGGAGATTGTTGACTCCTAGAATGATTTTGATGATAACAAAATATTGGAGCATGTATTTGATACTAATGATCTTCAAGTACTTTAAAGGTTTTTGTAGGTAGTTCCAAATAGGAATTTGACAATTGTACACTATTAAGACCATTGGCATACCTTCATGTATCAAAAATGAATTTATTGTATCACTCTTGTCATTTGAAAGCCCTAATGATTGATATCTTGTAATATTTATGTAAAAATGGAAAAATAGTGAATTCAATGTATTCTGTAAGAAAATCATGTTAGATTAAGTTTAAAATAAGTTTGAAGAAGTTTGAAGGCAATCTGGAGCTTTTTGAAGTGTGTCACTCGAGTCGGCTTTATTAGTTCGAGCTGATACATGGGATGGCACGTCATGGCACAAAATTGAAGGCTGGTACTAAAAGTTGCTAGAGTTGACTCGACCAAAAGGCCTGAGAATTCAAGCTGACTCCTCCAAGGTGAAGAAATATTCAGTTTTGACAAACTAGCCAACCGAGCCGACTCAACTGAAAAGAGTCGACTTTGACAGAGTTCAGTTTTTACATGTCTGAGCAATTGAACCGACTCAACTGAAAAGAGCCGACTCTTACAGAGTTCAATTTTTACCTGTCTGAGCATCCGAACTGACTCAAAGTCATCCGAGCCGACTCGAATCCCAATTTTACAAAATGCAATGGCTAGTTCCAGAAATTGAATTTCTTAGTTTTATGCCTTCCAATGCCTAGTTCTCATCTCCCAAGACACTCTAATGGTTATATTCAGTTGGGAACAGTTAAGGAAGATATAAATGATGAATTTAAGAGTGAAAAAGGAGGAAGGAAAAAGTGAAGAAAAATCAAGATCAAAAGTTTTCTAAGCTATCAACAGAACTTCAAGTGTTCAACCACTTTTCACCAAGAAATCTTGAAGTGTTTACTCAAGAGATAAGAGAGGCTTGAGGAGTATTGAAGAAGCATTGAAGAGGCCCTCATTCAAGAGCTTTAACTGCAACAACTCAGCTTTTTAGAGTTTGTTTTTTGTTGCAATTTTATTACTCTATTTTGGGTGTTGTAGCAAGTGCAGCAAGGGGCTGCATCTTATGATCTTGTTTAAGATTTTTGGTGAGCCTTGAAAATCAAGTTTGGATTGTTTGCGAGCCTGTGAAAATAAATGTTGTATTGGGTTTTGTTTGTGAGCCTGATGTAAAACAAATCGGCTATATTCTTGAGGGATGTAGTAGAAATCCCAAGTGTGCATCTTGGATAGTGGACATAGGAGCCGAGGGTTGCTCCGAACCACTATAAATTTGTGGTGTTTGAGTGTGCTTGCTTCTTTACTCTGATTCTTTTACCTCATTGCTTCCGCATTGCTTTGCACACCACTAACACATACACAGCCAAGTGTTTAAACTACACATACTTGCTAAAAATTTTTAAAACACCTAATTCACCCCCCTCTTGGGCTTGTCAACTAGGCAACATGAATCAAGCTCCAATGAAGAGGAAGAATAAACAAATCAGCTAATCCATGCTTAATGACTCTAGAAGATGATGTATGCACTGAACCTAACAATGAATTCATATTTGATGAATTGCATATATCATGTTATGATCTACTTATTAAATTTAAAAAGGTTAGTTTGAAAATCAAGTCTCTTAAATAATCAAATGATGTGCTATAAAAGGAGAAAAATGATGCATTAAAGGAAAAAAACACCTTGCAAAAAGAATTGGATAATGTTCTTGAAAGTCACAAGGCTTTACAAAAAGAAAAAGAAAAGAATTATGAAAAACTTGAAGCCTTAAAAGAAAAGAATGAAAATTTGAAAATGGAGATTCAAAAACTTAAACCTTTGGTGGATAAGCTAACCTTGAGTTAAACTAAACTTGAATTAATCCTTAAAAATCAAAGGGAATCAAATGATAAAGCTAGAATTGAATACAATTCAAATTTCAATAATAGATTTTCAGTAACTAAATTTTCTGTAATCAAATTTTTAGTACCTAAATCTTTATAAAAGTCAAATGTTGTTTATTTATGTTATAAAGGAATTGAGCATAAAGTATGTGAATGCAATTTAAGAAAGAAAAATGAATGTTGAGTAAAGAAAATTTGGATTTTTAAAAGAATCATGGTGACTAACTCCAAAGGATCCAAGAAAGCTTGGATATCTAAATATCTCACTTAATTTATTTTATAAGGATGTCTTGTAGTCCAAGAATCTAAAAGAAGATGGTACTTGGATAGTGGTTGTTCTAGGCATATAATGGGTGATAAGAAAAAAATTCACATCCTAGAAAAGAAAGAAGGTACATTGTAACCTTTAGGGAAAATGATAAGGGGAGAATCATTGATATTAGTAAGATCAAAATCATCCCTTCAACATTTATTGAGAATATACTGCTAGTAGACAAATTGAAATATAATCTATTAAGTATTAGTCAATTATTTAACAAAGGTTTTAAGGTTTTGTTTGATTCTTCAATATGCATAGTTACTAGTTCTTTTGATTTAGGCATCAAGTTTGTAGAACATAGACTTAGAAACATATATATGATAGACTTAAATGATCTAGCCATAAAAGGTTATACAAGTCTAGTGGCTATGAATGCTAAAATCAAGGAAACTAGTTAGCTTTGGCATAGAAGACTTGGTCATGCTAACATGCATACATTATTTAAATTGATCTCTAAAGACTTAGTTAGAGGTTTGCCAAAACTAAATTTTGAAAATGATCATATGTGTGATGCTTGTCAATTTGATAAACAAACTAAGGATAGTTTTAAATTTAAAAATATTGTTTCAATATCTAGACCTTTGGAGCCACTACACATGGACTTATTGGACTAACTAGGACCATAAGCCTAGGAGGTTAAAAATATAAATTTATGATAGTAGATGATTTTTCTAGATTCACGTGAATATTATTTTTGGTACATAAAGATGAAACCTTTAATATTTTTAAAAAGTTTTATAAAAAATTTAAAATCAAAAAAATCTTTTAATTATTTCAATAAGAAGTGATCATGGTACAAAATTTGAAAACCAATATTTTAAAAAATCTTATAATGAGCATGGCATTGTTCATAACTCTCGAATCCAAGAATATCACAACAAAAAATATTGTGGAGAAAAAGAATAGAACATTGAAAGAGATGGCTTAAATAATGTTATGTAAATGCAATCTTTCAAAATATTTTTGAACTGAAGTTATGCGCACTACATGTTACATCCTTAGTCGTGTTCTTATTAGACCTATCTTAAAGAAAATCCCTATGAGTTTTGAAATGATAGAAATCCAAACATAAATTATTTTTATGTATTTGGTTGTAAATATTTTATCTTAAATAATGAAAAAGATAACCTTGAAAATTTTGATGCAAAATTTTGATGAAGGTATCTTTCTTGGATATTCTACTTCTAGTAAAGCATATAGAATTTGTTGGGTTATGATAGATATAAGACAGACTTATGTTGATTTGGTGAAGAATGAACTTGGTTGATCAAGTAATAGATCGGCACCCAAGGAGTACTAGGTCGATCAATGATCCATAAGGTCGATTAACGTCCAAGGGGCGCAAGACAGATCAATAAGCCATAAGGCTGATCAACACCTAAGGGGTGCAAGACAGATCAATAAACCATAAGGTCGATCAACACCCAAGGGTGCAAGACTGATCAATAAGCCATCAGGCCGATCAATGCCTGTGGGGTGCAAAGCTGACCAATGCCTAAGAGGTACCAGGTTGATCAATACTTAAGTTAATCTTAATGTTGTGTGGATCAATCTGACAAGTTGGTCAAAGAAGATAAACCATAAGAGCTATAACGGATAACGATTGCTGCACGTGTTAATCCATTAACGAACTAATCATGTTTAGTTTTCTTAGCTGAATTCGGTTAGGATTGTAGTCTATAAATACCAGCTAGTGAGATGAAAACAAGGAAATTTAGCATGCCCTTTGCTCTACTTTTTTCTCGGACCTAATCTGTTTGAATATAGACTTTTGTGGAGAACTTGGGCATCGAACATCTCCCCACCAGAAGCTACAAGAAGATGAAGAAGAGCTAGATCAACTAGCTTAACTTGACTCCAATAAGTTCAATCCAAGCTCAAGCGTCACAACAATCTGGACACAACAGATTGGCATGCCAAGAAGGGGAAACTCGATGAAAGAGTTTTCAAGAATCTGAAGGGAAATATGGTAAAGGGTAAAACGCAGAATTTTCCTGTGGGAGAAGTTCATCATTCTCCAAGAGAGAACAATCTAATTCTAGATGGAAAGAATATTGCTCCTACTGGTAATCTGAATCAAGAGCAACTAGGTATCCTTCTGAATAAAATGGAGGTGCTTACTACGGTAGTCTAGAATCGCTAGGAAATAACTGTAAGTGGACCGCCAAGACCTGCTGCTTTAAGGAGCAGCTGGTGATCTTCTCTCCAAGTAAGTAAACGCCCAGGTCCAAGTCGACATTCACCTTGTCAACACTCTTCAGGACAGCACTCTCCCTTAAAGCAACGCCCTTGCTCTCACCATCATGATAAGAGGTGGAACAAAGGAAAGCACCCTCGATCTTACTCGACATCTTCTGGTGAATTAACTCATAACAGTGTTCAGACTCCAAATCTTGGGAGGACTGAAAACTTTGAAAGAAAATTTAGAAAGTTAGAATTACTAATCGTCGGGCTTGGCGAACAGAGGAAGACAGAGGATACCATTTCAACTTGTGACATTCTACCTCCCTTTTCCAAGAAAATAATGGAGGAAAGGATTCCTCATCATTTTAAAATCCCTAAAGTAGAACTGTGCGATGGATCAGGTGATCCTTTCAACCATTTAGGCAGTTTTAAAGCCCACATGCTAATTCAAGGAGCGTCAGATGCACTTCATTGCCTTGCTTTCCCAGCAACTTTGAAAAAGGTAGCAAGAATGTGGTACTCTAGCCTCTAGCCAGGCACCATTCATTCCTTCGGGCAATTGGAGAGGCTATTCATCTCCCACTTCTAAACAAGTAGAAGAATGCTAAGGAACTCTGATAGTTTATTCTTTATTCAGCAACAAGAAAGAGAAACTTTAAGAGATTATGTAGTAAGGTTCAATTCCGCCATGTTGGAGATCCCGGATCTCAATGACATATGACGATGTCGGCCATGAAAATGGGACTGCGAGCCTCCAGGTTCACATTCTCTTTAGAAAAAAAATTTTTGACCAGTTATTCTGAGCTGTTGGCTCATGCCCAAAAATACGCTCAGGCTGAAGAACAAGCTCTGAGCCGATGCCAAGTGGAAAGAAAATCAGTGCCAAGCAAGAGAAATTCCAAAGAAGATGGGCCTTGATCTCCTAGAATCTGACCAATTCAACGGCAAGTTCAGAAGCCGAAGAACTTGGTCAGCAGGAGCTATGCCAATAGATTTGATTCTTACACCCCCTGACTCTTTCAAGAGAAAAAATATTGATGGAAATAAAGAAAGAAAATTTCCTTCAAAGACCAAGGCCAATGCGAGCTCCACCTGCTACGCGCAACAAAGCTAAATATTGTTGATTCTACCATGATCATGGACACACTACAGAAGAGTGTATCCAATTGAAGGACGAGATTGAAGATTTAATCAAGCACAGTTATCTGAGTAAGTATGTCCATAACCAAACTCAAAATCGATAAATTGAAGTAGCAACACCAAGGTCGACACCCCTAAGAATGATTACTGACGAGATAGAGCTCCCTAATCAATAGCCAACTAAAGGATTAGTTAGAATGATTCATCACCAAGCATGTTATGAAGATGATAGAACTGCAAAGAGACTTCGAAGGTGCATTAGCTTTTCTGATGATGATCTATAAGGTATCCAATGTTGCATGATGACCCTATAGTAATTTCTGCGATAATTATAAATTATGATGTACGCAGAATTCTGATTGATAATGGAGTTCTACTGAGATTTTGCTTTATGATACTTTTGTTAAAATGAACTTGCCAATTGATAAGCTACGAAAACTCGTATGCCATTGATTGGATTTGGAAAAAATTCTATGGGAGTAGAGGGAGAAATTATACTTCCTGTAACCCTCGAAATAATGCCAAAACAAAGGACTCTTTCTCTCACCTTTATGGTTGTTCGGACCTCTTCTGCATATAATGCAATTTTAGGAAGGCCTGTCTTGAACAAATTTCAAGCCATCGTGTCTACATATCACCTACTAATGAAATTCCCGACCCAAAATGGGATTGGAAAAATAAGAGGAGACCAATAGATGGCTCATCAATGTTTAATGATTCAAAATTAACAACCAGTCGGCAGCTTAATGTCAAATCAAATAGATCCACGTGATCAGATTGAAGGAGCAAACATGTCAATAGAAAGAACTCTCCATGTCCCTTTGATGAGAGATGATCCGACCAAAACTATTCAGATTGGAAGTTCACTTAATGAAGATCAAAGAAAAGAATTGATCGACTTTGTACAAAAGAATGCTGATATATTCGTATGGACAACCGCCGATATGCTGGAATTCCCCTGAAGTGATCATGCATGAACATAAGGTGAATCCACTTAGTTGTCCTATCCGTCAAAAGAAGCAGAACTTTGCTCCAGAAAGGCAAAAAGTCATCAACGAAGAAGTAGCTAAATTACTTGATGCCGGATTTATTCGAGAGGTTCATTACTCTGATTGGCTTGACAATGTGGTAATGATAAGGAAAGCTAAAGGAAAGTGGAGGATATGCATAGATTATACTGATCTTAACAAGGCATGTCCTAAAGACAATTTTTCTTTACTTAAAATCGATCAACTTGTTGATGCTACGACAGTATATAAATTCTTGAATTTCATGGATGCTTTTTTTGGGTATAATCAGATATGAATGAGTCCAGAAAATGAGGAAAAAATATCCTTTGTTACAGACCGAGGGATATATTGCTATAAAGTAATGCCTTTTGATCTTAAAAATGCCAGAGCTACATATCAGAGGTTAGTGAATAAGATCTTTGAAGATCAGTTTGGTAAGACCATGGAAGTATATATAGATGACATAATCATCAAAAGTAATCAGTCCGATGATCATATTAAAGATCTACAAAGAGCCTTTGATATTCTACAGAGAAATCAAATGAAATTAAATCTGACTAAGTGTGTTTTTGGCATAACTTCTGAAAAATTTCTAGGCTTCATGGTTACAAAATGAGGGATTGAGGCTAATCCAGAAAAGATTCGAGCCATATTAGATATGAGGCATCCTGTGAAAAAGAAGGAGATTCAACAATTGGCTGGATGGATCGCTTCGTTGAGTTGATTTATTTCTCATTCAGTCGAAAGATGCTTGTCTTTCTTTAAAACTTTATGACAATCTAAGGAGTTTAACTGGTCGGATGATTGTCGGCTAGCATTTGAGAAACTTAAGAAGTATTTAACGAATCTGATCCTATTGTCTAAACCTGAAGAGGGTGAAAATCTATATCTCTATTTGGCTGCGTCTGATGAAGCCATTAGTTTAGTGTTGGTAAGAAAAGAATCCGATGGGTCACACAAACACATCTATTACATCAGCAAAGTTTTTCATGATACTGAAACAAGATATCCAAGGTTATAGAAAATTGTTTATACCTTGGTAATATCAGCAAAGCACCTCAGGCCATATTCTCAATCTCATCCCATCATTGTGTTGACTGATCAACTTTAAGAACTATTTTGCAGTGTCCTGATACTTCTGGTTGGATGGCAAAGTGGGCCATAAAACTAAGTGAATATGATATTACCTACCAACCTCGCTTTGCAATGAAGGCTCAAGTGCTGGCTGACTTCATAGCCAAATGTACTTCGAATAACAATGAAGATGAAGCTCAGTGTCTGATGAAGTAGAAAAGACTGATCTACCTTGGGTCTACTTGTGGATGGAGCTTCAAATTCTTCAGGTTGTGGGACTGGATTGATTTTATCTAGTCCAAATGGAGATGTCATAAAATATGCTCTCCGATTCTCATTTAGAACTTCTAATAATCAAGCTGGATATGAGGCTCTTCTGGCTGGATTAAGAATTGCAAAAGAACTAAATGTTCAGAGATTAAAAGTATTATCTAATTCTCAGTTAGTCATTAATCAGGTAAAAGGAGATTTTGAAGTTTGTGACACAACTTTGGCACTATATTTGGAAAAAGTTCAAGAACTTGGGGCTTTATTTGATTCTTGGGACATCAGTCACATCCCAGAGCTGAAAATTCTTGAGCCGATTCATTATCTCGGTTGGCTACTTTGACACCCAATTTAATAGGTCAGACTTTTGTAGAGCATTTGAAAACTCCAAGTATTTCTGTAGATGACCAAAAAAAAGTCCTTCAGATAGAACCAGAATTGAACTAGATGAGCCCTATAATTAGATATCTGATCGAATGAATATTACCTGAAAGCAATACATAAGCCAAACAACTATGAAGGATTGCTTCTCAATATGTCATTTTAGATGGATTATTATATAAAAAATCATTCTCCTAGCCATTATTGAAGTGTTTGTCTCCTTCGGATGCTGAATATGCTCTCAAAGAAGTTTATGAAGGCAAATGTGGTGACCATTTGGGAGGCAGATCACTGGCCTATAAAATCATAAGACAAGGATATTATTGGCCAACTATACAAAAGCACGCAACAATTTTGTAAGAAAATGTGATCCCTGTCAAATGTATGCAAATATACAAAGGTGCCCCGCTAGTCAGCTAACATAATTAACGGCTCCATGCCCTTTACTCAGTGGGGGATGGATATTCTTGGTCCGTTTTTCCCAGCTTTTGGTCAACGAAAATTCTTGATTGTTGCCATTGATTATTTTACCAAATGGGTGGAAGCTGAACCTTTGGCCCACATCACGGAAAGTAAGGTCGAGGCATTCATTAGAAATGCCATTATATATAGATTTGGGATTCCTCATGCCATCATTACTGACAACGGAAGGTAATTTGATAATCAGAAATTTAGTGACTTATGCATCCAATTCAACATCCTTCACAAATTAACTTCCGTCGGACATCCACAAGCTAATGGAGAGGCAGAGGTGACTAATCGAACTATCCTCCATGGGTTGAAAATCTGATTGAATGAAGTTAAAGGATCTTGGGCCGATGAACTTAATTATGTTCTCTAGGCTTATCATAAAACTCCCCGATCAACAACGGAAGAAACTCTATTTAACCTTGCTTATGGGAGTGAAGCCATGTTACCCATAGAAATTGTTCTTCGTTCTAGAAGAACAGATTACCTTGAAGAATTGAGTAATGCTGGTCAAAGAAGACTTGACCTGGATTTGCTTGAGAGCTCCAGATTGCAAGCACAATTAAGAATGGCAGCATATCGACAAAGGATGGTTCGATATTATAATTCAAGAGTTAAGGCTCAAACCTTTCGGTTTAGAGATCTTGTCTTGCACCGAACAACGATATCCTGACTAACTGATCGAGGCAAACTTGTCCCTAATTGGAAAGGTCCATATCGCATCACTGAAGTGGTGCGACCTGGAACCTATCGACTTGAAAGCCTTGATGGCTATCTGATGGCTAGACATGGAATGTAGAGAATCTTCTTAAATACCATAAATAAAAGGATTCTCTCTCTTCCATTCTTTAAATATAAAGGAAAAATATTGAGTTGATACATTCTTAAAAGGTTGGCTTGATATGCTGACCACATTCCGACAAACTGAGTTGGTCTGATCCATCATCTCATTGGCATTTTATGATTAGAATAACTGATTAATTGAAAAGTTGGCCTAATACGCTTACCACAATCCGACAAACTGAGTTGGTCTAACCCACTAACTCATCGCTATGTTAATATCGGAATAACCAATCAATAAGAAGGTTGACCTGATACGTCAATCACAATTTAAGTAATAAGAGTTGGTATGATCTGCCACTATATCAGTATTATTACTTTAAAGTATCAAAGACATTGGAAAGATAATCCAATATATTCAACTGATTGTTTCATGTTGGCTTGATATGCTAACTATGAAGCATCAGAAAGAAAGAAAGGATTTCATTGATAATCAATTAAAAGAAAACATTGATTCATCAAAAATTTGTAATTATAGTTCTTGATTGATTTGGGCACAGGAAGCTTTCTCTTGTATAGGTGTTTCTTCAGTTGGGAAAATTATCGGATCATTGATTGGCTTTTTCGCTTCATCTTCTTCCATCATTTCATCTATGGAAATGGAAGAAACGTCAAGGTCAGGATATAACTTTTTAATTTTTTGATGCAATCTTCAAAGCCGATCCTATAACCTTCTGCCCCTACTTCGTCTATTTTATCATTGAGATTTTTGAAATTTTTAAATTCTTCGATTGCATGAAGACTCTGTTGAATCATCGAAGCAGCCTCTTGTTTGGTTTGCTCCAACTTTTGCTCAAGAGAAGCCATTCTTTCTTCCATATCGGATTTTTGGCTCATTACTTCTTCATAAGCCCGAGTTTTTGCTTCTATGGCTACATCCACCTATCGGAGTATTTCCCTCCTTTTCTTTGCATCGGCTAAAAGCTTCATGGATTGGTCTTCAACTGTTCTTAATTATCTTTTTGATGACAAATTTGCTCTGGTTTCTTGGACTAGCTTTAACTCTAAAGCTGTTTGACAAGCATCAGCTTTGTCTTTTTCTTTTTGATTGATATTAATTGCTTTTGGAGATATGCTTGAGACTTGGTTGATCGGAGCCATTCTTCCTCGATCATGGAAATGTCATTGATAAACAAAAAAAAAAATCAGATGCTGTTAAAACAGGAATAGAAGATTTTCTAAGAAGAGAATCGATATCTACCTTCAGTATTTATAGATAAATGGAAGAGAAAATATCTTCTACTCCATGACTATGTGTCACCTCCCAAATCATTCCGAAGTGGTGCGGGCACCAGAATCAGAAGAAGACTTCAGGGTTCCATCTGGATCTCTGAATGACCTTGCCCAAAGATTAGGGTTTGTAATAAGGGTTGACCTGGTCAACCAGATTATTTTATTTCTTTGAGTCTGTATTTTATTTTGTTGAGTCATGTTGACTCAGTCTAAGTCCAAGTCAAGTCCTGGTTGGCGCCATTCCCTAGGGCGTCATTTTTTCTTCCAAGGCCAAATGCAAGTGGACGCAACACTCCCAGCCACACTCCCAGGACCAGTTGGCACCACATTTCATCCCAGTGTCCCTGGGACCCACATCCAAGAGAGCAAGAAAATTTTCTTAGGAGAAGTCAAGGAAGGCGCCCACAAGCTGCCAAAAGTAACCAAGCTAAAGGAGCAGTGGATTTTTCTTGGAGAGGACTTCAAGGTAGGCGCCCACACCTGCCTAAAGTACCTGGCTATGAATGGAAGGAGCCTAGTCTTGGAGAGAAAGACTAGGAGATGAGTATTTTCTTCCAAGAAAGAGCAAGTCATGGAAGGAAAACCATGACTTAAGGAGAAGAACTAGGAGGTGCCCCACATACCTGCCATATGAAGCCATCACCTTGCATTTGAGGCCACCCACTCCAAGGAAAGAAGCCTGGTCGGTCAAGGGAAAGTTTTTCATGCTTAGGATGAATGTTTAGTCCCACATGGGAAGTAGTGTAATTTTGTTTCTCTTGCAAGGTCTATATATTGGACCCTTATGTAATCTTTTGATGAGAATGAGTAAATGAAATCTTTTCTTATGTTGAACAACCTTGTGTTCCCTTCTTCCACACTTCTTTGAGTGGTGAGCTCCGTGAGGGAGTAAATCCGGGTTCCATTGGAGCCTTGAGGAGGTGAGAGATCTCCAAAGTTACCAAAACCCTGCCCTGCTTTCATCCCTGACCACCAACCCTAATTTCCTTTCATCATCCTAGCTGCCAGCACCCAAATTCCTAATCCCTATTCCCACTTCATTCAAGGCTGCCATCTCCTTCTCCAAGCCACCGCCCACTATATCAAGCCTTAGGTCCTTTTCATCTGCAAGCCGCCGCCCTACCAGCCAAACCCTAAATCCGCTCCATCTTCCACCGCCACCTCCATACTCTTCCCTCATCTTCAAAGTTCGAGCAGTCCGGAGCTATCCCAGGTAAAGGTCTCTTTCTTGAATTTCTTACATCCTTATCTTGTTCTTCATCCTTTCCAGATCCAGAGTACGAGAAGAAGGCCAACCTTGCCATAGGACTACAATCCGAGGATCCATTGCGAAGATACCCCGTCTCCAAGGATCCTACAATCTGCTCGAGAGTGTCCTTCAATTGAAGCAAAGAGAGATATCACAGTCAGGTATAAAATCTTCTCTTCTCTCTTCATCTGTTTCTTGAAAGAGCAGTAAACCCTAGGTCTGGGGATTTCTCAATCCCCAGCGATCCTACTTCTTTATTACTTTGATAATCTACTCTTTTGAATTGTGCTTTCTTTCAGTGCATATTTTCTTTCAATATTAGTTAGCATTGTTTTTGAGTCAAGCCAACTTCTAACAAAACACAAAAAAAAAAAAAAAAAAAAAAAATTAGTCTTAATTTACTTCCGCATCGCATCATCTTATTTGTTTTGCATCACAAAGAATAGTGGACTGTAGCATAGTCTTTGCTAGCTTCGGATTGTCAAAACTTGCATCTGCAACGATCATCTGAACGTCTTTGCTATCATCCAGATAGGATAATTCTTCATTAATTAGGGCTTTACCTTTCTCCATCGAAGTAGGTTTGACGGATGGGCCACTTTCTGGTTCTTTTAAGGAATGATCAGATAACTGTAATTTTTCATCATTAGACAAGGATGCGATATATTCAGGTAATTCTTGCTTGGTGGAAGTGCTTTTCGATAAGCAACTTCTTTTCACATACAATCTTTGTTCTCTAAATCGTATGGATCTAGTTCTCTTCTTGAATGCCTGACAAAGTCTTTCACTATCTGGTTTCATCTCCAAGATATGATGAAAACTTTTTGAAGTTTTTTGAAATAAAGAAGTTTAAAGAAGGGAATGCCAAAAATACTTAAAGTATAGTTGGCCTAAGAAGCGAGCCTAAAATCTCTTTATATAGGGAATGTTAATGATCATGATTTATGATCCAAAGTCTGAGATGTCTTGAGATTACGACACGTCTATAACCTTGATTTGGTGGGAATTCATATGCCGTTACTGATTCTCTGAAAGTTAGTTTTAAAAAGTGAAAAGATAGTATATGATTTGAATTTGAATCATGTATGATTTCTAGAATACTGACCGGCACGTATTTACAACTCGTAGAATAACTGCTCTTCCAATAAGAAGGTGACACTTGGTAGAAATGATATGCCCATTTTATTATGGGGTATCAGAGTTGATCTTGAAAATATTTCATGAAGATTCTTTTTCTCAGAAAATAGGAGGAAAGAAAAATATTCGATGAGTCCGACTGAAATATCGGATTATCATAGGCCTTGGTAAGCCTAGAAAGTTAAATGACAATTTCATTATGATTGACCTAAGGGCCAACTAATTTAAAGATCAGCTCCCTTAAGTGTTCAATGAATGAAGATATCTTTTTTATGAGAAACGGGTAATTATATTATTCGATAGACCTTTTTCATCAATAACTTTGGATTATTGGATTTGTTCAAAATTGATTCGATCGGATCTTTCCAAATATTTTATCGATGTCAGTCTTATTGGATAACCATTCATGTTGTTCGGATGACTTTATACTTAGACTAATCTTTCTCAAGAATTTCTTTGTATGATCCGATAGTTCCATACTTAGAAAATTTTTTCATTTGTAAAGCTTTTACTTACAACCTTTGTATTTATCAAGCGATTTCTCGTATCTTCTTTTGAAAAAAAATATTTATCTTGTTTAAAGTTCGATAATCTTTGTTAAAGAAAAGAAAGTTCTTCAATTATATCAAGAATTGGACAAGTCCATACACCAGTTATATAGATTGATTTTTCACATTTTGTTCAATTACATTTTCTTCTTCAATATGTTCTAGAATGGGGGCCATTATTGTCTCTTCTTCTTGAGTATGGATGTCCAACGTTGGCTCTTCCTCATGATCTTCAATTTACTTTTTGGCCTGATCTTCAACTTATTTTTTAGCCTAATCTGCTTCATCAGATTCTTCTTCAACTTTGGATGTATCCATATCAGGGTAGTATTTTTTCACTTTGTTCAGACAATCTGAATAGCCATAATCGTAGCTTTCGATGCTAGCCTCATGAAGTTTGTCTTGGAAAGTCGATGATCCCTCGTAGTTTTTTATGGCTTTCTTGACAGTCCCCTTGACAGCTTGCTCTATTTCTTTTTTTGCTGCCATGACCTTCTCTTGAGCTTTTTCAAGCTTAATTGTAGCCGATCAAGCTTCTTCTTCTTTTTCTTTAGCTTTGATTCCATATCGGCTATCTTTGATTGAGTCACTTTAAGTTCTGCTTCCAGAACTGATGTTTGGGTTGCTTTTTCTTTTAATTTTTTTTCATAGCAATTTTTAACTCTTCAACAACCTCTTTTTCTACTTTGGCATGTTTATTTTATTGCACATGACTTGGCAGAATTGATCAAAGCTTTTCAAGCTTTCTTCCATTATGGTAATTCCATGGATAAGCTATATGTTTTCATAAATTGATTTGATCAGATTTGAAAAAAAAATATAAATATAAATAAAGAAACGATCATTTACTTAATTGTTTGAAACAAAACTTAGTTTTATTCCTTGAGCATAGTTGGGTAAAGTGACAAGACTGTTTCATTTATTTGTTGGGACTTGGTAATATCCCAGTCTTTCAGAATTATGGTCGCCCTCAGAAGGCGATGGGCTAATGCTGGGTCATTCAAACCCGATTCATCTGCATAGACATGAAAATCGATCGTGACATCTTCGACAGAAAATCTCTCCTCTTCCATCATTGGGGCTTTTCCTTTGTTGGCTCTGATTAGTGGGAGGTGATGATGGACCTGTTGTTGATGTTTCGATTAATTGCCTTTCTTGTAAGGGAGGCTAAAGAGATGTAGAAAGAGGCACTTCATTGTCGTCCGATATGCTGGCTATCAATATCGGAGACTCTGGAGTCGATGAAGTGGCTAGCTTTGTCTTCTTGGATATTTTGGCCTCTCTTTCCTTTTGGTCAGATGGAGCGGCTGCAACTTTCCTTTTCTTCAACATTTGTTGGAGCCTTTGAATGTCCACCATGACTGATGTATCTGCATAAGTCGAAGAATTAGATGTTAGAATTAATCATCAAAAAATGAATGAAAGAATAACATCTACAGTAAGATACCTAAAGAAGGATTGGGATGGATTTTAGCCGAAAATAGTCCTCTTTCATTGAGAAGCTCTTTTATTGGAAGAATCTCCATTCCTATGAGCTTCTCATAGTCTTCCATATCTACTTCCAGAATCTTTTTGCCATCATTTAGAGTTATTCTGGGTTCTTTATGACTAATGCTAAAATCCCAAGGAATTTTAGAGATTATATAAAGGAAACAAGGTTTCCAGCCATGAATGGCCGAAGGAAGCCCGACGATGAATTTTTGACTGTGGCATGGGTTGATCACCCACCATCCTTGGCCATGAAAATCTCGTTTCAATACGAACAAGGCTGTAAAGAGAGAAGTTCTGGGGATTATATCTACATCCTTGCAAAGAATCAAAAAGGTGCAGATTATTCAGATACTATTGGGAGTCAATTGGGGTGGCAGTACATGGTATAACCTAAAAATCTTGAGAAATAAAGGATGGAGTGGAAACCTAAGTCCAGCTCTTAAATATTCTTCATAGATCGTTATACTGCCTGGAAGCTCGATCTATTTGTTCTTCAGAGTTTGGGACAACTACTACAAAATCATCTGAAATATTATAATACTTTTTCAATACGAGGATCCTATGTTCTGTTAAAGAAGTCCTAATGGCATCTATCCTGACTGATTCGACCTGGATTTTCTTCTTCTGAGAAGTAGAACCTTCGAGTTCATTAGGATGACTAATTTCTAAGATCCTAGCTATCGAAAAAGGAGGAAGAAAAGAAAGATTAACTTAAAGTAGAAGATGAGGAGAAGAGGAGGCCGACCTGAAGAAACTCTTTTGCTCCTAAGGTGAGGAAAGTGTAATGGCAGAAAACCTATTTTTTTGGAAAAGATGATGCTTATATAGTGGTGTTTAGCGGTTTAGATTTTCTTCTTGAATATCGAGATTAACTCTGATCATGCCACCTGTCCATAATATCCGATGAAAAGATATGGCTCTTTGGAAAATCGAAGCGACTACTCATGATTCGACGTCATACATTTCCGTGACAAGACGTTTGCATTTAATCAAGATGATCCTTTGAAAAATTCAAAAATGGCAATGATGACAGCAGGCTACAGCAGTCAGTTTTTATAACTACTACTCCTATCGGAGATCGACATGTCATTAAGATGCACTGCTCGAGAATAGGAGCATCGATAAAAAAAAGAAGAAAGAAAAAAGAAAGAAAGAAGCTTCTGATAGCTCCTGAGATTCATTTAATGAATTCAGAAGCTAGGGGGACTAGTGTTGGGTTATGACAGATATAAGACAGACTTATGTGGAAATGAACTTGGTTGATCAAGTAATAGATCGACGTCCAAGGGGGCGCAAGGCCGATTAATGAGCCATAAGGTCGATCAACGCCCAACGGGTGCAAGATAGATCAATGAGCCATAAGGCCGATCAACGCCCAAGGGGTGCAAGACAGATCAATAAGCCATAAGGCTGATCAACACCCAAGGGGTGCAAGATCAATCAATAAGCCGTAAGGCCGATCAACGCCCGTGAGGTGCAAAGCCGACCAATGCCCAAGAGGTACCAAGCTGATCAATGCTTAAGTCAATGTTGATGTTGTGTCGATCAATCTGACAAGTTGGTCGAAGAAGATAAACCGTAAAAGCTATAATGGATAACGATTGCTACACGTGTTAGTCCACTAACGAACTAACCATTTTCAGTTTTCTTAGCTAGATTTAGTTAGGATTGTAGTCTATAAAAACCAGTGAGTGAGATGGAAACAAGGAAATTCTAGCATGCCCTTTGCTCTACTTTTCTCTTAGACCTAATCTGCTTAAATCTAGACTTTTATGGTGAACTTGGGCATTGGAACATCTCCCCACCAGAAGCTATAAGAAGATAAAGAAGAGCTAGATCAACTAGCTTAACTTGACTCCAACAAGTTCAATCCAAGCTCAAGCATCACAGTAATCTAGACACAACAGTATTTTTAATAAAAGGACTTTGACTATAGAATAATTTATTCATATTATTTTTGATGAATCGAACATTTTACCTTCTAGAAAAGAAGAGTACATAGACAATGATATTGGTATATTGAATGAAGGAATGAAGAAATTGAGCCTAAAAGACAAATAAATTGAAGAAGAGAGGGAAAAGGTAAGCAAAGAGCATGATGATTTGCCTAAGAAATGAAGGTATGCACATCACCATCCTAAGGACTTAATTATAGGTAATCTTTTACAAGGTGCTAGAATTAGGTCTTCATTTAAAGACACTTTTAATTACCTTGCATTTGTTTCTCATATTGAACCCTATTTCATAGAGAAAGCTAAAAAAGATCCAAATTGGATGATGACTATGCAAGAGGAGTTGAATCAATTTAAGAGAAATAATATTTGGACCATATTTATTAGACTTAAAGAACATCCTATCATAGATACCAAATGGGTATTTAAAAATAAATTAGATGAAAAAGGTAATGTAGTTAGAAACAAAACAAGATTAGTGGCCAAGGGATATAATCAAGAAGAGGGAATAGATTTTGATGAAACTTATACACCCATAGCAAGATTACAGGCCATAAAACTTTTACATACTTTTGCTTGTCATATGAATTTTAAATTATTTTAAATAGATGTAAAATGTGCTTTTTAAATAGATATATTTCTAAAAAAGTCTTTATAGAGCAACCCCCTGGATTTGAAAGTCATAATATACCTAATCATATTTTCAAATTGAATAAAGCATTGCATAGTTTAAAATAAGCTCCTAGAGCTTGGTTTGAAAGATTTAGTAAATTCTTACTTGAAAACTATTTTATAAGGGATAATGCAGACATAACCTTATTTATTAAAAGAAAGGATAATAAAATGTTAGTTGTACAGATTTATATAGATGATATAATTTTTGGTGCAACTAATGAAAATCATTTTCATGAATTTATTGAGCTTATATAAGAAGAACTTGAAATGAGTATGATAGATAAGGTGACATTCTTCCTTGGACTTTAAATTAAATAAACAAAGAAAAAGATCTTCATCAACTAAACCAGGTACATCAAGAAACTATTAAAAACATTTGGAACGAAATCTACTAAAGAAATCGACATACTAATGAGTCTAAACTGTAGGCTTGATAATGATGAAAAAGATAATAGCATCGATCAAAAGGTATATCAAGGTATGATTGGATCTTAACTATACTTAACTACTAATAGACCTAACATACTATTTAGTATTTGTATATGTACTGGATTTCAAGCTAATATAAAAGAATCATATATACTTATTGTAAAAAAAATTATAAGATATTTTAAAGGAACATCTAACATAGAATTATGGTATTCTAAGCATTCAACATTATACTTAATTTGTTATTCTGATGCTGATTATGATGGTTGTAAAATTGATAAAAAGTGTACTAGTGAAACATGCCAATTTCTAGGATTGAACTTAATCTCAGGCCACGGTAAAAAATAATACTCTGTAGTACTATCTGATATGGCAGGAAGCTGTTGTGTAATCTCTATCGGATGCCATGTCAGAAAAACTGCCACGGTGGACACTCCATCTCGGACTCCTTTGCCGGGCGGAGCTCCCCCAGAATGATGAAGTGGCCCGTCAAAGTCGAGTTTCGTCCTCCACCAGGTGGGCACTCGCAAGCTAGAGGTGCCTAGGCTGGAGCCGAGCGACATCCTTCACCAGATCGAGCCCCCTGGACCGGAGTCGAGCTCAGCCCTCCTCTACCAGGGCGAGCCCCTAGAAGGTCGAGCCCTTTGGGATGGAGTCACGTGCCGCCCTCCTCTGCCAGATCGAGCCACTCCAAGGTCGAGCCCCCTGGACCGGAGTCGAGCTCAGCCCTCCTCTGCTAGGTTGAGCCCCCCCGAGGCCGAGCCCTCTACACAAGAGTCGAGCCTTCCTCTGCCTGGTTGAGCCCTTCTGAGGTCGAGCCCCCTGGACCAAAGTCGAGCCCGGCCCTCCTCCACCAGGTCGAGCCCGGCCCTCCTCCACCAAGTCGAGCCCCTCGGAGGTCGAGGCCCCCGGGCTGGAGTCGAGTCCCAGCTCTCCAGTTCGGCAACCACCTCGGATAATGTTATCGGCCATCAAAGGGGGGGCTGGAGTCGAGTCCCAGCTCTCCAGTTCGGCAACCACCTCGGATAATGTTGTCGGCCATCAAAGGGGCGGAACCACCCCCGAGGCACCGGCGAGCCGCCCGAGGACTGCAGGAAGCACCCATCAAATCATAATAACTGTCCGTAGCCACCACTTATACCAAAAGAGGAAGAAGCTCCCTGACCAAGATGCCACACTCTCCACCAACCACCTGCACCACCCAGAAGAGGAAGTCAACCAGGGGATTTGAATCCTGGGGTTGGCGGCTCCCTAATTGAAGCCCTGCCAGGTTTCCCGAAATGGAGCGACTGGGAGGAATGTCAAAGCGCATGGCAGCTTCCTTTATCACGAATCGGGAAAGACCTCCCGTCCATGGCATGGAACATCGCTGCATGTGCCTTCCAGCGCAAGGAAGATCCCGAGGTAGGCATTCAACAACCACCTGAGCTTAAAAGAATCTTCGATGCCCCAACAGAGAGATACGCAAGCTAAGCCACAAACACTCAAGCAAGTCGAGGAAGGAGGCCACACAAGAAACCACCCAGGAGATTGAGAACTCAAGGTTCTCGGAGATCCACAGGAAGGATTGCTTGAACATAGCCATCTATCTCTAGTTCACTTTGGCCACCACCTTTTCCATCCGACTTGCACCCTCATCCACACATCATTCACTCCTCCTAGCATGGAGTCCATCTAAGGGGCTCGATCAGGAGGATTTGTTCCCCTGGATCGTTACTGACTTGACCGTTGGAGTTCCCCCACCAGAATCCCTGGCCCGGGTCACTAACCCTTATTTTGTAGGTCCCAACAAGCAGGCCATCTACAAGAAGACGAGGGGCAGTCCGACGCTGACAGTAGCTATGGGCCATGACGATCTTGGTGGCAACAGATTGGCATGCTAGGAAGGGGGGTACTGACATAGGTCCTTTATTCCAGAAGTCAGTCCCTCTATAAGTAGACCTATCAGGAGGATGGTGATGATGCGAGCGAGAGAAGTTTCCACCAGCCGTGCAGGGGACTCTCCTTCTCGAGGGAACCCACACATTCCGGAAGTGGAACCACCCGCTCTACCTCAACCACCTCCGACAGAATCTCAGCTGGCCACACTCACCCAACAAATGCAAATCCTTGCTACGGCAGTGCGCCAGCTCCAGCACCAGCAACGGTCCTTGGCTACCCACCAGCAGCCAGGAACCCCCGCAGCCCATGCAGCAGTATTCCGTGACAGCTTGCATTTCTTCTAAGGAAGGCCTTCATAGCCACGGACCATCACTGACCACCGGGGTAGCCACCCGACTCCAGCGAAGAGACAACGGGCTGGATCTCCTGATAGGGAGAGCCAGTCCCCAACCCTCAAGCGGGTGGTGGCCAATCCCACCGAGGTCGAAAAGGCAAGACCCCCCTTTAGGGACACCGTCCCACGTCACATTCTCCATCTCTTTCGACCTCCGTGGAAGGCTCCACCGACGAGGCTGTCTGGTGCACAGCCGAGAAGCACCTGGAAGAGCATGATCGCAAGCTGGCGGAGCTATCCCGCCAGTTCGTGAACATGCAGGGCTTTACTAACGAGCCGGTGGGCTACGACGCCCGTCCCCCTTCTCCTGAGAGAACCAAGAGGAACCGGTCCCCAATCGGTTCTGCATGCCGTAGGTGGATCCTTACGATGGGACCACCAACCCCCTGGACCACCTAGAAAGCTACAAGGCCCTTATGAGGGTCATGGGGCCACCGATGACCTTTTTTGCATTGCCTTCCCAGCAACTCTTTGGAAGGTGGCTCGGATCTGGTTCACCCGCCTCAAGCCTGAAAGCATCAACTCTTTCGCTCAGTTAGAGCAAAAGTTCATGGTCCACTTCGATGCTTGTCGAAAGGTGCCACGAGAGACGGACAGCCTCTTCTCCATCCGGCAATAGGACCGCGAGCCCCTATGGGACTACATGGTCCGCTTCAAGATTGTCGCCTTAGAGATTTACAATCTTGATGAGCTAGTCACCATACTGGCATTAATGCAAGGGCTCAGGACCTCCCGCCTGACCTACTCGCTCGACAAGAAACACCCCAAGACCTACTCCGAGCTCCTCCTCCGATCATAAAAGTACATCCACATGGAGGAGGCGGATCGTACAAGACGGGAGCTCGACGGGAAGCTATAGAAGAAGCTAACTCCCGTCGAGACCCCAGGGACCCAGAAGCCAAGACCCCCCGCTCTGAACTTCTGGCAGGGTCCGAGACCGAGGAGCGCGCCCATCCCGGAGGAGAGGTACACCCCTCTCCTAGCCCCAAGGATGAAGATTCTCATGGAGATCGAAGGTGAGCCCTACCTGAAGCACCCACCTTCGATGAGGTCATCTGCTGGCCGCGACAAGATAAAGTACTACCACTACCATCGTGACCATGGCCACGACATCAAGGAATGTCGCAATCTCAAGAAGGAGATCGAAGAACTCATCAAAAGAGGCGACCTCAAGAGGTTCATGTGGGGCAGACCTCCAACAGAACCTCAGGTGATCGTCGCTCTCCCGCCAGTTCCTGTAGTCGACAACCGCCCTACCGAGAAGCTGGTGGGGATGATATGCTGGGGAGCCGAGCATGCATCTAAGAAGGCCTGGAGGGTAGGGTATTCTGAAAATGTACTTCCCTTTAGGAGGGAAGGGGGAGATGGGAGAGAAAATATAAATAGTGATGCCGTAGTCATCGAGATGATGATCGCAAAGCATCCTGTAAAATGCATCATGGTTGATAGTGGATGATGGGGCATGGGATAGGGATAGGATCGTCGGCGAGCTAAGAAGTCACCGAAGATTAGGGTATCCTAATTTTTTTTTATTTTCTGATTTCTTTATGGTGGTGACGAAGGAAAAAATAGGGATGGAGGATAACGAGGATGGACTACCACGAACCCTGAAACCCACTCTCACAGAGAGACTTCACACCTCTAGGGCATTATACCTACCACCCACCTTACTACATGCAGTCTAGGATATCTCACCTACCACCCATCTCACTACACACGGAGCCTAGGGTATTTCACCTGCCACCTAGGTCACTCCTGGAGCCATGAGGGGGATTTCAAAGAACGTGGAGAAAAACGAAGATGGGGGGATAACTAGGGCATCACGCCCCTACGATGTCCCGAAGGACAAAGACAACATCAACACTGATGGGAAGAAGAAATGAAAAAAAATGCTTTATGAGATGAAGGAATGAGACTAAATATTCTAAAGGAGATTAGTTAAAGATCAATCTAATTAATTTCTTAAGCATATGGCTAATCGAACTATAATGACTAGGAATTTAATGAACACAACTCAATATGATTAAACGCAAATCTAGAGTGGACTAAACAGAATAATAATGATCTACCATAGTAAATTAACCATCTAAATTAAGCTAGTCCTACTTTTTTAATAATCCAAACCCTAAGAAGTTAGGGATTACCTGACCTTGATCAATCCAAAGGATTTCTCTCAAGGTAAGTTCTAGGATGACCAAAATACACCACTTGGTGGCTCACTCAGCATTCTGGGTTCTGGCAAGAAGTTCCTTCTTCTAAAGTCTGGATTCCGGAGGCCCTGTCACAAAGAAACCTGGGATTAGAAACAAGCTAAAGAACTCAAATTAAAGAAGGGAAGAATGATGGGTTGAAGGATGGATGAAGGCTTCTTCTTCTTGAGGGAATCGACTCCTTTCTGATTCCTAGGGTTGGAGAACCGGCTCCTTGCTTGATCACTTGATTCTTGGCTTGATTTCTTCTTGAACTTTGATGCGAACTTGATCTTCTTTGAGAGATGCAATGGAAAGAAAGTGTTTGAAGTGGAGAAAAGAGGAGGAAGAGGAAGAGAGAAACAAGGTCACATAGACCTAAAAGAAACCTAGGCACAAAGCCAAAGAGGGGCACATAGCCAAGACCTTCACATAGAAGAAAGAGCTTTTTTTTTCATTCATTTATCAATCTCCCACATTTCTCATGCCCAAGGCTTTTTAAAGACTTACATTTGAATTCAAACTAACCTAATTTGGTGGAGGATATCATGGGGAAGTTACATGGAATAAGGAGAGAATTGTGGGAATAGGTTTGATATGATTTGGAGGAGTGGTCCCCCCTCACTTTGGCCGACCACCCTTGCTTTGGAGAGCTTTGGTCGGCCAAGCATGAATTTAAATTCAAATGACATGCTAAGGCTTGACTTGGTTGACCATCTTCAAAAGCTTGGACTTGGTGATTTGACCTCCTTCTTGATTTTGACAATTTGACCATCTCCATGACTTTGGACTTTGACTAATTGACTTTCTTCAAGAATTGGCTCCTTGGGACTTGATTAAGAGTCAGCTCCTTTAGTGGTGAGGTGTCTGATGAGGTGGTAAGAGTCGGCTCCAAGGTGGTGGTGATGTGCCTTCAAGAGTCGGCTCCAGGGTGGTGATGTGTCTTCAAGTGTGGGCTCCATTGGTGGTGAAGTGATGAAGTGGTACTTTGAAGCCCGAGTTGCTTCTTGATAAGTCTTCAAAAGTGAGTTGACTGGATTGACTGACCCAACAGCGGACTAACCTGTCCTTGATTACATTTATTTTGAAATAAAATATTGACATGATTTGTTACTCCAACCATAAGGACTTTTGGATGGGTTGAAGTCTTTTTGTTAACCTGGTGCCCACACCAATTCTCCCAGGGTGGGAGGAACTCGACCCTGTCGAGTGATATGTTTCTATTATATCCGGGTCGATTTGTTGCAGGTCCTCTCGGGTGATCCAGGAGTCTTCAGATTCAGGACGTCCTTGCCATCGAATCAGATAGCGTTGGTAGCCCTTATTTCTAGTGGTGATAATCTGGTCATCCAAGATTCTTTCAACACTCTCTCTTTGCTCAGGAATATTTGGTGGTGGACACTCATTTGGGACATCACTCTCAAAGGATACACTAGGACCAAAAAGCTCATCAGGTATTGGTACAGGTTCCTTGTATTCTTTGAGGTCAGAAATATTAAAAGTAGAACTAATGCCATAATTAGATGGTAAATCTACTACATAAGCATTAGATCCAATTCTCTTTATTATTCTGAAGGGTCCGGCTCCCCGGGCATGGAGTTTCTTCATTGTTCCGGGTGGAAACCTCTCTGGTTTGAGTTTAATCATTACTAAATCCCCTTCATTAAATTCTTTAAGCCGTTTATGTAGATTAGCCGTATGCTTATAAAATTCATTGCTTGTTTGAATCTTTTGGCTAATCTCCTTATACAAGTCCTTAAGATGCTGTGCATATGATTCGGCGGATTCCGACACCCGTGCATGTGCTGGTAATGGGACTAGATCTAAAGGTCTCTTAGGTTTATATCCATGGACCACTTCAAATGGACTCTTCCCAATAGATCTATTGACTGAGCTATTATAAGCAAACTCAGCACGAGGAAGTAAAAGATCCCAGTTCCCTAAGTTTTCTCCAACTAAACACCTCAATAGATTACCTAAGCTTCGGTTTACAACCTCGGTTTGGCCATCAGTTTGAGGGTGATAGGCTGTAGAGAATTTCAGTTTGGTACCTAACATGTGCCAGAGGGTTTTCCAGAAGTAACTGGTGAACTTGACATCTCTATCTGACACAATGGTTCTAGGTAAACCATGAAGCTTAACGATATGATCCAAGAAAAGTTTGGCCACTTTTGACGCATCTAAAGTCTGAGAACACGGAATAAAGTGCGCCATCTTAGAAAATCGATCGACAACCACAAAGATAGAATCATGTTTCTTGGGAGTTCTAGGGAGACCTGTCACGAAATCCATACTAATGTCTTGCCACGGACCCTCAGGGACAGGTAAAGGTGTGTACAAACCAGTGTTTTGTTTTTGGTGCTTTGCTACCGCACAGGTTCGACACTGGGCTACTATCTGGGCAACATTCTTCTTAAGACTAGGCCAGAAAAATTGATCCTCCATAGCCAAGATGGTTTTGTTTCTACCAAAATGTCCAGCTAATCCTCCAGCATGGGCTTCCCAGATCAGAAATTCCCTAACAGAAGTTTTGGGAATGCACAGCCTATTTTCCTTGAAAAGGTATCCATCTAATAGAATGTAATCGCTATGTTCACTAGACGGACCTTGTTGGAGGGAGTGATAGATATGACCAAAGTCAGGGCATGTAGAATACTCACTCTTCAACCTATCAAATCCTACTATCTCAGTCCTCACAGTATTCATCAACATAGATCGACGGCTTAATGCATCAGCAACTCGATTCTCAGTACCGGCACGATGTTTCAGAACGAACGTGTACCCTTGTATGAACTCTACCCATTTCCCGTGCCTAGGGTTCAACTTCTTCTGAGAACTAAGGAACCTAAGAGCTTCATGATCAGAAAATAAAACAAATTCCTGCGGTAAAAGGTAGTGACGCCAATAGCGTAAAGCTTGTACTACCGCATATAGCTCCTTATCATAGGTTGAATACCTTAGTCTCGCATCATTCAACTTCTCACTAAAGAATGCTACTGGGTGATTCTCTTGACTTAAAACTCCTCCAATTCCAACCCCAGAAGCATCACAAGCGACCTCAAATAATTTGGAAAAATCCGGAAGCCTTAAAACAGGTGCTTGTGTCATTATCTCTTTAATCATTAGGAAAGCTTTATCAGCCGCTCTAGTCCATTCAAAATTTCCTTTCCTAATGCAATCAGTGATGGGTGCCACTATCGTACTGAATCCCCTAATAAACCTCCTATAGAAAGTGGTTAGACCATGGAAACTACGTACTTCATGGATGTTCTTGGGTACAGGCCATTCTACTATGGATTTGACTTTCTCTGGGTCAGCTGACACTCCTTCAGAAGTAACTACAAATCCTAGAAAGATGACTCTATGTGTGAGGAAGTCACACTTTTTGATATTGGCATAGAGGCTATCTTTTCTAAGAACTTGACAAACTTGGCTCAGGTGATCTAAGTGGTCTGCCTTGGTTTGGCTATATATAAGGATATCATCAAAATAGACCACAACAAATTTTCCTATGAAGGCTTTCAACACCTGATTCATGATCCTCATAAATGTGCTGGGTGCGTTGGAAAGACCGAATGGCATGACTAACCACTCATATAATCCATCTTTAGTCTTGAAAGCGGTCTTCCATTCATCCCCAGGTCTAACTCTAACCTGATGATAGCCACTCTTTAAATCAATTTTGGAGAAAATTGTTGCTCCGGCTATCATATCTAACATGTCGTCAAGTCGTGGGATCGGGAACCTATACTTCACCGTAATCTTATTGATGGCTCGGCTATCTACACACATCCGCCAAGTACCATCCTTCTTAGGGGTTAACAATGCGGGGACTGCGCAAGGACTTAGACTTTCCTTAATAAACCCCTTCCTAAGTAATTCCCCAATCTGTTTCTGCATTTCCTGATGTTCAGCTGGGTTCATCCTATAGTGAGGCAAATTAGGTAAAGTTGCCCCAGGGACTAAATCTATGACATGCTGTATGTCCCTTAAAGGTGGAAGGCTATCGGGAAGATCTTCGGGAAATACGTCCTTATACTCTTCTAATAATTGGACCACCTCTGGAGGGTGTTCTATAGGTGTGTGGTCCTTAACCTCTTTTGCTGCTACCACCCAAATAGGTGCTCCCTCTTGGATATCTTGTTCTATTTCTTTTGCACCTATCAGATTTAATCCAGTTTTCTTTTCCTTCAAGCTACTGGTTCCTCTCCTGACATTGTCCTTAGGCTCTTTTGGATGAATGACAATTCTCTTGCCATTAAAATTGAAAGCACAGGAGTTTGACCGACCAAAGATGGTCACATCATGATCAAACAGCCATGGCCTGCCTAAGATGATGCTACTTACTCCCATAGGAAGCACATCACACCAGACCTTATCTTGATAGGATTGAATTTGGATTTGGACTTGGCACCGTAGCTTGATTGGAATAGATGTAGAGTCTATCCAGGATACCTTATATGGATTGGGATGTGGTACAACGGATAACCCTAAACTCTTTGCTGCACTAGTGGAAATGGCGTTGACACAGCTTCCACTATCTATCACAATCTTACAGACCTTTTCCTTAATTTTGACAAATGTTTGTAGGATGTTAGTCCTACGCCAGTCTTCTTGTTCTTTGGTCTGTGTCATGATACACCTAACGACTCCTAGTAAATCTGATGAGTCCAAATTTTCCTCATCTCCCTCATACTCATCAGCTAAGCAATCTTCTGCTTCATACACTTCTTCGTCACCATTCTCTAAATGCTCTAAGCCTTCTTCCTCTACTTCACCAATGTGTAAAGCTCTAGAGGGACACTGACTCATATAATGACCCGGTTGACGGCACTTATAACATACTTGACTTGTCCTACCTTGACTTTCAGGCCCTTTTCCTTTATCTTCTCTAGATGGGGTGGCTGAATTGGGCCTAGGAATTGGATTTGAGCTGGACCTAGGCTTAGCTGTGGGAGTAGGAACCGAACTGGGTCTACTAGCAAGTGGACTGAACCTAGAGGGCTCTGGTTTCCTAAAAGTAGATCTCCTCTGAAATCTCTCATAGTCCATGGCAACCTGATATGCCTGCTCTAAATCATGGACTTCCCTCAAAAATAATTCCCCCTTGATGTCTTCATTCAGCCCTGATCTAAACCTAGACAAAGTGGCTGCCTCCGACTCGACCACGTTGCACCGCATGACAAACTCGTCAAATTTGGTGACATACTCAGAGACGGTTTTGTTTCCTTGTGTTAACCGTTGCCACTGATCTAGTAATCTCTCTTGATAAGACATGGGTAGGTATTTTTCTCTAAGTTTTCTCTTCATATCTCTCCATGTGCTTACCGGTACATCTCCCCTCTGTCTAATCGTGCGCTCTACATTTCCCCAATGTAGTCTAGCCTGTCGAACCAGCCTGATCTTAGCAAATTTGAATCTCCTCTCATCTGACATGTCATACCAATCAAAATACTGGTCCATGTCAGCCTCCCAATCTATATACACCTTAGGATCTAAGCTTCCTTCAAAAGTTGGTGCATCTAGACGGATGTTCCTTAAGGCCCGGTCATCCTGATCGAAATTTTCATGGTGATGCCTTCTTTGATTAAAGTCAGGGGTGTAATCATCAAAATCGTGTTGTGGCCTTCTATGGGTTGGGTCAGGAGTGCGTTCTTGCCGTTGGGCTCTGGGATGGTCTGGAGGTAATCTGGGAGATGGTGGTTCAGTTGGAGTTAACCTAGCTTCCTCTAGGACCCCTATTCTATCCTCGACCCGATCAAGCTTAGCATTCATTGTAGCCATTTGCTCTATCATAGACTTCATGAGACTCTCCATATTAGGGTCCATGGACGAACTTGGTTGATCTTGTGAACGGTGGAATGGTGTTCCTGATCTAGTGGTCATGAAAATGATGCACTCGAACGACTATGGCTCCTAGACCTAGAGCACAAGTTAAGAACCCAATTGAAAGACTAACTAACCAGTAGTAACTTATATCACTTGGCCAGGTAGGTGGAAGGGGAGCTGGAGATCCCTGAATACCAACCTTAGACACCAATCAGAGATTGGCCAGGTAGGTGGATCAAACCACAAGCCCTTACACACCAATCCTAGACACCAAGTTAATAAGCACACACTAACTAGCTAATACAATCAACTTGATTTCTAATTCGAACCCGACCTGTTGGTGTCCCTAACCCACTAGGGTATTAGGTCTAATTGATTTTAATTAAGGATTGGGTTCGAATGATGAAGGGAGGTGGTTTTTTGGGCTAAGGACAGGTAATTACTTCCTGACCTTATGTTAATTTCATGCCCTTAGATAGCTTAATCATGAAATGAATGCATGACTAAATTACTGATGCAGAGTGGTGTGTTGCAGTTCGAAAGTGATGTTGGAAGGTGCAGTAAAAAACGTCAAAAAAATTTGAAAAAAATTAATGAGAACTCCTAACTTATAGATGTCATACCAGGTGAAGCAGAATTTCAAAATAAAATCTAGACTGTTCTAGGCAGATCCTGAATAAAGGCACTAAAAGCTCAAGAACAGAACAGAAAACCTAATGACACTATCGGACTGCAGGAATTTTCATTTTTTTTGTAATTTTTTTCTGAAGCTGAAATTTTAAACGGTGATAAACAACTTAAAATGGAACAAGAAAAAAAATATGTCAAAGAAAAATGCACTACTTGCCTTTGGAGCTGCAGGCGGATTACAGTCAGCCTACACCTAATTACAGCAAGCAGGGGAAAATCAGACTTACATAGAATTCTTCTATGTAGTCCAAAGCAATGACCAAGATAGGACAACCTTACACTATAAGGATCCACCTTATAGTAGGACAACCTGATTTCATCTTGGTTTTGCAATGCAAGGGTTGGCTATAATCTTATAGCACCAAAGATAAATCGATGCAAACCCTAAACACAGATATGCCCTAATCAACCTGCTCTGATACCAAAAATGATGGGAAGAAGAAATGAAAAAAAATGCTTTATGAGATGAAGGAATGAGACTAAATATTCTAAAGGAGATTAGTTAAAGATCAATCTAATTAATTTCTTAAGCATATGGCTAATCGAACTATAATGACTAGGAATTTAATGAACACAACTCAATATGATTAAACGCAAATCTAGAGTGGACTAAACAGAATAATAATGATCTACCATAGTAAATTAACCATCTAAATTAAGCTAGTCCTACTTTTTAATAATCCAAACCCTAAGAAGTTAGGGATTACCTGACCTTGATCAATCCAAAGGATTTCTCTCAAGGTAAGTTCTAGGATGACCAAAATACACCACTTGGTGGCTCACTCAGCATTCTGGGTTCTGGCAAGAAGTTCCTTCTTCTAAAGTCTGGATTCCGGAGGCCCTGTCACAAAGAAACCTGGGATTAGAAACAAGCTAAAGAACTCAAATTAAAGAAGGGAAGAATGATGGGTTGGAGGATGGATGAATAAAATTTCTATTGTTCTGTGTGAAGGATCTTTGTGATCCTAGGGTAGCTCTATGATCCCTTCTCCATCTTCCCAGGGTTTCTGTGTGATCCCTGATTTTGGGCATCTGTGTGAGCCCAGGGCATCTATGTGAGCCCCTTTGCTATGTGCTTATTCTTCTAGGGCATCTGTGTGAGCCCCTTTGCTATGTGCTTGTTCTTCTTGGGGAATCTATGTGAACCCTAGTATTTTTTTTCTTAACCTTGCACTCTCTTCTTTCCTCCTTCTTTGCAAATCCTAATCTCTGGTGACTTTCATGCTCACCAGCGATCCAGTCCAATCTCTGTCCCGCATCAAACACCCGCAGGTGAAGACATAATGGGCCATAGCCCTGAACAATAATTGCCAAACCAACTGACAAACAAAATCCCTAAAAATTCAATTTCTTCTACCTTTTTTATAATAGGAATGAGGGGTTATTTATAAGCTCCATAACCCTCATTTGAATTTGAATACAGGATAGGGATAACTCAAATTTAAATACAAGATAGGATAAGATAAGCCTATCCATATCTCAATCCTAACCAACAAAATCCTAATTTAAATTTTAAATAAAAGATAAATCCTAAATTTATTTTTTCAAATTTAGTTGCTACTCCAAAATTTGTGCTGCTCCGAGATTCGTGCAGGCTGATGTCCCCATCATTCCCTTGAGGTGGGGAAAAACTCGACTCCGTCGAGTTAGGCTAGCTCAGGCTCAAGATGCACATGACTTGTAGAATGATTTTTATTTTTTTTCTGAATTTTTTGTCTTTTTTTCACCGATTTTCTTTTTTTTTTCCTTTTTTTCTCATGGCTGGTGTTTTTTTTCCTACGCTTGAAGTCGGCTGCCAACACCGGTTATGCCTTCATGATCGTGCGAGGCCTCTCTCGATGCTTTAACGGTCATGCGAGAACGAGGGAAGGTCCCGGACATGGAGATCCGGCGGGCTTCGTCAGTTACGGGGCTGAGGACGAGGACGACGGCCTGGGGAATGGTGGCGCGGCCTCTCCAGCGGGCGGTAGGCATCATGGCAGCAGGGAATCGGGCGGGTGTCCGTGAGGCATCGCGGGCGGAGATGGGGAGCCGAGCGAGTTTCGGTGGCTCTCCAGCGTCGGGCGAATCTGCGACACGGACGTGCAGCGGCGAGCGTGCGGCGATGGTCTTCCGACCTGAGACTTCGCGGGCTGCACGGGGGTGCCGGCTCGAGGGTGTTGCTGGCGGCATGAG
The DNA here is from genome assembly GCA_021397845.1 of Areca catechu. NCBI lineage: Eukaryota > Viridiplantae > Streptophyta > Magnoliopsida > Arecales > Arecaceae > Areca > Areca catechu. The sequence goes on along the minus strand of CM038046.1, from coordinate 49,825,311 downwards.
TGTACCAGCTCGGGGGCGACGCGAGCCTTGCTTCTGGCGGCTGGTGATGGTGGAAGGGGCCCACATGGTAGACAGCATCTCAGGCGGCGGGAGGGGCTTCACGGAGGGGTTTGGCTGCAGTGACAATGGTGATGCATGGGGGCCCGATTCTGATGATTGACAGTGGACAAGGGAGGAGCCTGGCGGATCTGGTGTCTTGCTGGCGGAGATGGGAGCGGAGGAGTCCTTCGGTGGGATCGACTGTGAAGAAAACAGGGGATCGAAAAAGGGTTTGCTAGCAATGGTGTGCTTGGGAGAATTATTCACAGGATGTTTTGAATGACAGAGATTAAGAGGAAGAAGCAGGAGAGTTAGAGGAGGAAGAGGGAAAGAAGAATCTGAGAAGAGACGGAGAGGGGGATCACGGGATGGAGGCGAAGGGGAGGCTTTTGATCGGAGGGGTTCGAGCGTGAACTTCTGGATCGGCTGCAGGCGACGGAGACGGTCTTCACGAGCGATGGTAGCAGGGGGTGTCAACATAGAAAAGAGTTGGGAAGAAGAAACGTACCCTAATCCGTCTGGGCTCTGATACCAAGTTGATGGGGCACGGGATAGGGATAGGATCGTCGGCGAGCTAAGAAGTCGCCGAAGATTAGGGTATCCTAATTTTTTTCTATTTTCTGATTTCTTTATGGTGGTGACGAAGGAAAAAATAGGGATGGAGGATAATGAGGATGGACTACCACGAACCCTGAAACCCACTCTCACAGAGAGACTTCACACCTCTAGGGCATTATACCTGCCACCCACCTCACTACATGCAGTCTAGGGTATCTCACCTACCACCTATCTCACTACACGCGGAGCCCAGGGTATTTCACCTGCCACCCAGGTCACTCCTGGAGCCATGAGGGGGATTTCAAAGAACGTGGAGGAAAATGAAGATGGGGGGATAACTAGGGCATCACGCCCCTACGATGTCCCGAAGGACAAAGACAACATCAACACCCGCAGGTGAAGACATAATGGGCCATAGCCCAGAACAACAACTGCCAAACCAACTGACAAACCAAATCCCAAAAACTCAATTTCTTCTACCTTTTTACAATGGGAATGAGGGGTTATTTATAAGCTCCAGAACCCTCATTTGAATTTGAATACAGGATAGGGATAACTCAAATTTAAATACAAGATAGGATAAGATAAGCCTATCCATATCTCAATCCTAACCAACAAAATCCTAATTTAAATTTTAAATAAAAGATAAATCCTAAATTTATTTTTCAAATTTATTTGCTGCTCCGAAATTTGTGCTGCTTCGAGATTCGTGTAGGCTGATGTCCCCATCAATGGAAGCTCTACAGATGTGCTTTTTTACGATGCCTTCTCCAGAATGAATTTGTCCTCCGCTCAGCTCAAATTTGTGCACACACCCCTTGTTGGTTTCACGGGGGATTCTATGAGGGTTGAGGAAGAGATCACTCTTCTAGTCACCGCCGGGACCCCACCTCGGCAAAGCACTATTATGTTGACCTTCATAGTGCTTAGGCTTCCTTCAGCCTACAACGTGATCCTTGGCCGACCCGGGTTCAATCTACTCGACGCCGTCGTTTCCATAAAGCGGCTGTTGGTGCAATTCCCAACTCCCTATGGAGTCAATGAGATAAGAGGTGCACCTCAGCCGATTCAACACTATTTCCAGACTCTCCCCCGGACCAAAGACCCCGAGGACGATCCCAGCACGGACGATCTCGATCAAAGGGTGCAAGATCCCAGGGGTGGCCTGATCGAATGCCTACTGTCTTATCTGCTCGGAGCTGACCAGGAGAAGATGGTACGGATTAAGGCCCAGCTACAAGATGAGGAAAGGGCCCGCCTACTGGAGTTCTTACGAGCGAATGCAGATATGTTCGCTTGGATGGTGACCGATATGCCAAGTATCCCCTCTGACATCATCACCCATAAGCTGAGTGTTGATCCAAAGTGCAGGCCAGTTTGGCAGAAGAAGAGAAGTTTCACCCCGGAGAGGCAGGCGGCAATCAATGAGGAAGTTGACAAACTCCTCGCTGCCGGTTTCGTCCGGGAGGTACAATACCCAAGCTGGCTGGCGAATGTGGTGATGGTAAATAAGACTAATGGCAAATGGAGGATCTATGTGGACTACACCGATCTCAACAAGGCATGCCCAAAAGATATCTTCCCTCTACTGAAGATTGACCAATTGGTGGATGCCACCTCGGGTCACCGGCTGCTCTCCTTCATGGATGCATTCTTCGGATACAATTAGATCTGAATGCACCTAGAGGACAAGGAGCACACCATCTTTGTTACCGACCAAGGGACGTATTGCTATAAGATGATGTCATTCAGTCTGAAGAATGCTGGGGCCATGTACCAACATCTAGTCAATAAAGTCTCCAAAGACTAGATTGGCTGGAACATGCAAGTGTACGTGGATGACATGCTTGTCATGAGCAAGCCGAGCTCGGACCACATCGTTGACCTCATCGAAGCCTTCAACAACCTCCGAAAGCACCAGATAAAGCTGAACCTAGTGAAGTACACCTTCAGAGTGGCAGCAAGAAAATTTCTCAGCTTCATGGTCACTCAGAGGGGCATTGAGGCAAACCTGGAGAAGGTCCAGGCGATCGTCGACATAGAGCACCCGATGTCAAAAAATCAGGTCTAGCGCTTGATAGGGCATATTGCAGCTCTGAGTCGATTCATCTCAAGGTCGGCCAACCGCTGCCTTCCCTTCTTCAAGGTGCTACAAAAGATGTATGACTTCACCTAGACGAAGGAATGCCGAACAGCCTTTGAAAAGCTGAAGGAGTTCCTAGCCTCTCCTCCGTTGCTCTCTAGACTGGAGGAAGGAGAGGAGCTTCTACTTTAACTGGTGGTCACACCTGGAGCCATTAGCTCAGTCCTCGTCCACGTAGACGAAGACGGATCTCAGAAGCCGGTATACTACACCAGCAAAATCCTCTGCGATACGGAGATCAGGTATACCCGCTCCGAGAAATTCATTTTTGCTCTAATAATGTCTGCTAAGTATCTCAGGCCCTACTTCCAAGCACATCCCATCATGGTTATGATGGATCAGTCGCTGAGGACCATACTCAGCCATCCCGAAACATCCGGGTGGTTGGCCAAGTGGTCCCTGACTTTGAGCGAGTTCGACATCGCTTATCGATCGAGGTCATCACAGAAGGCCCAAGTCCCAGCCAACTTCCTGGTCGAGTGCATGGGACTCGCCGAGGAGCCGGAGCAGACACCCCCGGAGTATCAAGTTGAGCTTGGAATAGAGGAGGAGCCCTGGATCATCCACATGGATGGTGCATCCAACTCCGGCGGGAGTGGAGCAGGCCTCATTCTCACCAACAGCGATGGGATCGTGGTAGAATGTGCTCTCCACTTCAAGTTTGCCACGATGAACAACCAGGCAGAGTACAAGGCACTCTTTGTGGGTTCAAAGGTCTCTTGCTAGTTGGGCATGCAGAGCTTGAAGGTCTTTACTGACTCCTAATTGGTGGCCGGACAAGTCTCCGGAGAATATGAAGCCAGAGATCCTAGATGATGAAGTACCTGGAGCGAGTCCGCTCATGCACGTCAAGCTTCTGATGCTTCAACATCTTCCATATCCCCCATGGAGAGAATGCCCGCGTAGATGCACTGTCAAGACTCATAACCTTGCCGGACTCGTTGCTAGGGCGAGCATATATTGAGTACCTCAAAAATCCAAGCTACGAAGCCCTGGAGGAGGTGCAGCAAGTCACCCGGAGCCAAGCTGGATGGATAGGTATTTCAGGTACATCACTGATGGCACCCTGCCCGAGGACCATGCGGAAGCCAGCCTCGTCAAAAAGAAAGCCTCTCGGTTTGTCCTGATGGAAGGACAGCTTTATCACCGATCCTACTCCTACCCGCTCCTGAAGTGCTTGAGACCCGTAAAAGCAGCCTTCGTTCTCCAAGAGATACATAAAGGCCTATGCGGGAACCACATGGGAGGAAGGATGTTGGCATACAAAGCTCTCCGCCAGGGATACTTTTGGGAGACTGTAAGGGAGGATGCCGTCGACTTCATGAAGAGGTGTGACAAATGCCAGTGCCATGCCCACTACAATGTCAACCGGTGGTGCCGATCTCATAGATCTCCACCCCTTGGCCATTCGCCCAGTGGGGAATGGACATCTTAGGGCCATTTCCCCTACACCGGAGCAACGGAAGTTCTTGTTGGTGGCCATCAACTACTTCACCAAATAGGTGGAAGCGGAACCACTAGTGCGGATCACAGAAGCTAAGGTTCTCCAATTCTTTTGGAAATCAATTATCTACCACTTCGGATTCCCACACTACATCATCACCGACAATGGACGTTAGTTCGATAATCAGGAGTTTGAAGAATTCTGTGTTGAGCATGGCATCCAGCACCACTTTACCTCGGTGGCTCATCCCCAAACAAACGGTGAAGCCGAGGTAACCAATCGAACTATCCTCCAAGGACTCAGAACCAAGCTAGACCAAGCAAAGGGCAGATGGGCGAAGGAACTCCCAAGCATTCTGTGGGCCTACCACATAACACCCAGAATGGCTATGGACAAGATGCCTTTCAACCTTGTTTTTGGTGCTGAGGCTATCATCCCGATTGAGCTCGGCATGCCCACGTTACGGGTGCAGCAATACGACAAAGTGCAAAACCTGGCGCACCTTCTACTCAACTTGGACCTCCTCGAAGAAACCAGAGACAAAGTTCGGCTCCAGATGGCAGCATACCCGCAACGAGTGGCCCGGTACTACAATGCATGGGTAAGGCCCAAGGTCTTCCGACTTGGTGACCTAGTACTGCGCAAAGTCGAAGCATCTCAACTCAGGGAGTGCGGCAAGCTCTCGCCGAACTGGGATGGCCCCTACAAGGTGGTCGAAGCTCTTTCCCAAGGAGCCTTGGTGCGGGCACCAGACTCAGAAGAAGACTTCAGAGCTCCATTTGGATCTCTGATTGACATTGCCCGAGAAATTAGGGTTTGTAATAAAGGTTGACCTGGTCAACCAGTTTATTTATTTCTTGAGTCACCATTTAAATTTTGTTGAGTCATGTTGACTCGATGCAAGTCCCGATGTGGTTTCAATTTGGTCCAAAATGGTGCCACATTTGTCTTCCAATCAAATCAAGGTTCAAGCAAGTGGAGGCCACACTCCAAGCCACACGCCTAGCCACACTCCGAGCACACGCCAGAGTCCAGGAGGTGCCACAGAGGCATCCCAGTGTCATGGTCCCCACATCCAAAGAAGAAAAAAATCAAATTGAAAGCTAATTTAAAGGAGGTGCCCATACCTGCCAATTTTGTCTAAGCAAAGAAGGAAAAGACTTCTCTTGGAGAAAAAAATCAAAGAAGGACATCCAATTGAAGTTCAAATCAAAATCAAAGAGCTTAACTTGGAGTGGAAGAAAAGAAGAAATGCCATAAGAAGAAGAGGACTCCAAATCCAAATCCAACTCCAAAGGAGGCGCCATAAAAATTCCAAAAAAAAATTCCTTTATGGCCGTCCCAAATTTTTTTGAACTCTTGGTCGGCCAAGAGAGGAGATTTTCTACCTAATCTAGAGGTTGGAGGAGTTTAGTCCCACATGGGAATTTGTACAAGCTTGGAGAAAATTTTAGGTCTATATAATAGACCCCTCTTTGTAACTTTAAGAAATCAATGAAGAAAATTATTTTTTTGCTATTCTCTTGTGTTGAGTGACCTAGGTTTCTCTTCTTCCGCACTATTCTAAGTGTTGAGCTCTGTGAGGGGGTAATCCGGGTTCCATTGGAGCCTTGAGGAGGTGAGAGATCTCCATCTTTATCCAAAACCCTAGGTTAGCCACTTGAAATTCCAAAACCCTAGCCACCCTTCATTATTTTCAATCCATCAAACCCTAGCTCCATCCATCTCCCACGGCCTCTCTCTCTCTACAAGTCCAGGCCGTCCACCTTCATCCAGATCCAGTCCGGCTACTTCAGATCCAGAGCAAGTTCCAAGGGAAATCACATCAACATCCAGGAGAATCCAGTTTTCAGCAATTTCAATCTTCAAGTTCATCAACCTGGTAAATCTTTCCCTTGACTCTCTGATTCCATCAATTGTTTTTCTTCTCTTCCAGATCTTGAGTTCAAGAGAAGCCAACCGGCCAAAGGACCAGTATTGGAGGATCCATTACGAAGATATCTGAATCCGGGATCCAACAATCTGCTCGGGAGAGTTCCTCCACCAAAATCTGTGAAGATCATTGTCTGGTTAGATAAACCATCTCTTCTCTTTATTTCTGTTCTTTTGAAAGTTCGGAGCGAAACCCTAGGTCTGGGAGTTTCTCAACCCCCAGCGATCCGTTGCTTCTGAACTACTCTGATAATTTAGTTTCCTTAAAATTGTGCTTTCAATTATCATATTAGTATCTTTCAATGTTAGGTTAACTTTTCTTGATTTGAAGCCAACTTCTGCAAACATATAAAAACAACAAAAAAAAATTAGTTAATCTTAATTTACTTCCGCATCGCATCCCTTTATTTGTTCTGCATCAAGCCTACTATCTCGAGAATCTGGATGGTGTCAGGTTCCCATAAACATGGAATGCTAGCAAACTGAGGAGATACTATCAATAGTGTAAGGCTTTCCTCCAATAATAATAATAAAGGTTTCCTTTTGCACAAACTGTTCTCCGCCTTGCAGGAATGACACTGCCATGCCAAAGGCCCGGTATGCTTAAAGCACGGAGCCAAGCTCTCCGACCACCAAGTCTTCGAGCCTAGCTCCGAGACATCAAAGCCCGGAGCCAAGCTCTCCGGCCACCAAGTCTTCGAGCCCAACTCCGAGACATCAAAGCCCATAGCCAAGCTCTCCGGCCACCAAGTCTTCGAGCCCAGCTCCGAGACACCAAAGCCCAGAGCCAAGCTCTCTGGCCACCAAGTCTTCGAGCCCAGCTCCAAGACATCAAAGCCCAGAGATAAGCTCTCCGGCCACCAAGTCTTTGAGCTCAGCTTCGAGACATCAAAGCCTGAAGCTAAGCTCTCCGGCCACCAAGTCTTCAAGCTCAACTTTGAGAAACCAAAGCCCGGAGCCAAGCTCTCCGACCATCAAGTCTTCGAGCCCAGCTCTGAGACACCAAAGCCCGGAGCCAAGCTCTCCAGCCACCAAGTCTTTGAGCCCAGCTCCGAGACATCAATGCTCAAAGCCAAGCTTTCCGACCACCAAGTCTTATAGCCCAGCTTCGAGACTTCAAAGCCCGGAGCCAAGCTTTCTGGCCACTAAGTCTTCGAGCCCAGCTCCGAGACATCAAAGCCTGGAGCCAAGCTCTCCGGCCACCAAGTCATCGAGCCCAGCTCTAAGACATCAAAGCCCGGAGCCAAGCTCTCCGGCCACCAAGTCTTCGAGCCTAGCTCCGAGACATCAAAACTCGGAGCCAAGCTCTCCGGCCACCAAGTCTTCGAGCCCAGCTCTGAGACATCAAAGCCCGAAGCCAAGCTCTCCGACCACCAAGCCTTCGAGCCCAGCTCCCAGACATCAAAGCCCGGAGCCAAGCTCTGTGGTCACCAAGTCTTCGAGCCCAGCTTCGAGATATCAAAGCCCGGAGCCAAGCTCTCTGGCCACCAAGTCTTCGAGCCCAGCTCCGAGATATCAAAGCCCGGAGCCAAGCTCTCTGGCCACCCAGTCTTGACCCTAACTCTTAGGCCATCAAGCCCGAAGCCCAGCTCTCCGACACTGAAGCTTGGGATACCCTGAAGCAAGGTGGAAAGCCTCCTCCCTAATCCCATCACATGTATAAAAAGACAAAGAAAAAGAGAGGAGAGAAATAGAGTATCCACGAGCCAAAGTAATCATAAATTTTCACTTCATTGAGAATTCCTTGGTCCATTACAAGTGCCCCCGGGCCCCTGACATGCCGGGCAGCCCAGGTCAATAACCAAAGAAAAGAAAAACAGAAAATAAATCTACCTTACTTAGGTGGCTCCCCGCCAGGGCCCCGTGCCTGCGAAGCATCATCTCTAGGGGCCACAGACCATGCATCTCCGGCTTCAACATCCGTTGCCAGTGGAGAAGATTCGGAAGCGACCACCGACTCCTCGGTGTCGCCCAATTCCGAAGTCGGCTCCACATTAGAAGCAGTGGGGTATATGAGGAAAGGTTGGCCCTTATCAAAAATGTACCCCTGGACCTTGGAGTGCAGGTACATGAAACCTTTAAAAAAGGAGTCCGACGTCGTTTGATGGAACTCGATGATGAACTCCTCCGAGTTCCTGTACCTCGCCATGGCTTCTTCAGCCCCCTTCCTCGCTTCGGCAGCTTGCTCCTTTGCCACCGCTGCCTCCTTCTCAGCAGCTGTGGCCCTTTCCTCCACAGTAACCAGCTTCTCCTTCTCCGCATCTAGTTCGGCTTGGAGGAACAGAGCATGCCCCTTCTATCGGACCGCCTCAATGTTGAACTCTATCAGCCACTTCTCGGTCACCGTGAGCTCCTCAGCTTTCTTCCTCGATTGGCTTCGCTCCTAGTCGAGGTCCTCCTGGAGCTCCTTCGAGCACCTCTCAGCACTGGTAAGTTCTTTCTGAAGCTCCTCATTCTTTAGGCCGAGCTCTCGGGAGGTGTCGGACTTCTCCTTTAGCTCAGTTCTTAAGGCCTCGACCTCTCCTGCTCGTTGCTGGTCGTTCTTCTGCCAGTTACGACAGCAGTCTCTGATCAGGAGGGTCTCGATGCTGATTTTCACCAAGCCAGACATCAGCCAAAAAAAAAAAAAAAAAAGAAAAAAAAAAGAAGAAAGAGAAAAGAAATCAAGGAGGCGAAGTCACTTGTCAAAAAGAGTAGGGGGAAGATGCTGCTAATCGCATACCCCGACACCATCCCGGCCATCTCCTGCCGGTCGCATAATTGGATAAAAAAATCCATCATGCGCTCAGCCAGCTTCCGGTCCTGGAGCAGCAAGATGTTAGGTGCCAGTCTGAATGGGACTCGGTGGTAGTCCATCTCCCTCCTGCTTGCCCTCGGGGTGGAATCGCCTACTCCACTATCAGAAGGGACCTCGGGGGCAGGATGGGAGCTTGGTGCCCCTTCAAGCGGCATTGCCAGTGCTAGCTCTGCTCCTCGTGCCTCCTCCCCCTCGATGACAACGAGCTTCGGGGGAGGAGGAGACATGATGGCGATAGCTGCGGCCGCGGCCTTGGCCCTGACAACCACCTCAGATTTCATGGCGGTTGCCGGCTCTCGTCGCCTCGGATGCTTCAGCACCGGCCCGACCACCCTTTAACTTGGTTCTGACACCACGGTGACCTCCCTCCTTCCTTGTACGGGGGTGGCCTCAGTCTCCCTCTTGCTCGGCTCGGTCGGCACGACGAGAGCGGTCGTTGACGTGCCGTCAGTGTGAGCCCTTTTCGATGAGGACTCTTCTACCAATCCCGACAGAGGCTTCTTCCTGGTGATCTCAAGCAAGTCATCCATCGAGAACTTCATACCTGCACATGGAGGATGCAATGTCAATTCTGAATTTGGAGAAATAGAGTAAGAGGAGCAAAGAGAAGGACTCGAGCCAAACTCACCAAACTCTCTCGTTGGGTCGACCCCGATATCGGCAAGGTTCTGCTTTGGCAACAGAATCCCAAGGGAAGGAATCTGGGCAGTGCGGAGCTACTCGTAGACATCCAAGTCAGCTGCCTCGATCGTAGAGTTTTGGTTAGGAGACCGATCTGGGTCACTCCACACCCAGTCGATCCCCTTAACAGTAGCAAAGAAAAATTTGCACTTCCACCCTTTGATGGAAGAGAGGAGTTCAAACTTGATGCCCTTTGGGCGAGAAGAGATTGACCACCACCCGTCCTTGGTAGGGTGGCGCTTCAGAGCGAAAAGGGCTCTGAACAAGGAAAAGCGAGCGATGATCCCGTGGAAATGGCAGAACACTATGAAGCAAAAGATAGTCCTTATGGCATTCAGAACGAGTTGAGTAGGGACCAGCCTATAGTTGCTCAACACCGACAGGAAGAAAGGATGGAAAGGAAAGTGGAGTCATCCTGAGAAGGTCTCCTTATAGAAGGCGATCCAGCCCGGGCTACTGGAGGTAACCCGATCCCCTGGTCGAGGGATCAAGAGCTGGACGGAGTAAGGGATGCCATAAACATCTCGGATGGCTCCCAGTTCCTCAGTCGAGATTGTCGAAGCAATCCCACCGGGACCTGTGGACCGAGCAGGGTTAGGGGCGGGTTCGGATGGAGAAGGATGAGCGGGGATAGGTCTAGGTTCCCTAATGACTATGCCACCAGGGGGACACCTCCTACTAAACTCGAAGCGCGCCTCTTCCCCCTCCTCATCGGAAGAAGAAGACGACAGTCCTAGCCTAGAGGGCCCAGCCTCACCCTGGTTGGTTGAGGGATGAAAACTTGGTCCGAAACGAGACATGATGAAGAAGATGAAAGAAAGAAGCAGAATGAACGAGAAAGCGAACGAGGGTCCAGAGATGAACCTAGCCCTAGAAAGAAGATCCTACTCAACTGAGACGAGAAGGGAGACTAACCTGCTATGAACTTTGGAAGACAAAAATGGTCGGGGGGATGAAAGGAGAACCTCGATACATTGGCGGGCATGAAGGATTTGAAAGATGGCGTGTTTTGGGAAAGGCTACTTTTCCTTTCGAAGTGACCGGTGCCCGACCGTACCATTACAAATCCCCACCATCGGACCCGTGCCACGGTTGACAATCGATAGGGCTGGCATCTGGCTTCAACTATGATCGCTCTGAATTTTGTGCCCGTAATAACTACTCCTCGGACATGTCCATGTGGCTCCCCTGGATAGGCTGAAGAAATCGTTTCCCTAAGCACCATTGATCACGGCCATCATTGCACCAGATTCTCACCTTTCCATATCAGCAATGCATATACTCCCTTCACCCCAAGTGCCCCGTGCCAAGGAGACTCAGGAGTGGGGGGCAAATGATGTGGCAGGAAGCTGACATGTAATCTCTGTCGGATGCCATGTCAGAAAAGCTTTCATGGTGGACACTCCATCTCGGACTCCTTTACCGGGCTGAGCTCCCCCAGAATGATGAAGTGGTCAGTCAAAGTCGAGTTCTGTCCTCCACCAGGTAGGCACTCGCAAGCTCGAGGTGCCTAGGTCGGAGCCAAGAGACATCCTTCACCAAATCGAGCCCCCTGGGTCAGACTCGAGCTCTGCCCTCCTCCACCAAGTCGAGCCCCTCAGAGATCGAGCCCTCTAGGCTGTAGTCGCGTGCTGCCCTCCTCCGCCAAATCGAGCCCCTGCGAGGTCGATCCCCCTGGACCGAAGTCGAGCACAGCCCTCCTCCACCAGGTTGAGCCCCTCCAAGGTCGAGCCCTCTGAGAAGGAGTCGAGCCTTCCTCCACTGGGTCGAGCCCTTCTGAGGTCGAGCCCCCTGGACTGGAGTCGAGCCCAGCTCTCCTCCACCAGGTCGAGCCCCTCGGAGGTCAAGCCCCCCGAGCCGAAGTCGAGTCCCAGCTCTCTAGTTCGGCAACCACCTTAGACAATGCCGCCGGCCACCAAAGGGGTGGAGCCAACCCCCGACGCACCGACGAGCCACCCGAGGAATACGAGGAAGCACCAATCAAATTATAATAACTGTCCACAGCCACCACTTATACCAGAAGAGGAAGAAGCTCCCTGATTGAGATGCCACGCTCTCCACCAACCGCTTGCACCACCCAGAAGAGGAAGTCAACCAAGGGATTCGAATCTCGGGGGCGGAGGCCCCCCAATCGAAGTCTTGCCAGGTTTCCCAGAGTGGAGCGACCGGGAGGAATGTCAGAGTGCATGGCAGCTTCCTTTATCAAGAATTAGAAAAGACATCCCATCCACAGCATGGAACACCGGCGCACGTGCCTGCCAGCACGGGGAAGATCCCGAGGTAGGCATTCAACAACCACCTGGGCTTAAAAGAACCTTTGACACCCCAGCAGAGAGGTACACAAGCTAAGCCATAAATACTCAAGCAAGTAGGGGAAGGAGGCCAGACAAGAGACTACCCAGGAGACTGAGAACTCAAGGCTCTCGGAGATCCACAGGAAGGATCAACCGAACACAGCCATCCATCTCCATTTCACTTCGGCCACCACCTTTCCCGGTCGCCTTGCACCGTCACCCACACATCATTCACTCCTCCTAGCATAGAGTCCATCTCAGGGACTCGACTAGGAGGATCTGGTCCCCTTGATCATTACTGACTTGACCGTCGGAGTGCCCTCGCTGGAATCCCCGGCCCGGGTCACTAACCCTTGTTTTGCAGGTCCCAACGAGCAGGCCATCTCCAAGAAGATGAGGGGCAGTTCGACATCGACGACAGCTACGGACCACGACGATCTTGGTGGCAACACTATCCATTACTGAAACAGAATATATTGCTATAGGGTGTTATTATGCTCAAGTATTTTAGATTAAGCAATAACTAGAAGACTTTGGTATTAAGTAAACTAAAATTTTAATTAAATGTGATAACACTAGTGCTATAAATTTGACTAAAAATCCTATTCAGCATTCAAGAACAAAGCACAAAGAAATTAAACATCATTTTATTACGGATCATGTGTGAAATAAAAATATTGAATTAGAATTTATTTATACTAAAAGATAATTAGCTAACATATTCACTAAGCCACTTAGTGAGGATGGATTTTCAATGATTAGAAGTAAATTAGGACTTTATGATCCATTTTGAAAATTTTATCAAGAAATTCACCAAAATTAGAAAAAAACTTCTTAAAGCTAAACCTCATCATTTTAGGCTTAGTGAAGCCTTTTTTCATGTATTTAAGATCCATAAAATTCATTTTCGAACCTTTTAGATCCAGAAACCTAGTTTTTGCTCAAGCCGACTCGAGCAGATCTAAGCTTGAGCGAGCTGACTCAAAAGTCTTGAAAGCTAGAGCTATCCACTTCACTTTACTATTTAACTGAACCAAACTCTTACCTTTTACCCTCCAATACTGTAGAAACCCTAGGGACCACTGTGAGCTTAAGATTCAAGTGAATCCAAGCAAGATGGGACCAAGGAAGGTTCTAGCCTACAAAAGAAAGAGAACAAGGGATTCTATCACAGTCGAGTGATGAGCCAAGCAATGCAATGATGAGCTAGCCCTGTAGCTCCACTGGCTCGACCTCAACTAGAAATCTCAATGGCCAATCAATCGATTACAACAAGTAGAAGAGTTTATTTTGACTTTCTAGAATAAGAGCATCTTTAGATAGAAGATTGGATTAAAAGTCAAGGATGGAAAAGATTTTATTCCCTTGAGGTTCTAATTTATCCCACATTGGTTAGATCATTCTTTGAAACTTTGAGGATAGGTCTTGACTCTATTAGTTCAACTATCAAAAACTAGCTGATTGTGTTAGATGAGACTAGATTAAGCTGGTTACTAGAAAGGCCAAAAGAAGGAAGGTGTTACTTGACTTTGGAGAAGAAAATTAATGGACTGAGGTCTATTTTAGAAAGAAGGGGTGTGAGGAGAATAAAAAATTTGCAATCTAACCAGCTATCCTTAAAAATGAGACTGTTGCATAATATGGTTAGCCATATTTTCCTTCCTAAGATAGGGAGATTTGATTGGATAACTAAAAGAGATATTGCTTCTATGCATTACCTGATAGAGGGACACCCAATCAATTTGCCATTCCTGATGCTGTCATAGATCGAGGAAGCTATCAGGAGGTAGAGAGCTTGTCTTCCTTATGGGATGGTGTTTACTATGGTATTTGAGGAGTTTAGAGTGGATTGCACTAACGAGGATGCCAGGACATTGCTGCATACTAATAGGTATAGTGAGAGATCACCTCATCGCATAGGCTACCAAAAGACTAATTGAAGGTCGACGAAGAAAATCTTAGGTCTAGAGATAGTGAGATCAGATACTTCAGACAATGATTTTGCTGATGCTGGTGATGGTGATGACGATGACAGTGATGATGGTGATGAGGAGGATGATAGTGATGATGGAGATGATGATGTACCTATGATTCCTGATGTTGCTGGACCATCAACTGGTGACACATCTGGACAGCCTACTAATTTGAGGACTCCACTTGCCGAGCCCATATCTACTGCATAGAAATCTATAGGACCTTCTATACCACCTAGTGCATTGACTTCCATTGGTATCATTTTAGAGTAGTTCACTTAGCTCTCTGATGCATTGGTTGCTAGAGTTAGCTCTATGATAAAAGACATGAGACAGGACATTCATGATATTTCTAAGAGATGTCAGAAGTTCAAAGTGGATATGAGAGAGTCTCACTTTGGATAGACATAGTTGAATAGAGGCAGAGGATACATGATGAGTATCAGTCTAATATATCATATTTGAGAACAGATTTTGGTCGTATGCTAGAAGCCACTGATCAATTTACATAGGAGTAGGCAAAGACCACCTTATCCATTCAGCAAGGCATCTGTTGCATCGAATCTGAGCTAGGTAGCATTTTGCTAGGATTCACTAGTTCTAGGTCTGCTTTTGGTCCGTTATCTAGTCAGAGACTCATACTAGCACCACAACCTTCACCTCAACTAGCTTCTATACCTAGGCCACCCTTTAGTACCACAATCAAACCTGGCATAGGATTTTCTCCACCACCTAGGGTAAGACTAGCTTCTCGGATCCGCAATTCAGCTGGTCCATTACCTGTTCACACTACTAGGATATATGTACCATTCACTTTCAACATTCCAAAGAATAGTGACAATGACTAGATTTAGGATATTTGCTTTGTATTTTCATATCTATGTTTTATTGTAGTGAACATTTTGTATTTTCATATTGCATATTGTACTTGATACTTGTGAAGTATCAAATTTTGTATCATTGAAACACTCTGAATGCAATATTATATGAAGACCTATTCCTTACTTTATATTATTATCATACTTTTCATCAATGTTATCTTTTTTCCCTCATATCTACTCCCTTTACTTTCTTTGTTGATGACAAAAAGGGGGAGAAGAATGATATGCATAGGATATTAGGAGAAGAATGGTTGAAGAAGCATGTGTATGAGTTCATGATATGTATAGGATTAAGGGGGAGAATGAAAATGAGATTATGCATATTTAAGATCATGCATACATGAGTGAATTTTAAAGGGGGAGCATCTCTTTGATTTTTTAATCCTTAAAAGCTCTAATAAAACCCTTATTTCTCTCTTGGTATATGCTTCAACATTACTGATACAATTCACCTAAGCTTTGATATGTTTCCTAAACTCTAATACAAGCTTATGTAAAGCTCTAATACTTTTTTGGATCTATTTCAAAATAATACATAACATATATGCTCTCATACATAAAAATTTCAAAACTTGATATGTTCTATAGAGAATTTTACTGATACTTTAACATTTGGATATGTTAACAACTCTGACACATTAGACTGTAAATGTTTCATGTGTATATTGCTCTAATACATTTCTTTATATTGTAAAGCTTTTAATCTTTATGCTCAATATTTTGTCATCATCAAAAAGAAAAAGATTGTTGACCCTAAAAATTATTTTGATGATTATAAAATATTGTAGTATAAATACTATACTAATGCTTTTCAAATGTTTGAGAATGTTTTTATAGAAAGCCTTCTAATGGACTATCTTCACTTGAAAACCTTTTAGTTCATTGGAGCTGTTTGTGAGTTATTAGATTAATTTGTTAGCCTTCAACAACCTTTGTTTAACCCTATGTTTCATATTGAAACCTTTAAGAGAGTTTTGTAACAAGAGAGACAAATAGAGCTCATTATTATAATTAAATATGTTTATATTTGTTGGAGAGCTCAATAAAATATATTGGGAGATCTCTTATAATTAGTTATAAGAAAATATTGGAGTTTTTGTTAAATCTGAAAGAGTTGACTCCTTTGAGAAGAACCAACTCTTGCAGAATGGCACGGTATGCAAGTCTAGCACAGTTCAAAAGAGCCAACTCCCCTTAGATAAGCTTTCTCTCACAGGTTGAATAGAAAATTAAGTTTTTAGAATAGCCTTTCTCTTGATAAGAACCTTCTCCATCATAAATAATAGAAAGCAAGTTCTTAGAGATAATTTAGAAGAGTCGACTCCTGTCCTGCGAGCCTTCTCCCTCAGGGTGATAGCAACCAAAATTTCTGGTCACTAAGAAAATGAGCTGACTCCCCTCAAATGAGCCAACTCTCATCCCATGAAAAGCTATAGTAATAGTTAGTTCTAGAACTTATAGAATTTGATTTCTAAGATTTCTAACCATTATTTTTCACTTCCTAACGATTATAAATGGCTATAAATAACTAGGAACCAATGAAAAACACCTGAAGAAGTATAAAAGAGAGAATTAAAGTCAAAAGAAATAACTTTTGAAGAGCTTTCTTTTCAATCATTACAAAACAAGTGAACTTGAGCTATCACTTGAAAACTCAAGAGAAGCTTTACTCCTTCGCACCTAATCTCTTGAAGCATTAAGTGAAGATCTTAGGGAGCATTGAAGAGCAATCCTTGAAAACTTGAAGAGTCTATAAGAAAAGCTACATCAGCAACTCTCTACTCTTTTGAGAGTTTATTTTATTGCTCTATTTTTGTATGTTTTGAATTGTTATTTGTTTCAGCAAGGAGCTAAAATTTGGAATTAGATTTGGATTTTATTTAGTTGACCTTGAAAAATTAATTAGATTGTTTGTGAGTCTATAAAATAAACGTACTTAGATTTTGTTTTATGAATCTAGTGTAAAACAAACCAGCTATATTCTTGCGAGAATATAATGAAAATCCTAAGAGATTCTTGAGTTGTGGACATAAGAGCTAGAATTTCTCCAAACCACTATAAATCTGTTATGTTTGTTTATTTGCTTGTCTCTCTATCACTCACTCTTATATTTTAGCATTAATACACATCACATAACACAATATTCGACTGACACATTGCATTTGAGTTTCAAAAACACATACTTATTTTAATTTTCAAAAATCCTGGATTGTCGATTTGGGCAACAAGGTTCTTTTGACTGAGGACCTCTTGGACATATTCCCTTTTGTTCTAAGGGTAGTGTGGCTAGGGGGGAACCGGGTCTTTGGCAATACAAGGATCATCCTTTGGCATGCGGGAGTTTCCATGGGACTATTCAATTTTCTGGCAGGTGATATGATGATCCTGTAGGCTTGAGGTTGACTGGAAGGAAAGTCGGTCGGCTACTACGCTCGTAAGTAGAGGACTAACTGTTGGAAATTATAGTATTTCAACATATAAAAGGTTTCTTTTTTCCCTCCAAAACAAATTCCTTTTCCCTTCTCTTGAATTGGTACAAATGAAACATCTTTAGTCCCACATCGGATAATTTGTTTTTCATACTCCTCTTTATATAGAATGTCATTCTTTTGAGTTGTTGAGTGATTCTAAGAGACTCTCTCACACGCGCAAGCCGAGTCAAAATCAGTGCAATCTGATTCAGCCCGATTTCAGAACCCATTAACCGGGCGCGTCGCACATGCGATCATCGCATGCAGGGGGGTGCAAATCCGTCCGAGATGTACTCTCGCATATGCATGGACAGTCGTATATTTTTGGATACCGTATCATTGCTTTGATACGTCGTCTCTTTATTTTGCACCATTGGGATGATACGTCTTCTCTTTTCTTTTACGATACGTCGTCTACCATATCATTGTTTTGATACGTCGTCTTCTTTTTTTGCACCGTTGATTGATACGGTGGCGTTGGTGCTGAATACGACATTCCAATACATCGCGTCCGCATCCTTTCTCAAATTATAAGTACTTCCGAAGATGCGGTGGTAAAAAATAATCATTATTCATTCCTCTTCCTTCTCCTCTCTCGCTACTCTCCTTCAGGAACAGACGGATCTCTCTCGGTTGTTCATCAGGCTTGACATTGGTGTGTGCACATCGGATTGAAGCCTTCTTGCTGTTGAATCCTGGAGGGTAGCCGTGTTGGGATCTTCTGCACCGAGACATTATCTCAGAGAGGCACGGATCTACTCTTAAGGATAGTGCTGTGATCGTCTGCACACCTCAGCAACATATATCTTTCCAAGTTCTCCACATCAAATTCTTAAATCGGGTACCATCTAATCCAAATTTTACCTACAATCTTAAGAGTAGATATGGATACCTTTATGGTTACTGCATCTAGAACTTTTCCTGATACCTCTAAAATTGAACAATTTAGTGATTCCCATTACAAACGATGGCATGAAAAAATTCTTTCAGCCCTCGATCTTCACAACATTGCATTTGTTCTGACAGATCCTAAACCTACTAATGATGATGACCTTCTTAAATGGAAAAGGCCAATAGAATTTGTAGACATACTATTCTATGTACCTTATCAAATGAATTATTTGATGTTTATTATCCAATCCAATCAGCATCTGAGATTTGGGAAAGCTTGAACAAGAAATATATTCTTGCAGATGCAGGTATACAAAAATTTGCTATAGGAAATTTTCTAGATTTTACTATGATAGAAGATAAAGATGTGTCTTCACAAATTCATATTTTCCATGTCCTTATAGATGATCTTAAAAATAAAAATATAATTCTTCCTGACGCATTTATTGCTGGATCTTTGATAGAAAAGTTACCTGAGTCATGGAAAGATTATAAATATAGCCTAAAACATAAAAGGAAGTCTTTATCCCTTGAAGAAGTGATTGTGCATATTAGAATAGAAGAACAAAATAGAGCCCGACGAAAAATAGAAAAGCATAAGGAAATGACTGCTAAAGCTATTCTAATAGAAAATCAAACTAGTATAGATAGATCTAAGGCATACAAGCCTAAATTCAAAAAACAGTCCAAGAAATTTAGTAAGAAGCCTGTTGGACCACAGAACAATCCTAATTTCAAGAAGGGAAAAGGGTCTTGTTATGTTTGTGGGGAGCAAGGACATTACGCAATCCAATGCAGATTCAGGAAAAATACTTCAACCAAATCACAGGCACATTTGACTGTTGAAGAAGTGATTGCTGCGGTTGTTAGCGAGGCTTATATTGTAGCACATGCAAAGGATTGGGTCATAGATTCTGGAGCTACTCGTCACATATGCGGTGATAGAAGTCTATTCGCAAGTTATACCCCACTACCAGAAGGAGAAGAGCAAGTATTTATGGGAAATTCAATGCCATGTACTGTGCTCGGCAAAGGAAAAGTAAATTTGAAAATGACTTCTGGAAAAGTCCTTTCTCTTGGAGATGTGCTACATGTGCCGGACATCTGTGTGAACTTGGTTTCTGTAGCCCTACTTGGTAAAAATGGTATCAAAATATCTTTTGAGTCTGATAAAGTTGTCATAACTAAATCTGAAAACTTTATTGGAAAAGGATATTGTAACCAAGGATTATTTATCCTAAATGTACTTGAAATTATAAATGGAAATGCATCTTCTTCTGTGTATATGCTTGATTCTCTTGATCTTTGGCATGGTCGATTAGGACATGTTAATTATTCTTATCTTAAAAGAATGAAAAATTAGGATTGTTAAATATCATGTCAGTTTCTTATGATCAAGAAAAATGCCAAGTTTGTGTAGAATCTAAATAAACTAAAAAGACTTGTAAATCTATTCAGAAAAGAGAAACTGAATTACTAGAATTAATTCATTCTGATTTAGGAGATTTTAAAAATCATATGACTAGAAGTGGAAAGAAATTCTATGTTACATTTATCGATGATTGTTCTCGTTATACTATGGTTTATTTACTAAGATCAAAAGATGAAACTTTTGAAATGTTTTTAAAATATAAGGCTGAAGTTGAAAATCAATTAAATAGAAAAATTAAAAGGCTTAGATCTGATAGAGGAGGAGAGTATGATTTTGCACCTTTTAATGATTATTGTGCACAAAATGGAATAGTATATGAATATACTCCTCCTTATTCACCAGAATCTAATGGAGTAGCAGAGAGGAAGAATAGAACACTTAAAGAAATGATGAATGCTTTACTTATTAGTTCTGGTGCACCCATGAACTTGTGGGGGGAAGCTCTTCTTTCTGCCTGTGTTATTCAAAATAGGATTGTTTATAAGAAAAACAATAAAACACCTTATGAACTATGGAAAGGTCATTTACCAAATTTGAAATATTTAAAAATATGGGGTTGTTTAGCGAAAGTTTTACTTCCTGAAAATAAAAAGAGAAAATTAGGATCTAAAACTTTTGATTGTATGTTTATAGGGTATGTTCAAAATAGTCCTGCAAGTAAATATAGTGCAGCTTATAGATTTTTAGTAATCAGAAGTGAGAATAATGTTATGGAACCTAACACTATAGTAGACACTAAGAATGCAGAATTCTTTGAACATATTTTTCCTATGAAGATCTTTTTGGCAAGATCTTCACAACCACTTACAGTTAGACCTAATTCAGAACCTAGTGAAATTCAAGAAGAACCTAGTGAAATTCAAGAATTGAGAAGATCTAAATGAGTTAAAAGGAATACCAATCTAGGAGATGACTTTTACACCTTTCTTATTGATGATGATCCTCAAACATACCATGAAGCTATTTCATCTCCAGATGCTATTTTTTGGAAAGAAGCAATAAAAATGGAATTAGAGTCTATCAGGAATAATCATACATGGAAATTAGTAAGTTTACCTCCTGGAGCCAAATCGATTGGATGTAAGTGGATTTTTAAGAAGAAACTGAAACCTGATGGATCTATCGAGAAATTTAAAGCCATGCTTGTTGCAAAAGGTTACTCACAAAAAAAAAGATATATATTATTTTGATACTTTTTCACCTGTAATAAGGATAGCCTCCATTAGAATCTTAATTGCTATTGCATCCATTCATAAGTTAATAATCCATCAAATGGATGTTAAAACAGCATTTCTTAATGGAGACTTAGAAGAAGAAATTTACATGGATCAACCAGAGGGTTGTATTCAGCCTGGTACTGAACACAAAGTTTGTAAATTAGTTAAATCCTTGTATGGTTTAAAATAAGCACCAAAACAGTGGCATGATAAATTTGATCAAGTCATAGTTTCAAATGGATATCAAATCAATAATGCTGACAAGTGCATTTATTCTAAAGTTGTTAATTTTGATTGTATTATAATTTGTTTATATGTAGATGATATGCTCATTTTTGGTACTAACCTTGATATTGTAATTAGTACCAAAATATTCTTATCTTCTAATTTGATATGAAAGATATGGGAGAAGCAGATGTAATTTTAGGAATTAAACTCATAAATAAGTTTAATTACATCATGCTTTCACAAGAACATTATGTTGAGAAAATTTTAAGAAAATTTTAATATTTGGAGTGTAAGCCTGTGAGCACTCCTTTCAATGCTAATTCACAACTTAAGAAAAATAAGGATCAAAGTATTTGTCAAGATAAGTATGCTCAAATTATAGGTAGTCTTATATATTTAATGAATTGTACACGTCCAGACATTGCTTATACTGTTGGTAGACTAAGTAGATATACCCAGTATCCTAACAAGGATCATTGGATTGCTTTACAGAGAGTACTTAGATATTTAAAAGGAACCATAAACTATGGTTTAGTATTTTGTGGAACTCCTACAGTATTAGAAGGGTATTGTGATGCTAATTGGATTTCAGACTCTGATGAGATGAAATCTACTAGTGGTTATATATTTACTCTTGGAGGAGGAGCAGTGTCTTGGAAATCATCCAAGCAGACTTGTATAGCTCGGTCTACAATGGAATCTGAGTTTATTGCTTTAGAAAAGGCTGGGTCTGAAGCCGAATGGCTCAAAAATCTTTTGATGGATCTTCCCATTTGGACAAGATCAGCTCCATCTGTATCTATCCATTGTGATTGTCAAGCTGCTATAGCTAGAGAAAAAATAAAATTTATAATGGAAAGAGTAGGCATATACGCCTAAGACATAATATAGTCAGGCAGCTTATTAATAATGGAGTCATATCCTTGGATTATGTAAAGTCAGAGTTAAATTTGGCCGATCCTCTGACTAAACCTTTAAGCAAAAAGCTTGTGAGTAGTACATCGAGGGGAATGGGACTTTACCCTGATCAAAAGTTGAAGTGATAGTAACCCAACTTTCATGAACGGAGATCCTGGGAAGAAGGTTCATATGGGAAAACTATTCATTAGACAACTTAGAGTATACTATCATGTATATATATTCATAATCCCTTCCTATGGTGTGAGATAGTATTTTGCAGTGAGTAGGATGAACTGATATATGAAGTTCTTAATGGATATCATAGCCCAAAATTTGGGTGGTATACAAAACTGCAATGTATACTTGATGATAATCCACCTATATGACAGTAGAAGTTATGGCCGCTTTCCATGAGATTTGGGTAAAATCTCTAGAGCTCTCATGAATATCCAGGTAGACACATGGCCGAAACGTGTCAACCCGCAAGAACAACCGAGATCTGAGTAATGTAATGTGAGTAATAAGTCAATAGTCCAATAAAAGAAGGATTGGTTCATAGAAACTTAGTTTCACCAACTTTTCATGGATTATACTTATTACTCTATGCCAGGTTCATAGTCTATAAGACACCATGGCTTATGCATTACATTTATAAACTTCTTTCACTACTGTCCTAAACTCTTTTGTCTATTGAAATAGTGGGGGATTGTTGGAAATTATAGTATTTCAACATATAAAAGGTTTCTTTTTTCCCTCCAAAACAAATTCCTTTTCCCTCCTCTTGAATTGGTACAAATGAAACATCTTTAGTCCCACATCGGATAATTTGTTTTCCATACTCCTCTTTATATAGAATGTCATTCTTTTGAGTTGTTGAGTGATTCTAAAAGACTTTCTCGCACGCGCGAGCCGAGTCAAAATCAGTGCAATCTGATTCAGCCCGATTTTGGAATCCATTAACCGGGCGCGTCGCACATGCGATCATCACGCACAGGGGGGGTGCAAATCCGTCCGAGACGTACTCTCGCGTATGCACGGACAGTCGTATATTTTTGGATACCGTACCATTGATTGATACGGTGGCGTTGGCGCTAAATACGACGTTCCAATACATCGCGTCCGTGTCCTTTCTCAAATTATAAATACTTCCGAAGACGCGGTGGTAAAAAATAATCATTATTCATTCCTCTTCCTTCTCCTCTCTGGCTACTCTCCTTCAGGAACGGACGGATCTCTCTCGGTTGTTCATCAGGCTTCGACATTGGTGTGTGCACATCGGATTGAAGCCTTCTTGCTGTTGAATCCTGGAGGGTAGCCGTGTTGGGATCTTCTGCACCGAGACATTGTCTCAGAAAGGCACGGATCTACTCTTAAGGACAGTGCTGTGATCGTCTGCATGCCTCAGCAACATATATCTGTCCAAGTTCTCCACATCAAATTCTTAAATCGGGTACCATCTAATCCAAATTTTACCTACACTAACTTGGTTGGAGATTGTGGTGTAGGGTTCTACTACTGACTCTTAGCCAAGAGATTTGAACTATTATTATCAGAGTTTAAGTTGGCCAAAGATGAGCTTGGGTGAGGATCCTAAAGAGCCATTTTTACCTTTTAGGGGCAATATTTCCCAAATGCCAGGAGGTCGAAGATCTTTTATTAGGACCAAAAGATCTGCATAGCACACCTTCATTTCCAGATATCGAGGATGAACATTGATCAAGGCAATTCATAAAATAATATGTAACGGGCATCATTGCATCCCGAGATTCAAGAGATGCTTAGGAAAATGCCATTTTCCCCTGTTGTAGATATTTGGTCGATGCTCTATTAGAGTGAATGTCTTTACATGTTATTGGCACAGGAGTGGATGACCTGAGGCTAATGATGATGGAGGCCAAAGGAATTTATATTTCCTTAGTTATGGAATGCAGGGCAAATACCATCTTTGGGTTCGTCCCTATGCTCTCGAGGTGCCGAGGGTGGGGTATTTCCTCCCACATCAACATCCTTCCTCCTTCTTTGATCCAATGCAAAAGGTGTTCATGCGAGTTCCTCTCATCCTCTTTAAATTTTCTTGTTCTAATCTTGAGAAGAGAAGAAGAGGACAATATCCAAGTCTAAGGAGCGAGACCTAAACAAAGCTAGCACCTCGGTGATCTTGGGAGCTCTTGATCTATATCAACTCTGTGTGGGTACCTGTAGAAGCCTGGTGTTTACATGGTTATATCAGAATCCAGAGACATCTTCAGATATGATTTGAAGAAGGAGAACAGAGTAACAGGTTGGTGATTTGATCGCCGGTTTATATTTGTTTCTGAAATTAGATCATACATGCTTTATTTTCGTCATATGAAGTAGATCATTAGGTATTTTAAGATTAGATTTGGTATGTCTTTAAAATTAAAATCTGTTTTAATTGATTTCCATTGTGAGTTTTTTGAAAACATAAATATCTGCATCCAAAAACACTTAACTTCAACAATTATCCTATTCATATTCAAGAATACTAGTTCTACCCAATACTATTCAAAGTATTAGAATAAATAATTTGGCTTAGCAAACAAATGGTGAGAAACCATCATGCAGTCAGTCCCTGAAGGAAAGCATGTTACATCTTAACCACTCATCATCGGCTTGTGAAACATGCTATACATGGTATTCATTGCCACGGCACAAATATCTCTTGCCACATGTTTTGGCTATTAGAATCCTGGCTACCCAAAGTAGAGAGCAAACAATGAGCGGACACATCAAAACTAATCACAGTTCTGCCAATTGAAACAGTGCTTTGATTGCAGCATAATCATCATGATTAAATATCCCATCCTCTGGGAACTTTCCCATTCATAAAACTTATATGCAAGAAAAATAAAGTCCATTATCTAAAATGAGAAGCAAACACCCTTCATCTCAATGAACCAAGAAAAAAATACCCAAATTTTAAAAGAAAAAGAAAAAGAAACCCATTTTGACTAGCCTAATTAATTCACCAAACTTATTGACACGTGTTTGGCAAGCATACCGTCGTGCAAGTAATACAAGGTAGTAACTCAATGTCGTCCTCTAGGATCAGAGACAATCACCCAAATTATAATACCTACTTATATTATTTGGACAATTAACTTCGAGTAAAAAAATTAAATTGAAAATTTGAACACACTATCAAACTAAGATGGTAGCAAACTTTCAGAATGAGACAAAATCTAGAATAGCTAAGACATCGGAAATTTAACCATATCGATGCGATAATTAATTCTGAATATGCTAATTTGATTTTCTGGTTTTACAAGCCACAGGTTTTCCTAATTGATTAATGCACTTCCATTCAAATTGCATTAATCCTATCCGAAATTATTAACCACGGTGATTAAGACATGATTTAAATAATTCAGATGCATTAAATTTGTATAATCCTAATCACTACATAGATCAGTCCTAGTAATTTAGATAGGATTTAAATCTATGGATTTCTTTTACTTTTCAACCTAGAAATTTAATAGATCAATTAAACTCTAGATGAAATTTATTGAAGAATTAATCAAATCTTCCAAAGCATTACAATCACAAAATAAATCTCAAGAAGGAAATCAAATTAACCATTGAAATCCAAAATCACCGTATTATTTAAATTCCTAAGCCTTAGCTAAGAAGAAATTAGTTGCACATATTTGGATTGAAAACAAAAAACAGACAGGAAGAATACAAATTAAATAAAATCATGTGATCTCTGATTTCTTCCTTGTCCGTGCAATCTCCGATTTCTTTCCTTGTCCTGCATCCATGCATTTTTTATAATGAACTGGAACGTGGGGTGAGCGAGGCCGAGCCCTTTGTTGCTCTATTTTTTTTTTTCTCCGCGCGTCTTTCCTCTCTTTCTTCTGTGCGATCTCCCTTTTCTTTCTTCCGCACGCGTTTCTTTTGTTCTCCTCCTCACGTTGCTTTTCTTTCCTCACGTGTCCTCTCTCCTCATGTTGCTTTTTTCCTTCACTTGTTTCCTTTCCTCCATGTTGCTTTTTTTCCATCACGCATTTCCTTTCCTCCACGCCACTGGCTCTATTTTTATTCCCACAAATCTCGCTCCCCCCTCTCTTTCGAAGGCTATCCCCCTATTTTTGTTATGCCAGTTTTTTTTTCTTTCGTTGCAAGGCCACAGGATGATAGATAAGTGGCAGCCGGCTAGCGTGAATCTCACCAAGTTTAGGTTCATAGTCCATCAACGGCCCGTTTGTAGTTACTTGCAATGTAGTTCATGAACATTTGGCCCATCCGGATGCACCTTCCTTTTTTTTTTTGGGCTAGGCCTTGACTTCTTCTAATGCATGTTGTTACAGCCGTGACAGTGACGTGGCTAGGCTCAGGTACCACCGAATGCGCTCGGGCCACGTGGAGGCTTCTTCGGCCGTGTCAGCACCACGTCTTCAAGTCCAGGTTCGACAAGACTACAGCGCCCGACAATTTTCTAAGACAAACTGCCCCGTCGAGGTCGAGCTCGGATCGGATTTCCTCTACCAACTCGATGGCGCCCAAGCCCGGAGATGTCCGCCCAAGTGAGGTCGGCCAAAGCCAGGAAGCCTCCTGCCACCTCGCCAGGCGTCCACCCAGGAGGAGTCCGCCCGGGCCGAGGTCGGCCGACTCTTCGCCCTTCGCCAGGTGGCCTCCCGGAGACGGGTCCACCTCGGCCGAGACCAGGCGACCTCCCGCCACCTCGCCAGGTGTCCACCCAGGAGGTGTCCACCTAGGCCGAGGTCGGCTGGTCCTTCGCACCTTTGCCAGGTGGCCTCCCGGAGACGGGTCCACCTCGGCCGAGACCAGGCGACCTCCTGCCACCTCGCCAGGTGTCCACCTAGGCCGAGGTCGGCTGGTCCTTCGCCCCTTTGCCAGGTGGCCTCTCGGAGACGGGCCCACCTCGGCCGAGTCCAGGCAACCTCCTGCCACCTCGCCAGGTGTCCACCCGGGAGGGGTCCACCTAGGCCGAGGTCGGCAGGTCCTTCACTCTTCGCCAGGTGGCCCCCGGAGACGGGTCCACCTCGGCCGAGGTCAGGCCGCCCGTACGGAGAAGATCTCAAGGAAGAGTCGCGGGCCCCGAGGCCATCCCTCGGGCCGTATGAATCCCAGACGGCGCCCCGTACGGAGGGCGGCGGCACGCGGAACATCACTTGCATCGCCCGACAAGCCCCACAGCCGAGGGCACGATTCTGACAGAACAGGCCCTATAGATAGATGGCGCCCATGCTTGGGAGAGAGAGCGCTCTTGCTGGGCCCGAGGCCTGACCGGCCGCCTTGTCAGCGCCGCCCTCTCTTTTTCTCTCCTGTCTTTGCCTTTTCCCTGCTGGGCTCGGCGGACGAGGTCGGAAAGCCGCCTGGCCCCCCTTCACCGAAAAGGGAAAAGAGAAGAAGACAGGGGAGGGGAGTCTCCCAGGAGGAAAAGACAAGCGCACGACGAAAGGAGATAAAGAGGGAGGAATCTGGGGACAACAGAGGTAAGCGAACAAGCCTGGGGACAAAGGAGAAGCAACGGCAAAAGGCCTCGCTCCGGAGAGTGAAAACCAGAGATCCCGAGAGGGAATCACTGGGCGTGAGCTCGGCAAGGAGGCCCAGCCGAGATTCTGGTCCCCAGAGCGTCTCTCTCACTAGTAAACTCTCTAAGTCTGGAACCCTTTCGGGGGTCCGTCTGGAGAGTCTGTTCCTTCTCGTCGTCTACTGACTTGACCGTCGGAGTTCCCTCGCCGGGATCCCCGGCCAGGGTCTTCTAACCCCTTTCTTGCAGGTTCGCCGCAGTCAGGGAGGCTCCTTCGCCAGGCGGTCAGGAGGGATCGGCGGATCCGTGGCACGGGCGCGACGACGGGAGCGGCAACAGATTGGCGCGCCAGGTAGGGGGGCAGGACACCAAACCCGAGCGGGGGCCAGCTTTCTGCAGGTGTCGCGCTCTCTGACGATGGGGGGGCAGGACACCAAACCCAGCGGGGGCCAGCTTTCTGCAGTGTCGCGCTCTCTGACGATGGTGGTCACTCGTGGTCGCGAGGCGTCCACCAGCCGCGTGGGGGAGGTTCACTCCCCTCCAGGGGCCCTCAGCCCGGAGAGGGAGCTTCCGGCTCCCTCCTCTTGCACAGCAGCCTACCCCGGCGGACGGACCCCTTGCGGCCGTCATCCAGCAGCTGCAGACCTTGACCTCAGCGGTCCGGCAGCTTCAGCATCAGCAACGCTCCCTGGCCACCCAGCCGCAGCCAGGGACCCGCGGCCCGAGCCACGGGGCAGCGTGGGAGCCTGCGCTCCATCCAGGGCAGGCCATCCCATCCGAGGGCCGCCTCCAACCCCCAGGGAGCCACCAAGCTCCCGCAAAGAGAAACTACTCCGGTTGGAGGATCACGAGAGCCGATCCCCAGCCGACGGGGCCGAAACGGTGCATCGCAGCAAGCGACGCCGAGGCCAGACTTCGCGCCGAGACCGATCGGCGCCCCCTTCACCTGCAGTCTCGGTGGAAGACTCCACCGACGAAGCCATCAGGCGCCAGGCCAAGAGGCGCCTGGAGGAGCATGAGCGCAAGCTGGCGGAGTTCGCCCGCCGATTCGCCGACCTGCAGAACTCGTCGGCAGACCCGGCGAGCTACGACTCCCGCCCCCCTTTCTCTGAAGAAATCCAGGCGGAACGATCCCGAAACGGTTCCGCATGCCGCAGGTGGATCCCTATGACGGGACCACCGACCCTCTGGACCATCTTGAGAGCTACAAAGCCCTCATGAGGGTCCAGGGGGCCACCGACGCTCTTCTGTGCATTGCCTTCCCGGCAACCCTCCGGAAGGCCGCTCGAGTCTGGTTCACCCGCCTCGAGCCCGGATCCATTTGCTCCTTCCACCAGCTGGAAGGAAGGTTCGTGGCACACTTCGACGCTTGTCGAAAGGTGCCGAGAGAGGTGGATAGCCTCTTCTCCATCCGCCAGCAGGACCAGGAGCTGCTCCGGGACTACATCACCCGGTTCAAGACCGGCCCTGGAGATCTACAGCTTGGACGAGCCCGTCGCCATGCTGGCTTTGAAGCCGGGCTCAAGACGTCCCGCCTGACCTACTCCCTGGACAAGAAGCCGCCCAGGACGTACTCCGAGCTCCTCCTCCGCGCCCACAAATACATCCGAGCGGAGGAGGCTGACCGCACCCGTCGAGAGTTAGACGGGAAGACTCCGAAGAAGCCGCTCCCGAGGGACGCCCCGGGAGCTCGGAGGCCCGGGCCGTTGCCGACCCTCGCCCGAATCCAAGGCCGAGGGGCGAGGCCACTCCGAGCGGAGGTACACCCCTCTCCTCGCACCTCGGACGAAGATCCTCATGGAATCGAGGGCGAGCGCTACCTCCGCCGACCTCCTCCTCAGAACCCGAGAGCCGTCCGAGACAAATCGAAGTACTGCCAGTTCACGGGCACGACACAGAGGAGTGTCGCCACCTGAAGCGGGAGATCGAGGAGCTGTTAAGGGGTCAAGCCGAGGCCCCCTCTGAAGGGCAGCCGCTCGCGGCCTTACCGCCCGTCCCGCGATCGACAACCGCCCAACGGAGAAGCCCGTGGGCATGATCTCACGCGGGTCCGGTCGAGCGACGAAGAGAACCCGGGAAGTCGGGAACCCGGGGATGTAATCCCTCCCGGGGGGGGGAGGAAATGACAATGTAAACAACGATGCCGTGGTGGTCGAGATGACCATCGCGAAGCATCCTGTACATCGAATCATGGTTGATAGTGGAAGCTCGGCTGACGTACTTTTTTACGACGCTTTCTCCCGCATGAACTTGTCCCATGATCAGCTGAAACCGGTGCACACCCCCCTGGTAGGTTTTACGGGGACTCCGTGGGGGTCGAGGGGGAGATCACTCTCCCGGTCATCGCCAGATCCCCACCCGGCAGGCGACCGTCTAATAACATTTACCGTCGTCAGACTCCCCTCGCCTTACAACGCCATCCTCGGGCGACCCGGGCTCAACCAACTGGATGCCACCATCTCCACGAGAAGGCTGTTGGTACAGTTCCCCACGCCTTCGGGCTCGGAGAGATGAGGGGACGACCCAGCCAGTCCCGCTCTGCCTTCAGACGGTCCCGGGCGCCAGGAGCCCGGAGCTCGCCCATGATATCGACGACCTCGATCTGAGAGAGAAGGAACCCAGGGGAGGGCCCGTAGAGCGCCTGCTGACTTTTCCCCTCGATTCGGATCCCCTGAAGACGGTGCAAGTCGGGGCCCAGCTCCCTGAGGAAGAACGAACCCACCTGCTGGAGTTCCTCCGTGCCAACACCGACGTGTTCGCCTGGTCAGCAGCCGACATGCCGGGCATCCCGCCCGAGGTCATCATGCACAGGCTAAACGTGGACCCAAATTGCCGCCCGATCCGCCAGAAGAAGAGAAGCTTCGCCATGGAAAGACAGAAGGCGATCAACGAGGAAGTGGAGAAGCTCCTCGCCGCCGGTTTTGTGCGGGAGGTCCAGTACCCCAGCTGGCTGGCAAACGTGGTCATGGTAAGAAAGAGTAGTGGTAAGTGGAGGATCTGTGTGGATTACACCGACCTCAACCGAGCTTGCCCAAAGGACAGCTTCCCTCTTCCAAAGATCGACCAGCTGGTCGACACCACCTCAGGGCATCGCCTCCTATCGTTCATGGACGCCTTCTCCGGATACAACCAGATCCGATGAGCCCGGAGGACGAAGAGCACACCGCCTTCATAACTGATCGCGGAATTTTTGCTACAGGATGATGCCATTTGGCCTCAAGAACGCGGGGGCAACGTACCAGCGCCTGGTCAATAGAATCTTCAAAGACCAGATCGGCCGCAACATGCAGGTGTACGTGGACGACATGCTGGTAATGAGCAAACCCGAGTCGGATCACGTGGCTGACTTGGCGAAGACCTTCGGCAACCTCCGACGCCACAGATGAAGCTGAACCCGGCGAAGTGCGCCTTTGGCATCTCCGCCGGGAAATTCCTAGGATTATGGTGACCCAAAGAGGAATCGAGGCCAACCCGGAGAAGGTCTAGGCCATCCTAGATATGGAGCAGCCCGCCTCCAAGAAGCAAGTGCAGCAACTAACCGGCCGAGTTGCGGCCCTCAGCCATTTATCTCCAGGTCGGCGGATCGCTGCCGTCCCTTCTTCAAGGTACTGAGGAGATGAATGACTTTGCTTGGACCGAGGAATGCCAGCAGGCCTTCGAGGAGCTGAAGAAGACCCTCGCATCGCCACCATTGCTGTCCAGCCCGAGGAGGGAGAGGAGCTTATCCTCTATCTAGCGGTACCCCGGAAGCCGTCAGCTAAGTCTTGGTTCGAACCGACGGCCAGGGGGCCCAGCGGCCGGTGTACTATACCAGCAAACTTCTCCGTGACGCGGAGCTCAGGTATTCTCGGCCCGAGAAACTCGTTTTTGCGCTAATAGTGTCTGCCCAGCATCTCAGGCCTTATTTCCAAGCGCACCCCATCGCTGTCCTAACGGATCAACCGCTGAAAGCAGTGCTCAGCCGACCCGACACCTCGGGACGATTGGAAAAGTGGGCACTGAAGCTCAGCGAGTTCGACATTACGTACAGGCCGAGGTCGGCAATGAAGGCACAGGTGCTGGCCGACTTCTTGGTCGAATGTGCAGGCTTGGGCAAGGAGCCCGAGGAAGGCCCCTCAGGCCAGTCGATGGAGATAGGAACCGACGAGCCCGGAGAGGACACCTGGATCCTCCATGTAGATGGAGCCTCGAACTCGGCGGGAGCGGGGCTGGGCTCATCCTTGCCAACAGCAATGGGGTCGTCGCCGAATGCGCACTCCGTTTCCAATTCCCCGCGACAAATAACCAGGCGGAGTACGAGGCACTTCTTGCCGGACTGAGAGTCTCCCGCGAGCTGGGCTAACCAACCTCAAGGCTTTCACTGATTCCCAGCTCGTGGCGGGGCAGGTGTCCGGGGAGTACGTCGCACACGACCCCCAAATGGCGAGATACTTGGAGCTCGTCAAAGAGGGCGCGTCCAGATTCCGACGCTTCAACATCTTCCATATCCCCCACGGGAGAATGCCCGCGCGGATGCTCTCTCTCGACTGGCGACCCTGCCGGACACGATGCTGGGACGCGCCTACGTGGAGCGCCTTGAGGTCCCAAGCCTCGAGGCACCGGTGAAGGTCCACCAGGTCGGCCATGAACCCAGCTGGATAGACAAGTACGCCGCATACATCACCAATGGCACCCTGCCGGAGGACCGCGAGGCGGCTCGCCTCATCAGGAAGAAGGCCGTGCGGTTCGTCCTGATGGACGGGCAGTTGTATCGAAGATCCTACTCCTACCCCCTCCTCATGTGCGTAGGACCCACGGAAGCCAAGCTTGTGCTCCAGGAGATCCACGAAGGCGTCTGCGGGAACCACGTGGGGGGCAGGGCATTGGCATACAAGGCCCTCCGTCAGGGCTACTTCTGGGAGACGATGAAGGAAGACGCCGCCGACTTCGTGAAGAAATGCGACCGGTGCCAGCGTCACGCCACGGTGCAACGGCAGCCCTCCAACCCAATCTCCCAGCTCTCAGCCCCCTGGCCGTTCGCCCAGTGGGGGATGGACCTCCTGGGCCCATTCCCGCCGGCGTCTGGCCAGCGGAAATTCTTGATAGTGGCCATCGACTACTTCACGAAGTGGGTCGAGGCCGAACCCTTGGCGAGGATCACCGAAGCAAACGTCGCCAAGTTCTTTTGGAAGTCCATCGTCTGCCGCTTCGGCCTCCCCCACACCGTGGTCACTGACAACGGGCGCCAGTTCGACTGCCGGGAGTTCGAAGAATTCTGCAGCGACCTCGGCATCAAGCATCGCTTTACTTCGGTGGCGCACCCCCAGACCAATGGGGAGGCCGAAGTCACGAACAGGACCATTCTTCAGGGCCTCCGCACGCGGCTGGACCAGGCCAAGGGCGGGGGCCGACGAGCTCCCCAGCATCCTCTGGGCATACCACACCACCCCGAGGACGGCAACCGACGAAACCCCGTTCAACCTCGTCTTCGGAGCCGAGGCAGTCATCCCGATCGAGCTCAGCCTACCCACACTGCGTGTGGAGCAATATGACGAGACAGAAAACCCAGCAAGGATGATGCTCAACCTTGACCTTCTCGAGGAAACGAGGGACAAAGCCCGAATTCGAATGGCGGCGTACAGGCAACGCGTGGCCAGGTATTACAACTCCCGAGTGCGGCCGAAGGTTTTCCGTCCTGGAGACTTGGTCCTCCGGCGCGCTGAAGCTTCCCAGCCATGGGAATGCGGCAAGCTCTCGCCCAACTGGGAAGGCCCATATCAGGTGGCAGAGGCCCTCCCTCATGGCGCATATTACTTGGAGGAATTGGGGGGTGCCAGGTTCCCCCGGACGTGGAACGCCTCGAACCTGAGGATGTACTATCAGTAATGTAAGGTTCCCTGCTCCTGTAATAAAGTTCCCCGCTTCAAACACTCCCTTCTCACTTCGACAAGAAATCCCGGAGAACAGCTCAGCAAACCGCGCAAGGCTTGAGAAAGCCTGCGGCATCGAGCTCAGTCCGGAGATCCTGGGCTTGGCCTGGAAGGTGGCGCAGAACCCAGTTCGCCCACACAAGCCCGGAGAACAGCTCAGCAAACCGCGCAAGGCTTGAGAAAGCCTGCGGCATCGAGCTCAGTCGGAGATCCTGGGCTTCGGCCTGGAAGGTGGCGCAGAACCCAGTTCGCCCACATAAGCCGGAGAACAGCTCAGCAAACCGCGCAAGGCTTGAGAAAGCCTGCGGCATCGAGCTCAGTCCGGAGATCCTGGGCTTCGGCCTGGAAGGTGGCGCAGAATCCAGTTCGCCCACACAAGCCTGGAGAACAGCTCAGCAAGCCGTGCAAGGCTTGAGAAAGCCTGCGGCATCGAGCTCAGTCCGGAGATCCTGGGCTTCGGCCTGGAAGGTGGCGCAGAACCCAGTTTACCCACACAAGCTCAGAGAACAGCTCAGCAAGCCACGCAAGGCTTGAGAAAGCCTGCGGCATCGAGCTCAGTCCGGAGATCCTGGGCTTCGGCCTGGAAGGTGGCGCAGAACCCAGTTCGCCCACACAAGCCCGGAGAACAGCTCAACAAGCCGTGCAAGGCTTGAGAAAGCCTGCGGCATCGAGCTCAGTCCGGAGATCCTGGGCTTCGGCCTGGAAGGTGGTGCAGAACCCAGTTCGCCCACGAAAGCCCGGAGAACAGCTCAGCAAGCCACGTAAGGCTTGAGAAAGCCTGCGGCATCGAGCTCAGTCCGGAGATCCTGGGCTTCGGCCTGGAAGGTGGTGCAGAAACCGTGTCGCCTGCGCAAGTATGAGGGCGATCCCAAAGACGGATCCGCTTAAGGCCTACTTTGCCGCCACGCGATCCGGGAGGCCCCAACCTTCGATTTGAGCAATGGAAGGACCAGGCCTACAATCGCTTCAAGCATTCCATACCAACATCTCAGAAAGAAGGAAAAAGAAAGGTGAGATGGAATGAACTCAAATTTTATCAAACCAAAATTTTCATTAATACAAAGGATCAGTACAAGCCGGGAGTCCCGACAGGCCGGGAGTCCCAAAGGAAGAAAATACAGAAGAAGAAAAAGAAAAGACACTACAAAGTAGGAAGGAGGCGCCGGGCTCAGTGGGGTGCAGGGTCGGAGCCCTCTGCCGGGGGCGCAGGCGTCGCATCCTCGACTTCTACGGCGGCCGGCTCTTGAGGCTGCTCTGGAGCCGCAGCTTCGCTAGTCGACGGCACCGCAGGAGTTGCATCGGCCGCTCCAGGAGCCCTGCTCTCGACTCCCTGCCTTCTGCCTCCGATCACCACCTCGCTGAGGTCGAGCTCGGGGAAGAGGGCCCCCACCTTCTCCCGGCACATCCGGAACCCCTTCAGGAAGGAGTCCATGGCGGCCTCCCGGACTTCCGACGTGTACTCATCGGAAGCCCGGAATTTCGGGATGGCCTCCTGCGCCTCCCGCTTTGCGGCCTCCAGGAGTCCGTTGATGTACATACTCCTGTCCCTCACCGCGCTCGCGTCTCGCCGGGCCTCCTCCAACTGGCGCTCCAGCCACTGGGAGTGGGCCTGCAGGCGAGCCTTCTCCGCCACGTCCTCCTCCGTGCAGCGTTGGTGGGCGGCCCGCTCCTCCAACAAGGAAGCCTCCAGCTCCTTGTTCCGCCCCTCAGAACGTGCCAGGTCGGACTGGAGGGCCTGGTTGTTGGCTCGCAGCTCGACCACCTTCTCCATGAGGTCTTTGACGTCAGCCGCGAGCTTGCCGAGCTTCTTCTCCTTCTCGGCGTCCCTCTATGCGTTCCCTACGAGGAAGTTCCTCAGTAGGAGAACGTCGTTCTCGATCTGCGCCAACAAGAGCAAACCAGGTCAGGATGAAAGGAGTCAGATCTTGAAAGAGAAGGAAGGAAGGAGCTCGGGCTTACCATGAAAAGCTGCGGGAGGATCCCGAGCAGGGCATCTGCGTAGTCCCGGCCGCCCCGAGCTCTGCGGTCCCGGGCGGTGGAGGTGTACTCCATGATCTTCTCCGCGAGCCCTTTATCGCGGATGACCGAGTCCCGGTGGGTGATCACCGGTGCCGGAGGTGTCAGGCCGGCTCCTGCGCTGGCCGCCCCCTCAGCTGTTTCCGTGGTCGACGGGCCGATGGTGGCCACCGGCTGCACTGTCGAAGCAGCAGCGACGACGGGACCGGCGCCGGATGGAGCTGCAGGCGGTGGAGCCCTCTCAGCAGCGGTGCCACCAGGTCGTGCGGCCGAGGCATCAGCGGCCTCGCCCTGGGGCAGCCTGGGCGGGGGAGCGACAGCAATCGGGCTGGGCGCGGTCGCCGCCGCGACCTCCCGGCTCGCCTCAGTACGAGCCTCTTCGCCGCGGGCTCATCCACCTCGGTGACATCTCGCTGGGCTGCACCCTCCAGGAGGTTCTCCAGCGAAAACTTCATCCCTGCAACACAAAGGAACAGAAAGTCAGCCGGCTCGGTCATGAAGAAAAAGGGGGGCAGAAGTCAAAGTGGGGCCGAATCTCACCAGTCTCGCGGATGGGACTGATCCCGGCCTCAAAAAGGTTCTGCTCCGAAAGCAGAACGTCGAGTGCCGGGACCACGTCGCTCAGGAGCTGGGAGTAGGACTCCTGGTCCGCCGACTCGACCCGAGAATTCCGGTTCGGGGTCCGGTCCGGTTCACTCCAGGCCCAGTCGACATCTTCGACTGAGGCGAAGAAAAATCGGCTCTTCCAGCCCTTCACCGAGGAAGGGATGTCGAACCGGAGACACCTGGGCCGGGGCGAAATATACCACCAGCCGTCATCGGTGGAGCACTTCTTCAGGGTGAACAAGGCCCTGAAGAGGGAGAAACGGGCAACGAACCCGTAGAAGTGACAGAAGACAATGAAAGAAAAGATGACCCGGATGGCGTTGGGAGCCAGCTGGGCCAGGACAAGCCGGAAATGGCTGAGGAAAGAAAGAAAGAATGGGTGCAGAGGGAACCGAAGCCCCCAAGGAGGAAGTCTTCGTAGAAGGCTATGCGGCCGGGGCCACTCATGGTGACGCGCTCCTCGGACCGCGGAACAAACAAGCGAATGGACCCCGGGATGCCGTAAGCATCCCGGAGCAGAGAAAGATCGCCTTCGGTCATGGTGGAGGCATGACCGGAGGGACCGGCGGGAAGAGAAGGAGGAGCAGGAAGAGCAGGAAGAGCCGGAAGAGAGCGAAGGGGGACGGTAGGAGCAACCGGAGGAGGCCGGATCCCCCTAGGGATGCCAATGGTGACACCCCCGGGTTGCAGACGCCGGCGGATCTCCTCCGGGATTGTCTCCTCATTTGAGGAGGAAGAAGATGGAGTCCTCGGCCGGGATGGACCGGCCTCGTCCGGGTTGGAAGAGACATGGCGACGGTGCACCATGGAAAAGAGAAGAACGGAGGATCAAAGAGAAAAGAAAAAGGAAGGGAAGGAGGGGAGCCGGAGAAGATGAGGGCACTCACCGAAATACGCCAGATGAGCGCAGGGCAACAAGAGTTAGCCTGCAGCAAACCGCCCACGAAGCAAGGAGAAAAGGCCTCATTCTGGAAAGTCCCCTCCCTTTCAAACTCAGCGGACAGCGACCGTACCCGTCATTCCGCCTCGGGCCACTAGACGATCGCCACGTGGGCGCACGCCCGACATCGACGCCTCGTTAGCAGAGCAACGGCCTCTGCCTCGAAGAGATGCATTTATTGCGGGCAAGTGGGCGACGCGTGGCGGCTCCCCATAGGTTTTCAATCGCATCGAGCCACGGCGACGAGGATCGTGGCAATTATGATGCAAGATCTTCGCCTTCCCACGTCATGTTTGCATTTAATCCCGACGTTCCGTTCTACGACGTCCCGACGGAACGGCGGGCTGGGGGGCAACTGTTACAGCCGTGACAGTGACGTGGCCAGGCTCAGGTACCACCGAATGCGCTCGGGCCACGTGGAGGCTTCTTCGGCCGTGTCAGCGCCACGTCTTCAAGTCCAGGTTCGACAAGACTACAGCGCCTGACAATTTTCTAAGGCAAACTGCCCCGCCGAGGTCGAGCTCGGATCGGATTTCCTCTACCAACTCGATGGCGCCCAAGCCCGGAGATGTCCGCCCAAGTGAGGTCGGCCAAAGCCAGGAAGCCTCCTGCCACCTCGCCAGGCGTCCACCCAGGAGGAGTCTGCCCGGGCCGAGGTCGGCCGACTCTTCGCCCTTCGCCAGGTGGCCTCCCGGAGACGGGTCCACCTCGGCCGAGACCAGGCGACCTCCCGCCACCTCGCCAGGTGTCCACCCAGGAGGTGTCCACCTAGGCCGAGGTCGGCTGGTCCTTCGCCCCTTTGCCAGGTGGCCTCCCGGAGACGGGTCCACCTCGGCCGAGACCAGGCGACCTCCTGCCACCTCGCCAGGTGTCCACCCAGGAGGTGTCCACCTAGGCCGAGGTCGGCTGGTCCTTCGCCCCTTTGCCAGGTGGCCTCCCGGAGACGGGCCCACCTCGGCCGAGTCCAGGCGACCTCCTGCCACCTCGCCAGGTGTCCACCCGGGAGGGGTCCACCTAGGCCGAGGTCGGCAGGTCCTTCACTCTTCGCTAGGTGGCCCCCGGAGACGGGTCCACCACGGCCGAGGTCAGGCCGCCCATACGGAGAAGATCTCAAGGAAGAGTTGCGGGCCCCGAGGCCATCCCTCGGGCCGTATGAATCCCAGACGGCGTCCCGTACGGAGGGCGGCGGCACGCGGAACATCACTTGCATCGGCCCGACAAGCCCCACAGCCGAGGGGCACGATTCTGACAGAACAGTTCCTATAGATAGATGGCACCCACGCTTGGGAGAGAGAGCGCTCTTGCTGGGCCCGAGGCCTGACCGGCCGCCTTGTCAGCGCCGCCCTCTCTTTTTCTCTCCTGTCTTTGCCTTTTCCCTGCTGGGCTCGGCGGACGAGGTCGGAAAGCCGCCTGGCCCCCCTTCACCGAAAAGGGAAAAGAGAAGAAGACAGGGGAGGGGAGTATCCCAGGAGGAAAAGACAAGCGCACGACGAGAGGAGATAAAGATGGAGGAATCTGGGGACAACAGAGGTAAGCGAACAAGCCTGGGGACAAAGGAGAAGCAACTGCAAAAGGCCTCGCTCCGGAGAGTGAAAACCAGAGATCCCGAGAGGGAATCACTGGGCGTGAGCTCGGCAAGGAGGCCCAGCCGAGATTCTGGTCCCCAGAGCGTCTCTCTCACTAGTAAACTCTCTAAGTCTGGAACCCTTTCGGGGGTCCATCTGGAGAGTCTGTTCCTTCTCGTCGTCTACTGACTTGACCATCGGAGTTTCCTCGCCGGGATCCCCGGCCAGGGTCTTCTAACCCCTTTCTTGCAGGTTCGCCGCAGTCAGGGAGGCTCCTTCGCCAGGCGATCAGGAGGGATCGGCGGATCCGTGGCACGGGCGCGACGACGGGAGCGGCAACACATGTAAATTAATTTGGAAGCCTCCTTTCTTCTTGGTCCATTTTGCTTTCGATACTCTCCTAGCATGCATACTTGAACAAATAAAATAATTAAGCATAAATGGCTACAAATGCTACTAAATTAATAACAATTACACCAAATTTCTATACAATTAAGACCCAAATATTTCTATATAAATTGCATTCATCAAATACCCCCTAACTTAAACCTTTGTCATCTCGAGCAAGGCATACATAAAAATCAACATCAATTCTAAATAAACAACCAACTTGGGTAACAACTGAAATCTTCTCCAAGAACTTTTCCTTTAGGACTATCAATTTATAAGATCTCAAAACATCAACCATAAAACTGTAATTCCTTACCAAGGCATATTATAATGAAATCAACTCAAGATTACTTTCTGTCAGCTTAAAATATTAATCAATGCTTGTCACCTTTCCTTCAAGCTATTACCAATATAATAAAACTAAGACAACACCTTTCAATTGGGTTAGATTTTTTTTTTTTTTGAAATGTTGTTGGTGATTATCAACTATGTAATTATTATAAACTTGCCTTTTACTACAAAAGTTTCAAAATTATCTTTTATCACAAAACAACACATCAGTTGAGTGCTTCGCATACTCATGCATTGAGTTACCGTTTTACGTGAATGTTGACATTGCCAGTGCCAAACCTCCGGTTACTAAGTCATCCCAACACAAAGGAGTAGGGTGCATGGATTAGTAATTGCAGTTAGCATCTACTCTGTGTGTCTAAATTTCATTATGCATAGCGATAACCTTCGGAGTTAAAAACTTTCTTAACATTTGATTTAAGCTAACAGAAATAATCATTAATTTAAATCAATTAAAACATGCCTATCAAAGTTCATGAATTCACATAGTCTCAATTTTAAGCCCCTAATCCTATCAAGTCTTCAATTCCAAGTCACTTTTGATTAACTCAATCAGTACACGAGTAAACTCTTTATTTAAAGGATGGTCTAAAGTCTCAAACACTCACTCAGTTCAAGCAAAGATTCATGTTGATTGATGAAAGATTTTTTTTTTTCTTCAAGCAAAATAATTTCCTATATCAAAATTCCACTAATCCATACCAAATAAAATACCCCCTGTTGCCGCCAGGATCGTCATGGCCCGTATCTGTTGTTGGTGTCAGATCACCCTTCCGGTCTTCCGAGCTGCCCTGTTCTTCTGGACCTGCAAAAACAAGGTTAGTGACCCGGGCCGGGGATTCCGGTGGGGGCACTCCGATGGTCAAGTCAATGATGATCCACGGGAACAGATCCTTCTGGTCGAGCCCCTCTTGATGGACTCCATGCTAGGAGGAGTGAATAGTATGAGAGTGGAGTGCAAATGTGCCGGGAGGATAGTGGCCGAGCCAGAGGGATTGTCTGTGTGGCCTCTTCTCCCTCACTTGCTTGAGTTTAGTTTGTTTAAGTTGAGTTTGCTCGAGTTACCTCCCCATTGGGGGTACCGATGGTTCTTTTAAGCCTTGGCGATTGTTGGACGCCTACCTCGGGATCTTTTCCATGCTAGCAGGCATGTGTGGCAGTGTCCCGTGCCATGGACTGGACGTCTTTCCTGATTCGTGATAGGAAAACCTGCCGTGCACTCTGACATTCCTTCCAGTCACTCCGTTCTGATAAACTTGGCAGTGCCTCGATCAGGGGGTTGCTGCCCCCAGGATCTGAATCTCCTAGTTGACTTCCTATTCCGGGTGGTTCAGACGGTTGGTGAAGAGCGTGGTGCCTCGATCATAGAGCTTCTCCCTCTTCTGGTGTAAGTGCCGGCTGCGGGTAGTTATTGTGGCCTGGTGGGTGCCTCTTTGCGACCCTCGGGTGGCTCGTCGACGTCCAGGGATGATAGTGTCGTTCCTTTGCTTGCTGATGTTTTCGACCGAGCTGGAGGCCGAGCTGGAGAGGCAGGGCTGCACTCCGAGGAGCTCGGTCTCGAAGTGGCTCCACTTGGTGGAGGAGAGCTGATCTCGACTTCGGACCAAAGGAGCTCAACTTCGGGCGAGCTCGACCTGACGGAGGAGGGCAGGGTGCAGCTCCAGCCCAGAGGACTCGAACTTGGAGGGGCTCTGCATGGCAGAGGAGGGCCGAGCTCGACTTCGGACCACGGGGCTCGACCTTGAGGGACTCACTCTGGGGGGTGCCGCTCGGCTCCGGCCTAAGCATCCCAGCCTTGCAGAGATTGACCTGGCGGAGGATAGAGCTTGGCTTTGGCAGGTGGCCTTGGAGTTATGAGGGAGCTCAGCCTGGCGAAGGAGTCCGAGTAGAGTATTCGACATGGCGGCCTTCTCCGACGTGGCGTCTGACAGGTGCTCCACATCAGCGATCCTGCCATATTATTTGCCCCCCACTCCCGATGCTCATTAGTGCGTGGTGCTCGGGTTGAAGGGAGTAATAGCGGTGCTAACATGGAAAGGTAAGGATCCAGTGCAATAATGACTATGATCACTGGTACTTCGTGAAACGGTCCCCCGAGCCAGTGCAGAGGTGTCACGTGACCACATCCGAGGAGTAGTTATTACCGGCATGGAATCCAGAGTGGCGGGGGTGTCTCACTCATCGATGGCCGGCACGTGGTATGAATCTGTTGGCGAAGAGGCTATAACGGTACGGGCATAATGGGTCACTTCGAAATGTAAGGCAGGTTTTGCCCAAAACATCCATTCATTCTATTTTTGCATGCCCGCCACCGTACCTGGGCTTCCCCTTTTTCTCGATTGCCTCAGACCCTCTAAGGAACCAAGTTCGTCTTCTTCTTCTTCCTCCCCCCATAAGAGCAGGGTTCTTCTTCAGAGGTTAGGGCCCTATTCAAACTGAGCCCGTCCCCTTCTTCTTCTTGAGCTTCTTGCTTCTTTGACTTCCATAGATGTCCAGTTTCGGACTGGGCTTCCGTCCTTCCACTAATTAGGGTGAGGCCGGTTTCTCTGTGCCGAGACCGCCATCTTCTTCCTCCGATAAGGAGGGGGAGGGGGCACATTTTGAGTTCAGCAGGAGACGTCCCCCAGGTCCTGTAGCTATTAGGGAACCTGGGTCTAGTCCTTCTGTTGCCCAGATATGGTGCCCAAGAGGGGGGGTGAATTGGGTATTTTAAAAATTAAAGCAATATATGTGCTATCAAGTTCAAAGGTGAAGAGTGATAGTGCTCAAGTAATTGTGCAACGGAAGCAATGAAATATAACAACAATTAAAGAGCAAAAGAAGATAGAGAGTAAAGCAATGCAAACACACAAGAAGTATAGTGGTTCGGTGCACCTAGCACCTACATCCACTCCCCAAGCTCCACTTGAGAATTTCCACTATAATCTTTTCTAGATTACAGCCGACTTGTTTTACCAGGCTCACAAGTCAAAACCTTACACACTTGTTTTGGCTTCGGGCTTACAAGCAACCCTAGTTGGTTTTATCAATTGGCTCACCAACAAACCTCACTCACTTGTTTTGGCTTCGGGCTTACAAGCAACCCTAGTT
Organism: Areca catechu; assembly: GCA_021397845.1. Lineage (NCBI taxonomy): Eukaryota > Viridiplantae > Streptophyta > Magnoliopsida > Arecales > Arecaceae > Areca > Areca catechu. The sequence goes on along the minus strand of CM038046.1, from coordinate 49,783,045 downwards.
GGTTTTATCAATTGGCTCACCAACAAACCTCACACTAGTTTCAAATTCCCTTGAAACTAGCCTAAGACAAAAAGAATATGAATACAATGAATAAATCAAGACAAACTCCTTTTGAGCAAAAAGTAATTCGATGTAGCTCTTGATGGAGACTCTTCAAGCCTTTCTCTTGGAATCTTGGACCTCACTAAATGCCAAACTCTTGAAAGTTGGATTCCTCAAAGATGGAAAGCTTTTGGCTAAGGAATCTCTTGGTTTTCTCACTCTTTTTGGCTTGGAATTGATTGAAGGCTTTGTACTTTCACTCTATTCCTTTTCACTTTGTCTCCTTGTCTTTATTGAAGTTAGGTGGAGGTTAAATACCTCATTCAAGCTGAAACAACACCACAAGACCGTTAGAATCAAAAATATGGCCATTTATGGCCGTTAGAAATCAAATCAAAAATTCAGAAAAACTAGCCGTTATGCCATGAGTCGACCTCATGAGTCGACCTCTGGATCAAGTGTCGACCTCATGAGTCGACCTCCAGTTTATCTTAGGCAAAAATCCAGAAAACCATAATTCTGCCCAGTTTGATTTCTCAGGCAATGAGTCGACCTCTGGTGTCGACCTCTGGACAGGTGTTGACCTCTGGTGGTCGACCTCTGGAGCGTGCCACTGAAATTTTGTCGTGCCGGCCTTGCTGAACTTTTCTTTTCTTCATGAGTCGACCTCTGGTGGTTGACCTTTGGCAAGGTGTCGACCTCTAGTGGTCGACCTCTGATCTGAAATTTTTGAAACTCTAGAGAGGTGCGTGCCATGCTTGAGTTTCTCTAAGCCTTTGTTTCTTTTGTCAATTACTTCTTAACAAGAAGGTCCAATATGAGAAATTTTATCTTGTTCAAGGTAGAAGAGCTCTTTCCCAAATCAGGCAAGCTTGGTTTCATCATTGTACTCTTAATACTCTTTTTGAATAACCTAAGTCCTGAAACTTTATCTTGAGATGAAACATTAGTCCAAACATATACTCAACCTTTTGTTAATCATTAAAATTAAGGAGCCAAAGCCAACAATCTCCTCCTTTTTGATGATGACAAAACCTTGAGTATATATGCAATTAAGTCCAAAAGCAAAATATAGCAATAATAAAAATTTTCAAAGAATCCTTACATGCATGAGTATACCATAAAAATTTTACTTTTCATCTACTTTTTGTGAAAACATTCTCATGAGTCACAAAGATTTTACTTTTCATTTACTTCTTTCTTTTTGTAAAAACATTCTCATGAGTCAAAAGATAAGAACCATAATAGCTTTACTCTATTCTATGAAAGAGTCATACTTTACCATATATACTTTACAAACTTTACTATACTCCCCCTTTTTGTCAAGAATCAAAAAGTGCATTCAATATATTAAAGAAAATTATGTTCCATTACAATGAAGTACTTAGTTGCATAAAATACATGCTCCCCCTCAATTTGTGCATTCAATATAAAAACATTCTAACTTGAGGGTTTAAAAAGATAAATGCTAAGAGCTGGTATCAGACAGTAAAATATCACAATTTAGATAAGTATATAAATGTATTCAGTTACAAAATTGCTTACTAAGTAAGCAAAAAATACTGATACATCAGATCATACAAAGTAAACTAGTACATCATACATCAAGCAAATCTATGAGGCTACTCCTCATCAGAAGGTATATCAAAAGAGATAGGAGCTGAGATCCTAGATGAGGATTTTGGAGTCCTATGAGTGAGACTCCGAGTCCTCAGAGAGGGACCAAACCTAAGGGTAGTCCTACGAGATCTATAGGTCCGAGGAAAAGGCTCCACAGGTGTCATGACAGAAGCAGTAGCAGAAGGAGTAGATGGATCAGTATGCTGAGTAGACTGAGCTGGAGTGTGCCTGCTGACTAGCTCATAAGCAGTGGGATCATCAATATCTGTCTCTGTATGCTCATCTCTATCATCCGGAATCCCTGTAATAGTCTCAAAAAGTGACTCAGTAAACTCAGTATCTACTGGCACATCTGTAGCCGGAGGATCTGTACTGGGAAGATTAGTAAAAGGAGGATCAGTAGAAGGGAGAATCTCTGGAATTGTATCTGCAGGTGGAACATCAGAGCTACCTGCTCCAGGCTGATCTCCATCACTGTCACTGTATCCACTGGAGTCATCATCATCATCAGATTATGGAGGAGTCACTGTCGGATCTATAGTCCCTGGTGGCAATGCCAATCTCAGTAGGCTGAGGATTTGTCGAAATCCTGCATCTACACTAGCTGAGAGAGCTCCAATGCACATATCTGTGTGGATCCGCAGACCATGTAGCTCATGTCGTACACCAGCAATCTCTGTCCGGACCTCTGAAATGTGATCAGTCACTCTCTGCTCAAAGTCCGATATCCTCGCTGTAGTCCTCCGTGGTGCAGCAGTAGCAGTAGGTGCTGGAGCTGATGAGGGTGGTGGCGTGAATGGCTCAGGCTCCGCAGTCTCTGACTCTGGTGTTGGACGAGGAGGTGTACCATAATCAGTAGGCTCTGAAGGCCCTGCCTCAGCTGCTCGGATCTCATCCTCCTCATCTGGCTCCTGGCCAGACTCTCGTCGCACCCAACGGTCACCAATCAGTCGAAATCCCATCCTATGCAGGGATTTCTCTCCATATGTATCAGTATGCTACAGCTGACTGAAGGGTATACCATCAAATGAAACTCCATGCTCCCTGAATAGCTGTGTCAGCCCCATGCCATATGGCTGAACTAGTCTCCTATGAGATGCTGCCTCACCCATCTGCTGAAGCATGATCCTGGGAAGGTTGATGGGAGTCCGCTATCTCAGGGACACCATCAACACCAGCTCACGCTCAGTGATAAAGTCGAACCTCCCGCTCTTCGGAATCAAGATACGGGCGATGATATGATGCAGCACTCTCATCTTCAGTGAAAGCTGGTTAGCGGCTACTGTGGAAATGCCGCTAACATCCTCACGCTCTAGAATACATCTGAAGGCATGCTCTCTGTCGCTGATAGAAGTGGCAGCTGTGCCATGAAGTGGAATCCTCCAAACGCGACTGATGACCTCCGGTGTCACTGGAATCTCGATCCCACGAATGGTAGCTGACCATCCAATGCCATCAGTGGCCATGGATGCATAGAACTCCCTAATGAGGTCTGGGTAGAATCTCTCAGTCATCGTGCAGAAGTGAACCAGACCTGCATCTCTCAGCACATCTCCTATAAAAAAGTGATGCTGATCCCAGAAAGATATGTCCACACATCCCCCACTCGCAATGCTCTTCCGTACTAAGCTGGCTGGCACTGGTGCAGGTGGCTTTGGGGTCGGCTCACGCTCATGTCTGACCTTTCTTCGTCGCTCAGTGCTACCTTGGCCTTGTTCCATTCTCCTTTTCCTTACTGCCAAGGGCTTTCTTGGACCCATATGGAAGGAAGAGGGGTAAATTAGGGAGAAGTAGGATAATGCAAGGCTAAGAGGAAAGGAACCAAGAAAAGAGAGGAGAAGAGAGTTTCACGGTTTGAGTAAAAGAGGAAATGGTGAAATGGTAAGATAGGGTTTGTGAAAATGGAGAAAATCGAGAGTAAATGGAGAAAATGCAAGAAACGGAGGAAAGAAATAAGTGATTTCAATTGAAAAACAACCGATATTAGAGGGTGGATAGAGACAAAAGCTTTCGGTTGTCCAAAAACAAAGTATACGGTCAAAAACGGTTAGGTTCAAAGGAGAACAAGAGGAGAGGAGAAGATTACCCAAAAAGATGAAAGAGAGGGTTGGAAATCCACTGTTTAGAGCTTTAGGGAAGTTGGAGGGGGACCACATGAAGGAGAAATGGAAAGAAATGGAGAAAAAATAGGCTTGCGGACTAGTTTTAAAAAAGATGATTTCCGTTCAAGTGTCGACCTCTAAAAAATCTCAGGGGTCGACCTTAAGTGTCGACCTCTAAAAATCTCAGGGGTCGACCTCAAGTGTCGACCTCCGAAAACTTAAGTGTCGACCTCCAAAAATAAATTAGCCAAAATAAAATTCGGTAAAAATTTAAAAAAATTGATAAAATTTAGAAAGATAAGCTTTAACCATATTTGAGAATTTATAAATCATTTTTGAGGAATTTTGATGAGAATTGAAGAGTTTCAATCAAAAGGATCAATGACTCCTAGTTCTCTTCTGATCATACAAAATCTATCTTCATTCAATGGTTTTGTGAATATATCAGCCAATTGATAATCAGTACAAATAAATTCTAACAACACATTAGAGTTCTGAACATGATCTCTTATGAAGTGATGTCTTATTTCAATATGTTTGCTTCTTGAATATTGTACAGGATTTTTTGTTAAATTGATTGCAATAGTATTATCACATCTTATGGGTGTCTTAGTTAGTTTGATGCCAAAGTCCTCGAGTTGCTGTTTGATCCATAGAATCTGAGCACAACAGCTTCCAGCTGCTATATATTCGGCTTCTGCCATAGATAGAGCAACCAAATTCTGTTTCTTGCTGCTCCATGAAATCAAATTAACTCCTAGAAATTGACAAGTTCCACTAGTACTTTTACGATCAAGTTTACACCCAGCAAAATCAGCATCAGAATATGCAATCAATTCATATGATGACTCTCTAGAGTACCAAAGACCAATTTCAATTGACCCAGATAAGTATCTAAATATACGTTTTACAGCTAAGAGATGTGATTCTTTAGGAGCAGACTGAAAATGTGCACACATACAAACACTAAACATTATATCTGGTCTACTGGCAGTTAGATATAGCAATGAACCAATCATGCCTCTATATAATTTTTGGTCTATTGATTTACCACATTCATCTTTGTCTAATTTACATGAAGAGCTCATAGGGGTACCTATTGGTTTGGTAGTCTCCATCCCAAACTTTTTCAATATTTCCCTTGTGTACTTTGCTTGGTTGATGAAGATCCCCTCTTTGGTTTGCTTAATTTACAGTCCGAGGAAGAAGTTGAGTTCTCCCATCATGCTCATCTCGAACTCACTCTGCATTAACTTTGCAAATTCTTGACAAAGACATTCGTTAGTAGCACCAAAAATAATATCATCTACATAGATTTGTACTACTAAGAGATCATCATTTTTCTTTTTCAAAAACAATGTATTACCTACATTACCTCTAGAAAAATCATTCTTCATCAAAAATGAACTTAATCTATCATACCAAGCTCTAGGAGCTTGCTTTAAACCATACAATGCTTTATGCAATTTAAAAACATGGTTAGGAAATTCATGATTTTCAAAACCAGGAGGTTGTTCAACATAAACTTCCTCTTCAATAAATCCATTTAAAAAAGCACTCTTAACATCCATTTGAAATAACTTGAAATCCATAAAACAAGCAAAAGCAAGTAAAAGTCTAATTGCTTCTAGCCTAGCAATAGGAGCAAAGGTTTCATCAAAGTCGATCCCTTCTTCCTGGTTGTAGCCTTTAGCAACAAGTCTAGCTTTGTTTCTAGTTACAATACCATGTTCATCAAGTTTATTTCTAAAAACCCATTTTGTGCCAATTACAGAAACATTAAGGGGTCTTTCAGTTAAAGTCCAAACGTTATTTCTTTTAAATTGATTTAGTTCATCTTGCATAGCATTAATCCAGTTACAATCTTTTTCAGCTTCTTCAATTGACTTAGGCTCTATCTGAGATACAAAAGCTAAATAATCACAAACATTTCTAATAGAAGAACGTGTACTTACTCCCTTTGACGGATCACCAATTATTAGTTCTTTGGGGTGTCCGTGTGCATACCTCCACTCTTTAGGTAAAGGTTTTGGTGAAGTTGCATTGATCTCTTGAGTTTGATCTTCATTTTCTTGATCATCATCTCCTTTGGGCTCATCTTCATTGATTGTCAATTGTTCAAGCTTCTTTGTACCTGTTTCATCATCAATAGAATCTTCTTTTCTAGAAGATTTTTCGTTAGATTCATCAAACACTACATAAATTGATTCTTCAACCATAAGAGTTCTTCTGTTGAAGACCATGTATGCCTTGCTAGAAGTAGAGTATCCTAAGAAGATACCCTCATCTGACTTGGCATCAAATTTACTGATATTGTCTTTGCCATTGTTTAATATGAAACAGCGGCAACCAAATACACGAAAATACTTAAGATTCGGTTTTCGATTTTTCCAAAGCTCATATGGTGTTTTCTTAAAATAGGTCGAATTAAAACATGATTTAAAATGTAACAGGAAGTATTAATGGCTTCTACCCAAAAATATCTAGGTAAATCATTTTCGCAAAGCATTGTGCATGCCATTTCTTCAAGTATCCTGTTCTTTCTTTCTACCACCCCATTTTGTTGAGGTATCCTAGGTGCAGAAAAATTATGACTAATGCCATTTTCATTACAAAAAGCTTCAAAATCATGATTGTCAAATTCAGTTCCATGATCACTACGCAAAGAAACAATAATGAGATCTTTTTCGTTTGAAACCCTTTTATGAAATTTAACAAAAGCTGAAAACGTTTCATCTTTATGAGCTAAAAACATTACCCAAGTAAATCGTGAGTAATCATCTACAATTACTAGCCCATATTTTTTACCTCCCAAACTAGTTGTTCTGGTTGGTCCAAAGAGGTCCATATGCAATAATTCAAGGGGTCTAGTAGTAGATACTACTCCTTTAGGTTTGAAAGTAGATTTAGTTTGTTTTCCAAATTGACATGCAGCACAAATCTTATCTTTTTCAAATGTGAGTTTTGGTAATTCTTTTACAAGATTCTTTTTGCTTAATTTTGAAATCAACTGCATACTAGCATGCCCTAGCCTATGATGCCAAAGCCAACTAGTTTCACTTGCCTTGGTTTCCCTAGCCACTAGGCATTGACCACTTTCCATGGCTAGATCATCAAGATCAACCATGTAAATGTTTCCATGCCTATGACCAGTGAACTTGATGCCATCGACATCTAGACTAGATACCATGCACAAAGATGATTAAAAAATTACTTTAAAACCCTTATCACAAAACTGACTAATGCTAAAAAGATTATGCTTCAAGCCATCAACAAATAATACATTATCTACATAAGCATTAGGGGTGATATGGATTTTACCAATTCCGACGATTTTGCCTTTTCCATTATCACCAAAAGTAACGTTTCCACCATCAATAGCTGCTAGTGATGAGAATTGCTTCACATCCCCAGTCATGTGCCTTGAGCAACCACTATCCAGATACCACATTCTTCTTTTATTTTTGGTTGCAAGGCACACCTGCAAAAATTAATCAACTTGAAACTTTAGGTACCCAAGTCATCTTGGGTCCTTTAGGGTTAGTCAAATTGGTTCCTTTTGGAACCCAAATCTTTCCAAAGGTATTTAATTTTCTTCTATTACAAATATATGATTTATATCCTAACTTACCACATGCATAGCAGGTAATATTAGAAGATACAGGTATGAAAAAGTTTTTGTAAAGTTTTTGCTGATTCTGTGGCTTAAATCCAAGTCCAGCTTTGTTAAATACTGCATGTTGACTATTTAAAAGCATACTTAATTTTTCTGAACTAAAAGTAAACTTTTCTACAAAAGGTTTTACTTTTTCTAACTCTTCTTTGTAATTCTTGTTTTGAAGCAATAGTTCTTTGTTTTGTTTTTCAATTTTCTCATTAGTTTTAAGACTTCTATTATTTTTCAAAGAATCATTTTCTTTTAAAAGATTATCCTTATCATTTTTCAAGGTCTTTACATGCTCAGTTAATTTCTTGTTTTCTTGAGTTAAATCTTCAATTTCAGTTGAAAACTTTTCTGAATTTTTGGTAAGCTCAAGATTTAGCTTTCTTAATTTCTTATTTTTCAGTTTTAATTTTTCATATTCCATAACTAAATCATTAAAAGCATCATGTAATTCATTGAAAGTAAATTCAATTTCAGGTTCAGAATTTATCTCATTATCTTCATTGGCCATGAAACACAGGTTGGCGACTACCAGCTGCTCTTCATCACTGCAGGAGTCCTCACTCTCACTCCAGGTAGCCATCATGGCTTTCTTTCTCAACATCCTTCGACTCTTTTTAAGCAAAGGGCAATCCGTTTTATAATGTCCAGGCTTCTTGCACTCGAAGCAGATGGGTGGATCCCTTTCTTTTTCTTTCTCTTTATCTTTATTGTGATCACCTTTTTGTGGCTTTTTCTTGTAGAAGCCCTTCTTCTTTCTCATGAATCTTTTGAATTTTCTTGTAATGAGGGCTGTCTCATCATCATCAGCTTCTTCTTCTGATTCATCACTTGACTCTTCCTTTGTAGTGGACTTGAAGGCTATGGCTTTCTTTTTCTTGTCATTGTCCACTGTCTTCTGCTTTAGTGAAAGCTCGTAAGTCATCAGTGATCCAAGAAGCTGCTCAAGAGGTAGAGTATTGACATCCTTGGCTTCTTCTATGGCTGTTACTTTCGCATCCCATGAAGCCGGAAGAGACCTGAGAAGTTTGTTAACCAGTTCACCATTAGATATAATTTTTCCCAAACTCCTCATACCATTTACTATATTGATAAATCTAGTATACATTTCACTTATACTTTCAGTTGGTTCCATCCTTAACATCTCATACGTATGAATGAGCATGTTCACCTTTGTGATCTTCACTTGGTGTGTACCCTCATGGGTAACCTCAAGTGTATCCCAAATTTCTTTGGCGGAAATATAATTTGATATTCTGTTAAATTCACTAGGGTCAAGTGCACAGAATAGCAAATTCATCGTCTTAGCATTTAACTCAGCTTGTTTGATGTCATTGTCATCCCATTCTTCTTCAGATTTTGGGGTGATAATGCCATTAACCAAGTGAGTGGGCTGATGAGGCCCTTTAGTAATTACTCTCCATATATGATAATCTACAGCTTATAAATAAATATGCATACGAGTTTTCCAGTATGTGTAGTTTGTGCCATTAAAGAAAGGAGGGTGATTTGATGCTTGTCCTTCAACTACACCCATTCCAATTGGGGCGGCCATGATCTTTCACTCAAGATCGTTGGACCTACAAGAGAGTACCGGTGCTCTGATACCACTTGTTGCCCAGATATGGTGCCCAAGAGGGGGGGTGAATTGGGTATTTTAAAAATTAAAGCAATATATGTGCTATCAAGTTCAAAGGTGAAGAGTGATAGTGCTCAAGTAATTGTGCAACGGAAGCAATGAAATATAACAATAATTAAAGAGCAAAAGAAGATAGAGAGTAAAGCAATGCAAACACACAAGAAGTATAGTGGTTCGGTGCACCTAGCACCTACATCCACTCCCCAAGCTCCACTTGGGAATTTTCACTATAATCTTTTCTAGATTACAGCCGACTTGTTTTACCAGGCTCACAAGTCAAAACCTTACACACTTGTTTTGGCTTCGGGCTTACAAGCAACCCTAGTTAGTTTTATCAATTGGCTCACCAACAAACCTCACTCACTTGTTTTGGCTTTGGGCTTACAAGCAACCCTAGTTGGTTTTATCAATTGGCTCACCAACAAACCTCACACTAGTTTCAAATTCCCTTGAAACTAGCCTAAGACAAAAAGAATATGAATACAATGAATAAATCAAGACAAACTCCTTTTTAGCAAAAAGTAATTCGATGTAGCTCTTGATGGAGACTCTTCAAGCCTTTCTCTTGGAATCTTGGACCTCACTAAATGCCAAACTCTTGAAAGTTGGATTCCTCAAAGATGGAAATCTTTTGGCTAAGGAATCTCTTGGTTTTCTCACTCTTTTTGGCTTGAAATTGATTGAAGGCTTTGTACTTTCACTCTATTCCTTTTCACTTTGTCTCCTTGTCTTTTTTGAAGTTAGGTGGAGGTTAAATACCTCATTCAAGCTGAAACAACACCACAAGACCGTTAGAATCAAAAATATGGTCGTTTATGGCCATTAGAAATCAAATCAAAAGTTCAGAAAAACTAGCCGTTATGCCATGAGTCGACCTCATGAGTCGACCTCTGGATCAAGTGTCGACCTCATGAGTCGACCTCCAGTTTATCTTAGGCAAAAATCTAGAAAACCATAGTTCTGCCCAGTTTGATTTCTCAAGCAATGAGTCAACCTCTGGTGTCGACCTCTAGACAGGTGTTGACCTCTGGTGGTCGACCTCTGGAGTGTGCCACTGAAATTTTGCCGCGCCGGCCTTGCTGAACTTTTCTTTTCTTCATGAGTCGACCTCTGGTGGTCGACCTTTGGCAAGGTGTCGACCTCTGGTGGTCGACCTCTGATCTGAAATTTTCTGAAACTCTAGAGAGGTGCGTGCCATGCTTGAGTTTCTCTAAGCCTTTGTTTCTTTTGTCAATTGCTTCTTAACAAGAAGGTCCAATATGAGAAATTTGATCTTGTTCAAGGTAGAAGAGCTCTTTCCCAAATCAGGCAAGCTTGGTTTCATCATTGTACTCTTGATACTCTTTTTGAATAACCTAAGTCCTGAAACTTTATCTTGGGATGAAACATTAGTCCAAACATATACTCAACCTTTTGTTAATCATCAAAATTAAGGAGCCAAAGCCAACACCTTCTCGTCCTCCTCCAACTGACCCCATCTCCGAGCCTGCCCAATCGACAGGTCCCGGTGGGATCGCTTCAACGATCTCTGCTGAGGAGCTGGGGACCATTCGGGATGTCTATGACATGCAGCATTCTGTTCAGCTTTTAATCCCCCGACCAGGGGACCGAGTCACTTATATTGGCCCGGGCCGAATAGCCTTTTATGAGGAGACCTTTTCAGGAGGGCTCCGCTTCCCCTTTCATCCCTTCTACATGTCGGTGTTGAGCAATTACCATCTTGTTCCTGCTCAACTTGTCCCAAATGCCATTAGGACTATCTTCTCTTTCATAGTACTCTGCCACTTCCATGGGTTCGTCGCCCGGTTCTCCTTGTTCAAGGCATTCTTTACTTTGAAGTGCCACCCAACTGAGAGCAGGTGGTGGTCCCTATCTTCTCGCCCGAAGGGCATCAGGTTTGAGCTCCTCTCTTCCATCAAGGGATGGAAGAGCAAATTCTTCTTCGTAACGGTCGAGGGGGTTGACTGGATTTGGAGCGATTCGGATCAGTCCCCTAACCGAAACTTTGCGATTAAGGCAGCTGACATAGATGACTATGAGTAGCTCTGCATCACCCAGATTCCATCCCTTAAGATTCTGTTGTCAGAGCAGAATCTCTTTGATGCCGGGGTCGACTGATGCAGGACGAAAGCTCTGATACCAAAAATGATGCAGAACAAAGAACAAAGAAGCGTATGCGGAAATAAAATTAAGATTAATATTTTCTTTTGTTATTATTATTATTATTATTATTTTATATTTCAGAAATTGGCTTAACTCAAAGTGAAGCTAAACTAAGTTGAAGGAAACTAGGTAAAGATTGAAAGCACAGTTTAGAAGAAACTAAATTTATCAGAGTAGTTCAGAAGTAATGGATCGCTGGGGGTTGAGAAACTTCCAGACCTAGGGTTTCGCTTTGAACTTTCAACAGAACAGAAATAGAGAGAAGAGATGGTTTACTAACCAGACTTGTGATCTTCTCAGGGTTTGGTGGAAGAACTATCTCGAGCAGATTGTGGGATCCTCGGAGTCGGCTATCTTCGCAATGGATCCTCTAATACTGATTTTGTGGTTTGGTCGGCTTCTTCTGGACTCAGAATCTGGGAGAGAAAAGGAACAAAAGATGAAATTCAGAAACTCAAGAAGAGATCTTACCAGGCTGAAGAACTTGAAAGCCGAGGCTGCTGAGATCAGGATTCTCCTGGAGGCTGATCTGACTTCCTCTTAGAGTTGCTGCAGACCTGAAGTATCTGGACCGGAGTTGGATGCTGGTGGCCGGCCAGGGCTTGGAAATGGTGGCCGTGAGAAGGGGAAAAAACCTAGGGCTTGGTGGAAAGAGAAAGGTGATGGCGGCTAGGGTTTGGGAATTGAGTGGCTAACCTAGGGTTTAGGGTTTTGGAGATCTCTCACCTCCTCAAGGTTCCAGGGGAACCCGGATTTACTCCCTCACGGAGCTCAACACTTAGAAGCAAGTGCGGAAAAGAGAAAACATAAGTTTGCTCATAAAAAAATTTCTTTGCATTCATCTGATTATTTTTAAACTTACATGGGGTTTAATTTATAGGCCATTACAAGAGAGTAGGGTTTTACATCTTCCCATGTGGGACTAAAGGAGGGGATCTTCGAATTAGGATATCAATCCCTACTCATATGGCCGGCCAATTAATTCCAAAGTTGATTGAAGCTTCAAAAAGGAAAGTGGGTGGCGCCTCCTTGTCTTGACCTCCAAGAAAATATTTTTTTCCTTCTATGCTTGGCCTTATCTGGAAGTGTTTGGGTGCCTCTTAACCTTGCCCTCCAAGAGAAAATTTGTTGCCTTTTATATCTGGCTTTAGTTGGAATGATTAGGGCACCTCCTAACCTTGCTTTTCAAGAGAAATCTCCTTCCTTCCATGGCTCAATCCTTTTTGGATACCTCCTTTTCTTTCTCCCTAAGTTATGGCTCCTTCTAACTTTGTTTTGAGTATTTCTGGCAGGTAATAGGCGCCTCCTTGAATTCCTCTCCAAGAGAATTTCTTCCCTTTTATAGTTTGGTTCTTTTGGGAAGTCTTGGGCCACCCCCTTGATTTGTGGACCCCTGGTGGATTTCTCCTCAATTGGCGCATGAAAGAGGAGAGCTGCTATCTGTGGTGTGGGGACCAAAGCCTGCTGGATGGAGATGTGGCGCCCCCTGGACTCAGGCGTATGGCTGGGAGTGTGGCGCCCACTTGCTTGGCCTTGGGAGAAAATGTAACACCCCAGGTTGAAACCCTAGTCCACTACTGAGTCAACATGACTCAATAAAATAAAATGCAGGTAATACAGACTCAAACTAAAATTGAGTTGATCAAGTCAACCCTTATTACAAGCCAAAAACCCTAATTCTTCGGGCAAGGTTAATCAGAGATCCAGATGGAGCTCTGAAGTCTTCTTCTGAGTCTGGTGCCCGCACCAATTCTCCCGGGGTGGGAGGAACTCGACCCTGTCGAGTATGGATCAAGCTGGCTCTGGTATCTCTCCAAGAGGTCTGGGTCCAATTCTTGTAATTCTTCTCGGGAGATCTAAGAGTCATCAGAATCTGGCCTTCCTTGCCAGCGGACCAGGTATCTTTGGTATCCTCGATTACGAGTAGAGATAACCTGATCATCCAGGATCTTTTCAATCTGCTCTTTCCTCACAGGCCAGTTTGTTGGTGGACATACAGGGTTGGGTTCACTCTCAAGAGCAGGATTAGGCTCAAAAGGCTCACTGGGAATCACAGCTGGCTCTCTATACTCTACTAGGTCTGTAATGTTGAAAGTGGAGCTAATGCCTAGTTCTGGAGGCAACTCGAGCACATAGGCATTGTATCCTACTCTCTTCACCACTCTAAATGGACCAGCTCCTCTAGCATGTAACTTTCTAACCGTTCCAGGAGGGAACCGTTCAGGCCTTAACCTAATCATTACACAGTCTCCCTCAACAAAAGTTTTGACTCGCCTTTGAGAATCAGCCAACTTCTTATAAGTTTCATTACATAAAATTATTTTGGCATGAATTTCTTTATGCAAGTCCTTTACATGCTATGCAAGTGAATCAAGAGACTTGTGTGTGTGGGCTAATAGTGAAATCAGATCAAGTGGTGTGTGAGGCTTGTATCCATGAACAATTTCAAAGGGGCTCTAGCCTATAGACCTATTGATCGAAACATTATATGCAAATTTAGCCCTGGGTAAATACAAATCCCAATTCCTGGTATTCTCACTCAATCAAAATCAGAGACAATGTCCTAAACTCGACTGACGATGCATTCCTAAAGAATGGACTTTATTCAAAGGAACCCTAGGTCTAAACCTAACAAACTACGGCTCTCTAGGTTTGACCTTGGGTCGGAGGATGGCATGCAGAGCATGAAAACTTATCATGGGTGCCTAGTAGGTGCCATAAGGTCTTCCAGAAGTAGGTGGCAAACCTAATAGGTTCTGACACGTGGTTCACTCTAAAGACTTCGACAAAGTATACTTGGATGGTGTAAGAAGCATTGGAAGTCCTAGAGAAAGGGAGGAGATATGAGGCGGAGTCTCGAATTACCTGCTGACTAAAGGTGGTGACCTGAAGGTTTGAATGGTGATCTATGAGTGTCAACTGGTCATCCTTACGAAAGGGAAAGTTTGCTACTCCTAGGAATGGATCAAGAGATGGTTCGGGGAGTAGCCTAGGACATGTGATTGCAACAGTTAAGGTTTGTTCTCTAAGCAAATAATGATCCACTTTCTCAAGAGATAGATTAGAGAATGATTCATGGAAGGGTCTATGGATGATGACCTCAAGACTTGAAATTTGACCTATGGGTGAGGAAAGGTATACTCTATAGAAGGGTAGCTCAGTCATGCGAAGAAAGGGGTCTGGGGCCAAAAGGAGGACTTCTACAGGACTGGGTGAACCAATCCGCTCAAGACAAGGATGTTCAACTGAGATTACGGGAGAGACCTTAGTGGCTGGGCATGGGACAAGGTCCAATTATAAGAGGCTTGATTCAGTCATCCTAAGGAGAGGATCTACCATAGGGTGGGCAAACTTAAACAGTTCAGTGCAAAGATCTTCAATTGGTACTTGGGAAATGACTGTCATTAGAGGGTACGAACTAATAGCTCGGGCTAACACTATGTGTCCTTCCTGGGGGTATTTAACTAAAGGAACCCGGTTCTCACAAATCTCTTGAATTTCTGAACTAGGTCCTATCAGTTGGTTGCTTTCCAAGGTCTCCTCAGGTAAGGAACCAATAGTATCAATGTCACATTCTTCAAGTTCTTTCCCCTCACATTCATCAACTAGACTCAAGCCAGCATCATATACTTCCTCGATGCCATCTTCAATGGGTTTCGGGTCAGTGGTAATCGGGTCAACTAATTCTAGGCTTGTCATACCTAACCTTTCTTCCTCATTGGTAGGCTTGGATTCTCCCTCATTAATGTCATCCTTAGGATTCTTACCACTTAGCTGTGCACAAGCCAGTCCTATGCATGGGCACTGACTAGATTTATGGCCTCTTTCTCTACAAAATAAACATTCTTGAGATATAGGAACCTGGGTCACACTGGGTTTCAAGCTAGTAGAGACCTTACTTGGGCATGGGTGTGGATCTAAATGGTTTGATCTAGAAGACTTGGGTTGTTGAGTGACTGGTCTAGAATATTGTAAGGACCTCTCATAGACACAATCCACACTATAGATATCATGGTTAGGCTTCCTAAGGTTATGCTCGGGATCACGGTATAAGGTCCTCCTAGGTTCCTGGCATGGGTGAGGTTGGGGCCTATTAAATTTTGGATCAGGGGTCCAATTTTGATGTCTACGTTTCTCAAGTACTTGGACTCGATCCCTGAACTGGGAAAAACCCTCATTCATGTCCTGACTCAATTTGGTCATACTTTCGGTAAGATTTCTAACCATGGCCTCTAAATCTGGTTGGGTTTGACTAGGTTGGTAGGGTACTCCATTCCGGGTAGACATGATGATGCAAGCAAGCACACAGAATGTGACTAGACTAAAGCGACTACTGGCTAACTAGACCTAGAGCCCAAACTAGATGCCCAATCAGAGTGGCAAGCTAGCCTGTA
This sequence comes from Areca catechu, assembly GCA_021397845.1. Taxonomy (NCBI): domain Eukaryota; kingdom Viridiplantae; phylum Streptophyta; class Magnoliopsida; order Arecales; family Arecaceae; genus Areca; species Areca catechu. The sequence goes on along the minus strand of CM038046.1, from coordinate 49,767,421 downwards.
GTAACTCGGGACTCAGCCAGGCAGGTGTAAGGGGAGTGTTAGGTCCCTAGATGCCAATCCTAGACAGCAATCAGTGATTGGCCAGGTAGGCGGACCAGCACACAAGCCCTTCGGGATAGAATCCCTGAACCACCATTCTAGACACTGAGTACAAAGCACACACAGAGTAACCAGACAAACTGACTCAACACTAGCCTTGACCCGACTTGTTGATGTCCCTAGCCCACTAGGGCAAATTAGGTCTAATCAATCTTAGATTAAAGGCTTAGGTTCGAATGAAGGGGTGGTGGTTTTGGACTAAGGAGAGGTTATCAACTCCTCCCCTTATCTTAGATGCTCAAATGCCCTTAAGTTGAATTAAGAGATGAACACTCAAAAATAAATGGATTGCATAACATAAAAAACAGAGTTGCAGAAATTTAATTCTTAGAAATCGCACGGAAACCAATAAATCATGAAAAAATTATGAAAATTAGTTTCAATTATACTGGTTTCAGAAGAATAAAAATCACTAAATTTGGAGTTACCTGCAGTGAGAAATAATTCCTGCAACAGGTCAATTACGGACTGAAAACAGAGCACTTCCCCGTTTACAATTTCTGCTACGAAGTTGTAACCCAACGGATCACCTACACGCCCTAGGAACACCCCGTGGAATGGGAAGAGGAGGTTTGCACCTCGCTTCGTTCCTAGGACCGAACGTCCTGGGGAGTCTACTTCGAGCAGACAAAGTAAAAAGAGAGAGACTCAAACAAGCAATCAAACAGAAATCCTAGACAGGGCTCTGATACCAAAAATGATGCAGGACGAAAGCTCTGATACCAAAAATGATGCAGAACAAAGAACAAAGAAGCGTATGCGGAAATAAAATTAAGATTAATATTTTCTTTTGTTATTATTATTATTATTATTATTTTATATTTCAGAAATTGGCTTAACTCAAAGTGAAGCTAAACTAAGTTGAAGGAAACTAGGTAAAGATTGAAAGCACAGTTTAGAAGAAACTAAATTTATCAGAGTAGTTCAGAAGTAATGGATCGCTGGGGGTTGAGAAACTCCCAGACCTAGGGTTTCGCTTTGAACTTTCAACAGAACAGAAATAGAGAGAAGAGATGGTTTACTAACCAGACTTGTGATCTTCTCAGGGTTTGGTGGAAGAACTATCTCGAGCAGATTGTGGGATCCTCGGAGTCGGCTATCTTCGCAATGGATCCTCTAATACTGATTTTGTGGTTTGGTCGGCTTCTTCTGGACTCAGAATCTAGGAGAGAAAAGGAACAAAAGATGGAATTCAGAAACTCAAGAAGAGATCTTACCAGGCTGAAGAACTTGAAAGCCGAGGCTGCTGAGATCAGGATTCTCCTGGAGGCTGATCTGACTTCCTCTTAGAGTTGCTGCAGACCTGAAGTATCTGGACCGGAGTTGGATGCTGGTGGCCGGCCAGGGCTTGGAAATGGTGGCCGTGAGAAGGGGAAAAAACCTAGGGCTTGGTGGAAAGAGAAAGGTGATGGCGGCTAGGGTTTGGGAATTGAGTGGCTAACCTAGGGTTTAGGGTTTTGGAGATCTCTCACCTCCTCAAGGTTCCAGGGGAACCCGGATTTACTCCCTCACGGAGCTCAACACTTAGAAGCAAGTGCGGAAAAGAGAAAACATAAGTTTGCTCATAAAAAAATTTCTTTTCATTCATCTGATTATTTTCAAACTTACATGGGGTTTAATTTATAGGCCATTACAAGAGAGTAGGGTTTTACATCTTCCCATGTGGGACTAAAGGAGGGGATCTTCGAATTAGGATATCAATCCCTACTCATATGGCCGGCCAATTAATTCCAAAGTTGATTGAAGCTTCAAAAGGAAAGTGGGTGGCGCCTCCTTGTCTTGACCTCCAAGAAAATATTTTTTTCCTTCTATGCTTGACCTTATCTGGAAGTGTTTGGGTGCCTCTTAACCTTGCCCTCCAAGAGAAAATTTGTTGCCTTTTATATCTGGCTTTAGTTGGAATGATTAGGGCACCTCCTAACCTTGCTTTTCAAGAGAAATCTTTTTCCTTCCATGGCTCAACCCTTTTTGGATACCTCCTTTTCTTTCTCCCTAAGTTATGGCTCCTTCTAACTTTGTTTTGAGTATTTCTGGCAGGTAATGGGCGCCTCCTTGAATTCCTCTCCAAGAGAATTTCTTCCCTTTTATAGTTTGGTTCTTTTGGGAAGTCTTGGGCCACCCCCTTGATTTGTGGACCCCTGGTGGATTTCTCCTCAATTGGCGCATGAAAGAGGAGAGCTGCTATCTGTGGTGTGGGGACCAAAGCCTGCTGGATGGAGATGTGGCGCCCCCTGGACTCAGGCGTATGGCTGGGAGTGTGGCGCCCACTTGCTTGGCCTTGGGAGAAAATGTAACACCCCAGGTTGAAACCCTAGTCCACTACTGAGTCAACATGACTCAATAAAATAAAATGCAGGTAATACAGACTCAAACTAAAATTGAGTTGATCAAGTCAACCCTTATTACAAGCCAAAAACCCTAATTCTTCGGGCAAGGTTAATCAGAGATCCAGATGGAGCTCTGAAGTCTTCTTCTGAGTCTGGTGCCCGCACCATCGACCCAACGAGGGGTTTGGGTGAGTTTGGCTTAAGCTTTTCTTTCTTCTGTGCCTCTCATTCTATCCCTTCTGAGCTTGGAACTAACATTGTGTAATCTGTACATAAGCATGAGGTTCTCGGAGAGCAACCTACTTGAGATCACCAGAAAGAAGCCACCATCTGGACTGGTCGAGGAGCCTTCCTCGAAATGGGCTTGGGATGAGAGTGCGTTGGCGGCCGCTCCCACCGCGTCGGTCGAGCCGAGTAGGAGAGAGACCAAGGCCGCTCTCACACAAGGAGGGAGGTCGGTGTCCGCGGTGCTGGGGCCAAGTCAGAGGGTAGTTAGGAAGGTGCCAGAGAGATCAAGGCAACAAGAACCGGTCCCAACCCCGGAGCCTGAGGTGGTCGTCCGGGCCAGGGCCACAGCCACCATCGCCGTCGCCATGTCCCCTCCTCCTCCGGGGCTTGTTGTCGTTGAGGTCGAGGAGGAGGTGTGACGGGGGATCAAACCGGTGCCCAAGGTGCCGTCTGAGGGGGTGCCAAGCTCTCAACCTGCCCCCGAGGGCTCTTCGGCTGGAGGGGCAAGCACTCTGACCCTCAAAGCGAGCAGGAGGGAAAGGGACCATCGTCGGGTCCCATTCAAACTGGGATCGGAGAGCTCTCTGCTCTGGAATCATGCATTAGTGGAGCGCATGATGGATTTCTCAATCCAATCATGCAACCGGCAGGAGATGGCTGGACAGCAGCTGGGGGATGCGATTAGCAGCATCTTTTCCTAGCTCTTCAAGATAAGTGACTTCGCCTTCTTGACCCTCCCTTTTTTTTTTATTTTTTACATTGGTAGCTGATATCTTGTATGATGCAGATCGGTGCAAAGGTCCTCCTGATTAGGGACTGCTGTCGGAACTGGCTGAACAATGATCAGTAGCAGGCAGTGGAGGTCGAGTCTCTGAGAGCCGAGCTGAAGGAGAAGACCAATGCTAACATGGAGCTTCACCTGAAGATCAAGGATCTCGAGAAGCAGCTCGTCGATGCCGAGGGGCACACGAAGGAGCTCCAGGAAAGCCTTGACCAGGAATGAGGCCGATCAAGGAGCAAGGCCGAGGAGCTCACGACCATCGAGAAGAGGCTAACTTCATTCAACGCCAAGGTAGACCGGTAGAAGGGGATCGCTCAGTCCCTTCAGACCGACCTGGCAGTGACAAAGAAGAAGCTGGCTGTGGCTGAGAAGGAGGCAGTGGAGGTGGCCAAGTCAGCGGAGGTGGCAAGGGAACAAGTCACCAAGGCGAAGAAGGAGGCGGAAGAGGCCGTGGCAAGGTACAGGGCCTCGAAGGAGTTCATCATTGAGTTCTATGAAACGGCGCTGGACTCCTTCTACAAAGGCTTTATGTACCTGCGCAACTGAGTTGAGGGGTTCATCCCTGATGAGGGCCATAGCCCCCTCAGGTATCCCCAAGCTTCGAACGTGGAGCTGGGCATGGATTCGGGTGCTGTAGAGGGGTCAGTCGCCATCCCCGAACCTTCCCTGCCGGTGGTGGTCACCGAGGTTGGAGCTGCGCAGCCCGAGAGCCCGGAGGATGAAGCTTTACAGCCGCATAGCCCTGCCAACAGGGCTGCCAGAGTAGAGTAGATTCCTGCTTTTTCTTTCTTCATTTTGTCTTTGACCTGGGTCACCCGGCATGTCGAGGACCTGAGGATACTTGTAAATGAACAACGAGTTTTCAATTGAATGGAATTTCTCAACTGTTTTGACTTGAGCACCCCTTACCTCTTTCCTCTTTTCTTCTCTCCCTTTTTTCTTTTCTCTCTTTCTCTCTCTTTTTTTTTTAAAGGATTGCAATGAGATTAGAGAGGAGGGTTTCACTTTGTCTGAGGGTTGGTCTTTTAGGCTTCAGCACCAGGGAGCTGAGCTCCAAGCTTGAATACCTCGGTGATGGGCTCGAAGAGTTGGTGGCCAGAGAGCTTGGCTCCGAGCTTTGATGGCCTGAGAGATTGGCTCAGGGCTTTGATGTCTTGGAGCTGGGCTCAAAGACTTGGTGGCCGGAGAGCTTGGCTCCGAGCTTTGATGGCTTAAGAGCTTGGCTTAGGGCTTTGATGTCTTGGAGCTGGGCTCGAAGACTTGGTGGCCGAAGAGCTTGGCTCCAGGCTTTAATGGCTTGAGAGCTTGGCTCAGGGCTTTGATGTCTTGGAGCTGGGCTCGAAGACTTGGTGGCCGAAGAGCTTGGCTCCGGGCTTTGATGGCCTGAGAGCTTGGCTCAGGGCTTTGATGTCTCGGAGCTGGGCTCGAAGACTTGGTGGCCGGAGAGCTGGGCTCCGAACTTTGATGTCTTAGAGCTGGGCTCGAAGACTTGGTGGCCGAAGAGCTGGGCTCCAGGCTTTGATGTCTCAAAGCTGGGCTTGAAGATTTGGTGGCCAGAGAGCTGGACTCTGGGCTTTGGTGTCTCGAAGCTAGGCTCGAAGACTTGGTAGCCGGAGAGCTGGGCTCCGGGCTTTGATGTCTTTGAGCTGGGCTCGAAGACTTGGTGGCCGGAGAGCTGGGCTCCGGGCTTTGATGGCCTAAGAGCTTGTCTCAGGGCTTTGATGTCTTGGAGCTGGGCTCAAAGATTTGGTGGCCAGAGAGCTGGGCTTCGGGCTTTGATGTCTTGAAGCTGGGCTCGAAGACTTGGTGGCCGGAGAGCTGGGCTCCGGGCTTTGATGGCCTAAGAGCTTGGCTCAGGGCTTTGATGTCTCGGAGCTGGGCTTAAAGACTTGGTGGCCAGAGAGCTGGGCTTCAAGCTTTGATGTCTCGGAGCTAGGCTCGAAGACTTGGTGGCCAAAGAGCTAGGCTCCGGGCTTTGATGTCTTGGAGTTGGGCTCGAAGACTTGGTGGCCAGAGAGCTGGGCTCCAGGCCTTGAGCGCCAGACCTTGGGTCGAGCGATGGTTCTCCTGCAAGGCAAAAGTGTTCGCATAAGGAGAATCTTAATGATTAGCGAGTAAGGACCTTACGCTATTGACACCGGAGAGCTGGGCTCTGGGCTCGGATGTGCTGGAGAGCTGGGCTCCGGGCTCGGACGTGCTGGAGAGCTGGGCTCCGGGCTTGAATGTGCTAGACCTCGGGCCAGATAGTGATATTCTTGCAAGGCAAAGAGCCATTTGCGCAAAAGGAAATTTTCATTATTATTGGAAGATGGCCTTACACTACTGATAATATCTTCTCAGGTTGCAGGATTCCATGTCTGAGGGAATCTGGTGCCATCCAGATCCTCAAGGTAGTAGGCCCCATGCGAGAGGGCTTCAACTACCTTGTAGGGGCCCTCCCAGTTCGATGAGAGTTTGTCGCACTCCTGGGATTGAGATGCTTCGGCTCAACACACACCAGGTCACCGGGTCTGAAGACTTTTGGCCTTATCTGCACGTTATAGTATCGGGCCACTCATTGTCGGTACATCGCCATTCAAAGTTGAGCTTTGTCCCTCATTTCTTCGAGGAGGTCCAGGTTGAGCAGAAGGTGCGCCGAGTTCTGCGCTTTGTCATATTGCTGCACCTGCCGTGTGGGCACGCCGAGCTCAACCGGGATGACCGCCTCGGTGCCGAAAACAAGGTTGAAGGGCATTTCACACGTTGCCGTCCTTGGCATTGTGTGGTAGGCCCACATAACACTCGGAAGTTCTTCTGTCCATCTTTTCTTGGCTTGGTCCAGTCTGGTTCTGAGTCCTTAGAGGATGGTCCGGTTAGTCACCTCAGCCTCCTCGTTTGTTTAGGGATGAGCTACCGAGGTGAAGCGATGCTGGATGCCATGCTCAGTGCAGAACCCTTCGAACTCCCGGTTGTCAAACTGCCATCCATTGTCAGTGATAATGCAGTGGGGTAGCCCGAAGTGGTAGATAATTGACTTCTAGAAGAATTGGCAGACATTGGCTTCAGTGATCCGAGCTAGTAGCTCTGCTTCGACCCACTTAGTGAAGTAGTTAATCGCCGCCTGCAGGAATCTTCGTTGACCCGGTGCAGGGGAAAATGGTCCTAGGATGTCCATTCCCCACTAGGCAAAAGGCCAAGGGGATGAGAGCTGGGAGATCGGCGTCGCCGGTTGTTGCTGTATATGGGCATGGGGCTAGCACTTGTTAAATCTCCTGACGAAGTTGGCGGCGTCCTCCCTCATGGTCTCCCAGAAGTATCCCTAATAGAGAGCCTTGTATGCCAGTGTCCTTCCTCCCACATGGTTCCCACAGAGGCCTTCATGTATCTCTTGGAGTACGAAGGCTGCCTCCGTGGGCCTGAGGCACTTCAGGAGTGGGTAGGAATGAGATCGGCGGTAGAGTTGGCCTTCCATCAAAACAAATTGGGAGGCCTTCTTATTGATGAGGCCAGCATCCACGCGGTCCTCCGGCAAGGTGCCATCAGTGATGTACCTGAGTACCTGTCCATCCAGCTCGGCTCGGGGGTGACTTGTTGCACCTCCTCTGGACCTTCATAGCTTGGATTTTTGAGGTACTCGATGTAGGCGCGCCCCAGCATCAAGTCCGGTAGGGTTGCGAGCCCTGACAACGCATCTGCACGAGCATTCTCCCCATAGGGGATGTGGAAGATGCTGAAGCGTCGGAAGCCTGTCATGCTCGAGCAGACTCATTCCATGTACCTCATCATCTGGGGGTCTCTGGCCTCATATTCTCCAGAGACTTGTCTAGCACCCAGTTAGGAGTCGGTAAAGACTTTCAAGCTCTATACGCCCAGCTCACAGGAGACCTTCAATCCCACGAGGAGCACCTCATACTCTGCCTGGTTGTTTGTTGCGGCGAACTTGAAACGAAGAGCACACTCTGTCACAACCCCGTCGCTATTGGCGAGGATGAGGCCTACTCTGCTTCCACTGGAGTTGGACACGCCATCCATGTGGAGAATCCAGGGCTCCTCCTCTGGTTCGTGCTCAGCTTGGCGCTCCGCCGTTGTCTGCTTTGGCTCCTCGACGAGTCCTGTACATTCGACCATGAAGTCGGCTAGGACTTGGGCCTTCTGTGATGACCTCGACCGATATGCTATGTCGAACTCGCTCAGGAGCAGGGACCATTTGGCCAGTCTTTCGGAGATCTCGGGGTGGTTAAGTATGGTCCACAGTGACTGATCTGTCACGACCATGATAGGGTATGCTTGGAAGTAGGGCCTGAGGTGCTTAGCAGACATTATTAGAGCAAAAATGGGTTTCTCAGAGTGGGTATACCTAATCTCTGCATCGAGAGGATTTTGCTGGTATAGTATACCGGCTTCTGGGATCCGTCCTTGTCTACACGGATGAGGACCGAGCTAACGGCTCAAGGTGTGACCGTTAGGTAGAGCAGGAGCTCCTCTCCTTCCTTTGGTCAGGAGAGCAATGGAGGAGAGGCCAGGAATTCCTTCAATCCCTCGAAGGCCATCCTGCACTCCTCCATCCAAGTGAAGTCGTGCATCTTGCATAGCGCCTTGAAAAAGGAAGGCAGCGATTGGCCGATCTCGAGATGAACCAGCTCAGAGCCATGATCTACCCCGTCAAGTGCTGGACCTGCTTCTTAGATGTTGGGTGCTCTATGTCGACGATCGCTTGGACCTTCTTCGGGTTCGCTTCGATGCCCCTCTGGGTGACCATGAAGCTGAGAAATTTTCCTGCCGCCACTCCAAAGGCGCACTTCGCCGGATTCAGCTTCATCTGATACCTTTGAAGGTTGTGGAAGGCTTCGACGAGGTCGGCGATGTGGTCCGAGATCGGCCTGCTCATGACCAGCATGTCATCCACATACACTTGTTTGTTTCGGCCAATTTGGTCTTTGAAGATCCTGTTGACTAGACGTTGGTACGTGGCCCCAGCATTCTTCAGACCAAAGGGCATCATCCTGTAATAGTATGTCCCTTGGTCGATGATGAAGGTGGTGTGCTCCTCGTCCTCTGGGTGCATCTGGATCTAATTATGTCTGGAGAATGCATCTATGAAGGAGAGGAGTCGGTGTCTTGAGGTGGTGTCCACCAGTTGGTCGATCTTTGGCAGGGAGAAGCTATCCTTCGAGCATGCCTTGTTGAGGTCAGTGTAGTCTACACAGATCCTCCACTTGTCGTTGCTCTTCTTCACCATTACCACATTCGCCAGCCAGCTGGGATATTGCACTTCTCGAATGAAACCAATGGTGAGGAGTTTGTCTACTTCTTCGTTGATGGTTGCCTGCCTCTCCGGGGCAAAGCTTCTCTTCTTTTGCCAAACTGGTCGGTGTTTTAGGTCAATGCTCAACTTGTGAGTGATGATGTCAGGGGGGATACCTATCATGTCCGCTGTTGTCCAGGTGAACACATCTGCATTCGCCCGCAGGAACTCCAACAGGTGGGTCCTCTCCTCATCCTGTAGCTAGGCCCCAATCTGCACCATCTTCGCTTGGTCGGCGTCCAGAGGATAAGATAGTAGGTGCTCGACCGGGCCTCCCCTAGGGTCCTGAGCCCTTTGGTCAAGATCGTCCACCCTAGGGTCATCCTCAGGGACCTTGGCCCCAGGAAGAGTTTGAAAACAGTGTTGCACCGGTTGGGGTGCTCCCCTCATCTCCCCGATGCCATAAGGAGTTGGGAACTTTACAAGTAGCCTCTTGGTGGAGACGACGGTGTCGAGCAGGTTGAGTCCAGGTCAACCAAGGATCGCGTTGTAGACTGAAGGGAGACTGATAACCATGAAAGTCATCATAACGGTACTCTGTCGAGATGGGGTCCCGGTAGTAATCGGGAGAGTAATTTCTCCTTCGACCCTTACAGAATCACCTATGAAACTAACAAGGGGGTGTGCACAGGTCTGAGCTGAGTAGGAGAAAGATTCATCCTGGAGAAAGAATCGTAGAAAAGCACATATATGGAGCTTCCACTATCAACCGTGATGTATTTTACAAGATATTTTACGATCATCATCTCGACGACCACGGTATCATTATTTACATTTTTTTTCCTATTTTCTCCTTCCTTCATAAAAAAGAGTACATTTTCAGAATTCTCTGCCCCCCGGGCCTTCTTGGATGCACACTCAGCTCCCCAGCATATCATACCCACCGGCTTCTCGGTAGGGTGGTTGTCAACTGCTGGGACTGGTGGGAGAGCAACGAGCGCTTGGGGTTCTGCTTGAGGCCTACCCATCATGTACCATCCGAGGTAGCCCCTCTTGATGAGCTCCTCAATCTCCTTCTTGAGGTTGCGGCATTCCTTGGTGTCGTGGTCGTGGTCGCAGTGGTAGCGACAATACTTGGTTTTGTCATGGCCAATGGATGATCTCATCGGAGGTGGGCACTTCAGGTAGGGCTCACCTTCAATTTCTATGAGAATCTTGGTCTTTGGGATGAGGAGAGGGGTGTACCTCTCTTCGGGAATAGGAGCGCCTCTCGGTCTTAGCCCCTGCCGGAAGCTCGGAGCTGGGGGTCCCAGCTTTCGCATCCCGGAAGTCTTGGCGGGAGTTGGTTTATTCTGTGGCTTCCTGTCGAGCTCCCATCTCGTACGATCCGCCTCCTCAGTGCGGATGTACTTCTGAGCTCGGAGGAGGAGCTCGGAGTAAGTCTTGGGGATTTCTTGTCGAGCGAGTAGGTCAGGCGGGAGGTCCTGAGCCCTCGCTTCATCACCAATATAGCAACTAGCTCATCAAGGTTGTAGATCTCCAATGCGGCAGCCTTGAAATGGGCCACGTAGTCCCGCAGGGGCTCGCGATCCTACTGCCTGATGGAGAAGAGGCTATCCACCTCTCGTGGCATCTTCTGACAAGCATCGAAGTGGGCCATGAAATTCTACCCTAGCTGAGCAAAAGAGCCGATACTCTCTGGCTCGAGGCTGGTGAACCACACCCGGGCTGCCTTCCAGAGAGTAGCAGGGAAGGCGATACAGAGGAGGGCATCGGTTGCCCCCTAAACCCTCATGAGGGCTTTGTAGCTCTCTAGGTGATCCAGGGGCCGGTGGTCCCAACGTAGGAATCCACCTATGGCATACGGAACTGATCCGGGATCGGCTCCTCTTGGACTTCTCGGGAGGATGGGGGACATGCATCATAGCCAGCTGGCTCGCTTGTGGAGCCCTGTAGATTGGCAAACCGGTGGGATAACTCCACCAGCTTATGGTCATGCTCTTCTAGGTGCTTCTCCGCCATACGCTTGATGGCTTTGTCAGTAGACCCCTCCACCGAAGGAGACGGAGAAGGTGACATGAGTGCATGGTGTCCATGATGGGGGGTCTTGCTCTTTCTGCCTTGGCAGGGCTTGGACATCACCCGCTCAAGGTTTGGTGAGCGGCTCTCCTTGTCAGCAAATCCAGCTCGTTGTCTTTTCATCGGAGTCTGGTGATTACCCCGGTTGTTGGTGATGGCCCGTGGCTACGAAGTCCTTCCTTGGAAGGAATGCAGGCTATCGCGGGGTGCGATGACATGAGCCACGAGAGTCCCTGGTTGCTGGTGGGTAGCCAAGGACCGGTGCTGGTGCTGAAGCTGGCGCACTGCAAGGATCTACACCTGCTGGGTGAGTGCAGCCAACTGAGATTCTGTCGGAGGTGTTTAAGCTAGAGCGGGTGGTTCCACTTCTGGGTTGTACGGGTTCCCTCAGGAAGGGGAGTCTCCTGCACGACTGGTGGAGACCTCTCTCGCTCACGTCATCACCATCCTCCCGGTGGGCTGCTTGCAAGGGGCTTAAGCTGGATCAAAGATCATCCTGCTATCCCCCTACCTGGCGTGCCAATCTGTTGCCACCAGGATCGTCGTGGCCCATAGCTGCTATCGGTGTCAGATCATCCTTCTGGTCTTTTGGGCTGCCCTATTCTTCTGGACCAGCAAAAATAGGGTTAGCGACCCGGGCCGGGGATTCTGGCGGGGGCACTTCGATGGTCAAGTCAGTGACGATCCAGGGGAACAGATCCTCCTGGTCGAGCCCCTCTTGATGGACTCCATGCTAAGAGGAGTGAATAGTGTGAGAGTGGAGTGCAAGTGTGCCGGGAGGATGGTGGCCAAGCCAGAGGGATTGTCTGTGTGGCCTCTTCTCCCTCACTTGCTTGAGTTTGGTTTGTTTGAGTTGAGTTTGCTCGAGTTACCTCCCCATTGGAGGTGCTGATGGTTCTTTTAAGCCTTGATGATTGTTGGACACCTACCTCGGGATCTTCCCTGTGCTGGCAGGCACGTGCGACGGTGTCCCATGCCATGGACTGGATGTCTTTCTCGATTTGCAATAGGAGAACCTGCCATGAGCTCTGACATTCCTTCCGGTCGCTCCATTCCGAGAAACTTTGCAGTGCCTCGATCGGGGGGCCACCGCCCCTGAGATCTGAATCTCCTGGTTGACTTCCTGTTCTGGGTGGTTCAGACGGTTGGTGAAGAGCGTGGTACCTCAATCATAGAGCTTCTCCCTCTTCTGGTGTAAGTGCTAGTCACGGTTAGTTATTGCGGCCTGGTGGGCGCCTCTTTATGACCCTCGAGTGGCTCGCTGGCATCCAGGGATGACGGTGTCGTTCCTTCGCTTGCTGATGTTTTCGCCCGAGCTGGAGGCCGAGCTGGAGAGGCAGGGTTGGACTCCGAGGGGCTCGGCCATAAAGTGGCTCCACTTAGCGGAGGAGAGCTGAGCTCGACTCTGGACCAAAGGAGCTCGACTTCGGGCAAGCTCGACCTGACGGAGGAGGGTAGGGCACGGCTCCAGCCCAGAGGACTTGACCTCGGAGGGGCTCCGTGTGGCAGAGGAGGGCCGAGCTCGACTCTAGATCATGGGGCTCGACCTCGAGGGACTTGCTCTTGGGGTGCCACTCTGCTCCGGCCTAAGTGTCCCGGTGGCCCGGAGTTCTGATGGAGCTCAGCCCGGCAAAGGAGTCTGAGTAGAGTATCCAACATGGCAGCCTTCTCTGACGTGGGTCTGATAGGTGCTCCACTTCAGCGATCCTACCACATCACCCCCCAACTTAAAAGCAAACATTGTCCCTAATGTTTGAAGACAATAAAGCAAGCTAATACAGAAGAAAGGAAAAAAGATTATTGATACTCCCCTAGTTGCAAGACTCAATTGGAGATAGGTAATATGTGATCGTGGTGGGGACACCAAAGGCACCAGAATAAGATAGAGGCTTTTCAACCCTCTATGAATTGATCAATAATTTATGAGTCCATCTGTAATAAGGGCTTAGCATATCTGAGACCATTTTAGTTGTTATTTGAGTATTTTGAGTTTCAGTTCTGTACTAGTCAGCTTATGTTGAGCTAGTTCAGTCCAGTGTTAGTCAGCTCATGTCGAGCTAATTTTATTTTTTTGAGTCCTATTCAACCATATTGAAGACTCAAGACCCATCATACAAGTGAAGACCAAGTCCAACCAGATTGAAGACATGGAAGTATAGTCCAAGTCCAACCCAGCTTGAAGATTTGAAGACCTCAGGAGAAAAAATTCAGAAAACCCTGATTCCTTGCAGATGCCCTCCAGATGCCCAGATTCCCTTCCAGATGCCAAAATATATTCATATATCAAGGCATCCATGATTTTAGAGGTCCATCTGCATCCTAGCCCAAAGAAATCAAGCCCAGGCGCCAAGCCCAAGCCCCTAAGAAGCAAGATACCAAAGAATATTCCTACTATCTGGCTACCAGGCCACCCCAGCTTCCAGAGGCCCAAACCCATGCGCCTGAGCCCCTTTGGGCCGGCCTCTTGCTGCTCCTAGAAGCCCAACACACACCCCTAGGTGTCCTTGGAGTGTTGGCCAAGTCAAGAGAATTTTTAGGGATTTTTCTACCTAATGTTTCCTTATTTTCTAGCTAGGGTTTGAGAGGGAAAATGATTTTTATGTAAAGACTTATGTGCCCTTACTTGGAGCCCAAGGTTAAGGGTCTATTTAAGGGACCCTAGCCTCTTGTACGAAACATAATTTTTTATATGAATTAAAACCTTGAGTTCTTCTATTGAGTTGTGTGATACCCTGCTGTGTGCATAAAGGGGTTTGTGAGAATTTTTCTTCCCAGTGTTGCAATCATCTTCCTACTGCCAACAAGCCTCTCAGATCCCTGGATGCCCACTCCAAAAGAAGCCTTCCCTTGCTGTTTTCCCTTTGTTTTCTTGTTCCTTTGTGAGTTTTCTAACCCCTGACAGGTCATTTGTAGGTTCCTGAGTTCCTACGAATCTAACGACTCCAGCCAAGCCTCAATCGGACCACCGAGCAGAAAGCTGGGTATCCGCGGGTCATTGGCTTGGTTTTCCACGCCGCATCCATCGAGGAATGAAAGACCCCTTCACTGCGATCTTCACAGACATTGTCAGGTACACCCCTCTACCTTTAGTAGTTTTATTATAGGAGAACTTGCCCTAACCGAGGCTTCTCAGCCCCAGCGGTCCTTCTTTGCTACTTTTCAAGGTCCTAATCTGCATGCTGATCTTCAAAAATTCATACAAAATTCCCTACAAATAATTTTAATCTAAAATTTGGGAATTAATAACCTAACTCAACATGTAAAACACAAAAATAATTGCATGCATATTAGTCCCCATCATTTGGTATCAGAGCTTAGTTAGGGCTTATTTTCTGCAATTCTTCAGTCCATATATACTCTGTTATTTTAATTATTTCTCCCTGATAAAAACTCCAAAAATCCTGAAATTTATTTTGCTAGATTTAGAATAATTCACAATAATTTTAAAAAATTTTTGCAGATTTTATTATGGCCTATGAATTTTTTTCAAGCCGAAATATAGCCTGCAAATTTTCGGCTCTATTTTTTTTCAGCAAGACAAGTTTGGAAGTTTTAAGGTTTTGTTTAGCATTTTTGCATATCTTTTAATTTAGTATATTTCCTGCATATTAGGCCATAATTTTCAAGTTTTCTTCTATTTAAGAAAATACCAAAATAATAAAAAAAAATTATATATTCTCCAAAAATATCAAAAAAACATTTAAACCCTAATTTGCATCCTCATCTGCCTGCCATCATTGCATAATCTACTTTTAAGGGCACTCTTGCTATATCAGATGGGGGGAGGATTTGATCACCTCTCCTTAGCCCAAAACCACACCCCTTGCATTCAGTCCTAAGCCTTAACCTAAAATTAACTAGACTTAATTTGCCATAGAGGGCTAGGGACACCAACTGGTCGGGTCCAGACTATGTGTCAGATCATTGTGTCAAGCTAACCCGTGTGTGCTTTGTGCTCAGTGTCTAGAACGGTGGTTTAGGGATTCAATCCCGAAGGGCTTGTGTGCTGGTCCGCCTACCTGGCCAATCTCTGATTGGTGTCTAGGATTGGCAATCAGGGACCTAACACTCTCCTTACACCTACCTGGCTGAGTACAGGGTTACTATAGGCTAGTTTGCCACCCTGATTGAGCATCAGTTTTGGACTCTAGGTCTAGTCAGCTATAGTTGGTTTGATCAAGTCTTGCATGAGCACTAGATCAGGAGTTCATATCACCCACCTCCTTCACAAATGTCTGAACCCATGGAAAATTTGCAAGCCCAAATGAAAGCCCTAGCTGATCAAAGGCCCAGATGGCTACCCAGATGACCCAGTTAACTCAGTCTCGTATTCAAACCAATGATAGAATTGACCATCTTGCCAATAGGTTTGATCAGTTAAAAGTCCGGGTAGGGACCCCAGGAAAAACCCATGGGTCATAGTCTGAGCTAGATCCTGATTCCCCTCAACCTAGGAGAGCCCCTCATCCTGACCCATACTATAACCCTCAACCTAGGAGAACCCCAAACCCTGACCCATACCAAGAGGTCAAACCTAGGAGAGCCCCTCAGCTTGACCCATACTATAATACTGAACCTAGAAGAACCCCTTACCATGACCCTTATTATGATACTGAACCTAGAAGAACCCCTTACCATGACCCTTATTATGATACTGAACCCAGGAGAACCCAATACTCTGACCCATATAGGGAGTCCAATCCTAGGAGAACCATACTCTGACCCATATAGGGAGTCCAATCCTAGGAGAACCAATACTCTGACCCATATAGGGAGTCCAATCCTAGGAGAACCCAATACTCTGACCCATATAGGGAGCCCAACCCTAGGAGAACCTAATATTCTGACCCATATAGGGAGTCCAACCTTAGGAGGACCCCATACCATGATCCATCCTTAGAACCTGACCATAGAGCTGACCTAAAATCCTATGACCCCAGATCCTATAATCCCCTGACCCATAGATCTGCACCCTTGTCCTATGAGCCTAGGGAGCCCAGAACCCCTAGGTATCAATCTAGTACTAGTCATGCTTCCCCTAGTCAACTTGAATCCCATAGGATTAGTACCCCTAAATATGAGCCCAGTAGTAAGCCACTACCCCTTAGGCAACCTGAACCTACTAGGACTAGTGTCCATAATCAGAAACTAGGACCTAGCCAATTTTTTCCTAGCCAACCTTCTCCAACCATTCCTGAGATTGACAAGGCTTACATTAACGCAGAAGTGTATGAAGCTGATGCAAGCCTAGTGGATGAGTATGAAGGAGAAGAGGAGACACCTTTAGTAGACCTAGAATTAGCTGACCCAGTAGATACCCAGGTAGAAACTAACCCAGAGCTAGTTGACCTTGACCACATCCAACCTAAAGCTATAGTAGAAGAACAATTAGAAGAAGAGAACCTAGGTACTGCTGCTAGAGCCTTACCTGAGGAAACCATAGAGAAGAGCCAAATTATAGAGTCTAGTCCTAAATACAAGAACCTGAAGAATTTATTAAGGACCTGATCTCTTTGAATAAGTACCCTTAGGATGAGCCTCCTCCTATAGTTCCCATTAAGGACCTCTTCCCTGAGATTAGTAACCCATCCTTCCATTATGTAAACCCTGTAGTTATAGCTCAACCTCGTAAGGTTAACCTCATTAGTATGGGATTAGTTTTTTACATCCCATCTTTTATCCTACTTTATCCAACTAAACCTTTTTCTCCACCCCTACCAGACTAATTCTGAACCCACTTCCTATTTCCTACCCTTTCTTGAGTCTTCTCATGTGTCTAGAACT
Organism: Areca catechu; assembly: GCA_021397845.1. NCBI lineage: Eukaryota > Viridiplantae > Streptophyta > Magnoliopsida > Arecales > Arecaceae > Areca > Areca catechu. The sequence goes on along the minus strand of CM038046.1, from coordinate 49,750,899 downwards.
ATTAGGTTACATTTTGTTGAGGTTACTAGGTTGCAAGGATCCATAGAGCCCATCCCATTTGCTACCTACTTTTGGCAGACCCTTTGGCACCTATTAGGAGTTACTAGCAAATTTTCTTCTACATGTCACCCATCAACCCGACTCATGCTCCCATGCCCAAGTGGTAGTTAAGACCTAATAAATCTCTTTAGTCGAGTCTGTTAGGTGTAGGTTTGAGTCCTTTGAATCATTTGTTAGGAGTCTGCATGTGCCCAGCATGTTCACCACGTACACTAATTTTAAACAAACTGGCTAATTTCCGAAGATGGACCAAAGAATTGATGTAGTGGATTCTATCTTGGTTAGGCTTAGACCTAAAAGAAGCTTCATGCTCGCAGAGCCGGACCTTTTAATGTGATAGAGAAGGTTGGATCAAATGCCTAGGTGTTAGACTTGCCTTCGAATTTGGGCATTAGTTCTACCTTCAATATTATAGACCTGGTTGAGTATAGGAAACCGGCAGCAATACCTAGTGAGGCCATTGGACCTGTTCTTTTTCATTGTGAGTGATCCTAACCCAGAGTGTCCACTAACAAATTGGCCTGAGAGAGGAGAACAGATCGAGCGTATCCTGGACGATCAAGCCATCACGACCCGGGGCCGTGACTATCAACGCTTCCTGGTCCGATGGCAAGGCCGGCCAGAGTTGGATGATTTGTGGATTTCTCGAGAGGACTTGCAGCACCTCAACCTAGACCTCCTCGAGAGATATGTGAGCCAGCTTGATCTTCACTCGACAGGTTCGAGTTCCTCCCACCCCGGGAGAATTTGTGGGGACACCAAAGGCACCAGAATAAGATAGAGGCTTTTCAACCCTCTATGAATTGATCAATATTTATGAGTCCATCTGTAATAAGGGCTTAGCCTATCTGAGTCCATTTTAGTTGTTATTTGAGTATTTTGAGTTTCAGTTCTGTACTAGTCAGCTCATGTTGAGCTAGTTCAGTCTAGTGTTAGTTAGCTCATGTCGAGCTAATTTTATTTTTTTGAATCCTATTCAACCATATAGAAGACTCAAGACCACATCATACAAGTGAAGACCAAGTCCAACCAGATTGAAGACATGGAAGTATAGTCCAAGTCCAACCCAGCTTGAAGATTTGAAGACCCCAAGAGGAAAATTCAGAAAACCCTGATTCCTTGCAGATGCCCTCCAAATGCCCAGATTCCCTTCCAGATGCCAAAATATATTCATATATCAAGGCATCCATGATTTTAGAGGTCCATCTGCATCCTAGCCCAAAGAAATCAAGCCCAGGCGCCAAGCCCAAGCCCCTAAGAAGCAAGATACCAGAGAATATTCCTGCTATCTGGCTACCAGACCACCCCAGCTTCCAGAGGCCCAAACCCATGCGCCCGAGCCCCTTTGGGCCGGCCTCTTGCTGCTCCTAGAAGCCCAACACGCCCCCTAGGTGTCCTTGGAGTGTTGGCCAAGTCAAGAGAATTTTTAGGGATTTTTTCTACCTAATGTTTTCTTATTTTCTAGCTAGGGTTTGAGAGGGAAAAGATTCTTATATAAAGACTTATGTGCCCTTACTTGGAGCCCAAGGTTAAGGGTCTATTTAAGGGACCCTAGCCTCTTGTATGAAACCTAATTTTTGATATGAATTAAAACCTTGAGTTCTTCTATTAAGTTGTGTGATACCCTGCTGTGTGCAAAAAGGGGTTTGTGAGAGTTTTTCTTCCCAGTGCTGCAATCATCTTCCTACTGCCAACAAGCCTCTCAGATCCCTGGACGCCCACTCCAAAAGAAGCCTTCCCTTGCTGTTTTCTCATTGTTTTCTTGTTCCTTTGTGAGTTTTCTAACCCCTGAAAGGTCATTTGCATGTCCCTGAGTTCCTACGAATCCAACGACTCCAGCCATGCCTCAATCGGACCACCGAGCAGAAAGCCGGGTATCCGCGGGTCATTGGCTCGGTTTTCCAGGCCGCATCCATTGAGGAACGAGAGACCCCTTCGCTGCGATCTTCACAGACGTTGTCAGGTACACCCCTCTACCTCCAGTAGTTTTATTGTAGGAGAACTTGCCCTAACCGAGGCTTCTCAGCCCCGGCGATCCTTCTTTGCTACTTTTCTAGATCCTAATCTGCATGCTGATCTTCAAAATTCATACAAAATTCCCTACAAATAATTTTGATCTGAAATTCGGGAATTAATCACCTAACTCAACATGTAAAACATACAAAAAGAATTACATGCATATTAGTCCCCCATCAGATCGTGCCTCTGTTTGTTCACTCCATCCTCGTATGTTTCAGTTGCACCTTTAATCACCCAACTTAAATGGCAGCCACATCTAACAAGGAAACAAACAAAATCAATGGATTGAAGTAAAAAAAACATAAACCAAACTAAAGCAAAAAGGGAAAGATTGTTGGGTTGCCTCCTAACCAGTGCTATATTTAGATTGTCCTCTCTTTATGGGTCTCTCATCATAATAATAGCTTTGAAAGATTCCAAGCTACCACTAACATATGGTTTCAGTCTCTGCCCATTTATCTTGAAAGTGACACCTTTTTGATCCTTTACCTCCACTGCACCATATGGAAAAACTTGTGTCATAGTATATGGTCCATACTATTTAGATCGAAGCTTACCTGGAAATAGCTTTAGTCTGGAATTAAAGAGAAAAATCTATTGTCCCACCTCATACTCCTTTTTCATGATGTGTTTATCATGCCATCTCTTGGTTTGTTCTTTATAGATCTTGGCATTCTCGTAAGCTTGCTCTTTAAACTCATCCATCTCATTCAGTTGCAATGCGCTTTTCTCACCTGCAGCAGTTAAATCAAAATTTAAGTATTTAATGGCCCAATAAGCTCTATGCTCTAACTCTACAAGCAAATGGCAAGCTTTTCCAAACACTAATCTATATGGGGACATTCCAATTGGTGTTTTAAAGATGTTCTATAAGCCCACAATGCATCATCAAGTTTTTCTGCCCAATCTCTCCTATGCAAACTAACAGTTTTTTCTAAAATTCATTTTAGCTCATGGTTAGACACCTCTACTTGTCCGTTAGTTTGTAAAATGATAGACTGTAGCAATTTTGTGAATTACCCCATATTTTTTTAATAAGTTATCAATTTGTTTATTAAAAAAATGGGTTCCCTCATCACTAATCAGAGCATGTGGTACACCAAACCTAGTAAAAATATTTTTTTTCAAAAATCTCATTACAAATTTGGCATCATTTTTCTACAAAGCTACAGCCTCAACCCATTTTGAGATATAGTCAACTGCCACTAAGATGTATTCTTTAGAAAAAGACTTTGGAAATGATCCCATTCCCCACACATCAAAGACTTCACACACAAGTATATTATTAAGAGGCATCTCATGTTTTTTAGAAATGTTACCTATGCGTTGACATCTATCACATGCAGTGACATACCTGTGTGCATCTCTAAACAAGGTTGGCCAAAAGAAACCTTATTGTAGGACCTTAGTAGCTATACAAATTGGTCCAAAGTGTCCTCTTATCTCTCTGTCATGACAGTGCTACAAGATATAGTACATCTCTTCCTCTGGTACACATCTCCTGATTATGCCATCTGCACATACCTTAAACAAAAGGTTCATCCCAAAGATAGTGTTTAGCATTAGCAAAAAAAAGTTTTTTTTGTTGGTAAGAAAGATCATGAGGTAATACTCTACAGGCAATAAAATTTGCAAGATCTGCATACCAAGGTTGAGTACTTACCTGCAGTACAAATAAATGTTTATCAGGAAAATACTCACCAATCTCATGTTCTTTACCATCCTCCATGAAATCTCCTTCTAGCCTCGACAGATGATCTACCACCACATTCTCTGCTCCAGATTTATCCCTTATTTCTATGTCAAACTCTTACAGCAGCAAAATCCACCTTATCAGCCTGGGCTTAGCATCCTGTTTAGTAAAAAGAAATCTCAAAGCACTATGATCAGTATAAACAATCACTTTTGACAAAATCAGGTAAGATCTGAATTTATCAAATGCAAATACTACAGCCAATAGTTCCTTTTCAGTTGTGGTATAATTCCTCTAAGTTGCAGTTAAGGTCCTATTGGCATAATATATTGGATGAAATTTCTTCTCTCCTCTATCCCAACATAGCCCCTACAGCTTTATCATTAGCATCACACATTAATTCAAAAGGTTGTCCCCATTTTGGAGCAACCACTATAGGAGCATGGACCAGCTTCTGTTTCAAATAATTAAAAGAAGATAAGCGGTCAGCAGTAAACATAAAAGGAGTATCTTTTATTAGCAAATTAGATAACGGACGTGCAGTTTTTGAAAAATCTTTGATGAATCTTCTGTAAAAGCCAGCATGTCCTAAAAAACTCCTAAATGCTCTCACTAATGTCAAGGGAAATAATTTTTCAATTACTTCCACCTTATCTCTATCTACTTCTATCCTTTTAGAGGATATCCTGTGGACTAAAACAATACCTTCTTATACCATGAAATGGCACTTTTTCCAATTCAACACTAAATTGGTTTCCTCATACCTCTGTAGTACTAAACTCAAGTTATGCAAGCATTCAACAAATGACACACCAAACACAAAAAAATTATCCATAAATATCTCTATGAAGTGCTCAATTATATCATGAAAGATGGCCATCATGCAATGTTGAAATATTGCCGATGCATTGCATAGCCCGAAAGGCATCCTAAGGTAGGCAAAGGTACCATAAGGACAAGTGAAGGTAGTCTTCTCTTTATCCTTAGGTGCTACAGGGACATGGTTATATCCTGAATATCCATCTAAGAAGCAGTAATATGCATGCCCTGCCAGTCTTTCTAACATTTGGTCAATGAAAGGTAAAGAAAAGTGATATTTCCTTGTAGCATCATTCAGCTTCCTATAATCAATGCAGACTCTCCATCCAGTTACTTTTCTAACAGGGATTAATTCATATTTTTTGTTTTCAAGCACCGTAAGACCCCCCTTTTTAGGAACTACTTGTACTGCTAACCCAATTACTATCTGAGATGGGGTAAATAATACCTATATCAAGCAATTTGATCTCCTCTGGTTTAACTACCTCTTTCATGGATGGGTTGAGTCTTCTTTGAGGTTGCACTGATGGTTTGAATTGCTCCTCCATGAGTATCTTGTGTGTGCATATTGTTGGGCTGATTCCATGTATATCTACTATTGTCCAACCAATGGCCCTTTTGTGAGCTCTAAGCACCCTCAATAGCTTCTCCTCCATCACATCTGTCAAAAGAAAAGAAATTATAACAGGTAAATGAGATGGAGGTAATAAAAATGCATATTTTAAATGTGAGGGAAGCTGTTTCAGTTCTAATTCTGGTGGTTGGTTAATGGATGGTATGAGGTAATTGATAGCTTTTCTCTCCAACTATTCAAATGGTCTCCTCTGTGTGTAAATTTATTTGCTATCCATAATTGCTGCATATTGGCTTTCTTCTTCGCTTCCTCCTTCATTGCTGTGAGTTGAAATTAAGGTGTGTTGCAATTCATCTTCAGTCATCATCTCTCCAATCTTCTCCTGCACAAGACAATCAATGCAATCAATCTGAAAACATGATGCTACATCTTGTGGCTTTTTCATAGCTTTAAAAATATTGAATGTTACTTATTCATTATAATTCTTAATATCAATTTTCCTTCGTGCACATCTATTAATTATTTACCTGTGTTAAGAAATGGTCATCCTAAAATGATAGGTATAATATGATCTTCTTCCATATCTAGGACTATAAAGTCAACTGGCAAGATAAATTTATCTATTTTGACCAAAACATCTTCTACTATTCCTCTGGGGTAGGTTATAGATTTATCTGCCAATTGCAATAATACCATAGTTGGCTTAGGCTCACCAAGTCCTAGTTTCTTAAATATTGTGAATGGCATTAAATTGATGCTAGCTCCTAAATCAATTAATGCATTAAAAGTGCAACTACCGATTAAGCAAGGTATATTAAAACTCCTGGATCCTTAAGCTTATGTGGTAGTTTATTCATCATAGGATGGTTGAACATTCTTCATTTAGTGCCACCGTCTCACAATCTTCCAGCTTCCTTTTGTTTGATAGGATCTCCTTGAAAAACTTGGCATAGCTGGGCATCTGAGAAATAACATCAACAAATGGAAGATTAATATGCAATTGTTTAAAATTTCTAAAAAGTTAGAAAATTGCTTATCCATTTTCTGCTGATGTTATCTCTGGGGAAAAAGCAGTCTTGGCTTATATGGAGCAACTGTAGGAGCTTTTGCTGGTGTGTCATCATTTTTATTCTTATCCCTCTCTCGATCAACAATCTCCTCTACATCAGGCTCTTTTTGTTGCACTTTTGGCTCCTTTATTTCTCTTCCACTTCGTAGGCTAATAGCTTGCACATGCTCCCTGTGATTCTTTTTTGTATTTCTTGGCAAAGTTCCAGGTCCTCTATTAGCCAACATGTCAGCTATCTGCCCAACTTGTGTCTCTAAATTTTTCAATGTTGCTTCATTTGCTTGGAATCTAGCCTCATTTTGTTGCATGTATTTCCACATAATATCTTCCAAGCCAGGCCTCTTCTCTTCTTAAGTCGGTTGTGTTGGTGGTGGTGGTGGGTGTTGCTGAAAACCAGGTGGTTGATATGGCCTCTGAAGTGATGGTGGATTCTGAATGTTCTGGCTTCTCCAAGATAAGTTGGGATGATTGCGAAGTCCTGGATTGTATGTATTGTCCATCTGGTTGTTCCTGAAATTACCAGACACATAATTAACATTTTCAGGTATTAAATTTGAAAAGTTATATTGTGGGCAGTTTTTGTATGTGTGAGGTCCTCCGCATAGCTCGCACTCCATCACTGTAGTTAATGCCTGTGGTTGAGATACTACTAGAGCTTCAATCTTTTTGTTCATTGCATCTAGCTGAGCTAAAAGTGTCGCCACAACATCCACTCCAAACACACCACTGGGTCTCCTGTGATTCTATCTTTCTGAGTTCCAATTCACATTGCTATCTGCCATATCTTCCAATAGGCTATAAGCTTCATGGCTGTACTTCTTTGAAAATGAACCACCTATAGCTGCATCTAAAACTGCTCTCGTAGAAGGAAGTAAGCCACGATAAAATGCATGTACTTGTTCCCATATTTTAAGACTATGGTGGGGACACTTTCTACATAATTCCTTAAACCTCTCCCATGCCTTACTAAAGCTCTTAGTCTCATACTGTGTAAATGTGGAGATGTCTAATCTAAGCTTTGCTATTTTGGAGAGGGGAAAATATTTGTTTAAGAACTTATCAGCTAAGTCATCCCATGTAGTTATGGATTCGGTTGGAAAAGAGTTTAACCAACTTTTTGCTCTATCTCTTAATGAAAATAGGAACAGCCTAAGTCTAATGGCATCTTCAGAAATCCCATTATGTTTAAAAGTGTCACATAACTCAAGAAATTGACTTAAATGCTCATGAGAGTCATCAGAAGGCAAACCTAAAAATTGGAGTGAGTTCTGGATCATTTGGATAAAGGTGGGCTTTATCTCAAAATTGTTCGCCTGAACTGGTGGCCTCCTAATGCTTGATTGTGCTCCCGTGACTCTAGGCCTGATGTACTCAAACAAAGGTCTGTCTCCATGTAGATTTTGCACCTCCTCATTGGGTATGTGTGGGAGATTCTGAGAATTATGTTCACCAACATCTTCATGGTTATGCTGTTGATATCTACCAAATATGTCCTTAACTCTTCCAGTAGTTGTCTGAGTCCACGTCGTCTTTCCCTAAGCATTCTTTCTATTTCAGGATCAAAGTCTTCCAAAATGTCTGCAGTTCTCCGGGATATAAAAGTGAATAACACAATAAAAAAATCTAAATAATTAGTAGATAAGAATTTGAATGTTGTCCATTGCTGATCCCCGGCAACGGCGCCAAAGGCTTAACATGTGTTCGGCAAGTGTACCGGTCATGAAAGTAATATAAGGTAGTAACCCAATGTCATCCTCTAGGATCAGAGACAATCACCCAAATTATAATACCAACTTATATTGTTTAGACAATTAACTTCGAGTAAAAAAATTAAATTGAAAATTTAAACACACTATCAAACTAAGGTGGCAGTAAACTTTCAGAATGAGACAAAATCTAGAATATCTAAGGCATCGAAAATTTAACCAAATAGATACAATAATTAATTATGAATATGCTAATTTGATTTTCTGGTTTTACAAACAAGCAGGTTTTCTTAATTGATTAATACACTTTAGTTCAAATTGCACCAATCCTATCCAAAATTATTACCCATGGTGGTTAAGACATGATTTAAATAATTTAGATGCATTAAATTTTTATAATCCTAATCATTGCATAGATCGGTCCCAGTAATTCAGATAGGATTTAAATCTATGAATTTCTTTTACTTTTCAACCTAGAAATTTAATAGATTAATTAAACTCTAGATGAAATCCATTGAGAAATTAATCAAATCTCCCAAAGCATTACGATCATAAAGAAATCTCAAGTAAAAGAAGGAAATTAAATTAACCATTGAAATCCAAAATCATCGCATCAGTTAAATCTCTCAGCCTTAGCTAAAAAGAAATTAGTTGCACATATTTGGATTGAAAACAAAAAAAGACAGAGAGAATACAAATTAAATAAATCATGCGATCTCTGATTTCTTCTCTATGTCCGTGCAATCTCCGATTTCTTCCCTCATCCTACATCCGTGCATTTTTCACAATGGACTAGAACCCGGGCGAGCAAGGCCGAGCCCTCTGTTGCTCTGTTTTTTTTTTCTCTGTGAGTCTTTCTTCTCTTTTTTCTGCCCGATCTTCCTTTTTTTTCTTCCACGCGCGTTTCTTTTGTTCTCCTCCTCATGTTGTTTTTCTTTCCTCACGTGTCCTCTCTCCTCACGTTGCTTTTTTCCTTCACGTGTTTCCTTTCCTTCACGTTGCTTTTTTCCTTCACGCATTTCCTTTCCTCCATGCCACTGGCTCTATTTTTATTCCCACGAATCTCACTCTCCCCTCTCTTCCGAAGGCTATCCTCCTATTTTTGTTACGCCAGTCCTTTTTTCTCTTTCGTTGCAAGGCCACAGGGTGATAGATAAGTGGCGGCCGACTAGCATGAATCTCACCAAGTTTAGGTCCATAGTCCGTCAATGGCCCATTTGTAGTTACTTGCAATGTAGTTCATGAACATTTGGCCCATCCGGATGCACCTTCCTATTTTCTTTTAGGCTGGGCCTTGACTTCTTCTAATGCATGTTAATTAATTTGGCAGCCTCTTTTCTTCTTGGTCCATTTTGCTTCCGATACTCTCCTAGCATGCATACCTGAAACAAATATAATAATTAAGCATAAATAGGCTGCAAATGCTACTAAATTAATAACAATTACACCAAATTTCTATACAATTAAGATCCAAATATTTCTATGTAAATTGCATTCATCACTAATCCATTGTAGCATGTTGCTAGGACTTATTCTACCAAATTGACCCACCAATATAACTTATAAAGAAGCACTTATCGAGGTGTAGAGACTTCTGATTTGGGATGATGCCATGTATCGGTTTACTCGTCGATTAGAGATCTTGAGGTGTAGGCTTAATAGATGGAATTGAGTAGAGATGGGTGACAATTTCAGAAGAGTTAAGGAGGTTGAACCTAGCTACTTACCTGGCTAATCTTTGGACTGGTCTTACTTTACACCACTCCTATTGAAGCAACAAGAGATCCTTTGATGCTAGAAATCAAGAATCCAGTGATTGAAGGAGAGAGACCGGAATACTAGATTCTTCTACCAGGCGACATTTATGAGGAGGCAAAGGAATCATATCTAGCCTTGAAGGATACAGATGGTCAATGGGTTACTTCTGATGAGAAGGTACAGCAGGTGATCTTAAGCTTCTTTCGCTCGTGATGAACTACTAGTTTGGAGGAGTGGGAGATCTTACTGCCCACCCCCCAACGAGCCAAGTCTCTGACATTGAGAATTCCTTGCTAATTGGTGATATGGCTAGAGAGGAGATTCATGCAGCCATTTGGGCTCTGGCAGGGAATAAAGCTCCTAGACCGGATGGCTATCCCCCCTCTTTCTTCAGAAGGTATTGGGCCAGTATATGCGGTGAGGAGGTGGAGGTGATTCAGCAATTTTTTACTATTGCATCGATGCTTGCGGCCTAAAAAAGAACCTTCATTGTACTAATTTCAAAGAGGTAGGAGGCGTGGATCCTGGTCACTACAGGCCTATCAGCTTGTGTATCACTCTTTACAAGATCTATGCTAAGATATTGGTGTGCAGGTTGAAGCCTATCTTCCCCTAATTAATCAGCCCTAAGGAGCCTTTATCGATAGTCTTTCCATCTTCGACAACATCCTCATTACTCAGGAGTTTGTGCATAACCTTCAAAGAGACTTCAGGCATAGGTGCCTCATGGCCATCAAGCTTGACATGGAGAAAGCTTATGATCGGATGTATTGGGAGTTCCTCTACCAGGTCATGGAGAGCTTCAGGTTCGACAGCCATTGAATCAGCTAGATTAAAGGCTATGTACATGCTCCAACCTTTTCCATCCTGATTAACGGCACGCTGTTTACCTTCTTTCACTCATCTATTAGTCTGCACTAAAGTTGTGCTCTATCTCCATACCTATTTATTATTTATACTAATTCTTTATCTCGTGCCTTGTAGCTTGCTACCTAGAGCCAAGCTATAGATCCTTATAGGCCAACTCCTGTAGCTCTTCCAATCTTGCATTTGCTCTTTGCTAATAACTGCCTCTTATTGAGCCAGGCTTCTGTCTGGATATACCAGCTTTTCGATAGATTTTGGAGGTGTACTGTGCTGCTTCTAGCCATAAGGTGAACCTATTGAACTTTGCTATCTACTTCAACCCTAAAACCAACACTCATATCAGATAGCCGGTGAAGGAGATCCTTGGCCTCATAGAAAGTCTGAACCTATGCATTATCTTGAAGTACTTATTACTGGTTGCCGTCTATAGAGAATTTAATGCTTTGAGTTGGAGGCTTTTATCCGCACCTATCTTGAGGGATGGCAGTCCAGAGCTCTCTCGATAATGGCCAGTCATCCTTGTCAAGTCAATTTTTAGTGCCATCCCATTTTTTCTGCTTTCCTATACCGTTGTCTTGAGGACCATGATAAACACTTACTTTATACATCAAACATAGGATTAATTACTATTTATTTATTAAAAATTGATGCTTCTATATCTTCTTTGCAGGTAATTAGATGTTTGTATCTATTTGATCAACTAAACTTTAAATAGGCTCAAATTCATGTGAACCGGTGAGAAGAATTAATTTCAGCAAGTGGGATCAAAATCAAATATTCAAATATACCGAATGAGTGTGACACATGAAATGTTACATATGTAAAGTGGTGAGGCCAAGAAAAATGAATTTCTAATTTCTTTTATATTTTAAATAAAAGTGAATGGTCAAATAGTCAAATCCAGGAGGAAAAAAGCTAGGCATGACTTGGTCAAAGAAGTTTTGAATTTAAAAACAAAAAATAGTGAAAGTGGGCCTTAACATGTTTGGATACATGGGGAGCGGTGGTGCGCATGGGTTGCATGGAAGCTTAGTGGCGCTCAGCGCAACAGCTAAAGAAGTATTTCTTTTCCCATAAGAAGCTTCCGAAAGATCACTTTTCCCACGTGAAATTTCTTTCCCAGCAACAACTAAAGAAGTCTCGTGAGCTTTGAAGCAATGGGTGTCGCCGTGCAGCAAACAATTTGAGCGGTCCAATTGCCATTTTATACGGTCCATGAGAATAACCATGGACCACCAACAAAATTACGATTAGGGGTTTCATCAACACAGAAATAATGCGGCACACACCATTCTCCACACGGTGGGACACCGGATTTCGATGGCAGCGGTCCGAAGCCAGGCAAAAATGGACGGGACTTCGTTGGGATGCAGCAATGGGCGTTGGAATCCAGCGAACGGCTAAAACAAAGCTGGGGTTTGGGAACAATGGCTATTAGAGCTTGATCCGTAACAAAATGCCGGATTTGCGGAAAACATTTGGTGATGGCTGGAATTGGATTGCTCGATGAAGAATGCAGTTGGGATTTGATCAAAGGCCATGGTCTCATCCTGTTCCTGATTTACTGGCCGACTTTTTAGTAGTGTTGTTACGTCCCGAATCCAGATCTAGGATCGGCTACGTGACCGGCCATACAACCCTAGATATCATCTAAGAAATTATGCAAGGCCTAACCTTCAATTTAATATCCAAACAGTGGTAAAGAACAATTTCATCAATTATCTATTATTTTTAGAGTTTTCCAAAATATTAACAGATAAATAAAATAAATAAAATATAAATTCAGGATTTAACACCTAAATCCTAGCTCCTCACTGACTGGTCCAAAGCCCAATGATCTTCGATATTTGAAACAAAATATAGAAAAATAGGAGTGAGCTATACAGGCTCAGTAAGTTATTAACACCTCCAATGTACATACACCAATATGCCACTAATAACAACAAGCATAACACATCATACAACAAGATGTCCAGCAATATAATAATATAACCAACAACAACCAGCATAACACATCATACAACAAGATGTCTAGCAATATAATAATATAACCAACAACATGATGCAAATATGTACACTTAAATGCAACCAACACTGACACGACTATGGACGGCCAACCATTTACTTTACTCTCCTAGTCCCTCTGACTATGGCCACGATCGGCCCGTGGCTCATTCCGAAAGAGATTAGATCCTGTGTCACATACCGCTCAACGGTCATATGCCAGCGATAGCCCCGTTGGAGGCCCAAAAGGAAAACTAGCTCTGAGTATCATACGAGAAACATGCATCCTAGCATGTGCTAAAATAATGTAACTAGCTCCTGTGTCACATACTGCTCAATGGTCATGTGCCAGTGATAGCCTCACTAGAGCTCCAAAAGAAGACTAGGTCCTCGTGTGATCATAGTTGGACTAGAGAACGACAACACTACACAATGCGTGCAATCCAATACAATCCAATACAATTGAAATGCAATCTAAAATATATTACACTTATTTTAATATTTTATATATACATAACATATTTGGCATATAATATCAGAGGTCAAAATAACTTATCGAAGAGCATCCACTAATTACGTGTAATCCAGCACTAGACCTGATCTTCCAAGGACAACAATGATCATGCACCACAAATCCTTTATTTATTAATCATCCTATTAATTTTTATGCATATCTAAATAAGAACTTAGAAGAAACTAAATTCTCCAAAACACCCTCGAATCCCAGTTCTTTCTTTCACTTTTTTTTCCTTTCCTTTCTCTCTCCAAAATTTGCTTTTACTGAACAGCCCATCCCAGAAAACCGAGTCAACACAATTAGAACTCTCTTCTCTCTCCCGACTCTGTCTTCCTTCTTTCTCCTATTCCTCTCTCCTCTCTTTCATCTTTCTCTTTCCTCTCTCTTCTCTCTCTCCTCTTCCTCACCACACTTTCTCTCTCCACTTTCTTTATTTATTTATTATCGTTATTATTATTTTTATTATTATATTTTTTTTCTTTTTAGATTGTATTTTTACTGGGTCGGCCCACTCCAGATAACAAGCCCGGTCCAGCATGGATATTAGCCCGGCCCACTGTTAATAAAGTCACCCTCCTTTGTTAACAGGCCGGCTACGCTTACTCGAGAGAAAGAATGGAAGGATGGCAGTGATCCCCTCTATCAACTGCCCGGGATGATCGCTGGAAGGGAGGAAGGGATCGGCGGTCCCTTCGACGGCTGCCCGGCCACCTGCCGGAAAACCCAAACAAATCCCCCCCCATCGAATGCCCTACTCAAACCCGTGCTCGCGAGGAGACGGGCTCCCGTTGGTCGCTCCTATTTATACCCATGCTTAAATAGAAACAAGGGTTATGGCACTTACCGGCGATGTCGACAGCAAATGCGGCTGCGCCGGAGGAAGGCAATTTAGGAATGGCGGAGGCTCGCGAGAAGACCATTGACGTCCACTGGAGGAAGGGACGTCTGGATCAGGGTGAGGCACGTTAGGGACTCCCAGATCCCAGAGGAAACCTTTATCCCCCCCCCCCCCCCGCGCCATCGACCGCCTTCCCCGCGTTATCCGCTAGCCGTTCCGGTGGTTCGATACCTCGTTGAATTTGAACTGAAGATTTTTAAAAATCTATATCTTCCAAAACTCAAAGATGTGCAATCCAAAACTCACATGATTCATTTGTCCAAAATTCGGTAATCCCAATAAGAGCTCCTATTCATTCATCATAATACATTTTAATCCTAATATCTTTAGTCTACCACTCTTCTGTTGCGCGCACCTTGTAATAAATTTTCAAATCCTTTAATTTCATTAAGTAAATTTCTAACAAGGATACCACTTTACAACAGAATCCAACCTTTAAATATCGAGATCAAAACTATTAAATTTTCTTGTCCTTACTAGGTCTCGAGCATATCATATAAAATTTAAATTCTGTTCCACTTTTTACATTTAAAGCCTTTACATAAAATTGTATCATCTATTCAATACATCAATAATTCTGGTCCCAATTCAAACTATTTATGTTTCCCTTAACAATTCAATTAAATAATTTAGATCAACTTTTCTCTTGGAAAGTTAACATTAACTCTAACAAGATAAATGACTTGGAGTTCAACATTTTCATTAAGCTCCATTAACATATGGAAGATCAAATAATCCAATCCAAAACTGCTAACATAAACCATCAAAGATTTTACCAAGATATGTATACCTTGACCACATAATATCCTTTAATCTGCTAATAGCAAATTACAAATCTATACATTATCCAAAACATATTTCTATTGCATAATCCACATATAGATTCATCGAAAAATCCTCCTTCTTAATCTCATTAAACTCTTTCATAACCTACATCATAAACATCTTACAACAGTCCACAATTTATAATCCAGAATTTAACAAAACTTGCAAGCTATCATGATCTTCATCCATATCATCTGATTAATAACTGAATATACATATTTAGCATACCACAATATATTATACTTCCAATCCACTACTCCTGAAGCTGGATCAAACTCATTTATCAGAGATGAAGACAAATCTTATCCAGCTCTTCAATATCCATAATATTTTTACTTATCATGATCAACTAGATCTACCATTTAGCCTTTTACGCTCATCCAAGATCAATCTTTACAAAATCATATTCCTCTATTATGCTAATAATATATCAATTCTATGCATAATACCTAAACATTATAAATCCATACTTTGAATCCATCATATCCTAACTAATCTTAATACTAAGTTAAAATATCTTTTATGTCATAGTCCATAGCGATTACAACCTAAACTTCAATATCATTTGAATTACATCCTAATCACTTATATCGATTTCAAGAGATCATAATCCAAGCTTCAATATCATTCAATCATGCCTTAATACCATCATATTAATTTCTAATTACTTATATCACAGTCTGTAATTATATCACAATTAGATTTTCAAAGTAAATCAAATTCATAATATAACTCAAAATATACCTCCATACATCCATTATCTAGTCTCTATGATATTCTTCCAAATTAAACAAAGAGAATTTAATCATTTTATTCATGCAAGCCTTCTACACTTAACAAAATCCTTGAAACTATAATATACACCTATCAAAGGAACTTAAATAAGTCAAAATCCTACTTCTACCCCATCCTCACTAACTAAGTCAACTTGATCTTAACCTTGGCTCTGATACCACTCTGTCATGTTTCAAATCCAGATCTAGGATTGGCTACGTGACCGGCCACACAACCCTAGGTATCACCCTAGAAATCATGCCAGGTCTAACCTTCAATTTAATATCCAAATAGTGGTAAAGAACAATCTCATCAGTTATTTATTATTTCTAGAGTTTTCCAAAAAGGTTAACAAATAAATAAAATATAAACTCAGGATTTAACACCTAAACTCTAGCTTCCACTGACTGGTCCAAAGCCCAATTGATCTTCGATATCTGAAAAAAAAGAAAAAGGAAAACAGGGGTGAGCTACACAGGCTCAGTAAGTTATCAACACCTCTAATATACATACACCAATATGCCACTAATAACAACAAGCATAACACATCATACAACAAGATGTCCAGCAATATAATAATATAACCAACAACATGATGCAAATATGTACACTTAAATGCAACCAACACCGACACGACTATGGATGGCCAACCATTTACTTTACTCTTCTAGTCCCTCTGACTATGGCCACGATCAGCCCGTGGCTCACTCCGAAAGAGACTAGATCCTATGTTATATACCGTTCAACGATCATGTGTCAACGATAGCCCTGCTAGAGGCTCAAAAGAAAAACTAGCTCTGAGTATCACACAGAGAAACATGCATCCTAGCATGTACTAAAATAATTCAACTAGCTCCTGTGTCACATACCGCTCAACGGTCATGTGCCAGCGATAGCCTCGCTGAAGGCCCAAGAGAAGACTAGATCATCGTGTGATCATAGTCAGACTAGAGAGGACAATACTAACAAAATGCATGCAACCCAATACAATCCAATGCAAATTCAAATGCAATCTAAAATATATTACATGCATTTTAATATTTCATAAATACATAACATATTTGGCATATAATATCAGAGATCAAGATAATTTACCGAAGAGCATCTACCAACTACGTGTAATCCAGCACTAGACCTGATCTTCCAAGGACAACAACGATCCTGCACCACAAATCCTTTTATTTATTAATCATCCTATTAATTTTTATGCATTTCTAAATAAGAACTAAGAATAAAACTAAATTCCTCGAAATACCCTCAAATCACAATTCTTTCTTTCACTTTTTCCCCCTTTCCTTTCTCTCTCCAAAATTTGCTTTCAACGAATAGCCCATCCTAGAAAGCTGAGTCACATAATCAGAACTCTCTTCTCTCTCCCGACTCTCTGTCTTCTTCTTTCTCCTCTTCCTCTCTCCTCTCTTTCATCTTTCTCTTTCCTCTCTCTCTCCTCTCTCTTCTCTATCTCCTCTTCCTCACCACTCTTTCTCTCTCCACTTTATTTATTTATTTATATTTATTATTATCATATTATTAGATTATTTTTTTAGATCGCATTTTAGTATTATCGATATTATTATTATTATTATTTTAGATCGCATTTTTACTGGGTCAGCCCACTCCAGATATCAGGCCTGACCTAGCATGGATATCAGAGCCTAGCCCACCTGTTAACAGACCCTTCTCTATTAACAGGCCAGCTAAGCTTCGCTCAGAGAGAGAACGGAGGGACGACGGCGATCCCCTCGATCAATCGCCCAGGGATGATCGCCAGAAGGGAAGGAAGGACCGGCGATCCCTTCGATGGCTATCTGGCCACCTACCGGAAAACCCAACAAATCCCCCCCTGACTGAATGCCCTACTCAAACTCGTGCTCGAGAGGAGATGGGCTCCCGTCGGTCACCCCTATTTATACCCCCTTGCTCAAATGGAAACAGGGGTTAGGGCACTTACCGGCGAGGTTGGCGGCGAATTTGGCTGCACCAGAGGAAGGCGATTCAGGAATGGCGGAGGCTCGCGAGAAGACCATCGACATCTAATGGAGGAAGGGAGGTCTAGATCAAGGTGAAAATGTGAGGGACTCCCCGATCCTAGAGGAAGCCTTTATCACCCCCCGGCGCCATGGACCGCCTTCCCTACGTTATCCGCCGGTCGTTCCAGTGGTTCGGTACCTCATTGAATTTGAACTGAAGTCGGCATATAGGTCACCGACTTCAGCCTAGGATTCAAATGGGCCAGCTAGATGGGTTGGGCCTCACAAGTGTCAGGTTGACGTACTCACCAATAGATGATGAGAGGCACACAAATCTGAATGCCTTGTATCAAACATTACCTGGCAGGGTGGGGGCCTGCAGGATAGCTACACCAAGATTTATCTACCCTATCCCTTTTGCCTTACCAAAAAAAATAGCCATTGGAGCTTGATGTGGAATGGGCAAAGGAGGTTGGAACAGAGTGTGGGAAGAAGCGGGCAAAATGGATATGCTGATCTATTGGAGATAGGCACGAAGCAAGGGACAAGGCTGGAGATCCGAGCTATTGAGGTTAGATGAACAGAGTGGTTGCAGAACAGAGAGGATTAATTTGCTGGTTGCGATGTTGGGCTCGATGCAGAGTAGACACGGGATAGAAAATCACCGAAACAATGTGCTCCGAGTTGAACTAAACATGTGGAACAAGATGTGGATCGTTGAAATAGGGATGTGGGATGATCCTGGGAGCTGCCGAAGGGAACGAGAATTTGTCAGGCAGAATAGATGGTGTTATGATAAACCGGTGAAAAGAGATAATTACCGGTCCTAAGACTTAATTAGTCCATTCAACCGGTTGACCAGATGGATTGGTGCAGCGGTACTTCCGAACCCAATGGGAGAACATATTTACATTGCACTTCACCCAATAGCGATATACGATTTACAATCGACCTTCGGCCTACCTCGAAGAGAATGGCCAATTTATAATTGATAAGCTCCGAGGCAAATGGCCGATCTCCAATCGGCCTACTCCAAAGAGAGTATCAAATCTACAGTTGCCCTATTCCGAAGAAAATGGCCAATCTACAGTCGATATGCTCCGAAGCAAATGGTCGACCTACAGTCAGCCAATCTACTTCGAGCTGAAGCCCATCAAGAATGAGCCTGGTTGGTATAACCCCCAAGTATATAAATAATAGTTGTAGCATCAGTAAGACCAAGGTAACTAACTATCAAAAGTAACTATAATTAGCTGAAGTGAAGTTGCATTAACTAACTTCCCTAACAAAAATCATAAAGTCTCAACACTTTCAGTTAGAACAATGCCTATAAAAAGAGATAAGAAGGGACCTCCAAGGTCAGCGATCCTAAGCAAGTCTAAGGCTATCCTAGACTATGCCAATTTGACTCTTCTCCTTTTTTATCTATCTTTGAACTCTCCATTTTGTAGACTAAACTCTACTGACTTAGGCATCGGAGTGTCCTCCATCGAAGAAATTCTAGTCAGGGATTTGTTTTGCAAGAACCCAAGAAGGTAAACAGGTGACCCAGGCACTCCATCCGATTCATGGGGATTAGCATCAACAGATTGGCATGCCAGGAGGGGGGCTAGAAGAAAGTCTCTTGACTGTGAAAACTATTCCCCTCTTGGAAAGGAGAGCTCTAAAAAAATGCAAGATGGTAAAAGAGAAAGCTCAAAATGTCTCAGCGAGCAGGGGACACCCTGCTTTCCAAGGAATGACCCCCAAGTAGAGAATGATATGGCCCCTCTCGCATTAATTATGGGACAACAACAATTAGAAGCCCTCATGAATCGAGTGGATGCACTGGTAGCTATAATGAAAAATTTCCAAGAAACCACCCTCCATGGACAACACCCACTGGTTTCATCAAGACAGCCATCAGTTCAAGAGGAAAGAAGACCAACTAAGAATTCACTCGACGGTCCTCGCAGAGGGATTGACAATTTCTCAAACCTCAAAGTTCTCGATACAACAGGCATGGGGAAAGCTGACTCAATAGGAAGAGAACCAAAAGGTCTTTCTTAGTATCCTCTAGAGACTCCACCCCAGGAAACACCCGACGAAAGGGAATTCATGACAATATGAGGAAAACCTCAAGGCATTGGAAATGTAGATTGCAAGACTCGATGACTAGTGACGAAATGATGAAATCGTGGCATATGATTCCCGGCCTCCTTTCTCCCAAAGAATAATGGAGGAGGTAATTCCCCACCACTTCAAGATTCCCCAAGCAATATGACGACACTACTGACCCCTTGAATCACCTGAGAAGTTTCAAAGCACACATGATGATACAGGGAGCCTTTGACACCTTACACTACCTCGCCTTCCCTGGCACTCTGAAAAAAGTAGCTCAAATATGGTATTCGAGTATTCGCCCAGGTGCCATTCATTCTTTTAATGAATTAGAGAAACTATTTGTGTCACATTTCAGGACATGCCGAAGGATGCCCCGTAACTGGGATAGCCTCTTCCTTATGCAATAGAATGTAGGAGAAAGCCTCAGGGACTATGTAGTTAGATTTAACTCTGCCACTCTCGAGATCCCTAATCTTAATGAATATGTGACTATGTCCGCTATGAAGAAGGGCCTCCAATCGTCTAGATTCACTTTTGCTCTGGATAAGAAATTTCTTGCGAGCTATGCTGAGCTACTGGCAAGGGCTCAAAAATATGCAACTATCGAAGAGCAAGTGGCTAGTTGATGTCTAACCGAAGGGAGGTCGGCTCCCAAGAAAAAGAGCGGCAAGGTGCTGACGCCTGGACCTCCAAGCAACGACGGTACGCCAACCCAACAATACAGCCCCAAACCCAAGCAACCGATCAACAGGTTTGACTCATATACTCCTTTCTCTCTCCCAAGAGAGAAGATCCTGATGAAAATAGAGAATGAGAGTTACCTACAAAGGCCTCATCCTATGAGGCACCCCTATATCAAGGAACAAAAACAAGCTGCCAATTCCATCGAGATCATGGCCATAACACTAAAGAATGCATCTAGCTCAAGGATGTAATAGAAGATCTGATCAAATGGGGATACCTAGGAAAGTATGTCAATAACCATAAACCCCGGACTGAAGGTACTGCCTCCAAGAGAGCTGTTGAAGAAAGAATTACCTAACGAAAGGCGACTGATGGAAGGGTTGGCATGTTGCATCGTTAGACCAACTAGAGAAATGTAGCTGAAGAAGATGCTCCCAAAAGATATAGAAGCAACAACATTATATGCTTCTCAGATGATGACCTGCAAGGAATCCAGACTCCTCATGATGATCCTTTTGTAGTTTTGGTTGTTATAGCCAATTATGATGTCAGAAGATTCTAGTAGATAATGAAAGTTCCACAAAAGTCTTGCTCTACGATGCTTTCCTTAGAATGAATTTATCTAAAAATAAGTTGCAGAGGTCTCCCATACCCCTGACAGGTTTCGGAGCTAACCAAGTTGGAGTGGAAGGGAAAATAGTATTACTAGTGACCCTCGATACAGAACTATTTCAAAAAACACTACCCATTAACTTTGTGGTCGTACAAATACCATTGGCATACAATGCTATCTTGGGATGACCTGCTTTGAACAAATTCCATACCGTAGTATTGACCTACCATCTCCTAGTATGATTCTCCACGAGAAATGGAATCAGAGAAATAAGAGACCAAGAGTTGCCCGATAATGTTTAATGATACAAGATGGACAGTCGACTGACCACATGACTCTAGAGTAACTCGATCTGAGAGATCGGATGGAGGGTTGCGGTGAACTTTTGGAAAAGACTATTTCCTTATCATTGACAGAGGATGACCCAATGAAAGTCGTACAAATCAGAAGTCTGCTTGACGACAGAAGTCTGCTTGACGAAGAGACAAAGATAAGGCTAACCAACTTCCTATGAAGTAATACTAACATCTTTGCCTAGTCGGCTTCTAACATGCGGGAATCCAGGCCGAGGTCATCACCCATTGACTAGAAGTCACTTCTAATCATAGGCCTGTTCGATGGAAGAAAAGAAACTTCACTCTAGAGAGACAGAAGGTAATTGATGAAGAGGTGAACAAGCTTTTCAATGCTGGATTCATAAGGGAATTCCACTATCCCAACTGGCTAGCTAATGTTGTAATGATAAAGAAAGCTATTGGCAAGTGGTGGTTCTGCATCAACTACACCAATCTCAACAAGGCTTGCCTAAAAGAGCTTTCCTTTACCAAAATTGACTAGCCAGTTAATGTTACTGTTGGACACCAGCTACTGAGTTTTATGGATGCCTTCTCTAGATATAATCAGATACGGATGGATCCTGATGATGAAGAAAAATGGTGTTCTTGATAGAGAAAGGACTCTATTGTTACAAGGTAATGCCATTCGGCCTAAAAAATACCAGGGCAACCTTCCAATGATTGATCAATAAGGTATTTGAAAAGCAGCTTGGGAGAAAAATGGAGGCGTATGTCGACGACATGATCATAAAAAGCCTCCAAAAGATTGATCACATCAAAGATCTAGAAGAATCCTTTCATACCCTACATCGTCATCGAATGAAATTGAACCCAACCAAATGCACCTTTGAGTGTCATCAGAAAAATCCCTAGGATTCTTCATCACCAAACAAGGGATAGAGGCCAATCCAGAAAAAATCCAAGCTATCCAAAGTATGAGACATCCTTCCAACAAGAAAGAAATGCAACAACTGACTGAGAGGATTGCTTCTCTCCAAAGATGTCTCCCCTTCTTCAAAGCCCTCTACCAAACAAGAAGATTCAAGTGGTCAGAAGACTGCCGACTCGCCTTTGAAGAACTAAAGAAGTATTTGGGAAATCCCTCTCTACTATTAAAATCCCAAGAAGGTGAGACTCTCGATTTGTATCTCTCCGCTTCGGATGAAGCAGTCAGCTCAGTACTTGTCATGAAAGGACAGACAACCTGCAAAAGCTGATCTACTATACTAGCAAAGTATTGCATAAAGCTGAAGTGAGGTATCCTAGAGTGTAGAAACTCATATATTCGTTGTGATTGAGATAAAATGCTTACAACCCTACTTTCAATCCCACACCATTATGGTCTTGATAGACCAACCTTTGAAAGCCATCCTTCGATGTCTAGACACTTCAGGAAGGATAGCCAAATGGACTAACAAGTTAGACAAATTCGACATCGCATTCCAACCCAGATCGGTTTGAAGGTACAAGTACTAGCCGACTTCCTTGCTGAATGTACATGGAGCCAGGAAGATGCAGACAAGGAATTGACAATAGAGAAATTACCAAAGAGAATTCAGAACCCACATGAATACTCCATGTGAATAGAGCATCCAACTCTACCGGTTGTAGAGCTGACTCATCTTAGCCAACCACGATGGGCAGACCATCGAGTATGCCCTTTTTTTTTCCTTTCAAGCTTCAAATAACCAAGTATAATATGAAGCCCTCTTGGCAGGACTTAGAATCACCAAAGAGCTAGAGATTCGGAAGATCAAATTCTTCTCGAATTCTTAACTAGTGATAAACAAGTGAAGGGTGAGTTCGAAACCCGAGATTCTATCATGATCAAGTACTTGAAAAAGGTACGAGATCTACTATCCTAACTGGAATCCTTTGAAATGGCCCACGTGCCACGAACCAAAAATTCCCAGATCGATGCCCTTTCTCGACTGGCAACCACTGCTTTGGACTTCCTTGATCGAACTTACATAGAGTATCTAGAAGATCCCAGCATATCAGAAAAGACTTCAAAGGTGCACCAAATCGAACATGAGCCTTGTTAGATGGATCCTATTTTTAAGTTCTTGAGCGATGGTTTACTACCTGAAGACAAGGCCAATGCCAAACAAGTTCGATGGATGGCCTCCTAGTATATTATACTGAACGGAGCATTATACAAAAGGTCCTTCACACAATCCCTACTAAAATGCTTAGGGTCGTCGAACACCAACTATGTCCTAAGAGAAGTACATGAGGGCATATGTGGAGACCATTTTGGAGGAAGATCTCTAGCCTACAAAGTAATCCACCAGGGTTATTATTGGTCGACCATCCAAAAGATGCAGCTGACTATGTCCAAAGATGTGACCAGTGCCAGAGATACTCTAACATCCAAAGATGCCCTACAAGCTAGTTGACCCAGTTAATAGCCCCATGGCCCTTCACTTAATGGGGAATGGATATCCTCAGCCCGTTCCCTCCAGCCTCTGGTCAATGAAAGTTTCTCATCGTGGTCATTGACTATTTCACTAAGTAGGTCGAAGCTAAATTCCTAGCTCATATAACGGAAGGGAAGGTCAAAATCTTTGTCAGGAATTCTATTATCTTCCAATTTGGAATTTCTCATGCTATCATCACCAACAACTGAAGGTAATTTGATAATCCTAAGTTCCAAGATTTATGTGCCCGATATCATATCCTCCACAAGCTAACCTCCGTCGGCCATCCTTAATCTAATGGAGAAGCTGAAGTAACCAACAGGACGATCCTCCACAGTCTAAGGACTAGGCTGAATGATGCCAAGGAGCTCTGGATTGAAGAACTGAACTTAGTCCTTTGGGCATACCAACACAACCCCAAGATGGCTATAGAAGAATCCCCATTTAACTTGGCCTATGTCATTGAAGCAGTTCTCCCAATGGAATTCACTTTACTATCTCTAAGAATTGACCACTTCATAGAGCTAGAAATCTTGGAGCATCATAGAGCTAACCTAGATCTACTCCAGGGCACCATACTCCAAGCTTGGATGAAGATGGCTACATATCGGCAAAAGATCGCCAAATACTATAACTCTAAGGTGAAGGCACGAACCTTCTGACCCGAAGACTTGGTGTTACAAAGGTCTGAAGTATCCAGGTCGATGGAACAAGCTAAACTCTCTCCTAATTGGAAGAGACCTTATCGAATCAAAGAAGTCATCTGCCCTGGAGCTTATCGGCTCGAAACTCTAGATAGTTTCCTACTACCTTGGCCTTGGAATATTGAAAACCTTCATAAATACTATCAATAAAAACTTTCTTTGGATGGCCTCAACAAAATGTCCAATTAAGGTGGGCCTGACCAGCCTACCTTATCATCAACAAGAGCACACGGGTGGCCTAATCAGCCTACCTTATTAGTATGTATGACGAGTACAAAGATGGGCCTGACCAGCCTACCTTCTCATCGACAAAAAGTACAAAGGTAGGCCTAATTAGCCTACCTTATTGGTATGTCCAATGAGTGCAAAAGCAGGCCTAACCAGCCTACCTTATCTACATATAGCCGACGAGCACAAGAGGGGGCCTAACTAGCTTACTCTGCCGGCATAACTGATAAACGTGTAGGTGGGCCTAACTCACCAACTATATTAGTAAAACTGGACTCTTCAGTCCATAACAATGATGAGATCAATCGGAATCAATAAGAAACCCAAAGCTATTCCATGGAAATGTTTTAAAGCCATTCATTTATCATATCGATATCCATTTTGAAAAAGGTCTGATGACTTCATACTTAGAAAGATTTTCTCCTCAAAATGGGAATTGAAAGATAGCCGACTACTTCCTAATTAAAAAGTTTTTTTCCTCGAAATGGGAATTGAAAGATAGCCAACTACTTCATACTTAGAAAAATTTTAGAAAAAAGCTACAAATGACATAAGTTGGAAAAAGAAAGATATTCTTTATTCATTTCAAAAGATTTAGTAAATTTACAGCTCAACACTATTACAAAAAGAAGAAGAAAAGTACAAAATCAATCCATCATCGAAGCAATGTCTGGAGCAGCCACAGTAGGAACCTCTTTCGACTGTCTAGGGGCTCCAGATCAGCCATAAAAGGGGCCTCTTTTGATTAACTTGGAACTTCTTCAGCTTCAGCTTGAGGTATGGTTTCCTTCTCGACCTCATATAATTGAATGCTCGAGATCTAAACCCGGAAAAAGTCCAAGAACCTCCTTAACACCATCATTAAAGCCTACCTGGTAGTTAACTACCCTGGCCTCTTGTAGTCTTCAACGGCCCGAGTGTTGGGAAATGTGTGTCCCAAGCTAATCTTTTAGATTGTAGACAATTATGTGACTCATTTCTATGTATATGATTATTTTATTGATAAAAATTTTGATTCTAGTTGGTCATCACAGTCATCTTCTTGATTGTAACTCTTGTGTGATGATGTCCTTTAGACTACCTTATATACGATGCAGAAGAAATTCATTATGTAGTTCATAAACTAATTCATGACCAAAGGATATACTGTTTCAGGATGATGGTATATCAAGAGTAGGTCGTTGAGGTCATGTTTGTTGGTTGTCCTATTAACCAAGTAACATGGAGATGCTGGTATGACATCAGATGTTTGTTCAACACTTCACTAAGCATGACTCTCATGCGAGATTCTCTTTCTACCAAAGAAGAATTTTGTATTAGAATGTGGACATGAATTATTCCTCTGACTTGAGATCACTTCGGCAGCTTACAAGTAACTCATTATGCTTAGGTACTGGACTACCCGAATTTCTAATCCAGTGATGAAAGGTTGCTGGATACAGTCAAGTACTTGTATAGTGATAGTAGGATCAAGATATGATTGATCTCTTTAAATGGTTTGAATTGAATGCTTAATATGCCTCAATTGAGAAAGACATTAGCTTGGGTATTCCTTGTAAGGAGTTACAGGGATTCTTTGTTTGAGACATATTGAGATGGACTAATTAGGGTTGGGCAGTTTAACCTTAAGTGATGGGGAACTAATATGCATGCAATTTTTTTTTGTATGTTTTACATGTTGAGTTAGGTGATTAATTCCCAAATTTCAGATCAAAATTATTTGTAGGGAATTTTGTAAGAATTTTTGAAGATCAGCATGCAGATTAGTTCCCCATCATTTGGTATCAGAGCTTAGATTAGGGCTTGTTTTCTGCAATTTTTCAGTCCATATATACTCTGTTATTTTAATTATTTCTTCCTGATAAAAACTCAAAAATTCTGAATTTATTTCTCTGGATTCATCATAACTCACAATAATTTAAAAATTTTGTAGATTTTATTATGGCCTGTGAATTTTCTTCAAGCCGAAATACGTCCTGCAAATTTTTGGCTCTACTTTTTCAGCAAGACAAGTTTGGAAGTTTTAGGTTTTTATTTAGCAATTTTTGCATATTTTTAATTTTAGTATATTTCTAGCATATTAGGCCATGATTTGCAAGTTTTCTTCTATTTAAAAAATACCAAAAAAAAATTACATATTCTCCAAAAATACCAAAAAAAAATATCTAAACCCTAATTTGCATCCTCATCTGCCTGCCATCATTGCATAATTTACTTTTAAGGGCACTCTTGCTATATCAGATGGGGAGAGGATTTGATCACCTCTCCTTAGCCCAAAATCACATCCCTTGATTCGGTCCCAAGCCTTAACCTAAAATTAATTAGACTTAATTTGCCCTAGTGGGCTAGGGACACCAACTGGTCGGGTCCGCGCTAGTGTTAGATCATTGTGTCAAGTTAACCTGTGTGTGCCTTGTGCTCAGTGTCTAGAATGGTGGTTTAGGGATTCAATCCTGAAGGGCTTGTGTGCTGGTCCGCCTACCTGCCTGGCCAATCTCTGATTGGTATCTAGGATTGGCAATCAGGGACCTAACACTCCCCTTACACCTGCCTGGCTGAGTACAGGGTTACTATAGGCTAGTTTGCCACCCTGATTGAGCATCTAGTTTGGACTCTAGGTCTAGTCAGCTATAGTCGGTCTGATCGAGTCTTGCATGAGCACTAGATCAAGAGTTTCATATCACCCACCTCCTTCACAAATGTCTGAACCTATGAAAAATTTACAAGCTCAAATAAAAGCCCTAGCTGATCAAATGGCCCAGGTGGCTACCCAGATAACTACCCAGATGACCCAGTTAACTCAGTCTCGTATTCAAACCAATAATAGAATTGACCATCTTGCCAATAGGTTTGATCAGTTAAAAGTCCGGGTAGGGACCCCAGAAAAAAACCATGGGTCACAGTCTGAGCCAAATCCTAATTTCCCTCAACTTAGGAGGACCCCAAACCCTGATCCATACCTTGAGGCTGAACCTAGGAGAGCCCATCGTCATGACCCAATCCCTAAGGTTAGTCCTAGAAGACCCAATCAGGATTTTATAGACCAGGAAAATAGATCCTATTTACCCTCTCCCTATAAGCCTAGTATACCTTCAACCTATAGATCTTATGACTCCAAATCCTATGAACCTAGAACCTATGAATCCATAACCTATGAACCTAGATCCTATGACTCTAGATCCCATGATCATAGATCCTATGCACCCATACCCTATGAGCCTAGTAGACCCAACACCCAATATTCTGGCCCATATAGGGAGTCCAACCCTAGGAGGACCCAATATTCTGACCCATATAGGGAATCCAACCCTAGGAGAACCCAATATTCTGACCCATATAGGGAGTCCAATCCTAGGAGGACCCAATATCCTGACCCATATAGAGAGCCCAACCTTAGGAGGACCCCATACCTTGATCCATCCTTAGAACCTAATCATAGAGCTGACCCAAAATCCTATGACCCTAGATCCTATAATCCCATGACCCATAGATCTGCACCCTTGTCCTATGAGCCTAGAGAACCCATAACCCCTAAGTATCAGCCTAGTACTAGTCATGCTTCCCCTAGTCAACTTAACCCCATAGGATTAGTATCCCTAAATATGAACCCAATAGTGAGCCACTACCTCTTATACAACCTGAACCTACTAGGAGTAGTACCCATAATCAGAGACCAGAACCTAACCAATTTCCTGCTAGCCGACCTTCTCCAACCATTCCTGAGATTCGCAAGGCTTACATTAATGCGGAAGTGTATGAAGCTGATGTGAGCCTAGTGGATGAGTATGAGGGAGAAGAGGAGACACCTTTAGATGACCTAGAATTAGCTGACCCAGTAGATACCCAGGTAGAAACCAACCCAGAGCTAGTTGACCTTGACCATATCCAACCTAAAGCTATAATGGAAGAACAAATAGGAAGAGAACCTAGGTACTGCTACTAGAGCCTTACCTGAGGAAACCATAGAGGAGAGCCAAATTATAGAGTCTAGTCCTAAAATACAAGAACCAGAAGAATTTATTAAGGACCTGATCTCTTTGAATCAGTACCCTCAGGATGAGTCTCCTCCTATAGTTCCCATTAAGGACCTCTTTCCTGAGATTAATAACCCATCCTTCAATTATACAAACCCCGTAGATATATCGCAACCCCATAAGGTTAACCTCATTAGTCTAGGATTAGTCCCTGACATGCCTTCTTTGATTCTACTTTATCCAACTAACCCAGAACCTTTTTCTCCACCCTACCAGAGTAATTCTGAACCCACTTCCTATTTTCTATCCTTTCCTGAGTTTTCTCATGTGTCTAGAACTATTAGGTTACATTTTGTTGAGGTTACTAGGTTGCAAGGATCCATAGAGCCCATCCCATTTGCTACCTACTTTTGGTAGACCCTCTGGCACTTATTAGGAGTTACTAGCAAATTTTCTTCTGCATGTCATCCATCAACCACGACTCATGCCCCCATGCCCAAGTGGTAGTTAAGACCTAATAAACCTCTTTAGTTGAGTTTGCTAGGTGTAGGTTTGAGTCCTTTACATCATCTTGTTAGGAGTCTGCATGTGCCTAGCATGTTCACCACCCGCACTAATGTTAAAACAACTGGCTAATTCCGAAGATGGATCAAAAAATTTGATGTAGTGGATTTTATCTTGGTTAGGCTTAGGCCTAAAAGAAGCTTCATGCTCGCAGAGCCGGACCTTTTAAAGTGATAGAGAATGTTGGATCAAATGCCTAGGTGTTAGACTTGCCTTCGGATTTCGGCATTAGTTCTACCTTCAATATTACAGACCTGGTTGAGTATAGGGAACCGGCAGCGCTACCTAGTGAGGCCTTTGGACCTATTCCTTTTCATTGTGAGTGACCCTAACCTAGAGTGTCCACAAATAAATTTGGCCTGAGAGAGGAGAACGGATCGAGCGTATCCTGGACAATCAAGCCATCACGACCCAGGGCCATGACTATCAACGCTTCCTGGTCCGATGGCAAGGCCGGCCAGAGTCGGACGATTCGTGGATTTCTCGAGAGGACTTGCAACGCCTCAACCCAGACCTTCTCGAGAGATATGTGAGCCAGTCTGACCTTCACTCGACAGGTCGAGTTCCTCCCACCGGGAGAATTGGTGGGGACACCTGAGGCACCAGAATAAGATAGAGGCTTTTCAACCCTCTGTAAATTGATCAATATTTATGAGTCTATCTGTAATAAGGGCTTAGCTCATCTGAGTCCATTTTAGTTGTTATTTGAGTATTTTTAGTTGTTATTTCAGTTCTGTACTAGTCAGCTCATGTTGAGCTAGTTCAGTCCAATGCTAGTCAGCTCATGTTGAGCTAATTTTATTTTTTGAGTCCTGTCCAAGCATACTGAAGACTCAAGACTATATCATACAAGTGAAGACCAAGTCCAACTAGATTGAAGACATGGAAGTATAGCACAAGTCCAACCCAGCTTGAAGATTTGAAGACCCCAGGAGGAAAATTCAGAAAATCCTGATTTCTTGCAGATGCCCTCCAGATACCCAGATTCCCTTCCAGATGCCAAAGTATATTCATAGATAAGGGGATCCATGATTCCAGAGGTCCATCTGCATCCTAGCCCAAAGAAATCAAGCCCAGGTGCCAAGCCCAAGCCCCTAAGAAGCAAGATACCAGGGAATATTCCTGCTACCTGGCTACCAGGCCACCCCAGCTTCCAGAGGCCCAAACCCATGCACCCGAGCCCCTTTGGGCCGGCCTTTTGCTGCTCCTAGAAGCCCAACACGCCCCCTAGGCATCCTTGGAGTCTTGACCAAGTCAAGAAAATTTTTAGGGATTTTTCTACCTAATATTTCCTTATTTTCTAGCTAGGGTTTGAGAGGGAAAAGGATTCTTATGTAAAGACTTATGTACCCTTACTTGGAGCCCAAGGTTAAGGGTCTATTTAAGGAACCCTAGCCTCTTGTATGAGAAGAATTTTTGATGAATGAAAACCTTGAGTTCTTCTATTGAGTGGTGTGATACCCTGCTGTGTGC
The DNA here is from genome assembly GCA_021397845.1 of Areca catechu. Classification (NCBI taxonomy): domain Eukaryota; kingdom Viridiplantae; phylum Streptophyta; class Magnoliopsida; order Arecales; family Arecaceae; genus Areca; species Areca catechu. The sequence continues at coordinate 49,720,248 of CM038046.1, read as the reverse complement.
ATAAAGGGGTTTGTGAGAGTTCTTCTTCCCGGTGTTTGCAATCATCTTCCTGCTGCCAACAAACCCTCCAGATCCCTGGATGCCCACTCCAAAAGAAGCCTTCCCTTGCTGTTTTTACTTTGTTTTATTGTTCCTTTGTGAGCTTTCTAACCCCTGACAGGTCATTTGCAGGTCCCTGAGTTCCTACAAATCCAACGACTCCAGCCAAGCCTCAATCGGATCAACGAGCAGAAAGCCGGGTATCCGCGGGTCTTTGGCTCGGTTTTCCAGGCCGCATCCATCGAGGAACGAGAGACCCCTTCGCTGCGATCTTCACAGACGTTGTCAGGTACACCCCTCTACCTCCAGTAGTTTTATTGTAGGAGAACTTGCCCTAACCGAGGCTTCTCAGCCCCGGCGGTCCTTCTTTGCTACTTTTCTAGGTCCTAATCTGCATGCTGATCTTCAAAATTCATACAAAATTCCCTACAAATAATTTGATCTGAAATTTGAGAATTAATCACCTAACTCAACATGTAAAATATACAAAAAAAATTGCATGCATATTAGTTCCCCATCATTAAGCCATCTAGAGCATTAGGAGATCAAAGGAATAAGTTCAGTGGTATTCCATATTCGACAGGTTGTTGTTGTTCTGCAACCTTCAACCTATCCGGATATTGGGTATCATTGCTAGATAGCGACTTTGGTTGATACTGGAAATGTTTCTGTCCTACCGATTTAGTGTTTGAACCTACGGGGTCATACACCATGGGGTTTCTTCTTAATTTGTTGGCTTGGAATGATTGGAAATCATTCCAAACTTGTTTGACAAGAAGTTGTCAAAACTATCGATAGAGTCGATCCAAGGCGAGTCGACCCGTCTGACGGGATTTGCTAAAAATTTCAAGGATGCTTCATTAAGAGCTATAAGAGTTATGGCACTTAATTATGGCATCTTGGGGTTTTAATCAGCTGCATTGCTAAATTCTAAAGGTCTTGTAACCTGCAGGAATTCCAAGAGACTGCAAACCTCTCATTTATCTCTCATTAACTCCCCATCATGGTATTATTAAAAAGGCTGTTATGGGTGGGATGAAGGATGAATCATTCCTTTCCACTCTCAAGTTGAGACTCTGCCATTTTTCCTTGGTTAGAGAGATCTTGTCTTGACCTGAGAGTGGTCTTACATGAGAGATTGGGTAGTATGAGGTTTGGGTTTTGGGATCCTTGTATGCATACCTTCTATTGAAGGTTCGGGATAGGGTGTTCTATGAAGGGTCCTTGGACAACTTTGTTCTACCATTGTTCAGCAACATTTTCTTCAAGGAGTTGAAGAAAGAGTCCTCGCTACCATAGAATTTTGGAGAGGCTAGCACCTTGAAGGAAGGAGAAGAATCTACCCCAGAACAAATAAAGGAATGCGATGTGGAAGTAAATAAGATAACTATTTTTTTTTGTTGTTTTTATATGTTTGTAGAAGTTGCTTCAAATCAAAGAAAAGTTAACCTAACATTGAAAGATACTAATATGATAATTGAAAGCACAATTTTAGGAAACTAAATTATCAGAGTAGTTCAGAAGCAACGGATCGCTGGGGGTTGAGAAACTCCCAGACCTAGGGTTTCGCTCCGAACTTTCAAAAGAACAGAAATAAGAGGAGAGATGGTTTATCTAACCAGACAATGATCTTCACAGATTTGGTGGAGGAACTCTCCCGAGCATATTGTTGGATCTCGGATTCAGATATCTTCGTAATGGATCCTCCAATACTGGTCCTTTGGCCGGTTGGCTTCTCCTGAACTCAAGATCTGGAAGAGAAGAAAAATAATTGATGGAATCAGAAGTCAAGGAAAGATTTACCAGGTTGATGAACTAGAAGATTGAAATTGCTGAAAACTGGATTCTCCTGGATGTTGATGTGATTTTCCTTGGAACTTGCTCTGGATCTGAAGTTGCCGGACTGGATCTGGATGAAGGTGGACGGCCTGGACTTGTAGAGAGAGAGAGGCCGTGGGAGATGGATGGATCTAGGGTTTGATGGATTGAAAATAATGAAGGGTGGCTAGGGTTTGGAATTTCAAGTGGCTAACCTAGGGTTTTGGATAAAGATGGAGATCTCTCACCTCCTCAAGGCTCCAATGGAACCCGGATTACCCCCTCACGGAGCTCAACACTTAGAATAGTGCGGAAGAAGAGAAACCTAGGTCACTCAACACAAGAGAATAGCAAAAAATAATTTTCTTCATTGATTTTCAAAGTTACAAAGAGAGGTCTATTATATAGACCTAAAATTTTCTCCAAGCTTGTACAAATTCCCATGTGGGACTAAACTCCTCCAACCACTAGATTAGGTAGAAAAATTCTCTCTTGGCCGACAAGAGTTCAAAAAAAATTGGGACAGCCATAAAGGAATTTTTTTTTTTTTTTTTGGTGCCTCCTTTGGAGTTGGATTTGGATTGGAGTCCTCTTCTTCTTATGGTATTTCTTCTTTTTCCCACTCCAAGTTAAGCTCTTTGATTTTGATTTGAACTTCAATTAGGAGTAGGTTGGATGTCCTTCTTTGATTTCTTCTCCAAGAGAAGTCTTCTTCTTCTTTGCTTAGGTAAAATAGACAGTATGGAAGCCTCCTTTAAAGTAGCCTCCATTTGATTTTTCTTCTTTGGATGTGGGGACCATGACACTGGGATGCCTCTGTGGCACCTCCTGGACTCTGGCGTGTGCTCGGAGGTGGCTGGGCATGTGGCTTGGAGTGTGGCCTCCACTTGCTTGAACCTTGATTTGATTGGAAGACAAATGTGGCACCATTTTGGACCAAATTGAAACCACATTGGGACTTGCACTGAGTCAACATGACTCAACAAAATTTAAATGGGACTCAAGAAATACAAAAATAAATAAACTGGTTGACCAGGTCAACCTTTATTACAAACCCTGAATTTCTCGGCAATGTCAATAAGAGATCCAAATGGAGCTCTGAAGTCTTCTTCTGAGTCTGGTGCCCGCACCAATTCTCCCAGGGTGGGAGGAACTCGACCCTGTCGAGTAAGGCTCAAGTTGGCTCTGGTATCTCTCCAAGAGGTCTGGGTCCAATTCTTGTAATTCTTCTCGGGAGATCCAAGAGTCATCAGAATCTGGCCTTCCTTGCCAGCGGACCAGGTACCTTTGGTATCCTCGATTACGAGTAGAGATAACCTGATCATCCAGGATCTTTTCAATCTGCTCTTTCCTCACAGGCCAGTTTGTTGGTGGACAGACAGGGTCGGGATCACTCTCAATGATAGGGTTAGGCTCAAAAGGCTCACTAGGAATCACAGCTGGCTCCCTGTACTCTACTAAGTCTGTAATGTTGAAAGTAGAGCTAATGCCTAGTTCTGGAGGCAACTCGAGCACATAGGCATTGGATCCTACTCTCTTTACCACTCTAAATGGTCCAGCTCCCCTAGCATGTAACTTTCTAACGGTTCCAGGAGGAAACCGTTCAGGCCAAAACCTAATCATCACATAGTCTCCCTCAACAAAAGATTTGACTCGTCTTTGAGTATCAGCCAACTTCTTATAAGTTTCATTACTTAATTTATTTTGGCATGAATTTCTTTATGCAAGTCTTTTACATGCTGTGCAAAATTCTCAGCAGATTCGGAGACTCGAGTGTGGACAGGTAAAGGGACTAGGTCAAGAGGTGTGTGAGGTTTGTACCCATGTACAATTTCAAATAGACTCTTACCCGTAGACCTATTGACCGAGTCATTGTACGCAAATTCTGCCCTTGGTAGGTATAAATCCCAATTTCTGGTATTTTCACCAACAAGACATCTCAGCAGATTTCCTAGGCTACGGTTCACTACTTCAGTTTGGCCATCAGTTTGGGGATGATAGGCAGTTGAAAACTTAAGTTTTGTCCCTAACTTATGCCAAAGGGTCTTCCAAAAGTAACTGGTGAACCGGACATCCCTATCTGAAATGATTGTCTTAGGTAGGCCATGGAGTCTAACTATCTCATTGAAGAAAAGTGTGGCTACCTTAGACGCATCAAAGGTTGGGAACAAGGCAAGAAGTGGGCCATTTTAGAGAATCGATCGACTACGACACAGATAGAATCATGTCTCCTCTGGGTCTTAGGTAAACCTAACACAAAATCCATACTCACATCTTGCCAAGGATGATCTGGGACAGGGAGTGGGGTATAAAGGCCAGTGTTTTGTTTTCGCTGTTTGGCAACAGCGCAGGTTCGACATCTAGCTACAATATTAGCTACATCCCTTTTCAAGCTAGGCCAGAAAAAGTGGTCTTCAATAGCTAGAATGGTCTTGTCTTTTCCAAAATGGCCGGCTAAACCTCCAGCATGGATTTCCCAAATCAAAAATTCCCTAAGAGAAGTTCTAGGGATGCAAAGCCTATTTTTGAAGAACAAAAAACCATCTACAAGGGTATAATCCTGGTGATTACTAGATGGTCCTTGAACTAGATCCTGATACACAGTTGTGAAATCCGGACAAGACTCATATTCCTCTTTGATTTGCTCAAACCCTATGACCTCAATTCTAACAGAAGTTAATAACAGAGATCGGCGACTAAGGGCATCAGCTACCTTATTCTCAACTCCAGCCTTATGTTTCAGGACAAAAGTATAGGACTGGATATATTCTACCCACTTAGCATGCCTAGGGTTAAGCTTCTTTTGGGAGTTCAGAAATCTAAGAGCCTCATGGTCCGAAAATAGTATAAATTCCTGCGGTAGCAAATAATGTCTCCAGTAACGCAAAGCTTGCACCACCGCATAAAATTCCTTATCATAGGTAGAATACCTAAGCTTAGCATCATTAAGTTTTTCACTAAAGAATGCTATGGGATGATTCTCTTGGCTTAGGACTCCACCTATTCCTACACCTGAAGCATCACAGGCAACCTCAATACTTTAGAAAAATCGGGTAATCTCAGAATGGGTGCCTGGGTCATTTTATCCTTAAGATCTAGGAAGGCTTTATGGGCTGACTTAGTCCAATGAAATTCTCCCTTCCTAATACAATCAGTGATAGGAGCAGCTAAAGTACTAAACCCCTTGATGAATCGCCTATAGAAGGTAGCCAAGCCGTGGAAACTTCTAACTTCATGCACATTGGTTGGCTCTGGCCAGTCTACTATGGACCTAATTTTCTCAGGATCGGCCGCCACGCCGTCAGGGGTTACTACAAAACCAAGAAAGATAACTCTACTAGTCATGAATTCACACTTCTTAAGATTACCGTAGAGTCTCTCATTCCTCAAAACTTGGCAGACTGCTCTAAGGTGGCCTAGGTGATCTGTTGGGGTCTTACTATAGATCAGGATGTCATCAAAATAGACCACCACAAATTTTTCTATGAAAGCTCTAAGTACCTGGGTCATAATTCTCATGAAGGTACTAGGGGCATTGGACAACCCAAAAGGCATAACAACCCATTCATAAAGACCATCCTTAGTTTTGAAAGCAGTTTTCCATTCATCCCAGGGTCTAATCCTAACCTGATGATAGCCACTTTTGAGATCAATCTTAGAAAAAACCATTGCACCAGCCATCATATCAAGCATGTCATCTAGTCTAGGGATGGGAAACCTATATTTGATTGTAATTTATTGATGGCACGACTGTCAACACACATCCTCCACGTGCCATCTTTCTTTGGGGTCAGTAAGGCTGGGACTGCACAAGGGCTAAGACTTTCTCTAATAAACCCCTTCCTCAATAATTCTCCAACCTGCTTTTGCAGTTCTTCATGCTCAGATGGATTCATCCTGTAATGGGGCAAGTTGGGAAAAGTCGCTCCTGGGATTAGATCTATGGCATGCTGGATATCCCTAAGAGGTGGAAGGTGGTCTGGCAAATCCTCGAGAAAGACATCCTCAAATTCTTTTAACACAGGTTTAACTTCTTGAGGAGGCTCTGAGGGTTCCGAAGTTCTAAGTTCCTTAGCAGTCAACATCCAGATGGGTGAACCACTATGAATTTCTTGTTCTAGATCCTTAGCACTGATTAGGTTCACTCCAGTTTTCATCTCCTTAACCTTACCGGCTCCTTTAGTTACCTTGTCCTTAGGGGGAACTGAATGGATCGTAATCTTCTTCCCATTGAAACTAAAGACACAGGTATTGGATTTTCCTAAGAGGGTGGCATCATGATCATACAACCAAGGTCTTCCGAGAATTATACTGCTCACCCCCATGGGTAAAACATCGCACCAAATCTTTTCGTGATAAGATTGCATTTGGATTTGGACTTGACATCTAGACTGGATGGGTATGGAGGTAGAATCTATCCAAGAAACCTTATAGGGGTTGGGATGGGGAACTGGGATTAAGCCTAACATCTTGACAGTGCTAGTAGAGATGGCATTTACACAGCTCCCACTATCTATGATGATCTTACATACCTTATCCCCTAATTTAAGAAAAGTCTGTAGGATGTTAGTCCTACGCCAATCCTCTTGAACTAGATTCTGGGATAGGATGCATCTTACAACTCCTAATTGGTCAGATTCATTGGGTTCCTCCTCTCCTTCATACTCCTCAACCAAATTCATTCCGGCCTCATAAACTTCTTCTTCAAATTCCTCACTGGGCTCGGAATTATCATTCTCTCCCTCTTCTATGTAAAGGGATCTTCGTGGGCACTGGCTAGCAACATGACCTACCTTATGACACTTGAAACAGGCTTTGGCAGTACACTGACTGGAAATGTGACCTGGTTTCTGACACTTAAAACAGGTGATATTTGAACTAGGGGTTCTCTGGGTGTCAGGTGCCTTACCTTTGTCCATGGGTCTAGGGGTAGAAGTACCCTGAAAAGGTTTACTAGGGATAACTTGGCTAGGTCCATTCCTTGGGATTGGGGCACTAACCCTAGAAGGTATAGGTCCTCTCTGAAATTTCTCAGTGTTCAGTGCAATCTGGTAGGCTTGGTCTAGATCAGTAACCTCTCTCAGAAATAGTTCTCTCTTGATTTCTTCCCTCAGTCCAGCCCTAAATCTAGACAAAGTGACTTCGTGGGCTTCACTCAGATCACATCTCATTAGGTATTCATCAAAAGTAGTTATGTAGTCTGAGACAGATCGGTTTCCTTGTTTCAGGTTTTGCCATTGGTCTAACAGGTTTTGCTGGTATGAAATGGGTAGGTATTTATCTCTCAGTTTTTCTTTCATACCCTGCCAAGTGGTTATGGGCTCAACATTCCGTCTCCTAGTGGTTAGCTCAATGTTCCCCCAGTATAACCTAGCTTGACGCACTAATTTCATCTTGGCAAACTTGTATTTCCTCTCCTCAGACATAGCATACCACTCAAAGTATTGGTCCATCTCACCCTCCCAATCAGAATACACCTTAGGGTTCAGACTACCATCAAAAGTGGATGCATCTAATTTGATGTTCCTGATGAACCTATCATCTCTATCTTCAGGCTCTGGGTCAGGCCTCCTATGATTAGGTTCAGGATCTCTATATAAAGGCCTTCTAGGCTCCTGATGTGGGTGAGGTTGAGGCACATTAAAATCGGGGTCAGGAGTCCAATTCCGATGTCTAGGTTCTTCAAGTACTTGGACTCGGTCCCTAAGTTGGGTAAGATCCTCATGAATTTGTGCGCTAAACTGGGCCACAGTGTTTGTCATATCCTGATTCATTTTAGCCATACTTTCAGTAAGAGTTCTGATCATGGCCTCTAAATCAGGTTGGGTTTGACCAGGTTGATATGGCACTCCGTTTCTGGTAGACATGATGATTCAAGCAAGCATACAAAATGAGACTAGACTACATCGACTACTGGATCACTAGACCTAGAGTCCAAACTAGATGCCCAATCAGAGTGGCAAGCTAGCCTGTAGTAACTCAGGACTCAGCCAGGCAGGTAAGGGGAGTGTTAGGTCCTTGATTGCCAATCCTAGACACCAATCAGTGATTGGCCAGGTAGGCGGACCAGCACACAAGCCCTTCGGGACGTAGTCCCTAAACTACCGTTCTAGACACTGAGTGCTAAGCACACAGAATAACTCGGCAAACTGACTCAACACTAGCCTAGACCCGACCAATTGGTGTCCCTAGCCCACTAGGGCAAATTAGGTCTAACTGATTTTAAATTAGGTCTAGGTTCGAATGATTGGATGGTGGTTTTGGGCTAAGGAGAGGTAATCAACTCCTCCCCTTATCTTAGATGCTCAATTGCCCTTAAGTAAATTATGAGATGATCACTCCAAAAGAATTGAATTGCAGAACACAAAAAACAGAGTTGCTGTATTTTAGTTCTCAGAATTTTTACCGAAACCAATAAATCACAAAAAACTTATGGGAAATAGGTTCAATTATACTGGTTTCAACGAAGCAAAACTCATGCAATTCGGAGTTTTATGCAGGGAGAAATAATTCAGACAACAGGGCAATTACGGGCTGCAACTAGATTGTCTTCCCCGTTTATAATCCCTGCTACGAAGTTATAACCCAATGGATCCCCTACACGCCCTAGGAACACCCCGTGGAATGGGAGGAGGAGGCTTGCGCCTCGCTTAGTTCCTAGGACCGGATGTCCTGGGGAGTCTACTTCGAGCAGACAAAATAAAAAGAGAACAATCAAAACAAGCAAGCAAATCAGAAACCCTAGACTGGGCTCTGATACCAAAAATGATGCAGAACAAATAAAGGAATGCGATGCGGAAGTAAATTAAGATTAACTAATTTTTTTTTTGTTGTTTTTATATGTTTGTAGAAGTTGGCTTCAAATCAAAAAAAAGTTAACCTAACATTGAAAGATACTAATATGATAATTGAAAGCACAATTTTAAGGAAACTAAATTATCAGAGTAGTTCAGAAGCAACGGATCGCTGGGGGTTGAGAAACTCCCAGACCTAGGGTTTCGCTCCGAACTTTCAAAAGACAGAAATAAAGAGGAGAGATGGTTTATCTAACCAGACAATGATCTTCACAGATTTTGGTGGAGGAACTCTCCCGAGCAGATTGTTGGATCCCGGATTCAGATATCTTCGTAATGGATCCTCCAATACTGGTCCTTTGGCCGGTTGGCTTCTCCTGAACTCAAGATCTGGAAGAGAAGAAAAACAATTGATGGAATCAGAGAGTCAAGGGAAAGATTTACCAGGTTGATGAACTAGAAGATTGAAATTGCTGAAAACTGGATTCTCCTGGATGTTGATGTGATTTTCCTTGGAACTTGCTCTGGATCTGAAGTTGCCGGACTGGATCTGGATGAAGGTGGACGGCCTGGACTTGTAGAGAGAGAGAGGCCGTGGGAGATGGATGGATCTAGGGTTTGATGGATTGAAAATAATGAAGGGTGGCTAGGTTTTGGAATTTCAAGTGGCTAACCTAGGGTTTTGGATAAAGATGGAGATCTCTCACCTCCTCAAGGCTCCAATGGAACCCGGATTACCCCCTCACGGAGCTCAACACTTAGAATAGTGCGGAAGAAGAGAAACCTAGGTCACTCAACACAAGAGAATAGCAAAAAATAATTTTCTTCATTGATTTTCAAAGTTACAAAGAGAGGTCTATTATATAGACCTAAAATTTTCTCCAAGCTTGTACAAATTCTCATGTGGGACTAAACTCCTCCAACCACTAGATTAGGTAGAAAATCTTCTCTCTTGGCCGACCAAGAGTTCAAAAAAAATTGGGACGGCCATAAAGGAATTTTTTTTTTTTTTTTGGTGCCTCCTTTGGAGTTGGATTTGGATTTGGAGTCCTCTTCTTCTTATGGTATTTCTTCTTTTCTTCCACTCCAAGTTAAGCTCTTTGATTTTGATTTGAACTTCAATTAGGAGTAGGTTGGATGTCCTTCTTTGATTTCTTCTCCAAGAGAAGTCTTCTTCCTTCTTTGCTTAGGTAAAATAGGCAGGTATGGGCGCCTCCTTTAAAGTAGCCTCCAATTTGATTTTTTCTTCTTTGGATGTGGGGACCATGACACTGGGATGCCTCTGTGGCGCCTCCTGGACTCTGGCGTGTGCTCGGAGTGTGGCTGGGCGTGTGGCTTGGAGTGTGGCCTCCACTTGCTTGAACCTTGATTTGATTGGAAGACAAATATGGCACCATTTTGGACCAAATTGAAACCACATTGGGACTTGCACTGAGTCAACATGACTCAACAAAATTTAAATGGTGACTCAAGAAATAAATAAAATAAATAAACTGGTTGACCAGGTCAACCTTTATTACAAATCCTAATTTCTCGGGCAATGTCAATCAGAGATCCAAATGGAGCTCTGAAGTCTTCTTCTGAGTCTGGTGCCCGCACCAGAATCCCCTTACCCCAGTGTGAACAACCATAGAGGCAGGATGCTTATGCTACTGGCAGGGCTGTTGCTCATCCATGAAGTACCTCCCTGCCCGGTGATCGTCACCTTGGATAAAAGGTTTGTACTTCTATCTTATGGGTCTAAAGAAATGATCTTCAACACCCTTGTGTGTGATTCAAAGAATGGTTCAATGAATTACATGCTTTGCTTGCTTGACTTCATACATGCATTACTGTATATGCATAAAGATCTATGTAAAGCTAGTGTTAATTAGATTAACATGTTAGATAAAATTATTTTATCTCCTTCCACTGCATCATGCAGTTTAGAAAAGTTTTAAATTGCATATATCGGCCTGTGCTGCTCGAGTCTTGGCCCACCTAGGTTCACCAACAATGGTATTAGAGCAAGGTTGAATGCATATTTAGTATAATGCTTTTATATGAAATCAGCTTGATATCCTTCACATAGTACTTGGATTAAGGTAGATTCGCCATGGCCGTCCGGTCATAGGAGAGAAGTATGATTTAAAGGCCATCTCTTCCCATTCAGTGGGGTTCTCCTATGGCATATAGGGGTGCCACTGTGTCACGACCTTATGAAAAAGAAAGTGAAAAATTTGATAGGTTAAAATAGTTTTAATCTATGTTTGTAGATCATAGCTATGTTTAGATAATATCTAAAAGGTGCATAATCTAATATTTTGAAAAGTTCAAGTGAAAAAGGGATGAATTCTATAGTTGCTATTTTTTGCCCAAGCAGACAAGCCGACTTGCCTCCTGCACGAGCCGACTCGTTTCCTGAAGATAGAACTATCTTTTTTATGTTCTGTTTGAGCTGACTCATCCTTGCACGAGTTGACTCGGATTTGAGAACAAAGAAATGCTTTCTGGATGAGCCAACTTGCACCTGCATAAGCTGACTTGACTAGAAAATCTTGAAATGGTAAACTTAAAGTTCATAGTTTTTGTGAAATTGTTTTACTTACTTTTGAAATTGTTTCAAATTTGGATTAATTGAAAATATCTCAATTGGCATGTTATACTTAATTGAGAATTAAGTTGTATTTTTGAAACCTTTTAAGATTTAGGGTGTGCTTCAAATTTTAAGTCATGATTGATAAACCATTGGTTGATTGGGTTAGCTAAAATTGTGTCCTTAAATGGGTTAGATCTAAGTTTAGATGAATGGATTAATTAGAGAAAAGACTAATCAAAAGTTGAAATAGGTCTCTCTTCTATTGATCTCTCTAATAGTTAGTTAGATCAGTCCATACATCTAAATGGACTTGATTTATTGCTTCGTGGTGAGCCCGGGTCTTTAGGTTAGTCTAATTGAGTTTGGTAAACTACTTGGTGTCTAAGGTAAGTTTGACATTGGTGATCAAGGTTCTTTGGAGCTAACTCTTATCTGGCCAACTTATGGTTGGTGTCTAAGGCAAGAGGCTTACCTGGCTTAACCCATCCCTTGATTTTACTTACCTAGCTAATGTGGTGAATCAGATCTGATTAGATTGTCTATTGATTCGAGTTGACCCATGTCAACTAAGGTTAATCAGTCTGACTGGTTTAAGGTTCCCATGGACCTATTTGATCTTGAAACCCTCTAAGAGTTTGGTGGAAATTTTCTTGATTAAGGTCCATGTCTTCTTTCATGTATCATAAATTTAAATCCTCTAAATTATTAGGTCCATAAAAAGATTAAGTTATGTGATAGCCTAAGTCTTAGCCTCCCATTAAGTTGGATTGGTAATGAGTCCATAAGTTGGGTGATCATCGGCAGTTCTAAAGAACGGGTGGTCATTAGGTAAATGTAATTGCCATTCAACTTTTGATGTCTAAGTGTGACTATCTTAATACGTGGTCAGGTGGGCCAGCTAAAGTTAGACTTGATCATGGTTTAGTTAGAAGTATTGAATTAGATCATGTTAATGGTTGGACCTAACTAGGACCTTCAATAGGAGGCCCAAAGGCCGATTATGAGGATCCCTGGGGCAAAATGAATACTAGGAATTACTTAGAGAAGCAATTGGTATTGTACCAACCTTTAGATGCATGTGGTTTGGCTAACTAAAGTCGGGCTCATGTGTAGTCTATTGGGTCCTAGTACCTGCTAAAGGATAAATGTAATTCTTCAGATTGGAGTGTAGAGGCTACTAGTCTGAACAAAATGATGGGAGAAACCTTTAGACTAAAATCCATGTCTTTAGGATGTTTAAAATAATTCATATACTGATAGGTCTTATTCTCCTTTTTCAGATATTGTCGACCACTTTGTTGCTCTAGTCATTATTAAATAATGACGAATTTTCTAGATCCAACTTCGATAGCTAGTATCGAAAACTCAGGATAGTCCTGGAGCACGAGCGGATCTTTTATGTGATAATAGATCTGACACCTAAGATCCTAGCCCCCAACACTCATTGCATTGTCAGGGACACTTACCAGAAGTGGATCTCTGATTGCACCATAGTGCATTGCATTATGTTGGCTATGATGAACAACGAGTTTAGTTACAAATTTGAGGAGGCCCAGCTAGAGAAAATCATTCAAAGATTGAAGGAGTCTTTTGGCATTCCAGATGATATGGAGAGATACCGGATCTCTTCCACCATCTATAACACGTGTATGCATGATGGAGCTCTAGTAACTAATCATGTAATGTACATGATCGAGTTATTTGAGCATTTGGGCAAACTCGGATGCCCTTTGCACGAGCAGCTCGACAAGGATGCGATACTGAATTCTCTGCCCCCTTCCTACCAGGTCTTTCTCGATAATTTCAGAATGAATAGGCCTACAGTAAACTATTATGAGATGTTAAGGTTACTACAGACTTATGAGAGAGACCACAACCTTAACAAAGGATTGGTGAATCTGGTGGGACGTTCTGGAGTAGGGCATCATCCCTTTAGAGAAGGGAATAAAAGAAAGAATAAGAAAATAAGAAGGTGCAAAGTGCTGGGCATAGTCAGACCAGGAGGGTAAAGGCTGACAAGAGTTAGGCAGAGTGCTTCTTCTACAAGAAGCCGGGTCACTGGAAGCGGAACTATTCCCGAACAGGCAAAGAAAGGAAAAGCAGCAAGCTATTGCTTGTCAAGGTATTTATATGATAAATCCTTGTAGTTTCTCTATTTGTGATACTTCTCACTGGGTATTAGATACCGGAAGTCCTTACCACATTTGCAATTCTTTGTAGGGACTTCGAGTTAGTAGGAGATTCGAAAGCGGTGAAAGGTTTCTGAATATTGGAAATGGAAGTCAAGCTCTAGTTCTGGCATTGGGAATTGTTTCTTTGTATTTTGAGTCATGTACTGTCATTCTTAATGATTATCATTTTTGTCCTTCCTTTTTAGTGAATATCATTTCTGTAGGCTTGTTGGCCAAAGATGGTTTTGAATTATCTATAAGAATAATATTTGCAATATCATGTTGAATGATTCTAATGTGATGTATGGACAAGTGAAAAATGGTATATATGTACTGTCACAGCCTGTTACTGTATTGTACACTGCTAATAAATGCCCTAGGTTAGATAAAGTTAGCGATACTTATCTTTGGCACTATAGGCTAGGTCATATAAACAAGAACATAATAAATAAGTTGGTGGGAGAAGGTCTCCTAGATATCGTTGAGAGCGAATCTTTACCAACTTGTGAATTTTGTCTTCTTAGAAAAATGACCAAGTCGCCTTTTACTGAAAAAGGTGAAAGAGCTAGTGATATTCTAAGTCTAGTACATATTGATGTATGTGGACCTATGAATATCAGTGCAAGAGGTGGGTATAATTATTTTATTATGTTTACAGACGATCTTTCGAGATACGGTTACATCTACCTGATGAAACATAAATCTAATTCATTTAAAATGTTCAAACGATATCATAATGAAGTTGAAAATAAATTAGGATGTTTATTAAAACTTTTTTATCAGATCAAGTGGTGAGTATCTTTCCAGTGAGTTTCTGACTTATCTTGAGAAAAATGGGATTCTCTTTCAATGGACTCCTCCGGAGACACCTCGGTTAAATGGTGTATCTGAAAGGAGGAATCGAACTCTGTTGGACATGGTTCGATCCATGATCGGCTTGCAAGTCTGCCTAAATTCTTTTGGGGACATGCCCTTAAGTCAGCGTCCTACCTTCTGAATAGGGTTCCAAGTAAATCCGTTGATAAAACACCATATGAGATATGAACTGGGCATAAACCAACTCTCTCTCACCTTCAGGTTTGGGGGTGTCCAGCTTATGTCAGACGTTTACAAACAGATAAGCTAGGACCCAAGTCTAATAGGTGTCTTTTTGTTGGGTATCCCAAAGAATCCAAAAGGTATTATTTCTATCCGCCTAAGGAACAAAAGTTGTTCGTCAATCTTAGAGCAACCAGTTTAGAAAGGGAGTACCTTGGTGAAGGCACTCAAGCTACTGAGGTTGAACTTTGAGAAGTTCAACAGATAGAAAAACCTTCTCACTCTAAGGTCACTATAGAACCGGATTTGATTAGATCAAATCTAGAGCCCATAGTGCAACCATAAGGAGATCTGGTAAAGTACCTGTCAACCGGATAGATACTACGGTTTCTTGGTCCGAGACAATGATCCTATTGAGCTCGATGAGAACAACAAGGACCCGATCATCTATATGGATGCAATATCAAGGTATGATTCTGAGTCATGGCTGGGAGCTATGAAATTCGAAATGGAGTCCATGAAAATTAACAATGTATCGACATTAGTTAATCTACCTGAAGGGATAAAATCCATTGGGTGCAAGTGGATCTTCAAGAGGAAGCGAGGCGCAGATGGATAGGTGGAGACCTATAAAGCTCATCTGGTTGGCAAGTGGTATCGTTGTGTTATAGTATTGACTATGACGAGACATTTTCCCTATGGCAATGCTCAAGTCCGTTCGAATTATGCTTGCTATAGTAGCATATTTAGATTATAAAATCTGACAAATGGATGTCTGAACAACTTTACTAAATGGTGAGCTGAAAGAGAAGGTGTATATGATGCAACCTGAAGGGTTCACATCCACAGATGAGTCTAAAGTGTGCAAGCTTCAGAGGTCCATTTATAGATTGAAACAGGCTTCTTGGAGTTGGAACATGCATTTTGAGAAATGTATCAAGAAGTATGGCTTCATTAAAAATGGAGAGGAACCTTGTATCTATAAATGGGCAAATGGTTATATAATTGTATTTCTTGTTTTGTATGTGGATGACATTCTCCTAATTGGGAATGACATTTCAACATTGCAAGGAATAAAGGTATGGCTTTCATCTCAATTCTCTATGAAAGACTTGGGTGAAGCCTCATACATACTAGATATGAAGATGTATAGAGATAGATCTAAGAGGCTTTTGAGTCTGCCCGATCTATGTACATAGACACTATGCTGAAGCCGTTCAGCATGGAGAATTTCAAAAGGGGCTATCTTTCGATAAGTCATGGAATTACTCTTTTCAAGAAGGATTGTACGACAATTCCTGAGGAAAGAAAGCATATGAGTAGAATTTCATATGCTTCGACAGTGGGTTCTATTATGTATGCTATATTATGTACTAGACCAGATGTGGTATACTCACTAGAAGTAGTGAGCAGATACCAGTCTGACCTAGGTGAAGCTCATTGGAAAGTTGTTAAGAACATCCTTAAGTATTTGAGGAATACTTAGGACCATTGGCTTATTTATGAAGATTTTGACTTAAAACTTGTGGGATACTCTGACTCCAGTTTTCAGTCAGATAGTGATGACAGTAAGAGTGTATCTGGTTTTGTGTTTACTCTTAATGGTGGAGCAGTCTGCTGAAAAAATTTCAAGCAGTATACAGTGGCTGATTCTGTTTGTGAGGTGGAGTATATTGCAGCATCAGATATAGCAAAGGAGGTTGTGTGGTTACAGAAGTTCTTAGGCGAGCTTGGAGTCGCATATTTCTTAGATGGTCATATTCCGATGTGTTATGATAGCACTCGAGCCATTGCTCAAGCCAAAGAGCCGAAATCATATCAGTGGACCAAGCATATTCTGCATCGTTATCACCTTGTCCGGGAGATTATTGAAGAGGTGACATCGAACTTCTGAAGATTGATGGTAAGGAGAACCTGGCCGACCCCTTTACTAAAACCATTGGAGTGCAAGAGTTCAATGACTACAAATGGAAGATTGGAATCAGATTCTATTCCGATTGGCTTTAGTCCAGGTTGGAGTTATTGGGAAATGTGTATCCCAAAGCCAATCATCTAGGTTGTAGACGGTTGTGCGACTTATATATATGTATATAAATTATTTAATTGAATAAAAAGTTTATTCTGGTTGTTCATCATATATATCATCTTCTTAATTGAACTCTTGTGTGATGATGTCCTTTGAACTACCTTTATGCGATGTAGAGAGGATGCGTCGTGCAGTTCATAAACTGGTTCACGATCAAAGGATACATTATTTCAAGATGATTATGTATCGAGAGTAGGTTGTTGAGGTCATGCCTGTTGGTTGTCCTCTTAACCGAACAACATATAGATGCTAGTATGACATCAGGTGTTGTATTCGACACTTCACTAAGCATGACTCTCATGCAAGATTTTCTTTCTACCAAAGAGAAATTTTGTATTAGAATGTGGACATGAATTATTCCTCTGACTTGAGATCACTATGGCAGCTTACAAGCAACTCACTGTGCTTAGGTGCCAGACTACCTAGATTTCTAATCCGGTGATGAAAGGTTACTGGGTATAATCAAGTACTTGTATAGTAGTAGTAGGATCAAGATAGGATTGATCTCCAAATGGTTTGGATTGAATGCTTAATATGTCTCAATTGAGAAAGACCTTGGCCAGGGCATTCCTTGTAAGGAGTTATAGGGATTCTTTATTTGAGACATATTGAGATGGACTGATTAGGATTGGGCAGTTTAACCCTAAGCCATCCAGAGCATTAGGAGATCAAAGGATTAAGTTCAGTGGTATTTCATATTTGACAGGTTCTTATTACTCTACAACCTTAAACCTATCCGGACGCCGGGTGTCATTGCTAGATGGCTACTTTGGCTGGTATTGGAAATGTTCCTGTGCTACCGGTTTAGTGTTTCAATGGTCACACACCTGGGGTTTCTTCTTGATTTGTTGGCTTGGAATGATTGAAAATCGTTCCAAACTCGTTTGATAAGAAGTTGTCAAAACTGCCAATAGAGTCGACCCGAGGTGAGTCGACCCAAGGCAAGTCGACCCATTTGACAGGATTTGCTGAAAAATCCGAGGATGCTTCATTAAGAGCTATAAAAGTTATGGCACTTAATTTTGGCATCTTGGGATTTTAATCAGCTACATTGCTGAATTCCAAAGGTCTTGTAACCTACATGAATTCCAAGAGACTACAAACCTCTCATTTATCTCTCATTAACTCCCCATCATGGTATTATTAAAAAGGCTATTATGGGTGGGCTGAAGAATGAATCATTCCTTTCCACTCTCAAGTTGAGACTCTGCCATTTTTCCTTGGTTAGAGAGATCTTGTCTTGACATAAGAGTGGTCTTACATGAGAGATTGGGTAGTGTGAGATTTGGGTTTTGGGGTCCTTGTGAGCATACCTTCTATTGAAGGTTCGGGACAGCATTCTAGGAAGGGTTTTTGGATAGCTTTGTTCTACCATTGTTTAGCAACAGTTTCTTCAAGGAGTTAAAGAAAGAGTCTGTCGCTGCCGGAGAATTTCCGGAGAGGCTAGCACCTTGAAGGAAGGAGAAGAATCTTCTTACCCCAGTATGAATAACTTGTAAAGGTAGAATGCTTGTGCTGCTGGCAGGGCTATTGCTCATCCTTGAAGTACCTCCCCTCCCGGTGATCGTCACCTCGGATAAAAGGTTTGTACTTCTATCTTATGGGTCTGAAGAAATGATCTTCAACACCTTTGTGTGTGATTCAAAGAATGGTTCAATGAATTACATGCTTTGCTTGCTTAACTTCATACATGCATTACTGTAAATGCATCAAGATATGTGTAGGGCCAGTGTTAATTAGATTAACATGTTCGATAAATTGTTTTATCTCCTTTCGCTACATCATGCAGTTTAGAAAAGTTTTAAATTGCATGTATTGACCCATGCTAATGAGGGACGGATGAGACGTAACCTAATTTATTTGGGAAAGGGGAAAACCACCTAAACAAACTAGGACCGTGGAAGGGCTAAGAAGCCTCCCGGGACTAGGGCAAACTGAAACTAAATCCTAAAACAGCTGAACTCTTTTTGTTTTCAATTTTCCTGGTGGAGGAATAATGGGCTGGAGGATAAGAAACTTGACACTCTAGGACTGGGGACTCACCTTCACGGAGAGATGTCACACATCTAGGGCATCTCACCCACTCCACTACGTGTAATCTAGGGCGTCCCACCCATCTCACTACACACATAGCCTAAGGCGTCCCACCCAAATCGCTACCTGGGGCTGTGAAAAAAAATCCCTAAGACCTAGAGGGGGGCTTGATGGAAAAGGGGGATAACTAGGGCCTCGCACCCCTCGATGCTCGCATGGAGCGAAGGAAGTGGGGTCTCACACCCCTCGACACCCTCATGTGAAGGAAAGACGGGCCTTAGCCCAAAACCATAACCAATTGAAAACCCAAAAATTTTATATCAAACTTATTCATTCCAGGGGAGAGGGGGCCTTTATATAGAAAAACCAACCCCTCACTTACTTAGCCTACAAGAAATCCAAAAAAAATAAATAATTACATCAAAATCCATGCTATATCAATATTGGTGCTGATCTGCTTTGGAAAGCATGTCGACTTGATGATCTGCTTTGAAAAGCATGCTGCTTGGACTGCTCCAGAAAGCGTGCAGAACCATCTCTCGTGGACGTGCACAGAGGGAGGGAACCAACTCCGGCAGCAACCGGCGGACGGGCGGCGACCGGGAAGCAGGCGATGGACGAGACTGGCAGACGGCGAGCGACGGACAGTCGGCGACGACTGCAAGCGGGGCGACGGCACAGTGATGGCACGACATGCCCAGGGCATGCCGTTTGGTCTCCCACGACCGTGGGGGACCCCTAGGCGCCAGCGAGGCTCTGGCGGGATGGCAGACGGTCGGACGGCAGCAGCAACGGGACGGCGGTAGCGGCGAGCGGTGGTGCAAGGGCGGCACAGCCACATGGCACGAACGAGCATGCCATTAGGTCTTCCCGCGGGCGTGGGGCCCAAGGGCGCTGGCGAGGCTCCGGCGGCCGGCGGGCATGGCGGACGGTGGATGGTGGGCGATCGATAGCAAGTCGGCGGCGGTGGCGACCGTGGGCGACCGTTGGCCTTCCCACGGACCGTTCGTCTTCCATGACATGGGCAGCGGAGGACACCGGTTTTCCGACAGGGAGCGGGGCCGACGGTGGGCTGGCGGGGATGGCCAGGCATCGAGCGGCCCAGATCTGGGGCCGGCATCTGGGGCCGGCGGGATGGCGGCTAGGGTTTGGAGTTTTTTTTTTAAAAAAAAGATCACGGGAGAAGGATTGAGGGAGATGGAATAAGGCGGGATAACTCAGGAATAAACCTAGAATAAAATTGGAATAGCGAGAATAGGAAAATAAAAAAATTATTGCAAGAAATTAAGAAAATGAGGAAAAAATACCCGAACGATGGATGGATCCCCATCATGTGCTGCTCGGGTCTTGGCCCACCTGGGTTCGCCAACCCCGATCAGCTTATTCCTTCATGGCCTATGTTTCCTTGGCTGGGCTGCCTCTTCGACCTTTTTCTGACTTTCCTTGGCCTAATGTTCAAAGAAATGGATCTTCTTGTTTTTTCTTCTGAGCTTTGCCTCTTGTTCGGATATCTTTATTTGGACCTTCTTCAGCTCGGCCTTCAAAGTTTGGACATCGATGACACTCTTATTTAATTTCTCCTCCATGGTCGATCTTAATTCTTCGGCCACCTTCTTTTTGGCTTTCATCGATTGTAGTTCCTCTCAAGGCCTTTGCTAAGATTGGTAACCCTGATATGCCTTTCTTTATCAGAGTCACTTCGTGAATCAACTGCATCAAGCAACGAAATGGAAAAGTTAGTTGCATTAACCACCATTTCAAAGAAATTAACGAGAAAAGTGCTACTTACTCTCAGAATATTCAAATAAATTGAATCAATGACTTGCTCCAACCGCGATTCTTTGTCACCTCCTAGTCTCTCGGGAAGAGCATGGCCTTCAGTAATTTCTTGGCCAGTTTGGGGTTATCCAAACCCCTCCCATCGGAGAAGACTACGAAGTCTACTTCATATTCCCTCTCGGAGGGAATGTCTCTCTCCGACTCCTTTTCGATCTAGGAGCCTTGACTTTATCTTGGCAAGAGAGCCGACTGTTGATGCATCGGTGATGAAGGTGGGATTCACCATTCTAGAGTTTGAACTATAGTAGGGCCCCTTGAGTGGAGCGCTATCAAAGGAACATCGTCGTCGTCCAATGTCATCCTCAATTGTGTATTTCTCATGGCCTCTTTGGCCCGATCTTTCTTCTGACCCTCTAACCCCTCTGAAGGGACCCCGCATGGACTCTTATGGGCAGCCTGGTGGAGTTTGCCAAAGTCTGGCTCCCTCTTCTCACCTACAAAACAAAAAAGACTATGGTGGTCAGCTGACAAGGTATACAAGAGACAAAGCAAAATGGAACAAAGACTGACTATCAAGTATACCTAAAGACAGAGACTCGCTGATCTAAGCGAGGTGCAAGTTACGCTCACTCAGCAACTTCCTGGCTAAAGAAACTTCAGACCCTGATAATCTATTGAATTCTACCTGGTCGGCCTTCAGAACCTTCTTTCCACCATTAGCGTCTAATTGGGGTTCTCTCTATTCCACATGAAACCCCAAGGATAAGAAGAGAATATGAAAAAGAAATAGGATTTCCATCCATGGATGGTGGTTGGCAACCCCTTGACCAACTTCCGACCAAGACAAGGGCCGATGACCCACCACCCCTGGCCATGAAAATCTTTCTTTAGCATGAAGAAGGATGTAAACAAAGAGATCCTAGGCTCTATATTCAAACCATGACAGAGAACTAAGAAGCTATAGATGGTTTGAATGCTTTTCGAAGTCAGCTGCGCTAGGATCACATGGTACAGATTAAAAATTTTGATGAAGGGATATAAGGGAAACCGAAGACCAGCCTTCAGGTGGTCTTCGTACACCGAGATGGCACTAGAAGGAGGACGATTCACCCTTTTTTCAGGTTGAGGAAGCATTAATGGAAGAATTCTTAGAATATGGTAATAATCCCTAAGAAAAGCTAGTATAGAAAAGACATGGAGCTCGCAATGGATTTCGGTTGACTCGACATTACTTTCCTAGAAGGACCTACAACACCAGAGGAATCACTTCCTCCCCTACTAACCAGAATTCGCTAGTGGCAGGGACCTTTAGAGATCTAACCATGATAAAAAAAGGGGAAAAAGAAGAAGTCTCAACTTGTGGAGAGGGAAGAAGGCTTGGAAAGAAAAGGGGAAAGTTTGGAGAGTTAGAAGAGGAAAGATTTCTGTGAAAGTGAAGAAGTTGGTCCTATAGAGTGCATACCCTTTATATAGGCAATAGCGATGGCCCGGATACTTCCCACGGGGGAGGAGCACCTACAATCGTGCCATGTACGCATGGCACCGACCATGGGTACGGACTACTAAGAGACACCAGCCAACTTTAGAAAAGGGAAACCAGCCAATCAATCATGATCCACAAGAATACAATCAATGGCCAAGATGGGATTTTTGCACGATCCTGGGCAGACATATGATTTCATGTCTCCCGATCCGGGCCAAAGACGAAGAGTCAGCGAAACACCATAATGAAAAGAATCGACATGACTCTCAAATCCATGCCATTTTTTTAAGGACTAACGAGAGCTTGACACCTGTTTAAAGCATGAAGCTCAAAATAGAAAGCAGTTATTGTGGCCAGCTAGAACGGTGATTTGCCACCATTAGCAATCCTATTTTTACCAGAAGGCGACAAAAATTAATACTCTCATTTTTCAAAGCAATAAATTGCCTTGAAATTAGGAGTGAGGAGCAACTGTTATGATAAACCGGTCCAGAGAGAATTGCTAGTCCTAAGATTAATCCATCCAGACCGGTCGACCAGATGGATTGGCGCAACGGTACTCTTAGAGCCCAATGGGAGAACGGATCGATACTGCACTTCAGCCAACGGTGACATACGACTTGCAATCGACCTTGGCCTATCCCGAAGAAAATGGTCGATCTATAATTGATAAGCTCCGAGGCAAGTGGCCGATCTCCAATGGGCCTACTCCGAAGAGAGTGGCCAATCTATAGTCGACCTACTCCGGAAGAAAATTGTGGATTTACAATTGATGTGCTCTGAAGCAAATGATTGACCTACAGTCAGTCGATCTACTTCGAGCTAAGACCCATCAAGAATGAGCCTGGTTGTTATAACCAACCAGGTATATAACTGATAGCCGTAGCATCAGTAAGACCAAGGTAACTAACTATCACATAACTACAATTAGCTGAGGGAAAGTTAAATTAACTAACTTTCCTAACATAAATCATAAAGTTTTAACTACTTTCAGCTAGAACAACACCTATAAAAAAAAGGTAAGAAGGAACTTCCACGGTAAGCAATCCTAAGTAAATCTAAGGCTAACTGACTATGCTAATTTGACTCTTCTCTTTTTCTATCTATCTTTGAATTCTCCATTTTGTGGCTTGAACTCTACTGATTTAGGTATCGGAGTATCCTACGGAGAAATTTCGGTTAAGAATTTGTTTGTAGGAATCCAACGAGGTGAACCGATGACCCAGGCACTCCGTCCGATTCATGGGGATCAATATCAACATATGGAAAGGATAGGATTTGCTTGCTAGAACCAAGCATGATAGTTTGAGATCCGGGCTGTTGAAGTTAGATGTGGAGCAGGCTAAAACAGAGCGATCGGAATGGACTTTTTTGCATGGAAGGGCACGGAGCTAACACGGAAGATGGAGTCTATAAAAGGGTCAAGCCACCATGGCGAAATATTACTTTTTTTCATACCAGCAAGCCTTGACCCGATTTTCCTTCCCTTTAAGCCATCCATTTTTGTTCGAGCCTTAATTCTTCTCCCCTTCCACGGAACCTTCTCCACGCCTAGCCAGCTAGCCTCTGCCATTACCATTTTCTCCCTCTTCCACTTCTTCACTCTTTACTGTTGCGACATCCATTTTCTTCTCGCCACCATATCCCTATCTCCCTTTCTTCTACCACGCCCAAAGCCACAAAATCCACCATTTCTCCCATCATCAATCCACTTCCCAGAAGGGATACAATTTTGCATCAAGTGAAGCACTAGTTGAACTAGATTGCTGTCAGAAGGATGAAGATCTCCATCATCCACGACTAGTTCCTTCCTTGTCTAAAAGAAGATAAGCATTATAACAAATTATTTATAATATTTTATTTGTATCTCTTTTTTTTACATAAATAAATGATTTATCTTTAAATGTACAAAATTATTTGTTTATGCTTTAAAAATTAATTTTGTTAATTGCAAATAGTTTGTATTGCTTATAGAAGCACCGTGATCTATGGGTATGGATATGTTAACATGGGATAGATTATTCCAAGTAACAAAACCAATCATCTTCTTTTATTAATTTATAAGTAAGGTAAATAGAATATCTTTATGAGAGACAAGCTATGATCTAAGTGTATGGCGCGTACTTGAGAAAGAAATAGGTTATATTATCTTACAATACAAAGTTTACTAAATTGCATCTAAAAAGGAATCTAAAATCTGTTTGCAGAGTTGAGTTAGACTCTTATGGCCTGTTTTTTATTTAATCACTTTTTACCAGGTAACTTAGCATTAATTTTAGATTTCCTGCAAAGTACTATTAGTTCTTCTATTAAACTTGTTAAATTTATTTTTTAACTTTCAAAATAACCACTCAAGGTCCCTATAGATTCGGCCTTTGCACCGCTACTTTATATAGTAATTATGAAGATAAGGTATTATAATTGGTGTATTGTAACACGCACCAGATTTTGGCATCATTGCAGGGGATCTTGGCATGGTGTTTCAAAAAAATTATCATTGCTATTCTTTTTCAATCTTGAGTGCCCTAACATAAGTTGCCCTGATATAATTAGAAATTATATTGCATAGTTGTCTAAGGATATGAGCAGGTCGAATTGATTTTTAAAAAATCAATCAAATAAAAAATACTAGCATCTTATAAATTATTAGAAACTTAGACTTAATCATAAAATCTAAAAAAATCTAAAAATTTTTGATTGTGTGCTAATAACAAAGCTTGAATATTTTGATTTGTTGCATCTCATTTTCATAATCTACCTTAAGGACATAATCCATTAATTAGATAAAGTGAAGATCTGATCACCCTTCCTTAACCCACAAATCTTCATTTTGCATATCCAAGCCTTAATTTTAAAATTAATTAGATGTTAGCCCTAGAAATTTTGAGCTCAATAGGACAGAAAGCCGTAGAGTGGATCGGGTTCAGATTAGTTAATTACTCGGTGTCTAAGGACAAGTAGTTCAGGGACTTGATCCTGAAGGAAGGTGATTTTTTAATTGATTCTGTTTGCTTACCTAGCCAGTCTAATTGATTTTAAGACAAGCAACAAAGGGACCCCTACCACCTTATACTTATATGGTCGAGTCAATTAGTCAATCTTAGACATAGAATGCTTGAAGGCAGTTTTAAAATAGTTAGAAGCTATTTAAAATTAGGCTAACCCCATGATAGAATTGACTTTATTGTATCACTTGTTTGAAAAAAAATAACAAAAAATAATAAAAAACCTTCTCATCTTTCTCCATTAGCTTTAGGACCTCTTAGATTCTTATCTTTAGAACTCTTCTTTCTTTTGTCCTCTTCTCTTTATTAAAAAAAATTATTAAAAACTTTTGCTATTCGTTTTAGAGTATTATTGTAGGATGTGTGCTTAGTCGTTAATCGTTACAACCTAAAATTGTACCCCTAGACTTGGAAATATAACTCTTAGACAATAATCACAAACTGATCGACCATATAGTTGGAGTACTTCACTCCTTCAAAATATACCTACTCTCTCTGTATACAAGTACCTCCTATAAAAGATGTCCAATATGAAATGAAGTCCAGTATGATTGATAAGGACAACATGATCTAGAAGTGCATAAGATGAGACTAAAGAGGAAGATTAAGCTATAATTAAAAAGCATTAACAAACTACAGGTACCAATAGAAGATCCTATATCTAAAGATTAGGATTGTGGGCAATTGAAAAATCACCCGTAGGTTAGGCTTAGCTAAGACAATTAACCTACAAGTTTAATAAAATTAAAAGAGTTTATGCTCATTGCCTTTTATGGTATCCGGTTTTATTTCAATTAATATTGGGTCATTCTTTGAACCAATTTCAATTTTTGGTTTATTGGTCAAATCAGCATACAAAGAAAAATGTCTTCTGGGCTTGATAAAGATTCTGACATACAAAAGGATATTCTGTCTTTGGCTTCATATCTTTTCTTAGTCCGAAGACCATGCCTAATATCTATGGCTTCGTATCTTTATCCAAGCTTATTAATTCTATGCCTTCGGCTTTGTATCCTTATCTTGGTCCAAAGACCATGCCTAATATCTACGGCTTCATATCTTTATCCAAGCTTATTAATTCTATGCCTTCGGCTTCGTATCCTTATCTTGGTCCGAAGACCATGCCTAATATCTACGGCTTCATATCTTTATCCAAGCTTATTAATTCTATGCTTTCGGCTTCGTATCCTTATCTTAGTCCCAGGACCGTGCCTAATATCCATGGCTTCGTATCTTTATCTTGGTCCAGAAGCCAAGTTTTATTAATTCTGTCTTCGGCTTCGTACCTTTATCTTGGTCCGAAGACCATGCCTTCCAATTGGATATCTTCGGCTTTATTCCTTCAACATAATCCAAAGAGCATATTATCTCGTATTTTGTACTGTAAGTGTTTATATTTCTTTGTTTGCAAAGAAGCTTTTCTGAAGTGTATTACCAACATTCCCTTTAGGAGCGCCAAGAGAATGCTAACCTCACTTCGGATCTATCCTTTAAAAGAATGGCATTTTGAGCATGTGGGCTTTTTCAACCCCAAAATAGTTGAAGTCTGTTTTGGTTGTTGCAACTACCCACATGATCGAAACCCTCAGAATTGGATAAGCTCCAAAATAACTGATTCTCGGACAGCCACTACTTATAGCTATGTGGAGGTTGCACTTTTCGAATTCTTCTCATTTCCCTCCCTGCTTTCACGCTCTCACTCGAGGGAAGTTCGAAGCTAATTCAAACATTTCGAATTCTTCTCATTTCCCTCCATGCTTTCACGCTCTCCATTCCTGCTATGCACTACTGAGTTTCTTCTGACTTTGGCATCGGAGTGTCCCCCGCCGGAAAGTTTTCGGTCAGGAATCTGTTTTACAAGTTCTGGTCGACGGCGATCCAGTAAAAGAACCACTCCATCCGGTCGGTGGAGATTCAGCAACAACATTGCAAATACTAATTCTATATTTATCTAAAGTAAGAAGAAAAGGTGCTTACAATCATGATCGAGGTTAAAATTTGGAATTGGAGGCATCTACTGAGTTAGGTGCAATCTGGTTAGATGGTCGATCCATCCATCATCCTGGATCTCGATCAAGTCGCTAGGATCCAATCCTTCACAACAAATATACCCAGGGATGAAGCTTTAGATAAAATAAAATATCTCCCTGGGTAACAATGAGTTCAAGGAAACGGGAGCCAGTGGGCGGGCGGCAGCAAGAAACGCGGAACAGATAGTTTGCTCAGTACGGCATGGGGCGGACAGGTGGCATAGGACGGCAACTGACATGGGAGGCCGCTTGGCGTGGGTGGCAATCATCGGCGAAGATGAGGGCGGTCGTAGCACGAGCATGGGCGGCTGTCGACAGTGGAGAAAAGGAGGACAAGGGATCGCTCGATGGTTGCACGGGCACTACGGTGCAGTGAGGAAGACTACACGGATGTCGGGTGTGAGCAGCTCAGAGGCTTGGTTGGCACGGGTAAGGGAGACAACCATTGGCGGCGGAGAGGAGGCGAGACGTCACATGGGGGCCGCATGGGGCATCGAGCCATCGAGGAATGCTGCAGATGGGTTGAACCGTCATGGTCGTGGGCATGCCTAGGAGACGAGCATGGGTCAGGCATACGGTGGCTATCTATGAGGGGTCGGCGTGTGGAGGCCGAACAAGCTAGAGGCCAGCAATGGGGAAGATGGAAGCTAGAGCAGCACATGCCACCGCTTGCTGGTGTGGGTGTGGAGGCGGCTCGTCGGATGGCTGATGAACATGGGCAAGAGGGTGAGGCCACGAGAGGCAGGGCTTTTGGGGTGAGGTCGATCATGGAGGTGGCGGTGGTGGTACCGAGCATGGGAGATGGCTTGATCGGAAAAGATGGAATAGAGGAGGGGGTCTCAGAGCCTTAGTGTAGGAAGTAAAGGAAAAGAGAAACAGATGGAGAGGAAATATGGAAAGGAGAAGAAGAGGGAAGAATAGAGTGAGAAAGAAGAATCAGAAAGGAAGGAGGAGAACAGAAGTGCCGAATTTATCCATTATCATTGTTTTTCCTAAAACAAATGGATATATAGAGAAAGATAATGCCAACATTCCAAGTCTTCGATGCTGGCTTGCTTCAACTCCTTGCTTGCTTAATCAATATAGCAAGGAGAAGAAGAGAAGAAAAAGAAAAGAAAAAAAATAATGGCAGGGAAGGAAGTAGGAAGAAGAAGTATCGAGTTTTTTTATTCAATTACCATTTTTTTTCCTTAAACAAATGGACTATATATAAAGAAAGATAATGTCGAACAATTTCAAAGTCTTTAGTTGGCTTGCTTCAAACTCCTTGCTTTAGATAAGAGATTATCGATTGAGCTTGATAAGCCTTGATGTCTTCTTGGCAATAGGGCATTACTCTCTTGGAACTTCAGTTGAATAGGTAGCCAGCAGAACTTGAACCTTGTGACCCAAATAACTGGATACACAACTCAATCTAAATAGACTAACATAGGCTCAAATTAAAATTAAACAAATAGCAAATAACAAAATGATATTAACTAACAAATAAATAAATAAAAGCTCCTTGTCAATCGAGCCATAGTAGGGATCTCTGTAAATGATGGGTATCGATGTCTGAACCAATTCTCCTAGATGGAAAGAATTCGACTTTATCGAGTAAACTCTACTACTTCTCTAGTATAGCTTAAAAATGTCATGATCAATCCGTTGCAGCTTTCTCAAGTAATGATGTGTCCTCAGACTCAGGGCAACCTTACCATCTAATCAGATATCTTTGATATTCGTGACTCCTGGTGGATATAACTTGCTCGTCTAGAATTCTCTCAATCTGATTATGTCTTCGAGTAACTTTTAGCTATGGACACTCGAGTAGGGGTTCACTCTCAACAACAGAATTAGGCTCGAAAGGATCACTGGATATTGTTATTGGTTCTTTATACTTTATTAGATCCTATACATTAAAAATAGAGCTAAAGCTATAATCAGATGATAGGTCCATAATATATACATTTAGTCCAAGTTTCTTTAAGATCTTAAAAGAGCCTATTTTGGATATGTAGTTTCTTAATAGTTCTGAAGGCACTCTAGTCTAATCCATATCATAAAACAATCCCTTACAGTAAAGTCATGAACTCGCCTATCTAAATTAGCTAATTGTTTATAGATCTCATTGCTGACATTAATTTTTTAATAATTTCTTATGTATATCTCTTACATACTATGCAAATACTTCAGTTAATTCAGATGTGCTAATATAAAAGGATAATAGGGTGTACAATAATAATAATATTATATATTCATTTTTATTTATATTTATATTTTTTGAAGTTTGGGTATTCATCATATTCTTTTTTAACTATCAAAGCCCATAACTTTATACTTACTACGATAAGGGTCCAGCCTATGAGAGAGTGCATTAGTAGCTTTGGTGTCTACATCTGCTTCGTACCTTATGACAAAGGTGTAGGTCTAAAGGAACTCAATCCGCTTTCCATATCTCATACTTAAAATTCTTTTATAAATGACAAACCTTAGAGCCTTGTGATCCAAATACAAATAAATATCATTGAAGCAGATAATGCCTTTTGTTGCCGCCGGATCGTCGTGGCCTGCAACTCTAATGTGTCGGGCTCCCTCCAGATTCTGCTTCCGTCTCGCGTCTGGCTCGCTAGCTTGCTCATGAGGGGCCCTGCAAGACAGAGGAAAACCTTGGGCCAATGATTCCGGCGAAGGCACTTCGATGATCAAGTCAGTGGGATGATTGAGGGAAACATATATCTCTGAGGTGGAGAGCTTGGAAGACTCTCTGCTTTAAGAGGGTAATAGAGGAAAAGATAATAGCTACACTAGAATGGAAAAAATGGAAAAAATGGGAGAGTCTTTGCTTCTCCTCCTTTTACTTACTCATTTTTTTTCACTTACCTTACTTGCTATTTTCTGTGGATCTTATATAGACGGGAGACTTTATAGAGGGTTCCCGGCTCTCTCCTTCGGGGGAGGCTCTCCATTGCCTGTTGGCGCCTCTTTCTCGGGCTGGTTCTGTGCCTGTGCCTCCAGCCATAATGGCATGATGCCACTTTGGTGGAGGCCACCTGGGTGCTGCAGGGCATAGGGCCGTAGGGGGACGCCCCTCTTTGGAAGG
This sequence comes from Areca catechu, assembly GCA_021397845.1. Taxonomy (NCBI): domain Eukaryota; kingdom Viridiplantae; phylum Streptophyta; class Magnoliopsida; order Arecales; family Arecaceae; genus Areca; species Areca catechu. Next base: position 49,690,311 of record CM038046.1, on the reverse strand, counting down.
TCCAGGCACCCTGTCTTGGAAGCTATGGTCTCTCAGTCATGCGGTTGTCAACATGTCGGCATGCTGCAAGGCTGGGGGCCTGACGATATTCGGATCATGCAGATCGTATGCACGATGCACCGCAGGGGGGTGCCTGTACCCATGGTAGGGTATGCACCACCTTTCGGAGGGTCAGGGTGGCCAGGTACTCCGTTGTCTTTGCTTTAAACTTTGACTTCCCCCCTCTTTACGGCTTTGACGGGAAACCATGCTCATGGTAGGAGGGTCTGCTTTCGAGAGGCGGACTCGACCTCAACTGGGAGCTGACCTCAGACGGGAGGGCTCGCCCAATGAGCTCTGCCTCGACTAGGAGCTGACCTCGGCAAGGTGGTCCTTTCAGGAGAGGTGGACTCGATCCCAACCGGAAGCTGACCTCAAACGGGGGGAGCTTGTCCAATGAGCCCTGCCTCGACTAGGAGCTGACCTCGATAAGGTGGTCCTTTTTGGAGAGGAAAACTCGACCCTAACCGGGAGCTGACCTCAGACAGAGGGCTCATCCAATGAGCCCTACATCGACTGGGAGCTGACCTTGGCAGGGCAATCCCTTTGGCTTTTTGTCATGCGGCCTTGTCTAGGTGGTGGGCTTCTTTGCCACCGTGGTCGTCTGCAGGCTCCACGTTAGTGGATATCACCGCTCTGGTTCATGTCAGTGGATGTCGCCACTCAGTTGCCCCCCACTCCCGAGCCTGAAGACCGAAGCGCCCGCTCAGGACGAAGGGGAGTAATTATGTGCTGATGTGGAGAGAGCACGTCCCTTCCACTTTCGATGCTGAAAGCGTCGGCATTTAGGCAATCATGCTTCCGTGCCATTCAGGCATTACCATGTCTTCTCTCCCCACAAACAGTTATCAATGTTGCATTGGCTTCAAGGGAACCGCTCCAGGTTCGAAGCATTGCTTCGATACATGGAGTCTCTCGATTGGCTCGACGCGAGACATGGCACACGCCTTCTACGGGCACGAAGCGATAGGGCTCCGGGCTATTAAATAGGATCTATCTTTTTGATCTTTGGAGGTTCTCCGGGTAGTGGGAGAATGAGACTTTTGCTCCAAAATCACTTTCCTCCTTCTTCTTAGGTGAAGACTGAGAAGCTAAGCCTCCTTCCTTTTGCCTTTACCATATCGCAGTGATGAAGTTTAGCCTCAAAGACCTTTGGGAGATGTCATGAAAGAGGGCTGCTTCTAAGGTGCCCGAGGGAGAGCCTAGTGTGAAAGTTCGAGAGGGCAATGAAGACTCCTTCTAGGCCAAGGAAGTGGCCCGTTTGGAGGGGAGGGTGCGAACACTCTAGGCTCACTAGAGGAGGAGAAGGCTCGGACGCGGTGGCGATCGAGAGGGTAGTGGCGGCGGCCATATGGGCGGAGATGGCCAAGAAGGAGACGGTGGAGGCCATCCTCAAATTAATGGCATCCCAAGCTTTTAGGGATGAAGTCACCGAGGCTATCTTGGACTCCTACCACCGGAGATTCCAAGAACACAAGAGCAAGGCCTTTCGCTTTTATGACTTGAAGGGTCTGACACATATTAGGCCCTTAAGCCATTCGGAGGAGGCTGTGGGGAGCTAGAGCCTCCCAGAGGCACCTCGCAGGGAAATGTGTGCAGTTTGTCGGTCTAGGAAGGGGTCGGCAGTTGATGTTTAGATCATCTATCTCTCCCCTTTTCCTTTTTGATCTTTTTTTCTTTTTTTCTAACTCAAAAAGGGGGCCTTTGATTTGTTAGGGGGAGCCCTACAAGGGATGTATAGAAGGTTTACATCAATGAGCATCCTCCCATTGGTGGTTTGCTACTTTGTTTCTTTTCTTTTTGTGTTGCCCAGCTGCGGGCCAAACGGTAGATGGCGAGATTTGCTTGGGGTTCCCGATTGACATCTCCGGATTGTGAGCTAGTCAGTGGAATTACTTGTCTATGGGTGTTGGGCTTCATGAGCTCCCAGGTTTGAATGCGGGCTTCAGGAGTCTCCGGCCTTGAATACAAGGCATTGCAGCTCTCGGCTTGAGTGCAGGGCTTCGAAAGTTTTCTGGCTTTGAGTGTCGGGCTTCAAAAGTTTCCAAGCTTAGAGTGCCGGCGGGCTTCAGGAGTTTTCGAGCTTAGGATGCCGGGCTTCGAAAGTTTTCGGGCTTATATGCGGGTGCTAATGGTTTCCAGCAGGGTGCTACATCCCGACTTAGAGTGCCGGGCTTCGAAAGTTTTTGGGCTTGGAGTGCCGGGCTTCAAGAGTTTCCGGGCTTAGGGTGCCGGGCTTTGAAAGTTTTCAAGCTTAGATGCGGGGCGCTAGTGGCTCCCGGCTGGATGCTACATCTCGACTTAGGGTGTTGGGCTTCGAATGTTTCCAGGCTTAGAGTGCCAGCTTCAGGAGTTTCCGGCTTAGAGTGCTGGGCTTTAGGAGTTTCTGGGCTTAGAGTGTCGGGCTTCTAAAGTTTCTGAGCTTAGATGTGGGGTGCTAGTGGCTCCCGACTTTGAGTAGGGCAGACGAGTTCCTACACAGGTGAAAAACAAGATTGCATCAAAAAGAAACTTGAGTTTATTGTGAAAGAGCCTTACATTATTAATGGTACATCTTCAGGTTACTAGCATTCCAGGTTCGCGTGAAGCAGACGTCGTCGAGCCCAGCGAGGTAGTTGGCCCCATTCGGTAAGGCTTCGATCACCTGGTAAGGGCCTTCCAATTCGGGAAGAGTTTCTTGCATTCTTCTGGTTGGGATGCTTCCGCTCGTCTGAGCATGAAGTCACCTGGGCAGAACACCTTAGGCTGCATGTGAGAGTTGTATTAGTGCACGATGCACTGCCGGTAGGCTACCATCCAGAGTTGGGCTTTGTCTCTTATCTCATCCAGCAAATCTAGGTTGACGAGGAGACGTGCGATGTTCTCACCTTCACTGTATTGCTCGACCTAAAGTGTGGGCAGGCCAAGTTCCATTGGGATTACCGCCTCAGTCCCGAAGACGAGGTTAAAGGATGTCTCGTCGGTGGCCGTGTGGGGGGTGGTATGATAGGCCCACAACATGCTTGGTAGTTTGTCCACCCACCAGCCCTTGACTTCGTCCAGTCTCATGCTGAGCCCTTGCAAGATGGTGTGGTTGGTCACCTCAGCCTCACCATTTGTTTGAGGGTGAGCCACCGAAGTGAAGCGATGGTAGATGCCAAGATCGGAGCAAAATTCTTTGAATGCTTGATTGTCAAATTGCTTCCCATTATCAGTGATGATTGTGTGCGGGATGCCATATCTACTAATTATAGATTTCTAGAAGAAAGATTGGACCTTCATCTCCATTATTCGTGCCAAGGGCTCGGCCTCGACCCACTTGGTGAAGTAATCGATGGCCATGATCAGAAACCTTTGTTGGCCGGATGCCATAGGGAAAGGGCCTAGGATATCCATCCCCCATTGAGCAAACGACCATGGGGCGATAGTTAGGAGATAGGGGCCGCTGGCTACCGCTGAATGCATGTGTGGCACTACACGAAATCAGTCGCATCCTCCCACATAGTCTCTTAGAAGTATCCCTGCCGTATCGCCTTATGGGCTAAGGCCCTGCCCCCCATGTGATTGCCATAGATACCCTCGTGTATCTCCTGGAGCACGTAGGTGGCCTCCAAGGATTTTAGGCACTTTATAGGGGGTATGAATAGGATCTCCGGTAGAGTTGCCCATACAGGATCATGTAGCGTGCAGCCTTCTTCTTGAGAAGGTTGGCCCTTTCAGTTTCTTCTGGCAGGGTGCCAGTGGTAATGTATCTGACATAGGGGTCCATCCAGTTGGCCTCGTGGGAGACCTGCTGGACCTTGGCTGTTGCCTCGTAGCTGGGGGCCTCAAGATACTTGATGAAGGTGCACCCCAGTGAAGTCTTTGGCAAGGTGGCCAGCCTAGAAAGGATGTCGACTCAAGCATTCTCTACTTATGGGATGTGAGAGATGCTGAAGTGCTGGAGGGTGAACATATGAGAGTGCACCCGATCCAGGTACTTCACCATCATGGGATCCTGTGCTTCATACTCGCCAGAGACTTGGCCCACTACCAGCTGTGAGTCTGTAAAGACCTTCAGCCTCTTGATGTCCAGTTCGCGGGACACCTTTAGTCCCACAAGGAGTGCTTCATACTCTGCCTGGTTTTTGGTCACCTTGAAGAGGAATCATAGTGCGCATTCCGCGATGACTCCATCAGGGCTAGCAAGAATGAGGCTTGCTCCGGTTCCCCCTGCGTTGGACATACCATCTACATGGAGTATCCATATTTCTTCCACTAGGGTTGGATCTGGCTCGAGCTCGGGCGGTCAGTCCACCTCCTCTGGACCTCCTTCGGCCCAGGTGCATTCTACCATGAAATCGGCTAGAACTTGGGCCTTCTGCACCTATCATGGGTGATATGCAATGTCAAATTCACTGAGCTTCAGCACCTACTTGGCCAAGCACCCAGAGGTATCGGGATGACTCGGGATTGCCCTTAGGGGCTGATCAGTGAGCACGGCAATAGGGTGCGCATGGAAATAAGGCCTAAGATGCTGCATAGATGTTATTTGTACAAAAATAATTTTTTCTAGCCTGGTGTACTTGGATTTGGCATCACAGAGTAGCTAGCTGGTGTAGTAGACTGGCTGCTGAGAGCCGTCTCTATCGATGCAAACAAGCACGGAGCTGGCCACCTCCGACGAGATCGCCATGTACAAGAGGAGCTCCTCTTCAGGCTCCGGCCTGGATAGCAATGGTGGCAAGGCGAGGAGTTTCTTCAGTCCCTCGAATGCTTCTTGGCATTCCTGTGTTTAGGTGAAGTCATTCATCTTCTAGAGGACCTTGAAGAACGGTTGGCAATGCTCGACGGAGCATGAAATGAAGTGGCTTAAAGCCGCAATGCGCCCAGTCAGGCGCTAGACCTCCTTCTTGGAGGTGGGATGCCACATGTCCGTGATGGCCTGGATCTTCTCGGGGTTGGCCTCTATCCCCCTTTGGGTCACTATGAATCCTAAGAACTTTCCTGCTGCCACACCAAAGTTGCATTTGGTGGGATTCAGCTTCATTTGATACCGACGGAGGTTTTTGAAAGCCTCCATCAGGTCAACGATATGGTCCTCCTCTGGGCCGCTCATGACAAGCATGTCATCCACATATACTTGCATGTTAAATGATTTGGTCCTTGAAGACCATGCTGACCAAGCGCTGGTAGGTGGCGCCTACATTTTTGAGGCCAAAAGGCATCATCTTATAGAAATACATACCTTGGTCGATCACAAATGATGTGCACTCTTCTTCTCCTGGATGATGTGGACTTGGTTGTACCCGAAGAATGCATCCTTGAAGCTGAGGTATCCACCAGCTGGTCGATTTTTAGAAGGGGAAAGCTATTCTTTGGGCACGCCTTGTTGAGGTTGTTGTAGTCCACATAGATCCTCCACTTTCTAGAGGCTTTCCTGACCATCACCACATTAGCAAGCCAGTCAGGATATCGTACCTCTCGGATGAAGCCCACCATGAGGATCTTCTCGACCTCCTTGTTGATAACCTTCTACTGCTCCGGGATGAAGCTCCTTTTCTTCTACAGGATCGAGAGATGGTTGGGGTCGACGTTCAGCCAGAGGGTTATCACCTTCGGTGGGATACCGGGCATGTCAGCAACTGTTCAAGCGAAGACATCTGCATTGGCATGTGAGAAGTTGAGGAGATGGGATCTCTCTTCTTCAACCAGCAGAGCCCCGATCTGTACCATTTTCGAGAGATCGTCCACCAAAGGGAAGGACAACAGGGGTTCGACCGGCCCACTCTTTGGTTCCAGTGCTGCCAGATCAGGCTGGTCTATGGTAGGGCTGAGATTTGCTCCTCTTAGACCTGGGGCAGTTTGCCAGCAACACTGCATCGACTGCCGGGATCCCCTCGTTTCTTCGATCCCCCATGGTGTCAAGAACTGGACCAAGAGGCATTTTGTGGAGATGGTTGCGTTAAGCAGGTTAAGTCCTGGTGATGCGGAAAACAATGGGAATGGCATGCTCTTAATCAAATTAGTAAAACTCAAATGAAAACAAAGCAATAAGAGTTAGCCATTCAAAGCAAAGAACCTAGATGTAAATAAAGGAAATTCTGAAATGTCACACAAAACCTTGAAATTTGTTTTATTCAAGATAATTAAGAGAGAAGGATCTTAGTGGTTAGGAAACCACTCAGATTAGAGCTAATTCACCTTACTAATTTCAGATCTGAAAGAGTTCATAAGAGGGCTTCTAGGCATTAAACTACTCTCTTCAATAACACACTCAGGGGGGGATTCTGGATGATAAGGAAATTACCCTAGGTAGGTTTTCTAGTTCTTAGCAAATCCAACCTCCTTCTTTGGAACTCAAGAATAAACCCGGGGATCCTGCAACAAAATTAGATGGAGGGATTAGGAAGAGAATTTATGATTGGGATAAAGAAATAAAGAAACATGGGAAGAGGTTGTGGAGGTTTGTCTTGAATCTTCCATGGCTCCTTAGCAGGATGACTTTAAGGTTTGTTGTAGAAACCTTTGTTGCACTAGTTGTTGATGAGGCAACCCTTGGCAAGCTCTTGGAAGATTTCCTCTAAGCCGAATTCATGCAAGATCTTGGAGTGGAGAGGGAGAGTTGTAGATTACAGGATATCAAAACTTCAAGGCCTCACACCTTACCCTCTCATAGGGTACCAAACATCACAAGCAAGAGAACTTCTTTGGAAAAGAAAGGCTATTTTTTTCATTCATCATCATCTACCCTTTTTACAAAAACCAAGGACTCTTATAAGAATTTCTTTGCAGCCTTGTTTGTTTTTGAATTCAAATGCAACTCCTAGAAAGGTGGGTCATCCCCATGAATGTAGGAGAGATGGGTGGGGAGGTTGGCCAATTCACAATTCTCTCTTCTTTGGCCAAATTTCCTTGAATTTGAACCTCCTTGTGATGTGGCAAGGAGGTGGCTTCCATGTGATGATGTGGCTTCTTTGGTGGTGAACCCATGGACCATGCTCCCTTTGACTTTTGACTAGATACTAATTCTTCATGATTTTGCAATTGGACTGGCCCGAACTTGACTTAAACAAGACTCAATGAATTTGATTTAAACAGGACTCAATGAGACTTGACTCATGACTCAATTTAAAAGAAAACAAATGCAAAATTAAATTATTACAGGACTCAAATAAGAACTAAATTATTACAGGACTCAAATAAGAACCTAGCTAAGTGATGCAAACATCGAGATGAATATTGAACCAGATCAGTTGACTCATATATCAGGACAGCCTGGTGATAGTTCGGCGAAGCCCAATCCAGACATTTCGGTTCAGCTTCCGGCCTATGACGATTTGGGGCAGCCAGCCTCGCCAGCAGGAAACGTGCGCAGGTCCAGATGCCTTCAAGGGAAGCAAGTTTCAAATTTGACCCTTTTTGGGATGAAAACAATTAATTGGGAATTGGGCCGAAGGGCCAATACACTAATTGCGTCCGTGAAATTTTGGATCCGGGAAAACACCGGAGTCTTTAGTTTTATTATTATTATTATAATTTTATTAGTGGCGTGATCTCTTGATTTCTTTTAAAAAAAAAAAAAAATCGTTTGAAGAGTTTCACGCAAGAGTCGAATTTGTTTACATTAGAGTTTAGTTTTTTTTATTATTCCCCTCCCTTGTAGTCACATGGGGGACATTAATACCTTGCATGGCTTTGTTTTCTTAAAAACCGAACCCAAGGAATGAAAAGTTGGCGTTGTTTTGTTTTGGATTTTACCCATTGAACAATTGCACGGTGAGCTTTTGTTTTGGATGTGGGGTTTTTGTTTTGAGAATTTTTGGGAGAGCTGGTTGATTGTTTTGGGAAAAATAATTGCACGTTGTTTGTTTTGGAGCATCCCTTTGTTTTGGAAAACAATTACACGGTGTTGTGTTGTTCGGCGTGTTCTTTCCATGGAAGGCCCCCTTTTCCCCCTTGCGCACACCAGGCCGAAAGCCTGATTGGGAGAAAACGATTCCATGAGGAATCTCTTCCTTCCATTCCTAGTTCCTGATTATAAAAAAAAAAAAAAAAGAAACAGGGACTCATGGTGAGAAACCCATCGTTCGTCCCTTCCAATCTTGAAGACCCCGATTGAAATCCGGTAGAGGGCTGACAACGTGAGGAATCACGCGGCCCTTCAATGCTTGATCGTTGCAGGTTTCAAAGGATCTTCCCCTTCTTGCTCAATCCTAGCATCAAAAAAAATTTCTAGAACCCGTTCTCCCTGAATCGGGGTTTTGTTCGCTGCAGGCGTTTAACAGCCACCCTGCACCAGCTTGGTATCAGAGCCTTGATCCGTTCTTGATCAGAGCCTTGATCCATTCTTGATCAGAGCTTTGATCCATTCTTGTTCTTGATCTATCCTTGTTCCGTTCTAGATTTAAAAATAAAAAAAAAAATTTTGCCGGCAACCATGGAGCGGAACAACGGGGAGCCTTCTCTTCGTGATGTTGTGGAGACCCAGCAGCAGATGATGGCTATTTTGCAAGCAATGATGGCACGGTTGGAGGCGCAAGATCGTGCTATACCTCATCAAGATCGCAATGTACCTGATGAACATCGAGAAGGTGATGCCAACCCTTTCCAGAATATTGAAGATCCTCCACCATTGCAAAGAGGGCAGCAACCGCGACGTGATGCAGTGCTTCCCAGGGATTTTGGACCGCCGCCTATGCATGACAATCAGACTCGTTGGGAGTCCAGGTTTCGGATTGAAATACCGGAGTTCAGAGGTGGTTTGAATCCTGATGAGTATGTGGATTGGACCATACAGGTAGATGATGTTTTCCGGCTGAAAGAAGTGCCTTTGGACAAGCAAGTGCCGCTTATCACAATCCGATTCCGAGATCGAGCAGCTGCTTGGTGGCATGCACAGCACTACCGGAGGTATATGGATGGGAGGCCACCAATTGCATCATGGGCAGCCTTGAAGCAGGAGATGAATCGGGAGTTCCTCCCTCCGAATCATGAACAGGTCCTTTATTCTAAATTGCATGGTTTAACACAAGGAAATCGAAGCGTGGAAGATTATACTACAGAGTTCTACCGACTGGTGGCTCGAAATCGATTGATGGAGTCAGAACCGAGGTTGGTAGCTATGTATTTGCTTGGACTACGATTCCCGATCTAGGATGCGTTGGCTCTGCATCGGATTGACAGTGTTGGTGATGCGCACATGCGGGCGCAAGCAGTGGAGCGGAGCCTCATGCAGAATAGAAGGTTCCAGAGTAGAGGAAAATTATCTGGTCAGTTTTCGGGGTAGAGTTCTGGTAGTAGGAGTGCACCTCCTGTGGTGAGGAAATAAACTTCGGTAGTTCCTCCGAGACCTACAGTGCCGAGTGGGGCTTCAGGTACTCAGCAGAGGGTAGGCAACAATCGAGCCAATGTTCGCTGCCATCGGTGTCATGACCTAGGACATTTGCCAATGAGTGCCCCAAGGCGCGTACCCAGTTACTTATGGAGGAGGAGCAGGAAGATGAATTTCTCGAGGATGAGGAGTTCGAGGATGAGATGTATGTGATTGACCCAGACAACATCCAGGGAGAGAGTCTGATTATTAGGAGGTTGTGTCTTGCACCAAGAGCTGGTGGAGATTGGCGTCGACACGATATTTTCTCAACAAAGTGCACTATAGCTGGTAAAACTTGCAAGGTAATTATTGATTCTGGAAGTTGGGAGAATGTGATTGCTGAGGAAGTTGTGAAGAAATTAGGGTTGATGACAGAGCCCCATCCTCAACCATACAAGCTCGGCTGGGTGAATCGGGATGCAGATATTCAGGTCAGTCGACGATGTAGGTTGGCCTTGTCTTTTGGTCCTCAGCTTGAAACATCAATAGTAGCTGATGTTGTACAGATGGATGTGACACATATCATTTTGGGACGACCATGGCAGTTTGATAATAAAGCAGTGTATAATGGTCATTCATACTTATATGCTGCGACCAGATAGGAGAAAAGTGATCTTGAAACCACTTCAGGACATGGCTGAATAGAAGGTGGTAATTTGTTTGCCAAGCAGGGAGTTTGAGGCGAGTTTAGAGGGAGAAGATTTTTGTTTTGCCCTGATTAGTAGCCAGAGGAGTTTGGCCAGAATGGGGAGCAGGAGCTACATGATCTTCCTCAGGAGTTGGTGTCAGTTTTGGAGGAATTTCGGGATGTTGTACGAAGTGAGCTTCCTGCGGGTTTGCCACCACTTCGAGATATTCAGCATGAGATTGATCTGATTCCGGTTTCTGTGTTGCCGAATAAGGCTCATTATCGAATGACCCCACAGCAGCATGAGGAGCTGAAGAGACAGGTTTAAGATCTTTTAGACAAAGGCTTTGTACGGGAAAGCATTAGCCCGTGCACGGTACCAGCACTTTTGGTGCCGAAAAAGGATGGTTCATGGCGTATGTGTATTGATAGCCGGGCAATAAACATAATTACTGTGAAATATAGATTTCCAATACCGTGGCTGGATGATATGCTAGATCAGTTGAGTGGTGCCGTGTTCTTTACTAAGATTGATTTGAAAAGTGGGTACCATCAGATCAGAATGAAGCCAGGTGATGAATGGAAGACAGCCTTCAAGACAAAGGAAGGCCTGTATGAATGGTTGGTGATGCCATTCGGGCTATCTAATGCTCCTAGTACGTTCATGCGAGTAATGAACCAGGTTTTGCGTCCATTCCTTAGTTCTTTTGTTATTGCATACTTTGATGATATATTGATATACAGTAAGACAGCACAAGAGCATGTTGAGCATGTTTCACAAGTTCTAACAGTATTACGTGAAAATCAGCTTTTTGCTAACCCAGAGAAGTGTATTTGGATGGTAGACAAATTAATTTTTCTGGGATATGTTGTTACTGGTGATGGAATTCTTCTAGATGAAAGTAAGGTGCGAGCGATAGTGGACTGGCCAGCACCTACTACTTTGACTGAATTGAGATCCTTTTTGGGTCTTGCGGGTTTTTACAGAAGGTTTGTGAAGAGGTATAGTGAGATTGCTGCACCCTTAACAGACTTGTTGAAATTAAATCAGTTTGGATGGAATGACACTGCTCAAGCAGCATTTGATGAGATGAAAGTCAAGTTGACCCAAGCACCACTGTTGGTTCTTCCAGATTTTGACAAGGTATTCGAAGTGGATTGTGATGCTTCGAAGACTGGGATTGGCGCAGTACTCAGCCAAGATGGGAGACCCGTTGCGTTCTATAGTGAGAAGCTTGGAGGTGCCAAACTGATGTATTTGGTTTATGATTTGGAGCTATACGCCATTGTGAGGTCATTGCAACATTGGCGACATTACCTAATCCAGCGAGAATTTGTGCTGTACTCGGATCATCAAGCATTAAAATTTCTACAGGGACAGCATAAGTTGAGCTCCAGACATGCAAAATGGGTAAGTACTCTACAGGAGTATACTTTCAGCATCAAGCATAAGTCAGGCACTTTGAACAAAGTAGCATATGCTTTAAGTAGACGGAGTTTATTGATTAGTGCTATGCAAGTATATACCCTTGGGTTTGAAAGCATGAAGGATGATATCCGTGCAGATGAGCATTTCCAGAGCATTATGACTGAATTGGAAGCTGGAGGTCGATCTGACTTCATCCTACATGATAGATATTTGTTCTGTGGTAATTGTCTTTGTATTCCTAACACTTCACTGCGTGTATTGATTATTCAGGAGCTGCATAATCAAGGACATTTTGGAAGAGACAAAACTGCATGGTTAATTCGTCAACGGTTTTATTGGCCTGGGCTTGACCGAGATGTCAAAACCTTTGTGAAGAGATGCCGTTTGTGTCAGGAATCCAAAGGATCAGATACAAATCAAGGTTTATATACCCCTTTACCGATTCCAGATGAGCCATGGAGAGGTATCTATAGATTTTGTTGTTGGTTTACCGCGGATAGTGAGAGGTCTAGACACAATTATGGTAGTTGTAGATCGGTTCAGCAAGATGGCTTGTTTCTTGCCATGCAAAACAATATTTGATGCGTCGAAAGTAGCTGATCTTTATTTTTCTGCAGTTGTCCGACATTATGGGTTACCATCGTCAATAGTTTCGAACCGTGATAGCAAGTTTATGGGACATTTCTGGCATGAATTGTGGAAAAAGTTGGGTACAAAATTAAAATTCAGTAGTCCCTATCATCCTCAGACCGATGGGCAAACCGAGACTGTCAACCGAAGTCTTGGTAACTTGTTGAGAGCCAATGTGCAAGAATTTAAAAACTGGGATGTATGTTTTCCAAAGATTGAGTTTGAGTTCAATTCTTCGGTGAACCGTTCTACTGGTTTTGCACCCTTTCAGGTATTGTATGGATTTCTGCCAAGAGGACCACTTGATATTTTACCTGTTGATGTGCCAAACAAATCAAGTAAGAAGATTTAAGATCGAGTGGCTGATCTCCGTGAGGTGCACGCAACTGTTAAAGCCAATCTAGAGCAAAATTATGCCAAGTATAAGGCTAAGGCTGATCAGACGCGTCGACAGTAGACTTTTGAGGTTGGTGATTTGGTATGGGTCTTCTTTCCAAGAGAACGATATCCACAGGGGGCCTACACCAAACTCAAACCAAAGAAAATTGGTCCTTGTCAGGTGTTGGAGAAATTTAGTGACAATGCCTACCGAGTTGAATTACCAGACGATGTCCTTATTTCTGATGTATTCAATATTCGACATCTAACCCCTTATGCAGGTAATAATACAAGCTTGAGGACAAGCATTTCAGAGGAAGGGGAGAGTGATGCGGACATCGAGATGAATATTGAACCAGATCAGTTGACTCATATATCAGGATAGCCTGGTGATAGTTCGGCGAAGCCCAACCCAGACGTTTCGGTTCAGCTTCCGGCCATGACGATTTGGGGCAACCAACCTCGCCAACAGGAAACGTGCGCAGGTCCAGACGCCTTCAAGGAAGCAAGTTTCAAATTTGACCCATTTTTGGGATGAAAACAATTAATTGGGAATTGGGCCGAAGGCCCAATACACTAATTGCGTCCGTGAAATTTCGGATCCGGGAAAACACCAGAGTCTTTAGTTTTATTATTATTATTATTATTTTATTAGTGGCGTGATCTCTTGATTTTTTTTATAAAAAAAAAAAATTCGTTTGAAGAGTTTCACGCAAGAGTCGGATTTGTTTACATTAGAGTTTAGTTTTTTTTTATTATTCCCCTCCCTTGTAGTCACGTGGGGGACATTAATACCTTGCATGGCTTTGTTTTCTTAAAAACCGAACCCAAGGAATGAAAAGTTGACATTGTTTTGTTTTGGATTTTACCCATTGAACAATTGCACGGTGAGCTTTTGTTTTGGACATGGGGTTTTTGTTTTGAGAATTTTTGGAAGAGCGTGTTGATTGTTTTGGAAAAAATAATTGCACGTTGTTTGTTTTGGAGCGTCCCTTTGTTTTGGAAAACAATTACATGGTGTTGTGTTGTTCGTCATGTTCTTTCCATGGAAGGCCACCCCTTTTCCCCCTTGCGCACACCAGGCCGAAAGCCTGATTGGGAGAAGACGATTCCATGAGGAATCTCTTCCTTCCGTTCCTAGTTCCTGATTAAAAAAAAAAAAAAAAGAAACAGGGACAAACGGTGAGAAACCCATCGTTCGTCCCTTCCAATCTTGAAGACTCGGATTGAAATCAGGTAGAGGGCTGACAACGTAAGGAATCACGCGGCCCTTCCAGCACTTGATCGTTGCAGGTTTCAAAGGATCTTCCCCTTCTTTCTCAATCCTAGCATCAAAAAAAATTTCCAGAACCTGTTCTCCCTGAATCGGGGTTTTGGTCGCTGCAGGCGTTTGACAGCCACCCTGCACCACTAAGCTTGCTGAAATATCTTCTTGTGCCTGGTGTCCGCACCAATTCTCCCCTGGTGGAAGGAACTCGATCCTGTCGAGTAAGGATCAACTTGCTCATGATATCTTTCTAATAGGTTTGGGTCAATCTTTTGAAGATCCTCTCGGGTGATCCAGGAGTCCTCCGATTCGGGTCGTCCTTGCCAACGAACCAGGTAACGTTGATAACCTTTATTCCTAGTGGTAATTGCCTGATCATCCAAAATTTGTTCAACTCGATCTTTCCGGTCTGGTGGCTTTGCTGGTGGACATTCAGGTAAGGTTACACTCTCAAAAATAGGACAAGGCTCAAAAGGCTCACTAGGAATTAATGCCGGTTCTTTATACTCTTTCAAATCAGAAATATTAAAGGTTGAACTAATGTCATATTCTGGTGGCAACTCTAACACGTATGCATTAGGTCCAACTTTCTTAATTATTTTGAAAGGTCCAGCTCCTCGGGCATGTAGTTTCTTCATAGTTCCCGGTGGGAATCTTTCAGGTCTTAGTTTAATCATTACAAAATCTCCTTCATTATATTCTTTTGTTCTTTTCCATGAATTAGCCATATGCTTATATACTTCGTTACTCATTTGAATTTTTTTTCTAATTTCTTTATGCAATTTTCTAATATGCCATGCATATGACTCGGCAGACTCAGAAATTCGTGCATGTGTGGGTAGCGGAATAAGATCTAAAGGCTTCCTAGGTTTGTAACCATGGACTATCTCAAAAGGACTTCTTCCCGTAGACCTATTAACCGAGCTGTTGTAAGCAAATTCGGCACGAGGGAGGAGAAGATCCCAATTACCCATATTTTCACCATAAGCATTTTCAAACTAAGATCTGATTCCCTAGGCTTCGGTTGACTACCTCAGTTTGTCCATCAGTTTATGGGTGATAGGTAGTGGAAAAATTAGTTTGGTTCCTAGCAAATGCCATAACGTCTTCCAAAAGTAGCTGGTGAACCTAACATCTCGATCAGACACTATGGTTTTAGGTAGCCCATGTAACTTGACCACTTCGTCTAGAAAAAGTTTGGCTACCTTGGATGCATCGAATGTTTGCGAACATGGGATGAAATGGACCATTTTTTAGAACCTATCGACCACAACAAAAATTGAATCGTATCTCCTTTGGGTCTTAGGTAAACCTATCACGAAGTCCATGCTCAGGTCCTGCCAGGGACAATCAGGTACAGGTAAGGGTGTATAGAGTCCAGTGTTTTGCTTCTGCTGTTTGGCAACAGCACAAGTTCGACATCTGGCCACTATTTGGGCAACTTGTCGTTTCAGTCCTGGCCAATAAAACTGGTCTTCTACAGCTAGGATGGTTTTGTTTCTACCAAAATGACCAGCTAAGCCTCCGGCATGGGTTTCCCAAACTAGAAAGTCCCTTAAAGATGTTTTGGGAATACAGAGTTTGTTTTCTTTGAATAGGTATCCATCTAAAAGGGTGTATTCACTATGATCAGAGGATGGTCCTTGTTTTAAAGCCTGAAAATTTTCACTAAAGTCTGGACAGGTGTCATATTCATCCTTAATTTTTCAAAACCTATGACTTCAGTGCTAATTGAATTTATAAACAAGGCTCTATGAGTCAAAGCATCAGCAACCTTATTTTCAGTTCCGGCACGGTGTTTCAGGACGAAAGTGTAGGCTTGGATGAACTCTACCCACTTGGCGTACCTAGGATTCAGTTTCTTCTGGGAGCTTAGAAATCTAAGGGCTTTGTGATCAGAAAAGAGGACAAACTCTTGCGGTATCAGATAGTATCTCCAATATCTCAAAGCCTGGACTACCGCATACAACTCTTTGTCATACGTTGAATATCTCGCCCTAGTCTCATTTAACTTTTCACTAAAAAATGCCATTGGATGATTCTCTTGACTCAATACTCCTCCAATACCTACTCCAGAGGCATCACAAGCTACCTCGAAAAATTTAGAAAAATCTGGCAGTCTTGAGATATGTGCTTGTGCTCTTTTTCTTAATATCTAGGAAGGCTTTGTCAGCTGCTTTTGTCCATTCAAAACTTCCCTTCCTAATACAATCCGTTATCGGGGCAACAATGGAGCTAAATCCTCTAATAAATCTCCTATTGAAGTGGCCAATCCATGGAAGCTACGAACATCATGAACGGTTTTGGGAACGGGCCATTCAACTATGGATCTTATCTTTTCAGGATCGGCTAAAACTCCATCAGGGGTGACAATGAAACCTAGGAAGGTAACTCTTTGGGTCATGAATTCATATTTCTTTAAATTAGCATAGAGTTCTTCTTTCCTAAGGGTTGTACAGACTTGTCTAAAATGGTCCAAATGGTTTTCTTTGG
Organism: Areca catechu; assembly: GCA_021397845.1. Taxonomy (NCBI): domain Eukaryota; kingdom Viridiplantae; phylum Streptophyta; class Magnoliopsida; order Arecales; family Arecaceae; genus Areca; species Areca catechu. The sequence continues at coordinate 49,674,113 of CM038046.1, read as the reverse complement.
TCCTACTATATATCAAGATATCATCAAAATATACCACCACAAATTTTTCCATGAAAGCTCGTAGGACCTGGGTCATCATCCTTATAAATGTACTCGGTGCATTGGTTAATCCAAAAGGCATTAGTACCCATTCATATAACCCGTCCTTAGTTTTGAATGCCGTTTTCAATTCATCCCCTGGTCTAATTCTAACCTGGTGATAGCCGCTCTTCAGGTCAATCTTAGAAAACACATTTGCGCCGGCCATCATGTCCAACATATCATCCAAACAGGGGGTGGGAAATCTATATTTCATAATAATTTTGTTTATGGCATGACTATCGATACACATTCTCCACGTTCCATCCTTCTTAGGGGATAGGAGTGCAGGTACTGCATAGGGGCTCAGACTTTCTTTGATGAATCCTTTTCTAAGAAGGTCCCCTACTTGTCATTGCAATTCTAAGTGTTCGGTAGGGTTCATCCTATAATGAGGTAAGTTGGGTAGGGTGGCTCCAGGGACTAAATCTATAGCATGCTGAATATCCCTTAATGGTGGTAAGTGATCAGGTAAGTCTTTAGGAAAGACATCTTTAAATTCCTCTAACAATTTGATCACTTCCTTAGTTTTCTACAAGGTTTTGACTTCAGGTTTCCTTAACAGTTAGCATCCAAATGGGTGAACCTCCATTGATTTCTTGTTCTAATTCTTTGCATTTATTAGGTTCAATCCCGGTCTCTTGTCTTTCAGGTTGCTCGACCCTCTCTTAGTGTTGTCCTTAGGCTGAGTAGGGTGAATGACAATTTTCTTGTCATTAAAAGTGAAGGCACATGAATTTGATCGACCAAAAATGGTCGCATCATGGTCAAATAGCCATGGCCTGCCTTGGATGATGCTACTTTCTCCCATAGGGAGCACATCACACCAGATCTTTTCTTGATAGGATTGGAATTGGATCTGGACTTGACATCTAATTTTGTTAGGTTTTGAGGTAGCATCTATCCATGAAACTTTGTAGGGGTTGGGATGAGGGATAGTGGTTAATCCTAGACTCTTGGCTGCACTTGTTGAAATTGCATTGACATAGCTACCACTATCGATTATGATTTTACAAACTTTCTCTCCTATCTTGACAAAAGTCTGTAGGATACTAGTCCTTCGACAATCTTCCTGTACCCTATTTTGGGTCAAAATACATCTGACGACTCCTAGCATTTCTGATGAGTCAATAATTCTCTTCATCCCCTTCATACTCATCAGCTAAACAATTATCAGCCTGATATACTTTTTCCACACAATCTACTAAGGCTCTATGGGCTCAGATTCATTTTCCTCTGCTGCTCCTATGTGTAAGGCTCTATTTTGACAATTGCTAGCATAGTGACCTACCTTTTGACATTTGAAGCATGCATTCGGATTCCTTTGGACTTTAGGTGCTTTCCCTTTATCATATCTTCGGGTTTGAGGGGTGTTGTAATTGGGTCGATTATACCTTAACTGGTTTTGTCCTGGTTGCTGACTAGAAATACTAGGCCTAGGGGCTTCAGGTTGACGAAAAACTAGACCCCTATGGAATCGATCTGCATCACACGCTATCTGGTATGCTAGCTCCAAATCATGGACTTCCCTCATGAATAGTTCTTTCTGGATTTCCTCTCTAAGTCTGCTCTAAACCTAGACAAAGTCACTGACTCTGATTCATTGACATTGCATCTCATTACGAACTCATCGAACTTTGCAATGTACTCAGCCACACTTTTGTTCCCTTGTGTCAGTCTCTGCCATTGATCTAACAATCTCTGATAGTAGGACATAGGAAGGTATTTCTCTCTCAACCTAAGTTTCATTGCTCTCCAAGTTACTATAGGGACATCTCCTCTTTGTCTAGCTAGTCTCTCAACATTTCCCCAAAGTAACCTAGCTTGATGCACAAGTTTAAGCTTTGCAAATTTTGCACTTCCTATCCTCACTCATCTCATACTAGTCAAAGTACTGGTCCATGTCACCTTCCCAATCAATGTAGATTTTGGGATCTAATATTCCAACAAAGGTGGGGGCTTCCAACCTAATGTTCTTCAAGGTTCGATCATCTTGGTCCAATTGGGCTGGGGTGGGTCTTCTAGGATTTGGTTCATAGATTCGATTAGGATCATGCTCTCGGAAAAGGCCTTGTCTTGGGATCATTCTAGGGTTGGCTGGTGTCTCAAATTCAGGCTCAGGGTCTAGCTCATTCTGGGCATCTTGATTTTCTTCAGGGGTTCTAGACTCTAGTCGGTCAAGCCTAGCAGTAATGTGGGACATTTGCTCCCTCATGCTCTGGTTGTTTTGGGCCAACTGATCAATCAAATTTTGGTTGAGTTGGGCCATTTGGTCATTTAGGGCTTTCATCAAGGTTTCAAGATTTGAGTCCATGGCTACACTGGATTGGGTTTGGACTCGTGAATATGAAGCTCCTGATCTAGTTTTCATGAAATAATGCACTCAAACCAAGACAACTAAGGCTCCTAAACCTAGAGCACAATTTAGAGATCTAATTAAAAGGACCAACTAGCTAGTAGTAACTTATGTGACTTGGCCAGGTAGGTGAAAGGGGAGTGGAGGTCCCTGTTTTGACAATCCTTAGACACCAATCTGAGTTGGCCAGGTAGGCGGACCAACCCACAAGCCCTAATGCACCAATCCTAGACACCAAGCCCATAAGCACACACCAATTAGTTGACACAATTAACTTGACCCTAATCTGAACCCGACCCGTTGGTGTCCCTAACCCACTAGGGTAATTAGGTCTAATTGATTTTAATTAAGGGATTAGGATCGAGATGACGGGTTGTGGTTTTGGGCTAAGGACAGGTGATTAATTCCTGTCCCCATGTCATAATGATGCCCTTAATTGATTTATCATGAGATGATGCAAAACATGCATATAAATCCTAATCTCAGCAGCAGAAATATTGTGTGTTGCAGTTCAAAGTGGGGCTGAGAAGTGCTGTGTAACAGTTTCAAAAAAATTTGAAAAATTCATAGAAGATTGCTAACTGATAGAGGATATGCCATATGAAAGGAAATTAGAAGATAAAATATATATATGCTGAGCAGATCATTAAATTTAAACAATGTGAAAAGGATCAGAACTGAACATACAGGAATTTCAGCAACAGTGATGGAATGCAGTAATTTTCATTTTTTTTTGTGGTTTTTTTCTGATGATGAAATTAAGTATGGTTACAACTAACTTGTAATGGAACAAGAAAAAAAATGTTTCAATGCAAAATGCACTACTTGACTTTGGAGTTGCAGGAGGATTACAGTCAGCCTGCACAGATTTACAGCAAGCAGGGAAATCAGACCTACATAGATTTCTTCTATGTGGTCAATGAGCAATAACCAAGATAGGACAACCTTACACTATAAGGATCCACCTTATAGTAGGACAACCTGATTTCATCTTGGTATTACGATGCAAAGATTTGGCTATAATCTTATAGCACAAGAGAATATCATGCAAACCAGAAAACAGGTTTTTAACTATGATGCTCTAATCTAACCGGCTCTAATAACAAATGATGAGGAAAACAATGGGATTACATGCTCTTAATCAAATTAGTGAAACTCAAACGAAAACAAAGCAATAAGAGTTAGCTATTCAAAGCAAAGTACCTAGATGTAAATAAAGGAAATTCTGAAATGTCACACAAACCCTGAAATTTGTTCTATTCAAGATAATTAAGAGAGAAGGATCTTAGTGGTTAGGAAACCACTCAGATTAGAGCTAATTCACCTTACCAATTTCAGATCTGAAAGAGTTCATAAGAGGGCTTCCAGGCATTAAATTACTCTCTTGAATAACATACTCAGGGGGGATTCTGGATGATAAGGAAATTACCCTAGGTAGGTTTTCTAGTTCTTAGCAAATCCAACCTCCTTCTTTGGAACTCAAGAATAAACCCGGGGATCCTGCAACAAAATTAGATGGAGGGATTAGGAAGAGAATTTATGATTGGGATAAAAGAAATAAAGAAACAAGATGGGAAGAGGTTGTGGAGGTTTGTCTTGAATCTTCCATGGCTCCTTAGCAGGATGACTTTAAGGTTTGTTGTAGAAACCCTTGTTGCACTAGTTGTTGATGAGGCAACCCTTGGCAAGCTCTTGGAAGATTTCCTCTAAGCCGAATTCATGCAAGATCTTGGAGTGGAGAGGGAGAGTTGTAGATTACAGGATATCAAAACTTCAAGGCCTCACACCTTACCCTCTCATAGGGTACCAAACATCACAAGCAAGAGAACTTCTTTGGAAAAGAAAGGCTATTTTCTTCATTCATCATCATCTACCCTTTTTACAAAACCAAGGACTCTTATAAGAATTTCTTTGCAGCCTTGTTTGTTTTTGAATTCAAATGCAACTCCTAGAAAGGTGGGTCATCCCCATGAATGTAGGAGAGATGGGTGGGGAGGTTGGCCAATTCAAAATTCTCTCTTCTTTGGCCAAATTTCCTTAAATTTGAACCTCCTTGTGATGTGGCAAGGAGGTGGCTTCCATGTGATGTGATGGCAAGTGGCTTCCATGTGATGATGTGGCTGGTGAACCCATGGACCATGCTCCCTTTGACTTTTGACTAGATACTAATTCTTCATGATTTTGCAATTGGACTGGCCCGAACTTGACTTAAACATGACTCAATGAAATTTGATTTAAACAGGACTTAATGAGACTTGACTCATGACTCAATTTAAAAGAAAACAAATGCAAAATTAAATTATTACAGGACTCAAATAAGAACTAAATTATTACAGGACTCAAATAAGAACCTAGCTAAGCTTGCTGAAATATCTTCTTGTGCCTGGTGTCCGCACCAATTCTCCCCTGGTGGAAGGAACTCGACCCTGTCGAGTAAGGATCAACTTGCTCATGATATCTTTCTAATAGATCTGGGTCAATCTGTTGAAGATCCTCTCGGGTGATCCAGGAGTCCTCCGATTGGGTCATCATTGCCAACGAACCAGGTAATGTTGATAACCTTTATTCCTAGTGGTAATTGCCTGATCATCCAAATTTGTTCAACTCGATCTTTCCGATCTGGTGGCTTTGCTGGTGGACATTCAGGTAAGGTTACACTCTCAAAAATAGGACAAGGCTCAAAAGGCTCACTAGGAATTAATGCCGGTTCTTTATACTCTTTCAAATCAAAAATATTAAAGGTTGAACTAATGTCATATTCTGGTGGCAACTCTAACACGTATGCATTAGGTCCAACTTTCTTAATTATTTTGAAAGGTCCAGCTCCTCGGGCATGTAGTTTCTTCATAGTTCCCGGTGGGAACCTTTCAGGTCTTAGTTTAATCATTACAAGATCTCCTTCATTATATTCTTTTATTCTTTTCCGTGAATTAGCCATATGCTTATATACTTCGTTACTCATTTGAATTTTTTTTCTAATTTCTTTATGTAATTTTCTAATATGCTGTGCATATGACTCGACAGACTCAGAAATTCGTGCATGTGTGGGTAGCGGAATAAGATCTAAAGGCTTCCTAGGTTTGTAACCATGGACTATCTCAAAAGGACTTCTGCCCGTAGACCTATTGACCGAGCTGTTGTAAGCAAATTCGGCACGAGAGAGGAGAAGATCCCAATTATCCATATTTTCACCAACTAAGCATCTTAACAGATTCCCTAGGCTTCGATTGACTACCTCAGTTTGTCCATCAGTTTGTGGGTGATAGGCAGTGGAAAATTTTAGTTTGGTGCCTAGCAAATGCCATAACATCTTCCAAAAGTAGTTGGTGAACCTAACATCTCGATCAGACACTATGGTTTTAGGTAGCCCACGTAACATGACCACTTTGTCTAGAAAAAGTTTGGCTACCTTGGATGCATCGAATGTTTGCAAACATGGGATGAAATGGACCATTTTTGAGAACCTATTGACCACAACAAAAATTGAATTGTGTCTCCTTTGGGTCTTAGGTAAACCTATCACGAAGTCCATGCTCAGGTCCTGCTAGGGACAATCAGGTACAGGTAAGGGTGTATAGAGTCCAGTGTTTTGCTTCTGCTGTTTGGCAACAGCACAAGTTCGACATCTGGCCACTATTTGGGCAACTTATCGTTTTAGTCCTGGCCAATAAAACTGGTCTTCTACAGCTAGGATGGTTTTGTTTCTACCAAAATGACTAGCTAAGCCTCCGGTATGGGTTTCCCAAACTAGAAAGTCCCTTAAAGATGTTTTGGGAATACAGAGTTTGTTTTCTTTGAATAGGTATCCATCTAAAAGGGTGTATTCACTATGATCAGAGGATGGTCCTTATTTTAAAGCCTGAAAAATTTCACTAAAGTCTGGACAGGTGTCATATTCATCCTTAATTCTTTCAAAACCTACAACTTCAATGCTAATTGAATTTATAAACAAGGCTCTATGACTCAAAGCATCAGCAACCTTATTTTCAGTTCCGGCACGGTGTTTCAGGACGAAAGTGTAGGCTTGGATGAACTCTACCCACTTGGCGAGCCTAGGATTCAGTTTCTTCTGGGAGCTTAGAAATCTAAGGGCTTTGTGATCAGAAAAGAGGACAAACTCTTGCGGTATCAGATAGTGTCTCCAATATCTCAAAGCCTGGACTACCGCATACAACTCTTTGTCATACATTGAATATCTCGCCCTAGTCTCATTTAACTTTTCACTAAAAAATGCCATTGGATGATTCTCTTGACTCAATACTCCTCCAATACCTACTCCAGAGGCATCACAAGCTACCTCGAAAACTTTAGAAAAATCTGGCAGTCTTGAGATAGGTGCTTGTGTCATCTTTTTCTTAATCTAGGAAGGCTTTGTCAGCTGCTTTTGTCCATTCAAAACTTCTCTTCCTAATACAATCCGTTATCGGGGCAACAATGGAGCTAAATCCTCTAATAAATCTCCTATAGAAAGTGGCCAATCCATGGAAGCTACGAACATCATGAACGGTTTTGGGAACGGGCCATTCAACTATGGATCTTATCTTTTCAGGATCGGCTGAAACTCCATCAGGGTGACAATGAAACCTAGGAAGGTAACTCTTTGGGTCATGAATTCACATTTCTTTAAATTAGCATAGAGTTCTTCTTTCCTAAGGGCTGTACAGACTTGCCTAAGATGGTCCACATGATTTTCTTTGGTCCTACTATATATCAAGATATCATCAAAATATACCACCACAAATTTTTCCATGAAAGCTCGTAGGACCTGGGTCATCATCCTCATAAATGTACTCGGTGCATTGGTTAATCCAAAAGGCATTACTACCCATTCATATAACCCGTCCTTAGTTTTGAATGCTGTTTTCCATTCATCCCCTGATCTAATTCTAACCTGGTGATAGCCACTCTTCAGGTCAATCTTAGAAAACACATTGCGCCGGCCATCATGTCCAACATATCATCCAAACGGGGGATGGGAAATCTATATTTCATCGTAATTTTGTTTCTGGCATGGCTATCGATACACATTCTCCACGTTCTATCCTTCTTAGGGGTTAGGAGTGCAGGTACTGCACAGGGGCTCAGACTTTCTTTTATGAATACTTTTCTAAGAAGGTCCCCTACTTGTCGTTGCAATTCTAAGTGTTCGGTAGGGTTCATCCTATAATGAGGTAAGTTGGGTAGGGTGGCTCCAGGGACTAAATCTATAGCATGCTGAATATCCCTTAATGGTGGTAAGTGATCAGGTAAGTCTTTAGGAAAGACATCTTTAAATTCCTCTAACAATTTGATCACTTCCTTAGGTTGTTCTACAAGGTTTTGACTTTGGGTTTCCTTAATAGTTAGCATCCAAATGGGTGAACCTCCATTGATTTCTTGTTCTAATTCTTTTGCATTTATTAGGTTCAATACCGGTCTCTTGTCTTTCAGGTTGCTCGACCCTCTCTTAGTGTTGTCCTTATGCTGAGTAGGGTGAATGACAATTTTCTTGTCATTAAAAGTGAAGGCACATGAATTTGATCGACCAAAAATGGTCGCATCATGGTCAAATAGCCATGGCCTGCCTAGGATGATGCTATTTACTCCCATAGGGAGCACATCACACCAGATCTTTTCTTGATTGGATCGGAATTGGATCTGGACCTGACATCTAAATTTGATAGGTATCGAGGTAGCATCTATCCATGAAACTTTGTAGGGGTTGGGATGAGGGACAGTGGTTAATCCTAGACTCTTGGCTGCACTTGTTGAAATTGCATTGACATAGCTACCACTATCAATTATGATTTTACAAACTTTCGCTCCTATCTTGACAAAAGTCTGTAGGATACTAGTCCTTCGCCAATCTTCCTGTACCTTATTTTGGGTCAAAATACATCTTACGACTCCTAGCATTTCTGATGAGTCAATAATCTCTTCATCCCCTTCATACTCATCAGCTAAACAATTATCGGCCTGATATACTTCTTCCACACAATCTGCTAAGGGCTCTATGGGCTCAGATTCATTTTCCTCTGCTGCTCCTATGTGTAAGGCACTATTTGGACAGTTGCTAGCATAGTGACCTACCTTTTGACATTTGAAGCATGCATTCGGATTCCTTTGGACTTTAGGTGCTTTCCCTTTATCATCTTCGGGTCTGAGGGGTGTTGTAATTGGGTCGATTATACCTTAACTGGTTTTATCCTGGTTGCTGACTAGAAATACTAGGCCTAGGGGCTTCAGGTCAACGAAAAACTGGACCCCTATGGAATCGTTCTGCATCACGCGCTATCTAGTATGCTAGCTCCAAATCATGGACTTCCCTCATGAATAGTTCTTTCTGGATTTCCTCTCTAAGTCCGGCTCTAAACCTAGACAAAGTCACTAACTCTGATTCATCGACATTGCATCTCATTACGAACTCATCGAACTTTGTAATGTACTCAGCCACACTTTTGTTCCCTTGTGTCAGTCTCTGCCATTGATCTAACAATCTCTGATAGTAGGACATAGGAAGGTATTTCTCTCTCAACCTAAGTTTCATTGCTCTCCAAGTTACTATAGGGACATCTCCTCTTTGTCTAGCTAGTCTCTCAACATTTCTCCAATGTAACCTAGCTTGATGCACAAGTTTAAGCTTTGCAAATTTACACTTCCTATCCTCACTCATCTCATACTAGTCAAAGTACTGGTCCATCTCACCTTCCCAATCAATGTAGATTTTGGGATCTAATATTCCATCGAAGGTGGGGGCTTCCAACCTAATGTTCTTCAAGGTTCGATCATCTTGGTCCAATTGGGCTGGGGTGGGTCTTCTAGGATTTGGTTCATAGATTCGATTAGGATCATGCTCTCGGAAAAGGCCTTGTCTTGGGATCATTCTAGGGTTGTCTGGTGTCTCAAATTCAGGCTCAGGGTCTAGCTCATTCTGGGCATCTTGATTTCCTCCAGGGGTTCTAGACTCTAGTCGGTCAAGCCTAGCAGTAATGTGGGACATTTGCTCCCTCATGCTCTGGTTGTTTTGGGCCAACTGATCAATCAAATTTTGGTTGAGTTGGGTCATTTGGTCATTTAGGGCTTTCATCAAGGTTTCAAGATTCGGGTCCATGGCTACACTGGATTGGGTTTGGACTCGTGAATATGAAGCTCCTGATCTAGTTTTCATGAAATAATGCACTCAAACCAAGACAACTAAGGCTCCTAAACCTAGAGCACAATTTAGAGATCTAATTAAAAGGACCAACTAGCTAGTAGTAACTTATGTGACTTGGCCAGGTAGGTGAAAGGGGAGTGGAGGTCCCTGTTTTGCCAATCCTTACACACCAATATGAGATTGGCTAGATAGGCGGACCAACCCACAAGCCCTAATGCACCAATCCTAGACACCAAGCCCATAAGCACACACCAATTAGTTGACACAATTAACTTGACCCTAATCTGAACCCGACCGTTGGTGTCCCTAACCCACTAGGGTAATTAGGTCTAATTGATTTTAATTAAGGGATTGGGATCGAGATGATGGTTGTGGTTTTGGGCTAAGGACAGGTGATTAATTCCTGCCCCCATGTCATAATGATGCCCTTAATTGATTTATCATGAGATGATGCAAAACATGCATATAAATCCTAATCTCAGCAGCAGAAATATTGTGTGTTGTAGTTCAAAGTGGGGCTGAGAAGTGCTGTGTAACAGTTTCAAAAAAGTTTGAAAAATTCACAGAAGATTGCTAACTGATACAGGATATTCCATATGAAAGGAAATTAGAAGATAAATATATATTATGCTGAGCAGATCATTAAAGTTAAACAATGTGAAAAGGATCAGAACAGAACATACAGGAATTTCAGCAATAGTGATGGAATTCAGTAATTTTCATTTTTTTTTGTGTTTTTTTCTGATGATGAAATTAAGTATGGTGACAACTAACTTGTAATGGAACAGGAAAAAAAATGTTTCAATGAAAAATGCACTACTTGACTTTGGAGTTGCAGGCGGATTACAGTCAGCCTGCATAGATTTACAGCAAGCAGGGAAATCAGACCTACATAGATTTCTTCTATGTGGTCAATGAGCAATAACCAAGATAGGACAACCTTACACACAAGGATCCACCTTATAGTAGGACAACCTGATTTCATCTGGTATTACGATGCAAAGATTTGGCTATAATCTTATAGCACAAGAGAAAATATCATGCAAACCAGAAAACAGGGTTTTTAACTATGATGCTCTAATCTAACCGCTCTGATACCAAATGATGCGGAAAACAATGGGAATGACATGATCTTAATCAAATTAGTAAAACTCAAATGAAAACAAAGCAATAAGAGTTAGCCATTCAAAGCAAAGAACCTAGATGTAAATAAAGGAAATTCTGAAATGTCACACAAAACCCTGAAATTTGTTCTATTCAAGATAATTAAGAGAAAGAATCTTAGTGGTTAGGTAACCACTCAAATTAGAGCTAATTCACCTTACCAATTTCAGATATGAAAGAGTTCATAAGAGGGCTTCCAGGCATTAAACTACTCTCTTGAATAACACACTTAGGGGAGGATTCTGGATGATAAGGAAATTACCCTAGGTAGGTTTTCTAGTTCTTAGCAAATCCAACCTCCTTCTTTGGAACTCAAGAATAAACCCGGGGATCCTGCAACAAAATTAGATGGAGGGATTAGGAAGAGAATTTATGATTGGGATAAAAGAAATAAAGAAACAAGATGGGAAGAGGTTGTGGTGGTTTGTCTTAATCTTCCATGGCTCCTTAGCAGGATGACTTTAAGGTTTGTTGTAGAAACCCTTGTTGCACTAGTTGTTGATGAGGCAACCCTTGCAAGTTCTTGGAAGATTTCCTCTAAGCCGAATTCATGCAAGATCTTGGAGTGGAGAGGGAGAGTTGTAGATTACAGGATATCAAAACTTCAAGGCCTCACACCTTACCCTCTCATAGGGTACCAAACATCACAAGCAAGAGAACTTCTTTGGAAAAGAAAGGCTATTTTCTTCATTCATCATCATCTACCCTTTTTACAAAAACCAAGGACTCTTATAAGAATTTCTTTGCAGCCTTGTTTGTTTTTGAATTCAAAATGAAACTCCTAGAAAGGTGGGTCATCCCCATGAATGTAGGAGAGATGGGTGGGGAGGTTGGCCAATTCAAAATTTCCTCTTCTTTAGCCAAATTTCCTTGAATTTGAACCTCCTTGTGATGTGGCAAGGAGGTGGCTTCCATGTGATGATGTGGCTTCTTCGGTGGTGAACCCATGGACCATGCTCCCTTTGACTTTTGACTAGACACTAACCCTTCATGATTTTGCAATTGGATTGGCCCGAACTTGACTTAAACAAGACTCAATGAAATTTGATTTAAATAGGACTCAATGAGACTTGACTCATGACTCAATTTAAAAGAAAACAAATGCAAAATTAAATTATTACAGGACTCAAATAAGAACTAAATTATTACAGGACTCAAATAAGAACCTAGCTAAGCTTGTTGAAATCTCTTCTTGTGCCTGGTATCCGCACCACCTGGGCACCCCAGGATGGCATTATGGTGCGGGCACCAAGCTCAGGAAGAAGCTTCAACCTATGCCAAGTTCTTTGTGGATAGAAGACTAGGAAGTTAAGTCCTGTAATAAGTCTATGAGTCTTGTACTTATTTTAATTTGAATAATTGAATCATGTTTTATTTCAATTTAGGTCCAATTAGAGTTAAATTGGCTTTGTATTGAGTCGGGTTCAAGAGCTACTTGAGTTGGGTTTTAATTAAGCCAGATTAAGTGCAATAAACTTCACCAACTACTTAGAGCACCACATCATCATTGAACCATGCCACCTTGGAGGACAAGTCATGCCACTTGGAGGATAGATCATGCCACATCACCAAGATAATTCAAACATGATTTTGCCAAGATAATTCAAATGATGCTCCACTCTTCATGGGACCCACCTTGCAAGAGCCACCCCACTTTCTTTGGGATGCCCTTGATTTTCTCTCTTGTAATTAGGAGTTTCAAATTTGAAAGGGCCACTCCTCTCTTCATGGGACACCCCTTGATTTTCTCCATGAAAGGAGGTGTAATTTAAATTTGAAAGGGATCTTAAAGTCTATAAAAGCTCCTAAGTCTTCTTGTAATGGGGATGAATGAAATGAACTCTTTCCTTAAGAAAATCTTCCTTTGCTAGCCAAAGTCCCTTAAGAGAAGGTAGGTGTGAGACCTAGGTTACTTAGCCAATCAAGTATCTAACTCTTCTTCCAACCCCATTCGGCCAACCTTGAAGACTCCTCTTCAAGTCACACCAAGTTCGTCGACCCCACATCCAAAGGATGTCATCCACAAGGGAGCTCTCCATGCCATCAAGTGAAGGAGGTTCAAGCTATGGGCGCCAAAAGAGATCTACTTCAAGCCGAGCCTAAGCCACTTCTTCCATTCCTAACTTTCCTCTTCCATTTTTCCAATCTTCCATCTAAACCTTTTAATTTTACCATCTATCTGTGCAGGATCCCTGGGTCTCCTGGTTTCCAAGGTGAAGGTCTACTATGCCAAGGAATCATATACAAGGTGCCTTTAGACCTAGAGTAACCCCTTGCCATCTTAGTACTTCTTCTTGAGTGTTCCTTTGCTAAATTTCAGAATATTAATAGCCGAATAGCCATCTTTGTAACCTTCTTTCAGAACTGAAATAGTAGAGTAAGCTAGCCCTAACCTGTGTGGTTTCCTAACCACGAAGGTCCCTTTTTAATTACTTTGAAAGATTCTTTTCTAGTCAAGTTTATTTCCTTATGTTTCTTTCATATAATTCTATTTCTTTTACGTAGAATAGCTGCATGTTTATCTATTTCATTTTCATTTAGTCCCTCTAATTCCTAGAAATGCATCATTCGATATTTGTTCCCCATCACATTATAGGATGAGGGGAGCTTCACAACGGTAAAGACCACCAGCACAGTGCTTTGCTGGGGTGGTGTCCCAGTGGTCACTGGGAGTGTAATTTCTCCCTCGACTCCGACTAAGTCTCCGGTGAAGCCTACCAATGGCATGAACACCGGTCTTATTTGGTTAGTGGACAAGTTCATCCTTGCAAAGGCATCGTAAAAAAGGATGTCTGAGGAACTTCTACTATCTACCATGATTCTTTTTACAGGATGCTTGGCTATCATCATTTCAACGATGACAGCATCATTATTCGGGTATCTACCCCAGTTGACCCTTCTCCCATACAGGGGAGTACACCATCACTCTCCTCTCTCCCCCTAGCCTTCTTCGGGACCTTTCCTGCCCCCCAGGATATCATCCCTACCAGCTTCTCGGTGGGATGGTTGTCGATGGCGAGGGCTGAGGCCCTTCAGTTTGGGCTGCAGGGGGTGCTCCTCCCTTCACATACTTGCCGAGGTAGCCATGCTTGATCAGCTCTTCGATCTCCCTCTTCAGGTGATGGCATTCCTCGATGTCATGGCCATAGTTCCAGTAAAAATGGTAGTAGTGGGATTTGTCCTGCCTAGTAGATGGCTTCAGTGGTGGGGGCCCGTGTGAGAAGTGCTCGCCCTCGATTTCCATCAAGATCTTCACACTACGGGCTAAGAGAGGAGTAAAAGTCTTTTCGTTGATGGGATGACCTTGGGCCTAGGCTCCAGTTATGGGGCCAACATCATCTTCTGGTCCGGGCAACCGAATGTCTCCCCGACGGCCTGCCTCTTCATGGGTCTCCCATCCAGCTCCCTCCTAGTATAATCTGCCTTCTCGGCGTGGATGTACTTCTGCGCCTGAAGAAGGAACTCCGAGTACATCTTCGAAGGCTTCTTGTTGAAGGAGTAGGTGAAGCGAGAGGTCCACAGTCCCCTCTTCAGAGCTAGCATGGTGACAGACTCGTCGAGGTTATAGATCTCCAAGGTGGCAGTCTTGAACTGGACACATAGTCCTGGAGAAGTTATTGATCCTATTGTCAGATCGAGAAGAGGCTATCAGCCTCGCGTGGTGCCTTCCTGCGGGCATCGAAGTGCTCCGTGAACTTCCTCTCTAGCTAGGGGAAGGAGTCTATGCTTTTAGGTTCGAGCTTGGAAAACCAGACTCGAGTGGCCTTTCGCAGAGTGACGGGAAAGGCGATGAAAAGGAGAGCATTGGTGGCCCCCTGGACCCTCATGAGGCCTTGTAACTTTTTAGGTGGTCCAGGGGTCGATTATCCCATCGTAGGGGTCAACCTGCGACATACGGAACTGGCTAGGGATCGGTTTCTCTTGGATCTTCTTTGAAAAGGATGGATAGGTGTCATAACCCGTGGGCTCACTGGGAGAGCCTTACACTTCTGTAAACTGGCGGACCAGATCCGCCAGCATGCATTCATGCTCTTCGAGGCACCTTTCCACTCAGTGGTGGATGGCCTCATCAGTGGACCCCTCGACGGAGGATGCCGGGGATGAGGGTGGACCTGAGCAAGGGGACTCGCGCCTGAGTTCCCAGCCAGGCTGGTGCTGCCATCATAATGGCGCACAGTGGTTCGAGATCGGGGAGTGGCTCACCTAGCTGGCCAGATCACCTTGCAGCTGCTTGCCGTTCGCCTGATGGGCCTCTCGAGGGGTGATGCCTCGTGCAACGGCCGCTCTCAAAGGACCGTAGGCTGGTGTGAGGATTGGCTGCGTGAGCCGCCAGCGTCCTCAGCTACTATGGGGTTTCCCGGGAGTGCTACCTTTAATGGAGCTGATGCACTGTCACGGCCAGGAGCTGGACTTGGTGGGCGAGTGCGGTGTACTGGGGGTCCACTGATGGTAGCTACGATGGTGCAGGATGATCCCCCTCTTGACGTTGGTTGCCATGATGAGGGGGGTCGTCCTCCCGACTAGTGGGGGCTCTGCGGGCTTGCGTAGTCACCATTGAACTATGGGCGCCCATGGGGTCTTCCTTGTTATGGGGGGAGTGATGCTTTCTTCTTACCGGTCTCCCCCTGCCTAGCATGCTAATATGTTGCCACTCGGATCGCCGTGGCCTGCAGCTCTAACACGTTGGGCTCCCTCCTGATCCTCTATTTCTGTCTCGCATCCAGCTCGCTAGCCTGCTCAAGGGGGGCCCTGCAAGATAAAGGAAAACCTTGGGCTAGGAATTCTGGCAAAGGCACTCCGATGATCAAGTCAGTGGGATGATCATGAAGAATAGATACCTCTAAGGCAGAGAGCTTCGGGGACTCTCTACTTCCAGAGGTAACAGAGGAAAGATAATAGCTACACTAGAATGAAAAAAATGAAAAAATGGGAGAGTCTTTGCTTCTCCCCCTTTACTTACTCCTTTTTTTCACTTACCTTACTTGTTATTTTCTATGGGTCTTATATAGATGGGAGGCTTTCCAAAGGGTTCCCGGCTCTCTCCTTCGGGGGAGGCTCTCCATTGCCTGCTGGCACCTCTTTCTCGAGTTGTTTCTGTGCCTGTGCCTCTAGCCATAACGGCATGCTGCCACTTTGGTGGAGGCCACCTAGGTGCTGCAGGGCATAGGGCCGTAGGGGGACACCCCTCTCTGGAAGGTCCAGGCACCCTATCATGAAAGCTATTATCTCCCAGTCATGTGGTTGTCGACGTGTCGGCATGCTGCAAGGCTGGGGGCCTGATGTTGTCTGGATCATGCAGATCGTGCACACGATGCATCATAGGGGGGTGCCTGTACCCATAGCAAGGTATGCGCCACCTTTTGGAGGGTCAGGGTGGCCAGGTACTCCGCTATCTTTGCTTTGAACTATGGCTTTCCCCCTCTTTACGGCTTTGGCAGGAAACCATGCTCCTGGTAGGAGGGTCTGCTTTGGAGAGGCGGACTCGACCTCAATCGGGAGCTAACCTTAGATGGGGGGGCTCATCCAATGAGCCTTGCCTTGATTGGGAGCTGACCTCGACAAGGTGGTCCTTTCTAGAGAGGCAGACTCGACCCCACCGGGAGCTGACCTCAGATGGGGGGGCTCGCCCAATGAGCCCTACCTCGACTAGGAGCTAACCTCGGCAGGGCGGTCCCTTTGGCTTTTTGTCATGCGGCCTTATCTAGGTGGTGGGCTTCTTTGCTTCCGTGGCTGTCCACAGGCTCCACGTCAGTGGATATTGCCGCTTTAGTCCACGTCAATGGATGTCGCCATATGATCTCTAAAATTTAAGAACTTGGACCACGGCATAGAACTCTTTGGATAGACATGGTTCAAGAGACACCTATGTCTATGAAAGATAGATGAAGTAGTTATCCAGGCCTCGTTATGTGGACTCGAGTGGTCCATAGGTGCTAAACCTAGGTTTGAAAAGATATTAGTGGAGATAACATCAATGCAGCTACCACTATCTATGATTATCTTACATATTTTATCATCTTGACTAACAAAGGTATGAAAATAGTAATCTTATTTCCATCTTCACTCTCTTTGGTTGGTTCAATACACATGTTTCTGCTTCTAGTTATTTCTCAGATATAGTGTTAATCTGGATAGTGTCATACTTACGTAGATGTAAGCTAATTCTGGGTCCACTATATAGACTTCTTTAGGATCATTTTTAGGATTTTCATTTTTAAACTTTCCTATAAGTAGTGCTATGGCAGTATCATTTTGTCCATTGCACAAAAAGTATTGAATTTTAAAACTACTTCCTTGAGAAGTCTCTCCTATGACTCTTTTTCCTTCATCAATCTCCTTGGTTGGCTATGTCACAAATGGGAAATAACCAGTAGGAGTTTAATTCATACTAGCTCTTGGGCTTAGAATACCAGGTCTAGGAGGGGTATTCCTAATATGGTCATTATTAGTTCAATTTTCTTCTAAATTTTCTAACCTTACTCCATGCTCTTGGCAAATGCCAGTCAGGTTATCCATTTTGTCAATGAGGGTTGAAGGGTTGCAGCAAATTGGTTGGGATCCATTTTGCTATCTAACTCTAAAAGTTTAAGATAGTACTTCACTTCTAACTTGGTGGTCATACAAGAGTCACTATGAGATGTCTTTTGATTTTTCAGTCCCATAATATGCAGGAACTATGTTTTGAGACTTAGATTGATACCCAAAAATAAAATCCTCGAAAGGTACTTTCATAGATTTTGAAGTAGGATCAGATTTCTCAATGAATGGAAATTCCAACAATCCCAAATTTAGATTTTTCCTAGTTGTTCTAAGAGATAGGAAATTATCGATTTCTAAGAACTGTGCAGAATGAATTTTTAGCCAAATTTTTAGGGTATAGTGACTAGTATCAAGTAAAATCTGGTATCAATGTAGGATTTGATTCTAAAATTATCAATATAGATATTTTTCCTTATCAAATCAAGTTTTCAAATCTATAATTTTTGTAATTTTTCAATATCCTATAAACAGGAATTGCCAAATGAACAGAAATTGAGCAAATTTATAGGTTGCAGATTTCTACATGTATGATTCAGAGATTTCAAATCAAACTAGCACATAAAAATTTTTCAAATCAAGTCTAGTTTCTAATGCAACAAGTTTCAGAATTTTCCATGTTTTCTTGAAACAAGAATTCCTAAAATACTAAAGGGTACGTAAAATGCAGGACTTCAGGAAAATCAGAACATGAATGAAGATTTTTTTTAGATTTTAATAATGCAAATTAGGTAAATGAAATATACAATTGATCCTAACCTAACCTATGCTCTGATACTACGAATTTGTTGTAGAACAACCTGCTCTAAGGATGTATGAGATGAGACTAATTTAGAAGTTTTATTGTCAACAAACAAAACTACAATCAATGTCACTTAGCTCGATTCCTTATGACTAAAGAGGAGGGATTAAGCTATAATCAAAAAGCATTAACAAACCATAGGCACCGCTTGGCGATGGCATGAGCACTGCGGTGCAATGAGGAAGCCTACATGGTGTGGGGGTGTGAGTGACTCAGAGACTTGGTTGCACAGGTGAGGGAGGCAATTGTTGGTGGTGAAGAGGATGCAAGATGTTGCACAAGGGCCGGCATGAGTCACCAAGCCATGAAAGAACACCCCAAGTGGGCTTAACCCATCATGGTCATGGGCATGCCATAGGAGATGGGCATAGGTCAAGCATACGGTGGCTGTCTGTGGTGAGGTCATCGATGTCGCAGAGGTTGGACAAGACAGAGTGGCTAGTGATGGGAAAGATGGTGGCTAGAGTGGCATGGGCCATCGCTTGCTGGTGTGGGTGTGGAGGCGACTCACCAGGATGGCTGATAAACATGGGCCAGAGGGTGAGGGCCATGAGAGGCAAGGCTCTTGGGGTGAGGTCAATCATGGATGGTGGTGGTGGTGGTGGTGGTGCCGAGCATGGGAGATGGCTTAATCAGGAATGATGGAACAGAGGAGGGGGTCTCTCAAGAGGCCTTTAATGTAGCAAGTATACGGAGAGAGAAATAGAGAAAGAGAAAATAGGAAAAGGAGAAGAAGAGGGAAGAAATAGAGGGGGAAGAAGAATAGGAGAAGAAGAATTAGCAGGGAAGGAAGAGGAAGAAGAAGTATCAAGTTTTTTTTACTCATTCATCATTGTTTTTTCCTAAAATAAATGGATTATATATAGAGAAAGAAAATTTTGAACAATTCTAAAGTCTTCAGTTGTTGGCTCGCTTCAAACTCCTTGCTTAGCTTAGATAAGAGATTATCTCTTGAACTTGATAAGCCTACAAGTCTTCTTGGCAATAGAACATTAATTTCTTGGAATTTCAGTTGAATGGGCAACCAGCAAAACTTGAACCTTGTGACTCAAAATAACTGAATACATGACTCAATCTAAATAGACTAACAAAAACTCAAATTAAAATTAAACAAATAGAAAATAACAAAGTGACATCAAATAACAAATAAATAAATAGAAAGCTCCATATCAATTGAGCCACAGTAGGGATCTCTCTAAATGATGGGTATTGGTGTCTACACCAACTCTCCCGGGATGGGAAGAACTCTTTTCTGTCGACTAAGCTCTACCTTTGCTCTAGTAGAGCTCAAGAATGTTAGGATCGATTCATTGTGGCTCTATTTGAGTAATCCATGTGTCCTCGGACTCAGGATGGCCTTACCATTTAACCAGATATCTCTAGTATCCACAACTCCTGGTGGATATGACCTGCTCGTCCAGAATCCCCTCAATATGATCATGTTTTTGAGTAACTTTGGCTATGGACACTTGGGTGGGGGTTCACTCTCAACAATGGAATTAGGCTCAAAAGGATCATTGGATATTGTTATTGGTACTTTATATTTTATTAAATTCGATACATTAAAAATAAAGCTAAAGATATAATCAGATGATAGGTCTATAATATATGCACTTGGTCCAAGTTTCTTTAAGATCTTAAAATGACCTGTTTATCGAGCATGTAGTTTCTTAATAGTTCTCGAAGGAAACTGCTATGGCCTAATCCGTATCATAATATAATCTCCAATAGCAAAGTCATGAACTTGCCTATGAAAATCAACTAATTACTTATAGATTTGATTACTGACATTAATTTTATAATAATTTTTTATGCAAATCTCTTACAAGCTATGCAAATGCTTTGACTAATTTAGATATCCTAATATGCAAGGATAATAGGGTATACAATATTATTATTATTTATTTTTCTCTTAAGTCTGGGCATTCATCATTTTTTTTTTTTAACTGTCAAAGCCCATAACTTTTATACTTACTAATAAGAGGTCCACCTTATGAGAGAGTGTATCCTTGTGACCCATAACTTGATCCTTGTGATCCAAAAGAACTGGATACAGGACTCAATCTAAACAGACTATTGCAGACTCAAATTAAATTAAACAAATAGCAAATAACAAAGTGGCATCAAATAACAACTAAATAAATAGAAGGCTTCATGTCAATCGAGCTATAGTAGGGATCTCTGTAATTGATGGGTATCGGTGTTCCCACCAATGATTCAAATGCTACCTTTTTTCTATGGATTTGTGAATGTGGACCCTTACAAACATCTAGACAACTTTCTTGAGATTTGTTCGATAGTAAAATTCCAAAACTTCTTTGATGATGCTTTTAGACTCAAGTTATTCTGATTTTCCCTTAAGGACAAGACCAAGTATTGGTTAAACTCCTTAGATACTATAACAATTTTGACTTAGAACTGACTCTAGCAAAATTCCTTAAGAAATACTTCTTTATAAAAAAAATCAATCAAATTCAAAGAGCCATAACAAGTTTTCTTAGATAGATAGAGAGATGTTCCATGAAATGTAGGAGAGGTTAAAAAAATTGATTAGGAAATGTCTGCACCATACCATACCCAAGTGGCAACTGGCCTAGTGCTTTTATAATGGTTTGTTAGAGAAGCACTGGCAAATGGTTGATGCCTCATGTGGTGGGATATTTATGCTGAAAAATGAGCCAAAGCATGGCAACTCTTCAAGATATTGAGTTAGAATTCATTACATCATATGTCAACTACTCGTAGAGATCCTTTCATGATAGGACCTAAAAAAGGTGGATATACAAGGTAGGTCATTCTGGTAGATGAACTATCCCAAAAACTTGACCCCATTCTACATTCAGTACATCACCTCTCCTATATAGTATATTATTATAATTTATTTAAGTCCCACCAATTTGATAGGTGATTGTCCAACCGCATACCAATTTTCTAAGCTTGTTCAGGAGCAAACTGATCAATCCCAAACTCGAATGGCTCCTAGACTAGAAAATGATCCGTACTCAAATACCCATAATCCAGGTTAGTAAAATCATCCAAATTTTTCTTGGAGACCATAACCTGTAGTCAACCCAGTCTTACATACACTCAATCACCAAGAGATCCAATTCAGAAACACGTCGTACTCTCAATACCCAAGTGCCCCACAATCCCAACCCTGGACTAGCAATCATAATTCTACTTTTGAGGAGAAAGTGCTCCAGTACTTAAAGGGCTAGGTATGAACACCCAAATCCTTCACTCCCATACACAGTCCATTGCAAAGCTAGAGCACCAGATAGGATAGCTAGTGATAGCTTTTAGTAAAAGGGTGGAGGGCAAACTGCCTAGCCAGCAGATCAACATAAGATACATAGCTGAGAGCTCCACTAACCCTAAATATTTCTTGAACATGCCAAATTAGTTATCACCCTTAGTAGCTAGAAAACTTTAAATTAGCTTGATGTGACCCAACACCTAGAGCGACCAATTCTGACCAAGCTAGAAATCAAGAAACTTGAAGAGAGGGAAGAACCTATTAGCCCAGTACCTACACTTAAGGCTCCTTTTTTTAGTGCTTTAGAGTCCCTTCTATCTCTCGATAAGAAGGGTATTAAAATGAAGGAAATGCTAGAATTGTTCAAACAGTCTAGATAAATTTATCCCTTCTTGATGCCATTAATTAAGTCCTAGCCTATGCCAAATTCTTTAAGGATCTATGCACATAAAAAATAAAGATCTAAGGCACACATACCTAAGAAGGTCCACCTGACTAGCTTAGTCTTTTAGCAAATTGTCCCACCCAAACTTAAAGTCCTAGTATCCTAATTATATCCTGTGTCATAAGGGATCTCATGATTAAGAAAGTTTTACTAGATTTGGGTGCGAGTGTCAATATTCTCCCAAGCTCTCTCTATGACCTATTTGGATTTGGAGAGTTGAAATCTATAATGGTAACTGATGCGTGTCGTAATGCACCGATTTAGAACCTTAATTCCACTACTCTAAAGGGTAGAATAACGTGAGTAAGGATCGATCCCACAGAGACTTTGGGGTTATCTTGAAAAAGGATTTTCTTTTGATTTAAAATAAACTAAAACTAATGCAAGAAATAGATGCAAATAATAAATTTGTAAAAATAATTCAGATATGACCTATCTCAAGAGTACGGCCCGTACCCGTGGATCACGGCCCGTCCCTTAAGTATAGGTCAGTCAAAATTAATTCACTTCGACTTATCTTAAACGCTAATCCAACATGACTCCAACATTACTTCAAAATAAAAATAAGCAATCATGGATTAATATAAAGCAAATAAATATTTATTACATAAATATTGGGGTACAGAGAAAATAAAAGAAAAGTAAGGGAACAAGGGTCCCTTTCTCCTTTTTTATCCAACTCTGACTCTCTATGACAGCAACAGGAACTGGAACTACGGACAGCAAGTGGAACCTCCCCAAAAATTCCTCTTTTCCAGAAGAGAATCACCGAGGTATTTATAGATGAAAAATACCATGTCGGTCCGTGTGGGAAGCGCGGTGATTTCCTCATCTCAATCTGATTTTCAAACTCTGCGCTATCTCCTTATCTGATATTTTTTTACGATCATCCCCATCTCAAAAATCAAACTCAAAAATTCTATCGCACAATCCCGCGTCCATCCAGCGTCGTCCGACATCTCTTCTCATTCCGATGCTTCCTTTTTTTCAGACATCCCGGTCTGAACAACAGGGGCGGTGACAAGCAGCTCTCATTCCGATGCTTCTTTTTTTTGGACATCCCGGTCTGAATAACAGGGGCGGTGACAAGCAGCTCCAGGAGCTTGGGAACGGAGGTGACGACGAGGATGGGGCGGACACGGCGACAGCGGGCACGGCAGCAGGTGCTAAGCATCTTGCGGTGACTTGGGCAGACAGCTGGGAACAGCGGATGGTGGCTCCGTGGTGGCTCGCGGTGAAGCTGGAATGGCAGCAAGCGGTGGGGTGGCTCGCGAGCTTGGGCGGCAGCGGACTGGCGGCGGCAGGGGCAGCGGTGGCTGCGGCTGGACGGACGGCGGCAGGGGCGGCGGTGGCTGACACGGCTTCGGGCGACGAGCTTGGGCGGACACGGCGGCATGGCCATGGGCGGAGCTGGCTTCCGGCCATTTTTTAGCCGAACGGTGACTCTCCGGCCGGCGGGAAGGTTGGCGGCAGCTTCGACGGTACCGGGGGAAGCTCTTCGGCGAGTTTCGGCGTGATCGGAGCACGGTGGTTCACGGCTCTGCCCGTGGACCGGCAGCAATGGCTATCATGGACCAAGAGGTCGTGCGGTGGACCATTGAGCCGGTCCACCGTGAGCCATTAAAAGTTTTAAGGTTCGCTCCAAAAATCGTGTAGCTTTGAAATCTGTGCTAAAATCTTCTAAATTCTATTTCGGGCCCATTCGAAGTCCGAATTACATTCTGTTTGCGTCGTTGGACTCCTAAAATCAAGATCTACACATTTATGGAGTCAATTCGTACAAAATATCATAAAAAATTTAATTTTAATCAAATAATGTTGGATTAATTTTCATTATTCTAATGTCTAACAGTAACCCTATAATTAGTAGATCGATCAGTTAAGGTACCCTATGGAATGCTAGAAGATGTGCTGGTTAAAGTAGATGAATTTTATTTTCTGTTGACTTTTTGGTATTTGATATGAACTCTAGCAGCAATCCTAATTAAATACCAATTATCCTAGGTAGACCCTTCCTATCAACCACTAACGCTTATGTAAATTATAGGACCGGGATCATGGATGTATCTTTTGAAAATAAGAACCTAAAGTTAAATATTTTTAATATATCTCAGGGACCACCTACACATGACCAAATGAGATAAACATGCAAGAGAAAGTTATAAATAATAAGACCCTACCATGCTCGACTCAGACCCTTTACAAGCATGCTTAATACATTTTGGAGTGGATGATTTTGATATCAATGAGTATGCTAAAGAGATAAATACATTATTAGAGCCATCTAATTTTAAAACCACTCCCTCTAGACTATAAAGTATAAACAATTACTAACTCAATTGAGCCCTCTAGTACCATCCTTGGAAGCACCACCTATGCTAGAGTTAAAGCCTCTTCCTGCCATACTAACATATTCATTTCTCAGATCTAATGATATCCTCCCCATAATCATTGCATCTAACCTAACCACCGATCAGGAAGACCAAATTATAGGTGTGCTCAAAGAGCACAAAAAGGCCATCAGGTGGATGATTATCAATTTAAGGGCATACATCCTATTGTTTGCATGCATCACATTCACTGTGAGGATGAGGCCAAGCCATATAAAGACTTGCAATGGATGCTGAATCCGAATATATAGGGAACTTATGAAAAAGAAAGTTGTAAAGTGGCTAGATGCTGGTATTATCTATTCGATTTTAGACAGTTAATAGATCAGTCCAACCTAGGTAGTACCTAAGAACTCAGGTATTATTACAGTAGAGCATGATGAGGGTGAGCTAATTCTTGTACAATAACATGTTGGCGAGTGTGTGGACTACCAAAAACTAAATACCATTACTAGGAAAGATCATTTTCCTTTGCCTTTTATTGACCAAATCCTAAAATAGTTGGCAAGACAAAGTTTCTTTTATTTCTTGGATGGATATTTAGGATATAATCAAGTCTCAGATTTTGCTATAGATCAAGAAAAGACCACCTTCACATGACTATATAGAATGTTTGCATTTAGATGCATGCCATTCGATCTCTACAATGTACCAGTCACTTTTCAACAGTGCATTTTGGCCATCTTTTTTGATATGGTTGACAAATTTCTAGAGATCTTTATGGATAATTTTTTAGTTTTTGGCTCTACCATTGACAACTGTCTCCAGAACTAAACTAATGTACTTAAATGATGTGTAGAGACAAACATGGTTTTAAGTGTAATAACCCAGGAAAAAAAAGTGAAGCACCTAGGCCAGCCCACCAGACTAGACCAGGCCCAGACACGTGCGCGCGGCCTAGGCATGAGGGCGAGCAGGCGCGCGGGTGAGGGCAAGCACGAGCGGCCATGCAAGCATGAGCGGGTGCGAGCAAGTGCAAGTGGGCATGCGGGGCACGAGTGGGTGCGCGAGGACATCCCAGCCTGATGCACGGGCATGCGAGGCATGGCCCAAGCCCATGCATGGGAGAGTGCGAGCGGGTAGGCTCGGCCTACCCGGAGGTGGCTTTTGCTTGGGCATTTCCCAAGCATTTTCTGGGCATTTTCCAGCCCGTTTCTCATGGCTCACAGCGGTCCATGATATTTCTGAGCGCTATGGACCATCTGATCACATGATCGGATGGCTGAGATGGATCCAAGGGAGATTAGGCTTGATTAAGATCTTTTGGATTCTGATTTTGATGCGATCTGAGGTATTGATCTCAAATCTAATGGCTTGGGAGGTTTCCTGATGGTTTTGGGACTTTTGAGAGGAGTTTTGATGGGTTTTGGATTGATTTCGTTCATCTTTTTAATAAGGGATGCTATGACGTCGAGGGTTGTTTCGAGTGCAGAGAGCCAGCGAGTCAAAAAGAGAGCCACAAAGAAATTTTGCAATCCAGGAGAAAAGAGAAGAAGAGAGAAGGGGAAAGGGAAAGGAAAAAAAAGAAGAAGAGAGAGAGGGGGAGATCTTGGTTCGGTGAAGAAGAAAAGGGGAATGAAAAAAAGAAAAGAGAGAAGATGAGGAGAGAGAAGGAGGAGAGAGAAATAATAAAATAATAAAAATAGTGAAGGGAAGATTTCAAGTCTTTTTCTCTAAAAATTTGAGTGAAGGTTTCAACAGGAGGACCACTGATGAAATTTTGGTAAAAAGATTTTAGATTTTATAATTGATTTAGAATTATTTATTTATGTATAAAAGTTGTTATTATAGGGGCAGCCTTCTGAGCAGAAGGGTATTGCGAGTTCCGGATATGGACCAGTGTTAGTTGTCTCTAGTAAGGTAAGGATCTCTGGACCTGTGCACCAGTTATATATGTGTGTTTATTATGACATGGTTTGATCCGTGCGCATATGCATTGGCATGCATGATTTGTTTTTGCATGGAATAGTTTGACTTTTTACATTGGACTGTATGATTGTTATTATTATTAGCTATATTTCTGTATATCATATTTATCAAATAAAGTGATATTTGTATTGTTTGGACCGTGATGCCGGTCATTGAAAGATTTGAGATGACATGATTTGATAGTATGACATGAATTGATAAAGTGATAACCATGAGAATACGATATTTGGACTAGCCATGCCATGGGATCATGGTTACACAGCCAGAACCACGGGCTTAGTACATGGGCTAGCCTAGCCATGGGCAGATTATACATGGTCGATTATGAGATTGCCAGTCACAGGCTGAAGTGTGATATGAGATTGTCAGTCACAGGCTGAAGTGTGACAATGAGCTTGCCAGTCACAGACTGAAGTGTGACACTGAGATTGCCAGTCATGGGCTGAAGCATGACCATGGTTTGTCCACAACCCTAAAGAAGGATGATTAAATTGAAAACATAAAAAGGAAACATGATTTTACAAAAGGTTTTGTCATATGTGACATCGAGTTGTTTGGTTGCATGAGATGATATACTCTTATATCCTTGTTATTTTCAAATTATTATTATTATTATTGGTGACTATTTGGAAACCTTACTGGGTCGTAAAGCTCACAACCTCTATTTGTTTTCCCTTCTTAGAGTTATGTAGATATTCGAGCTTGGTGGTGGATGTGGATTCGTGAAAAATGATGAGTAGCTAAAGAGTTATTATTACCAATCAGATGACTGAAGGATGATTGAAATTGAATCATATAAGTGTATTATTTCCTTTGTATTAGGTATTTTTCTTATGAATTGTAATAAATAATATTATGAAGGTTTGAGGTTATAATAGAAAAATTTTTAGGCCTTGCATGATCTTTAGGATAAAACCTAGGGTTGTGCAGCCGATCACGTAGCCGATTCTGGTGCTGGATTCGGGGTATGACATTAAGTTAGGAGAAGAACTATTCTATGGTTTGTGAGGGAATTGTACTCGGATATATTGTATCTATATAGAGAATCGAAGTAGACAAAGCTAAGGTTGAATTAATCTTGAAACTACCTCCCCCAACCTTAGTTAAACAAGTGTGATTCTTCCTTGGTCATGCAGGTTGCTATAGGTACTTCATTAAAATTTTTAGCAAAATTTATAGACCCTTGTGCAACTTTCTTCCCAAGAATTTTTTTTTTTAATTTTAATGAAGATTGCCTGGCTATTTACAATAAACATAGAACTACCTTATCCACTACACTAATCATTAAGGCCCCATATTGGACCCTACTATTTAAATTTCTGTACAATGCTTCTGATTATGTCGTAAGGTAGTCCTAGGAAAAGGTTTGATAGAGAACCTCATGTAATCTATTATGCCAACAAAACTCTCTTGGATGATCAATTGAATTATACCACAACCAGAAAGAGTTGCTTACAATTATGTTTGCTCTTGATAAATTTCGGTCATATCTTTTAAGATCTAAGGTCCTTATTTACTGTGATCATGTAGTGCTAAAATATCTGCTATCCAAAAGGGATACCAAACCTAGTTTGATTAGATAAATCCTTCTATTACAAAAATTTGATTTAAAAATTTTAAATAAGAAGGGTTCTAAAAACATGGTAGTAGATCATATTTCTAGGATCTTAATATAGCACAGTAAGAAAATAATCAGAGATAAGTTCCCTAACGAATAACTCTTCTATCTTTTCCATTGGTTTTTCCTGATTTGCCTATATTGTCAATTACTTGGCTATTAGACAAATTCTTTCTCACTAGTCTAAACAAGAGAAGGATAGATTCTTCTCCCAAGTAAAATCTATTTTTAGGAAGAATCAAAGTTTCAAATATTGCCCAAATCAAGTGATTCAATATTGTATCCCCAAGAGGAAGTCCAAAGCATTCTCATTTTTTGTCACTCGCTAGTATGTGAGGACACTTTAATGGAAAAAAACTATAGCAAAGTATTGCAAAGTAGATTTTACTAGCTAATACTATTCAAAGATGCAGATGAATTCGGCTATAACTACCTATGATGTCAATAACTGAGAAATATTTTATGAAAAGATATGACCATTGTCCTCAATTCTTATAGTAGAAATTTTTATTGTTTAAGAAATTGATTTCATTGACCATTTCCTTCCTCATTCGGATATGAATACATTCTAGTTGCACTAGATTATATGTTAAAATGGATAGAGGCCATAGCAACTCGAACTAATGATCACAAGGTTGTAATTAAGTTCATTCAGTATAACATCTTTAGTCGATTCGGGTGTCCAAGAGTTATCATTAGTGACAGGGTTGCATACTTTACTAATAGTCACTTTGAAAACTTAAGAAAGAAATATGGAATAACTCACAAAGTGGCCACACCATACCATCCCCAAACTAGTGGCCAAATGGAGGTCTTTGATAATTATATTATATACATATATAAAAGTATTAATTTAATAATAAAATTATCCTTATTTACTTTAATTGATACTTTTATATATTCTTTGTAAGAAAGAAGATTGCCAATGTGAAGAGTTCAATTTATGGGTTCAATGAAATAAGTTTGAAGCAAATCAAATTTAAAATGAATCCAAAATCAAGATTTAAAAGTTTTAAAGGATTTGCATGGTTATTAAAGCAACTGGTTCACTATGGACTGTCTGAATGGTCTATAGAAACCCCCGCAATCCATGAGCAGCCATTGAAGTTGGTCCATGGTGTAGAACTATGGACCAAAGGAAAATCCCAGTCACCTCTCCACCGGATCTTCTTACCACTAGCACTGGCCTCCTCCAAAGCTAGTCACCAGCCATCTTCTCCGTCCCATGGTGGCACCATGAAGCAAGGAAGTCCATGGCCATGAAAGGGGCACCTGAATGGCAAATGCCAATGATTAAAATGAAGACAATGCCATATCCAGAGATCCTACTAATGGCGATGAAAGCCATACTTTAGCAACCCGGCGAGGCCTCTTCGACTGGCATTCAAAAGGAATGATCATAGGTGTGACCTCCCATAGTTTTGGCAAAGAGCCACGATCCAGCAATGGTTCCAGCAACTCCAGCAAGGTTCTGGCGATGGCGACATGAGGTGACGATGGCTGCAAGATCTCAGGGGTGCAGGGAAGTGCTGGCAAAGATCCAAGTTTCAATGGATGGTGGCGTTCGGGTGACAGCAACCGAGCTTGATGATGGAAGGGGACACGCATGGATCTAAAAGCAATCCAATAGCTGAAAATCATTTAGATGATCAAATATTAATTTGAAGAGTAATTGGAAGCCTACTGCTATTGGGATTGGGCCTATTCACCCATCTGACCATTGATCCTTGTAAAATAAATCCTAGCCACTCTTTTAATTCTTTTATTTATTCCCACATCGAAACCCATGAAGACCTCTCCCCTGTTAAACCCTATAAAAAGGCTCCTATGCCTCTACTTGGGGCAAGCAACTCCCTGGAGTCCCTCTAGAGCCTTTGCATAGGGGGACAGGAGGGGATCAACTTAGAAGAAGGCTAGTGCTAAAGTGCAGGAGGGAAGAGAAGATTTTGTACGAAGCCAAGCAAAGATTTCCTGTTCTTAAGTCTTTGATATTTTTTTGGTCTATAATAAAAGAGTATGTTTTTATTTATGAGTTTATTATTTGTTCTTTTTTTTGTACCTTATTATGCTTTATTGTTAGATTGAGGTTACGGACAACTCTTGCTTTCCTGAGACGTGCCATGATTTGTTACGGATATGAGGCATGTAGAGGAAAGAAGAGCTGGATATCTAGTGCCTCCTGAAGATGTGCCATGATCTGTTATGGGTATGGGGTTACCCAAGAAAAGATAGGTAAATTCCTAAAATCAATTACATCTTAATTATAAAAGAAATTCTGTTTAGTAGTGCAAACTAATCTTCCACTCTTGAAACATTCCCTTTTACTTGCTTCATGCTTAAAAGTAGTTTATTTCTTGTTACTTTTACGTTTTACATCCTAACAAGTATTCATTTTTGCTTTTTAAAATCATAACTTAGCCCTAAGGTTGCTGTGGATACGATCCCGACTCATCCTAGCTATAGAGTTGAGTTGGTGATTTTTGACGCCTACGACAATGATCAAATTTTGGCACCATTGCTTAGGACCATAGGCACAGTTATAATTTAAAAATTAAAAAAAGAAAAAATATCAAAAAGGTACAAAAAAATTAGTTAATATTTGTTTACTTTTTATTGCTCTCCTATAACCACTTAATCTCCTAATCTAATTTAGTTTTCTCTTTTCATACTTAATTAACTAAGTTAAAACTTACCTAAAAAACCTAATATAAAAAAAAAAAAGACATCTCATAATACGTAATTAAAATAAAATATTAATTAAGCCTTAAAAACTAACTACTTGTACTAGACATTTGCTTTCATTGTATTGCATCCTCATAAAACATCTTAAGGGCACTAAACTCATAAACAACATAAGGTGGGGATGTCATTACCCTTCCTTGGCCCACAAACCACCACCTTGCATATTGCATTGACCTAAGCCTTAAATTTTAAATCAATTAAATGTTGGCCCCTAAGGATTTTCGAGCTCACTAGGACAAGGGACCCTGATAGTTGGACTAGCTCATAATTAGCTGGTTCACTGGTGTCTAAGGAAAGGGGTTCAAGGATGATGTAGCTCTTAAGGAATGTGGTTCTTTAATTGGTTTCGTTGTCTGACCTGGCCAATTGATTTGGTGTCTAAGAAAAGCAACGGGGAGACCCCCACCGACCTGACCCTTACCTGGCTAGTGGGTAGTCGGTATATGACTTCGAAGGCTCAAAGGCAATCTTGAAATAGTTAGGAGCTGTCTAGAAGTAGAAAACCTAGGATAGAGAGTCCATTGATTGCTAACTTATTTGTAATTAACCTAGAACTTTAATTAATACTTCTTCTCTATCCCTCTTTGCTCTAGGATTCCTTAAGCTCTCATCTTTAGTCTTCTTCTCTATCTTTCTTCTCTCTTCTCTCCCCTTCTCCTCTTTACTAAAATATATAAAAAAAAACTAATAGTCCAAGATTTCCTTAACCACGACCATAGCTTAATAGTCTAAGATTGCCTTACCAAGACCATTTGGTTGCATGCTAGGTAGACGATCACTACAACCCGACTTACAACCACTTGATGAAGAGTTAGAGAAGACCCTTAGGTCAATCTGGGCTATGAATATAGCTGACCTTGGTGATGCCAACCCTCCACGTCCATTAAGGGGATATTTTGTCCCGTCCTCGTACTCATACTCACCATGCATCCAAGCACCTCCTGTGGAGGCCACCCAATATGAGATGAAGTCTAGTATTATTTAGATGCTACCATCTTTTCATGGACTTTGTAACGAGGACCCATATAAGCACCTAGGTGAATTTCTTGAGATATGCTCTGTAGTTAAAATTCAAAATTCTCTGACGATGCCCTTAGGTTAAGACTTTTTCCATTTTCACTAAAGGACAAAGCCAAATATTAGATGAGTACCTTAGATTCAGTGACTATATCAACCTAGGACCAACTTTAAAGAGAATTTCTCAAGAAATACTTTTCCATAGAAAAAACCAATCATATTAGAAAGCTATAACCAATTTTTCCAAATGAAAGGAAAAATATTCCATGAAACATGAGAGAGGCCAAAGGACCTAACCGAAAGTGCTCGCATCATGCAGTTCCAAAGTGGCAATTAATCCAGTGTTTTTATGATGGTCTATTAGAGAAACACTGGTAGATGGTCGATGTCTCATGCGAAGGAACTTTCATGCTTAAAAGTAAGGATGAGGCATGGCAATTATTTGAAACATTAAATAAAATTATTTACACAATGTCTGCCTTAGGTAGTGACAGACTCATTGCTCCTCAAAAAAGGGATGGAATTTATAAAGTTGGTCACTACATAGATATCCACAATAAAATGAATGAGATGTCACAGAAGATAGTAGATGAGCTATCCTAAATGATGTATTGCATGTTTAGTAAGGGACATTCTCCTAACCCACCTATACCTAGTGTGTAATAAGAAGTTTGCACAATTTGTTCTAGCCCTACCCACTACATCACAAAGTGTCCAGTGGCTGCCCAGTTTCCTAAATTGTCCATGAATAGGTCACAACAAGCTCAAGTCCAACAAGCTTGTAACCAGAACGACCCATATTCAAATACCACAACCCAAGTTGGCGAAATCATCCTAATTTTCATGGAAACCACAGCCACTTACTACCCTGATTCAATCAAGACCAAACTACCAAGAAACTAACTACAGGAATATACCTCACCAACGGTACTAAAACCCTCCTCAATCGTGCTCCACTAGCTATACCTCAACCTTTAAGGAGAAAGTTTTGAAAGCTTTAGATCGGATAGAAGTCAACACTCAGACCCTTAACTCCCACTCCCAAACTATCAGTTCTTATACATAATCCATCGCTAGGATAGAAATACAAATTGGTTAATTAGTGGTAAGTCTTGGTGGAAGAAAAGGAGGTAAATTACCATCTTAACCTGAGAGCAACCTGAGAGGATAATTCATGGCTGAAAGCTCTAATATCCCAAAAACCTTTTCTGAGCATGCCAAATCAGTAATGACCCTCAGGAATAGAAAGGTCATCGAGCAACCTAGCAAAACTAATGAGACCTACCCCACACCTCCAACCAACATAAATCAGAACCATTTAAGGACAAGGAGGATACAAGAAAAGAAGATGAATTGATTGCACCAGAACTACCATACTTGCCCAAAGTACCATACCCAGATATCCTAAAAGCCCCTATTCCTGCTAAGAAGAAGATAGGTGGACTTGAGAGACACTAGAATTATTTAAGCAAGCTCAAATTAATCTCCCCCTCTTTGATGTAATTAAATAGGTTCCAGCGTATGCTAAATTTTGAAAGAATTGTGCACCCAAAAACATAATCTAGATCATAAATTTCAAAAAAAGTATGCCTTACGGAACTTGCTAGTTCTATCTTCCACCACATCATCCCTTCGAAACTAAAGGATCCAGGAGCTCCTATTATTTTTTGTGTCATAGGAAACTTTCATGTTGAAAAAGCTCTCCTAGACTTGGGAGCCAGTATAAACCTTCTACCTAGCTCGGTGTATGAACTTTTTGGACTAGGAGAATTAAAACCTACTTCAGTCACCTTGTAGTTACCCGATAGATCAATTAAGATACCATGTGGGATGCTTGAGGATGTCTTGGTCAAAGTATATGAGTTTCATTTTCTAGTTGACTTCCTAGTCCTCGATATGGAGTCAAGTAGCAACCTAAGATAAATTCCCATTATCCTAGGCTGACCCTTCCTAGCTATAGCAACGCATGCATCAACTGTAGGATAGGAGTCATGGATGTATTATTTGGGAATAAGAAATTGAAATTGAATGTATTTAAAGCTATTCAGGGGCCATCGATGGATAGTTTCTTTGAAATCAATATACTAGAAGACATCATACAGGAAGCAAACACCCATGATTCTCACACCAGATCCCCTAATCTCTTGCTTGGCTCTTGTTGGAAGAGATAACTTTGATATTGAGGGACATATTCATGAGGTTAACACCCTATTAGATAAACCCTATACCAGAACCATGCCTCCATGGACAATCAAATATGAGCCATTGCACCCATTATCCAGTGCACCTACAGCTCCATCTTTAGAATCACCCCCTGTATTAGAACTAAAACCGTCTCCTGCCATACTCAAGTATGTATTTCTTGGACCCAATGACACCCTCCCAATGATCATTGCATCAGACTTGATCCTTGACCAGGAAGTGCAATTGATTGGTGTTCTAAACAGACATAAAGAGGCTGTCGGCTGGTCTATTGCTAACTTGAAAGGAATTGACCTTTCCATCTACATGCACTATATTCATTGCAAGGTAGATGCCAAACCACATAGGGACATGCAGAGGAGGCTAAATCCTAATATATGAGAAGTGGTCAAGAAAGAGATCATTAAGTGGCTGGATGTAGGAATCATCTATTCCATATCAGATAGTAAATGAGTCAGTCCCACACAAGTAGTATCCAAGAAATCATGTATTATTATGGTGGAGAACAAAGAAGGTGAACTACTCACAACCGTACATCTAACTGGCGAGTATGTATAAATTATCAAAAATTAAACTCTATCACTAGGAAAGACCACTTTCCCTTACCGTTTATTGATCAAATCCTAGAACGGCTTATAGGACAAAGCTTCTTTCGCTTTTTAGATAGCTATTTGGGATACAATCAAATATTTATCTTTCTTGATGACCAAGAGAATACCACCTTCACCTGTCCCTTTGGCACATTTGCTTATCGACGCATGCCCTTCGGCCTCTGCAATGCACTTGCTATGTTTCAGCGATGTGTATTAGTCATATTCTCTGACGTGGTGGACAAGTTCTTAGAAAATTTTATGGATGATTTTTCTGTATTTGGTGTCATGTTCGAGGATTATCTTCAAAACTTATATAAGGTATTAGAATGGTGTAAGGAGACAAACCTTATCCTTAGTTGGAAAAAGAGCCATTTTATGGTTCAAGAGGGGAATGTATTGGGGCATGTTGTATCAAAAAGGGGGATTGAGATAGATAAAGCCAAACTAGAAATAATATCAACACTACCACTTCCGGCCTCAGTTTGACAAGTACGATCTTTTCTAGGTCAAGCTAGATTTTATAGGAGCTTCGTTAAGAACTTTAGTAAAATTTCGAGACCCTTGTGCAATCTACTGGCTAAGGACTCACCATTTATCTTTGATGAAGACTATCTAAAAGCCTTCCATACATTACGAACTACATTGACAACTGCACCAATTATAAAACCCCCTGATTGGTCCATACTATTTGAAATCATGTGTGATGCTTCTGATTTTGCAATAGGAGCCATCTTAGACCAGAAACTTAATAAGGAACCACACGTGATCTACTAAGCTAGTAAAATACTTTTTGATGCTCAATTGAACTACACTACAACTAAAATAGAGTTGCTAACTGTGATTTTTGCCCTCGAAGAATTTTGCTCATATCTATTAGGGTCCAAGGTTCTAATTTACTCTAATCATTCAGCTTTAAAACATTTGCATTCAAAGAAAGATACTAAACCATGATTGATCTGATGGATCCTTCTTCTATAAGAATTTGACCTAGAATCCATGATAAGAAGGGGTTCGAGAATATGGTAGCAGATCACATATCTAGAATCTTGGTCAAGCATGCAACAGGCATAGAGAGGTTAAGGAGCAATTCCCTGATGAGCAACTTTTTGTAGTCTCCTCCAATCGACCTCTATGGTTCACCCACATCATTAATTACCTAGCCACCGAACAAATACCTCCCCACTAGACAAAACAGGAGAAAGAATGATTCTTCTCACAAGTTAAACATTATTTTTGGGAGGAGCCTAAACTGTTTAAATACTGTCCTGACCTGCTAATTCATCATTGTATCCCCGAGAGTGAAGTCTAGAACATCCTCACTTTTTATCACTCTTCGACATGTGGGGGATACTTTAGTGGATGAAAAATTGCTACAAAAGTGTTACAGAGTGGGTTTTACTGGCCAATACTTTTTAAGGATGCACATGAGTTTGGCCAACATTACGTACGGTGTCCACAAACAGGCAATATATCAAGGAAGGACATGATGCCATTATCCCCCATATTGATAGTAGAGATCTTCGACATTTGGGGGATTGATTTCAAGGGACCCTTTCCTATCTCATTCAGGTTTGAATACATCTTATTAGTAGTGGACTATGTATCCAAATGGGTGGAGGTGATAGCCACATGAGCTAATGATAATAAGGTCATAATTAGTTTTATCCAACAAAATATCATTAGTCGATTCGGTTTTCCCAAGGTGATCATTAGTGATGGGGGTACTTACTTCATGAACAGGCAATTCGAAGCACTAACAAAAAAATATAATATCATGCACAAAGTTGCCACACCATATCACCCCTAGACTAGTGGTCAAGTAGA
This sequence comes from Areca catechu, assembly GCA_021397845.1. Lineage (NCBI taxonomy): Eukaryota > Viridiplantae > Streptophyta > Magnoliopsida > Arecales > Arecaceae > Areca > Areca catechu. The sequence continues at coordinate 49,638,025 of CM038046.1, read as the reverse complement.
GGTGTCAAATAGGGAGATCAAACATCTTTAAAAAGACTGTTAGGCCCAATGAAAAAGACTAGTCTTTGTACTTAGATGATGCATTATGGGCCTATCGAACAGCCTACAAAACCCCTCGGCATGTACCCTACCAATTAGTCTACAATAAAGCATGCCATCTATTGGTTGAGTTAGAACATCATGCATTCTAGGCCATTCAAGCATTTGATTTTGACATGCATAATGCAGGTTCTAATGGGAGGTTATAACTTAATGAACTTGAAGAGTTGTGCAATGATGCATATAAAAGTTCAAGAATCTATAAAGCTCGAGCTAAAGCATTTTATGACAAATACATCTCTTGGAAGTCATTCAAGCCAAACCAGAAAGAATTACTCTTTAATTCTAGACTACACCTCTTCCCCGGTAAACTCCACTCCTAATGGGATGGGCCATTCAATTATCACACAGGAATTCCCACTTGGAGTAGTAGAAATAAAAGACCCTTAGAATGGCACCACATTTAAAGTTAATGGTCAACGCTTGAAGCCATATATAGATGGAATTGCACACAAGGAACGAATCGATACTATCTATCTGATGGATCTGGTCTATAATGATAGTGAGCTTTACATCCAGCTGAAGATGTTAAACTTAACACTGGTTGGGAGGCAATCAAATAATCTCATCTTTTTTTTAGTGTAATTACAGGACCTTAGGTGGAAGAACACGAGCCTACTACTCTATGCTACCCTCTTCAACTTCGAAGCACACTCACCCCAAGTGTATTCTCTCTTTTTCTTATATGCTTATTTTCTTTCCTACTCCATTGAGGATAATGTTGATTAAGTTGGAGAGGAAAGAAAAACTTAACTTGCTTAGATCTTTGAGTACAGTTAGAAATATTTATGCTATGTGTACCTAATTGTTATCTCGAAATGGAGTTACATAGGCACCTTAATCAATGATTGATTATTGGTCTAGATATTCTAGAGATGTGGGAGATAAATATTGAAAAAACTCAATAAATGATAGGGTTTAGACCATAAATAATTTTATGGAGCAATTCTAGAACCTTCTGATCATTGATCTCAATGGAGAATCTACTTTATAGGGGTACAAATAACAAGGTCAAGTATGCTATAGTTTTTCTTAAAAAAATAGAAAAAATAGAAGTAGAAGAAGAAGAAGAAAAAGAGAAGTTAGTCTCGCCTCATAGCTTTGCTTGAACTCTTATTAAGTAACCAAGCCCCTTCGCTTAAGTAAGCATTATAGTTCGCATCAAAAGGTAAGAAGGCTAAGAAATCTGTTAAGTAATGGTACCTTACTAAGTAACTGGGCCCCTTCGCCTAAGTAAACATTATGGTTTGCGTCAAAAGGTGAGAATACTAATAATTAAGAGGCTAAGACATGGAACTGCATTTCTCTTGAAAAAAAAAGAAAAGAGAAGAAAGAAGAAGAAAGGGGAAAACCAGTTGGCAAAAAGGTACTTCACTAAACCCCTGGAAAGTTAGAGGATTCAAAGAGTGAAGTAGAAAGTTGGCGAAAGAAGAACTCTAGAAATTTCTATGGGCTCTACCCAACTACTATTTGGGTTGAATTAATAATCCAATAAAGTATCTCAGTAATGGTCTGGCTAGGTATCAACTATATTTAGGACTGTCTAAGTTAACATCAAATTCAAGGATGGATTGATACACAAGACTAATTTATCTCCTTTACTTGAGAATGAGCAAAGTTCAAGTTAAGGGGTATAATAATTATAATACATACATATATAAAAGTATTAATTTAATAATTAAATTATCTTTATTTACTTTAAATTGATACTTTTATATATCATTTGTAGGAAAGAAGATCGTTAATGTGAAGAGCTCGTTTTATGGATTCAAATGAAATAAGTTTAAAGCAAATCAGACTTAAAATGAACTTGGAATCGAGATTTGAATTTTATTAAAGGATTTGCTCTGTTATTGGAGCAACTAGTCCACCATGGACCTGTTGAATGGTCTACAGAAACCCCATGGTCCATGGGCAGCCATTGAAGTCGGTGCACGATGTAGAATAATGGATCAAAGGAAAATTCCATTCACCTCTCCACTGGATCTTCTTACCGTCGGCACCAGCTTTTTCTTGAGCTCATTGCTGGCCATCTTCTCTATCCCATAGTGGCACCACAAAGCAAGGAAGTCCACGGCCATGAGAGGGGCACTCAAATGGCAAATCCTGATGATAAAGATGAAGACAATTCTAACTCAGGTGATATCCCCACTGATGGTGGTGAAAGCCATACTCTGGCAACTCCGACAAGGCCTCTTTGACTAGCAATCAAGAGGAACAATGATCATAGGTGTGACCTCCCATGGTTCTAGCAAAGAGCCATGATCCCAATGGTGGTTCCAGCATCTCTGGCGAGGTTCTGGCGATGGCGGTGCAAGGTGACGATGGCTGAAATATCTCGGTGGTTCAGTGAAGTGCTGGCGAAGATCCAAGTTTCGGTGGTGGGTGGCATTTGGGCGACAACAACCAGCTTGATGATGGAAGGAAGGGGACATGCATGGATCTAAAAGCAAGCCAATGGCTAAAAATCATTTAGATGATTAAATATTAATTTGAAGAGTAATTGGAAACCTACTGCTATTGGGATTGGGCCTATTCACACCCATCTAACCATTGATCCCTAAAAAATTAAATCTTTGTCACTCTTTTAATTCTTTTATTTAGTCCCACACCGGAAACCCGTGAAGACCTCTCCCTTGTTAAACCCTATAAAAAGGCTCCTATGCCTCTACCTGGGACAAGCAACTTCCTGAAGTCCCTCTAGAGCCTTTGCATAGGGGGACAGGAGGAGATCAACTTAAAAGCAAACTAGTGCTAAAGTGCAAGAGGGAAGAAAAGATTTTGTACGAAGCAGAGTTGGGTTTTTTCATTTTCCAGTCTTTTATATTTCTTTGGTCTATAATAAAAGAGTATGTTTTTATTTATGAGTCTATTATTTGTTCTCTTTTTCATTCCTTATTATGCTGTATTGTTAGATTGAGGTTAGGGACAACTCTTACTTTCCAGAGATGCACTGTGATCTGTTACGAATACAAAACATGCCAAGGAAAGAAGAGTTGGATACCTAGTAACTCTCCGAAGATACACCGTGATCTGTTATGGGTACGGGACATGCCAAGGAAAGATAGGTAAATCCCTAAAATCAATTACATCTTAATTATAAAAAAAATACTGTTTGGCATTCCCAAACTAATCTTCCACTCCTAAAATAATCCCTTTACCTGCTTCGCCCTTAAAAGTATTTATTTCTTGTTACTTTTACTTTTTACATTCCAACAAGTATTTCTTTTTGATTTTAAAATCATAACTTAGTCCTAAGGTCCCTAAAGATATGATCCCGACTCATCATAGCTATAAAGTTTAGTTAGTAAATTATTTTTGACCACCTAGGATAGCGTTCAGCCTCCAATAGGGAGCTAAAATGAATTCTTGAGAAAAATAATAAGGGCCAATAAAAAAGGCTGGTATGTATACTTAGATGATGCATTGGACCTACTGTTCTACCTTTAAACATCCATAGGAATGTCTCCTTAATGGCTTGTATTTAGAAAAGCTTAGCATTTGTCGGCTGAATTAGAACACCATAATTTTTGGCCATTCAATAATTTCACTTTGACATGAAAAGTGTAGGTTCTAAAAGTAGACTTTAGCTGAATGAACTGGAAGAGCTATATAATAAAGTATATGAGAGTGCTAGAATCTATAAGGCTTGAACTAAAGCATACCTAATAAATTCATTAACCAAAAAAAGTTTAAGCCCAATAAAAAAAGTATGGTTTTACAATTCTAGATTACATCTTTTTCCCGAGAAACTTTACTCATGCTAGGATGGACCTTTCATCATAACCCAGGTATTTTTCCATGGAGCCATAAAACATAGAGATCCTAACTAGAAGAACATTTTAAGATAAACGACCAACATTTGAAACCTTATGTGGATGGAATTAATGATGGGGAGTTAGTTGAATCTGTTGACCTAGTGGATCTATCACCGCCATAATACTCACATAATCTGGCTAAAGACTTTAAACTTAGCACTCCTGGGAGGCCAACCCAATTTATACATTTATTTTGATTATTTTAGTGTTTTTAGAAAAGCCAAGAAGAATATAAGCAATTTGGGGGTGCATCGCAGCCCAGACGAAGTCATCACACCCATAAAGGAGGAACCACTCATCAGTAATAAATGAGCACATTATCTAGGTGTATCCTTTCTGTATAATTTCTTTCTCTATTCTACTTTGCTATTCACTTCTTTCAAGATTGGGGATAATAGAAATTAAGTTAGGAGGTGAATAATTAAATTATTTTGGAGTGGATAATTTTGACATCGAAGAGTATACTAAAGAGGTAAATGTATTACTAGAGCCATCCAATTTTAGCAACACTCCTCCCTGGACTATAAAGTATGAACAACTACTAACTCGATCGAGCCCTTTAGTATCATCCTTGGAAGTACCACCTATCCTAGAGTTAAAGCCTCTTCCTATCATGATAAAATATTCATTCCTCGGATCCATTAATACCCTCTCAATAATCATTGCATCTAACTTAATCACCGATCAGGAAGGTCAACTTGTGGGTGTGCTCAAAGAGCACAAAAAGGCCATCGGTGGATTGTTGACTCCACTAATTAATTTTGATGATAAGCAAAATAGTTAAGTATAAATTGAGGATTAATGATTTGCTTTAAATATGTTTTTATTGAAATGATGCTCACAAAGTTTGAAGAAGCTCAATTATGTTAAAGAACCAAGTTTGAATGATAAGATTGTACAAACAAGACTTGGACACTCAAGAGATGGTTGAATGGATGTGAAAGCCAAATGAAAACTTGTTCCAGCTCAAAATCAGCATCTTCTATGATTTTTTAGAGATGTGTCAATTCAAGATGTCGACACATGACATGAAGTTTCGACACATGAAGATAAGGTGTCGACTCAGGCCGGTACGCTACAAAGTTTCAAATAGGACAGATCAAGTCGACACATGGACCTTATGTGTCGACTCAAAGTGTCAACACATGGATCAATACATCGCCTGAGACTTTCAAGCCACAGAACTTGCAGAAGGTGAAGGAACAGTTGAAGTGTCGATACATGGATGCAAGGTATCGACTCAAGGTGTCGACTCAATTGAGAATGTGTCGACTCAACTGAGATTTCCAGAGAATATGAATGGACCATTTTGAACTAAGTGTAGACTCAAGAAGAATATGTGTCAACCTTATGTGTCGACTCAACTGAGAAAGTGTCGACACATGGAGTTCTGGCAACAGTAACGGCTAGTTTTTTTCAAACGCAGAACTTGTCCTAAATGCCCCCCAATGACTAGTTTTTCATGTGTAACAGCTATATTTTGATTTTGAGGCCTTGGGAAGGTATAAATTGACTCCAAATCAAATCAAGACAAGAGTTTTTCAATAATATTGAATACCATTAAGAGTTTGAAGAGAAAAAAAAAGAGAGAAGAGCTATAACTCCTATTCATTCAAGTTTCAACCACTCTCAAGCTAAAGGAAGCCTCCAAGCATTCAAAGCCATCAAGAGCATTGAAGATCATTCATACTTGGGCATTCAAAAGGCTTCAACAAGAACAAAGCAGCACTATATCGAGCTACATCGATTTATTTGCTTTTCTTTTGAAAGCTTACATTGGTTCTTTGTTTCTAAACTTCATATCTTGTAAGGATTCTTGGTTAGCCTATTGTAAAACCAAGGGAGGTTATTGGTAAGCCTTGGAAAACCAATTAGGTTTGGTGGTTAGCCCGCAAAATAACTAAGGTTCTTGGTTAGCCCAGAAAATCAAGGAAGGTTGTTGGTTAGCCTTGTGAAAACCAATTAGATTCTTGGTTAGCCCGTAAAACCAAGTGAGGTTTGACTTGTGAACCTTGTGAAAACAAGTATGGTTTTGATTAGTGAGCCCGGAAAACTAATCGGCTGTAATCTTATGATTATAGTGAATTTCCAAGGGGATCTTGGGGAGTGGATGTAGGTGCATTGTTGGCACCGAACCATTATAGCTTATGGTGTTTGTGATTGCTTGATCTCTCCCTCTTTGTTCTTTATATTTTTGCTCATTGCTTTAATTTTCGCTGCACTATTACTTTAGAGCATTGCATTCAAATCATTGTACCTTGTTCAATTGAATTGCATATCTTGATTTGTAAAGTTTGTAGCTTGTGATATTAAGCTTAGCATTAAATTTTTAGAGATCCAATTCACCCCCCCTCTTGAGTTGCTTAATGGGCAACAAGCGGTATCAGAGCCCTGTTCTCAGTGTATAGGCTTTACTGCTTTGAGTAAAAATCTATGGCAGCCCCAATAGGTACTAGTGTAGTTGAGGGACAAGCCTTAAATAGATCTCCATTTTTCAATGGTACAAATTACACTTATTGGAAAACTAGGATGAGAATTTATATACATTCTATAGATTACAATTTGTCAAGAGTAGTTGATAAGGGTCCTCATATTCTTTCGGTGGTGTTAATGGTGTTTCCATCCCAAAACTTGAAGAGGATTGAGATGAAAATGATATTAAACATCCGAGATCAATGCTAAGGCAATAAATCTCTTGTATTGTGCATTAGATCTTAGTGAGTTTAATAGGATATCTACATGCATGTCCGTCAAAGAAATATAGGACATACTTGAAGTTACCCATGAAGGTACCGATCAAGTGAAAAACACTAAGGTCAATATGTTAGTACATACATATGAGATGTTCCGGATGGAACAAATGAATCTATTACTGATATGTATACAGTTTTACAAATATTATAATGCTATGAGAAGTCTTGGTAAAGTCATATCTAATGCTGATCTTGTGAATAAAATCTTAGGTCACTTCCACTTCCAACATCATGGATCTACAGGTGATCGCAATTCAAGAAGCAAATGTTGACAACAGCTACCCTTGAGCAACTAGTGGGATCGCTCATGACTTATGAGCTCAACTTGAAATAGAAATCTATGGACCTTGATAAGAAGAAAAAGGGGATTGCTTTCAAGTCAAATATTCAAGAAGAATCCTCAATTGATGAGTCCAAAGATGATGAAGGTGAAGAAGCCCTCCTTGCACGAAAGTTTAGAAGATTCATGAAGAGGAGGAAGTTTTCCTACAAAAAGAAATACAAATCTAAGGAAAAAGGAAAAGAAAAAGTGAAAGAAAAGGAAAAAGAAAAGGAGAAGGAAGTACTGATATGCTTCGAGTGCAAGAAGCTGGGACATTACAAGTTTGATTGTCCTCTCCTCAAGAAATCAAGAAAGAAATTAAGGAAGAAAGCAATGATGGCCACTTGGAGTGACAGTGAAGACTCCAGTTCAGAAGAAGAGCTGACCAAAATTGCAAATCTCTACTTCATGGCACATCAGGATAATGAAGAGGTATATTCTGACTCTGAAATTGATTTTACTTTCGATGAACTTAGAAATACTTTTGAAGAACTTTGCATGATTATAAAATAGTTTTATTAGAAAATAAGAATTGAAAAAGCATGCAAATAGTTTCTCTTCTCCTTAGAAAACAATTCTTTCTTACTTAATGATGTTAGTTCTTTGAAAACTAAACTAGATGTTTTGGAAAAGAAAAATAATGCTTTAGTTATGAAAAATGATTTTAAAAAGACCTAAAAATGTTATTTCTAATAATGATCTTTTAAAGAAAAATAAAAATTTAGAACTTGTAATGATAAGTACAAAAATGAACTTGAAAAAATCAAACCTTTTGTTGATAAATTACTTATAGCCCAGAAAAGTTGAATTTGCTTTTAACAATCAAAGAGCAATTTTTAATAAGGCATGGTTAGGATATAAGCTCAGAAACAACAAAAGTATTTCAAAAACTTTTTTGTGCCTACATCATCTAGTATTACCTGTTTTACTTGCAAAAATTAGGTCATAAATCATATCAATGCAATTTTAGAAATATCATATCGTTCGGTAAAGTGTGGGTTCCAAAGGAACCATTTTGAATACTAACCCTAAAGGACCCAAGTTAGCTTGGATACCTAAAATAAAGCTTGATCTTATTGCCGGTGTGTCTTGCAACCAAGGAAAACAAACAAGTTTGGTATCTTGACAGCGGTTGCTCAAGGTACATGACTGGAGATGTGAAGCAATTCACTTCTCTTGAAGCTTTGAATGGAGGGAGTGTGACCTTCGGTGACAATGGTAAAGAAAAAATCATTGGTATTGGTAGGTTCATATAATTCCTAATAATATTAGTAATGTACTTTTAGTAGATGGTTTAAAGCATAATCTTTTAAACATTAGTCAGTTTTGTGACAAAGGTTTTCAAGTAGTTTTCAAATCGTCATACTGCATGATTTCTAGTTCGGATTTAAATGGAGTACAATTCATTAAAAAAGGGCATGGAAATATTTATTTGGTAGACCTAGATGATCTATCTTTGTCCAATAGAGAATGCCTTGTTGCAATAAATTATACGAAGGAAGAGACTAGTTGGTTATGGCATAGAAGATTAGGCCATACTAGTATGTATCTCATTTCAAAACTTAGTAAAAAGAATTTAGTTAGAGATTTACCTAAAATTTATTTTGAAAAAGATAGAATTTGCCAAGCATGACAATTTGGAAAACAAGTCAAAACTTCTTTTAAACCAAAAGTATTTGTAACTACTAGTAGACCACTTGAACTACTCCATATGGATCTCTTTGGACCAACTAGAACATCAAGTCTAGGATCAAGAGATATGGATTAGTCATTGTCGATGATTTTTGAGATTTACTTGGATTTTCTTTTTGGCACAAAAAGATGAATCATTTTCTGTATCTATAAAGTTTTATAGAAAGTTTCAAATGAGAAAGGTGTTTCAGTCGTTTGTATTCATAGTGATCATGGAACTGAATTTGAAAATCAAGATTTTGAAAACTTTTGCAATGAAAAAGGTATTGAACATAATTTTTCTGCACCTAGGACACCTCAGTAGAATGGGGTGGTAGAAAAAAAAAATCATACTTTGGAAGAAATGGCACGCACAATGCTTTGTGAAAATGATTTGCCAAGGTATTTTTGGCTGAAGCTATTAATATAGCCTGTTATGTTTTAAATCGAGTTTTGATATGCCCTATTTTAAGAAAACTCCATATGAGCTTTGGAACCAAAGAAAACCAACTTTGAAATATTTTCGAGTTTTTGGTTGTAAGTGTTTTGTTTTAAACAATGGAAAAGATCATCTTGGAAAGTTGATGCCAAGTCTGATGAAGGTATCTTCTTAGGATACTCTACATCAAGCAGGCATACAGAGTATTTAATATACGAACTTTGATTGTAGAAGAGTCAGTACATGTGATATTTGAAGAAACTGCTAACAAGTTCTCGAGAAAAGAGGATACATCTGATGAATGTGCAGGTACTGACAACTTCAGAAGCTGACACTGAATCATCAAGTTCAATCAAGTGAAGAAGAAGAACAAGACAAGGATGAAAAAGAAGATGACACTTCAAAGCATCAAGATCTACCTAAGGAGTGGAGGTATGCTCATGGACATCCTAAAGAATTATCTTAGGTGATCCATTTAAAGGGATAAGAACTCGAGATTCTATTAGAAATGAATACGATTATATTGCTTTTGTATCTCAAATAGAACCTAAATATTTTAAAGAAGCTGAAAAAGACTCTAATTGGATCAATACTATGCAAGATGAACTAATAAATTTGATAGAAATAATGTTTGGACACTTGTAGAAAGACCATCTAATGTTTCAATTATTAGCACTAAATGGGTATTTAGGAATAAATTAGATGAAAATAGTATTGTCATTAGAAATAAAGTTAGCTGGTTGCTAAAGGCTACAATCAAAGGAAGGGATTGACTTTGATGAAACTTTTGCTCCTGTTGCTAGACTTGAAGCAATTAGACTATTGTTAGCATTTGCTTATTTTATGATTTCAAGTTATTTCAAATGGATGTTAAAGATGCTTTCTTAAATGGTTTTATAAATGAAAAGGCTTTTGTTGAACAACCACCTGGTTTTGAAAATCATGCACATCCTGATTAATATTTTCAAATTACACAAAGCACTTATGGATTGAAGCAAGCACCTAGAGCATGGTATGAACGGTTAAGTAAGTTTCTTATTGAAAATGAATCTCTAGAGGAAATGTTTATAAGACTCTATTTTTGAAAAAGAAAGATAATGATTTGTTGGTAGTGGTCATATTATATGCAATATATGCTTGAAGGTATTATTTCTAGCGTGCTACTAATGAAATTCTTTGTCAGCAGAGTTTGCTAAGCTTATGCAGGGTGAGTTCGAGATGAGTATGATGGGAGAACTAAACTTCTTTCTCAGACTCCAGATCAAGCAAACTTCAGATGGTATCTTCATCACCCAAGCTAAGAACACAAGAGAAATTATCAAAAAGTTTGGAATGGAGAACACTAAACCAATAGGTACGCCTATGAGCCCCTCTTGTAGACTTGATAAAGATGAGCATGGTAAATCTGTAGATCAGAAGTTATACAGAGGCATGATAGGCTCCTTATTGTATTTGACTGCTAATAGACCAGATATTATATTTAGTGTTTGCATATGTGCTAGATATCAGTCTGAACCTAAGGAATCACATCTTATAGCTATTAAGCGCATTATTAGATATATCTGTTTGGTACTATTAATTGGTTTATGGTATGATAGAAATTCATCTGCTGAATTGATTGGATATTCTGATGCAGACTTTGCTGGTAGTAGACTAGATAGAAAGAGTACTAGTGGGATTTGCCAACTTCTTGGGGTTAACTTAATCTCATGGTTTAGCAAGAAACAAACTTCAATTGCACTATCCACAGCTAAGGCTGAGTATATTGCACCAGGAAGTTGTTGTGCTCAAATCTTGTGGATTAAGCAATAACTTGAAGACTTTGAATCAGTTGCTAGAACTCCTATTAAATGTTATATACCAGTGCTATTTGCTTGACTAAAAATCCTGTTCAACATTCTAGGAGCAAGCACATTGAAATTAGGCATCATTTTATTAGGGATCATGTAGAAAACAATGATGTTTTGATAAATTTATTTATCTGTACTGAATTTCAATTAGCTGATATTTTGACTAAACCTCTTCTAGAAGATCGATTCTGTATGATTAAAGAGAGCTCGGGATCATCAATCCATTTGATTAAATCTTTCCCTTTATTTGACTCAAATTAGATCAATTCAACCTTATTTATGATAAATCATGATTAATCATTGTTATTTGACTCCAAATATATTTATCTCAATTGATTTTGATCCATCTATGAAATTCCTGATTTTTCAATTTTAAGTCGATGTGTCGACACATCATGAGTCGACACCAAAATGTGTCGACACATGCGTGAGTCGGCACATGACCGATGGCAAACTGAGATTTAAGGGTTTTCGAATCATTTTTTCTCCCAAATTTCATTCTCCTTCGAGCTGACAACTGATTCAAGGTACCCATACTGTTCATCTTTTCATTTTCCTGCTTTTACCTAACGCCGCCATATTCTCGGATTTGAAGTTCGGTGGCATTTTTTGGATTTCTATCTAGGTTTTAGGTCCTAAACCCTAGAAACCCTCTTTTCCACCTAAAACCTTGCCCAAACCTTGATTCTTGACAATGGGTCCTCGTAACAAGTCGTTCACCAACCTGTGCCAGTCACACAGCTGAAGAAGAGTGAAAAAACGAAGGCCCGAATCCACGAGTCCCCCCCTATATCTCCCCCGAATCCGCCGTGCATCAACCCAATGGTTTTTTTGGACCTCGGACACGAGTCTAGAGCTCCGAATCCGCCTGCACAACCCCTGTTTGCCCCTTCTAGCCGATGAGCTCTAAGACAATGGTTGGAGGATGTCGAGTGGACTTTTCCTTTTAGACCAGCAGCATTTTGGATAGGAGAGTGGATCCGACATGCTAGGTTGGCTACTTTTTGTTCGCTCAGCGAGAGATACTATCCTAGGTTGATGAGAGAGTTCTACGGATCACTTGCCCGTGGATCAGATGCTTGGGTTGCATAGGTTAGAGGACGGGATATCCCCATCACTTCAAAGATTTGAGCCGAGTGTGGGATATACCATGACTGGATCAGTTATTGACAGCTTGATGGACCGAGTTAGTGGTCTCCAGTGCATTTGGAGTCCGATATCTTACCAGAGGGAGCCACTATTCCAGCTTTGAGGTTGTCTGCGGAGATGAGACCGCTACATCATATAGTTGCCCGGATTCTTCTCTTGAAGACAGTCGATTTAATATATCACCGAGTGGGAGTTGCTGGTGATGGTCTCACTGATTTAGCGGACGCCGATTCATCTTCCTGTTCTGATGGTTCATCAGATTACTGAGGCATCGTCTAGTCAGCGGCTCTGCTTGCCTTATGGCATGGGATTGATAGTACTGTTTTGGGAGTATGGAGTCAGCTTCCAGGATGAGCCCTATCATACTTTGATCCATACCGATGTATATGACATCAGGTCATTGCATCGCATGGGTTATCATTTAGTCCGAGGCCAGTGGACATGGAGGATATCAGGACAGGCCGAGGATAGAGCTGATATTGATGAGGACATAGCAGAGGAGCGGATTCTTTCAGGTGAGGCTAGATTGAGCGAGACACAGCCTGAGATGGCAGCACAGCCAGCTCAGCTTGATCCTTCTACATCTACCTAGCCACAGCCAGCGTAGATGGAGACTCTTGGTACTTTAGATACCTTAGAGGATAGAGTCAGACGTATAGAGATTGATGTATTCATTATGAGGCAGTGTCTAGACATTTTTATTGCTGAGACAAGAGAGAGCCACATTGGTCTTAGTGATGCCATTTCGGCTATTCTCTCAGCACTGTCCAGATTTTCGACGAGTGCTCCTGCTGTAGACACTGTTCCTAATTCTGTTCATATACCTGCTCTTGCACCTACTGATGACATTGTGGATCTTGATACTGGTGTTCTGACTACTGTTGGAGATACTTTTATTGGAGATGTTGATGGAGATGAAAAGACTGACTCAGACGGTTTGATATTGCTGATCTTACATCCGAGCCAGTTGTGGAGGTGACGGATGACGTGCCTGCGAGCCCTGTTGTGACCCATCCTTCTCACCTGTCTCGATTCCTGATCCATCCTCTCCTCCCAGATCGGTTGATCACACTCTAGTTCAAGTTCCTATTCCCATTCTTAGTCCTGTTATTGATATAACTGTTATTGATTTACCTACTGTTGATTCTCCTGACATTCATACACATATCATTGAGAACCTCTCTGATGGGGGACAAAAACAAAATGATGAATGGAGAGTGTTAGCAAGCTAACCAGTAAGCAAACTTGAGCAATTAATTATCAAATAAATGGTCTAAATTAATCTAAGAAAAGAATCTTCATAAAGAGACTAGTTGATCTAAATTACAATACCTGAAATGTAGATCTAGTTCAAAATAGAGATTAGGATCTTCATGGCAAGGAAACCATCACTACTAGGGCAAGTTAACCTTCAAATGATTAGATCTAATGAAGCTTAGGAAGAGTTTTCCTACAACAATGATGGCTAATTATTTGGTGGAAGAAGGAGCTCTCTTCACTCAAGGATTGAGGTCTAAACTATAAGACTAGCACTCCCTACCTTTATGACTCACCTTGGCCATGATCCTTGGCTTGGAGACCTTCATCTTGGACTTGAAAAATCAGAGAAAACCTGCATCAAATCAGAGATTAGGCATGGAAGGAGAATTAAAATTGGAATGGAAACAAGAAGAAGAAGAAAGGGAAAACAAGTAGAAACCAGCGCCTTTAAGGAAAGATGCTTGGATCTTGGATCAAGCAAGGAGAACTCCACCTTTCAAGCACTCAAAGGACCTCTCACTCCCTCTCAAACATAAATTTAAACACTCCAACTTAAAGGACTAAATCACTCCAACTAGAAGAACTAAATCACTCCATACAAGAAGAACTCAAGATAGAACTCAACAAGAAAAAAACCTTCATTAATTCTCAAAATATTTCATACATGGAATGCCTTACAAGGGGAGCCTTGGACCTATATTATAGTCTTAGGGGTCGTCCAAAGTGAGGAGGGGAGGTGGGGTTAGGTTAGCTAACCATTTCTAGTTAAATCCAACTCTTTGGTTACTAGTTGCAACAAGAAACAACTTCTAGGTAAAGAGTTGTAACAACTTGCTATGTGGCACTAGGTGGCTTTGACATTGCTGATGTGGAGCCCTAGGTGTCATTTGATATGGCATCCCACTTGGCAAGTTGGTTGGTGGGTTGTTGGGTGAGTGAGGAGTGGTCCCATGCTTCCCCTCAAAATGCTTGATGTGTGTTTCTCATGTCTCCCAAAATATCCTATATAAAGAATAAAATGGGCTTCTAAGAGGTGGCATCATGGGCTTCAAAAGGTCATATCTTGACTTACTTGGGCTTTGACTTGGGCATGCTTGAAGTTGGTCTTGATCTGGATTGAGTCAACTGAAGGGACTGGCAGCCTTCTTTCATGAGTCAGCTCATGAATTGGTCATTGTCTTCAAGGATTTGGGGGCTTCATCCAAAGTTTTCATTAATCCTAAGTATACTATTTTAGCTAAAAAAAAATCAAGAGAATTAGTTAAAAAATATTTTTTTCTTGTTGATGTCCCATCAATTCTCTCAGGGTGGAAAAGAGCTCGACTCCGTCGAGTAGGAATCAGTCTGACTTTAGTAATACTCTAGTAGGTATGGTCGATTCTTTGTAGGTCTTCTCAAGTAATCCATGAGTCTTCAGAATCAGGGCATCCTTGCCAATGAACCAAGTAGCATTGATAGTCCCTGTTCGGGTAGTGATAGTCTATTGTCTAAGATTCGCTCAATCCTATATTACTGCTTTGGTACTTGGCTGGGGACACTCATGGGTTGGCTCACTCTCAAAGATAGAATCAGGCTCGAAAGACTCACTAGGTATCATTGTTGGTTCCTTTAACCTCCTAAATCTGAATTGTTGAAAGTAGAACTGATACCAAAGTCAGATGGTCAATCTAGCACATATTAGGTCTAAATTTTTCTTATTATTTTGAAAATGACCTACACCACGGGTATATAATCATTTAGGTTTGGCCTTACCATGACATAGTCTCCCTGAAATTCTTTGGCTCTTTTATATGAGTTGATCATATGCTTGTTAATTTCATTGCTCAAATTTTCTTACTAATCATGCATGCATATGACTCTCGCAGTCATGGACACTTATGCATGGGAAAGTCAAATGACATCAAATGACAAAACATAAATGACACCAAAACAAAACAAGCTCTAATAGACTTTATTATCTATGAACTAAACTTTATTGCTAGGAAACAAATATTCCTAATTTCCAATATTCCCTAAATGGCTTTGAAAACTCTGGCACACAACTTTAGGTAGGTGGCATTGAATCTTAGTTTGGTGCCCAATAAATGCCATAATGTCTTCCAAAAGTAACTGTTGAATATTACTCGGACTTGATAAATTGTATGGTGGATGTCCCAGTTGGGTGGATTAGGATTGGAGATGTTCCAGAAGGGTGAACTAGGCTTTGGGCAATTATCAAGGAATTCAATTTCTATCTTCCTTCTCTTACACTTCCATCTTTCAATCCTACCATCTCTTCACTTCTAATCTTCATGTTAATTAATTTGCAGGTTCCATAATTTCTTGGGGTTGATCCTTTGAACTTGGTTCTAGATTTTCTTTGATGGTCAATACCCCATTAGGTGATCCTTCATTAATCTCTAGATGTAAATCCTCAACCATGATTAATTCAGGATCTTCTATTATCTCCTCGAATTGTTCTCATGGCTTTGTTCTTGGATCTCATTTTGATCATCCCTGTTGTTGATTTCTTTATGCTAGGTAATTATTTTATCTTCAAATCATTGTTCTTGATCATATTCATCCATAAGATTAAACCCAGCTTCATAAACTTCTTTCTTAAGTTCTTCAACGGGTTTAGGATTTTCTCTTTTAGCCCTTCATTTGGACAAGACTTTGATTCTATTTCATCCTTAAATTCTTCAATAGGTTCAAGAGATTTTTTCTCTAATTTTTCTATAGGTTTGGTCTCTTCTTCATCTCCCTCATACTTATTGAATTGGCAATATAATCAAATATAGGTGTATCATCTTGTCTCAATTTGTACCATTGGTCTAAAAGTTTTTGCTCATAAATTTACTTAGGTACTTTTCCCTCAGTTTACTTTTCATTTCTCTCCAAGTATTTATTTTATCCCCACTATAATAACTTTTCGCTCAACTTCTCCCCAATATGCTTTAGCATGTCGGACCAACTTTGATTTGGCAAATTTACACTTCGTTACTTCCGACATTTCATCAATTTCAAAGTATTGATCCATTTTCTCTTCCCAATTGACATACACTTCAGGATCTAATTTCTATTAAAAGTATGTGCATAGGGTCGATTGCTCTAAAGACTCTCTCTTTCTGATCTACAAAGTATGGTAGGGATATCCAGGATTATACTCAGGGGTGAGATCATGACTTGGGCTCTTGGACCAAGGGGAGGTGGACTAGGTGATTTAGGCTCAGTATGGATCCTATGGGCTTCTTCTATGAAGTCATGGTGAAGTCGTATTGAATTGTATTCAGTAGTGAATTCATGATGACAGACTCTTGGACCTCGAGGAATTGACCTAAGTGACTCATGTTCGGTGGGGGGTCATTGGGGTCTCTTCAAGTGTCCCAACATGGTCCTTCACTTGACCTAATTCCTTTCTCATTTGCTCTAATTGCCATTTATGGTATCAAACTTTTTTGTCAGGGTTTTCAAAAAGAATTCAAGATTAGGATCCATGGGTAAAAGCAAATTGAGTGTGGGACTATTGGTATGGAGCTTCAAAACAAGCAGTACAAACCTAACTTCTAAGGCTCCTAGACCTAAAAGTTCAAAATACAAGACTTAACTAGGTACTACTTAAGTATGTAATTACCCTGTCCATTGGCAAAGAGGTAAGAGGTGGGGTTGCGGGAGGCTCCCCTCGTTCATGAGGTCCTAATTAAAAACTGCAAGTCCGCTTAGGCGTTTGCCATTGTCATTTGACCTCTTCCTTAGACACACTAATTTTAAAAAATAAGTACAAAACTCAAATAATACTTTGTCTTACCTTGTACTTGAACCCGACTTGTGGGTGTCCCTAGCTTTAGGTTCCTACTCAATTTCAATTATGGTTTAGGTCAATGCAAATGTGGATGATTTTTTTGGGCCAAGGAAAGGTAATGACCCTCTTCCTTATGTTATGATTGAGTGCCCTTAATTAGTTTAGGAATGGTGCACAACAATCACCAACTAGATAACTAGTATTACACAAACATGTGATTCAAACCCGAATTTTAAAAATTAAAATTCAAAAATTAATTGAAAAGTTTAGATTTTGAAGTCCAGATTTCAGAAATCAAATTTTAAAATTTAATCTCGAATTAGGATTAAAAAATCATTCTGGAAGTTAGAGTTGTTGCAAGATAGTTTAAGCTCTAAACAACTTCTAGTCAACTAGTTTTAAACAAAATTCAAATTTTTTAAAATTCAACCAAAACTTTTAAACTTTAAAAATAAAAAAAAATTTGATTGTTAGATCTTCAGTGAAGCTTCCAGATTCTAAATCTTGAAATTTAATTCCTAGGATTTGGTTAGAAATGACATGTGTTGAAAGCTAGTTGTAAAAAAATTTCAGCAGCAATAATTTTCAACTAGCTAGTTTTAAAAATTCAAAATTTAATATTTTCAAAAATCAAAAAATTTAAAATAAAAACTTATTAGTAAATATCAGATAAAATTCTTTTATTTTAAAGTTTGACTTAGATTAACATGAATTTTTGTTGAGAAGGTAGTTTGAAAGCACGATGCTAGAAGGTTCCAGCAGTTTAGCTAACTCTTGACAACCTAAATTCAAATTTGAATTCCTAACTCTAGATCCTTCTAAAATTTACAAATATAATGGTAAATAATAAAAATAGAAGTCTGGATCTTATATATAAAAATTAAAAATTTATAAAATTTTTTTTTATTTTTTTTAAATTAAATGAAATGAAAGGCAGAAACAGAATTTTGGACAGAACTTTGGAAATGATCTAAGAACTCATATTTTTAAATCCAGAAATAAATGGAAAGTATTTTTTTTAATTTTAAATTTCGAATCCTAACATATTATAGTACTGGAAAAGTATTTTTATGGATTTTTTTTCAATGTAAAAAAATACTAAAACTCATAAAATATTCAGGTGAATACTCGAATAGAAGTTTCAGCAATCAAACACTTGACCTATTAGAACCTTAAGCTCTGATATCAATAAATTGATGGGGGACGAAAATCAAATGATGAATGGAGAGTGTTAGCAAGCTAACCAGTAAGCAAACTTGAGCAATTAATTATCAAATAAATGGTCTAAATTAATCTAAGAAAAGAATCTTCATAAAGAGACTAGTTGATCTAAATTACAATACCCGAAATATAGATCTAGTTCAAAAGAGATTAGGATCTTCATGGCAAGGAAACCATCACTACTAGGGCAAGTTAACCTTCAAATGATTAGATCTAATGAAGCTTAGGAAGAGTTTTCCTACCAACAATGATGGCTTAATTTTGTGGAAGAAGGAGCTCTCTTCACTCAAGGATTGAGGTCTAAACTATAAGACTAGCACTCCCTACCTTTATGACTCACCTTGGCCATGATCCTTGGCTTGGAGACCTTCATCTTGGACTTGAAAAATCAGAGAAAACCTGCATCAAATCAGAGATTAGGCATGGAAGGAGAATTCAAAATTGAAATGGAAACAAGAAGAAGAAGAAAGGGAAAACAAGGAAGTAGAAACCGACACCTTTAAGGAATGATGCTTGGATCTTGGATCAAGCAAGGAGCACTCCACCTTTCAAGCACTCAAAGGACCTCTCACTCCCTTCTCAAACATGAATTTAAGCACTCCAACTTAAAGGACTAAATCACTCCAACTAGAAGAACTAAATCACTCCATACAAGAAGAACTCAAGATAGAACTCAACAAGAAAAAAACCTTCATTAATTCTCAAAATATTTCATACATGGAATGCCTTACAAGGGGAGCCTTGGACCCTATTTATAGCCTTAGGGATCATCCAAAGTGAGGAGGGAAGGTGGGATTAGGTTGGCTAACCATTTCTAGTTAAATCCAACTCCTTTGGTTACATAGTTGCAATAAGAAACAACTTCTAGGTAAGAGATTGTAACAACTTGCTATGTGGCAACTAGGTGGCTTTGACATTGCTGATGTGGAGCCCTAGGTGTCATGTGATGTAGCATCCCACTTGGCAAGTTGGTTGGGGGTTTGTTGGGTGAGTGAGGAGTGGTCCCATGCTTCCTCTCAAAATGCTTGATGTGTTGTTTCTCATATCTCCCAAAATATATCCCATATAAAGAATAAAATGGGCTTCTAAGAGGTGGCATCATGGGCTTCAAAAGGTCGTATCTTGACTTGCTTGGGCTTTGACTTGGGCATGCTTAAAGTTGGTCTTGATCTGGATTGAGTCGACTCAAGGGACTGGCAGCCTTCTTTCATGAGTCGGCTCATGAATTGGTCTTTGTCTTTAAGGATTTGATGGGCTTCATTCCAAGATTCTCATTAATCCTAAGTACACTATTTTAGCTGAAAAAAATATCAAGAGAATTAGTTGAAAAATATTTTTTTCTTGTTGATGTCCCATCACCCTCTTTTGATACATCTATTATAGATACACCGATACTTTCTTCAACTGATACTATTGTTCTTGATACGCATGTATCATCAGCTGTTGCACCTACTTTTGATAGTCCTATTGGTGTGGACATCAGAAACTGAAAGAAACTTCACTCCAACAAGGTTAGCCTTATCCCAATTTGGATCGAAGATAATTAGGTTACCTTATATCCTTTAGTTCAAAAATATTTTATTTTCAAGAGCCATTTCTTTTCAAGAGTCCTGTAAATGTTTTATTTTCAAGAGCCATTTCCTTTTCAAGAGTCCTGTAATTAATCAAGAGTGTTTATTGAGTCATGTAATTACTTTTAAAAAAAATTTTCATTTCCTGTAAGTCCGTTTCAAGTTTAGGTCAGTTAAGTCAGTTTAGTTGAGTTAAGTCTATTTTAGTTAATCAAGTCTTAAAGCAATGAAAGCCAGCAACAAGACTCAAATTCTGGACCCCAGAATTTGATCACGTGAAGAAGAGAAGACACATCAACCAAGCAAGAGAAAAGGATCATCAACTAGAACCACTTGGCGCCACATGTCATTCCTTATCCAAGTAGAAGACCATCTCATCATGCCTCGTCATCAGGCACCACCTCACTAGTCACCTCATCACTCTTTGGTGCCAACAAGGAAGATTCAAATTCAAGGAGGTTGGCCACACCCCTCCAAGTCCTCCACCAAATCCTCCAACCCCCCATCCCTCCAAACTCTCCACCAAACCCTCCAACCCCCCTTGTAATCCTCCTCAATTGGGGAGTTTTTAAATTTCAAAAGCTAGCTTTGTGAGGCTATTAAAGGCCTTGGACGCCCATTGTAAAGGGGATTGATTTGGGAATGAATGAAAATTGAAGTTGAATTTTGGAAGTAGAAGTTGTCTTGTATTTTTTTTTCCTTATGTGAAAGTTTCCCATCCTCTTCCTCCATGCCAAAGCCATTCTTTTCTCCTAGCAAAGCATCTTCCAAGCTCACGTGAAGGCATTGGAGTCAGCCAGATCTTCTCAAATTTCTATTCTTAGTTCATAAATTCTCCCATCCCTTCTATATGTTCTTATCCTTCTTCCTTAACTTTGATCTTCATTGCAGGGTCCTTCGAAGTCTTTGAGTTGTGGACCGGGTTCACCTTGACAAAGAACCAACAAGCTGAAGCCCCAAGTCCAGGGTTCTGATCTCTGTTATCCAGGTTCTTCAATTTTGAGCGTTGGTAGTTTCAAGGTATGAATCAAAAGAAGGTTGGAAAGCTCATCAAAGTAAGTCCACAATCATTTGCCCCTATTGTCTAGATCTTCTTCCTTCTTAGTTTAGGATTGTGTCTAATCAAGTAAAAGTCCCATTTCTTATAATCCTTAAGTCTTATTATGATGAGTACAATGCTAGTGTAATTAGGTTTCATTGCTCTACAAACCATATTCAAAACATTAATCATATGCTTGCCGCATCACCTATCCTTAATACTTCATCGTCACTCGAGAGCTTGGGTTTTATACACATGGCTTTCAATATCTCAATTCAGGCCCTACTTTTGATCCTACACCTGCTCTAGCTATTGCTGAGTTGATTGATCCGATCAGTTCAGTTCCTGCACAGGACATAGCTCCTACTTCTACTGCTTTAGTCAGATGTCGGACATATATTTATCGTAGAGGACGTGGACACCGTACCCCTTCTCAGCTGATCATGACCAGACTTCGAGATCTTCGATCACGATGGCCTAGAGCTCATTCTTTCACTGATACCGGATCGATTGAGATCGGTTCATCTTCTGATGAGTCGATGGATGAGGATTAGCACTTATTTTGTATTTATTTAGGATTTTGATATACTTCTAGATAACTTACTTTTATGCTTATATGTACTTTTACCTTTGTTGTGTACTTGATGTACAAGTTCTTAGCATATATGAAACACTTTTTGATTCCTCTTATCTTTGTGTTTGATGAGATTGAATATTATATCTTGAATTGCTCTTATAATTCTATATCTTCACTCTTTATTGAATGTATTCAGAGTGAGTAGTTTCGAAAACGAATTTATAAACTCTATGATGTATCTTGTATTTATTTTCCTACCCTTTTAATGATAACAAAAAGGGGAGTAATTTAGTGAGATTTAAGTATAAATATGTTTACTTCTCAAAACTAAAGGGGGAGTAACTTTTAATTTTGAGTATTTTTGAAAAATTTTTGAAAAACCTAAAAATCATTTACAACATTCCTTAAGAAAGGGGGAGCTTTACTTTATGCTCAAATTCAATGTGAGTTTAATTCTTGAAACCCCTCTTTCAATGTTTTGAAAAGATTCTTACAAATGTTGTTATGAATCATTGATTCAAGGGGAGCCTTGTTAATTACTGAAATTTTCATTATAGAGTATCATGATACATGTTCTCAGTGCATTTAAATAAATATCAAGCTCAAAGTTCTGACAAAGTTCTGATACTCTTTGTAACAAGCTCAATACTATTGCTTGTATTTTAAATGATTATATCTTTAGTGCAAATAATGTTGATTTACTTAATGCTTTCAATATTGTGCACCTTGTTAAATTCTCTTAAAGCTTTACTTGTAAAGCAATTTATACTTAAGGATTTTGTCATCATCAAAAAGGGGGAGATTGTTAACTCCACTAATTGATATTGATGATATACAAAATAGTTAAGTATAAATTGGGGACTAATGATTTGCTTTAAGTGTATTTTTTTGAAAGGATACTCACAAAGTTTGAAGAAGCCCAATTATGTTAAAGAACCAAGTTTGAATGATAAGATTGCACAAAACAAGACTTGGACACTCAAGAGATGGTTGAATGGATATGAAAGCCAAATGAAAACATGTTCCAGCTCAAAATCAGCATCTTCTATGATTTTTCAGAGATGTGTCGACTCAAGGTGTCGACACATGACATTAAGTGTCGACATATGAAGATAAGGTGTCGACTCAGGCCGGTACACTACAAAGTTTCAAATGGGACAGATCAAGTGTCGACATATGGACCTTATGTGTCGACTCAAAGTATCAACAAATGGATCAACACATCGCCTGAGACTTTCAAGCCACAGAACTTGCAAAAGGTGAAGGAATAGTTGAAGTGTCGACACATGGATGCAAGGTGTCGACTCAAGGTATCGACTCAACTGAGAATGTGTCGACTCAACTGAGATTTCTAAAGAATCTGAATGGACCATTTTGAACTAAGTGTCGACTCAAAAACAACATGTGTCGACCTTATGTATCGACTCAACTGAGGAAGTGTCGACACATGGAGTTCTGGTAATAGTAGCGCTAGTTTTTTCAAATGCAGAACTCATCCTAAATGCCCCCAACGGCTAGTTTTTCATGTGTAATGACTATATTTCGGTTTTAAGGCCTTGGGAAGGTATAAATTGGCTCCAAATCAAATCAAGACAAGAGTTTTTCAAGAATATTGAATACCATTAAGAGTTTGAAGAGAAAAAGAAGAGAGAAGAGCCATAACTCCTATTCATTCAAGTTTCAACAACTCTCAAGGTAAAGGAAACCTCCAAGCATTCAAAGCCATTAAGAGCATTGAAAATCATTCATACTTGGGCATTCAAAAGGCTTCAACAAGAGCAAAGCAGCACTACATCGAGCTACATCGATTTATTTGCTTTTCTTTTGAAAGCTTACATTGGTTCTTTGTTTCTAAACTTCATATCTTATAAGGGTTCTTGGTTAGCCTATTGTAAAATCAAGGGAGGTTATTGATAAGTCTTGGAAAACCAATTAGGTTGGTGGTTAGCCCGCAAAACCACTAAGGTTCTTGGTAAGCCCGAAAACCAAGGGAGGTTGTTGGTTAGCCTTGTAAAAACCAATTAGGTTCTTGGTTAGCCCGTAAAACCAAGTGATGTTTCACTTGTGAACCTTGTGAAAACAAGTTGAGTTTTGATTAGTGAGCCCAGAAAACTAATCGGCTGTAATCTTGTAATTATAGTGAATTTCCAAGAAAATCTTGGGGAGTGGATGTAGGTGCATTGTTGGCACCGAACCACTATAGCTTGTGGTGTTTGTGATTGCTTGATCTCTCCCTCCTTTCTCTTTATATTTTTGCTCATTGCTTTTAATTTTCGCTACACTATTACTTTAGAGCATTGCATTCAAATCATTGTACCTTGTTCAATTGAATTGCATATCTTGATTTGTAAAGTTTGTAGCTTGTGATATTAAGCTTAGCTTTAAATTTTTAGAGACCCAATTCACCCTCCCTCTTAGGTTGCTTACTGGGCAACATGGATTATTGCCAATTTAAAGAGCATAGATCCTTCTATTTGCATGCATTACATTCACTATGAGGATGAGGCCAAGCAATATAGGGACATGCAATGGAGGCTGAATCCAAATATATGAGAAGTTATGAAAAAGGAAGTTGTAAAGTGGCTAGATGCCAATATTATCTACCCGATATTGGATAGCCATTGGGTCTGTCCAATCCAAGTAGTATGTAAGAAGTTAGGTATTCTTATAGTAGAGAACGATGAGGGTGAGCTAATTCCAACTTGTAAAACAACTGGTTAGCTAGTATGTGTGGACTACCAAAAACTGAAAATCGTTACTAAGAAAGATCATTTTTTGTTGCCTTTTATTGACCAAATCTTAGAACGACCGGTAGGACAAAGTTTCTTTTATTTCCTGGTTGGATATTTAGGATATAAACAGGTTTCGATATTCCACGTAGATCAAGAAAAGACCACCTTCACATGCACATATAGAATGTTTGCATTTAGATACATGTCATTCGGTCTCTGCAATGCACTGGCCACTTTTCAGCAGTGCATTTTGACCATCTTTTCTAATATGGTTAATAAATTTCTAGAGGTCTTTATGGATAATTTTTCAATTTTTGGCTCTGTCTTTGATAACTATCTCAAGAATCTAACTAAGGTACTTAAATGATGTGTAGAGACAATATGAATTTAAATTAGGAGAAGAGCAAGTTTATGGTTCGTGAGGAAATCGTGCTCAGACATATTATATCCGAATGAGGGATCGAAGTAGACAACCCTAATCTTAGTTAAACAAGTGTGATCCTTCCTTGGCCATGCAGGTTTCTATAGGCGCTTCATGAAAGATTTTAGCAAAATTTCTAGACCCTTGTGCAATTTGTGTGCTAAGAAAAAATCTTTTGATTTTAATGAAGATTGCCTGCCCACTTAAAATAAACTTAGAATTGCCTTATCTATTGCACCAATCATTAAGCCCTCGGATTGCACCCTACCATTCAAAATTATGCGCGATGCTTCTAATTATGCCATAGGGGTAGTCTTAGGGCAAAGGTTTAATAGAGAACCTCATATAATCTATTATGCTGGCATAACTCTCTTGGATGCTCAATTGAATTATACCATAACCAAGAAAGAGTTGCTTACAGTTGTGTTTTCTCTTGATAAATTTTGATAATACCTTTTAGGGTCAAAGGTCCTAGTTTACTTTGATCATGTAGTGCTAAAACATCTACTATCAAAAAAGGATACTAAACCTAGATTGATTATATGGATCTTTATGTTACAAGAATTTGATTTAAAAATTTTAGACAAGAAGGTTTCTAAAAATATGGTAACATATCACATTTCTAGAATCTTGGTAGAGCACAACAAGGAAACAATTAGAGATAGATTCCCTGATGAATAACTCTTCTCGATCTCCTCCACTGGCCTTTCTTGGTTTGTCCATATTATCAATTACTTGGTAACAAGATAAACTCCTTCCCACAAGTCTAAACAAAAGAAGGACAGATTCTTCTCCCAAGTAAAATACTATTTTTGAGAAAAACTAGAGTCGTTCAAATATTGTTGAGATCAAGTGATCCGATGTTGTGTCCCTAAGAGTGAAGTCCAAAGCATTCTCACTTTTGCCACTTGCTAACATGTGGGGGATACTTTAGTCGAAGGAAAACTACAGTAAAAGTGCTGTAGAGTAGGTTTTACTGATCGATACTATTCAAAGTGCACACGAATTTGACTATAACACCTACGATGTCAACAAATGAGGAATATTTTATGAAAATATGTGATGCTCCTATCTCCTATCTTGTAATAGAAATTTTTTATATTTGGAGAATTGATTTTATGGGACTATTTCCTTCCTCATTCGGATATAAATACATTCTAGTTACAGTAAATTATGTGTCAAAATGGGTAAAAGCCATGGCAACCTGAACCAATGATCACAAGGTTATAATCAAGTTCATTAAGCATGACATCTTTAATCGATTCGGGTGTCCAAGAGCTATCATTAGCAACGGGTTGCACACTTCACTAATAGGTACCTTGAAAACTTAATGAAAAATATAGGATAACCTACAAAATAGCCATACCATACCATCCCCAGACTGGAGGCCAAGTAGATATCTCCAATAAGGAGATAAATGAATTCTTGAGAAAATGGTATGGCCTGATAGAAAAGACTGGTCTTTATGCTTAAATGATATACTATGGGCCTACTATACTGCCTTAAAACATCCATAGGAATGTCTCCTTACTAGCTTGTGTTCAAAAAAGTTTATTATATGTTCGTCAATTAGAATACTATGCATTTTGGACCATTCTGTAATTTAACTTTGACATGAAAGTGTGGATTCTAAAAGGAAACTTCAGCTGAATGAACTGGAAGAGCTATATAATGAAGCATATTAGAGTGCTAGAATTTATAAAGCTTGAACTATAGCATACCATGCTAAATTTATTATTAAAGAATATTCAAGCCCAATCAAAAAGTATGACTCTATAATCCCAGGTTGCATCTTTTTCTAGAAAACTTCGCTCACATTAGGATGGACCTTTCATCATGATGCAGTAGTTTTTCCATGGAGCCGTAGAACTTAGAGATACTAAGCAGGGAAACATTTTTTAAGTAATCGGCTAGCATTTGAAACCTTATATCGATGGAATTAATGATGGAGAGTTAGTTGAATCTATTGACCTAGTGGATCCATACCACCATGATGCTCAGCAAGTATGGCTGAAGACATTAAACTTAGTGCTCCTATAAGGTAATCCAGTTTATACATTTATTTTTGATTATTTAGTTTTTTAAAAAAACCCAAGAAGGACAATAAGCCAAGCTAGGGGGAGCATCACAAGCCTAGAAGAAGTCATCACACCCATGAAGGAAGAACTGCTCACCCAGTAATGAATGAGCACATCAAATTGAGGTGGTATCCTTCCTTGTAATTTCTTTCTCTATTCTACTTTGCTATTCTCTTTTTCCATTGGAGATAATAGAAATTAAGTTGGAAAAAGAATAATTAAATTAATCAAGTCCTAAGTATGGCCATAATCAATTTTGAATACCAAATTTTGTCCCAATTTGAAGTTAATTAGGCTTTTTAATTGATGAATGATTAATGATTTAAATAATTTTAGAAATACTGAGAGATAAATTATTAAGAAAATCTAATAAATGGTAGGGTTTAGATCAGAATAAATTTTTAAAATGATTTTAGAACCTTCTGCCTATTGATCTTGATGAAAAATCTACTTTATAAGGATATAAGTAGAAATATTAAAGTATACATAAAGTCCACCCTAAAACTTATTTAAAATTAATAAATTAAATTTTTAGCATCTCTTACTGAGTAATTGAGCCCTTTTAGCTAAGTAAGCATTGTTGTTCATGTCAAATTGTGAGAATATAAAGAAACCTCTTATAAAGTTAGTCTTAACTCAAAGCCTTTTTTACTTGAGTCAGTAAGCCTAAAGGGTTTTCTATATCTATTTCTTAAAGCCAATTAGTTTGGAAGTCATTGATCTAAAGCTCGTTATAAAGGTAACTGGAAGTTTAAGGGATTAGGATATTGCATTGATTATACATGCAAAAAAATAATGACTAAAGTACAAGAAGATACTATACTAAATCCAATAATTAAAATACTTAAAGAGTGAGATAGAAAGTTGATAAAATTTTTTTATAAATTTCTATGGACTTTACTCGACCACTAAATAGATAGAATTGATAATCTAATGAAATACCTCTTTGATGATCTAGCCAGATATCAACTGATCTTAGAACTGACAAGATAATTTTCACTTTTTAGACGAGTTGGTACACACTCTACTATCAATTTTACTTGAGGTCGAGTAAAACTCAAGTTAGGGGATATGATAAATACTTACTTTATGCATCAAACATAGTATTAATTAATCTTTATTTATTAAAAGTTGATACTTCTATATCTTCTTTGCAAGTAATTAGAAGCTTGGATCCATTTGATCAACTAAATTCTAAATAAGTTCAGATTTATATGAACCCATGAGAAGGATTAATTTTAGCAAGTGAGACCAAGATCAAATACTTAAAATACTAAATGGGTGTGATACATGAAATGTTATATTTATAAAGTGGTGAGGCTAAGAATAAATAATTTATAATTTTTTTTTGATATTTGAAATAAAAATTAATGGTCAAATAAACAAACCTAGGAAGGAAATAAGCTGAATGATGTTTTGAATTTAAAAGAAAAAAAAAAATAGTAGGTCCCAACATGTTTGGATGCATGGGGAGAAGTGGTGCACATGGGTTGCATCATGGAAGCTTAGTGAACTTTAGCACAACAACTAATTTTTTTTTTTTTTTTATAAATTAAGAGATGGGGAATAAATCCTAGCGCAGCTATCCTGTAAAGTAAGAGATGGAAGATAAATTTCGGTGTAGTTATCTGACAGGTTCCTATCCTGCAAGGTAATATTCGATACAAGATGCTTAAATTTTTATAATCTTTTTCTATCTAAAGATAAGTAGGTAAACCTGACATCACTAATGTACCAAGATCCTGATCTCTCACTCATACTAACTGTATTGAGATCATAACATCCCACTCATACTTATCTGCAGGTAATATTCGATACAAGATGCTTAAATTTTCATAATCTTTATGTAGATAAGTAGGTGAATCTTTATCTACCTAAAGATATTCATACTAACTGTCATGAATTTTTTTTTAAAAATATATTTAATTGAATATACTTTTTAATCCGTGACCGGATCGGTAGCGATACAAGGCCTCCACTAACCGGGAAAAATCTTTCATTTCCCGCGAGTTGTTTTCAAGAGAAGACTTTCCCACGTGAAATTTCTTTCCCACCAACAACAAAGAAGTCTCGTGAGCTTTGAAACAATGGCGTCGCGGTGCAGCAAACAATTTGAGCGGTCCACCTGCCATTCTATACGGTCCACGAGCATAACCATGGACCACCAGCAAAAGTACGAACTGGGCTTCATCAACGCAGAAATAATGCGGCTCACACCATTCTCCACGCTGTTGGGACACTGGATTTCGACGGTAGCGGTCCGAAGGCGGGCAAAACTGGTCGGGACTCGGTTGGATGCAGTAATGGTTGTTGGAATACAACGAACGGCTGGAACAACGGCTGTTAGAGCGTGAACCAGAACAAATGCCAGATTTGCGGAAGATGTTGGGCGATGGCTGGAATTGGATTTGCTCGACGAAGAAGGCAGTTGGGATGCGATTGAAGGCCATTGGAGCTCGATATGGAAAGGGTGAAGGTGGTTATAACAGAGCATGGAAGAAGCGGGTGGAACGGATGGGCACGAAGCAAGGGACAAGGCCGGATATCCGGGCTGTTGAGGTTGGATGAACAGAGCGGTTGCGGAATAGCAAGGATTGATTTGCTGGTTGCGAGGTTGGGCTTGACACGGAGCGGACACAGGATGGAAAATCGCAAGAACAAAGCACTCAGAGTTGAACTGAAGGTGCGGAACAAGATCTGTCTCGCTGAAATAGGGGATGTGGGATCATCCTGGAAGCTGCCGAAGGGAAGGAGAATTCGTCAGGCGGAACGGAGGGAAAGGATAGGATTTGCTTACTGGAACCAAGCATGAAAGTTGGAGATCCGGGCCGTTGAAAATAAGCATGGAGCAGGCTGAAACAGAGTGATTGGAATGGATTATTATTTTTCGTGGAGCAGAAGCGGAGCTAAAGCGAAAGATGGAGTCTATGGAAGGGATCAAGACACCACGGTGAAAAACCACTTTTTTTTCATACCAGCTAACCTTGACCCGATTTTTATTCCCTATAAGCCATCCATTTTTCTCCGCACCTTAATTCTTCTCTCCTTCCATGGAACCTTCTCCATGCCTAGCCTCTGCGATCACCATTTTCTCCCTCTCCACTTCTTTACTCTTTACTGTAGCCACATCCATTTTCCTCCCGCCACCATATCCCTTTCTTCCTTTCTTCTGCCACATCCAAAGCCCCAAAATCTACCATTTCTTCTATCATCAATCCACTTTCAAGAAGGGATACAGTTTCGTATCAAGAGGAGCACTGGTCCATTGTTGCTGTCAGAAAGATGAACATCTCTATCATGCACAGCTTGTTCCTTTCTTCTCAAGAAGAAGAAGACATAGATTGGTTATAATATTGTATTTTGTATCTTTTTATTTTACATCAATAATGATTTATTTTCAAATATACAAAATTATTTGTTTATGTTTTAAAAGTAAATTTGGTTAATTATAAATATTTTATACTCTTTATAGAAACACTGTGATCCAGGGATATAGTGCATGCCAATAAGGAATAGATTATTCTAAGTAACCAAATCAACCATTTTTTTTCTTAATTTGTGAATAAAATTGTTGCCACATGCACCATCGTGGCCCGTAGCTGGAAGCTGACTTCGGATGCCGACTTCGTCGCATAGGAGCTTGCTCGCGCATTCCCGGGCCTGCAAAATTGAGAAGACCCAGGCCGAAAATCCCGATGGGGGTACTCCGACGGTCAAGTCTGTGATGATCTAGGAGAACAGATCTTCCCTGTGGGTCCCGTAGCTCGGACTCCAT
Organism: Areca catechu; assembly: GCA_021397845.1. NCBI lineage: Eukaryota > Viridiplantae > Streptophyta > Magnoliopsida > Arecales > Arecaceae > Areca > Areca catechu. The sequence continues at coordinate 49,607,469 of CM038046.1, read as the reverse complement.
GCTTGGAGGAGGAGATTTAGTTTGAAAGAGAGAGAGTAGAGTGGGCGTGGTAGTGGCGGAGGAGAGCTCGAGCTATGTGGCTGTATCCGTCGAAGCCCTTTTGATGAGTCTCCGGTAGCCAAGCACTCGACCCCCGGTCACTCTCCTGTGTGCCGCCCCTTCGCTCAATTGCTTGAGCCAGTCTTGCTTACCTTTTGTTGAGAATCTTAGCAAATCCTTTATGGCGAGGATCCCTCCTAGCGCCTTACCTCGGGATCTTCCTCCTCTACACGGCAGAGGTCATCTGATGCTTGTGCATGTGCCATGTGCCTTATTCGTGACAAGGAGTTATGTTGCTGGCTCTGATCTCCCTCCCGGTCGCTTCACTTTGAAAATTTGGTAGAGCCTCGATCGGGGGGCAGTTGCCCCCTGGATTTGAATCTTTCGGGGTGATTTTCTTTTTCGGATGGCGTAGACGGTTGGTTAGGAGTGTAGTGCCTCGGTCAAGGTGCTCTTTCCTATCTAGTGTAAGCAGCAGTGAAGGTGATAATGGCATCATGGAGGGTGCTTCTCCATGGTCCTTGGGCGGTGGTCCACTGCCCGAGGGAGGTCGCACCATGGGGATTTGACTTCCAGCTGTCGGACCTTCCATCTGAGGAGAGCTTGGTCTGAAGAGAGTGAGAGCTCAACTTCGACCGAGGTGGGCTCGACCTCGAGGGAGCCGCCCGATGAAGGAGCTCGAAGAGAGCAAAAGCTCAACTTCGACCGAGGTGGGCTCGACCTCGAGGGAGCCGCCCGGCGAAGGAGCTCGAAGATAGCAGGAGCTCGAAGAGAGCAGGAGCTCGACTTCGGCCGAGGTGGGCTTGACCTTGAGAGAGCCGCCTGGTGAAGGAGCTCAACAAAGGAGTCTGACGTGGCAACTTCTTCCGACATGGCATATGACTAGGTCTGATAGGGGCTCCACGTCAGCGATCCAGCCACATCATTTTTTCTCCACTCCCAAGTTCCGTTGGCATGTGGTGCTCAGGGCGAGGGAAGTAATTGCGGAGCTGACATGGAAAGGCAAGAATTGTGCACCATTAATGCCACGATCGTCGGCGCATTGTGGAACGGACACCCAGGGTGGCACGTGGGCCAGTTTGAGGAAGCATTATTGCTGATGCAAAACTCGAAATGGCTTCCGGTGAACCGAGGCATCCTCTTCGCCGATCTCAACACGTGGCATCGATCTAGTGATGGCGGTTCTGATGGAAGCGGTTGCTGTCTGGTGGTGGGGACACCGGAGGCACTAGAATAAGACAGAGGCTTTTCAACCCTCTGTGAATTGATCAATAATTTATGAATCCATTTGTAATAAGGGCTTAGCCCATCTGAGTCCATTTTAGTTGTTATTTGAGTCTTTTGAGTTTCAGTTCTGTACTAGTCAGCTCATGTTGAGCTAGTTCAGTCCAGTGTTAGTCAGCTCATGTTAAGCTAATTTTTTTTTTTTGAGTCCTATTCAACCATATTGAAGACTCAAGACCACATCATACAAGTGAAGACCAAGTCCAACCAGATTGAAGACATGGAAGTATAGCCCAAGTCCAACCCAGCTTGAAGATTTGAAGACCCCAGGAGGAAAATTCAGAAAACCCTGATTCCTTGCAGATGCCCTCCAGATATCCAGATTCCCTTCCAGATGCCAAATATATTCATATACCAAGGCATCCATGATTTTAGAGGTCCATCTGCATCCTAGCCCAAAGAAATCAAGCCCAGGCACCAAGCCCAAGCCCCTAAGAGCAATATACCAGGGAATATTCCTGTATACCTAGCTACCAGGCCACCCCAGCTTCCAAGGCCCAAACCCATGCGCCCGAGCCCCTTTGGGCCGTCCTCTTGCTGCTCCTAGAAGCCCAACACGCCCCCTAGGCGTCCTTGGAGTGTTGGCCAAGTCAAGAGAATTTTTAGGGATTTTTCTACCTAATGTTTCCTTATTTTCTAGCTAGGGTTTGAGAGAGAAAAGGATTCTTATGTAAAGACGTATGTGCCCTTACTTGGAGCCCAAGGTTAAGGGTCTACTTAAAGGACCCTAGCCTCTTGTATGAAGGGAGATTTTGATATATGAAATAAACCTTGAGTTCTTCTATTGCTTTGAGTGTTACCCTGCTGTGTGCATAAAGGGGTTTGAGAGTTCTTCTTCCCGGTGTTTGCAACCATCTTCCTGCTGCCAACCATCCTTACAGCCCCCTCCAAAATTTTCTTCCCTTTGCTGTTTTCCTTTGTTTTCTTGATTTTCTCTAAGTTTTCTAACCCTTGACAGGTCGTTTGTAGGTTCCTGAGTTCCTACGAATCCAACGACTCCAGCCAAGCCTCAATCGGACCACCGAGCAGAAAGCCGGGTATCCGCGGGTCTTTGGCTCGATTTTCCAGGCTGCATCCATCGAGGAACGAGAGATCCCTTCGCTGCGATCTTCACCGGGCACTTCAGACGTTGTCAAGTACACCCCCTCTACCTCCAGTCTTTATATTGTAGGAACTTGCCCTAACCGAGGCTTCTCAGCCCCGGCGATCATTCTTTAGTACTTTTCTAGGTTCTAATCTGCATGCTTGGATTCAAAAATTCATACAAATTTCCTACAAAAATTTTGATCTGAAATTAGGGAATTAATCACCTAACCCCACATATAAAATATACAAAAAGAATTTAATGCATATTAGTCCTCGCATATTTGGTATCAGAGCTTAGATTAGGGCTTGTTTTCTGCAATTTTTCAGTCCGTATATATTTTTTATTTAAATTATTTCTCCCTGGTCAAAACTCCAAAAATTCTAAAATTTGTTTTGTTGGATTCATCATAATTCACAATAAGTTTCAAATTTTTTTTTAGATTTTATTTCTACCTGTGAATTTTTTGCAAGCCAAAATATAGACTGCAAATTTTCGGCTCTATTTTTTTAGCAAGACAAGTTTGGAAGTTTTAGGGTTTTGTTTAGCATCTTTTGCATATCTTTTAATTTTAGTATATTTTTAGCATATTAGGCCATGATTTGCAAGTTTTCTTCTATTTAATAAAATACCAAAAAAAATAAAAAATTACATATTCTCCAAAAATACCAAAAACATCTAAACCCTAATTTGCATCCTCATCTACCTGCCATCATTGCATAATTTACTTTTAAGAGCACTCTTGCTATATCAGATGGGGGGAGGATTTGATCACCTCTCCTTAGTCCAAACCACATCCCTTGCATTCGGTCCCAAGCCTTAACCTAAAATCGATTAGACTTAATTTGCCCTAGTGGGCTAGGGACACCAACTGGTCGGGTCCGGGCTAAGTATCAAATCATTGTGTCAAGCTAACCTGTGTGTGCCTTGTGTTCAGTGTCTAGAATGGTGGTTTAGGGATTCAATCCCGAAGGGCTTGTGTGCTGGTCCACCTACCTGGCCAATCTCTGATTGGTGTCTAGGATTGGAAATCAGGGACCTAACACTCCCCTTACACCTGCTTGGCTGAGTACAGGGTTACTATAGGCTAGTTTGCCATCCTGATTGAGCATCCAGTTTTGGACTCTAGGTCTAGTCAGCTATAGTCGGTTTGATCAAGTCTTGCATGAGCATTAGATCAGGAGTCCCATCTCATCCACCATCTCCCTGAACCCATGGATAAGCAGGAAGCTAGGATTCAAGCCCTTATAGATCAAATGGCCCAGATGGCTACCCAGATGACTACCCAGATGACCCAGTTAACTCAGTCTGGTACCCAAACCAACAAATAGAATTGACCATCTTGCCAATAGGTTTGACCAGTTAGAAGGTTGTGTAGGGACCATACAAAGAACTCATGGGTCACAATCTGAGCCAGATCTTGAGTCCCCTCAACCTAGGAGGACCCCAAACCCTGATCTATACCATAAGGTCGAACCTAGGAGAGCCCCTTATCCTGACCTGTACTACAATCCTCAACCTAGGAGGACCCCAAACCCTGATCCATACCGAGAGGTTGAACCTAGGAGAGCCCCTCAGCCTGACCCATACAATAATACTGAACCTAGAAGAACCCCTTATCATGACCCTTATTATGATACTGAACCTAGAAGAACCCCTTACCATGACCCTTATTATGATACTGAACCCAGGAGAACCCAATACTCTGACCCATATAGGGAGTCAAATCCTAGGAGAACCCAATACTCTGACCCATATAGGGAGCCCAACCCTAGGAGAACCCAATATTCTGACCCATATAGGGAGTCCAACCCTAGGAGAACCCATATCTTGACCCATATAGGGAGCCCAACCTTAGGAGGACCCCATACCATGATCCATCCTTAGAACCTGACCATAGAGCTGACCCAAAATCCTATGACCCCAGATCCTATAATCCCATGACCCATAGATCTTCACCCTTGTCCTATGAGCCCAGAGAACCCATAACCCCTAAGTATCAATCTAGTACTAGTAAGGTTTTCCTTAGTCAACTTGAACCCCATAGGATTAGCATCCCTAAATATGAGCCCAGTAGTGAGCCACTACCCCTTAGGCAACTTGAACCTACTAGGATTAGTGTCCATAATCAAAAACTAGGACCTAGCCAATTTTTCCCTAGCCGACCTTCTCCAACCATTCCTGAGATTGACAAGGCTTACATTAATGCGGAAGTGTATGAAGCTAATGTGAGCCTAGTGGATGAGTATGAGGGAGAAGAGGAGACACCTTTAGATGACCTAGAATTAGCTGACCCAATAGATACCTAGGTAGAAGCCAACCTAGAGGTAGTTGACCTTGACCACATCCAACCTAAAGCTATAGTGGAAGAACAAATAGAGGAAGAGAACCTAGGTACTGCTACTAGAGCCTTACCTGAGGAAACCATAGAGGAGAGCCAAATTATAGAGTCTAGTCCTAAAACACAAGAACTAGAAGAATTTGTTAAGGACTTGATCTCTTTGAATCAGTATCCTCAGGATGAGCTTCCTCCTATAGTTCCCATTAAGGACCTCTTCCTTGAGATTAGTAACCCATCCTTCCATTATGCAAACCCCATAGATATACCACAACCTCGTAAGGTTAGCTTCATTAGTCTAGGATTAGTCCCTGACATGCCTTCTTTTATTCTACTTTATCCAACTAATCCGGAACCTTTTTCTCCACCCTACTAGACTAATTCTGAACCCACTTCCTATTTCTTACCCTTTCTTGAGTCTTCTCATGTGTCTAGAACTATCAGGTTACATTTTGTTGAGGTAACTAGGTTGCAAGGATCCATAGAGCCCTTCCCATTTGCTACCTACTTTTGGCAGACCCTCTGGCACCTATTAGGAGTTACTAGCAAATTTTCTTCTGCATGTCATCCATCAACCACGACTCATGCCCCCACGCCCAAGTGGTAGTTAAGACCTAATAAACCTCTTTAGTCAAGTCTGTTAGGTATAGGTTTGAGTCCTTTGCATCATCTTGTTAGGAGACTGCATGTGCCTAGCATGTTCACCACCCGCACTAATCTTAAAACAACTGGCTAATTCCCGAAGATGGATCAAAGAATTTGATGTAGTGGATTCTATCATGATTAGGCTTAGGCCTGAGCGGTTCCCACCAGGGATCGTTAAGAAGCTTCATGCTCGTGGAGTCGGACCTTTTAAAGTGATAGAGAAGGTTGGATCAAATGCCTAGGTGTTAGACATGCCTTCAGATTTGGGCATTAGTTCTACCTTCAATATTATAGACCTGGTTGAGTACAGGGAACCGGCAGCGATACCTAGTAAGGCCTTTGAACCTATTCCTTTTCATTGTGAGTGACCCTAACCCAGAGTGTCCACTAATAAATTTGGCCTGAGAGAGGAGAACGGATCGAGCGTATCCTGGACGATCAAGCCATTATGACCCGGGGTCGCAGTTATCAACGCTTCCTGGTCCGATGGCAAGGCCGGCCAGAGTCGCACGATTCGTGGATTTCTCGAGAGGACTTGCAGCACGTCAACCTAGACCTCCTCGAGAGATATGTGAGCCAGCTTGATCTTCACTCGACAGGGTCAAGTTTCTCCCACCCCCGGGAGAATTGGTGGGGACAACGGAGGCACCAGAATAAGACAGAGGATTTTCAACCCTCTGTGAATTGATCAATAATTTATGAGTCCATCTGTAATAAGGGCTTAGCCCATCCGAGTCCATTTTAGTTGTTATTTGAGTATTTTGAGTTTCAGTTCTGTACTAGTCCCTCCAAAACTTTCTTCCCTTTGTTGTTTTTCTTTGTTTTCTTGATTTCCTCTGAGTTTTCTAACCCTTGATAGGTCGTTTGCAGGTCCCCGAGTTCCTACGAACCCAACGACTCCAACCACGCCTCAATCGAACCACCGAGCAGAAAGCTGGGTATCCACGGGTCTTTGGCTCGATTTTCCAGGCCGCATCCGTTGAGGAACGAGAGATCCCTTCACTGCGATCTTCACCGGGTGCTTCAGACATTGTCAGGTACACCCCCTCTACCTCCAGTCTTTATATTGTAGGATTTCTTGCCCTAACCGAGGCTTCTCAGTCCCGGCGATCCTTCTTTAGTACTTTCCTAGGTTCTAATATGCATGCTTGGCTTCAAAAATTCATACAAAATTCCCTACAATAAGTTTTGATCTGAAATTTAGGAATTAATCACCTAACCCCACATATAAAATATACAAAAAGAATTGCATGCATATTAGTCCCGCATCATTTGGTCATTTCGAAAAGAAGGAAAGTTTCCTGAGAATACCTCTTCTTTCAAACTTTTTGTGCCCGCCGATGGACCGAAGCCTTCCTTCTTCTTCCCCATGACCGTTCTTTCCTTTGAAGGTTGCCAGGTTCGTCCTCTCCGGTCCCTCCTCCTTTCTGGCTAGGTAGAGATTGTCCCTAGGACTCCTCTGGCCTCTGTTCTTCTCTGTCTTCCTTTGATCTTCTTTGAGGTGGCTCCTTCAGGTCATAGCTACCACCCCTCGAGCAATCCTAATGAGGCGAGTCCTTCTCGACCAAGGACTCCTTCCTCCAACGAGGAGGAGGAAGTCCCTTTCGAGGTCCGCAGAAGGCTTCGCCCCATAGGGATTGTCATAGGGGAGTCTAGGGCTTGTCTTTCTGATCCTATTCCTGAGGCTTCTTCCGAGCCCTCTCGGTCGACTGGTCCCGGCGGCATTGCTTCGATGATGACCAACGAGGGCCTCTCGATCATCTGGGAAGCCTTTAGCATCCAGGACTCCATCCGGCTTTCGGTTCCATGACCAGGAGAGTGGGTCACCTCCAGTGGCTCGGGCCGGATGGCCCTCTACGAGGAATCCCTCACAAGGGGTCTTCACTTCCCTCTTCATCCTTTTTTCCTCTCGGTGCTAAGCAATTATCGCCTAGTCTTTGCTTAGCTAGTCCCAAATATAATTAGGATGATTTTTTGCTTCATCATCCTCTGCCACTTCCACGAGATAGTAGCCCGTTTTTCATTGTTCAGGGCCTTCTTTATCCTGAAGCACCACCCGACCGAGGACGGGTGGTGGTTTATTTCTCCCCGCCCGAAGGGCATTAAGTTTGATCTTCCCTCTTCCATCAAATAATGGAAGAGTAAATATTTCTTCACCTCCGTGGAATGGGTTGACGGGTCTGGAGTAATCCAGATCGGACCCTGAATCGGAACGCCAAGGTCGTAGGGGCTGATCGAGAGATCTACGATTAGCTCGTTGCCGACCACATTCCTTCCCTCGAGGTTTTGCTTTCAGAGCAGAAGCTGTTCGAAGCCAGGGTCAACCTAATCCAGGAGTTGGGTGAGTTCGGTGCAATTTCTCTCGTTGTTTCCGATGGTCTGTTCAAGCTTAGGGGCTGACCTCGTTTCCCTCCATTTTGTAGGTATGAGTACTCCTTGGATCACCTCTTCATGCACTCCCAGAAGAGGGGTGCATCGGCGGGAGCCGGGGAGTCCCCTTCGAAGAGGCCCCGGGGTGAGCCCGGTGCAAGGCCTGGAGTTGTTGCACCCTCCGGGCTGAGCAGGAGAATGGTCGAGCCGGTCCCCAAACCGTCAAGGCAATAGGACTCGCCTCCAATCTGGGAGTCCGACGTGGTAGCTCGGGCCCGGTCCGTCACTGCTGCTGCTCCACCTCCTGAAGTCATCGAGGTGGAAGCAGAAGTGGAGGAGAGGAGGGAGCCACCGTCGGCCGCACTGTCCGGTGTGGTGGCGAGATCCCACAGGGGCTCGGAGATGTCTTCGACCACCCCCGAGGGTGCTGTCGCGACCATGAAGAAGAAGAAGAGCAGCTCCTACAAGCTACCGTTCAAGATGGTGCCAAACTCTTTGGTAGCCCAAGACTAGAAGCTGGCCGAGTGCATGATGGACTTTGCAGTCCAATCACACGATCGACGGGAAAGGGGGGGAAGGCTTCTGGTGGATGCCATCCTCGGCACTTTCCCGCAGCTCTTCTCGGTAGGTCTCCCTGCCCTTTCCCTCATTCATTTCATTTCATCATTTCGTTTTTCATCATTTTTTTTAACATTCTCTCTGGTGCAGCTCGAAATGGATCTCCTACTCATCTGGGACTACTGCAAGAACTGGGCCAAGAGAGAGAGGCTAAAGGAGCAGGAGATCGCCATGCTGGCGATCAAGGCCAAGTTGAAGACAAACAGGGTGCAGGAAGTAGAAGAGAAGAATAGGGAACTGAGAGCCGAGGCGACGAATGTCGAGAGGCACCTCAAAGACTTAGAGGCTTCCTTGACCCGGGAGAGGGACCGGGTCAAGCACTGGGCTGAAGGGCTAAAGGCCAAGGAGGCCCAAATTGAGGAGCTCAAGTCTGAAGCGGCCCGGGAGAAGGAACAGGCTTAGACTCTCCGGGCCCAGTTGGAGACGGCAAAGGTGCGGGCTGTTGCCACCAAGGAGAAGGCCTCGGGGGCTGCGGCCCTCATAGAGACTGCAAAGAAGGAAGCCACTGAGATAGTGCCGAACTATAAGGCGACGATGAAATTTGAAGCAGAGTTCCAAGAGGCAGCTATGGACTCGTTCCTCAAGGGGTACGAGTTCTGCCGATCCAGGGTGGCGGAGATCATCCCGAAGATGAACTTGGATGGGCTTGCTTTCCCTGCTGCTCTATGCGGGGACCTAATCGTGGCCATGGCCGAAGTGGAGGAGGAGCCCACTGTCGCCATCGATGTAGCCCCACCATCGAAGGTCCGAGAGGATGCCACTTTTTTGGACCATCTGGCCTGTCGGGGGTCCGGAAATAGTGTAAAAACTTTACAAATTTTTAATGAAATCTCTCTCTGTTCTGCCCCTTTCGTGTTCCTTGCACTTTTAATTCCTTGATGGCTTCTCTTCCTTCCTTCTCTTTTCTTTTCAATTACCCTCGTACATGCTTTTGCTGCGGCACCTTGTCTTGAGGCACCAAGTTCTTGGGCTCTTTCCTATTAAGCTCCAGGTACTTCATGCATTTCCTTGGGGCAGCTAGGAAGGAAGTCTTTGAGTTGTCGAGTTGTCCCCGCCACATCAGAAATGAGGTAGCGAGACTTCGTGCATCTTGCTAAGGAAGTCCTAAGGGGCTTCAGGTTTGGCTGTCCTCAAGTACTTAGAATACAGCCTAGCTGGGCCACTGGAGTCTCCCGGCTTGAAGTGCGGGGCTTCAAGAGTTTCCCGGCTTGAAGTGCAGGGCTTCTGAAGTTTCCTGGCTTGATTTGCCAGACCTGGGGTCACTCAATAGTGTTCCTACAAGGCATAGATAGTTTGCACAAAAAGGAGTCCTTTTATTAATGAGAGGAGTCCTTACATCATTGGTAGTACATCTTCAAATTTTTGGCATTCCAAGTTCATGAAAATTAGGCACCATCGAGCTCGGCAAGGTAGTAGGCTCCATGGGGGAGTGACTCGACCACCTTGTAAGGGCCTTCCCAGTTCGGGAAGAGTTTGCCACAATCCCAAGGTTGAGAGGCTTCAGCCCGTCGCAGTCCAGGTCACCTGAGCGAAAGGTCTTTGGCCTTACCCATGTGTTGTAGTACCAGGCTACCTGCTACTGGTAGGGCACCATCTGGAGTCGAGCCTTGTCTTTTGTTTCCTTCAGAAGGTCAAAGTTGGGTAGAAGGCGGGCTGGGTTCTCGGCTTTGTCATATTGCTCCACCCGTAGCGTAGGCATGCCATATTCAACCAGGACCACGGCTTCAGTATCGAAGATGAGGTTGAAGGGTGTCTCATCCATGGCCATTCTGGGCATTGTGTGATAGGCCCAAAGGATGCTGGGGAGTTCTTCTACCCACCTACCATTGGCCTGGTCCAACTTGGTTCGGAGCCCCTGGAGGATGGTCCGGTTGGTCACCTCGACTTCTCCATTGGTCTGGGGGTGAGCCACCGAGGTGAAGTAGTGATGAATACCGAGGTCAGTGTAGAACTCCTCAAACTCTCGGTTGTCAAACTGTCATCTGTTGTCGGTGATGATGGTGTGGGGGGGGAGTCCAAAATTGCAGATGAACGACTTCCAAAAGAACTGGCAGACCTTGGCTTCGGTGATCTGTGCTAGTGGCTCTGCCTCCACCCATTGGATGAAGTAGTCAATAGCCACTATCAGGAACTTGCACTATTCGGATGCGGGAGGGAATGGACCAAGGATGTCCATCCCCCACTGGGTAAATGGCCAAGGTGTAGAGAGTTGGGAGAGCAGAGCTGCCGGTTGACGTTGTATGCAGGCATGACTAATGCAGGACAAATAATCAAACCTAAATTACTGATATTAAGATCTAATTAGCAAAGATTAATTTTTTAATAATTTTTGGATTTTTTTAAGAAGACTCAAGATATGCAATCAGAAAACTAATTCTAGTTAACTACTTGCACAAGTAATCCTACAAAGTAATTAGAAAGCAGGACCTGGTGGTTAAGAAACCACTGAAACTAGGATTTACTTTCAACTAATCAGAAATTAAAGAGAAGGGATTAAGTTTTCAGTTTTACTAATGAAGATCGCTCCTTTGAAATAGATTTGGCAGGACACTCAAGATTGTCGTGACAGGGTTTCAAGAACTCGATCCCAGGCTTCGATCTTCCGTGCAATGCCAGTTCCGAGGCAAGAACACCTGACTTCAATTCCTGACCACTTGCAAACACTCAATAATGAGAAAACATAAATTATGAAGCAACAAAGAAAGGGAAAAGAATGGAAGGGAAGGAAGCGATGGTTAGGGTTTCTTGTCGGCTAGATAGGTAAGGCCTCACACCCCTTGATGTTCTGTAGAACAAAGGAAGGGCCTCACACCCCGTGATGGCAAAGGAAGAAAATTCGGTAGAATAACTTTCTTTATTGATGAATGAATGAATAATTTACAAGGGGGGTTGATGGGTATTTATAGACCCTCAACTAGTGGTGTAAGGGACTCAAACAGTAGACTCTTTTTTCCTTGGACTACAACTCATAGAATTTTGGTCTAGGCAGTCTGGACTCCTGTTTGCTAGGCTGATCTAGACTCCTTTCAAAGTGGGTGGCAACTATGAGCTTCTCATCCAAAATGGGTGCCATTTATGAGGATTAGTGAGGTGGCTTGATGTAGGGTCAAGATGCTCCATCACTTGGCCATTGTTGTTGGACTCTGGAATCTTGATATTGTAGGCTTCTGATAAGTGGAATCTTCAGTCTGGATGGAAGAGGACTCAAGAGTTTTGGTGAGAGTCTTGAGTTCCTAGATCTTGAACAGCTTGTAACCTATAGGATTGAATGCTTGAGGTAGAATTCCTTGGACTTCCAACACTTTGGTGAGCAAAAATCCCAGAACTTCTTTGAAGTTGGTGACAAGGAAGAACTTAATTGCTTTGGCTGACTTATCTTATTTTGGCATGGAATGCATGAAGTGGAGGGCGCTAATCTGGAAGAATCCTTCTTAGTTACTCATCTTAAAATGAGTTGGCATGATGTCTTCTCATGTGGGCGCCAATTACTTCTAAAGTGGCTGACTAAAAACATAGCATCTGGAATGTCCAAAATAAAGTGACATGGCATGTGTTCTTGTCCTAAAATGAATTGTCCAAACATGACATGTGTTGATGTCCCCTGATGATGTGGCAGGTATTGTACAAATTCTTGAAAGGTGGCGCCAAGAAAAGGGTTGCACATGCTAAGTGACTTGGGCTAGTACATGGAGTCACATGACTTGTCTTGGACTAGCACATGGATGATGCAGAATGAAAGCTCTGATACCAAAATGATGCAGAACAAAAGAGATGATGCGATGCGGAAGTAAATTAAGACTAATTCTTTTTTTGTTATTTTTTTTTTTAAAATATTTTCAGAAGTCGGCTTTGACTCAAAGAAAGTTAAACTAAATTGAAAGAAACTATGTAATAATTGAAAGCACAATTTAAAGAAACTAGGTTATCAGAGTAGTTCAGAAGTAAAGGATCGCTGGGGGTTGAGAAACTTCCAGACCTAGGGTTTCACTTTGAACTTTCAACAGGACAGAAGTAAAGAGAAGAGAAGGGTTACAGACCAGGCAATGATCTTCACAAAGTTTAGTGGAAGGACTCTCTTGAGCAGATTATTGGATCATCGGATTCGGATATCTTCGCAATGGGTCCTCCAATACTGATCCTTTGGCAGAGTTGGCTTCTCCTGAACTCAGGATCTAGGAAAGAAGAAGAACAAGTTAAGGAACCAGATATTCAAAGAAAGGATTTACCAGATAAGAAGAACTTGAAAAATTGATGTTGCCGAAATCCTGATTCTCCTGGATGCTGATCTGACTTCCTCTGGGATTTGCTCTGTATTTGAAGTAGCCGATCTGGACCTGGATGCTGGTGGTCGGCCTCTACTTGGAAGAGAGGGGTCGGAGATGATGAGGTAGATTAGGGTTTGGATGATTGGTGGAATGAAGAAGATGATGGCGGCTAGGGTTTGGAATTGAAGTGGCTAACCTAGGGTTTTGGTAGGGTTTTGGGATTGGAGATCTCACACCTCCTCAAGGTTCCTAGGGAACCCGGATTTACTCCCTCATGGAGCTCAACACTTGAATACAAGTGTGGTAGAGAGACACAAAATTGCTCACAAAGAAATTGATTTCATTCATCATTTTAAATTCAAGAGTTACATAGAGTTGAATATATAGACATAACAAAGAAATAAAATTTTATACATTTCCCATGTGGGACTAATAGGACTAACCCATACTTTAGGCATCAAATTCTCTTCCCAAGACTCCTTCCATGAGTGGGCAGCCCAAAAACTCCAAGAAAACTTGAAAATCAGCTCCAAATGGCAGGTTATGGGGGTGTCTCCTAGTATCTTTCCATGAATCAAGGATTTTCCCTTCATGGTTTGGCTCATTTGGACACCTCCTAGTCTTGCTCCACAAGTTTAGGCTTCTTCCTTTCATGGCTTTGGCACTTTTGGAAACTTTTTGGAACCTCCTTGAATTCCTCCCCAAGACATGCTCTCTTCCCTTTTATAACTTGGATTTTTATGGAACATTGTGGGGCACCTCCTTGATCCTCTCTTCAAGAAAAATTCTTGCCATCCTGGCTTGGGTTTATCTGGAAAGAAATTGGCTCCTCCTTGGATTGAGGTATCTTGATGGATTTCTCTCCCAAGTGTTGCAAGAAAAAAAAGGAACTTAGTTCTTGTGGTGTAGGGACCAAAGACACTGGATGGAGATGTGGCACCTCCTGGACTCTGGCGTGTGGCTGGGAGTGTGGCGCCCACTTGCTTGGGCCTGGGAGAAAAAATGTGGCACCCTGGACCTTGACTTGACTGAAAAAAAAAGTGGCACCAACCTGGAGAAGACCTAGACCACTACTAGGACTTGTACTGAGTCAACATGACTCAACAAAATTTAAATTGCAGGGAAATACAGACTCAAGACTAAAATTGAGTTGACTAAGTCAACCCTTATTACAAAACCAGAAAACCCTAATTCTTCGGGCAAGGTCAATCAGAGATCCAGATGGAGCCCTGAAGTCTTCTTCTGAGTCTGGTGCCCGCACCAATTCTCCCGGGATGGGTGGAACTCGACCCTGTCAAGTATGGATCAAGCTGGCTCTGGTATCTCTCCAAGAGGTCTGGGTCCAATTCTTGTAATTCTTCTCGGGAGATCCAAGAGTCATCAGAATTTGGCCTTCCTTGCCAGCGGACAAGGTATCTTTGGTATCCTCGATTACGAGTAGAGATAACCTGATCATCCAGGATCTTTTCAATCTGCTCTTTCCTCACAGGCCAGTTTGTTGGTGGACACACAGGGTCGGGATCACTCAATAACAGGATTAGGTTTCAAAGGCTTACTAGGAATCACAGCTGGCTCCCTATACTCTACTAAGTCTGTAATGTTGAAAGTAGAGCTATTGCCTAGTTCTGGAGGCAACTCGAACACATAGGCATTGGATCCTACTCTCTTCACTACTCTAAATGGTCCAGCTCCTTTAGCATGTAACTTTCTAACGGTTCCAGGAAAAAACTGCTCAGGCCTTAACCTAATCATTACATAGTCTCTCTCAACAAAAGTTTTGACTCGTCTTTGAGAATCAGCCAACTTCTTATAAGTTTCATTACTTAAAGTTATTTTGGCATGAATTTCTTTATGCAAGTCCTTTACATGCTATGCAAGTGCATCAAGAGACTTGTGTGTGTGGGCTAATAGTGAAATCAGATCAAGTGGTGTGTGATGCTTGTATCCATGAACAATTTCAAAGGGACTCTAGCCTATAGACCTATTGATCGAAACATTGAATGCAATTTCAGCCCTGGACAAAATACAAATCCCAATTCCTAGTGCTCTCAATCAAACCAAAATCTGAGCCAAAGCCTAGTAAAGGGTCAAGAAAAACTAAACTAGACTGACGACGCATTCCTAAAGAATGGACTTTATTCCAAAGGAACCCTAGGTCTAAACCTAACAAACTAAGACTCTCTAGGTTTGACCTTGGGTCGGAGGAGGGCATGCAGAGCATGAAAACTTATTATGGATGCCTAGTAGGTGCCATAAGGTCTTCCAGAAGTAGGTAGCAAACCTAATAGGTTCTAAGGAGTCTTGCAACCTAGAGATCTCAGTAAAGTGTAATCCCATAGCTCTAGAAACATGAGAAGATTCAGGGAAGGGTAGGAAATAAGAATCAGAGTTTTGAGGTGGCTTATCAAAAATAAGAAACAAACCTTGGTTATTCAGGATGACCTTAAAATGAGGACATTGTTCTATAGGTGCACTCATCCAAACCTCATGATTTGCTCTAGGAGGGTCTACAAGTGCAAGTTCTAGGATAGGCTGGGTGCTCCTAGAAGGTGGAAGGTTATCAGGAAGGTCTTTAGAATGTTTATCTAAAAAGTCCTCTAAGCTACTGTCTTTTTCTTGTTCTTGGACCTTCTCAATGGGCAATTCTTGTGAACCCCTTCTTTCTTCACACTTCTCTACCAGATTTGACTCAGGGGTGTCTTCTTTGGATTTCTCAATGAGTTCAGGGGTATTCTCACTTAAACTTTCATTTGGTGTAATTTCCTCTTCCTGAACATCCTCAAAAGGGTTTTCTCTTAGGGTTAGCTCCTGAATTCCTTGAGTGGCAGGGGTCCCCTCAATAACCCCATTAGGTAGGAGTTGGTTAATTGAATTATCGGGAGAGATATCCTCAAATTCTTCTTCTTCATATTCATCTATCAAACTTATGTCAGGCTCATATATTTCTTCCTCAATCTCACTGAAAGGTTCTAATCTATTCTCCTTTGATTCCTCTTTAAGTACGGCTCTGGTCGGGTCAACTAATTTTGGGATGGCCATGCCTAACTCCTTCTCAATGTTATCCTTCTGGTCAAGAGGTGACACAAGTGGGAATTGACAAACAAAAGTCTGGTTCACTACGGATGTCGGATCAATCGGAACTTAACTCAAGTTGGTAGAGGTTGGCTTTAAGTCCAAAGTACTTGATTGGTTATATCTTAAAGACCACTCATAGTCTTGGGCTTCTTGGTAGGCTCGGTCTAACTTATTGGTCTTTTCAAGGCATAGCTTCCTATAAATGTCTGGGTGTAACCCAACCCTAAACCTCGATGTGATCTGAGCTTCGGTCTCAATGGTATTGCATTTCATGTTATACCACTGGAAGTCCTCGATATATTTAGACACAGGCCTATTACCTTGTCGCAATTGGTACCATTGGTCTAAAAGTCTTTTCTCATAGGATCTACCTAGGTACCTATCTCTCAACTTACTTCTCATATCTCTCCAAGTATATATTTCCTCTTTTCTTTGATAACACTCACGCTCAATAGCATACCAATGCGACCTAGCATGTTTGGTGAACTTGGTTTTGGCCAACCTAACTTGTCCTAATTCCGATATGTTAGTGCACTCAAAATACCGATCAATTTGTTCTTCCCACTTAATATATGTCTCTTGTCTTCCATCAAAAGTGGGTGCATAAGGTTCGGTGTTCCTAACGGGTCCCTTCTCCGAGTCAACCAAGTATGGGTATAGGCTCCTAGGGCTAGACTCAGGGGTAAGATCATGGTCATAGGCTCTTAGATCAAACCTCCAATGATTAGGTTTAGGATCCCTGTATAAAGGTCTCCTAGGCTCTGGGAGTGGGTGAGGTTGGGGTCTACCAAATTCTGAGTCAGGGGTCCAATTTCGGTGCCTAGGCTCCTCAAGTACCTGGGCTCGGTCTCTAAACTGGACAACAGTATCAGTCATATCCTGACTCAATTTGGTCATACTTTCAGTAAGAGCTCTAACCATGGCCTCTAAATCAGGTTGGGTTTGACCAAGTTGGTAGGGTACTCCGTTCCGGGTGGACATGATGATGCAAGCAAGCACACCAAATAAGACTCGACTGAAACGACTATGGGCTAACTAGACCTAGAGCCCAAACTAGATGCCCAATCAGAGTGGCAAGCTAGCCTGTAGTAACTTGGGACTCAGCCAGGCGGGTGTAAGGGGAGTGTTAGGTCCCTAAATGCCAATCCTAGATACCAATCAGTGATTGGCCAGGTAGGCGGACCAGCACACAAGCCCTTCGGGATAGAATCCCTGAACCACCATTCTAGACACTGAGTACAAAGCACACACAGAGTAACTAGACAAACTGACTCAACACTAGCCTAGACCCGACTTGTTGGTGTCCCTAGCCCACTAGGGCAAATTAAGTCTAATAAATTTTAAAAATTAGGCTTAGGATCGAATGAATGGGTGGTGGTTTTGGGCTAAGGAGAGGTTATCAACTCCTCCCCTTATCTTAGATGCTCAATTGCCCTTAAGATGAATTAGAAGATGATCACTCAAAAAAAAATTGAATTGCAGAAACACAGAAACAGAGTTACTGTAAATTAACTCTCAGAGATTTCACGAAACCAATAAATCACAATAAAATTATGTAAAATAGTTTCAATTATATGGTTCCAGCAAAACAAAAATCATGCAATTTGGAGTTATCTGCAATGAGAAACAATTCTTGCAATAGGGTAGTTACAGACTGAAAATAGAATGCTTCCCCCGTTTACAATTCCTGCTACGAAGTTGTAACCCAGTGGATCCCCTACACGCCCTAGGAACACCCCGTGGAATGGGAAGAGGAGGTTTGCACCTCGCTTTGTTCCTAGGACCGGACATCCTGGGGAGTCTACTTCGAGCAGACAGAGTAAAAAAAGAGAGACACTCAAAACATGCAAGCAAGTCAGAAACACTAGACAGGGCTCTGATACCAAAATTGATGCAGAATAAAAGCTCTGATACCAAAATGATGCAGAACAAAAGAGATGATGCGATGCGAAAGTAAATTAAGACTAATTCTTTTTTTGTTATTTTCTTTTTTAAATATTTTCAGAAGTCGGCTTTGACTCAAAGGAAAGTTAAACTAAATTGAAAGAAACTATGTAATAATTGAAAGCACAATTTAAAGAAACTAGGTTATCAGAGTAGTTCAGAAGTAAAGGATCGCTGGGGGTTGAGAAACTCCCAGACCTAGGGTTTCGCTCTGAACTTTCAACAGGACAGAAGTAAAGAGAAGAGAAGGGTTACAACCAGGCAATGATCTTCACAGAGTTTAGTGGAAGGACTCTCTTGAGCAGATTGTTGGATCATCGGATTCGGATATCTTCGCAATGGGTCCTCCAATACTGGTCCTTTGGCAGAGTTGGCTTCTCCTGAACTCAGGATCTGGGAAAGAAGAAGAACAAGTTAAGGAACCAGATACTCAAAGAAAGGATTTACCAGATAAGAAGAACTTGAAAAATTGATGTTACCGAAATCCTGATTCTCCTGGATGCTGATCTGACTTCCTCTGGAATTTGCTCTGTATTTGAAGTAGCCGATCTGGACCTGGATGCTGGTGGTCGGCCTCTACTTGGAAGAGAGGGGCCGGAGATGATGAGATGGATTAGGGTTTGGATGATTGGTGGAATGAAGAAGATGATGGTGGCTAGGGTTTGGAATTGAAGTGGCTAACCTAGGATTTTGGTAGGGCTTTGGGATTGGAGATCTCACACCTCCTCAAGGTTCCTAGGGAACCCGGATTTACTCCCTTATGGAGCTCAACACTTGAATACAAGTGCGGCAGAGAGAAACACACAGTTGCTCACAAAGAAATTGATTTCATTCATCATTTTAAATTCAAGAGTTACATAGAGTTGAATATATAGACATAACAAAGAAATAAAATTTTATACATTTCCCATGTGGGACTAATAGGACTAACCCACACTTTAGGCATCAAATTCTCTTCCCAAGACTCCTTCCATGAGTGGGCAGCCCAAAAACTCCAAGAAAACTTGAAAATCAGCTCCAAATGGCAGGTTATGGGGGTGTCTCCTAGTATCTTTCCATGAATCAAGAATTTTCCCTTCATGGTTTGGCTCATTTGGACACCTCCTAGTCTTGCTCCACAAGTTTAGGCTTCTTCCTTTCATGCTTTGGCACTTTTGGAAACTTTTTGGAACCTCCTTGAATTCCTCCCCAAGACATGCTCTCTTCCCTTTTATAACTTGGATTTTTATGGAACATTGTGGGGCACCTCCTTGATCCTCTCTTCAAGAAAAATTCTTGCCATCCTGGCTTGGGTTTATCTGGAAAGAAATTGGCTCCTCCTTGGATTGAGATATCTTGATGGATTTCTCTTCCAAGTGGTGCAAGAAAAAAAAGGAACTTACTTCTTGTGGTGTAGGGACCAAAGACACTGGATGGAGATGTGGCGCCTCCTGGACTCTGGCGTGTGGCTGGGAGTGTGGCGCCCACTTGCTTGGGCCTGGGAGAAAAAATGTGGCACCCTGGACCTTGACTTGACTGAAAAAAAAGGTGGCACCAACCTGGAGAAGACCTAGACCACTACTAAGACTTGTACTGAGTCAACATGACTCAAGAAAATTTAAATTGCAGGGAAATACAGACTCAAGACTAAAATTGAGTTGATTAAGTCAACCCTTATTACAAAACCAGAGAATCCTAATTCTTCAGGCAAGGTCAATCAGAGATCCAGATGAAGCCCTGAAGTCTTCTTCTGAGTCTGGTGCCCGCACCAATGGATCTTCAATTGGATGCACATGAAGTCACATGGGTCTTCAATTGGGTCCTCCTTGTAGTATAGGAGTCAACAACTAATTATTACAGGACTCAAAACAAAATAACTAAAGCCCAATTGATCAATTGATCAAAAGGCTTAACCTCATATAACAAAAAAGAATAAATTGGTAAATAGGGTTTGGCCCAATATGATTTGACACAACCAATAAATGAGGTTTTGATCAATGTGGTATAAAGGGTTTAGCCCAAAAGGCTATATAACAAAACTTTAATTACAGTTGGTCAAAAGGGCTAACCCTAACTAACATAAATTAAAATAAAATATTTACATGGTAAAAGGGGTTGGGTTCAGGGCTTTATTCACAGGTGATCCACAGGGATGTGGGTTCAACCTATCGATATTTTCTAGTCCTGGTGTCCATACCAATACTCTCTGGGTGGGAGGAACTCGACCTTGTTGAGTATGGGTCAATGTCGCTATGGTATCGTTCTAGCAAGTCTGGGTCAACTCTCTGCAAGTCCTCTCTGATGATCCAAGAATCATCAGTTTTTGGTCATCCTTGCCAACAAACCAGATATCGTTGATAATCTTTGCCCCAGGTAGCAATGATCTTGTCATCCAAGATTTGCTCAATCTTGTCTCTCCGGGCTGGTGGTATAGTAGGTGGACACACTTGGGTTGGTTCACTCTAAAGGACAAGATTAGGCCTAAATGGCTCACTAGGAATCAACGTTGGCTCCCTATACTCAATAAGGTCTGAAACGTTGAAAGTAGAGCTAATGCCTAGTTCAGGTGGTATCTCAAGTATATAGGCATTAGACCCAATTTTCTTAATCACTTTATATGGCCTACTACTACGGGCATGTAACTTTTTCATGGTTCTAGGTGGGAACCATTCAGGTCGCAGTTTAACCATTACAAAGTCTCCATTGTATTTCTTAAGTCTTCTCTTAGAATTATCCTTGGTTAATGTGTGACATGTTGATGAAAATTTAGCATGAATTTCTAATAGATGCCATAGTGTTTCCCAAAAATAGGATGCAAATTGAATATGCTTAAAGGACTTATGCAACCTACTGATTTCAGCAAAATGCAATCGGGTGGCTTTAGAAAGAGTGAAAACTTCAGGCTAGGGTAAGAAATAGGAAGTGGATTCGGGGCTAGCCTGGTGGGGTAGGACATAAGAAAAGGGCTCATAAAACAATCACTAACTAATGGGGCTGACCTTAAGATTTGGACACTGAATTATGTCCACAGGTTATAAAGGGTCAGTCTGAAATAAGGATGAATCAAGAATTTCAGGAAAGAGATACTCAATTCGGACTAATGGGGTGAACTCTTCCTGAGGTTGCTGGTTTGGAAAAATTAAGTCCTCACTTATTACTTTAGGTTCATGAATTTCCGGACTAGGCTCTATGATTTGGCTCTCTTCTAATTTTTCATCAGGCAAAGTTTCAGCAGTAGGGTTAGGTTCCTCATGGTTCTCTTTGTCTAATAGTCCTTCCAGTATATTTTCTGTCAGGGTATGATCAAGGTCAACTAAATCTGGGTATGTTCTATCTATTTTTTTAGTGGTTAGAGTCCAGACTGTTGATCCTCCAGTGATCTCATGTTCTAATTCTTTGGCATTAATTAGATTCAATCTTGGTTCTTTCTTTTTCAAATGACTAGACCCTCGTTTGGTATTGTCTTTGGGTGGGGTTGAGTTGATCACAATTCTCTTTTCATGGTATTTAAATGAACACGAGTTAGATCGGCCAAAGAGGGTTGCATCATGATCATATAACCATGGTCTGCCTAGTATGATACTACTAACCCCCATTGGAATCACATCACACCAAACTCTCCTGGTAAAATTGAATTTGGACTGGTACCTGGCATTGTAACCTAATAGAAATGGATGTCGCATCAATCCAGGATACCTTATATGGGCTAGGAAGTGGCATTGTGGGTAAGCCTAAACTCTTAACAGCATTGGTAGATATAGCGTTCACACAACTTCCACTATCAATAATTATTTTTCATACTTTATCTCCTAGCTAAATAAAGGTCTATAAGATATTTGTCCTATGCCAGTCCTCATTCTTCTTGGTCTAAGCTAGATATGCCTAACTACACCTAGTAGGTCAGATGTTTTTATGAGCTCTTCATCACCTTCATATTCTTCTGCTAAATCTTTCTCAGCTTCATAAATTTTCTATTCAAATTGCTCAATATTTTTCAGATTCTCTTCTTCACATTCACCTATATGTAAAGTCCTTACTGGGCAGTCAGCAGCAAAATGACATATTTTTACGACACCTAAAATATATTGTGTTCTGGTTCCTATCTCTTTGGACTATAGGTGCCTTTCCTTTATCATCCCTATGAATTGGTTGGGAGGTAGGATTAGGTCAGCTAGGTGAAAATCGGCTAGGGTTAGGTCTACTCCCAAAGGTATTAAACCTATTTGGCTTAGGTGGATTGGTAACAGGTCTCTTCTGAAATCGTTCACAATCCCTAGCAATCTAGTAAGCCTGATCTAAGTCACTAACCTCTCTCAAAAATAACTCCCTCTGGATATCTTCATGTAAACCAGCTCTAAACCTCGACATGGTGGCAGCTTCTGATTAGACTATACTATACCTCATAACGAACTTGTCAAATTTGGCAATATAGTCAGCCACAGATTTATTTCCTTGAGTCAATTTTTGCCATTGATCTAACAATTTTTGTTCATATGAGAATGGTAGGTATTTCTCTCTAAGCTTCACCTTCATTACTCGCCATGTGTCTATAGGTAAGTCACCTCTCTGTCGGTTCAGTCGCTCCACATTTTTCTAGTACAACCTAGCTCGTCGAACTAGCCTAAGCGTAGCAAATTTAAACTTTCTCTCTTCCAACATTTCATACCATTCAAAGTACTAGTCCATATCACTCTCCCAATCAGGATAGACCTTATGATCCAAACTACCCTCAAATATGGGTGCATCTAATCGAATGCTCCTAAGAATCCTTTCTTCCTAGTCATTCACATCAGCGGTGTGGCACTTAGGAATTGGGTCAGGAGTAATTTCCCTATGTTGGGCTCTAGCAGGTTCTTTATATTGACCTCTTAGATCTGGGGGAGTGAGTTGGGTTCGTGGAATTGGGGGAATGGGTCTAGGTGTCTCAGAGCTTTGACCTAGGGGAGTGGGTCTAGGTGTTTCAGGATCTGATCTAGTCATATGGGATTCTTCAAGGTTACCTAGTCTCTCTTCCACATGATCAAACCTGGTAGTGAGCTATCTAAGTTGATCAGTTATAGTCCTTATAAAATTTTCTATATTAGGGTCCATGGGTGGATTAGGTTGATTTTGGATAGGTTGATAAGGTGTTCCTGACCTAGTTGCCATGCAATGCAATCACACGAAACTCGACTCAAACTAGGGTTTCCTAGACTTAGAGCTCAAGTAGAATGGATTAGCTCAAATTACAGCCAATTCAATAATTATCCTATCCACTGGCCAGTTAAGAGGTGGGGTCGTGGGAAGCTCCCATTGCTCTCACAGGGTCCTAATTAAAAATCACAAAACTGCTTAGGGCATTTGCCTCTGGACCTCTAGCCTTAGACACCATATTCCAGTGATAATCAAAGGATTGGGTGCACTAGCTTACACACAATACTTAGAACCCGACTTGTTGGTGTCCCTAGCTCACTAGAGCAAATTAAGTCTAATTAATTTTAATTAGGGTTAGGCTCGGATGCAACGTAGGTTGTTGTGGGCCCAGGATAAGTGATGAGCTCCTGCCCTGATCTGAGATGCTCAAGTGCCCTTAAGATTAGGTTACTTGATGATGCACACACAAGATGAAACCCTAGATGCAATGAAGCAATAAAATAGCAGAAAAATAAAAATTAATTATTTTTTTTGTATTTTGTATTTTTGTTTTTAGCAAAGATATATTTTGCAAAAAAGTACCTAATATGCAGGAAATATTCAAGAAATTAAAATATGTAAAATTTATGCAAAAAGAACCCTAAACTAGAATTACTAAAATTTCAGGGCAGAACTATTCTCAAGCAGTATTCCGGCGAGCAAAAAACTTACAGACTGAAATAATTTATAAGGAAATTTTAAAAAATAAATTCAATTATGATGGATCTAGAAAAATAAGAATCAAGCAATTCTAAGTTACCTATATGAAGAAATAATTAAAAAAATAGACTATATACTGGGATGGACGTGATACAGAAAATTAACCCTAAAGATGCCTATCTCTTTGTTTTCTTCTTCAAGGGTCAATCACAGTGGCACATCTACATGCCATAGAAAATTCCTTTTGAATGGGATGTGAGGGTCTTGCAGCCCTGCTTTTTTCTATGATCGGACGGCCACAGTGAAGCACCCGATCCGAGTACTAAAAGAGAACTAAAATTTCAGCACAAGAGTGATTAAACTCTAGTTTAACCAGCTCTGATACCAAAACTAATATGGGATAAATAATTAAACCTAAATTACTAATATTAAGATATAATTAGCAAAGGTTAATTTTTTAATAATTTTTGGATTTTTTTTAATAAGACTTAAGATATGCAATTAGGGAAACTAATTCTAGTTAACTACCCGCACAAGTAATCCTACAAAGTAATTAGAAAGCAGGACCTGGTGGTTGAGAAACTACCAAAACTAGGATTTACTTTCAACTAATCAAAAATTAAAGAGAAAGGATTAAGTTTTCAATTTTACGAACGAAGATCGCTCCTCTGAAATAGATCTGGCAGGACTCTCAAGATTATCGCGGTAGGGTTTCAAGAACTCGATCCCAGACTTCGATCTTCCGTGCGATGCTAGTTCTGAGGCAAGAACACCTGACTTCGATTCTTGACCACTTGCAAACACTCAACAATGAAAAAACAGAAATTAGGAAGCAATAAAGAAAGGGAAAAGAATGGAAGGGAAAGAAGCGATGGTTAGGGTTTCTTGTCGACTGGATAGGTAGGGCCTCACACCCCTCGATGTTGTATAGAACAAAGGAAGGGCCTCACACCCCGCGATGCACATAGCAAAGAAAAAAATTTGGCAAAAATAACTTTCTTTATTGATAAATGAATGAATAATTTACAAAGGGGTTGATGGGTATTTATAGACCCTCAACCAATGGTGTAAGGGACTCAAACAGTGGACTCTTTCTCCCTTGGACTACAACTCCTAGAATTTTGGTCTAGGTGGTCTGGACTCCTGTTTGCTGGGCTGATCTGGACTCCTTTCAAAGTGGGTGGCAACTATGAGCTTCTCATCCAAAATGGGTGCCATTTATGAGGATTAGTGAGGTGGCTTGATGTAGGGTCAAGATGCTCCATCACTTGGCCATTGTTGTTGGACTCTGGAGTCTTGATGTTGTAGGCTTCTGAGGTAAATGGACTCTTCAGTCTAGATGGAAGAGGACTCAAGAGTCTTGGTGAGACTCTTGAGTTCCTAGATCTTGAACAGCTTGTAACCTGTAGGATTGAATGCTTGAGGAAGAAATCCTTGGACTTCCAACACTTTGGTGAGCAAAAATCCCAGAACTCCTTTGAAGTTGGCGACAAGAAAGAAGTTAATTGCTTTGGCCGACTTCTCTTATTTTGGCATGGAATACATGAAGTGAAGGGCGCTAATTTGGAAGAATCCTTCTTAGTTACTCATCTTAAAATGAGTTGGCATGAAGTCTTCTCATGTGGGTGCCAATTACTTCTCAAGTGGCCAACCAAAAACATAGCATATGGGATGTCCAAAATAAAGTGACATGGCATGTGTTCTTATCCTAAAATGAATTATCCAAACATGACATGTGTTGATGTCCCCTGATGATGTGGTATGTGTTGTCCAAATTCTTGAAAGGTGGCGCCAAGAAAAGGGTTGCACATGCTAAGTGGCTTGGGCTAGCACATGGAGTCACATGACTTGTCTTAGGCTAGACATGGATCTTCAATTGGATGCACATGAAGTCACATGGGTCTTCAATTGGGTCCCCCTTGTAGTATAGGACTCAACAACTATTTATTATAGGACTCAAAACCAAATAACTAAAGCCCAATTGATCAATTGATCAAAAGACTTAACCTCATGTAACAAAAAAGAATAAATTGGTAAACAGGGTTTGGTCCAATAGGGTTTGACACAACCAATAAATGGGGTTTTGATCAATGTGGTATAAAGGGTTTAACCCAAAAGGCTAAATAACAAAATCTTAATTACAGTTGGTAAAAAGGGCTAACCCTAACTAACAGAAATTAAAATAAAATATTTACATGGTAAAAGGGGTTGGGTTCAGGGCTTTATTCATAGGTGATCCACAGGGATATGGATTTAACCTGTCAATAATTTCTGGCCCTGGTGCCCGCACCAATGATGCTGGCAGTGATCACACTCCTTTACAAAGCTGGCAACATCCTCTTTGATTGTCTCCCAATAGTATCCCTGATAGAGAGCCTTGTATGCCAGCATCTTGCCCCCCACGTGATTCCCGCAGAGGCCTTCGTGTATCTCCTGGAGCACAAAGGCTACCTCCATGGATTTCAGGCATTTCAAGAGTGGATAAGAGTAGGACCTGCGATAGAGTTGCCCATCCATCAAGATGAAGCGCGCAGCCTTCTTCTTGACGAGGCCAGCCTCCGCGCGATCTTCTGGTAGGACACCATTGGTGATGTACCGATCCATCCAGTAGGGCTTTGGGGTGACCTGCTGGACTTCTCTTGGAGCTTCATAACTTGGGACTTCTAAGTATTCAATGTGGGTGTGCTCCAATGATGAGTCCTATAGGGTCGCGAGCCTAGAGAGGGTGTCGGCACGAGCATTTTCTCCATGAGGGATGTGGGAGATACTAAAATGTCAAAAGCCCGCTATGCTCGAGCGTACCTGTTTCAAGTACTTCATCATCTTGGGGCCCTTTGCCTCGAATTCTCCAGAAACCTGTCCAGCCACCAGCTGGGAGTCGGTGAAGACCTTTAAGTTGGGTACGCCTAGCTTATGGGAGACCCTCAGTCTAGCGAGGAGTGCCTCATATTCTGCCTGATTGTTGGTTGCTGCAAACTGAAAGTGGAGCGCACATTCGGCTACAACCCCATCGCTATTGGTGAGGATGAGGCCTGCCCCGCTCCCTCCCGAGTTGGATGCGCCATCCATGTGGAGGACCCAGACTTCCTCCTCGATCACGGGCTCCGCCTAGTGTTCCAAGGTGATCTCCTCCGGCTCCTCACCCAAGCTTGTGCACTCAACCAGAAAGTCAGCTAGCACCTAGGCCTTCTGGGATGGCCTTGGTCGGTACATGATATCTGAACTCGCTGAGCATCAAAGCCCACCTAGCCAGGCATCCAGAAGTATCGAGGTGGTTTAGGATAGCCCTTAGTGGTTGATCCATCATGATCACAATAGGATGCACTTGGAAGTATGGCCTGAGATGCTGAGCATACATGATAAGAGCAAAAATCAACTTCTTGAAGTGGGTGTATCTGATCTCCACATCTCGAAAGAGTTTGCTAGCATAATACACCAATCTTTAGGTCCCGCCCTCATCTATGCTAAACTGACAGCCCATGGGGTGACCACCAGGTACAACAAGAGTTCTTCCCCATTCTCTAGCCTAGAGAGCAATGGTGGTGATGTCAAGAATTTCTTTAACTCCTCGAAGGCTACCTTACATTCTTTTATCCAGACAAAGTCGAGCACCTTGTGCAATGCCTTAAGAAAAGGTAAGTAGCAGTCGACCGACCTCGAGATGAACCGGCTCAAGGCGGCAATCTGGCTCATTAGGCATTGGACCTACTTCTTCGAGGTGGGGTGTTCCATGTCGACAATTGCCTGGACCTTCTTAGGGTTTGCTTCTATTCTCCTCTGGGTGACCATGAAACCAAGGAATCTTCCCGCTGCTACATCGAAGGTGCACTTCACCAGATTTAGCTTCATCTAGTGCAGGCGAAGGTTTTGGAAGGCCTCCACCAAGTCGATGATGTGGTCTGACTTCGACTTGCTCATAACGAGCATGTCGTCCATATAAACTTACATGTTCCGACCGATCTGATTCTTGAAGACTGATTAACCAGCCATTGGCATGTGGTGCCAGCATTCTTCAAGCCAAAAGGCATCATCTGATAGCAGTACGTCCCTCGATCAGTAATGAAGGCAGTGTACTCCTCGTCCTTTGGGTGCATTCGGATTTGATTGTATCCGGAGAACACATCCATGAAGGAGAGCAAGCGGTGCCCTGAGGTGGCATCTACTAGTTGATCAATCTTTGGCAATGGGAAGCTGTCCTTTGGGCAGGCTCGATTGAGGTCGGTGTAGTCCATGCAAATCCTCCATTTTTCATTGTTCTTCTTGACCATGACCACATTTGCTAGCCAGCTGGGGTATTGTACTTCACGAACAAAGCTGACTACGATGAGCTTATCCACTTTTCCTTGTTGATTGCCCGTTGCCTCCCCGGGGCAAAGCTTCTCTTCTTCTGCCAGACAGGAAGGTACTTCGGATCGATACTCAACTTATGAGTGATGATGTCAGGGGAAATCTCGGGCATATCTACCACCGTCCAGGAGAACACATCTACATTCGCTCAAAAGAATTCCAACAGGTGGGCCCGCTCCTCTCCTTGCAGCTAGGCCCCAATTTGCACTATCTTCATCGGGTCGGTTCTAAGCGAATACTATAACAAGCATTCAACTAGACCACCTCTGGGGTCTTGCATGCTTTGGTCAAGGTCTTTAGTGCTATGGTCCTCCTCAGAGCCTCTATCTCCTAGGACAGCCTGAAGGCAGTGCTTGATCATTTGAGGTGCCCCCCTCATTTCCCCTACGCCATAAGGAGTGGGAAACTGCACCAATAGTCGCTTGGTGGAAATAACTGCATTGAGCAGATTGAGCCCAGGATGGCCGAGGATCATGTTATAGATCAAAGGAAGCCTAACAACCATGAAGGTCATCATGACGGTGCTCTATCGAAATGGTGTCCTGATAGTGACGGGGAGAGTGATTTTCCCTTCCATTCCCATAGAGTCTCCAATAAAATCGACAAGGGGAGTGTACACAGGCTTCAATTAAGCAGAGGACAAATTCATCCCGGAGAAAGCATCGTAAAAAAAGATATCAGTCAAATTTTCACTATCAACCATAATCTATTTTACAGGATGCCTGGTAATCGTCATCTCGATGATGACGACATCGTTGTTTACATTTTCATTCCCAAATCCCCCCTCCCTCATAAATGGGAGTACATTTTCCAAGCTCTCTCCCTCCCGGGCCCTCTTGACAGTGTGCTCTGTTCCCCAACATATCATTCCCATAGGCTTCTCGGTGGGTCGATTATCGATTACAGAGATAGGAGGAAAAACAGCAAGCACCTGAGGTTCTACCGGGGTCTTGCCCCCTATAAACTTTTTGAGGTAGCCCCTCCTTATCAAATCTTCAATTTCTCTCTTGAGGTGGTGGTACTCCTCGGTGTCATGGCCGTGGTCGCAATAGAATTGACAGTACTTCATCTTGTCATGACCGTTGGATGGCCTCGATGGGAGAGGGCGGTGCAGGTAGCGTTCGTCCTCAATCTCCATGAGGATCTTCGTCCTCGGGGCTAGGAGGTGTGTATCTTTCTTCTAGGATGGGGCCACTCTTCGGCTTTGACCCTTGGTGAAAGTTCAGGGTGGTCGGTCCGGGCTTCCACACCCTGGACGTCTCCCCCAGAGGTTGCTTCTTCAATGGCTTCCCGTCCAGCTCCCTCCTTGTATGATCCGCCTCCTCGGTGCGGATATATTTATGAACACAGAGGAGGAGGTTGGGGTACATATTCGGCAGCTTCTTGTCCAAGGAGTAGATCAAGCGGGAAGTCCTAAGCCCTCTCTTCTGTGTCAGCATGGTAACTGGCTCATCCAGATTGTAGATCTCCAGTGCGGCAACCTTGAAACAAGTCACATAGTCTCGCAAAGGTTCATGGTCCTGTTGCCTAATGGAGAAAAGGTTGTCCGCCTCTCGTGGCACCTTCTGGCAAGCGTCAAAGTGAGCCATGAACTTCCTTTTCAGATGCATAAATGAGTTGATGCTTTCAGGCTCGAGGCGGGTGAACTAGACTCGAGCCGCCTTCCGAAGGGTGGCTGGAAAGGTGATGCAAAAGAGGGCGTTGGTCGCCCCCTGGACTCTCATGAGGGCCTTGTAGCTCTCAAGGTGGTCTAGAGGGTCGGTGGTCTTGTCGTAGGGATCCACCTGCGGCATGCAGAACTGACTTGGGATCGGTTTTGCTTGGATCTCTCGGGAGAAAGGGGGATGGGCATTATAGCCCACGGGCTCATGGGAGGAGCCCTGTAAATTTGCAAACTAGCGAGATAACTCTGCCAGCTTGTGCTCCTGCTCCTCCAGGTGCCTTTTAGCCATGCTCCTGATGGCCTCATCCTCCACTGAGGCCGACGGAGGAGGTGAAGGTGATGATTGAGGGGGGTCATGATGGGGGGCCTTGTCTCTATGGCCTTGGCGGTGCTTAGCAGTAGCCTGCTCGAGGGTTGGAGACCAGTTCTCCCGGTCGACTGACCCGATCCACTATCTCTTTTCCTGGGTCCAGTGGCTTCCCTAAGAATCTATCACGACCCGTGATAGTGAAGGCCTTCCTTAGAAGGACCGTAGGCTATCGTGGGGTGCGACAGCTTGGGCCACAAGGGTCCCTGGCTGTTGGTGGATGGCTAGGGATTGATGTTGATGCTGTAACTGTCGCACCATTGCAGTCAGAACCTGCATCTGTTAAGCGAGTGTGGCTAATTGGGCATCCATTGGAGACAGTTACGGTGGAGCAAGGAGCTCCCTCTATAGACTGTGCGAGCTCCTATGAGAAGGGGGTCCCTCGCACGGCTAGTGGAGACCTCCCGAGCATGGGTCATCACCATATTCCTGGTGGAGTTGCACGTGAGAGGAATGGCTTGGATCAGAGTGTGTCCTGCCCCCCTTCCTAGCATGCCAATCTATTACTGCCTACACCATCATGGCCCGTAGCTGGAAGCTGACCTCAGATGCCAACTTCATCGTATAGGAGCCTGCTCGCACGCCCGGACCTATAAAATAGAGGAGACCTGGCTGGGAATCTCGACAGGGGCACTCTGACAGTCAAGTCAGTGATGAGCTAGGAAAACAGATCCTTTCCTGTGGGCCCCATAGCTCAGACTCCACACTTAGAGGAGGACATTTAGTTTGAAAGAGAGAGAGAATAGAGCGGTCATGGTAGCGATGGAGGAGAGCTCGAGCTATGTGGCTGTATCCATCGAGGCCCTTCCAGTAGGTCTCCGGTAGCCCAGAGCACTCGACCCCTGGTCACTCTCCTGTGTGCCACCACTTCGCTCGATTGCTTGAGTTAGTCTTGCTTACCTTTTGTTGAGAACCTTAGGAGAATCCTTTTTGGCCAGGATCCCTCCTAGTGGCTAACCTCGGGATCTTCCCCCTCTGTAAGCACCAGGAGGTCAACGTCTGGCAGTTCTTCGTACCATGTGCTTAAGTGCCTTCCATATTCATGATAAGAAGTTATGTTGCCGGCTATAACCTCCCTCCTGGTTGCTCCACTTTGAAAAATTTGGCAGAGCCTCGATCGGGGGGCAGCTAGCTCCTAGATTTGAACCTTCCGGGGTGATTTCCTCTTTTGGATGGTGCAGACAATCGATTAGGAGTATAGTGCCTCAGTCAGGGTGCTCTTTCCTATCTAGTGTAAGCAGCAGCGAAGGTGATAATGGCATCCTAGAGGGTGCTTTTCCATGGTCCTTAGGTGGCAGTCCGCTGGCCGAGGGAGGTGGCACCATGGGGCTTTAACTTCTAGCTATCGGACCTTCCGTTTGAGGAGAGCTTGGTCTGAGAAGAGTGGGAGCTCGACTTTGACCGAGGTGGGCTCGACCTCGAGGGAGCCACCCGGCGAAGGAGCTCGAAGAGAGCAGGAGCTCGACTTCGACCGAGGTGGGCTCGACCTCGAGGGAGCCACCCGGCGAAGGAGCTCAAAGAGAGCAGGAGCTCAACTTCGACTGAGGTGGGCTCGACCTCGAGGGAGCCACCCGGCGAAGGAGCTCAAAGAGAGCAAGAGCTCAACTTCGACCGAGGTGGGCTCGACCACGAGGGAGCCACCTGGCAAAGGAGCTCGAAGAGAGCAGGAGCTCGACTTCGGCCAAGATAGGCTCGACCTCGAGGGAGCTGCACAGTGAAGGAGCTCGAAGAGAGCAGGAGCTTGACTTCGGCCAAGACAGGCTCGACCTCGAGGGAGCTGCCCGGTGAAGGAGCTCGAAGAGAGCAGGAGCTCAACTTTGGCTGAGGTGGGCTCGACCTCGAGGGAGCTACCCGACGAAGGAGCTCGAAGAGAGCAGGAGCTCAACTTCGACCGAAGTGGGCTCGACCTCAAGGGAGCCGATTGGTGAAGAAGCTCGAAGAGAGCATGAGCTCGACTTCGATGAGTTGGGCTCGATCTCGAGGGAGCTGCCCGGCGAAGGAGCTCAAAGAGAGCAGGAGCTCGACTTCGGTCGAGGTGGGCTCGACCTCGAGGGAGCCACCTAGCGAAGGAGCTCGAAGAGAGCAAGATCTTGATTTTGACTGAAGTGGGCTCGACCTCGAGGGAGCCACCCAGTGAAGGAGCTCGATGAAGAGTCTGATATGGTAACTTCTTCCGACATGGCATCTGATTGGGTCTGACAGGGGCTCCATGTCAACGATCTAGCCACATCAAATATAAATATAATATTTTTTTAAGGGACAAGCCATGACCTAAGAATATAGTCTATGCTTAAGAAAGAAATAGGATATATCATATTATAATACAAAGTTTACTAAATTGTGCCTAAAAAGGATCTAAAATCTATTTGTAGAGTGGAGTTGGATTTTCGAGACATACTCTTATATAATCGCCTTTTATCAGGTAACTTAGTATTAATTTTAGATTTCCTGCTAAGTACTATTTGGTTCTTCTATTAAACTTGTTAAATTTTATTTTTTAACTTTTGAAATAACCATCCAAGGTCCCTATGGATTCGATCCATGCTG
The DNA here is from genome assembly GCA_021397845.1 of Areca catechu. Classification (NCBI taxonomy): domain Eukaryota; kingdom Viridiplantae; phylum Streptophyta; class Magnoliopsida; order Arecales; family Arecaceae; genus Areca; species Areca catechu. Next base: position 49,575,072 of record CM038046.1, on the reverse strand, counting down.
CCGCTACTCTATATAATAATAGTAGAAATAAGGTATTATAATTGGTATATTGTGACACATCAGGCCACCTTGTCATGACTTAGCAGCTATTCAGGAACTTCTTTCGGGGCTCTTATCAAGGGATGGCTGGGGTTCACATCCTTATATGGGATATTGTGTACCTTCTGATCAGGGAGGGTGGCTTGGTATTAAGTCCTTACGTGTTCGACAGAAAGCTCTGATTGCTAAGCTGTCATGAGGTTTTTGCTATAGCCTCATAGCCCTTAGAGTATGATGATGCAAGCTAGGTATGGTCATTAGAGCAATGGCCATAGCACTAGCCATAGCAATTCCTAGGATTCATCCCAAGGTGAGCTTGCTTCTTTGAAAGGTTGTTTGGAGCTGGTTGCCTACTAAGACACTTTTGAGAGCTAAAGGTATGGGCATTTAGACTACCTATCCTAGTTATGGCATGGTAGATGAGACTGTAAAGCATGTATTATTTTTTTTCCCTTGGAGCAGTGAGGGTATAGTGGTTGGCCACCCAGCCTTTCACCAATGATGATGTGGAGTAGTCTACCCAATCCTTCTTGGAGGGTATGCGGCTAAGTTCTGAGTTAGATGCTACATGGAGGGCCGAGATCAAGACTGCCTATACTCCTTACCATATTTGGTTAGCCAAGAACATGGGGGTCTTTGAGGTGAGATGGTTGGCTATAAGGTTTGTGGTGGAGAGGGTCCTGACCCTGATTATGGAGATGACTAAGTTCTTGCTGCCGGATGTGACCTTTAAGACTCAGGATATTCGGGACTCCCCTACTCATCCTTCCTTTATGAGGAGAGTCTTCATCTCCTGAGAGTCCCCATCCCCATCATTCTTGAAGATCAACATTGATGGTAGTGTGATGGATGGGAGAGGTAAGCAGGGTTTGTTATTCATAGCTCGGACTCCTGGCTCACTGCGGTTGGCAGTGTTCGGTTGGTGGAGACCTCTATGCCTGGGACTAAGCTGAGGGCAGCATGGAAGAGGATTTGTTTTGCTAAATTGACTCTTCATACCGACTGGTTGATTGTCAAGGATGATTCCACTCCGATCGTGGCCTGGTTATATAGATGCTCCGACTATGGTGTGGGCACTCATCCCCTTGTGTGCAACATCCGTTATCTATGGCAAGGGTATGCCACTTGCAACATTAGGCATATCTACCATAAGGTGAATAGTGCCACTGACTAGGGTGCCTCCTTTGTTATGCATCATTCTGGTGCATCTTTTTGGACTAATGTTTTCCTTTGGATGATGTCCTTCATCTTTTATGTTCTTTTGGGTTATATTTATACTATTTTTCATGAAGCATCCACCTTATCAAACAAAAGCACTCATCTATATCAACATAGAAAAATGAATAATCAGAGAGAGAGAGAGAGAGCTCATAACCAAGACCAACCCATTTCTTTTCTCCACATATATATGAAGGCTAAGCTTTAAGTTTTCTAATATTTCTTGTCAAATAATCATGGGGTTCCACTAAAGGTGCAAGCAAGCCAAGCTGAGCTAAGTATCACAAGCTCAAGCTCAATTTGATTCAATATACTTGAGCTCGAACTCGACTCAAATTTGATCAAGCCTCAATATTTCAAGTTCAAGCTCAGCTTGATAAAAACATGTAATACTTGAACTCGACTTGACTTGAATATCGGCCAAGCCATATTCAAGCTCAAGTTTGAGCTCGAATTAGAGCATTAACTTACTTATAATATATATAAATATATTTATATTATAAATAAAAAATATTTAAAATATATAAACTTGAGGAGGCATGTGAGCTTTTGAGTCGAGTATCTTGCTACTCAAGCTCGACTCGAAAAGTTATTCGAGCTACTCAAGCTTGATAATAATTGAGCTGAATTGAGCTTGACTCAAGCCGAGCTCAAGCAGCTCACGAGCAGCTCAACTCATTTACACCTCTAGGTTCCATTACCTGCTTAATAGCACATTCCTTTTTCTATCTTTAGCTTTTTTCCATTCATGAGAAAAGCAAGCCACTAAATCCATAGAAGCTTCAAGGTGGAGCTCATTTTAGTCCATCCATTTAGCCAACCCTACTATAGAAAATATATAGGGCACCACAAAGTAAAAGAAATAAAACCCCTGCTCCTTTTTCCTTCTATGCTTATCAAAATATTTACAAAGAAGAGAAAAAAATAAGAGAGAGAAAAAAGTTATTATCTCTATTTCAATTACATTCGGTATATCTTATGAGTTATATATACTAGTACACAGACTTCATATAAGAAAAAAAATATGAGCTAACACAAAATCATGCTAACAAAAAAAATGATACAACTAAATAATGCTAACAAAAAAATAATATATAATCATGTTAACAAAGAAAAATATTATAAATTACCATATAATCTCTAAAATCATGTAATCACCTAAAATCATGTTATCACTTAAAATCATGTTAACATTCCCTTGTAAACTCAAAGTAATACTATAGGTGTCATCTTGAGTTTGAAAAATAATTTTCAAATTTATTCAAAAGCTAGCTTGATAAACTAATGTGTTTGCTAGTATAGCGGATTTAGGTGATGTGATTGTAAGAAGATAGAAAGTGACGATCGTCACTCAAAAGCTAGCATGATAAATTGACATGTTTGCTAGTATAGCTGATTTAGCTTTTGATTTTAGTTTATCACTTAAAATCATGTTAACATTCCCTTGTAAACTCAAAGTAATACTATAGGTGTCATCTTGAGTTTGAAAAATAATTTTCAAATTTATTCAAAAGCTAGCTTGATAAACTAATGTGTTTGCTAGTATAGCGGATTTAGGTGATGTGATTGTAAGAAGATAGAAAGTGACGATCGTCACTCAAAAGCTAGCATGATAAATTGACATGTTTGCTAGTATAGCTGATTTAGGTGACATGATTGTAAGAAGACATAGAAAGTGGTAATCATAATAAGGCCAATGTTGAAAGAGAAAGCAACCGAAGGCCAATAATTATTGCAGATAAAAATATTACAGGAGAGAAAGTTGGTGTACGAAAAGAAGGTAGCCAAAGGTCGATGATCTTCGTAGACAAAAATATCATAGAAGAGAAGGTTGGCACTCAAAGAAAAGGTAGCCGAAGGTTGATGATCCTTGTAGACAAAATGCCATAGAAGAGGAAACCGATGCTCAAATAGAAGGTAGTCGAAGATCCATGATACTTGTAGATAAAAATGCTATACAAAAGAAGATTGGTATTTAAAAAAAGGGTAGCCAAAGGCTGATAATAAAAATAAATTTACTAAGTGATGATAAGGAGAGATGACTAAAGATCTAAAGCTAAGGAGAAAATTGGCGAAGAGGAGCTATGGATTCATCAAAAAACAAGAAATTTTTGTATATTAATCTATCAAAAAGTAGAGAATTTATAGATCTACTGAAAAACTGAGAACCTATAGAAAAATAGAAATCAATGGATCGGCAACATAAAGCTTCAAGGCTTATAAATATGGCACTAACGGTCACAACAAAAGCAAGTGATCAGTGACTCTGATACCATATTAAAATATTTATAGAAGAAAAGAAAAAATCAGAAAGATAGAGAGAAAAGGGGCTTTATTATCTCTATTTAAATCATATTCGATACATCTCAAGGATTATATATACTGATGAATAGATTCCATACAAGAAAAATAATATTAGCTATTAAAGAATCATGCCAACAAAGAAAAATGATACTAAATAATGCTACAAAGAAAAATGTTATGAGATTTTGAATTTCATGTGATCCCTAAAATCATATCATCATCTAGAATCATATTATCACCTAAAATCATGCTAACACTACTCTCTCTCTTTATCCTCCTGCTTCCTGAAGCAACTTCTTATGGATGTAATTCTTCAAACTTTCTTAGGCTCATCATCCTTAAAAAGAGAAGAAGAGGAAGAAAGATCAAAGGAAAAGAAAAAACCATGGATTTTCCTATTTTAGAGCCTATTTAGATGTTTGGATCCAAAATCCTATAAGCTTCATGGGTTGGGTAAAGAGAACCAGCTAAGTCAAGTTGGATTAGGTGTATCTTTATAAATAACCAACGAACTATTAAAGTGGGTTGGTCTAAATCCTAAGGAGTTATATAGATTGTACAAAATTGTTCTGGAGAGGAGGAATGATAGTGCTTGTAATCTGGTTGGGAGAAGTAAAATTTTCTTCAACCTACTCAACATGAACCTCTCAAAAGAAAATAAAAATATGGAAGAATTAAGAGTGTAAGGCTTAAGTTCCATTTTCTTTCATTGATTGATTCTCTACCTTTCATAAATTGAGGTATATATACCTTATTTATAATAATGAGATATATCCACACATAATTTGGATCAGATTTCTCTTATTATCTTCTAAAAGGATATCAAATAAAATGGTTTATGGGATGTTGTGCACTTCTAAATTTAAGGCTAAAGTGTTATATAGATGCACAAAAACATTCCAAAGAGGAGGAATGGCAATGCTTGTGATCCAATTGGAAAGAAGAAAGATGTTTGTCAACCTGCTTAACTTGAGTCTTTTTAAAAAAGTAAAAGATAAAAAAATTATGAAAGTATGGCTTAAGTTTCTTTTTCTTTCATTGATTGATTCTCTATCTCTCAGAAACTGAGGTATAGAGCCTCTATTTATAATAGTATAGTCTATCCTTTTACAAATAAGATTAGATTCCTCTTCTTATCTTTTAGAAGGACAGCACCTTTGAATAATTTGGATTGAATTCCTCTTACTAGTTTGAATAGGAATAACTCTATAAAAAAAATATAATTAATATAAAAAATTATAAATAAATATAAAACTTGTATAAGAGATAGATCTTTTTCTACATCAACTTTATCTTTTATCACTCTATCTAATTTTTCAGAGATTAGAAGATAGCATCTAGTCAAGGACTTTCTCAAAAAGAAAAGTTTTAATTTGATCAATATATTTCATAGCCTAAATGATAAAATTTTGATTTGATTTATCCTTTAAGAGAGCTAGCCAAATGTTGTAGATATTGAAAAGATATCCAATTTCCATAAAATATTATTTTAATGGGCATCATATGATCAAGTTATAGCCTCTTAAAGTTTGGCACATAATTCAATCTTTTGATATAGTGGATCTTGCTCTAAACTCTATCCAGCTCTTACTCGTAGTAGCCAAAGTGGTTTATATTGAGTTTGAGGATCCTCTTGGATAAGAGCTCCCCTTAGCGCCTACTAAATCAAAACTAAAGATGGGAAAATATTTGCTTCCCCTTCTTGTGGTTGAATATCTAGCTTTACTTGAACATGATTTATGGCATTGCTGTTTTTGCTAGATCGTTTTAATGAACCACTTGATCTGCTCTTGCATCTAGACTTTATAGTATGAATGCTTCTTATTGTCTTTCCTTGTTGTCGATGACAATTATAGTAACTCTTGCTTGATCTCAGTCTTAGCTGATTAATTGGTGAAGCTAAGGGACAAGAGCTTAGCCTCTCATGAGTAGTATTGGATTCACATGCCATCAGTAGAAACTTGTTGTAGGTGTTAACAAGTCACTTTGCATGGGCAGTAGTCACAAGATATAAGTTTCCTTCTATTGTTTGTAGAAGATTGCATCTTGATCTCAAAGGTACAAGCTTCCAAAGATAACCTGGCAAATATCCAAAAAAGCTACTTCAGAAGTTATCTCATTAATATACCTCTCAATTATAATAAATATCGAGGTACACTACTTAATGATCTTCAGCCAACATCTTTTTCCAACTAACAAGGTAAGGATGTAGATGAGACTTAGTCTTCAATCCTAGCTTTTAAACTAGATTCTTAAAGATAATATTCTTATAGCTTCCAAGATCTAAAATAGCCTTAATGATACTCTACTTCATTTAAATCTTCAAATGGAATAATTTCTCTCATTCCTCTAGATCTACCTTAGTTGCTCTCTTGGGTTTCCTTGCCATCAAACTCAATTTGGAGTCTACTCACTCAAGTTTGGATAGCTCTTTAATCTCTATGGTATTGACAATCATCTTCTCTTTCTTCTCAGAATCATCATCCTCTGGCTTCTTCCACTTTGGCTTTAACTTGGGATGATGCTTCCAATACTTTTTCTTGATGTGTCAACAAAGGTTGTAGTGATAGACATGCTTTTTACTGGGAAAAGTGTCATAAAGCTATTCATCTGGATTGTAGATTGTTAAGCTATCTTATAAAAGTATATGAATTATTAATAAAATAAATGTTATTTTTGGCAACTCAATAATATTTGTCATCTTCTTATTAACTCTAATATGTTGAAGTTCTTAGAACTATATTGATTCAATAAAGGAGAATTTATCGAGTGGTTCTTAAATCAATTTTTAACCAAATGATACATTGTTACCTAGGACAACAATGTTTATTAAGAATAGGTCATTATGTGCCATATAGATTGGTTGTCCTCTTAAATAAGGAGTGTGGAGATACTGGTATGGCATGCTGGTGAGTATAGGAGTACATCTCACTCAATAGTGACCAACTCTGTGGAGTATTTTGCTATCAAGGGTATCTCACAAAAAGGGTATGGGTATAAATATCCCCCCTGACTTGAGACTATCATGGTAACATGGTAAGTAACTCATTGTATTTTGATGCTAGACTATCTAGATTTTTAATTCAGTAATGAAAGATTTCTAGGTATAGGCAAGTACTTGTTAAGTCAGTGTTGAGTCTAGAAGGGATTGACCACTCCAAGTTGCTAGAATAAATGCTCGATAGTGTTTCAATTTAGCAAAATCTAGGTATAGATAATCTTGGTAAGGAGTCACAAGATTTAGCAAGTTGAGATATATTTGGATTCACTTATTCAAATTTGGCAGTAGACTCTGAATTTATTTTGAGCATTAGGTCAAAGGGATGAATTATACGATAATCATAGCCTAGGTTCTTGATGTTGCTTTGCCATCATTCGACTTATCTGGACGTCAGGCACCATTACTAGATGGTTGCATCGATTAGTTTAGAAAATCATTCCTAAGCTACCGGCTTAGAGTTTGAACCTATGACATCACATATAATAGAAATTTCTGATTAATCATGATGGCTGATCGACGATTGCGAATCATCCAGTAGCAAAATTATAAATATGATTAATAATTTATACAAAGTTATAAATAAGTAATTAATTAATTATTAATTATTATTAGAAGAATTAATTAGTAATTTGATTTCTAATTGAGTTGATTAATTAAGTAAAAAGTTTTGGACAAATCTAATTGAATTTGGTTCAACTAGATTTCACTCGATTAGGCTATTCGATGACCAAATTACTAAAAACTTTTAATCTTAATTTAATTTAAATTTAGACTTCATTAATTCTTTGGTTAATTAAGTTTAATTGGAGCCTAATTAGATTAGGTTCAACCTATTTGAATTGGTCAAATCCAATTAAATTGATATTAGAATTAAGTTTGACCAAGTCAAAACTACGAACCTAGTTTTTTTACTTTATTCTCCATGAAAAAATAAATTTTTGTGTGAAGAATTTTAATGCTAAAACATGATTAACACCCTTCCTATTATCCATTCTAACTAGGATTATGTCAAGATAATTTTTAAAAGAAGCTTTAATGTAGTTTTGTATCTAGTTTGACCGAGTCAAAACTGATTCTTGCACCCCTAGCTTTCTCCACGAAATTCTAATTTTTTGTATAAAGTTTTCTCCACAAAAAAAGAGTTTTGATGCTTCTCTTAATCCCATTTGGGTTAAGATAGGTTTAAATAAATTTTAAAATTTATTTAAATTTATTTGAATTTAAATTGAATGGATTTTGAATGAGTTAAACTCCTAGTCCAAATAGAACTTCTAAACCTATCCTAATATCTTATCCTAATCCCCATGCCACTATTTTTATTAGATTTTTCTTAGTTTGCACGAGAATAAAAAAAGGATTTTTGTAGGTTTTTAGATCAGAAACATTATAACAAAAATTGGAAGTGGGGCATGAAAACTAGTTAAGCGTGGGAGTTCCTTCTTGGTGCTTGGGAGAAGAGAAAAAGAAAGGAAGGAAAACAATATAGAAAAAATTGATTTTGAATTTCTTTTTCTTCCTCAACTTGATCCTCCTGATCCTCCATCTTCTTATTTTCTTGAAGGGCTAGAAATAAATTTGAAGGAAGGTTTTAGATCAGCCATTTATAGCCTTCATATAGAGCTAGCACTCTAGAGAAGGTGATTTCTTGGGGCTTTGTAGGGACTTTTCGTAGAGGCTAGACATCTTGTGCAGCTACGATGCAACATCCAAACCTTCTACCATGCTCCATCAGCAGCGATGTTCATCGACCCGCGACGAAGTATGGGCTCAATCTTATATATGTTTGTAGATTAGATCTATAGCATGCATCGATCTAACCGATGCATGCTAATTTTAATTTTAGCATCTATACTCTATTCATACCTGTCATGGTCTTATATAGTAGGTTTTTAGAATTGTTATAATGCATGTTTTACTGATTAAAATTGTTTTAATCTATTTTGCTTTCACTGGTTAAAAAAAAAAAATTATGCATGAAACCCTGCCCTAGTTTTCAATACTTTCAATGTCCAAATTCTTTGCAGCTATGGTGACTATCTAACTCTCCATCAACTATTTTTTTGGTTCCATCCCTAATTGATGTGCTTCTAAATCATGGACATATATAAGACGAAAGAAGAGAACAAATTCAAGCTGCCTATATAGTCTATCACAACTAGCTTGCAAGGTACAAATTAGTATTTGAGCATACATCCCGCTCATGCAATCTGTTGAAATTATTTAGAGTACTATCATTGAAGAATAGTTAATAGCCAAGGACATTTGGGACTCCCTTACAACCTTGCTTACTAGAGTGGGTATTTATTACCTAGGAGCCCTCACCCCCAAGCTTTGTTTAAGTCAACTTTGATGACACTATTAATGACAAATTCGACAAGGGAGATGTGGGTTTTGTAATTAGGGGCCTGGAATATAAATTCATAGTGGTGGGTGGAAGTTACAATAAAAGGAGTAAAATAAAATGAACACAATAAATAAAAAGTAGGTGAAGCGCAATTAGAAGTCAGGGAGGCTCTTCTTTAAAGTTCGGAGGCTTCTTTTTATTGCTTGAGTGTGTTGGGATGTGCGCAGCGGATTAAACCAGTTTAGGCCTTCAAATAATTCCTATTTACTCACTTAGGTAATTAACCAATCACAACATAGGCAGATATCAAATCAAAAGAAGACGAGATTTACATGGTTCGGCAAAATATTGCCTACATCCACCAAGAGGAAAGGGGTAATCTACTATAATCCGACCCAAATCTAGGTACAAAAGGAATACAAATATCTAGATAACAAATGCCAAATTAAAAACAAAGAGACATAATAAATAAACAAAAGAGGATGAAAGAAGCACGAGAAAAATTCTAAATACTAGGCCTCTAGCTTTTCCTGGTGCTTAGATCGAAGAAGAAATCTCACTGAAATTTCTCTGGATTTTTTCTCTCTCTCTAGATCAAAGACCGTAGGCTCTCTGTGGTTAAATAGCCATCTGAAACGGCATCCAAAACAGACCTAAAACGAGTCTAGAAAATCCAAAACACTCCCAAGCCATCAGATCAAAGAACAAAGGCTCAGATTGCACCAAAATCAGTGCAAGATACCCTCAGATCAAGCCTAATCAAGCTCGGATTAATCTCAGCCATTCGATCGATCGATCGGATAGTCCAAAATGTGAGAAATTGTATGGACCGCGCGTACACCGCGAGAAACCAAGGAGAACCGCACGGGGAAACCGGGGAAATGCCCCAAGGGGGGCGCTGCAAGCCACTGGGCCGAGCCCACGCGCGCGCCCGCGCGCTGTGCATGGGCCTGGGCCACGCGCGTGCACCCGCGCGCATGCCTGCGTGTTGGGTTGGGCCGAGCGCCCGCCCGTGCCACGGGTCACGCGTGGGTCGGGGGCTTCGTGGGAGCGATCTTTGTGGCTAGGTTTTTATGGGAGAAAACTATATCAATCCTCCTCCTTGCGACCCAAAAAATAAATGCCTCTATCAAATATGGATTATAAAGCCTCCTCCTCATCAAAAGACCCCAAAAGGGATCACCAAGTGCTCAAACCAATCAAGTTTTGGAATGTCCTGAACTTGACTACTGGAATTGGTTTAGTGAGCATATCAGCTGGATTATTAGTAGTGCCAATTTTCTGAAGTTAAATATCACCATCCTCTACCAAATCTCTGATAAAGTGATACCTGACATCAACATGCTTAGTGCGCTCATGATACATCTGATCTCTGACGAGATGTAACGCACTCTGACTGTCATAGTGAATAACCAAAGAATTCTGCTTGAGCCCCAAATCTTGTACTAACCCTCTTAGCCAGATTGCTTCCTTTGCTGCCTCTGTCAAAGCCATATACTTTGCCTCTGTAGTAGACAAAGCAACTGTAGATTGCAAAGTAGCCTTCCAGCTAATTGCACAACTAGAGAGAGTAAATACATATGAGGTCAATAACCTCCTCCTATCCAAGTCACAAGCATAATCTGAATCATAGAATCCTGTAACAGTGCAACCACTCTGTCCGGAGAATACCAATCCCAAATCAGAAGTACCTTTCAAATATCGAAGAATCCATTTCACAGCTGACCAGTGAGCTTTTCCAGGCTTGTCCATATATCTGCTCACTATACTAATTGCTTGTGAAATATTAGGGCGAGTGCAGACCATTGCATACATGATACTGCCAACTGCACTTGCAGAAGGTACTTTAGACATATACTTCTCCTCATCATCAGTCTAAGGAGAATCCCTGGCAAATAAACGAAAGTGACTGGCAAAGGGCGTAGTGACTGGCTTAGCTGTAGACATACAAAATCTTTCCAAGACTTTCATAATATAACTGTGCTGAGTAACAAATAGTCTACATAATTGCTTGTCACGAATGATCTCCATCCCAAGTATCTTCTTTGCCGGTCTAAGGTCTTTTATCTTAAATGCAGTACTAAGTTCAGCTTTCAACTTCTGGATGACTGACATATCTGGCTGCAATCATCATGTCATCAACATATAATAACAAATAACAAAAGGACTCATTTGAAAGCTACTAATGATACACACAACTATCATATGGAGATCTATCAAATTCATGGTCAACCATAAACTTATCAAATTTGCGGTACCATTATCTTGGAGACTGTTTCAAACCTTACAAAGACCTTTTGAGCAAGCATACATGATCTTCTCTATCCTGAGCCTCAAAACCAGGTAACTATTGCATATAAATCTGCTCCTCCAAGTCACCATGTAGAAAAGCTGTCTTTACATTCAGCTGTTCTAACTCCAAATTCTGAGAAGCAACTAAAGTAAAGAACACACGAATAGAAGAGTGTTTAACTACAGGAGAAAATACATCCTTGTAATCAATACCCTCTCGTTAACTGTAACCCTTAGCCACCAAGCTTGCCTTATATTTCAAATCTTGAGGGGTAGGTCCTTCCTTTTTCTTGAAGATCCATTTGCAGCCAATTTTCTTCTTGCCCTTAGGTAATCTGACTAATTCCCAAATTTGATTCTTTTCCAAAGACTGAAGCTCTTCTACCATAGCCATGGTCTATTGCTCGGCCTGTGAACTATCAATTGCTTCTTAAAATGTGGTCGGTTCATCACCTATAGTGTCTGCAGTATTCAGAGCATAATATACTAACTCAGCACAAGTAGAATTCTCAAAACCATACCTTTGAGGTGCTCTGATATATCGCCTGGTTCTTCGAGTGGCAATACTATCATCTTGAACTTGACCACGTACAATAACCTCTTCCTGAGTCTGTAACTTTGGATTTGTCTGCTGATCCTGTTCATTCTGAATATCACCTTTAGGCTGCAACTGCTGTGATCTAACAATCTGATTAATATCAACAACAGTCCTATCCTGCTGATCCTGAACCTGATCTCCCGGTGAAGAACATGGCTGTAACTACCGTGAAGGAGTGGGTGACTCATCAAAAGTCACATCCCTGCTAACTAGAAAACCCTGGGATCCAAGCTCTGTGCACCATAATCTGTAGCCCTTCACCCCATATGCATATCCAAGAAATATGCATTTCTTAACCCTGGGATTCAGCTTTCCATCTTTGACATGTTCATATGCTGAACACCCAAATACTATAAGAACTGAATAGTCTGCAGGTCTTCCTGTCCACATTTCTTCCGGAGTCTTAATATTTAATGCAGATGCTGGAGATCGATTTATAATAAAGCAAGCTGTATGTGCAGCCTCTGCCCAGAAGTCTCTACTCAATCCAGAACTTGACAGCATAGATCTGACTCTTTCCAATAGTGTGCGATTCATGCATTCCGCAACACCATTTTGCTGAGGAGTATACACTGTGGTCCTATGCCTGACAATACCCTCTGACTTGCAAAAGTCATTAAACTCTGTAGAACAGAATTCCAATCCATTATCAGTCCGGAAGTTTTTCACCTTCCTCTTAGTTTGCCTCTCGACCATAGCCTTCCATCCTTTAAAAGTGTGAAACACATCACTTTTATTTTTGATAGTATAAATCCAGACTTTACGTGAATAGTCATCAATCGAAGAGAAGAAATACCTAGATCCACCCTTGGATGTAACTGGGGCAGGTCCCCATAGGTCAGAATGTATGTAATCCAATATACCTGTTGTCCTGTGCATGCCTATAGTAAAGCTGACTCTATGTTATTTTCCAAATATGCAATGCTCACAAAATCCAAGTGCACCAACTTTCTGACCTCCTAGCAGACCACGTCTGCTCAGCTCCTGTAAACCTTTATCTGACATGTGGCCCAATGTTTGATGCCATAACTATGTCAATTGAACAATAGAGGAATGTGCTGAAGAAGCCTCACCAACCACTGTAGTGCCATCCAAATAATAAAGAGTATCACTCAATTTACCTCTTAACAAAGTCAATGCACTTTTATTAATTGTAATAGATCCTCTACCCCATCTGCCCTCAAAACCTGCAATATCAAGAGCATTTACCGAGAGAAGATTTCTTTTCAATTGAGGAACATATCTGACATCATCTAAAGTCACCACAGTATTTGCATGATATTTGATCTGAACTGTACCAATTCCTTTCACTTTACAGATGGCGTCATCCCCAAGAAGAACAGAGCCTCCATCACAAGATCTAAAAGAAGTGAACCATTCTTTATAGGGTGTCATGTGAAAAGATGCTCCAGAGTCCACGATCTAGGTATCAGGCTGACTGATACTGCATGCAGCTATAAATACTGCATCATCTGCAACACTATTATGATCTGCAGAAGAAACTGCTACTGATGCCGAATCTGAGATTGTTCCTTTATTTTTCTGTTCCTTCTCTTTCTTGGACTGTAGAAGTCTACACTCATTTTTTCAGTGGCCTGGCTTCTTGCAATAATGACAAACACCAAGTCTTTTAGACCTAGACTTTGATCTAGTATTGGACTTATTTCTACCTTGTCCAACTGTTCTTTGCTCATCTCTACCTCTGACAGTAAGTCCTTGTATCGAATTTGGAGCCTGATGCTCCAACTGTGCTTTCAACCTAAGCTCATTGAATAACAAAGTGGCTTCAACCTCATTGAGACTTATAGTCTCTCTTCCATAGAGCATGGTAGTAGTAATGTTTTTATAGGACTTAGGCAAAGAATAAATCAGGATCAAAGCCTTGTCTTTCTCATCAACATTAAACCAATATTTGCCAAATCAAGTAGGAGCTTATTATAATCATCCAAGTGATCCTTGAGTGAGATCCCTTCCGTCATACGAAATGTGTGAAGCTTGCCCCTCAAATATAGTCTATTATTGAGAGATTTTACCATATACAAAGTATCCAATTTTTTCCATACACCTTTAGCTGTATCAAGTTCCACTACATTATGGAGGACTTTATCACTCAATCCCAAAAACAGAGTCCCAAGTGCTCTCTCATTCATCTCCTCTTTTTTAGCCTCTATATCACCTGAAATTGTATCCATTCCTTTGAGAGCTGTTGCAACGCCCTCCTTTACCAACAGATATCTCATTCTCACCTTCCATAGTGCAAAATCACCTGTGCCATCAAATATCGCTACCTCATGCCTAGAGGTAGTGGAATGAAAAATAACCGCCTCAAGAGTCAGAGAAGAACTTGGTTGCTCGTTAGATGCCATCCCTTTGCTCTGATACCAATTGTTGGGATGTGTGCAGTGGATTAAACCAGTTTAGGCCTCCAAATAATTTCTATTTACTCACTTAGGCAATTAACCAATCACAACACATGCAGATATCAAATCAAAAGAAGACAAGATTTACGTGGTTTGGAAAAATATTGCCTACATCCACCAAGAGGAAAGGAGTAATCCACTATAATCTGACCCAAATCTAGGTACAAAAGGAATACAAATATCCAAATAATAAATACCAGATTAAAAACAAAGAGACATAATAAATAAACAAAAGAGGATGAAAGAAGCACGAGAAAAATTCCAAATACCAGGCCTCTAGCTTTTCCTGGTACCTGGATTGAAGAAGAAATCTCTCTGAAATTTTTCTGGATTTTTTCTTTCTCTCTCTGGATCAAAGACTGTAGGCTCTCTGTGGTTAAATAACCATCTGAAACGGCATCCAAAACAGACCTAAAACGAGTCCAAAAAATCCAAAATACTTCCAAGCTGTCAGATCAAAGAACAAAGGCTCAGATCATGCCAAAATCCATGCAAGATACCCTCAGATCAAGCCTAATCAAGCTCGAATTAATCTCAGCTATCTGATCGACCGATCGGACAATCCAGAATGTGAGAAATCGCTGGACCGCGCATACACCATGAGAAACCAAGGGAAACCGCATGGGGAAACCGGGGAAACGCCCCAAGGGGGGTGCCGCAAGCTGCTGGGCCGAGCCCATGCGTGCGCCCGCGCGCTGCGCGTGGGCCTGGGCTGCGCGCGCGCGCCCGTGCACACGCCTGCGTGCTGGGCTGGGCCGAGCGCCCGCCCATGCCGCGGGTCGCGCGTGGGTCTGGGGCTTCGTGGGAGCGGTCTTCGTGGCTGGGTTTTTACGGGAGCAAACTATAACAGAGT
Organism: Areca catechu; assembly: GCA_021397845.1. Taxonomy (NCBI): domain Eukaryota; kingdom Viridiplantae; phylum Streptophyta; class Magnoliopsida; order Arecales; family Arecaceae; genus Areca; species Areca catechu. The sequence continues at coordinate 49,560,003 of CM038046.1, read as the reverse complement.
GAATGCTCTTTAGAGGATTTGTGGATGTTCTCTTGAGAGCTCTCAATGAATGCACATTCAATTCATTTAAGTTTTTCTCTAATTTTCTGTTATTTATTCAATTTCTTATATTTTTTAAATTAATTTGAAGCCTTAAATATTATTAAAATTGGTCAAAAAACTCTACTAACCATTGGAAGAGTGAAACTAGCAAGCTGTTACCTTGAGAAAATGTTATTAGAAATCCATAGAAAAGCTAACCATTTGAGGTGTCAAACTTAGAGGGGGACTTGTGTTCTTTAAGGATCAAATCATCTTTTCTTCAAATCAACTTGAGAAATTAATGATTTGGGGTGTCCTTTGTCTTTTGCTTGATATCATTCTGGGGTTGACTCTATTGATCTTGAGGTTGATTCATACTTGAATCAAACATAAATTGCTGGAGTTGACTCATGCTTGGCAAGGATCGACTCGGTGCTATTTCAAGACTTTCTATTTTCTTCTAAGACTGTTCGAGGGTTGACTTGGCCAAATCTTGGGTCAACCATGGAGTATGTCTGCTCCAACATTCTAGGTCAACTCATGACTTCTTGGTGTTGACTCTTCAAACTCTTTAAATATATAAGTGGTCTTTGGTTTGACACTGTGTGCATTCAAGGATTAGGTTTTTACTATTTGACACTGACTCCTCTAACTTAGAAATTTGAAATTTTTTATGAAATCCATTTGACTTGGATATTTTGAGTGAATTCCTTCCCTATTTGCTTAAATCATTGTAAGCTTAGTTAAGCCTCCTATAAAATATCTTCAATATACAATTAGTAGACTTGTACTCAAGCATTTTATATCATCAACATTAGGGGTGTGCATTCAATTTTTTCAGTTTAAACTGAACCAGAGTTTCAAAAAACCAAACTTCAGAATTTACATTTAGTGGAACCAAAAATCGAACTGAAGTAGCTTAAAACTAAACAAACCAAACTGAAATAATTTCAGTTTGGTAATTGAATTTGGGACTTCTCTATGCTAGACTATTGGTTTTAGTTTGAGCTTATAAAGTTCTTTAATAATTTCATTATTTGGATTGTAAAATTATATTTGGACTTAGCATTATTATTTAAATTTAAATCAATAATAAGCCATTCAAAAAAATTTTAATTTAATAAAATTATCTCAAGCTCTTTGTAATCTACCAATGTAATATTTACTATAGATCTAGAAAGGATAAAAGTACATTTTATTATATTTATAATTTAGTTTTTGGTTAACCGAAGTTATGAACTTAAATATCAATGACCAAACTGATTAAAAACTTTTGGTTTGGTTTTAAATTAAAATAAAAATTTTTAGAAGAAAAACTGAACCAAACATCAAAATAATTAATGATTTAGTTTTGTTTTCAGTTAACCAAACCATTTGCACATCCCTAATCAAAATCAAATCGTTGAGTCAACAATAACCAAGTTTCCCATTACCTTTAATCCTATTGGTCTACGACTTAGTGGTCTTTAATTTCTTAATTAGATTATTATATTACCAAAAAAACAAATTATCTTAGGATCATTAGTGTTCCTATATATCACTTTTCATAAGTGGGTAATGTATTAGGATAGCCCTAATTATTTCTTCTTTTTATTTTTAAAATCTTTTAGTTCTTTGAATTCACATTTATCTAGCTCTAAGTAGACATGTTATTTTCTTTCCTTTGCTAAGAATTGAGCATCATACTTGAGGAACGCTCATTCATATATGTATGTAGAGACAAAAAATGCTTTTTGGAGGTTAATTATTACCACTAAAAAGCTAGCTGCTTGGGCCCACTAATATAAGGCCACTTATTCAATGCCCAATTAGCAAATGTGATTCTTCACACTGACTATTGGTTAAACCGTTCTATCATATGTATCTTGGACCATCCAATAAGAAGCTAATATAGCCATAGCTAACATGCAACCAGTGGCATACCGGATTGCCCCTAGAGCAAAAATCTTGATAAAGATTAAGGATGAGAAGTACCTCAAGAGGCCCCATCCGCTGAGGTCAACAATACCCCGTGACAAGTCCAAATACTACTAATTTTATTGAGAATATGGACATAACATCGAGGATTGCCACCAGTTGGTGACAGATTGAGAACCTGATCTAGCAAGGCTACCTTGGGAAGTATGTTCGTGGAAGAGCTCAACCTGCCGTACCAACTCCCAACTAGTAACTACCATAAGCCGAGATAGACAATGCACCACTGAAAGTCTAGTTGGCATAATGTCCTGAGGGTTAGGACTCACTCCGAAGAGGCCACGGGGAGAAAGAAATGATGATTATATAATTCATTTTTCTACTTAGAAACTTATCGGGGTTCATAACCCCAATGATGATGCTATCATCATAGCTATGATGATACCAAAACATCCTTTAAAAGAATCTTGGTCGATAGTGGAAGCTGAACCGATATCCTTTCTTACAATGCTTTTGTTTGGATGGATTTGCATCAAGTCACCTCAAAAGGAGAGTTGGGTTGAATCCATAGGGAAGGCAGTATGTTGAATATTTTAAAATTCTTGATTTTAAAAAATTAAGGGATTAAGATCGCATAAACAGAAATTAAAAGTATAAAAAAATAAATACGTAGTATTAGGATCTATTATTTAGATCCTAGCATCTACTTGGAATGAAAATAAAAGACACAAATTTAAAGATGCAAGAGAATAAACTTCTTATTAATTAAAACCAGGGTCCTACTACAAAATGTAATTGAATAAACTAAAAAAAATTGTAACAAATACAGGAGATGGTTCAACGTAGTCTTGTCAGGAAGAGGGTCGATGAACTCCCCTTCTTCCTTCGTACTTCTTGGAGAAAATTATGCTTCTTTGCTTCTTCTTCTTTGGATCTTTGATCTTGATTGTGAAGTCGGCTCAAAGATGATATAGGGATAGCACTCTCCTCTAAGAGACCCCACTCTTAAAGGTCAACCCGTAACCCAAGTAGTATCCTCTACCCTATACCATCTCCCCATCTCTAAGATGCCTTTCTCTTGTAGCATAGGGTCTTTTAAATAGAGCTCATCTAAGGCTTCCTCCCGATCAAATCTGAACTCAATCAGGCTCCAGATTAGCTAAATATCGCAAGGAGAAATTTGGGCCATCCAATCTATGTCATGATGAAGTAAGTGATTGCTGCTCCCTTCCTTCTCTGGCAGTGGAGTTCGATCTAGACTCGTAGATTCTTCGAATCCCCCTCCTTCTTCGATCAAGATTTGGACCCATCGGGTGGCCAACAATGTGAGGCGACAGGTAGTGGCAAGAGGCGACGGTGGGACGGGCTGACGGGTGGTGGACGGTGGTGGGGAGAATAGTGGCAAATGGGTAAACAACGATGGTTTGGGTGGCGATAGGGAGGCAGCTCGGATGGTGGGGTGGTGGGATGGTGGGATGGTGGCTCGGGATAGCGAATTGGGTGGCATGTCAACAGAGAGCCATTGATCAGTGGCAGGGAAGCACAGGGAAGATGGGAGGAATAGCAACATAGAAGAAGAAAAGGACGGCGATGTTTTGGGTGGTTACAAGTGGCTTCTCTGGCTGGCGAGGGACTGGGCTGCAACTCGGGGTAGCGGGGTGGCAAGATGGTCGCTCAGGGCAGCAGCTCGGGTGATGGGATGGCAGAAATCCCTCCATGGTCCATGGCTCAAAGTCATGGACCATGAGCCATGGCTACGGGTGGACCGAGCAAGCTTCCATAGACCAAGCAGCGGTCCATGGTAGACCGGCTACTTTAAAATATGTGCATTTTTTATATAAACTTTAAAATTTGTTTTCGAGCTTGTTTGAACTTCGATTTGAGTGCCATTTATACCGTTGGACTCCAGAAATTGAGCTCTTTATATAACGATCTTCTTTCATACAAATGATATATAAAAATATCAATTTAATATAAATAATGATAGTTTAATTATTAAATTAATGCTTTTATATATGTATATAATATAATTATCACTTTCTTTCGGCTAATCTCCTTCAACTCCCCGACCATAAGTTTCATGTCTACACGAACCAAAGGATCATATTGATTAAGCTAGAACAACCATCTTAGGAGGGACACAAGGATACTTACCTAAGGCTTTCTTTGGACTGACCCTATTATCGTGCAAATTTTGCTCCAAGAGGAGGTCACTCTCTTGGGGGATCTTCGAGCTGAGAAGCTACTAAAAGATCTCCAAATTGGCATGATCAACCTTAGAGTTTTGGTTCAAGGAGTTATTTAGATCACTCCACACCCAGTTTATCCCCTTGTAGAATGTGAAGAAAAACCTATTTTTCTAGCCCTTAATTGAGAAAGGTATTTGGAATCTGATCTTTCTACCCTACCTAGTAGCTATGAACCACCAACCCTCCTCGGTCGGATGCCGCTTGATGGCATGGATGTCCCAAAATAAAGAAAACCTATCTACAATCTCATGGAAGTATTAAAGAATGATGAAGGAGCTGATAATTCTAAAGGCATTCAGAGTCAACTAGGAAAGAACAAGTCAGTAATGATCTAGAAGGCTAAGAATGGAAGGATGAAATCGAAGACGAAGACCAAGATGGAAGAAGCCCTTATACAAGGCGACTCCCCCTTCGGGATCAAAATTAACCCTATCACTATGATCAAGGGCAAAAATCTTGATACTATTAGGGACTCCATATATCCCTCGAAGATGGATGATGTCCTCCTAAGTCATGGTGGAGGCCACACTGGCCATACCTATGGGCGCCGGGGTATCATCCACCAATGGCCATCGGGGTGGAAGGTGCTGGGGCACTCAGACTGATAGCCTAATAGGTCCTATGCACCACCCTATATGGAATATCTTCTTCCTCATGGTCAGAGGAAGCTGCCCCAACTGGAGAAGGTTCAACAGAATCTCTAAGCCCGGAGACATTACTTACTAAGTGGCTTTCACCCCCAGGTGAACTCATGTTGGCCTAAAGAAGAAAGGTGGACAAGAGTCCTAATAGGAAAACAAGTTCATTGGACACGACCTTGCCAAGAAGATCTTGAGATGGATCAGAAGAAGAGATGGATGAGAGCGAGAACAGAGAAGGAACCAACCTGGCATAAAGGAAATCCTGGTGCAAGTCTTGGTTCAGAATTCTTCCTCCCTCTCTCTCTCTTTTCCCTCCCTAGAGAATGGTGAAAGCAAAACCCTCTCAATGAAGAAGGCCCTTTAAGCTGGTCCCAATGGCTAGATTTGGTTCATGCCTAGTGTGGCCCCTTGGGATCCAAACACATGGTGAACCCCCATCCTTAAAGGGTCCCATCACCATGAGTGCCTCTCCCGCTCATTTACTCTCTACCCCGAGAAGATCGAGTGGATGATTTTGAACTACCACTACTAGGGTCATGTGGAAACCCCTGATGGCTGAAGGAAGGTGCACAAATCACCTAATGCACAAAGAATTAATTGCGAGGTTGTGATATATCATATCAACAACTCTCCTCCTCTTGATCATAATACCTTTATAGCTAGTGAAAATCCATTCAAGAGCATGGTTGGTAGCCAGATAGCACTCGAATTGGTCTAGCCTCCAAGATGATTAGGTCATCTACTCCCATCACCCAAAAGTAACAAAGGTGCCAAGCTTCTAGGGCTCGAGAGTAGGGGTTATCTAATATAGCCATAGCTAACATGCAACCGATGGCATACCAAACTGCCATGTGTGGTGCGGACACCGACAATGGTCTTCACTCACTATGGATCGACTCCTGATGCAGCACATCCAACCCCGACTTGCAGAATAATTTTATCTTGTTAGAATAATACAAGCAAGACAACTACCAGGACAACTACCAGTCAACTACCAGAGCAACTAACAATCAACTACCATCAAAAGACTACCAAGCAACTACTTCTCAACTTCTCTTGGGATTACTACATCATCATGCCACTTCACCAAGCTTAGAGGGTGCCACATCATCATCCACATCATCAAGCAACACCACCTAATGGGATTGCCACCACATGTGCCACCTCATCCATTGAAGTGGGCGACCAAGAAGGAGTCAAATTCAAATTTGGGTGGCCAAACTAAACCTCCACCTCATGTAACCACTTCCCCCCATATCTCTCCAACCATCCCATGTATCTCTCAACTATCCCATGTATCTCTTAACCATCCCATGTATCTCTCCTCTCTTTTAAATTTTAAACAAAGGGCTTGGTAGCTTATAAAAGGAGATCCAACGCCCCATTGCATGGGGTTGATTTTTTTGGAAAAAAATGAAATGAAGAAGAAGGTCTTTGTCTTGCCATTATTTGAGTGTTTGTGATGTTCTCTTATAGCTTTAGATAAAGTTCTAGTTTGAAGTTTGAGAAGCATTTCTTCTTTGGGCGTACAACTTCCATCTAGTTTCAAGTGTCAATTCCATTTCCAAGAAGAAGACATCAAGGAGACATCCTTCCATGGATCCCATCTTCCCCAACAAGAGTTTCCCGAGCCTCTATACGAAGAACAATTCTTATGATCTCCTCTTTTCCTTTGTGTTTTGATCTTTTCAAATATTCCATTTCTAATCCTTTCCTTGCAGGGTTCTCTTTAATCCGGAGTTCAAGAGCTCGTCGTCTTGCCAAAGGAGCATGAATGGATGGGGCGTATTTCCTCGGAACGATCATCTTCTCATCCAGGATTGGTTTATTCGAATGTTATTACGGGTCTATCACTTTAAAAAGAGAGCTCATCATTGGTAACAAATCTTCCTCATCTCTTCATTTCTGATCTATTGAAGGTTAACCTCTAGGTTCTTAATCCTTTAGCCTTAGATTTAATCTTCTTTTAGCACAATCTGGCTATTATTGTGGTATATGTTTAAGAATTACCAAATCTTTCTCTAGGTCTTGCTTGAGTCTCTTAGATTGAAAGCTAGTTCATGTGTTTAGGTTTTCATTGCTCAACTTTTAACTCATCCTCAATAGAAAGCATTTTCATGCCGCATCAACGTGTGCCACTAGTGGAAGTGGACCCAGGCATGCCACGTGAAGAATCATGAACATGGCCCACTAACTAGATGCCATTACCAGAGTCGACTAGATGATTTGGACTCCACTTCCTACTACATCTTGCTTTGTGCCCTCTAGGCTGGCTTCCTGGTCATTTTGGCCAGCTAGTCAAATAGCCTACACTAGAATGGTAGATAGTTGACCTGTCCATGCAATTATAGGCCTATTTCAATATAGTTGGCCTATATGTGTGTAGTGGCATGCAAGATCCCAATGGCTTTTGGCACCGTAACTAAAAAATCCCAATAGTATAAATTTATAGTGATTTTTTTTTCATGGATCAATTCGATTGGATTCATGAGTCAATTCAGAAGTTAGTTCGAATTGATAACTTAGGTCAGCTCAATTTGACCTAATTAGATCAATCGGGTTCGAGTGGATCGAATTGGCTTGGACCTAGACCTACTGTTGGCTAGATGTGGAACCCAAAGGGTCACACATATTAGAAAATTGACCTAGGAAGTCAATTGAAATTTTATTAGGGTCATGGGATCCTAATTGGTTAGCTAGATTACATACTAACATGTGTAGGCTAACCTAACTCCTAACCCAATTGAATTGGGTCTAAAAGTTGCTTAATGGGCTAACCAATTTGAGAGAATCCTAGATTGGGTTGAGTCCAATATGGGGCAGCAATTATCTAGTTTTATCCAGATTCAATCAGCCTTTATCCTATTTAAATGAAGAGTCATAACATGAACGGACTCTTGGCACGAATTCATGGTATGCGCCAAATTGAATGTGCACAGAAGGACCAAGAGTCCTTCTGCCTGTCAGTTGTCAAAGCCAAGTGAAGTCCAAGGGACTTCATCGTCATCTTCATGCCTCTTTTAAATGCCTATTGACTGGTCAACAAATGTGAAGTTCGGTGGAAGGGAGTTGGCGCAAATGAAGAGTTGCGACTCTTCATTTGGCACAAAAACAAGAAGCAGAGTCCTTCTGATTTAAGCCTCTTTTAATCACTAGTATTTCTTTATTGAAAAGCCACGTCCCTTGGCCTTCTTAAAACCGGTAATTTCCAAGTGGCAAGTGGAGAAGTCAGATGAAAAAATTGAGGGACTTGTCTAAGGCTTCTGGTGCATGAAAATTGTTGAGTTTTCACTTATAAGACTTCTTCCATGAAGAGTCTTATTTGATCTTTTGAATGGCTTATCAAAGGTTGATAAAGAGCCTTATCTAGCACCCTCATCTCCTATAAAAAACCATCAATGTTTATTCCGATGGAACACAATTCTCCTTCTTTCTTACATTTTTACACTCTATCCTATTTGTCTCTTCCTTCCCTTGTTAGGACATAGGTCTTCCTTTAAGACAAGTCCTCCATTTAAGACAAAAGTTTAGGAAGAGAATTAAAAAGTAATAGAGAGAGAAGAGAAGTTTTGGAGAGGGCTCAGAGTGCTATACTGGAGGGCAAGGGTTAAAGAAAGGAAGGAGAGGCTACTGAAGGAAGAAAAGGCCTTCAAAAGAGTCCCAGTGGTTTAAGCAACCTACTAAGGAGTAGTTTCTAGGTTCAATTCCTATGTGGATCACCTTTGGAGGGCATGCACTTGGGTGCCTAGTGGAAAGAAGAAAGAATTAGCATTCTAGGTATTCTTCTATTACTCTAAAATCTTGATTTACTGATTGTTATGAACAAGTGGTCCTAGGGTTTAGGGTTTCGGTTGGTTAGGATTTCAAAATGAAATTTTGAAACCTAGTCTTTTGCTATGCCCGGCCTAGGTAACTCAACAGTGGTATCAAAGCCACCTTGATGCATACAATTAGAAATCTCTTTGGTGTTGATTGTTTATTATGTTATGTATTGATGCATGATTAGTTCAAATATATACATGTGATATGTTATATCCTAGTAACTACTTCGGATTGGGTTAGTCACCATGGCTATCCGGTCATAGGAGCCAAGTAGGGTTTAAAGACCCTCTCTTTCTATTCAATGGGGTTTTCTATGGCATGTAGGGATGCCGCTATGGCCATATCCCATGAACAAGTGAGGTGAACGGAGTATTGTTTTAATCATGCTATGGTTATGCATATTAGGGTTAATATGCTTGTGTGTTGGAATGAATGTCATGTTAACATGATTAATTAGGATGTGTATGAGACCATCAAAGCCCTCATTATAATCATATTTAGTTGTAGTCTAAGTTAATCATGATGCAAATCCGATTAGGGTATGATCAGCCAATTGGTGTCTAGGTAAGTTGTTCTGGAAAGTAAAGGGAATGAGGTTTTTAATTGGTTCTATTGTCTGACTTGGCCAATTCAATTGGTATCTAAGGAAAGCAACGGGGGGACCCCCTCATCCCTTCCACTTACCTGGCCAATTTGGTCATATCTTGACCTTAAATTGAAAATGCTAATTGATTAAGCACACTACAAATTGCCTTCCTTCATGCTAAGGCAAATTAATATCAAAAACTATAGTAGGTTTGTTATGTAACATAAGGCTTACTCTAGGATTTGATATAAAATATGTCTTGATGCACCTAGTGCTTTATAGAATGATTGGTAATGTTGCTTTGTTGTGTAATACAAGGGCAACATTATTCGATCATGGCTATATAGAAATGAAGGGTCTGACTAAACTAAGACATTATGTTTATTGTGTACATACAAGGCTATTAGTGTCTTAGAGGCAAGTGTTATGTTGAGAATTGCAAGGAATGCAATTGGAAAGGGATTTTCCTACCCTTGAACTCATGAGTGTTTGTTGTATAACACAAGACATTCATGAGGAATTGGGATCTCAACCCCACTAAGGAAGCCCTAGTAGGGTTTTACCGTTTACCATAGTTGAGGGTTATGGTATTCGAAATAAAATGTGGGAGACATAATGATGCGGCAAGCATTGATGAGAATGCAATCTAAATGATGAATTGAGAAATGAGAGCAATGAAGCCTATTAACAGGTACTAAATTTTAGATCAAAAGTATTAAGATAAAGCTATGGAAGGAGCACGGAAATTTGGAACTTACACCGCGATGTAGTTATTTAAATCCTAGAGAAGATTAGGGCTAATGATTATGGAATCTAAACCTAGGAAAACTGTCTTCAATAACCCAGACTCAAGAATATTAGAAGGGAATTGTTACCATGATGAGCACTCATTGTTGCTGTAGATTCGTTGAAGCAATCAAATAAACAAGCCCTGGATGAAAAGATGACTCTTCCATCGAAACAAGTTCTCACCATACTTGATCTGATGGCAATGACCCCCTTCTTGAACTCCGGATCGTAGAAAGAACCCTGTGCAATGAAGGAATTAGGACTAAGCTGATTTGAAGGAATACCAAATCAAAGTAGGAGGAAGGAATTAAGAAAACAAGTGGTCGATGAGGGAAGATGGGATCCTTGGAGAAGTCGTTGGCTTGGGAGGTAGAAGATCACATGCCAAGATTGAAACACAACCACACTACAAAACACTTGCTTCATAGAAAAACTACTCCTTGTTTCATCATCCAAAAAGCTCCCCTTTACCATGGGCGTACAAGAGGCTTTTATTGGCCTTTCAATCAATTTGAAATTCCCTATATCATGGAGAAATATTAGGGGGGTTACATGAAATATGGAGGATTTGGTGGAGGGTTACATGGAATGTGGAGGATTTGGTGGAGGGTTACATGGAATGTGGAGGATTTGAATCCTTGGTCCCCACTTGAAGTTGGCGCCTCTTGGTGATTACTTGGCAAGGTGAGTTGGCATGGTGAGGTCCCCACTTTGAAGTTGTTTTGATGTGGCACCACTTGGTGATGACTTGGCAAAGTGAGTTAGCATGGCGAGGTGGTTTCCAAATCCAATGATGTGGCAAGGTGAAATGGCATGGTGACATGGCGCATCCTTCTCCATGGCACCCCTTGGAGATGACATGGCAAAAAGGTGATGTGGCATTCTTTGGTGATGAGTTGGCATAGGTGGTTCATGATGATGTGGCACTCCAAGTAAAGTTGGTCTGGCCCAATTTCAAGTAGCTCTTGAACTTGACTCAGTATAAAGCCTAATTGACTCTAATTGAACTTTAAAACCCCAAAAGAAAATAAAACAGGACTCAATAAACATACAGGACTCATACGAGACTTGAGTTCCTAGTCTCAATCCATAAAGAACTTGGTATTAGTTGAAGCTTCTTTCTGAACCTGGTGCCCCCACCAATTCTCTCCAGGTGGGAGAAACTCGACCCTGTCGAGTATGGTCCAGCCTGGCTTTGCTATTGTTCAAATAAGTCTGGGTCCAGTCGTTGCAGGTCCTCTCTAGCGATTAAGGAGTCGTCAGATTTTGGTCTCCCTTGCCAATGGACCAAATATCGATAGTAATCCTTGTTTCTGGTAGTGACAATCTTATTATCCAGGATTTGTTCAGTTTTCTCTCATTTTTGAGGAATGGTTATTTATGGATACTCGGGTAATGGTTCACTCTCAAAAATATGGTCAGGCCCAAAAGGCTCACTAGGTATCATCATGGGTTCCTTATATTCTATCAAGTCTGAGACATTGAAGGTCGGGTTGATACCTAGGTCTGAAAGTAATTCCATATGTAAGCATTAGATCTAATCTTCTTTAGGACTTTAAAGGGGCCTGCACCACAGGTATGTAGTTTCTTGAAAGTCCCGGATGGGAACATGATCTCTCTCATAGAATTCCTTTTTCTTTCTTGAATTAGTCCTATGTTTATAAGATTCATTGCTCAAATTTATTTCATGATGCAAATCCTCAACATGCTATGAATAGGACTCAGCAGACTTAGAAACTTACACAAGCACTTACGAAATGCAGACTGAACTAGGCATCCTTATTGAGAGGAATTTTATTGGACTTTCTAGGCCCTAAACCTAACAGATTAATGACTCTCTAGGTTTGACCCTGGCCTGGCATGCACATGAGAAATTTACCATGGGTTCCTAGCAAATGCCATAAGGTTTTCCAAAAGTAGGTAACAAAAGGAATAGGCCTTAAAAGCTCATGCATCCTAGTAATCTCATCAAAATGAAACTTAATGGCTCTAAAATTATGAAAAGACTCAGGGAAAGGCAAGAAATAGGAATCCGAGACTTGGGGTAATTTAGGATAATCTTGAAACAGACCTTGGTTACTCATGATGACCTTAAGATTAGAATTTTGATCTACAGGCGGGATGCTTCTAGGTAGTTGAAGGTCATCAGGAAAGTCTTCTAAAATAATGATTGGGTTCTTCTCAGGTACCTGAAGGAGTTCTTGTGTCGAAGCTAAAGTATTGGGTTCTTTCTGAGAGCATTGTCTTACGGGAACCAAGTCCTCACTAAATCTTGGTTGTTCTGATGTTTCAGGACTAGGCTCAATAATCTTTTCTTTACCAAAGGTTTCCTCAGGTAAGGTACTAAAGTTTTTCTCTTCACAGTCTTTCCCTTCATATTCATCTATTAAACTTATGTTAGTCTCATACACATATTTACTAGGTTCAGATTTGCCTTCTTCCTTCCCTAGCCCTTCAGTTTGAGGATACCCTAAGTCTTGGGTATTAATAAACTCAACTTGTACTTCAGGGTTCTTACTCCTATCATTCATATGAGCTAATGGGATAGTAGGAGGTGGTTGGTCTAAGGGAAATTGTTTAGCTAGAATTTGGTTCAATTGGGCCATTAGATCATTTAGGCCTTTCAGCATGGTTTCAAGATTCGGGTCCATGGCTACACTGGACTAGGTCTGGACTAGTGAATATGAGGCCCCTGATCTAGTTTTCATGCATGCAAGTAGACTCAAGCTCGAGCTAAGGTTTCCTAGACCTAGAGCACAAATTAGAGGTCTAATTAAGTGAACCAACTAGCTAGTAGTACTTATGGGACTTAGCCAGGTAGGTGGAGGGGAGTGAAGGTCCTTGATTGCCAATCCTTAGACACCAATCTGAGATTGGCCAGGTAGGTTGACCAAATCACAAGCCCTGATGCACTAATCCTAGACACCAAACTAGTAAGCACACACCAATTAGCTGACACAGTTAACTTGACCCTAACCTGAACCCAACTTGTTGGTGTCCCTAACCTACTAGGGCAATTAAGGTTCTAATCGATTTTAATTAGGGGTTGGGTTCGATGCACAATGTGGGCGGTTGTTCTTGGGCTAAGGACAGGTGATCAATCCTGCCCCCATGTCATATTGGTGCCGTTAATTGGATTAAAATGGATGTACACAATCATGCTGAAATTTATCCTACTAAAATTTAAAGCAGAACAGTACAAGAATTACAGTCCAAAATTCTATGATTAAATAAAAATTATGGAAAAATTATGAAAAATTCTATCAATTATAATGAATCTAACAAAATAAGAATCACTAAATCTGGGTTTCTATGCTGAGAGAAATGAGTTAATGTTCAGACCATATTTGTGGAACTATTTATAATAGAATAGGGAGATGATGCGGGAATTTTCATTTTTTTTGTGATTTTTTTCTAATGATGAATTTATAAGGTGATAACAACTTAAATGGGATATGAAAAAAATTATTTCAATGCAAAATATGTAACTTGTCTTTGGAGCTGCAGACGGATTACAATCAACATATGCAAATTTTCAGAAAACAGAACCTAATCAAACAAGTACAATGGCTTACCCAAACTTCAATCTAAAAGTTCACGTCTATCCAGGGGCTCATTATTCCCATGGGTCGTGACAGTGTACTGGAGTACACCCACTCAGGAGGCGTGAATTTTGGATCTTACTTGGATTTTAAAAAAAATTAACTAGATAACAAGTATGCATGCAACATATCTAAATGCAGGAAATTATCTGACCATGCTCTGATACCAAGATGATGCGGCAAGCATTGCTGAGAATGCAATCTAAATGATGAATTGAGAAATGAGAGCAATGAAACATATTAACAGGTACTAAATTTCAGATCAAAAGTATTAAGGTTAAGCTATGGAAGGAGCACGGAAATTTGGAACTTACGCCGCGATGTAGTTATTTAAATCCTAGAGAAGATTAGGGCTAATGATTATGAAATCTAAACCTAGGAAAACTGTCTTCAATAACCCAGACTCAAGAATATTAGAAGGGAATTGTTACCATGATGAGCACTCATTGTTGGTGTAGATTCGTTGAAGCAATCAAATAAACAAGCCCTGGATGAAAAGATGACTCTTCCATCGAAACAAGTTCTCACCATACTTGATCTGATGGCAATGACCCCCTTCTTGAACTCCGGATCGTAGAAAGAACCCTGCGCAATGAAGGAATTAGGACTAAGCTGATTTGAAGGAATACCAAATCAAAGTAGGAGGAAGGAATTAAGAAAACAAGTGGTCGATGAGGGAAGATGGGATCCTTGGAGAAGTCGTTGGCTTGGGAGGTAGAAGATCATACGCCAAGATTGAAACACAACCACACTACAAAACACTTGCTTCATAGAAAACTACTCCTTGTTTCATCATCCAAAAAGCTCTCCTTTACCATGGGCGTACAAGAGGCTTTTATTGGCCTTTCAATCAATTTGAAATTCCTCATATCATGGAGAAATATTAGGGGGGGTTACATGAAATGTGGAGGATTTGGTGGAGGGTTACATGGAATGTGGAGGATTTGAATCCTTGGTCCCCACTTGAAGTTGGCGCCTCTTGGTGATTACTTGGCAAGGTGAGTTGGCATGGTGAGGTCCCCACTTTGAAGTTGTTTTGATGTGGCACCACTTGGTGATGACTTGGCAAAGTGAGTTGGCATGGCGAGGTGGTTTCCAAATCCAATGATGTGGCAAGGTGAAATGGCATGGTGACATGGCGCATCCTTCTCCATGGCACCCTTTGGAGATGACATGGCAAAAAGATGTGGCATTCTTTGGTGATGAGTTGGCATAGGTGGTTCATGATGATGTGGCACTCCAAGTAAAGCTGGTCTGGCCCAATTTCAAGTAGCTCTTGAACTTGACTCAGTATAAAGCCTAATTGACTCTAATTGAACTTTAAAACCCCGAAAGAAAATAAAACAGGACTCAATAAACATACAGGACTCATACGAGACTTGAGTTCCTAGTCTCAATCCATAAAGAACTTGGTATTAGTTGAAGCTTCTTTCTGAACCTGGTGCCCCCACCACATAATTAGATATAAAAGTCCTTATCTAATTATGGATGTCATCTTAAGTGGTCTGCTTATAGCTGTTCTTTACATTTATGTAGATTTAAGTATTATGGCTTCAAGTTTATCACTACGAGGCATTTTAGATGCCAACAAATTGACCGGTCCCAATTATATTGATTGTTGAGGAACCTGAGGATAGTATTAACTCAGGAGAAACTGATGTGGGACGGACCCCGATCAGGATTATTTTAAGAAGGGCGGATCGTTGGTCGCTAGGAAACGATCTTTAGGCTAGGTTTAACTCCCAATTATTTAAACCCAATTATTCAAAAGAAACACTTATTTTTTCCTTTTTGATCCTCATCCGTGTGATTCATTTCCAACTCGAAGAAAGCCTTGGAGAAAACTTAGCTCTCACTTATTTCATTTGGCAACCTCTTTTTGGCTTGGGCCAAACACTTTTTCTTGCTAGTCAAGTTTTCTACAAAAAAGCAATGAGAGAGCGTATTCTCTTTTAGATTTAGATCTCCAACATTAGATCGCTCCATATTGCGTGGGGTTTCCTTTCTATTTGATGGTTCATCCCAATGGTATGCCCCTGAGATCTGCAACCCAATGATAGGTCACCTCCTAAAACATAGTTGACAAGCAATCCAATCTAAGAGTAAGTACTTTTCCTTTAAATCTTCCATATCGTATTCCCTAGGATTTTCATGTTGATGTAAGTATGCGGTAATACGCTCTTTTATCGTGGTCTTCATCTCCTTAACAACTTGCAAATCCTCATACACATTTCTCATTCTCGAATAGTTTCTTATGCATGCTTCAGTTAACTCTTGGTCCTCATAAATATCGTACCATTCTTTTTTTTCCATTAATTTTTTGATGATTTCTTCCTTTGTGTTTTCACTCTTCATACCTTTTTTGTGTTGCTTTCTTTTTTAATAATATTTTTTATATCTTCCAAATTGGCCTTACACCATAGTATCGGATTATTGTCTTCCTTCATTACGTATTCACATAGAGCTGCCCACAATTTTCTTGTTTGTACATCCAATTGAGCCCCGTCAATTGGTGGTTCCCATTGATTTCTCTAGCCGGCAAGGAGGGAGGGCAGTGGCTCAGAGCGGCGAGATGGTGGCTTGGGTTGCAGGACCGCGATGGTGCTGGTGACTAATTAAAGGAAGAAGAAGGATGGTGGCCATCCAAAAATGGGTCATCTAGTAGCTTCTCTAGCCATGCTAGGCTTCTCAACATCTCCTCTAACGATAGGCAGTGACTAGATGGCATCTCTGGTAGTCGGTGGCTCAAAATAGTGAAGATGGTCCACAGACAGGGTCTGTGGACTAGCAGCAATGGCTACCTATGAGTCGGCTCATGTGTTGTAGACCCAGCAACCGTCCATGATGGATTGATTCTTTAAAATATGTGCATTCTCTTTAATAAACTTCAAACTTGAATTTCAGGCTCGTTTAAACTCTGATTTGAGTGTCATCTATACCATCGAACTCTAAAAATCGAGCTCTTTTAATTTATGAGCTCTTTTTCTATAAAACATTCATAAAAGTATCAATTTTTAATAAATATTAATTAATTAATACTTATTTTAATAGTTAAATTGGGATAATTGATAGACTTATCAAGGGCCTTCACCCGGGGTCCAAAGGATCATGCTGGCCAAGGGTTAAGGGTCTGCATAGTCAACCCTCAACCCCATATTAGGTGTTTAAAATTATCCCAATTTGTAAATGGATGAGGGCTCACCACTCCTCATTGAGCTGGGACTTTATAGTTAGCCCAATGCTTGGCTGAGGGTCAGGGGTTTGCATAGTTAGCCCCCGACCCCATACTAGGTCATTACAATTATCCCAATCAACGAATGGATGAGGGCTCACCCCTCATCATTGAGCCGAGACTTTGTAGTTAGTTCGATGCTTGATCGAGGGTTGAGGGCCTGCATAGCTAGCCCCTAGCCCCATATCGGGTCTTTACAATTATCGCAGTCGGTGAACAAATGAGGGCTCACCCCTCATTGTTGAGTCAGGACTTCGTAGTTAACATAATGCTTGGCTGAGGGTTGGGGCTCTACATAGTTAGCCTCCAACCCTATATCGAGTCTTTATAGTTATACCAATCAATGAATGAACAAGGGCTCATTCCTCATCATTGAGCCAGGACTTTGTAGTTAGCCTGATGCTTGGTCAAGGGTCGGGGGTTTACATAGTTAGCCCCCGGTCCCATACCGTGTCTTTACAATTATACTAGTCAGCGAATGGATGAGGACTCATCCCTTATCACTGAGCCAAGACTTCGTAGTTAGCCCAATGCTTGGCATTTGATTTTTCTTAGAGCACACTTTGATTGCCAAAATAATGTTGAATCTCTCTATCTCTACTTTTTCCATCCCTTCATTCTTTCTTTTATGGGTCTTGTAAGGGGTTCCTTTTTCGTTCCCTAAGGTATGTTTCATGATGCGACCTTTCCTTTAAGCTTAGAGAACAGCTGATGTGCTCATTTGTCTAGATGATAGCATTCAATAAAAATAATTAACATAACTTTTCAGGAGAGGGGAATTACCTGGAGGGGGTCCTATGCCCCAATACCCCTTCTCGAAGGTGCTAGACTTTTGGAAAGGAGACATGTATTCATCGATAGTGATGCTTAGGGATTAGCAGGGACACGCATTCCCCATCAACTAGATGGGAGTGAATCTAGCTAGACCCAGCCTCTCTATAAAATGGAGGATAGCCAAGAGAATAGTGTATACTTCCCCCACCTCCTCTAGGCTACATGGGAAAATATAGTTAGCCTGATGCTTGGTCAAGGGTCGGGGGTTTGCATAGTTAGCCCCTGGTCCCATACCGTGTCTTTACAATTATACTAGTCAGCGAATGGATGAGGGCTCATCCCTTATCACTGAGCCGAGACTTCGTAGTTAGCCCAATGCTTGGCATTTGATTTTTCATAGAGCACACTTTGTTTGCCAAAACAAAGTTGAATCTCTCTATCTCTACTTTTCCATCGCTTCATTCTTCTTTTATGGTCTTGTAAGGGGTTCCTTTTTCATTCCCTAAGGTATGTTTCATGATGCGACCTTTCCTTTAAGCTTAGAGAATAGCTGATGTGCTCATTTGCCCAGATGAAAGCATTCAATAAAAATAATTACCATAACTTTTCAGGAGGGAATTATTGGAGGGGTCCTATCCCCATATCCCTTCTCGAGGGCTCGACTTTTGGAAAGGGACACGTATTCATCGATAGTGATGATGCTTAGGGATTAGCAGGGACACGTATTCCCCATCAACTAGATTGGAGTGTATCTGGCTAGACCCAGCCTCTCTATAAAATAGAGGATAGCCAAGAGAATAGCATATACTTCCCCCACCTCCTCTAGGCTACATGGGGAAAATATGGTTGCCATCTCGCTAGGACCAGTCTCTCTTTGCGGTTTGGCTAGACCGCTCTATCCAGGTTCTGACGCCATACCTCCTTCTGAAGTCCAACCCACCAGAGTAGAGGTCCGATAGCCTGCTCTTGCTGAGGTCCGACACGCCACCCTCCTTCGAAATCCGACCCACCGGAGGAGAGGTCCGACGGCCTGCTCTTACTGAGGTCCGGCACGTCGCCCTCCTTCCTGCTGAGGTCTAGCCTACCATTCTATAGACACCACTCCCTCGGAGGACCGGCTGGCCTCTCGACCCCCCCGTTGTCCGTCTGAGCCACTTCAGGGCTCAGAGGATTCCAGTCTCTTCTGTTGTAACAAACTCCTGCCACATCAGCAGTCCTGCTTCACTACTCCCATGATGCTACCCCATCCGGGCACCACGTGGCCACTCTCCAGATCCTCTTAGGGGCAGAGCGATCTTTTTTGGACTCCTCCCTAATGGATTTTGGATTGTTTCGTGACTATATAAGGCATTAGGGGACCCCGTTTTGAGCTAAGTTCACTCTTCCCTTCTCCATACATTAATTTTCTCAGTTTTCTTCTTCATTCTATTACATTCTAGCTCCTACTAACTTAAGCATCAGAGTGGTGTCCCCCGCCGAAACACCACCGGTGCCTTGGAGACTTTTGCAAGTCGGCCAGAAGAGAGGAGCACTCCAGCACAGCCGACCGGACCCAGTCCACGAGAAGTTGCGGCAACAGATTGGCGCTAGAGGAAGGGCTCAACCCTTTTCTAAAAGGAGGAACTCATCTGCCCATCCAAGCAATGGCCAAGGGGAGAGCTCAGAACACTTCCGCCAGAGGAGGTCCTTCCCCGTCTAGGTCCGAAGGCCCTCCCAGGGAAGACACCGCCACCACCGCCACTGTCACCGAGCCCACCATCACCCTATGACTGCAGCAGTTCCAAATGTTGATGAATCGCATCGAAATGCTCACCACCGTGGTTCAGCATTTCCAAGAGGCAGCTGACAACCGGCAGCAGCCACCTGCTATTTCCTGCACTGACCACCCACCTGCCATTGAGGGAAGCCGATAGCTAGAAGTCCCTCTGCAGCACTCTCACACCGCTGTGAAGCCCCGAAGATCTTTAGGAGATCACACCGATGACAAGAGGGCGAGATCTGCCTCTCCCTACTATGCTGAATCTATCCCCGGTGGTGCTCGGCCTCCCGCCAAACTCCCGAGAGACTACACTAGCAAGATTTTGCGCATGGGGAGCGCATTGCTGAGATAGTCCATCGGTAGAAAGCCGAAGGGGGGCAGGTATATGACTCCTGTCCTCCCTTCTCCGATAAGATTCTGGCGAAGATGATTCCTCGCCACTTCAAATTCTCTCAGGTGGATCCCTACGATGGTACCACTAACCGTTGGACCATCTAGGCACCTACAAGGCCCACATGATGGTACAGGGTGCCTCCGATGCCCTCCACTGTATCGCATTCCTAACAACCCTGAAGAAGACCGCTCGGATGTGGTTCAATGCTATCTAACCAGGTACGATCTATTCTTTCTTTAGCTCGAAAACCTTTTTCTCTCCCATTTCAGGACATGCAGTTGGACCTCGAGGGAACCCGATTGCCTCTTCCTCGTGCTTCCAAATGAAAGGGCAACCCTCTGGGATTACATGGCCTATTTCAACTCAGCGACCATGGAGGTCCCGGATCTGAATGAAGCAGTAGCTATCTCGGCCTTCAAAAGAGGGCTCCGCTCATCCAGGCTTATTTTTTCCCTAGACAAGAGGTTTCTAACAAGCTACATTAAGTTACTCACCAGGGCACAGAAGTACGTCCTAGTTGAAGTGCATGCGACGAGCCAACACCGAGAAGAGGGGAGGCTGGCCCCCAAGAAGCGGAGCGACAAGGCTCCTGAAGTTCGACCACCCAACAATGACAACCGGTCAGCCCAGCACCGAAGTTCGAAGCCAAAGGACTTCCCCAAGATTTTAGAGACCTATGCACCCCCCTCCCTTCCGTAGGAGAAGATCATCCTGGAGATCAAGAATGAGACCTTTCTGTAACAGCCTCGTCTGATGAGGGGCCCATCTGCATCCAGAAATAAAGATAAATACTGCTGGTTCCATAAGGATCGCGGACACAGCACTGAAGAGTGCTTCCAGCTGAAGGTTCCATTGAAGACCTTATTCAGAGGGGGTACCTGTGCAAGTATGTTCGACCCAATCGAGATCGGGCTGAAGCCTCCACTGCCAAAGACCCTGTAGATGAGGTGGAGCTTCCCAACCAGTGTCCGACTGGTGGGGATGTCGGCATGCTGCATCAGCGGCCCGATTGGAGCTACGAAGAAAGTTCAGACATTATCAATAGATCAAGGGACTCCAATGCAATCACCTTCTTCGATGAAAACCTTTTAGAGTTCCATGTTTTTGAAAATGATCCTGTAGTCATGTCAGCAGTAATTTCCAGCTATGATGAAAAGGATACTTATAGATAATGGAAGCTCCATGGAGGTATTACTATATGATGCATTTCTGAGAATGAATTTATCCCGATCAATGATGCAAGATTCTCCCATACTGCTGACGAGCTTTGGGGGAAACTCCGTCGGAGTCGAAGAGGAAATCACCCTACCTGTGATGATCGGGATGGAGCCTTTTCAGTAGACTCTCCCCATCAACTTCGTGGTCGTCCGCACGACCTCGACCTATAATGCCATTTTGGCCAATGCAATCACCTTCTTCGATGAAAACTTTTAGAGTTCCATGTTTTTGAAAATGATCCTGTAGTCATGTCAGCAGTAATTTCCAGCTATGATGAAAAGGATACTTATAGATAGAATGGAAGCTCCATGGAGGTATACTATATGATGCATTTCTGAGAATGAATTTATCCCGATCAATGATGCAAGTTCTCCCATACTGCTGACGAGCTTTGGGGGAAACTCCGTCGGAGTCGAAGAGGAAATCACCCTACCTTGATGATCGGGATGGAGCCTTTTCAGTAGACTCTCCCCATCAACTTCGTGGGTCGTCCGCACGACCTCGACCTATAATGCCATTTTGGGTCGACCGCCTCAAACGTTCCGGGCCATTGTTTCCACTTATCACTGTTGGCAAAGTTCTGACCAGGAGACGTGTTGGAGTCATGCGAGGGGATCGTCGGATGGCCAGACAGTGCTTAACTATTCTTAACCAACAGTCGCAAGGCCGTCCTGCTCTGGAGCAGCTTGACCCAAGGGCTGAAGCCAACGATCGTGGTCAGCCGGATGAAAAAATCCTGTTCTTCCCCTTGGGAGAATGACCCCACCAAAGTTCTCCAATCGGAAGCTCTCTCAGCAAGGACCTCAAGTCAGAGCTATCAACTTCTTGAGGGATAATGCCGACGTCTTTGCTGGGTCGGCGTCGAACATGCCCGGTATACCATCGGATGTCATCACCCACCAGCACAAGGTGGATCTGACCTACAAGCCCGTCCAGCAGAAAAAGAGGAGCTTCACTGCTGAAGCAGAGAGCCATTGAAGAAGAAGTGAAGAAGCTCTCCGATGCTAGTTTCATCAGGTAAGTCCATTACCCTGAGTGGTTAGCAAATGTTATGATGGTGAAAAAGGCTAACGGGAAGTGGAGGATTTGTGTGGACTACACCGACCTCAACAGGCCTATCCAAAGGATAGTTTTCCATTGCCTAAAATTGATTAGTTGGTGGATGCTACGGCCGGCCATCAACTTTAAGTTTTATGGATGCCTTCTCCAGCTACCAACCCGATCAGATGCACCCGGAGGATGAAGAGAAGATGGCATTTGTCACCGAAAAGGTCTATATTATACAAGATGATGCCTTCGGCCTAAAAACTGTCGGATGCCACCTTCCAAAGGCTGATCAACCAGTCTGCGAAGACAGCTCGGCAGAAACTGGAGGCGTATGTTGATGACATGATAGTGAAGAGACTTTATAGGGCCGATCACATCAAGGACCTGTAGGAATCCTTCGACGTACTGAGACGTCATCGGATGAAGCTTAATCCTACGAAGTGTACTTTCAGGGTGACCTCCGACAAGTTCCTCAACTTTTTGGTTACACAGAGAAAGATTGAAGTTAATCCCGACAAGACCCGTGCTGTTATCAAGATACAACATCCGACCAGCAAGAAGCAGGTGCAAGAGCTAACCAGTCGGATAGCCTCTCTTAGCCATTTCATTTCCTGGTCGTCTAAAAAGTCATTGCCATTCTTCAAGACATTGCACATATCGGATTATTTCAATTGGACCGATGAATGTCGGTCGGCTTCGAAGCTTTGAGGAGTATTTGAAGAACCCCCCGTTGCTGGCCAAGTCGATGGAAGGGAGATTTTGTATCTCTACCTGTCGGCATCAGACGAGGCAGTTAGCTCCGTACTTATGCAGATGGGAGAGGACGGCCAGCAGAAGCCTATCTATTACATTAGCAAAGTTCTGCATGATGGCGAGACAAGGTACCCCAAAATACATAAGCTGGTCTATTCTTTGGTCATAGCTACCAAAAGGCTCCGGCCTTACTTGCAAGCACATTGAGCATCCAACCTTGCCGGCTGTGGGGCTGACTTGATCCTATCTGACCCCGACGGAGAAAGTCTAGAGTATGCTCTCCACTTTTCTGTCAGGTGTCGAACAATCAGGCGGAGTACGAAGCCCTCCTCGCAGGACTGTGAATCACCAATGAACTAGGCATCAACTGGGTAAGAGCCTTCTCCGACTCCTAGCTGGTGGTCAACTAGGTGAAGGCGAATTCGAAGCAGGAACCCAACCCTGGCTAAGTAATTGAACAAGGTACAAAACCTCATCTCTCAGCTTAAATTCTTTGAAATCCTCCATATACCTCATCTGCAGAACTCTCGAATGGATGCTTTACACATTTGGCTACGGTGTCCACAATACCTCTGACCGCACATTCGTGGAGCACCTACGATGCCCAAGTATTAATGAGGAGCTGACTGACATCCACCAAGTCTAGCAGGAGGGTCTTGGATTGATCCGATCCTCACTTTTCTTGTCGGAGGGACCCTACCGGAAGATCCGGCTGAAGCTAAGTGGATATGCTGGATAGCTTCAAAGTACGTCATCCTGATGGCATCCTCTAAAGAGGTCGTTCTCTTAACCGCTGTTGAAGTGCTTGGGGTCGGTCGATGCAGATTATGCACTCAGAGAGGTTCATGAATGAATCTATGGCAACCACCTTGGAGGAAGGTCCCCGGCTTACAAGATAATCTGACAAGAATACTACTGGCCCACAATCCAGAAGGACGCATCGGACTTCGTTCGAAAGTGCGACACGTGTCAAAGGTATTCCCACATTCAAAGAAGGCTAGCCAGCCAGTTACTCCAATCACCGCACCATGGCCATTCACACAGTGGGGAATGGATATATGGGACCCTTCCCTCCGGCATCTGGCCAGCGCAAATTTCTTATTGTGGTGATTGATTATTTCACCAAATGGGTGGAGGAGCCGACTGCTGGCAACAGATTACTAAGGCCAAAGCAGAAAACTTTGCCAGGAACTACATCATCTTCTGATTTGGTATCCCTCAAGTAATCATTACCGACAATGGAAGGTAGTTCGATAACACGAACGAAGTTCCGAGACTTCTACTTGCAATATCATATCTCTCACTAGCTTACTTCAGTGGGCCACCCCAGTCCAATGGAGAAGTCGAAGTCACGAATCGGACAATCCTGCATGGGCTGAAGACCCACCTGAACGATGCCAAAGGACTTTGGACAGAA
Organism: Areca catechu; assembly: GCA_021397845.1. Lineage (NCBI taxonomy): Eukaryota > Viridiplantae > Streptophyta > Magnoliopsida > Arecales > Arecaceae > Areca > Areca catechu. The sequence goes on along the minus strand of CM038046.1, from coordinate 49,535,785 downwards.
GAGCTCCTTCAGTGCTTTGGATTTATCAGACGACCGCCAGAATGGCGACCCGGGGAGACTCCGTTCAACTTGACTTATGGAAGTGAGGCTGTCATCCCATTGGATCTTTCGCAATCCTACAGATTGATCACTATGCTAAGCCGACCAACTCTGAGTAGCGAAGGGCTGACCTGGACTTGCTTGAAGAAACCAAACTCCGAACAAGCTTGAAAATGGTGACCTACCACCAAAAGATGTCTAAGTACTATAACTCAAGGGTCAAGGTGCGAACTTTTTGAGTCGGAGATCTGGTCTTACTGAGGATGGGATTTCGAGACCGACCGAGCAAGGAAAACTCTTCCCCAACTGGGAGGGCCCTTATCGGGTCGTTGAGGTGATTCGGGCCAGGGCATACCGTTTTAAGCACCTAGATGGATGATAGATAGCTCGTCCGTGGAATGTAGACAACCTTTGCAAGTATTATAAAAAAAGTGTACCACTTCTTTTATGAAGCACTTCTGAAAGTCCGACTCCAGTCAGCAGAGGCTCTAGGGCAGCCCACTTCCAAAAGTCCAACTCCGGCCGGCAGAGGCTCTAGGGCAGCCCAATTCTGAAAGTCTGACTCCGGTCGGCAGAGGCTCTAGGGCAGCCCACTTCCGAAAGTCTGACTCCGTCTGCAGGGCTCTAGGGCAGCCCACTTCTGAAAGTCCGACTCCAATCAATAGGGCTCTAGGGCAGCCCACTTTCGAAAGTCCGACTCTGGTCGGCAAAGGCTCTAGGGCAGCCCACTTCCGAAAGTCGACTCTGATCGGTAGAGGCTCTAGAGCAACCCACTTCTGAAAGTCTGACTCTGATTTGCAGAGGCTCTAGGGCAGCCCACTTCCAAAAGTCCAACTCCAGTCGGCAGAGGATCCAGGGCAGCCCACTTCTGAAAGTCCGACTCCAGTCGGCAGAGGCTCTAGGGCAGCCCACTTCTGAAAGTCCGACTCCGGTCGGCAGAGGCTCTAAGAGCAGCCACTTTTGAAAGTCCGACTCTGGTCGGTAAAAGCTCTAGGGCAGCCCACTTTCGAAAGTTCGACTCCAGTCGACAAAGGCTTTAGGGCAGTCCACTTCCGAAAAGTCTGATTTTGGTCGGCAGAGGCTCTAGGACAGCCCACTTCCGAAAGTCCAACTCCGGTCGGCAAAGGCTCTAGGACAGTCCACTTCTGAAAGTCCGACTCCGGTCGGCAAAGGCTCTGGGGCAGCCCACTTCCGAAGTTCAACTCTGTCAGCAAAGGATCTAGGGCAGCCCACTCCGAAGTCTGACTGTGATCGACAAAGGCTCTAAGGCAGCCCACTTCCAAAAGTTCGACCCCAATCGGCAACATCTTCGGTTTCGGAGAGCTGATAGACTAACACTTGGGAAGGAATTTCTTAAGTAAACGAGTCTGGCCTGAGCTACTGTCTATTGCTTGATTCAACATCTCCAGGGTTCGGACGAGCCGACAGACCAACACTTGGGAAGAAATTTTTTAAGTAAACGAGTCCGGCTTGAGCTACTGTCTATTGCCTGCTTCAACATCTCTTGGTTCAGACGAGCCGATGAACCAACACTTGGGAAGAAATTTCTCAAGTAAACGAGTCCAACCCGGGCTACTGTCCGTTTCCTGTCTCAACATCTTCGGATTCGGATGAGCTAACAGACCAACACTTGGGAAGAAATTTTTCAAGTAAACGAGTCCAGCCTGAGCTATTGTCTGTTGCATGCTTCAACATCTCCGGGTTCGGACGAGCCAACGGACCAACACTTGGGAAGAAATTTCTCAAGTAAATGAGTCCGGCCTGAGCTACTGTCCGTCACTTGCTTCAACATCTCCGGGTTCGAACGAGCTGACAGACCAACACTTGGGAAGAAATTTCTTAAGTAAATGAGTTCGGCCCGAACTATTGTCCGTTGCTTGCCTCAACATCTTCGGAATCGGACGAGCTGACGAACCAACACTGGGGAAGAAATTTCTCAAGTAAACGAGTCTGACCTGAGCTACTGTCCATTTTCTGCTTCAACATCTCTGGGTTTAGACGAGCCGACGGACCAACACTTGGGAAGAAATTTCTCAAGTAAACGAGTCCGACCTGAGCTACTATCTGTTGCCTGCTTCAACATCTTCGAATTCGGACGAGCCGACAAATCAAAGCTCGGCACCTACTTCAGAAGGTCTGGCCATGCCGTTCGACTGACCGAAGGGCTACACTTAGAAAAATTTCTAGTGTCTTATATCGGGCTACTATTCGGCCTACTGTTCAACTACTTGCGAACCTACTTGGCTGACCACCAACACTTAGAAAAATTTTGAAAGAAGACTTCGTTCAGACAGTCCAAAACACATTCACAAGCACCGACAAAGAAAATGTGACGAAGCTATCATATGTACATATGTAAAGGTCAGAACAAAAATAGAGGGTCAGACCTTTACAACCAATCTAAGTTTGACCCACTTGAATTACATCAGCTATTTGCTTTGGTCCCCCCCGATTTGGCCGAAGCGCCTGCCGAGATGCCTGTCGTCCCCGTGTCAGCTTCAGCTTGGGTGTCCGACCCGACCTCCATGGTGGTGACCCCGGTCAGGGCCTCGATCGTGCCTTCGATCGGACCCACCGCCTCTGCATCCTTCTCCTCCATCGGCTTTTGCAACTGAAGGAAGGAGAGATCGAGTTTTGGGTAAATGGCGCTGATCTTGCCGAAGCATTCTTCATATCCATAATCGAAGCCGACCATGCCAGCCTCATTCACCTCCTCCTTGAAGACTTCGGAGGCCTTGTACTCCTTTATGGCTATCTCAGCTGCCATCTTCATCAAGTCCTGGGTCATCTTCAAATGGCCCTTGTACCACTCCGCCTCCGCTTGATGGCCCCGTGAGTGCCTCTCGGATTCTGCCAAGCACCCCTCCTCCTCAGCCAGCCAGTGAGTCAGAACTTTCACCTTTTGCTTCCTGTTCTTCAACCTGGCCTCCCGGTCAGCCTCCTGGGCCAGTGAGTCTTCTATTTATTTTTTTTGGGCCTCTAATTTGGCCCGAAGAGCAGACAGTTCTCCTTTGGCGGCCCAAAGAATGGACAGCTCCACCCTGGCGGCTATCAGCGCCACCCATGCGGTGTCCCTTGCTACCTCTGCTCTCTCGGTCAAGCGCTGCTTCAGTTTGAGTAGCTTGCCCAAGCCGTTGTCCATCAGCAGCGAGTCTCGGAGAAGCTACCGACAGTTACCTAGTAAGAAGCTCATAAATAATGAAATATGTACTGAAGGTCCGAGTCCGAAGCTTACCCCCAGAAGATGATGAAGAAGACTCCTGGCAGCTTCGTTCACTGACCGATGGTCAACGTCGGTCATAGCCCTTTGGAGTTGCTGCTTGACATGTTCGATGTCGTGAATGCTGCGCCACTTCTGGCTCTTCGGCATCGGCGACTTCGTTGGCCTTCCCCCCGACAGCCGTCGACCCTTCGGCTACTTGCTCCCCCTCCATCGTCGAGGAAGTCTCCCCCGTCGGCCCGATTGGCGGAGAAGTTAGGGTCATCTCTGCCCAAGGCGAGCCCAGGAGTCCCTCCCTCGTCCGGGCGGTAGACTGCTCGACCAATGAAGAGTGCCCCGATGCCATCACCTTCTGGTGATTTGCTAGCGGCACGTTGTCGTCGGACTCCACTGAAACAACAACAGGGGACAGCCCCTCTGTCCTTTATTTCTTCGATGTTTCAAGGGATGGCTCTGCTGCCCGTTGCCTCTTTGTCTCTCTGGGTGTCGGCTCTGAGATGCGGATGGCCCTCCTCTGCTTCGACCGTGCCAAAATGATTGCCTGTTCTGGCTTCATCTTGTCACCTGTTGACAGGCACAAACAGTGTTAATCATTTCAAAATAAAACTGATAGGAGGAGATGTGTGGGCTTCAGTGGAAATGTTTATCCTACCCAGTTCTTGGTGTTGGTTGACCCCAGCCTTGTGGAGACTATCCTCTCGGAGCAAGAAGGGAATGAAGGCTGAGTTTTCATTACTCAGCCTATTGAAGTCGCCCTCATTAGCCCACGACACTGTTGGGAATTATGTCCCAAAGCCAATCACCTAGGTTGTAGGCGGTTGTGCTCACTATTGTAATTAGTATATGAATTAATAAAACTTTATTTTGGCACCTCATCATAATTTTCATTTCCATGTAATGAACTCTATTTATGTGATGAAGTCCTTAGGACTGCGCTGACTTCGATATAGAGAGGATATATCAAGTGGTCCTTTAAAAAGGTTCACAACCAAATGATACATTGTACAGGATGGCAATGTATCAAGTATAGGTTGTTGTGGTTCACATCGTTTGGTTATCCTCTTGACCAAAGGAGTGTGGTGATATTGATGTGATCTGCAAGTGGGATTAGTGACATCTCATTGAACGTGACTCCGTGGAGCTCCTTTCTGCCAAAGGATTGCTCGCGATTGGATATCGGTATATGTATCCCTCCGACCTGAGATCACCATGGTAGCTTGCAAGCAACTCCCTGTGCTTTGGTGCCGACTACCCAGATTTCTAATCCAGTGATGGAAGGTTTCTGGGTATAGGCAAGTACTTGTGGAGCAGTGATGGACCAAGATGGAATTGACCTATCCAAATTATTTGGATTTCTTGCCACTCAGATCGTCATGGCCCGTAGCTGCTGATGGCATCGAGGATCGTGTGTCCACTTGCTTGGGATGCCTCCGGTGCCTCGGAACCTATAGCAAACAACGTCAGTGACCCAGGCCGGGGATTCAGGTGGGGGCGCTCCGATGGTCAAGTCAGTGACGGTCCAGAGGAACAGATCCTCTTGGTCGAGCCCCTCTGGATGAGCTCCACACTAGGAGGAGTCAGTGTAGTGTGTATGAAAGTGAGAGTAGGAGTGAGGGTGAGCTAGGAGGAGGTGATGGCCAGGTGGTGTGGCCCTTCTATCTAGCCTCCCTCCCTTTTTTTTTTGTGCTTGCTTTGGTTACCTTCCTTTGGCTTACTCCGGCTGGGTCTTTTACTTTGGCTTGCCTCGGGATCTTCCCATATTGTCAAGCATGTGCGACGAGGTATCATGTCGTAGATGGGACACCTCTCCTGTCTAACAATTGGGGAACCTTCTATACACCTCTGACATTCCTTCTACTTGCCCACCTCTTGGAAGCCTGGTAGGACCTCGATTGGTGGGCCACCGCTCTCGGGACTCGCGCTCTCCGGTAGGGTCTTTTCTCCGATTGTACGGCAGGTCAGTGGAGGGTATGGTGCCTTGATGTGAGTTTTCCTTTCTTTCCGGTGTGAGTGACGGCCATGGGCATTAATGGCGGCATGGCTGGTGCTGTCGTACGACCCTCGGGAGGACCGCCATTATCCTCGGAGGGGAGGTGTCGCTCTCTTGGCGACTGGTGCCTTAGTCTGGATTGGGGACCGTGCTGGGAAGATGGGGCCCACCTTCGATGGGCTCGCCTAAAGGTAGCTCGACAGGGTGGAGGAGGGCTGAGCTCGACTCTAGATCAGCAGAACTCGGCTTCAGATGAGCTCGGCCAGAAGGAGGTGGGTGGGGTGCCGCCCAGCCCAGGGGACCCAACCTCGGAGGGCACCTCGTGGCGGAGGAGACGTGAGCTCGACTCCTGACCATGGGGCCCGAACTCAAGGGGCTTGCCTTGGGTGGGAACTCGAACTTTTCTCTGACCTAGGCATTCTAACCCGGCGTGAACCGACCTGGCGGAGGACGGAGCTCGGCTTCGGTGGGCGACCGTGCTGCTCTAGGAGAGCTCAGCCCGGCGAAGGGGCTCATGTTGAAAACCCAGCGTGGCTTCTAATGGGGATTCCATGTCAATTTTTCCATCCCACGTCAGCGATCCAACCACATCATTTGCCCCCCACTCTCGAGGTCCGTTGGCGCGCGGCACTTGGGGCGAAGGGAGTAATTGCGGTGCTGACATGGAAAGGTGAAGAAATCGGTACAATAATGATTGAATCGGCGATGCCTCGCTCGACGGTCCCACGGGCCTGTGCGGGGGTGCAACATAGCCATATCTAGGGAGTAGTTATGGCGGGCACGGAAGTCAGAGCAACCGTGGTTGAATTGGGGGTGCCGGCCCCATTGATCGACGACATGTGGCAAGTCTCTTGGGGAAGCCATAATGGTACGGTCGGGCGTAGGCTATCTCGAAGAGAAGGGTAAGTCTTTTGAAACTTACCTTCTTTCGAATCTTTCATGCCCGGCATCGTACAGCGACCTTCTTCTTCTCTAGCCGTCATCGTCCTCCTAGGAACTTAGCAGGTTAGCTCCTTCTCCCTTCTCGCAGCCTAAGGATCGTCGTAGGTTTTCCATTGTCGCCTTCCTCTTTTTCCATGGATCGCTTTGGTCTGAACTTCCATCCCTCCTACCAAGCCGAGGCTGAACCTTCCCGGCTGAGGACTCCTTCTTCCTCCGATGAGGAGATGGAGGCGGTAAGGTATGAATTTAGTAGGAGACCTTTCCATGGCCCGGTAGCCATTAGGGAACCTGGGTCTTCTCCTCCACCTTGCTTGGCCCTTCTTCCTGCTCCTATCTCTAAACTCGAACCTTCTCGACCGACGAGCCCTGGTGGGATTGCTTCGGTGATCACCGATGAGGATCTTGTGACCGTCCGGGAAGCTTACAGCATTCCCGAGTCCATTCATCTTTCCGTTCCTCGCCCGGGAGAGCGGGTCACATCTAGCGGTCCTAAGCGGATCGCTTTCTTTGAGGAGGCCTTCATCGAGGATCTCTAATTTCTTGTCCACCCTTTCTTCCTTTCCTTCCTGACCAACTACCAACTTGTCCCTGCCTAGTTGGTCCCCAATGCTATCAGAACGATATTTTGCTTCATCGTTCTGTATCATTTTCATGGGGTTGTCGCCCGTTTCTCCCTGTTCAGGGCCTTTTTCACCCTGAAACGCCACCCTACCGAGGATGGGTGGTGGTCCCTTTCTTCTCGCCCTCAGGGCATCAGATTCGAGCTCCCCTCTTCCATCAAGGGATGGAAGAGCAGGTACTTCTTCGCCTTAGTCGAGGGGATCGACTGGATTTGGAACGACCCAGATCGGTCTCCAAATAGCAACTCCTTCGTCGAAGCAGCCGACCTCTACCTGTACAAGCTGCTCAGATCGACTGAAATCCCCTCGCTTGAGGTCTTGTTGTCGGAGCAGAATCTCCACGAGGCCGGGGTTGGCTCGATGCAGGAGTCGGGTGAGTTCAACTTGGCCACCCCCTTCTCATTTTCTTTTTCTTTTCTTTCTCTTTTTTTTTTTGCCTGGATTTGACCATGTCTTCTCCTGTGCAGGGATGAAATTCTCCATGGATGAGCTGCTCTCATTTTTCGAGGAACGAGAGCAGGCAGCCAAGGTCAGCGAGCCCACTCCAAAGAGGGCTCGGGTCGATGATGGTGCAAGGCTGGTGCAGGCCAGGCTGGATGCACCTGTTCCAGAATGAAGGCGGAAGAGGGTGGCCGAGTCCACCCATGAGCCTTCAGGGCAGCGCGACTTGGTCCCGACGCCCGAGCCCGAGGTGGTCATCTGTGCTAGGGCGGCCACCGCTGCAGCCAGGGTAGCAGCCCCCACTCCGAAGGTTGTCGACGTCGAGGAGGAAGGGGAGCTGAGAGAGACCAGGCAGGCATCCCAGGTGTGGCCCGAAGCAGTGACGAGCTCGCAACAGGCATTGAAGGCGCCTCCTGCCATCGAGGGTTCTGAGCTGGTGGGAAAGCAGGATAGGGACTACCACCGAGTCCCCTTCCAATTGGGGCTCAACGTCTCATTGATGAAGGGCCGGAGCCTCGCCGAGCGAATGATGGACTTCTCGGTCCAGTACTGTGATCGACAAGAAGGGAGTGGGAGGCTCCTAGGTGACATCATCAGCTCGTCCTTTGCCAATTTGTATGCCGTTAGTCCTTCCTCTCTTGCCTTGATGCCTTCTGACCTTTCTCAGCACTGTAGCTAACATGCTTCCTTTGATGTAGCAAGGCAGAGAGTTGATCCCCATCAGGGATTACTGCCGCAATTGGGCGAAGAGGGACAAGGAGCGACAGGTGAAGCTCGAGTCCTTGAAGGCTGAGGCGGGTCAGAAAGACGAGGAGACCCGGGAGGCTAACCTGAGGGTTAAGAGCCTCCAAGCCGAGGTCGCCGATGCCACCTGGGCCAAGAAGGAGCTCAAGGGAGAGCTCGAATCAAAGAGGACCCGGCTAAAAGAGCTCCGGGCCGAGGCGGAGGCAGCGAGGGATAGGGCCACCTCTGCCAAGAAGAGGGCGGTAGCCATAGAGAAGAGGGCTGGTGCGGACACCAAAGGCACCAGAATAAGGCAGAGGCTTCTCAACCCTCTGTGGATCACTTAGTTAATATTTGAGTCCCCTGTAATAAAGCTTAGTCCAGCTACATTTGAGTCCTGTAATTAGTCCAGCTCTTGTTGAGCTAGTTCAGTTCAGTACTAGTCAGCTCATGTTGAGCTAATTTCAATTTTTGAGTCCTGTCCAATCAGATTGAAGACTCAAGACCACATCATACAAGTGAAGACCAAGTTCAACCTAATTGAAGACATAAAAGTTAAGCCCAAGTCCAACCCAGCTTGAAGACTTGAGGAGTCCAGGAAGAGAAGACAAAATCAGGAACAAATTCAAAACCCTGGACCAGCCGGAAAAAATTTGGGCCAGCCCAGTGAAAGATAAATAACGTGGTTACAGGTGCCTACACTAAGCATGCAATAGCAGGGAGCAGGTATGTATTTTAAAACTATTTTAAAATAACAGCGGAAACTACCTACTCCGTACAGGATCTAACATATTCCGGATGCATGTATAGGCAAAACGAGGCATGAACAAGGGCATGTAATATTTATAAACAATTTTATAAAACTAGATCAAGGCATGCATGAATATAAAAAACCAGAAACTTTACCTTATTCCTGCCTAGAATAACCTTGGTATAATGCTGGAATAGCTGGGATAACAGGAATAACTTTATTCCTATTGTCTTCTTCCAGCAGCCTCTTGAACGTGGATTTTTGCTTCTTCTCCAACAGCAGCAATGGCCAAACCAAAGCAGCAAATTTTGATCTCTTCTTGTTCAACAATGGCAAGGGAACAATTTGATTGGTCTTGCTTCAAAAGAGAGATGATCATCCAACGTTTGGAGCTCTTCCTATCATCCAAAAGCTGCAACAGGAATTTCTGCAACCTGAAAACCTGCAACTCAAAAACAGAGCACAAAAGGACAGCAACAATGGAAGACGATCCAGCTCTTAGGTGCTCATGCGAACACCCTCTAGAGGGGGGACACGCCTGGGGCTCCTCTGATCCATCTCTCGGGCGATGCTAGTCGCCGGAAGACTTGAAACGGTGAGGGGAGGAAAGAAGAAAATAGAACTCCAAGTTCTGAATTTGTTTTCACCAAAACAGAGCTTCCTTCTTCCACCAATTGAGCACCAACAAGATCAGGGATTAAAAGATATTTTCTCTCCCAATCACTCACCAAAACCCAGGCCTCTAAATCACCTGTGGAATGGAAGTGGAAGTTCTCCAAGGAAGAAGACCTCTCACAGTTTTTTTAAGCCTCTCACATGGTGAAACAAAAATACACACGATGACTTTTTTATCGGCTGAAACAGGGGTGCTAGAAGTGGTTTATATAGGCCGCAGGGAGGAGGAATGAGCTAGAAAACAAAGAGGCTGTGGTTAAATCCATTAACCAAGCCATAAAACAGTGATTAAACTAGAAATAAACAAGAGGGAGGGAGGAGAAGAATCCCAGCATACGTTCGGTCGTTTGGCCTTCAACCGGACGCAAGAAATTCCAGCGAATCACCGTGTAAACGGTCACATGGAAGAAAAAAAAAAATCACCGGTTCAAAGAATTTAGGTTCAATCCCATTAAAACCCCTTGGTTCAATCTAATTGAACCGGTTCAAGCCCAATTAAATTGGGTTCAATTGGTTCACAACCAATTGGAGGCCAAAACGAGCTCCGAATCAGTTCAAAACTGATTCAGAAAAATCCTGGTGCAGTCCTGGTCAGTCCGGAATAAATTTCGGTTGACGCAGACAAGGGCAAGATGGGGAAAATAGTGCTCAAAAATACCGTGACCATAAAACTGAGATGATTCCCAATCGTAATCAGTATCCAGATCAGAGAGTTATCCACTGTGGCATGTGACCTCATAGGTTCGAACCTAAACGGTAGCACTGGAATAATTCCAGTACCAGCACAGGAAACCATCTAGCAATGGGTCCCGGCATCCAGATAGGTCGAAGATGCAGGAGCAAATTATCGAACCTCTGGCATATGGTTACCGTATAATTCATCCCTTTGACCTCTAATGCTCAGGATGACTGTGATTGGGCTGCCAACCCAGACAGAGTCAGTCCACTACGTGTCTCAGCCTCGCAAGCCCAGTGACTCTTCACTAGGGCTACCCCAGTTGAGGATTTGCTAAATTGAGATACTGCGAGAATTCAATCCAAACTGTTTGGACAGGTCAATTCCATCTTGGTCCATCACTGCTCCACAAGTACTTGCCTATACCCAGAAACCTTCCGTCACCGGATTAAGAATCCGGGTAGTCCGGCACCAAAATACAGGGAGTTGCTTGCAAGCTACCATGATGACCTCAGGTCAGAGGGACACATATACCCATATCCAATCATGAGTATCCCTTTGGCATAAAGGGGCTGCACGGAGTCATGTACAATGAGATATCATATATCCCACTTGCTGATCACATCAGTGTCACCACACTCATTTGGTCAAGAGGATAACCAAACGATGTGAACTGCAACAACCTATACTTGATATATTGCCATCCAGTACAATATATCCTTTGGTTGTGAACAGGGTTTAAGGACCAGTCGATACATCCTCTATGTATCAAAGTCAATGTAGTCCTAAGGACTTCATCACATGGAAATAGTTCATTTCAGGGAAATACAATATGTGATGAGCTACCAAAAATAATATTTTATTAATTCACAAAAAGAATACAATACTCAGCACAACCGCCTACAACCCAGGCGATTGGCTTTGGGACACAATTCCCAACACCCAGGCCCAGGTAGAATTTAGGGCGCCCGTCCCTAGGGTCACCTCCCCTCTTGGTCGGCCACTTATGGTCACCACCTTGGCCGACCAAGAGAAGGACAAGAGGAGAGTGTTTGAGTTGAAGTTTTCAACCTATTTGCCTTGTATTCCAATTAGAGTTTGAAAAGGAAAAGGAGTTCTATGTAAAGTCTAAAGTGCCCTTACTTGGAGCCTAAGGTTAATGGTCTATTTAAGGGACCCTAGCCTCTTGTATGAAACTCACTTTTTTGATATGAATTAAAACCTTGAGTTCTTCTATTGAGTTGTGTGATACCCTGCTGTGTGCATAAAGGGGTTTGTGAGAGTTCTTCTTCTCGGTGTTTGCAATCATCTTCCTGCTGCCAACAAACCCTCCAAATCCCTGGACGCCCACTCCAAAAGAAGCCTTCCCTTGCTACTTTTCCTTTGTTTTATTATTCCTTTATGAGTTTTCTAACCCCTGACAGGTCGTTTGCAGGTCCCCAAGTTCCTACGAAACCAACGACTCCAGCCAAGCCTCAATCGGACCACCGAGCAGAAAGCCGGGTATCCGCGGGTCATTGGCTCGGTTTTCCAGGCTGCATCAGTCGAGGAATGAGAGATCCCTTTGCTGCGATCTTCACCGGGTGCTTCAGACATTGTCAGGTACACCCCCTCTACCTCCAGTAATTATATTGTAGGAGAACTTTCCCTAACCGAGGCTTCTCAGCCCCGGCGATCCTTTTTTAGTACTTTTCTAGGTCCTAATTAGCATGCGTGGCTTCAAAAATTCATACAAAATTCCCTACAACTAATTTTGATCTAAAAATTAGGAATTAATCACCTAACCCCATATATAAAACATACAAAAAGAATTGCATGCATATTAGTCCCCCATCATTTGGTATCAGAGCTTAGATTAGGGCTTGTTTTCCACAATTATTTAGTCCATATATGCTCTATTATTTTAATTATTTCTTCCTGATAAAAACTCCAAAAATTTTAAATTTATTTTTATAGATTCAAAATAATTCACAATAATTTTAAGAATTTTTGTAGATTTTATTATGACTTGTGAATTTTCTGCAAGCCAAAATACAGCCTGCAAATTTTTGGCTCTATTTTTTTCAGCAAGACAAGTTTGGAAGTTTTAGGATTTTGATTAGTATCTTTTTGCATATCTTTTAATTTTAGTTTATTTCCTGCATATTAGGGCATAAATTGCATGCTTTCTTATATTTAAAAAATATCAAAAAAAAAAACATATTCTCCAAAAATACCAAAAAAATATCTAAACCTTAATTTGCATCCTCATCTGCCTGCCATCATTGCATAATCTACCTTTAAGGGCACTCTTGCTATGTCAGATGGGGGGAGGATTTGATCACCTCTCCTTAGCCCAAAACCACATCCCTTGCATTCGGTCTCAAGCCTTAACCTAAAATTAACTAGACCTAATTTGCCCTAGTGGGCTAGGGACACCAACTGGTCGGGTCCGGGCTAAGTGTTAGATCACTGTGTCAAGACTAACCGTGTGTGCCTTGTGCTTGGTGTCTAGAATGGTGGTTTAGGGATTCAATCCTGAAGGGCTTGTGTGCTGGTCCGCCTACCTGGCCAATCTCTGATCGGTGTCTAGGATTGGTAATCAGGGACCTAACACTCCCCTTACACCTGCCTGGCTGAGTACAGGGTTACTATAGGCTAGTTTACCACCCTGATTGAGCCCTTAGTTTGACTCTATGTCTAGTCAGCTGTAGTCGGTCTGATCGAGTCTTGCATGAGCACTAGATCAGGAGTTTCATATCACCCACCTCCTTCATAAATGTCTGAACCCATGGAAAATTTGCAAGCCCAAATGAAAGCCCTAGCTGATCAAATGGCCTAGATGGTTACCCAGATGACTACCCAGATGACCCAGTTAACTCAGTCTGGTATTCAAACCAATGATAGAATTGACCATCTTGCCAATAGGTTTGATCAGTTAGAAGTCCGGGTAGGGACCCCAGAAAAAACCCATGGGTCACAGTCTGAGCCAGATCCTGATTCCCCTCAACCTAGGAGGACCCCAAACCCTGAGGTCGAACCTAGGAGAGCCCCTCATCCTGACCCATACTATAACCCTCAGCCTAGGAGGACCCCAAACCCTAACCCATACCAAGAGGTCAAACCTAGGAGAGCCCCTCAACCTGACCCATACTACAATCCTGAGCCCAGGAGGACTCCAAACCCTGATCCATATCTTGAGGTTGAACCTAGAAGAGGCTATCGTCCTGACCCAATCCCTGAGGTTCATCATAGAAGGCCTAATCAAGATTTTGTAGACCAGGAGGACCAATCCTATAGACATGTCAAGCTTGATGCTCCAACTATTGATGGTTGTCTAGATCCTAAGGTGTATATAGATTGGGAGGGAGAGATGGATCAATATTTTGAATGGTATGATATGACAGAGGAGCGTAAATTTAGGTTTGCTAAGCTTAAGTTGGTTCGGGAAACCAGGTTACATTGGGCTAGTGTTGAGAGAACCCTTAATCTAGGAGGGCGTGATCCTATAACCACCTGGTGGGCCATGAAGGGTAAGTTTAGGACAAGATACGTTCCACCTTCATATCGTAGTGGGTTACTAGATCAATGGCAATGATTTAATCACGGTAACAAGAGCATAGATGAGTACATCGCAAAATTTGATGAGTATTCTATGCGATGTGATTTGAGGGAGTCTGAGGATGTTGTCTTATCTAGGTTTAGGGCTGGATTAAGAGATGACATTAAGAAAGAGCTCTACATGAAAGAGGTTAGAGACCTGGACCATGCTTACCAGATTACTAGGGATCATGAACATTTCCATAGAGGGCCCGTTTACCGTCGACCTGAGCCCACTAGATACCCTAGTCAGTATTCGGGAGCTAGCCAGCCCCTTTAGAGTCGACCCATACCCAGCCGACCTAGTCCGAGTCGACCCAGTCTTAGTCAACCAGGCCCAAACCGACCCAGTCCTAGTCAGTCAGGTCCGAGTCGACCCCAGCCTAGTAATTCTTTGGCCCGTAAGGATGATCGAGGAAAATCTGTAGAAGCCAATAAGGATTACACTCCCCAGAAGACCTATTTTAGATGTAATAAGCCATGCCACTTTATGAATCAATGTCCAGTTAGTGCTTTACATCTAGGTGAATTGCAAGAAGAAGAGCCTGAGTCTGTAGTTGAACCTGAGGGAGAAGTTTATGAGGCTGATGATCAATTAATAGAGGAGTACGAAGGTGAGGAGGAAGAACCTAAGTTTGAGAACCAATTAGGAGTGGTTAGGTGCATTTTAGCCCAAACCCCAGTTAAGGAAGATTGGCGTAGGACTAGCATCCTACAGACTTTTGTTAAGATAGGGGGGAAGGTTCTTAAGATCATCATAGATAGTGGGAGTTGTGTCAATGTCGTCTCTGCCAAGACAGTTAAATCTTTAGGATTGACCACAGTTCCTCATCCTAGCCTGTACAAAGTTTCTTGGGTAGATTCCACCTCCATCCAAATTCAAGTTAGGTGCCAAATCTTACTTAGATTGCAGACCTATGAGGAAAAGATTTGGTGTGATGTTATCCCCATGGAAGTAAGTAGTATTATTTTAGGTCGACCTTGGCTATTTGATCATGATGTAACCCTGTATGGTCGAATCAATGTTTGTACCTTCAACTACCATGGGAATAAGTTTGTTATCAATCCAGCTCCCCCTAGGGACCCAGTTAAGAGGGGTTCTAGTAGCCTTAAGGACAAGAAACCTGGAGTTAACCTGATTAAGGCTAGGGAATTAGAAAAGGAGATTGTTGAGGGTAACCCTGTTTGGATCTTGACCTCCAAAGAAATATTAGAGCCAACCCAAAAGGAACACCCTAAAGAAATTGTTGAAGCTCTGAAAGAATTCGAGGATGTCTTCCCTGAGGATTTACCTGATCAATTGCCACCCCTTAGAGACATCCAGCATGCAATAGACTTAGTTCCAGGAGCCACTTTACCAAACCTTCCTCACTATAGGCTGAATCCCAGTGAGCATCAAGAATTACAGAGACAAGTGGGAGAATTACTTAGGAAGGGTTTCATTAGGGAGAGCCTGAGTCCATGTGCAGTCCCTGCTCTACTGACCCCTAAGAAGGATGGTACCTGGAGGATGTGTGTAGATTGTAGAGCTATCAACAAAATAACTGTGAAATATAGGTTTCCCATCCCCCGATTGGATGATATGTTAGACATGATGGCCGGAGCCAGAGTTTTCTCCAAGATAGACCTTAAGAGCGGCTATCATCAGGTTAGGATTAGACCTGGGGATGAGTGGAAAACTGCTTGCAAGACTAAGGATGGCCTGTTTGAGTGGGTTGTAATGCCCTTTGGACTTTCCAATGCACCAAGTACCTTTATGAGGATTATAACCCAGGTCCTGAGAGAGTTTAGCGGAAAATGCGTTGTGGTCTACATTGATGATATTCTGATTTATAGCAGGATCAAGAAGGACCACCTTAGTCATCTAAGACTGGTATGCCAAACCCTTAGGGAGAATAGCCTCTATGCCAACTTTAAGAAGTGTGATTTCATGACACATAGGGTTATCTTCCTAGGTTTTGTTGTCACCCTTAAGGGAGTTTCTGCAGATCCTGAAAAGGTTAGGGCAATTGTTGAGTGGCCTACACCCTCTAGTATCCATGATGTACGTAGTTTCCATGGCCTAGCAACCTTTTACAGGAGATTTATTAGGGGTTTTAGCACAATCGTCGTACCTATCACCGATTGCATTAGGAAGGGTACATTTGAGTGGACCAAAGTAACTGATAAGGCCTTCCTAGAGCTTAAGGATAAGATGATCCATGCACCCATCCTTAGATTACCTGACTTTACTAAGGTGTTTGAGGTCGCTTGCGATGCCTCGGGAGTAGGAATAGGTGGGGTACTAAGTCAAGAGAACCACCCTGTAGCCTTCTTCAGTGAAAAGCTGAATGAGGCTAAACTTAAGTACTCTACCTATGACAAGGAATTTTATGCGGTAGTCTAGGCCCTTAGATATTGGAGACATTACTTACTACCGCAGGAGTTTGTTTTATTTTCTGACCATGAGGCACTCCGATTCCTGAACTCCCAAAAGAAACTGAACCCACGGCATGGTAAATGGATTAAGTACATTCAGGCCTACACTTTCATCCTGAAGCACCGTGCCGGCACTGAAAATAAGGTAGCAGATGCCCTGAGCCGTAGGTCTTTACTATTAGGATCAGTTAGCACCCAAGTCATAGGGTTTGATAGGTTAAAGGATGAATATGAAACCTGCCCAGACTTTGGAGACATTTACCAGACCCTCAGGCTAGGACCATCCAGTACCCATAGTGAGTATACCCTTCAGGATGGTTACCTTTTCTAGAATAATCGACTCTGTATACCCAAAACTTTCCTTAGAGAATTCCTAATCTGGGAAACCCATGTTGGAGGTTTAGCTGGTAATTTCGGTAGAAATAAGACGATCTTAGCAATAGAGGACCAGTTCTTTTGGCCAGGATTGAAAAGGCACGTTGCACAGATTGTAGCCAGATGTCGAACTTGTGCTGTTGCCAAACAGCAAAAGCAAAACACTGGTCTTTACACACCTTTATCAGTGCCTGATCGCCCTTGGCAGGACCTAAGTATGGATTTCGTGCTAGGATTACCTAAGACCCAAAAGAAACATGACTCAATCTTTGTAGTGGTCGATAGGTTCTCTAAGATGGCTCACTTCATTCCATGTTCCGAGACCTTTGACGCGTCTAGGGTAGCCAAACTCTTCTTAGATCATGTGGTCAAACTCCATGGCCTACCCAAGACCATTATATCTGATAGGGATGTTAGGTTCACTAGTTATTTCTGGAAGACCTTATGGCACCTATTAGGGACCAAGCTTAAATTTTCTACAGCCTACCACCCTCAAACAGATGGCCAAACTGAAGTAGTGAACCAAAGTTTAGGAAACCTCCTTAGATGCCTGGTAGGTGAACATGTTGGAACATGGGATTTGTTATTGCCTAGAGCAGAGTTTGCCTACAACAGTTCAGTAAATAGGACAATGGGTAAGAGCCCTTTTGAGATAGTCCATGGGTACAAGCCTAATCGCCCCATTGATTTGATTCCTTTACCTATTCATGCACGAGTCTCAGAGTCTGCAGAGTCATTTGCACAGCATATTAGAGACTTGCATAAAGACATTAACCAAAAGATAAACTTAAGCAATGAAACTTACAAAAATTTGGTTAATTCCCAAAGAAGGATCAAAGAATTTGATGTAGGGGATTCTGTCATGATTAGGCTTAGGCCTGAGTGGTTCCCACCTGGGACCATTAAGAAGCTTCATGCTGGTGGAGCCTGACCTTTTAAAGTATTGAAGAAGGTTGGATCAAATGCCTATGTGCTAGACTTGCCTTCGGATATGGGCATTAGTTCTACCTTCAATATTACAGACCTGGTTGAGTACAGGGAACTGGCAATGATACCCAGTGAGGCTTTTGGACCTATCCCTTCTATTGAGAGTGATCCTTACCCAGAGTGTCCATCCATCAATTGGCCTGAGAGAGGAGAACGGATCGAGCGTATCCTGGACGATCAAGCCATTATGACCCGGGGCCATGGTTATCAACGCTTCCTAGTCCGATGGCAAGGCCGGCCAGAGTCGGACGATTCATGGATTTCTCGAGAGGACTTACAACACCTCAACCCAGACCTTCTTGAGAGATATGTGAGCCAGTCTGATCTTCACTCGACAAGGTCGAGTTCTTCCCACCTCGGGAGAATTGGTGCGGACACCAGAGGCACCAGAATAAGGCAGAGGCTTCTCAACCCTCTGTGGATCACTTAGTTAATATTTGAGTCCCCTGTAATAAAGCTTAGTCCAGCTACATTTGAGTCCTGTAATTAGTCCAACTCTTGTTGAGCTAGTTCAGTTCAGTACTAGTCAGCTCATGTTGAGCTAATTTCAATTTTTGAGTCATGTCCAATCAGATTGAAGACTCAAGACCACATCATACAAGTGAAGACCAAGTTCAACTTAATTGAAGACATAAAAGTTAAGCCCAAGTCCAACCCAGCTTGAAGACTTGAAGAGTCCAGGAAGAGAAGACAAAATCAGGAACAAATTCGAAACCCTGGACCAACCGGAAGGAATTTGGGCCAGCCCAGGCCCAGGTAGAATTTAGGGCGCCCCTCCCTAGGGTCACCTCCCCTCTTGGTCGGCCACTTATGGTCACCACCTTGGCCGACCAAGAGAAGGACAAGAGGAGAGTGTTTGAGTTGAAGTTTTCTACCTATTTGCCTTGTATTCAAATTAGAGTTTGAAAAGGAAAAGGAGTCCTATGTAAAGTCTAAAGTGCCCTTACTTGGAGCCCAAGGTTAAGGGTCTATTTAAGGGACCCTAGCCTCTTGTATGAAACTCACTTTTTTGATATGAATTAAAACCTTGAGTTCTTCTATTGAGTTGTGTGATACCCTGCTGTGTGCATAAAGGGGTTTGTGAGAGTTCTTCTTCTCGGTGTTTGCAATCATCTTCCTACTATCAACAAACCCTCCAGATCCCTAGACGCCCACTCCAAAAGAAGCCTTCCCTTTATGCTTTTCCTTTGTTTTCTTGTTCCTTTGTGAGTTTTCTAACCCCTGACAGGTCGTTTGCAAGTCCCCGAGTTCCTACGAATCGAACGACTCCAGCCAAGCCTCAATCGGACCACCGAGCAGAAAGCCGGGTATCCGCGGGTCATTGGCTTGATTTTTCAGGCCGCATCCATCGAGAAATGAGAGATCCCTTCACTACGATCTTCACCGGGTGCTTCAGATATTGTCAGGTACACCCCCTCTACCTCAAGTAATTATATTGTAGGAGAACTTGCCCTAACCGAGACTTCTCAGCCCCGGCGATCCTTCTTTAGTACTTTTCTAGGTCCTAATCTGCCTGCGTGGCTTCAAAAATTCATACAAAGTTTCCTACAACTAATTTTGATCTGAAAATCGGGAATTAATCACCTAACCCCATATATAAAACATGCAAAAAGAATTGCATGCATATTAGTCCCCCATCAAGGGCCGCAAAGGCTGAGGAGAAGGCCACCACCGCTAGTCGCTCCGCTGAAACTGTCGAGAAGGGGATGGCGGTGGCGATCTGACAGGCCGAATGCACGGAGAGCAGCTAGAGGATGCGCGGCGCCGGGTGGAGGCTGCCGATGCGGTGGCCAATTTCAACGCCTCCCCTAAATACATAAAAGATTTCAAAGAGGTGGCCATAGACTCCTTCGCGAAGGGGTTCACCTACTGTCACACCCAACTACGGGGGATCCTTTCCAAGGAGTGACTAGCGGCGCTCCAGGCCCCCGGGAAGAAGGCTCCAGCTCCGAAGGTGGTTGCAGTGGGGCAAGGAACTGCTCCAGCTGGGTCTCCCCCAAAAGTGGTCCCGGAGATGGCCGAGTCGATGTTGGTGGCAGCGACGGCCGGACCAGCACCGAAGGCAGAGATGGTAGAGTCGATGTTGGTGGTGGCGATGGCCGGACCAGCGCCAAAGGCGGAGACAGCCGAGCTGGTCCCTTCAGCGATAGTAGCTGAATTAGCCCCTCTGCCGAAGGCTGCTCAAGAAGGCACCCCAGCGATGGAGATGGAAGAAGGAGAAGTCCCGACCGCGTACCGCCCAGGGAAGGAGCCGGCCCAGTAGGATAGGACTTCTGTAATAGTTTTTTTTTTTTTGAACCGAGTTGCCTGGCCTGTCAGGGCCCGGAAGATAATGTAATATATATTTTTTCTCAATTAATGAAATATCATTTAGCCGACATGGCTCCTTTCCTTTATTGTGGTGTAAATGTGTTTTCTCCTCCTCTCTTCTTCCCTTTTTCCTTCTCTTTCAGTGCAGGGAGGTCGGAGAGAGGAGCTTCATCATATATGGGCTTGAGCCCCACCGTCGCGGGGCTGGGCTCGAGGCCCACCATCGTGGGGCTGGGTTCAAGATTTCGATGTCGGAGAATGCTGGCTTCGTACTTGAGTGCCTGAGGGCCTCTCATATCTTGAATACTTTGGAGCTAGGCTCGGGGCTTGGTCGTTGGAGGTTGGGCTCATGAAACATCATCTTGGGGCTGGGCTCGGAGGCGTGCTGGCCGGATAGCTAGGCTCCGGAACTTGATGGCCTGAGAACATGGCTCATGAGTGGCCGTCTTAGAGCTAGGCTCAGAGACGGGCTGGCCGGAGAGCTTGTCTCCGGGACTTGATGCCGGGGGACATTTCTCTGGGCTTGAATGCTGAGGAGCTAGGCTCGAGGCTTGAATGCCTGGGGCCTGCCCAGGGCTTGGTGCCGGAGGACGTTTCTCTGGGCTTGAATGTCGAGGAGTTAGGCTCGAGGCTTGAGTGCCTAAGGGCTGCTCAGGGCTTGGTGCCGGAGGACGTTTCTCAGGGCTTGGATGCCGAGGAGCTAGGCTCGAGGCTTGAGTGCCTGAGTGGTGGGGACACCTGAGGCACCAGAATAAGACAGAGGCTTTTTCAACCCTCTGTAAATTGATCAATAATTTATGAGTCCATCTGTAATAAGGGCTTAGCTCATCTAAGTCCATTTTAGTTGTTATTTGAGTATTTTTAGTTGTTATTTCAGTTCTGTACTAGTCAGCTCATGTTTAGCTAGTTCAGTCCAATGCTAGTCGCTCATGTTGAGCTAATTTTATTTTTTTGAGTCCTGTCCAAGCATACTGAAGACTCTAGACTATATCATACAAGTGAAGACCAAGTCCAACTAGATTGAAGACATGGAAGTATAGCACAAGTCCAACCCAGCTTGAAGATTTGAAGACCCCAAGAGGAAAATTCAGAAAACCCTGATTTCTTGCAGATGCCCTCCAGATGCCCAGATTCCCTTCCAGATGCCAAAGTATATTCATAGATAAGGGCATCCATGATTCCAGAGGTCCATCTGCATCCTAGCCCAAAGAAATCAAGCCCAGGTGCCAAGCCCAAGCCCCTAAGAAGCAAGATACCAGGGAATATTCCTGCTACCTGGCTACCAGGCCACCCCAGCTTCCAGAGGCCCAAACCCATGCACCCGAGCCCCTTTGGGCCGGCCTTTTGCTGCTCCTAGAAGCCCAACACGCCCCCCTAGGCATCCTTGGAGTCTTGACCAAGTCAAGAAAATTTTTAGGGATTTTTCTACCTAATATTTCCTTATTTTCTAGCTAGGGTTTGAGAGGGAAAAGGATTCTTATGTAAAGACTTATGTACCCTTACTTGGAGCCCAAGGTTAAGGGTCTATTTAAGGGACCCTAGCCTCTTGTATGAGGGAAATTTTTGATGAATGAAAACCTTGAGTTCTTCTATTGAGTGGTGTGATACCCTGCTGTGTGCATAAAGGGGTTTGTGAGAGTTCTTCTTCCCGGTGTTTGCAATCATCTTCCTGCTGCCAACAAACCCTCCAGATCCCTGGACGCCCACTCCAAAAGAAGCCTTCCCTTGCTATTTTTACTTTGTTTTCTTGTTCCTTTATGAGCTTTCTAACCCCTGACAGGTCGTTTACAGGTCCCCGAGTTCCTATGAATCCAACGACTCCAGCCAAGCCTCAATCGGATCACCGAGCAGAAAGCCGGGTATCCGCGAGTTTTTGGCTCGGTTTTCCAGGCTGCATCCATCGAGGAACGAGAGACCCCTTCACTGCGATCTTCATAGACATTGTCAGGTACACCCCTCTACCTCCAGTAGTTTTATTGCAGGAGAACTTGCCCTAACCGAGGCTTCTCAGCCCCGGCGGTCTTTCTTCGCTACTTTTCTAGGTCTTAATCTGCATGCTGATCTTCAAAAACTCATACAAAATTCTCTACAAATAATTTTGATCTAAAATTCAGGAATTAATAACCTAACTCAGCATGTAAAATATAAAAAAAAAATGGCATGCATATTAGTTCCCCATCATTTGGTATCATAGCTTAGATTAGGGCTTGTTTTCTGCAATTTTTCAGTCCGTATATACTATGTTATTTTAATTATCTCTCCCTGTTAAAAACTTCAAAAATTCTAAAATTTATTTTCCTAGATTTAAATAATTCACATTAATTTTAAAAATTTTTCCAGATTTTATTATGTCCTGTGAATTTTCTGCAAGCCGAAATAGGGCCTACAAATTTTTGGCTCTATTTTTTTTAGCAAGACAAGTTTGGAAGTTTTAGGGTTTTGTTTAGGAGTTTTTGCATATTTCTTAATTTTAGTATATTTCCAGTATATTAGGCCATGATTTGCAAGTTTTCTTCTATTTAAAAAAATACCAAAAAAAAATATACATATTTTCTAAAAATACCAAAAAAAAAATATCTAAACCCTAATTTGCATCCTTATCTGCCTGCCATCATTGCATAATTTACTTTTAAGGGCACTCTTGCTATATCAGATGGGGGGAGGATTTGATCACCTCTCCTTAGCCCAAAACCACATCCCTTGCATTCAGTCCCAAGCCTTAACCTAAAATTAATTAGACTTAATTTGCCCTAGTGGGCTAGGGACACCAACTGGTCAGGTCCGGGCTAAGTGTTAGATCACTGTGTCAAGACTAACCGTGTGTGCCTTGTGCTTGGTGTCTAGAATGGTGGTTTAGGGATTCAATCCTGAAGGGCTTGTGTGCTGGTCCGCCTACCTGGCCAATCTCTGATTGGTGTCTAGGATTGGTAATCAGGGACCTAACACTCCCCTTACACCTGCCTGGCTGAGTACAGGGTTACTATAGGCTAGTTTACCACCCTGATTGAGCCCTTAGTTTGGACTCTATGTCTAGTCAGCTGTAGTCGGTCTGATCGAGTCTTGCATGAGCACTAGATCAGGAGTTTCATATCACCCACCTCCTTCATAAATGTCTGAACCCATGGAAAATTTGCAAGCCCAAATGAAAGCCCTAGCTGATCAAATGGCCCAGATGGCTACCCAGATGACTACCCAGATGACCCAGTTAACTCAGTCTGGTATTCAAACCAATGATAGAATTGACCATCTTGCCAATAGGTTTGATCAGTTAAAAGTTCGGGTAGGGACCCCAAGAAAAACCCATGGGTCACAGTCTGAGCCAGATCCTGATTCCCCTCAACCTAGGAGGACCCCAAACCCTGATCTATACCATGAGGTTGAACCTAGGAGAGCTCCTTATCCTGACCCGTACTACAATCCTCAACCTAGGAGGACCCCAAACCCTGATCCATACCTTGAGGCTGAACCTAGGAGAGCCCATCGTCATGACCCAATCCCTAAGGTTAGTCCTAGAAGACTCAATCAGGATTTTATAGACCAGGAAGATAGATCCTATTTACCCTCTCCCTACATGCCTAGTATACCTACAACCTATAAATCTTATGACTCCAAATCCTATGAACCTAGAACCTATGAATCCATAACCTATGAACCTAGATCCTATGACTCTAGATCCCATGATCATAGATCCTATGCACCCACACCCTATGAGCCTAGTAGACCCAACACCCAATATTCTGACCCATATAGGGAGTCCAACCCTAGGAGGACCCAATATTATGACCTATATAGGGAGTCCAACCCTAGGAGAACCCAGTATTCTGACCCATATAGGGAGTCCAATCCTAGGAGGACCCAATATCCTGACCCATATAGAGAGCCCAACCTTAGGAGGACCCCATACCTTGATCCATCCTTAGAACCTGATCATAGAGCTGACCCAAAATCATATGACCCCGATCCTATAATCCCATGACCCATAGATCTGCACCCTTGTCCTATGAGCCTAGAGAACCCATAACCCCTAAGTATCAGCCTAGTACTAGTCATGCTTCCCCTAGTCAACTTGAACCCCATAGGATTAGTATCCCTAAATATGAACCCAATAGTGAGCCACTACCTCTTATACAACCTGAACCTACTATGAGTAGTACCCATAATCAGAGACCAGAACCTAACCAATTTCCTGCTAGCCGACCTTCTCCAACCATTCCTGAGATTCACAAGGCTTACATTAACGCGGAAGTATATGAAGCTGATGTGAGCCTAGTGGATGAGTATGAGGGAGAAGAGGAGACACCTTTAGTAGACCTAGAATTAGCTGACCCAGTAGATACCCAGGTAGAAACCAACCCAGAGCTAGTTGACCTTGACCATATCCAACCTAAAGCTATAATGGAAGAACAAATAGAGGAAGAGAACCTAGGTACTGCTACTAGAGCCTTACCTGAGGAAACCATAGAGGAGAGCCAAATTATAGAGTCTAGTCCTAAAATACAAGAACCAGAAGAATTTATTAAGGACCTGATCTCTTTGAATCAGTACCCTCAGGATGAGTCTCCTCCTATAGTTTCCATTAAGGACCTCTTTCCTGAGATTAATAACCCATCCTTCCATTATACAAACCCCGTAGATATATCACAACCCCATAAGGTTAACTTCATTAGTCTAGGATTAGTCCCTGACATGCCTTCTTTGATTCTACTTTATCCAACTAACCCAGAACCTTTTTCTCCACCCTACTAGAGTAATTCTGAACCCACTTCCTATTTTCTACCCTTTCCTGAGTTTTCTCATGTGTCTAGAACTATTAGGTTACATTTTGTTGAGGTTACTAGGTTGCAAGGATCCATAGAGCCCATCCCATTTGCTACCTACTTTTGGCAGACCCTCTGGCACTTATTAGGAGTTACTAGCAAATTTTCTTCTGCATGTCATCCATCAACCACGACTCATGCCCCCATGCCCAAGTGGTAGTTAAGACCTAATAAACCTCTTTAGTCGAGTCTGCTAGGTGTAGGTTTGAGTCCTTTGCATCATCTTGTTAGGAGTCTGCATGTGCCTAGCATGTTCACCACCCGCACTAATGTTAAAACAACTGGCTAATTCCCGAAGATGGATCAAAAAAATTTGATGTAGTGGATTTTATCTTGGTTAGGCTTAGGCCTAAAAGAAGCTTCATGCTCGCAGAGCCGGACCTTTCAAAGTGATAGAGAAGGTTGGATCAAATGCCTAGGTGTTAGACTTGCCTTCGGATTTGGGCATTAGTTCTACCTTCAATATTACAGACCTGGTTGAGTATAGGGAACCGGCAGCGCTACCTAGTGAGGCCTTTGGACCTATTCCTTTTCATTGTGAGTGACCCTAACCTAGAGTGTCCACAAACAAATTTGGCTTGAGAGAGGAGAACGGATCGAGCGTATCCTAGACAATCAAGCCATCACGACCCAGGGCCATGACTATCAACGCTTCCTGGTCCGATGGCAAGGCCGGCCAGAGTCGGACGATTCGTGGATTTCTCGAGAGGACTTGCAATGCCTCAACCCAGACCTTCTCGAGAGATATATGAGCCAGTCTAACCTTCACTCGACAGGGTCGAGTTCCTCCCACCCCGGGAGAATTGGTGGGGATACCTGAGGCACCAGAATAAGACAGAGGCTTTTTCAACCCTCTGTAAATTGATCAATAATTTATGAGTCCATCTGTAATAAGGGCTTAGCTCATCTGAGTCCATTTTAGTTATTATTTGAGTATTTTTAGTTGTTATTTCAGTTCTGTACTAGTCAGCTCATGTTGAGCTAGTTCAGTCCAATGCTAGTCAGCTCATGTTGAGCTAATTTTATTTTTTTGAGTCCTGTCCAAGCATACTGAAGACTCTAGACTATATCATACAAGTGAAGACCAAGTCCAACTAGATTGAAGACATGGAAGTATAGCACAAGTCCAACCTAGCTTGAAGATTTGAAGACCCCAGGAGAAAAATTCAGAAAACCCTGATTTCTTGCAGATGCCCTCCAGATGCCCAGATTCCCTTCCAGATGCCAAAGTATATTCATAGATAAGGGCATCCATGATTCCAGAGGTCCATCTGCATCCTAGCCCAAAGAAATCAAGCCCAGGTGCCAAGCCCAAGCCCCTAAGAAGCAAGATACCAGGGAATATTCCTGCTACCTGGCTACCAGGCCACCCCAGCTTCCAGAGGCCCAAACCCATGCACCCGAGCCCCTTTGGGCCGGCCTTTTGCTGCTCCTAGAATCCCAACACGCCCCCCTAGGCGT
The DNA here is from genome assembly GCA_021397845.1 of Areca catechu. Classification (NCBI taxonomy): domain Eukaryota; kingdom Viridiplantae; phylum Streptophyta; class Magnoliopsida; order Arecales; family Arecaceae; genus Areca; species Areca catechu. The sequence goes on along the minus strand of CM038046.1, from coordinate 49,509,761 downwards.
CCTTGGAGTCTTGACCAAGTCAAGAAAATTTTTAGGGATTTTTCTACCTAATATTTCCTTATTTTCTAGCTAGGGTTTGAGAGGGAAAAGGATTCTTATGTAAAGACTTATGTACCCTTACTTGGAGCCCAAGGTTAAGGGTCTATTTAAGGGACCCTAGCCTCTTGTATGAGGGGAATTTTTGATGAATGAAAACCTTGAGTTCTTCTATTGAGTGGTGTGATACCCTGCTGTGTGCATAAAGGGGTTTGTGAGAGTTCTTCTTCCCAGTGTTTGCAATCATCTTCCTGCTGCCAACAAACCCTCCAGATCCCTGGACGCCCACTCCAAAAGAAGCCTTCCCTTGCTATTTTTACTTTGTTTTCTTGTTCTTTTGTGAGCTTTCTAACCCCTGACAGGTCGTTTGCAGGTCCCCGAGTTCCTACAAATCCAACGACTCCAGCCAAGCCTCAATCGGATCACCGAGCAGAAAGCCGGGTATCCGCGGGTCTTTGGCTCGGTTTTCCAGGCCGCATCCATCGAGGAACGAGAGACCCCTTCATTGCGATCTTCATAGATGTTGTCAGGTACACCCCTCTACCTCCAGTAGTTTTATTGCAGGAGAACTTGCCCTAACCGAGGCTTCTCAGCCCCGGCGATCCTTCTTTGCTACTTTTCTAGGTCCTAATCTGCATGCTGATTTTCAAAAATTCATACAAAATTCCCTACAAATAATTTTGATCTGAAATTCAGGAATTAATAACCTAACTCAACATTTAAAATATACAAAAAAAATGGCATTTATATTAGTTCCCCATCATTTGGTATCAGAGCTTAGATTAGGGCTTATTTTCTGTAATTTTTCAGTCCGTATATACTATGTTATTTTAATTATTTCTCCCTATTAAAAACTCTAAAAATTCTGAAATTTATTTTCTTGGATTTATAATGATTCACAGTAATTTTAAAAATTTTTCCAGATTTTATTATATCCTGTGAATTTTCTGCAAGCCGAAATAGGGCCTGCAAATTTTCGGCTCTATTTTTTTTAGCAAGACAAGTTTGGAAGTTTTAGGGTTTTGTTTAGGAGTTTTTGCATATTTCTTAATTTTAGTATATTTCCAGTATATTAGGCCATGATTTGCAAGCTTTTTTCTATTTAAAAAAATACCAAAAAAAAAAATACATATTTTCCAAAAATACCAAAAAAAATATATCTAAACCCTAATTTGCATCCTTATCTGCCTGCCATCATTGCATAATTTACTTTTAAGGGCACTCTTGCTATATCAGATGGGAGGAGGATTTGATCACCTCTTCTTAGCCTAAAACCACATCCCTTGCATTCAGTCCCAAGCCTTAACCTAAAATTAATTAGACTTAATTTGCCCTAGTGGGCTAAGGACACCAACTGGTCGGGTCCGGGCTAGTGTTAGATCACTGTGTCAAGTTAACCTGTGTGTGCCTTGTGCTCAGTGTCTAGAACAGTGGTTTAGGGATTCAATCCCGAAGGGCTTGTGTGCTGGTCCGCCTACCTGGCCAATCTCTGATTGGTGTCTAGGATTGGCAATCAGGTACCTAACACTCCCCTTACACCTGCCTGGCTGTGGTGTCTAGGATTGGCAATCCGGGCTTCAATGCCGAGGAACTGGGCTCGAGGCTTAAGTGCTTAGGGGCTGCCCAGGGCTTGGTGCCGGAGGACGTTTCTCCGGGCTTGAATGCCAAGGAGCTGGGCTCGAGGGCAATGACATTCCTGCAAGGCAAATAAACCGTTGTGCAAAAGAAAGTCTTTATTTCTAATGGAGGAAAAATTTACACTACTGATAATATCTCCTTAGATGATGCGGGACAAAAATTGGTGTAACCTAGTTATTTGGAAAACAGGAAAAAACATCTAACAAACTAGGTCCGTGGGAGGGCTAAGAAACCTCCCGGGACTAGGGCATACTGACACTAAAATCCTAAGATAGCTGATCTGTCATGCCACGAATCCAGATCAAGGATCGGCTACATGACCGGCCGCACAATCCTAGATATCTTCTAGAGATCATGCCAGGCCTAACTTTCAAATCTACAACCAAACAATAGTAATGAACAACTTTCCATAAAGATTAACAGAAAATAAAATACAGATAAAATATAAACTCAGGGATTAACATCTAAAACCTAGCTCCTCACTGACCGGTCCCAAAGCCCAAATGATCTTCGATATCTGAAACAAAAATATAGGAAAATAGGGATGAGCTACATAGGCTCAGTAAGTTATCAACACCTTCAATATACATACACCAATATGCATCTAATAACAACAAGCATAATACATCATGCAACAAGATGTCCAACAATATAATAATAATAACCAACAACATGATGCAAGTATTAACACTCAAATGCAACCAACACAGACACGACTATGGATGGCCAACCATTTACTTAACTCTCCTAGTCCCTCAGACTATGGCCAAGATCGGCCCATGGCTCGCCCCGAAAGAGTCTAGATCCTGTGTCACATACCGCTCAACAGTCATGTGCCAGCAATAGCCCTACTGGAGGCCCAAAAGGAAAACTAGCTCTGAGTATCACATGAGAAACATGCATCCTCTGCATATGCCCGCCATGCATGGCTAAAATAAGGCAACTAGCTCTTGTGTCACATACCGCTCAACGGTCATGTGCCAGCAATAGCCCTGTTGGAGGCCCAAAAGGAGACTAGGTTCTCGTATGATCATAGTCATACTAGAGAGCACTCACACCGTCACAATGCACTCACACCAACACAATGCATCCACATCACCACGATGCACGCAATCCAAAGCAATCCCACAATGTACCCACACCAACACAATGTACTCACACCAATACAGCACCCACACCAACATAATGCACGCAATCCAATGAAATCAAATGCAGATATATTACATATATCTACTAAGTTATAAATATATATATTGGCATACATATCAGAGGTCAAGATAACTTACCGAGGAGTATCCACCAACTAGAACAGTCCAACACTTATCCGGGTCTTCCAAAGTCAACGATGATCCTGAATCACAAATTAAAAGAAAATAAAAACTAAATTTTCCTGAAACAACCTTGTCCAACAGATCTTTTCCCCTTCTTCCCTTTTATTTAATATTATTAATATAATTATCATTATTATTTATTTATTTATTTTTTCAATGGGGTTTTTACTGGACAGGCCCAACCAAGAAATGGACCCGGCCCAGCAGGACCCGGCTCAACCGAACCCAGCCCGCACGTCCATGCCACAGTGCCTGGACCTGGTTCACGAGGAGAACCGGAGAGAAACGATGGTGATCCTCCCGACAGACCGACCGGAAACATCGCCGGAGGGAAGGAAAGAGATCGGCGGTCCGACAGTGGCCGCCCGATCACCCGTCGGGAAGCACAGGGGATAAATCCCCTTCCCTGTTAACAGAGACCTCTTTCTCTGTTAACAGGCCGATCAACTTTCCCCGACCCCAAACGAGCAATGGAACGGAGGCAATCCCAGTGATCGACCGTCCGGAAAGGGTCGCCGGAAGGAGGAGAAGAGACTGGCGGTGGCCAACAATCGCTGGCCAAAACCTCCACGAATACAACGAAAAAGAAGGAATCGGTCGGATTCTTCCCTTCTCCCCGGCGAAACACCCCCACCCAACGTACCCTTCCAGAGAAAAGAAAGACGAGGAAGAAGAACTTACCGGCGAGATGACCTCCGATCGCAGCGACCACCGGTGAAGAGAACACTCCGGCGAGGCTGAGACACGAGAAGGGAGCCGTCGGCGTCCACCGTTAGAGAGGGTATTCAGGATCAACAAAGACACCTGAGGTCTCTAAATAATCGAGGAAGATGCTTATCCCCTCCCCCACCACCGGCGACGTCGACGGGCATCCGAAATTATTGCCGAAAAATCCAAACTTCCGAGCTAAATTGAATTTGAACTGAAGTCGGTAGGGGCCGCCGACTTCAGCCCAAATCTAGCCCAATAAGAACCGGGCCTCACATTCTCCCCACCTAAAAAAAAAAATTTCGCCCTCGAAATTTAAGTCTTCTAAACCCAAAGATGCACAATCCAAAACTTATATGATTCAATACTCACAAGTACCATTCTATCCAAATTTAATAATTCCAATAAGAGCATCTCTTCTTTCATCATACACACTTTAAATTAAATCTAATATCTTTAGTCTACCACACTTCCGCCGCACACTCTGATATAAATTCTCAAATCATCAAATATCTTTCAATACCCTAATTATACCCCTCTCACTAACTATGACATCTTAATCTTAAACCTTTGCTCTGATACCACTCTGTCATGCCACGAATCCAGATCAAGGATCGGCTACGTGACCGGCCGCACAATCCTAGATATCTTCTAGAGATCATGCTAGGCCTAACTTTCAAATCTACAACCAAACAATAGTAATGAACAACTTTCCATAAAGATTAACAGAAAATAAAATACAGATAAAATATAAACTCAGGGATTAACACCTAAAACCTAGCTCCTCACTGACCGGTCCCAAAGCCCAAATGATCTTCGATATCTGAAACAAAAATATAGGAAAATAGGGGTGAGCTACATAGGCTCAGTAAGTTATCAACACCTTCAATATACATATACCAATATGCATCTAATAACAACAAGCATAATACATCATGCAACAAGATGTCCAGCAATATAATAATAATAACCAACAACATGATGCAAGTATTAACACTCAAATGCAACCAACACAGACACGACTATGGATGGAAAACCATTTACTTAACTCTCCTAGTCCCTCAGACTATGGCCAAGATCGGCCCATGGCTCGCCCCGAAAGAGTCTAGATCTTGTGTCACATACCGCTCAACAGTCATGTGCCAGCAATAGCCCTGCTGGAGGCCCAAAAGGAAAACTAGCTCTGAGTATCACACGAAAACATGCATCCTCTGCATGTGCCCACCACGCATGGCTAAAATAAGGCAACTAGCTCCTGTGTCACATACCGCTCAACGGTCATGTGCCAGCAATAGCCCTGCTGGAGGTCCAAAAGGAGACTAGGTTCTCGTATGATCATAGTCAGACTAGAGAGCACTCACACCGTCACAATGCACTCACACCAACACAATGCATCCACATCACCACGATGCACGCAATCCAAAGCAATCCCACAATGTACCCACACCAACATAATGTACTCACACCAATACAGCACCCACACTAACATGATGCACGCAATCCAATAAAATCAAATGTAGATATATTACATATATCTACTAAGTTATAAATATATATATATTGGCATACATATCAGAGGTCAAGATAACTTATCGAGGAGTATCCACCAACTAGAACAGTCCAACACTAATCCGGGTCTTCCAAAGTCAACAATGATCATGAATCACAAATTAAAAGAAAATAAAAACTAAATTTTCCTGAAACAACCTTGTCCAACAGATCTTTTCCCCTTCTTCCCTTTTATTTAATATTATTAATATAATTATTATTATTATTATTTATTTATTTTTCCAATGGGGTTTTTACTGGACTGGCCCAACCAAGAAATGGACCCGGCCCAGCAGGACCCGGCTCAACCGAACCTAGCCCGCACGTCCAGGCCACAGTGCCTGGACCTGGTTCACGAGGAGAACCGGAGAGAAACGATGGCGATCCTCCCAACCGACCGACCGGAAACGTCGCCGGAGGGAAGGAAAGAGACCGGCGGTCCGACAGTGGCCGCCAGATCACCCACCGAGAAGCACAGGGGATAAATCCCCTTCCCTGTTAACAGAGACCTCTTTCTCTGTTAACAGGCCGATCAACTTCCCCCGCCCCCCAACGAGCGATGGAACAGAGGCGATCCCAGTGGTCGACCGTCCGGAAAGGGTCGCCGGAAGGAGGAGAAGAGACTAGCGGCGGCCAACAATCGCTGGCCAAAACCTCCATGAATACAACGAAAAAGAAGGAATCGGCCGGATTCTTCCCTTCTCCCCGGCGAAACACCCCCACACCAACGTACCCTTCCAGAGAAAAGAAAGACAAGGAAGAAGAACTTACCGGTGAGATGACCTCCGATCGCAGCGACCACCGGTGAAGAGAACACTCCAGCGAGGCTGAGACACGAGAAGGGAGCCGTCGGCGTCCACCGTTAGAGAGGGTATTCGGGATCAACAAAGACACCCGAGGTCTCTAAATAATCGAGGAAGACACTTATCCCCTCCCCCACCACCGGCAGCGTCGACGGGCATCTGAAATTATCGCCGAAAAATCCAAACTTCCGAGCTAAATTGAATTTGAACTGAAGTCGGCAGGGGCCACCGACTTCAGCCCAAATCTAGCCCAATAAGAACTGGGCCTCACATGATCTCTTTTGTTTTCAATTTTTTGGGTGGATGTGGTGAAGGAAGGATGAAGATGGGGGACCGGGAAGTAGAACTCATGGCCCTAAGACTCACTCTAGCGGGGGACGCACACAGAAAGTCAAGGGTCAAAGGCTAAAGCTACCCTCCCGAAGGATCACAGCACCAACTACCCTGAGCATAAAGCTAGCCTCCCGAAGGATCACAGCACCAGCTACCCTGAGCTCTCATCGAACCCATAATGCACATAGTAGGGCTCTAACATAGATGCCCTAGGATGACTCTTAAAGGACACGAGGAGATAAAGAAGACGAGATAGGGGATAACTAGGGTGCTCACCGAACCCATAATGCACACAGCAGGGAATGCCTCACACCCCTCATCGAACCCATAATGCACATAGCAGGGAACGAAGGCAAATGGGCCTCAGCCTAGAACCAAAACCGGAACCAATGTCTAAACCAAAAATTTCATTCAACTCTCTCTCTAACTATTACAGGGGGAGAGAGGGCCTTTATATAGAAAAACCAAAACCCTCAGTTTCTTAGCCTCTAAGAAAACTAAAAAAGGAAAATAAATTACATCAAAATTTGTGTTATATCAAAAATGGTGCTGATCTGCTCTAAGAAGCGTGTCGACTTGATGATCTGCTCCAGAAAGCGTGCTGCTCTAAAATTCTGAAATCCATGCAAAATCCTCTCGTGGCTGTGCATAGGGAAAGATGATCTCTGTCGAGCATCGACGGACGGTCGGTGGCCGGGAAGCGGGTGACGAACGGGGCCGGCGGACGACGAGAGGTGGACCGCCGGTGGCGGGCTGCAGGCGGGGCGGTACAAGCGAAATGGAACGGCACAATGGGCATGCCATTTGGTCTCCCATGACCGTGGGAGACCTCCTGGGCGCCGGCGAGGCCTCCGGCGGCCCATCGAGCGACGGACAGGTGGCGGGCTGTGGCAGGCGGGAGGCGGTGGGGGCGGCGGTGCAGGCGGGCGGCGGCGCAGGCGGGCGGCGGTGCAGGGGCGGCACAGTATGCACGCCATGCCGCTTGGGCTTCCCACGGCCGTGGGGCCCAAGGGCAACGGCGGGGGCCCTCCGGTGGCCGGGCGTGAGCCGGCGGGCGGCCGGTGGCAAGCCGGCGGCGGTAGGCGACGACGACGGCCGTGGGACATGGGCGACGGTTGGTCTTCCCATGGCCGTTCGTCTTCCACGGGCAAGGGCAGTGGCGGCGGCTTCTCTGGTGAGGGCGGGGGCCGGCGAGCGTCGGCGGCGGTCTGGCGGGGGCGGCCGGGGGTCGGGCGGCTCGGATCTGGGGCTGGAGGGGCGGTGGGCTAGGGTTTTGAAAATTTTTTAAAATCACGGGAAGATGATGGAATAAGACTGGAATAAGGTGGGAATAAGATTGGGATAAAACTGAAATAGAGAGAATATGTGGAATAGCGGGAATAAGTAAAAATAAAAAATGCAAAAAAATAAGCAAAATGGAAAAATACCTGGACCTACCCTGGATCCCCATCATCAGATTACAAGCATTCTATGTTTGGGGGAATCTGGCACCATCCAGGTCCTCAAGATAGTAGGCCCCCTACGAGAGGGCCTCGGCTACTTTATAAGGGCCTTCCCAGTTCAGCGAGAGCTTGTTGCACTCCCGGGGTTGGGATGCTTCTGCCCGGCATAGCCCAGGTCGCCAGGTCAAAAAATCTTCAGTTTCACTCGTGCATTGTAATATCGAGCATCCCGTTGCCGGTATGCTGCCATCCGAAACCGGGCTTTATCCCTCGTCTCTTCGAGGAAGTCGAGGTTGAGCTGGAGGTGTGCTGAGTTCTGTGCCTTGTCATATCGCTGCACCCGGAGCGTGGGCATGTCGAGCTCGATTGGGATCACTGCTTCAGATCCAAAGACAAGGCTAAGGGGTGTTTCGTCCGTTGCTGTTCTAGGCATTGTGTGGTAGGCCCAAAGGATGCTTGGAAGTTCTTCTGCCCATATGCCCTTTGCCTGATCCAACCTGGTGTGAAGTCCTTGAAGGATAGTTTGGTTAGTCACCTCGGCTTCACCATTGGTCTAGGGATGAGCAACCGAGGTGAAACGGTGTTGGATCCCGTGCTCGACACAGAATCCTTTAAACTCCCGATTATCGAACTGTCGCCCGTTGTCAGTGATGATGCAATTGGGGAGTCCAAAGTGGCAGATGATAGACTTCCAGAAGAATTGCCAAACATTGGCCTCCGTGATCCGAGCTAGCGGCTCTGCTTCGATCCACTTCGTGAAGTAGTCGATCGCCACTAGCAGGAACTTCCGCTGCCCTGGAACGGTGGGGAACGGTCCCAGAATGTCCATCCCCCACTGTACAAAAGGCCAGGGGGATGACAATTGGAGATCGGCATGGCCGGTAGGCGCTGTATGTGGGAATGGCGTTGGCATTTGTCACACTTCTTGACGAAGTCGACAGCGTCTTCCCTCATCATCTCCCAGAAGTATCCCTGGCGAAGTGCCTTGTAAGCCAGAGTCCTCTCCCCTACATGATTCCCACAGAGGTCCTCGTGTATCTCCCGGAGCACGAAGGCTACCTCCGTGGGCCTGAGGCACTTCAGGAGTGGGTAGGAATAAGATTGGCGGTAGAGGTGATCGTCCATTAAAACAAAATAGGTGGCCTTCCTTTTGATGAGGCCGGCTTCTCTGTGGTCCTCGGTAGGAAGCCATCCTAGATGTACCTGATGTACTTGTCCATCCAGCTCGACTCGTGAGCCACTTGTTGCACCTCGTCCGGGCTCTCGTAGCTTGGGCTCTCGAGATACTCAATGTAGGCTAGGGATGATGATGAGGGACAGATGTAGGTAGGATCGTTGGCGAGCCTAGAAGTCACCTAAATTATGGTACTATTTTTTTTGATTTTTTTTTCTCTAGGGGTGGCGAAGGAATAGTGGAGATGTAGGATAGGGATCTAGATCTCATGGACTTTGGGACTCACCCTAACGAAGAGGCCTCTTACCTCTAGGGCATTACACCCTCCTCGATACTTGGAGGTGCTAGGATGGATCTCAAAGGCCACAAGGGGATAAAGAAGATGGAATGGGAAGGGGGATAATTGGGCATGACCTCACATCATATCCTGGGGTTGGGCCTCACACCCTCTCCTCACGGAGTGAAATAAAAAAATCACTCTTATCTAAAACTCATTTTCATTCCCAAAATTTGACTAAACCCTAAAAATTTTTTTTTTATATTCAAATTCAAATACAAGATAGGATAAGATAAGCCTATCTATATCTCAATCATAACCAACTAAATCCTAATTCAAATTTCAAACAAAAGATAAATCCTAAATAAATATTCTTCCAATTTATTTGCTGCTCCGGAATTCATGTTACTCCAGGATTTGTGCATGCCGATGTCCCCATCATTCCCCTAAGGTGGGGGAAAACTCGACTCTGTCGAGTGTGGATCAGTAGGGACTCTAGTGGACCGCATTTAATCAAAAGAGGCTCCGATGTTTTTCCAACTTTGTGAGGTTTGACATTCACAACCTTAAGATGGCCCCTTTCATGAAAGACCCATTTACTGACTTCAGTCATAAACTGCTCATTTCCAGGCTTTTCATACTTAGTTGAGCTCCCAGCCTTCTGCACACCAGATCTTAAAATCTATTGCTAAAGAGGTCCAGAGATCCAGAGATCAACCTGTACTATAAAAACCAATGATATAGCAGAGCTGTAAGTGAGGGAGGGCGTGATAACTTGATCTTTGGATTTGCCGAATATGCTGAAGGATAGGCCAAGAGAAATTTTCAAAACCAAGCTATTAGCAGGCTTAACTGAATGGCCAACTCCATGAAAGAGCATGGGAGCATCGAATTTTCCTGCTTTAAGAGATGTGCAGATCCCTGAAGTTGGTAGCAAGGGGGGGATTGCATTCACGTTCGTGCAACCCCTCCCATTTTCTTCACGAAACCAGAACAAGGGAGGATCGGAGGTCACGGATGCTGGAGTGGGCGGTCGACGGTCCAGAGCTTGACGGAGTCATCCCATGAGGCGGTGAGGAAGGAATCACAGCGGATGGGGTCCAGTCAGCATCATCGGCATGGATGGGAGCAATGGTCGATGGCAGAAGGGAGGGCATCCGGTGGAGGCGCCAATCGGATATGGACTGGGGGTTCCGTTTGGTGAGAGGACGGCAGAGATGGGGTCGGAGTCCCTGTCACAGGTGGAAGAGGGGTGACAGCGGGCGATGAGACTGGGGGATGGAGGCGGTGAGGCGTCGGTGAGGCGGCAGAGGTCCTCGTCGCTGTCGTGAAGCTCGCGGTAGTGGCCATCACCCCAGCCAAGGACGAGGTCACCGAACTTGGAACGCGAGATCTGCCAGAAGATCGCGGAGGCCCAGGGCGATGCCGAGTGGTCGACGAGGTCCTGGAGCTTGTTCTGGAGGTCGGCGTCACCGTTTGAGTTGGCTGGCCAGGAATGGGGGGCGGCAGAGCACATATCTGGTGCCGAGAGGAAGGACAGACGGCTGGTGATCAAGTTGAAGATTGTCGATCGGTCGGAGATGTTCGCCGCGACGCGCGAGGATGGGCGGCTCTTATTGCACTTGATCGAACCGGAGATGGAGGAGGAGGAGGAGGAAGAGGAGGGAGGATGCAGAGGCGGCGCCGTCGGCGGAGCAGGAGGACGGTGAGAGGGGGAAGACGTGGGTGTGGAGGATGGGGGAAATAGACGGGGTCCGACGGTGCCAGGAGTTGGTGAGCGGTAACGAGGTTCTGTTGCCATGGTGGAATCACCGGTTCATGACAACAGTGGTGGCTGTGGGCAGTGGAATGGGTTAAGAGGTTTTCTGTAAGTTGGTGAGGGCATGGGAGGAGTCACAGGAGGAAAAGGGGGGTTTTTAGATATGGGCGGTGAGGGTCAGCAAGGGATGTTGATCGGCCAGGGAGGAAGCTTTAGAAGAGAAGACGATGTTGATGGTCTGGGATTAATTGGGACTTCGGAGAGGGAAGAAGGAAATTCGGAGAACAGTGGAAAGAACAGTGATGAGGTCGAAGAAATGGGAGAAAGATTTGAAAATAAAATTGTTGGCGAAGAACTTGAAGCTGAGAGCACACTCCGTCACCACTCCATCGGAATCGGTGAGGATGAGGCCCGCTCCGCTTCCACAGTAGTTGGAGGCGCCGTCCACGTGGAGGATCCAAGGGTCCTCTAGTAGTCCGGGCTCAGTTCAGTTCTTCGGGATCGTGCGCTCTGGCTCCTCGGGAGGCCCTGTACATTCGACCACGAAGTCGGCTAGGACCTGGGCCTTCTGCGACGACCTCGGCCGGTATGCAATGTCGAACTCACTCAGCGTCAGGGACCATTTAGCCAGTCTCCCGGAGGTCTCGGGGTGGCCTAATATGGTCCTCAGCAGCTGATCGGTGACAACCACGATGGGATGCCTTGGAAGTAGGGCCTGAGACGCTTAGCAGACATGATTAGTACAAAAATGAGTTTCTCAGAGCGAGTATACCTAATCTCCGCATCACGGAGGATTTTGTTGGTGTGGTATACCAGCTTCTGGGACCCGTCCTAGTCTGTGCGGACAAGGACCAAGCTGATGGCACCTAGTGTGACCGCCAGGTAAAGTAGGAGCTCTTCCCCTTCTTCTGGTCTGGATAGCAGAGGTGGAGAGGTTAGGAACTCCTTCAGCTCTTCAAAGGCCACCTTGCACTCTTCGGTCTAGGTGAAGTCATGCATCTTGCGCAACGCCTTGAAGAAAGGGAGGCAGTGGTAAGCCGACCTCGAGATGAACCGGCTTAGGGCTGCGACCCTCCCCGTCAGACGTTGAACTTGCATCTTGGATGTTGGGTGCTCCATATCAAGGATCGCCTGGACCTTCTCCAGGTTCGCTTCGATGCCTCTCTGGGTGACCATGAAGCCGAAGAATTTTCTAGCCGCCACCCCGAAAGCGCACTTCGCTGGGTTGAGCTTCATTTGGTGCTCTCAGAGACTATGAAAGGCTTCGGCGAGGTCGGCGATGTGGTCTGAGCTCGGTTTGCTCATAACGAGCATGTCATCCACGTACACTTGCACGTTCCGACCAATCTGATCTTTGAAGACCTTGTTGACCAAATGTTGATACGTGGCTCCAGCATTCTTCAGGCCAAAGGGCATCATCCGGTAGTAGTATGTCCCTTAGTCGGTAATAAAGCTAGTGTGCTCCTCATCCCCAGGGTGCATCCGAATCTGATTGTACCCGGATAATGCATCCATGAAGGAAAGCAGCCTATGCCCCGAGGTGGTGTCCAGCAACTGATCTATCCTCGGCAAAGGAAAGCTATCCTTTGGGCACGCCTTATTGAGGTCGGTGTAATCTACACAGATCCTCTACTTACCGTTGTTCTTCTTCACCATGACTACGTTCGCCAGCCAGCTTGGGTATTGCACCTCTCGGACAAATCCAGCGGCCAGAAGTTTCTCAACTTCCTCATTGATGGCCACCTGCCTTTCTGGGGCGAATCTTTTCTTCTTCTATCGAATCGGTCTGTGCCTCGGATCGACATTGAGCTTATGGGTGATGACTTCAGGGGGAATACCTGGCATGTCTACTGCCATCCAGGCGAACACGTCTACATTCAGCTGTAAGAATTCTAGCAGCGGAGCCTTCTCCTCCTCGGGCAGCTGGGCTCCGATCTACATGGTCTTCGTCTGGTCAGCTCCGAGCTGGTAAGGAAGCAGGTGCTCGACTGGGCCTTCCCTGGGGTCCTGGACCCTCTGGTCGAGCTCGTCCACCTTGGGGCCCTCCTCGGGCCTCTGGGCCCCGAGGAGGGTTTGGAAGCAGTGCTGCACCGGCTGGGGCGTACCCCTCATTTCCCCCACACCATAAGGGGTCAGGAAATGTACGAGCAATCTTTTAGTAGAGACAACAGCATCGAGGAGGTTGAGCCCAGGTCGGCCCAAAATCATGTTGTAAGGCAAGGGAAGCCTGATAACCGTGAACATCATCATGACGGTACTCTATCAAGGTGGGGTCCCGGCAGTGACCGGGAGAGTGATTTCTCCCTCCACCCCTATGGAGTCTCCTGTGAAACCAACAAGGGGGGTATGTACAGGCTTGAGCTGAGCAGAAGAAAGATTCAATCTAGAGAAGGCATCGCAGAAAAGCACATCCGTAGAGCTTCCACTATCTACCATGATGTGTTTTACAGGATGCTTGGTGATCGTCATTTCAACAACCACAGCATCATTATTTACATTTCTCTCCCCGTCTTCCCCTCTCCTCATAAAGGGGAGTACAACCTCAGGATGCCCTGCCCACTGGGTCCTCTTGGAGGCACGCTCGGCTACCCAGTGTATCATCCCCACCGGCTTCTCGGTAGGGCGATTGTCAACCACCGGGATTGGTGGAAGGGCGACGAGCACCTGAGATTCCGGTTGAGATTTGCCCCCCACATATTTTCCGAGGTAGTCCCTCTTGATGAGCTCTTCGATCTCCCACTTGAGGCTGCGGCATTCCTCGATGTCATGACCATGGTCGCGGTGGAAACGATAGCCCAGGGTACCCGACCTCGGAGGGGTGCCTCGTGGCGGAGGAGACGTGAGCTCAACTCCTGACCACGGGGCCCGAACTCAAGGGGCCCACCTTAGGTGGGAACCCGTACTCGGCTCCGACCTAGGCATTCCAACCCGGCAGGAACCGACCTGGCGGAGGACGGAGCTCGGCTTCGGCGGGCGACCGTGCTACTCCAGGGGAGCTCAGCCCGGCGAAGGGGCTTATATTGAAAACCCAGCATGGTGTCTGATGGGCACTCCATGTCAATTTCCCCATCCCATGTCAGCGATCCAACCACATCAAGATTGAATGTCTCGCAGTGTCTCAATTTAGCAAATCCTCGGCCGGGGTAGTCCTAGTGAGGAGTCACTGGACTTGCGAGGTTGAGACATGTTATGGATTGACTCAATTAGGGTTGGCAATCTAACCCTAGGTCATCTTGAGCATTGAAGGTCAAAGGGATGAATTATACGGTAACTATATGCCAGAGGTTCGATAGATTGCTCTCGCATCTTCGGCCTATCCGGACGTCAGGACCCATTACTAGATGGTATCTTGTGCTGGTACTGGAAGTGTTTCAATGCTACCGTTTAGGTTCGAACCAATGAGGTCACACGCCATAGAGGATTTCTTTCTGATCCAGGAACCGATCAACAATTAGAAATTGTTTCGGTATTTAGGTCACACGGATTGATTGAGCATACATTGGATTTTTCTGGTTTGATTTGGATCGACCAGGATGGGTCCGGGTCAACCAGGAATTGTTCCTGGAAGACCAGGACTGGACCTGGTTTTCTTGCTATTTGGGTCTGGTTGGACCAGGATTTTGATAAACCGATTTTTGGTTTTTAATGAATCGGTTTTCTTATTCATTTGGAATGGATGAACCGGTCATTTGTAAAAGGATGGCTCTCTGTTTCACGGTCTTGGTTTTATTCTCCCAGCATTTTATAAAACTCGGTTTGATGCATGGCTTCTCCTCCCCTGTTTCACCCAATCGGATGACCTTTTACATAGTGGAGTTCGTTTGAGCGTGGGAAATCAGATAGCACAGCGATTGGAGGAAGGGTCTCACGGTAGTTGTCTCCCTCTCGTCTTCTTCCCTCATCACGTCTCTCCTCTCTCTCTCTGATATGCCCTATTTCTCCATGTGGATGGGATAAGTACAGCTTGGAGTTTGATCTCGCTTGGGAGATCAGTTTGCACTGGACCGGGAGAGGTCTCTTGGTGATTTACCTGCTACTTCACGAGTTCCCAACATGTTTAATCAAATCCTAAACCAATTCAAACGGAGATTTTGCCCTCGGTTCCAGCGTTTCAACCGATTAAGTGTTTTTTCCAAGGAGTTGGGATTGATCCTGTCTTCTCTTCACGCATGTCAACTCCTCTTCTTTCATGTTTACACCGATCTGGACTGCTCTTCCAAGCATTTTCCCTTGCCTTCACGTATTGGTTTCTCTGCCTATAAATACAGCCTGAGGGTTGAACGCCAGAGAGGAGTAAGAGAGAAGTACGAAAGAAGTAAGAGAGGAGCAACAGAAGTTGAAAAAGAAACAACGTGAGGGAGAAGAGTAGAACCGAGTTTTCTTTTGGCCTTCACGGGATTTCTAAGTATATTGAAATACTGGGTTTCAAGGCCGCGAGGGAATTAAGAAGAACTGAGCATTTGCCTATTGAGAGAAGCTGGGAGCATCCGTGAAATCCTTCCACTGGTTTCAGTTTCCAATGTGTGCAATTAGAGGAGTCTAGGCAGTGTTGGAGAAGACTGTCCGTGAGATCCATGTGATTTTCTTGCCCTACATATTATGACCTATTTTTGGATTCTTTGTGGACTAGCATCCATCTGGGAGTCGGATCAGTGAGAGCCCTGCATATGGATATACTCTAGAGGGTGGACGCTTGGACACCTTGAGAGAGTGCATCGATCTATTTATTTTGCTGTTGTAGATCTTATTTTGCTGTTGAAAGAATTCAACCGGTCACTGCTGATCTGATCTGAAGACTGAGGGAGTCTACTTCGGTCAAGTATATTTATAATTATTGCACTTGTCTATACATGACTGTATATTCTGCTCATGCATCATGATATGTTAGATCCTGTGCATGAGTAGGTACTTTCCGCTGCATCTTTAAAAATTTTAATTATGCAATACCTGCTCCCTAGTGTTGCATGCCTAGAGTAGGCTTCTGCTGTACCAGGTTTTCCTTCAGCTTCCTTCCATCGACGGCGTTCGGACTAAGATCTCTCCACTCTAGCTTGAAGCCCCAAGGTTCAAGGCTATCTATGAAAAAGAATAGGGACTTCCAGCTGTGAATGGTCGATGGAAGTCCCCCTAATATCTTCCGGCTAGGGCAGGGACTAAACATCCACCACTCCTTGCTTCGGAAGTCCTGTTTCAAAAGGAAAAAGTTGGAGAATAGGGACAACCTTGGTTCAATTTCGACTTCCTGGCAGATGAGCAGGAAACCACAGATGACCCGAATGCTGTTCGGGGTCAACTGTGAAGGGGTAATTCCATAGCTATTGATAATTTAGATGAAAAAATTATGGAGCGGAAATCGGAAGCCGGCCTTGAGGTGATCTTCGTACAAAGGAAGGGCACCAAGGTTTAGTGGATCGTTCACTCTCCCTTTCTTTCTGGGAACAGTGAGGTGTAGGGTGGTCGGAATGCCGTAGATGGCCCTTAGGTTTCTACCCTTTCTCTGGTCATGGTCGTCGCAATATCATATGGGCCGGGCTCCATATCCCCATGGACCAAGCTCCTACCGGAGGCCATTTTAATGGAGGCTAGAAGAAAAGAAGAGGACGGAGGCAGAACTAACCTGGTAGGCAAAGTTCCTAGTGAAGACAAAGGTAGAGGGAGAAGGAGGCTCTCTCTCTCTCCAAACCCAAGCACAGCGAAGGACCCCCTTTGGGCGTCCGCCCCTCCTTTTATAGGCGCTGAGGGGCCGCCTCCCGGTGCCCCTCGAGCGCCGTGATCTGTGGTAGGCGACATGACTCTTTGATTGGACGGGGAAGCCGGAGAGGTGTGCCGGATCATGTTTTGATCACGATCCGCATAACCACCTGATCAACGGTGGATAAGCCACCCTGGACTCCATGCCAACTGCTTGGATCTCGCCGCATGGCCCACATCGTGTCAGGGGCGCGTCGGGCAGGCGTTTCGGGCTGACAGCCCATTATGGGGCCATACCAACAATAACTGCCTCCCTTGTTGCCTCCAATCAGGCACTGACACCTGTCCAAGGGTGGAGTTTTGGAGTAGAAGACGGCTGGTTGCAGCACACCGAATCGGATTCGCCATCATCTTGAGGACTGGCACATTTATTGCCAATTAATGCTCTCGCCCTTCTAGTCTACAGGCCCGCTCGAAAGACAAGGACAAGGTGGGCAACTGTTATACCCTGCCGGCTCGTCATCGAGCTGGACCGGTCTCTCTTTGCGGTTCGGCCAGACCGCTCAGTCCAGGTTCTGTCGGCCATACCTCCTTCTGACGTCCGACCCACCGAAGTAGAGGTCCGACAGCCCGCTCCTGCGGAGGTTCGGCACGCCGCTCTCCTTCTGAAGTCCGACCCACCGGAGTAGAGGTCCGACGGCTCGCTCCTGCTGATGTCCACCTACCGTTCTACAGACACCCTCCCTCGGAGGATCGGCTAGCCCTCTCGGTCGGCGTCTGACCGATCCACTTCAGGGCTCAAAGGATTCCAGAAACCTCTTCTGTTGTAACAAACTCTTGCCACATCAGCATCCTGCTCCACTACTCCCACGATGCTACCCTATCCGGGCACCACGTGGCCACTCTCCAGATCCTTTTAGGGGCAGAGCGGTCTTTTTTGGACTCCTCCCTAACTGATTTTGGACTGTTCCGTGCCTATATAAGGCACCAAGGGACCCGTTTTGAGCTAAGTTCACTCTTCCCTTCTCCATACACTATTTTTCTCAGTTTTCTCCATTCTGTTGCCTTCTAGCTCCTACCGACTTAAGCATCGGAGTGTCCCCCGCTGGAACACCACCGACATCTTGGGGACTTTGTTGTAGGTCGGCTAGAAGAGAGGAGCGCTCCAGCACAGCCGACCGGACCCGGTCCAGGAGAAGTTGTGGCAACAGTATTTTTACAATGTACAAAAAAGTTTTGTACGGCTTTTTAGTCCTCGCTCTCTTCCCTCTTTCCTGTATACTTTTTTTTTATGTTTTTAACTTTTTATCTTTATTTGGCTTGTGAAAAATCTTATTATTTATTTTTATTTTAAGTTCTGTGCTTTTTATATCCTTAAAAGATATGTTATTGTTAAATAATTTAATTTTAAATTAATTTGTTTATATATAATAATATATTACTTTTGATAGTTTAGTGAAGGTAATTTTAAAAATTTATATTATTTTATATCTATAATATAAAAAAATAAATGTCAGTAGAGGAGCCATGGCCACTGTGTATCTGTCCCAATTTAGTTCTACATGAAATAATTAGTGCGAAAGAAGTGTTCACATAAATGATTGGACCTAATTACCTAAACTATAGAGGCTTAAGTATTTAGATTGAGCTGGATGTCCACATGCATGCCAAGTTCTTCCAGCATTAAGATTTTTCTCCTTTTTTTTCAAGCAAGTGGTATAAGAACTGATGACCGACGATCTTTTCAGTCCTTGGCAGCTTTCTTTTGAGCGGAAATGAGGTTAAAATACCACACTTGGCTCTTGAATAGATATTGCAAGAACGATGAAAACAAGACTTGGTTGTTTCTAAAAGCTAGAAGGAATTTCTCATTGATACGATAATGAATTTCTACAAAGCATTCTCATTTCACTTCTTTCAAGATTAGAAACGTTGAGTCTTCAGATTCATGCATCTATCTCTTTTTATATTCTTTTCTAGAAATCAAAAAATATAAATATATTTTCAAAGACCGCCTGGAATAAGATGTCATGATCTTGAGCCGGAAATTTGATTTTGAGTACTCATGGCGGCGGGGTTGACCTGGCTCTTGGATCCCACATCTATGGTTTATACAATTGGATATCTCGACTGAGATTTAGGAGAGCTGATAACGATGATCCAAACTGAATTAGTTTTTATTATTGTTGTTGCTGATTCTCTCTGACCGGGTTCTCTCGTCCTGGTTGGAGTGCTCATCTCTTGGTTCCTGCAAAGAAGTCCCACGGGCCGGTGGTGTTCTGACAGGATACTCCGATGGCTAAGTCAGTGGGAGCCTTAGAGCAACATAATGGAGGAATCGAAGGAGATGAGCTCGTGGAAAAGGAAAAGCTCTTTTACTGCTCAGAGTCCCCCGTTTTACCTTATATAGGCACGGAACCTTGCCAGAATCTATTAGGGGCTAAGTAGGGAATGACCGATCTGCCCCTAGAAGAATCTGGATAGTGGCTACGTGGCACCAGGATGGGGTGGCATCGTAGGATTCGCAGAATAGTGGTGCTGATGTGTCAAGATTCTGTTACAACATAATTTTGGTACCAGCTAGAAGGGACTTCTAGAGCCCCCGGACCATCCTTAGAGCTGCTCGCCTTGGGCCAATACGGGCCTTGCTGAAGTGGGTTGGTCGGATCCTTGCTGGAGTGGGTTGTTCAGACCACTGATAAATGGGTCGATCGGACCTCTGCTGGAGTGGGTCGTTCGGACCTTCAGTTCGACCAGGCCGAAGGACCTTCGTTCAACCGATCCAATTCGAGAGTAAGCTGATTGGGTATAACAGTTGCCCTCTTGCTCTTGGCCTTTGAGGGGGCCTGTAGCTTCGAAGGACGAGAGCATCATTTTCATATTTAATGCATCTGTCCTTGGGATGATCGTGGATCTGATCAGGCATACTGCGTCTGGTCATTTTTCACTCCAGAATCTTGCACCGGGATAGGTGGCAGCCCCGCGTTGGAGGCGGGGGGAGGCAGTTAATACAGATCGGATGCAATGATGAGCGGCCAGCCTAGCTTGCTCGACCGTCGGGCATTGGATGCGACTTGAGCGACGTGGCGACATCTGGACGGTTGGCGCCGCATTCGGAGTGAGCTCTCCATTGCTGATCTGGCTATCACGCGGATCGCAGCTCGAATGTGCTTTCTTCCCTCACATCGACTTCCACTACATGGGGAGTCATACTGCCTGATGGCTGAGTCATGGTGCACGAGGGACTGTGGGAACAGGTCCTTCCAAGGACTATAAAAAGAGGCATTAAGAGCTCGGGGGGAGCTTCCTGTTGCATTCGCATTCAAAGAGAGAGAGCATCCCCTTTCCATTGCCTTCGTCTTCTTAGAAACCCAATTTCCAGGTTAGTCTTCCCCCTTTCTTCAAACTTTATAACAATGGCCTCTGGTAGCCGTAGTTCCATCCGTAGGGATAGAGTACCAGGCCCTAATGATATATAGTCTGAGATGGCTCGGGAACGGGTAGAAGCCATTAGGGTTAGGTATAACATACCTTCTACCCTGCACCTTACCGTTCCGGACTGGGAGGGGAGGGTGACTGGACCATTGAGGCTGGGAGCCCTCCCGGTGTACAAAGACCATTTTAAGGCAAGCCTCAGATTCCCACTATGCAACTTCTTCGTCGAAGTCTTTAATTTGTATAGGATAACCCCTACACAGCTAACCCCGAATAGCATTCGGGCGATCAGCTGCTTCATGGTTCTATGCCAGAGGGCCGGAGCCGAACCCAGGACCTTCATTTTTACCAATTTCTTCATCTTGAAGAGGGACTTTAGGAGCCAGGAGTGGTGGATGTTCAGTCCCCATCCTGGATGAAAGATACTAGGATGTCTCCCGTCGGCTATCCATGGGTGGAAGTCCAAATTCTTCTACATGGATAGCCTTCAGCCTTGGGGCTTCGAACCATCATGGAGGGAACCAAGGCCGAAGGCCAACGAGGGAAATGCAGTACTGATTGCCAATAAGGTCGACTTCAGTGAGATGGAGGGGATTGGCCCCACCATGGTCCAGAGTTGCTTCAGGAGGACAGCCTCCAGTTGGCCGGAGTCAGCCACCACGGACACCTAGGTAGGATAGGAGCCGTTGTTGTCATTTCTTCTTTCCATTCTATAGGCTTCCTTTACTTATTATGGTTTTCCCTTGTAACAGGAGAAAAGATGAAGCTTGACAGAGCCAGAGTGGCCCAGCGGGCAGTAAGAAAGAGGGCCGCCCAGTCCACGGAGGTAATCATGGAAAGGCCGAAGAAGCAACGGGTAGAGGAATGGCCCACGACCATTGTGACGGTGGACTCCGAGGAGGACAACATACCTCTGTCGAAGCGATTGGCGACAAGGGCATCAGGACCTTCATGCTTTGTTGGGCAGTCGGTCGCCCGACTAGAGCAAGAGTTATTAGAGCTGACTGATGTGGTGACGGCCCCAGCCTCACCACCAACTGAGCCGACAGAAATGGTTCCCCCCATGAACAAAGGGAAGGGAACGACCGAAGGAGAGGAGGCCGATGGTGTCAGCCATGAGACATATTGCACGCCCTCCAAAATGCAGAGCAGGCCAAAGACCTGCTTAGAGGGGAGATGATGGAAGCCGACTGGGAGGAGTCAAATTGACAGAAACTGAACGAGGTGGTGAAGGGTGCCTACCTCGACTTAATGAGGGTAGGTCATCACCCTTTTACCCTCTTCTTTCCATCCTTCTTTCTTTGTACATGACTATCTCAGTTTTTTGCTTGCAGCTTCTCCACGGGATCTCATTGATGGATGATGGTCTCGACATGATGCTCTATGCGACAAAGGTCATGGCCAAGAAGGTCGAGGAGTCGGAGGCAGCCAGAATGGCAGTGGAGGAGAGGTTGTCAGCCAATCAGGCCAAAGCCAAGTCTTCAAAGAGGCAGGTGGAGGACCTGCAAACTCAACTAGCCAAGCGGGAGGCTAAGTTGAAGAAGAGAAAGGCGAAGATCAACTCCTTAGTCTATCGGTTGAATGAGGAGGAGGAGTCATCTGCCGAAGCTGAAAAAAGTGCTCGGGCTTCTAGGCGACGTCGATGAAGTGTACGGCCCAGTTGAAGGAGGCCAAATATCTAGCGGCAGAGCGGATTCGTGATGCTGTAAAGGAGTACAAGGCCTCCACAAGCTTTGTCGATGAGCTGGAGGAGGCCAGAGCAGAGAGCTATGTGAACGGCTACGACAACTGCCTAAAGAAGGTAGCCGAGGCCTTCCCGGAGCTCGACCTGTCCGTCGTATAGCTAGGTCAAGCGGCCAAAAAAGAAGGGGGCCCGACCGACCCTGGGGCCGATGCCCAAGCTACTACTGAAGCGGGACCGTCGGAGGCTTCGATCGGGACTTCGGACACTGCATGGGAGGCTGAAGCCGAAGCCCTTCCAGTTAATTTTTCTTTGTACCCGCCGAGCAAGGCTTAAGATTGGTTGTAAAAGCCTATCCCCTTTTTGTATGAAAATTTTTGTCAATAAATGAAATATTTTCTTTCTTTGATATACATCTCTAGCATTTACTTTTTTCTGAATGTGGCATGGTTAGCTTAATCCGAGCTCTTTTCTTTGAAAATATTTTTAAGTGTTGAACGGTCGGTTCAGTCCGAGCCCAACTTCTTAAAAATATTTCTAAGTGTTGGAGGGTTGGTTTAGTCCAAACCCTTAAATTAACAGTTTATAGGAAAATCCCTCAATTGTTTAAGGATCCCAAGAAGTATTTTTTGAGCGAGGTCGGATTTTCGGTGTGGGCTACCCTAGAGCCTTTGTCGAGTGAGGTCAGACTTTCGGTGTGGGCTGCCTTAGAGCCTTTGCCGAGCGAGGTCAGACTTTCGGTGTGGGCTGCCTTAGAGCCTTTACCGAGCGAGGTCTGACTTTCGGTGTGGGCTACCCTAGAGCCTTTGCCGAGCAAGGTCAGACTTTTGATGTGGGCTACCTTAGAGCCTTTGCGGAGCGAGGTCGGACTTTTGGTGTGGGCTGCCCTAGAGCCTTTGCCGAGCGAGGTCGGACTTTGAGTGTGGGCTGTCCTAGAGCCTTTGCCGAGCAAGGTCGAACTTTGAGTGGGCTGCTGATGCAGAACGAAAAAGATGATGCGATGCGGAAGTAAATTAAGACTAATTCTTTTTATTTATTTATTTATTTTTTAATATTTTCAGAAGTCGGCTTTGACTCAAAGGAAAGTTAAACTAAATTAAAAGAAACTAGGTAATAATTGAAAGCACAATTTAAAAGAAACTGGATTATCAGAGTAGTTCAGAAGTAACGGATCGCTGGGGGTTGAGAAACTCCCGGACCTAGGGTTTCGCTCTGAACTTTCAATAGGACAGAAGTAAAGAGAAGAGAAGGGTTACAGACCAGACAGTGATCTTCACGGAGTTTGGTGGAAGGACTCTCTTGAGCAGATTGTTGGATCCCCGGATTCAGATATCTTCGCAATGGATCCTCCAATACTGATCCTTTGGCAGAGTTGGCTTCTCCTAAACTCAAGATCTGGGAAAGAAGAAGAACAATTTATGGAATCAGATACTCAAGGAAGGACTTACCAGTTAGAAGAACTTGAAAGCTGATGTTGCTGAGATCCAGATTCTCCTGAAGGCTGATCTGACTTCCTCTGGTTATTGCTCTGGATCTGAAGTATCCGGACTAGACCTGGATGCTGGGAGTGTGGCGCCCACTTACTTGAGCCTGGGAGAAAAATGTGGCACCCTGGACCTTGACTTGAAAAAGGTGGCACCAACCTGGAGAAGACCTAGGCCACTACTAGGACTTGTACTGAGTCAACATGACTCAACAAAATTTAAATTACAGACTCAAGACTAAAATTGAGTTGACCAAGTCAACCCTTATTACAAAACCAGAAAACCCTAATTCTTCGGGCAAGGTCAATCAGAGATCCAGATGGAGCCCCGAAGTCTTCTTCTGAGTCTGGTGCCCGCACCAATTCTCCCGGGGTGGGAGGAACTCGACCCTGTCGAGTATGGATCAAGCTGGCTCTGGTATCTCTCCAAGAGGTCTGGGTCCAATTCTTGTAATTCTTCTCGGGAGATCCAAGAGTTATCAGATCTGGCCTTCCTTGCCAATGAACCAGGTATCTTTGGTATCCTCGATTATGAGTAGAGATAACCTGATAATGCAGGATCTTTTCAATCTGCTCTTTCCTCACAGGCCAGTTTGTTGGTGGACACACAGGGTTGGGTTCACTCTCAAGAGCAGGATTAGGCTCAAAAAGGCTCACTGGGAATCACAGCTGGCTCTCTATACTCTACTAGGTCTGTAATGTTGAAAGTGGAGCTAATGCCTAGTTCTGAAGGCAACTCGAGCTCCTAGGCATTGGATCCTACTCTCTTCACCACTCTAAATGGTCCAGCTCCTCTAGCATGTAACTTTCTAACGGTTCCAGGAGGAAACCGTTCAGGCCTTAACCTAATCATTACATAGTCTCCCTCATCAAAAGTTTTGACTCGCCTTTGAGAATCAGCCAACTTCTTATAAGTTTCATTACTTAAATTTATTTTTGCATGAATTTCTTTATGCAAGTCTTTTATATGCTGTGCAAAAACTTCGGTAGACTCGGAGACTCGTGTGTGGACTGGTAAAGGAGCTAGGTCAAGAGGTGTGTGAGGTTTGTAACCATGCACAATTTCAAATGGACTCTTGCTCGTAGACCTATTGACCGAGTCATTGTATGCAAATTCAGCTCTAGGTAAGTACAAATCCCAGTTCCTAATGTTTTCACCAACAAGACACCTTAACAGATTGCCTAAACTACGGTTCACTACTTCGGTTTGGCCATCAGTCTGGGGATGATAGGCAGTTGAAAACTTAAGTTTTGTCCCTAACTTATGCCAAAGGGTTTTCCAGAAATAGCTGGTGAACCGGACATCCCTATTGGAAACAATTATCTTAGGTAGGCCATGGAGTCGAACTATCACATTAAAGAACAGGGTGGCTACCTTAGACGCATCAAATGTTTGGGAACAAGGCAAGAAATGGGCCATCTTGGAAAATCGGTCGACTACAACACAGATAGAGTCATGCCTCCTCTGGGTCTTAGGCAAACCTAACACAAAGTCCATGCTCACATCTTGCCAAGGACGATCTGGGACAGGGAGTGGGGTATAAAGGCCGGTGTTCTGTTTTCGCTGTTTGGCAACAGCGCAGGTCCGACACCTAGCCACAATGTGTGCTACATCTCTTTTTAAACTAGGCCAGAAAAAGTGGTCTTCAACAACCAGGGTGGTCTTGTCTTTTCCGAAATGGCCAGCTAAACCTCCAGCATGAATTTCCCAAATCAAAAATTCCCTAAGAGAAGTTCTAGGGATACAAAGCCTATTCTTAAAGAACAGAAAGCCATCTAAAAGGGTATAATCCTTATGGTCACTAGATGGTCCTTGAGTTAGATCCTGGTACACAGTCTTAAAATTCGGACACAACTCATATTCCTCTTTGATTTGCTCAAACACTATGACTTCAGCCCTAACAGAATTCAACAACAAAGATCGACGACTAAGGGCATCAGCTACCTTATTTTCAGACCCAGCCTTATGCTTCAAAACAAAAGTATAGGACTGGATATACTCTACCCACTTACCATGCCTAGGGTTAAGCTTCTTCTGGGAATTCAAGAATCTAAGAGCCTCATGGTCCGAAAAAAGCACAAATTCTTGCGGTAGCAAATAATATCTCCAGTAACGCAAAGCTTGCACTACTGCATAAAATTCCTTATCATAGGTAGAATACCTAAGCTTAGCGTCATTAAGTTTTTCACTAAAGAATGCTACGGGATGGTTCTCTTGGCTTAGGACTCCACCTATACCTACTCCTGAAGCATCACAGGCAACCTCAAATACCTTTGAAAAGTCGAGTAACCTCAAAATGGGTGCCTGGGTCATCCTATCCTTAAGATCTAGGAAGGCTTTATGGGCTGCTTTAGTCCACTGGAATTCTCCCTTCCTAATACAGTCTGTAATAGGAGCAACTACAGTACTAAACCCCTTGATGAATCGCCTATAGAAGGTAGCCAAGCCGTGGAAACTTCTGACTTCATGCACACTGGTGACTTCATGCACACTGGTCGGCTCTGGCCATTCTACTATGGACCTAATCTTTTCTGGATCGGCAGCCACGCCGTCAGGGGTTACTACAAAACCAAGGAAGATAATTCTACTGGTCATGAATTCACACTTTTTGAGGTTACCATAGAGACTATCATTCCTCAAAACTTGGCAGACTTGTCTAAGGTGGCCTAGGTGGTCTGCAGGGGTCTTACTATAGATCAGGATGTCATCAAAATAGACCACTACAAACTTCTCTATGAAAGCTCTAAGTACCTGGGTCATAATCCTCATAAAAGTACTAGGGGCATTGGAAAACCCAAAAGGCATAACAACCTATTTATAGAGACCATCCTTAGTTTTGAAAGTGGTTTTCCACTCATCCCCTGGTCTAATCCTAACCTGATGATAGCCGCTCTTGAGATCAATTTTAGAAAAAATCGTTGCACCGGCCATCATATCTAGCATGTCATCTAGTCTAGGGATGGGGAACCTATACTTGATTGTGATTTTGTTGATGGCACGACTATCAACACACATCCTCCACGTGCCATCCTTCTTTGGGGTCAGAAGTGCAGGGACTGCATAAGGGCTAAGACTCTCTCTAATGAACCCCTTCCTCAACAATTCTCCAACCTGCTTTTGCAGTTCCTGATGCTCAGATGGATTCATCCTATAATGGGGAAAGTTGGGTAAAGTAGCTCCTGGGACTAAATCTATGGAATGCTGGATATCCCTAAGAGGTGGAAGGTGGTCTGGCAGATCCTCGAGAAAAACATCCTCAAATTCTTCTAACAAAGGTTTAACTTCCTGAGGAGGTTCTGAGGGTGTAGGAGTCCTAAGTTCCTTAGCAGTCAACATCCAAATAGGTGAACCACTATGAATTTCTTGTTCTAGATCCTTAGCACTATTTAGGTTCACTCCAGTCTTCATTTCTCTGACCTTATTGGTTCCTTTAGCTACCTTGTCCTTAGGAGGGATTGAATGGATTGTGATTTTCTTCCCATTAAAACTAAAGACACAGGTGTTGGATTTTCCCAAGAGGGTGGCATCATGATCATATAACCAAGGTCTTCCAAGAATTATACTGCTCACCCCCATGGGCAAGACATCACACCAAATCTTCTCTTGATAGGATTGCATTTGGATTTGGACCTGACATCTAGACTGGATGGGTATAGAGGTAGAGTCTACCCAAGAAACCTTATAGGGGTTGGGGTGGGGGACTGGGATTAAGCCTAACATTTTGATAGTGCTAGCAGAAATGGCATTCACACAGCTCCCACTATCTATGATGATTTTACATACCTTATCCCCTAGTTTAAGGAAAGTCTGTAGGATGTTAGTCCTACGCCAATCTTCCTGAACTCTATTCTGGGATAGGATGCATCTCACAACCCCTAATTGGTCAGACTCTGTGGATTCCTCCTCTCCTTCATACTCATCGACCAAATTCATTCCGGCCTCATAAACTTCTTCTTCAAACTCTTCATTGGGTCCGGAACTCTCTTCTTCTGCTTCTTCTATGTAAAGGGATCTACGAGGGCAATGACTAGAAACATGACCTACCTTGTGGCACTTAAAACAAGCTATGGCTGTGCACTGGTTGGAGATATGACCGGGCTTCTGGCACTTAAAACAGATGATACTAGGGGTTCTCTAGGTGTCAGGTGCCTTACCTTTGTCCATGGGCCTAGGGGTGGAAATACCCTGTTTAGGCTTGCTAGGGGTAACTTGGCTAGGTCCATTTCTTGGGATTGGGCACTAACCCTAGGAGGCATGGGTCCTCTTTGAAACTTCTCAGTGTTCAGTGCAATCTGATAGGCTTGGTCTAGGTCAGTAACCTCTCTCAGAAACAACTCCCTCTTTATATCTTCCCTAAGTCCAGCCCTAAACCTAGACAGAGTGACCTCATGGGCTTCACTCACATCACATCTCATCAGGTATTCATCAAAGGTGGTTATGTAGTCTGATACAGGTCGGTTCCCTTGTTTCAAAGTCTGCCATTGGTCTAACAGATTCTGCTGGTATGAAATGGGTAGGTACTTATCTCTAAGTTTCTCTTTCATACCCTGCCAGGTGCTTATGGGCTCTACATTTCGTCTTCTAGTGGTCAGCTCAATGTTCCCCCAGTATAACCTAGCTTGACGTACTAACTTCATCTTGGCAAACTTGAACTTTCTTTCCTCAGACATGGCATACCACTCAAAGTACTGGTCCATCTCACCCTCCCAACCAGAATACACCTTAGGGTTTAAGCTACCATCAAAAGTGGGTGCATCTAATTTGATGTTCCGAATGAACCTATCATCTCTATCTTCAGGTTCTGGGTCAGGCCTCCTATGATTAGGTTCAGGATCTCTGTATAAAGGTCTTCTAGGCTCTTGGTGTGGGTGAGGTTGAGGCACATTAAAATCTGGGTCAAGAGTCCAATTCTGATGCCTAGGTTCCTCAAGTACTTGGACTCGATCCCTAAGCTGGGCAAAATTCTCATGGACCTGTTCCTTAAACTGGGCAACAGTAGCAGTCACATCCTGACTCAATTTGTTCATACTCTCAGTAAGAGCTCTAACCATGGCCTCTAAATCAGGTTGGGTTTGACCAGGTTGGTAGGGTACTCCACTCTGGGTAGACATGATGATGCAAGCAAACACACAAAATGAGACTCAACTGAACGACTACGGGCTAACTAGACCTAGAGCCCAAACTAGATGCCCAATCAGACTGGCAAGCTAGCCTGTAGTAACTCGGGACTCAGCCAGGCAGGTGTAAGGGAAGTGTTAGGTCCCTAATTGCCAATCCTAGACACCAATCAGTGATTGGCCAGGTAGGCGGACCAGCACACAAGCCCTTCGGGACGTAGTCCCTGAACCACCGTTTTAGATACTGAGTACAAAGCACGCACAGAGTAACTAGATAAACTGACTCAACACTAGCCTTGACCCGACTTGTTGATGTCCCTAGCCCACTAGGGCAAATTAAGTCTAATAAATTTTAAAGTTAGGCTTAGGATCGAATGAGTGGGTGGTGGTTTTGTGCTAAGGAGAGGTTATCAACTCCTCCCATTATCTTAGATGCTCAAATGCCCTTAGGATGAGTTAGGAGATGTTCACTCAAGATAATTGAATTGCAGAACACAAAAATAGAGTTGCAGTAATTTAACTCTCAGAAACTTCACGAAAACCAATAAATCACAGGAAAATTATGTAAAATATTTTCAATTATACTGGTTCCAGCAAAATAAAAATTATACAATTTGGAGTTATTTGCACTAAGAAACAATTCCTACAACAGGGTAGTTACGGACTGAAAACAGGGTGCTTCCCCCATTTACAATTCCTGCTACGAAGTTGTAACCCAACGGATCCCCTACACGCCCTAGGAACACCCCGTGGAATGGGAAGAGGAGGTTTGCACCTCGCTTCATTCCTAGGACCGGATGTCCTGGGGATTCTACTTCGAGCAGACAAAGTAAAAAGGAGAGAGACTTAAAACAAGCAAGCAAAACAGAAACCCTAGACTGGGCTCTGATACCAAAATGATGCAGAACGAAAAAGATGATGCGATGCAGAAGTAAATTAAGACTAATTCTTTTTTTTTATTTTCATTTTTTTTTAATATTTTCAGAAGTCGGCTTTGACTCAAAGGAAAGTTAAACTAAATTAAAAGAAACTAGGTAATAATTGAAAGCACAATTTAAAAGAAACTGGGTTATCAGAGTAGTTCAGAAGTAACGGATCGCTGGGGGTTGAGAAACTCCCGGACCTAGGATTTCGCTCTGAACTTTCAACAGGACAGAAGTAAAGAGAAGAGAAGGGTTACAGACCAGACAGTGATCTTCACGGAGTTTGGTGGAAGGACTCTCTTGAGCAGATTGTTGGATCCCCGGATTCAGATATCTTCACAATGGATCCTCCAATACTGATCCTTTGGCAGAGTTGGCTTCTCCTAAACTCAAGATCTGGGAAAGAAGAAGAACAATTTATGGAATCAGATACTCAAGGAAGGATTTACCAGTTAGAAGAACTTGAAAGCTGATGTTGCTGAGATCCAGATTCTCCTGAAGGCTGATCTGACTTCCTCTGGGAATTGCTCTGGATCTGAAGTATCCGGACTGGACCTGGATGCTGGGAGTGTGGCGCCCACTTACTTGAGCCTGGGAGAAAAATGTGGCACCCTGGACCTTGACTTGAAAAAGGTGGCACCAACCTGGAGAAGACCTAGGCCACTACTAGGACTTGTACTGAGTCAACATGACTCAACAAAATTTAAATTACAGACTCAAGACTAAAATTGAGTTGACCAAGTCAACCCTTATTACAAAACTAGAAAATCCTAATTCTTCGGGCAAGGTCAATCAGAGATCCAGATGGAGCCCCGAAGTCTTCTTCTGAGTCTGGTGCCCGCACCAGCTGCCATAGAGCCTTTACCGAGTGAGGTAAGACTTTCGATGTGGGCTACCCTAGAGCCTTTGCCGAGTGAGGTCAGACTTTCTGTGTGGGCTGAATTATGGCCTTTATTGATAATATTTGTGGATGTTATCTATATTCCAAGGATGCGCCACTTGCCGTCTGTCCAAATGCTTGAATCGATAAGTTCTGGCTTGAATCACTTCAATCACTTGATAGGGGCCTTCCCAATTGGGGGAGAGCTTCTCTTGTCCAGTCAGCCTAGATATCTCTATCCTCCGTAGAACCAAGTATCCGACCCGGAAACTTTGAGCCTTGACTCAAGAGTTGTAATATTTGGCCATCCTTCGATGATATGTTACCATCTTCAAATTTGCCTGGAGTCTGGTTTCTTCGAGCAAGTCTAGATCAGCCCTTCTTCATTCTGAATTGGCCGGTTTGGCAAAATGATCAATCCGGAGGGATTACAAGGAGATTTCCATCGATATGATGGCTTCACTCCTGTAGGTGAGGTTGAATGGAGTCTCCCCAGTTGGCATCCGGGAGGTAGTCCGATAGGCCCAGAGTACCGAATGAAGTTCTTCCACCTAGAGCCCATAATACCGAATGAAGTTCTTCCGCCTAGAGTCCTTTGGTGTCATTCATCGAGTTTTCAATCCATGCAGGATTGTCCGATTGGTGACTTCGGCCTCCTTGTAGGATTGGGGATGTCCGACTGAAGTTAATCGGTGGGCGATATGATATTACTGGCAGAAGTCTCGAAACTTCGGGTTGTCGAACTGCCTTCCATTATCAGTGATGATTGCTTGCGGTATGCCAAATCAAAAGATGCAGTTCCGGACAAAGTGCTCCACCTTGGCCTCAGTGATCTATGCCAGGGGGTCGGCTTCCACTCACTTAGTGAAGTAGTCTATGGTTACAATCAAGAACTTCCATTGGCCGGATGCTGGAGGGAATGGTTCGAGGATGTCCATTCCCCATTGCACGAATGGCCAGGGGACGGTCAATGGGGTCAGCTGACTAGCCGGTCACCTTTGAATATTGGAATAATTTCGCACGCTTTGCACTTTCTGACAAAGTTCGATGCATCCTTCTGGATGGTTGGCTAGTAATAGCCTTGCCAGATAATTTTGTAGGCTAAGGATCTTCCTCCCAAGTGGTCATCGCAGATGCCTTCGTACACTTCTCTAAGTGCGTAGTTGGCATCCGGCGGCCCCAGGCACTTAAGCAGTGCTTGCATGAATGACCTTTTGTATAGAATCTTGTCGAGGATGACGTACTTTGAGGCAGTCCAGCACACATGCTTGGCTTCAGTTTTATCGTCCGGCAGGGTCCCTTCAATGAGGAACGCAAGGATGGGATCCATCCAGGAAGCTTCTCGCTCTACTTGATGGATTCCAGCCATCTCTTCAGCAATTCTTGTGCATTGCAGGTACTCCACAAAGGTTCGGTCAAAGGAGTTGGTGATGGTAGTGGCCAATCGTGACAAGGCATCCGCCCAAGAATTCTACATTTGAGGTATATGGAAAATCTCAAAAAATTTAAGTCGAGTCACGAGGCTTTGTACCTTGTCCAAGTATTCGGCCAGGTTGGATCTCTCACCTCAAATTTACCCTTCACTTGGTTCACCACCAGTTGGGAATCGGAGAAGGCCCTGATCCGATCGATGCCCAGCACATCAGCTATTCTCAGTCCTGCAAGGAGGCTTCATATTCTGCCTGGTTGTTTGATACCTGGAATGCGAAGTGCAGGGCATATTCCTGCTCCGTAACCAGCAAGGTTAGATGCCCTGTCCATATGAAGCATCCAGGCAGTTCTGCTTCTTCAACAATGTCATCCTCAGGTGTGTCGGCTGTTTGTGGAGGTGCTTCCTGTCTTTAGGTACACTCTGTTATGAAGTCGACGATCACCTGAGCCTTCATGGCCGATTGAGGCTGGAAGGAGATGTTGAATTCACCAAGCTTGATGGCCCACTTGGCAAGCCAACTAGAGGTGTCGGGGCTTCTGATGATCACCTTGAGAGATTGATCAGTCAGGACGATGATCGGATGCGCTTGAAAGTAAGGCCGCAGTACCTTGGCTGCTATGATCAAGGAGTAAACAAGCTTCTACATCTTGGGGTACCTTGTTTTGGCGTCATAGAGAACTTTGCTGATATAGTAGACAGGACTTTGCTGATTGTTCTCTCCCATCCAGATGAGGATTGAGCTCACTACCTCGTTTGATGCCGACAAATACAGGTACAGGAGCTCTCCTTCCACAGGCTTAGCAAGCAAGGGAGGAGTCTTCAGATACACCTTCAATGCCTTGAAGGTCGATCGACACTCATCGATCCATTGGAAGCAATCCGACTGCCGAAGAGTTTTGAAGAAAGGGAGGCACTTTTCAGCCAACCTGAAAATAAAGTGGCTTAGGCTATTCGGCCTGTAAGTTCCTGCACCTACTTCTTGCTGGTCAGATGCCCCATGTCAATGATAGCCTTAATCTTGTCAGGGTTGACCTTGATTCCTTGCTGTGTAACCAGAAAGCCAAGAAACTTTTTGGAGGTTACCCCAAAGGTGCATTTGGCTGGGTTTAACTTCATCCAATGGCATCTCATGACATCGAAGGACTCCTTTAGATCCTTGATGTGGTCGGCTCTTCAGAGGGTCTTGACTATCATATTGTCAACATACGCCTCCATGTTTCTTCCAAGTTGTCCCTCGGAGACCCTATTGATCAGCCTTTGAAAGGTGGCTCCGGCATTCTTCAGGCCGAAGAGCATCATTTTGTAGTAGTACAGCCCTTTGTCAGTAATAAAGGTTGTCTTCTCCTCATCCTCTGGGTGCATGCTAATTTGTTGGTGTTGACCCCTGGAATGATTTTAATGATCACAAAATATTGGAGCATGTAGTTGATACTAACTCCTTCAAGTTGTTTAAGAAGTCTTGCAAGAAATTGGTTACCTTTAGTTTAAAATAGTCGTTAAACTGATTGGAAGGTAATTCAATTATGTATAAAATTTTATGAACTTGAACTTATAAAAGCCCTAGTTCTATTAATCTTGTAATCTTGTAAAATGGGCTGAAAATTGTAAAAATTAAAGGTATGTAGATTAGCTTCTATTTGATTCAATGCTGAAGAGTTTTGGAGAAGCTTGAAGCATTTTTTAAAGATTTGCAAGAGCTGACTCTTTGATCAAGAAATGACTCTTTGTGGCACGGCACGGAGAAAGTTTTAGTGTTTCAGCATCAAGAGCCAACTCCTATCCCAAGAGTCGACTCATGGAAAAAAATAGTTTTCTGAAGCCTGAGATCAAGAGCCAACTCCTGCCCCAAGAGCCGACTCATCTAGAGTTGTGTATTTTGAAGGTCTGAGAACTCGAGCTGACTTTGCCCTGAAGAGCCGACTCTAGGTATTCATGGTTTTGACTTGACTGAAGGCAAGAGCCGACTCCATCCAGAAGAGCTGACTCTTACAAAGTTTTATTTTGAGCTGTCTGAGACTTCAAGCCGACTCGTGGACCTCGAGTCGACTCATGGAGCCGTTTTCTGCACTCCAACGACTAGTTGCTGAAGTTGAGATTTGAACTCCAATTTATCTCTAATAGCTATTTCACGAATCCCTAGGCCCTACAACGGCCATATCTCTTGGAAAACTATAAAAGGGATTATTTTTGAAGGATTAAACAATTAATTAGAGCTTTATTGTGGAATTATCTTGAGATATTGAAGAGCTTTCAAGTCATTTACCTACTTACCTCAAAGAGCTTTCAAGTTGGATTCAAAGCTTCAACAACTCTACTTCATCATTGAATCCACTCATTGAAGAAGGAAAGAAGTAGCTTGAAGAGCATTAAAGAGCATTCAAGGCTTGACTTCATCTTGATCTACATCGGCAACACTTAAACAAACTCAGTTTGTTGTAGTTGCTTGTTCATCATTTTTTTTATCTTTTTTCTCTCTAAGAATAACAAGGAGCTGTACCATAAGAGAGGGTTGAAGGTTTTTAGGTGAGCCTTATAAAACCTAAGTTGGGTTTCTTGGTAATCCCGGTATAAAACCAAGTGTTTGGGTTTCTTGGTAATCCCGGTATAAAACTAAGTGTTTGGGTTTTCTTTGGTTATCCCGGTAAAACTAGAATGTATAGGTTTAGATTGTGAGCTTGGTAAAACAATCCGACTGTATTCCGGTTTGGGAGATATAGTAGAAATCCCAAGTGATGCTTGGGTAGTGGACGTAGGAGCCGGTTGCTCCGAACCACTCTAAGTCTCTTTTTGTTTGTGATTGTGTTCTTATTGCATTATTGCTTTTACTTGATTACTTCCGCATTGCATATTATACCACAACACCAAAAGACTTTGAAAGTGCACATTATTATAAAAAAAATTTTAATCTCAATTCACCCCCCTCTTGGAAAGCCACATGGGCAGCAAGTGGTATCAGAGCAGAGTCTCTGAAAGATAGAGTAAAGATATATGGCACATCCCATGAGCACTTCATTGGCCGAAGGTCAAACCACAAATAGACCTCCACTTTTCACCGGAACCAATTATACATATTGGAAGGCAAGAATGAAAATATACATTTAATCCATAGATTTTCATTTATGGAAGATTATCATGAAAGGATCTCACACATCCATAATTAGAGATAATGATGTAGAGGTTCCCAAACCAGAAGAAGATTGGGATGATAATGATATGAAATTAGCTCAGCCGAATGCCAAAGCAATGAATTTATTGTATTGTGCTTTGGATCCAAATGAGTTTAATAGAATTTCAACTTGCAATTCTGCTAAAGAAATTTGGGACAAGCTAGAATTACACACGAAGGCACATCTCAAGTTAAAACATCAAAAATCAATCTTCTTGTACATAATTGTAAGCTATTTAATATGGATCCCAGTGAGACTATATCTGCTATGTATACTCGCTTTACTGATATTATAAATGGTCTCAAAAGTCTTGTTACAACTTACTCTAATGTTGATCTTGATCAAAAAGTTTTAAGATCTTTACCAGATAAGTGGGAAGCTAAAGTGACAGCAATTCAAGAAACGAAGGACCTAAATACTCTGCCACTGGATGAACTACTTGGATCACTAATCATGCATGAATTGGCTATGCAACAAAGGACTGAGAAAGATACAAAAAGAAAGAAAGCCATTGCATTTAAAGCTACAAAAGAAGATAAGAATGAAGAATCAGATTCATCAGATGATGATGATTTAGGAAATGATGAGATTGCCCTTGTCATGAGAAAATTCAAAAGGTTTATGGGCCGAAGAAAATCAAAGAGATGGAGAAAGCAATTCAGAAAAGGAGATTTTAAAAAAAGAAAAAGAAAGAGATAAAGAAAAAGAGAAGGATAAAGATAAAGATCAAGTACCTATCTCATATAGATGTAAAAAGACAGGACATATCCGTCCTGATTGTCCTGAAAGGAAGAAAAAGATATTCACCAAAAAGAAGAAGAAGGCAATGCTTGCTGCTTGGAGTGATAGTGATGAAACCACATTCACTGAAGAGGATGAAGAGACAACAAAAATTGCACAAGTCTATCTTATGGATTTGGAGGACGAGGTAAATACTTCTGAACCTAATTTAGAATTCACTTATGATGAATTGCATAATGCTTTTTGTGAATTATTGATAGAATACAAAAAAATCGATTTAAAAATGAAAGATTTGAAAAATCAATGTGATGTATTTGAAAAAGACAAAAATGAATTTTATGAAAGAAACAAAATCTTGCAAAGATAATTGAATTTAGTTTGTGAAAGACTTAAGATAGTTCAAGTTGAAAAAGAAGAGATTCTCGAGAAAAACAAAGGTTTAAAAAATGAAAACGATGATTTAAAGAAGGAAGTTCAAAAACTAAAACCCTTGGTTGAAAAACTAATCCTAAGTTCTAACAAACTTGAATTAATTCTAAAAGATCAAAAAGAAACAAATAATAAATTTGGAATTGGTTATAAAGATTCTATTTCAAACAAGTTTTCTGCATCTACTTCATATGCTCCTAAGTTCATTAATTCAAAATAGGATAGACCTAAATTTGCATCATCCCATGGTTATTATTCAAAATCAAAATTGTATGCTATGCATGTAATAACCTTGGTCATAAAGCATTTGAATGTCATTTGAAATATAATGACAAAAAGAAAATTAAGAAAGTTTGGATTCCAAAAGGAACCACTTCCACTAACTTGCAAAGATCCAAGAAAGCTTGGATACCTAAATTTGTTAAATGATTGTTTTGCAGGGATGTCTTGCAGCCACAAGTATAAAGAAAAGATGGTATCTGGATAGCGACTGTTCAAGACACATGACGGGTGACATTGATCAATTCTTCATCCTAGAGCAAAAGGATGGTGGAATAATAATATTTGGTGACAATCAAAAAGGAAGGATAATAAGTATTGGTAAAATCAAAATTACTCCTTCTACATTTATTGAAAATGTGTTACTTGTAGAAAAGTTAAAACATAATCTTTTGAGTATTAGTCAGCTATGTGACATTGGTTTTAATGTGTTTTTCAAGTCATCAATGTATATAGTAGTTGATCCACTTGACTCTAGTACTAAATTCATTGGACATAGACTTGATAACATTTACGTAGTAGATCTTAATGATCTAGCTATGTCAAGCAACACAAGTCTTGTAGCAATGAATGACAAGAGCAAGAAATCAAGTTTACTATGGCATAGATGACTTAGTCATGCTAGTATGGACACAATAGCTAAACTTATTTCAAAGGATTTAATCAAAGGTTTGCCAAAATTTAAAGTTAATTTTGATTATATTTGCGATGCTTATCAGTTACGAAAACAAGTGAGGAGTTTTAAATCTAAAAATATTGTTTCTACTACTAGACCCTTAGAGCTACTTCATATTGGACCTACTAGGACTACCAACCTAGGTGGTATGAAATATGGCCTTGTGATTGTAGATGACTTTTCAAGATATACATAGGTTTTGTTTATCACACATAAAGATGAAACTTTTAATGAATTCAAAAAATTTTACAAAAAAGTTACAAATTTGAAAAATTTATCTGTTATTTTAATTCGTAGTGATCATGGCACCGAATTTGAAAATCAACATTTTGATCACTTTTGCACAAAGCACGGTATTGATCATAACTTTTCTGCACCTAGAACACCACAGCAAAAT
Organism: Areca catechu; assembly: GCA_021397845.1. Lineage (NCBI taxonomy): Eukaryota > Viridiplantae > Streptophyta > Magnoliopsida > Arecales > Arecaceae > Areca > Areca catechu. Next base: position 49,472,380 of record CM038046.1, on the reverse strand, counting down.
GGTATTGTAGAAAGAAAGAATCGTACTTTGGAAGAGATGTACAGAACAATGCTTTATGAAGGAAATCTTCCAAAATACTTTTGGCCAGAAGCTGTGAATACCGCATGCTATATTTTAAATAAAGTTTTAATTAGACCTATTATCAAAAAAAACCCCTATGAGCTTTGGAACAATAGAAAACCTAATATTAAGTATTTTCAAGTTTTCGGATACAAATGTTTTGTTATTCACAATGAAAAAGACAATCTTGGTAAATTCGATGCAAAATCCGATGAGATTATTTTTCTTAGATATTCTTTAAATAGTTAGTCTATCGTGTTTTCAATAAAAGAACTTTGACTGTTGAAGAGTCTGTATATGTTATTTTCAATGAATCTGACATTATATCTTCGAGAAAGGAAGATTTTGCTGATGATGATGCATGTACTCTAGAACATGGACTGAAAGACTTAACTCTTAAAGACAAACAATCAAGTGAATCACATGAAGAAGATGTAAGCAAAGATCATACTGATATATCCAAGGAATGGAGGTATGTACAATCACACCCTAAAGAATTAATTATAGGAGACCCATCTCAAGGTGTTAAAACTAGATCTGCACATAGAGATGCACATGATTTAATTGCTTTTGTTTCGCATGTAGAACCACATAATTTAGAAGAAGCTGAAACTGATCCTAATTGGATGTTAATAATGCATGATGAATTAAACCAATTTAGGAGAAATAATGTTTGGACCCTAGTTGAAAGACCCAATAACTATCCTGTTATAGGTACTAGGTGGGTTTATAGAAATAAACTAGATGAAGATGGAGATGTAATTAAAAATAAGGCTAGACTGGTTGCACAAGGATATAATCAAGAAGAGGGGATAAATTTTGATGAAACCTATGCACCAGTTGCTAGATTAGAAGCCATTAGACTACTACTAGTTTATGCATATTTTACGAACTTTAAATTATTTTAAATGGACGTAAAGAGTGTATTTTTGAATGGTTTTTTATCTGAAGAAGTTTTTGTTAAGCAACCACCTGGTTTTATTGATCACACTTTTCCAAACCATGTTTTCAAACTGAATAAAGCTTTGTATGGTCTGAAGTAGGCACCTAGAGCCTGGTATGATAGACTAAGTAAGTTTTTAATAGCTAATGATTTTGTAAGAGGTAGTGTTGACACCACACTATTTATTCAAAGAAAATGACATTTTAGTTGTTCAAATATATGTTGATGATATCATCTTTGGATCTACTGATGAATCTTTGTGTCAAGATTTTGCTAAGCTAATGTAGGGAGAATTCGAAATGAGCTTAATGGGTGAGCTGAGTTACTTTCTTGGACTTCAAATCAAACAAACTAAAGAATGTATCCTAATCAACCAGGCCAAGTACATCAAAGAGATTATCAAAAAATTTGGTATGGAATCAAGCAAAGAAAATGGGACACCCATGAGTCCTACATGTAGACTGGATAAAGATGAGAATGGGACAAATGTTGATCAAAAGCTGTACCAAGGTATGATCGGTTCTCTACTTTATTTGATAGCTAGTACACCTGACATCTTATTCAGTGTTAGCATTTGTGCACGATTTTAATATAATCCAAAAGAGTCGCACATCATGGCGGTTAAAAGAATTATTAAATATTTGAAAGGCACATGTAATGTAGGTTTATGGTATTCCAAGCTCACATCATTAAAATTAATTAGTTATTCTGATGCTGATTATGGAGGATATAAAATAGATAGAAAAAGAATAAGTGGCACCTGTTAATTTCAAGATGTTAACTTGATCTCTTGGTACTACCGCAAACAGAACTCTGTAGCACTATCTACTACTGAGGTAGAATATGTGGCTGCTGGGAGCTGTTGTACTCAAGTATTATGGATCAAGCAACAACTAGAAGATTATTGTATTGTCCAATCTAAAATTTTTATTAAATGTGACAATACTAATGCTATTAATTTATCCAAACATCCAATTCAGCACTCACGAACTAAGCACATTGAAATTCGACATCATTTTATTCGTGATCATGTTCTAAATAATGTTGTTGAACTAGAATTTGTACCTACTGAAGATCAACTTGCAAATATTTTTACTAAACCACTTAATCTAGATAGATTTGAAAAGATTAGAGGCGAATAGGGCTATGTGACCCATTCTGAACCTTTTTGACCTAATTTTTGAAAATTAAGGAAAAATTATCTAGGGGTTTCAAATTTTTCTTTAGAGCATAGGACAACCTAGTTTAGGGTTAAGAAACATATAGAAACTGAATTTAACCATTTTTGACCTTTAGACTGTTTTTTCGCTCGAGCCGACTCAAGTTATCAGGGTGCTCGCCGAGCCGACTTGATGATGCGGGATGATAATCGATGTAACCTAGTTATTTGGAAAATAGGAAAAAACACCTAACAAACTAGGATCGTGGGAGGGCTAAGAAGCCTCCCGGGACTAGGGCATACTGACACTAAAATCCTAAGACAGCTGATCTCTTTTGTTTTCAATTTTTCTGGATGGATGTGGCGAAGGAAGGATGAAGATGGGGGACCGGGAATTGGAACTCATGGCCCTGAGACTCACTCTAGCGGGGGACGCACACAGAAAGTCAAGGGTCAAAGCCTAAAGCTACCCTCCCGAAGGGGTCACAGCACCAGCTACCTTGAGCTCTCATCGAACCCATAATGCACATAGCAGGGCTCTCACATAGATGCGCTATGATGACTCTCGAAGGACACGAGGGGATAAAGAAGACGAGATAGGGGATAAATATGATGCTCATCGAACCCATAATGCACACAACAGGGAATGCCTCACACCCCACATCGAACCCATAATGCACACAGCAGGGAACGAAGGAAAACGGGCCTCAGCCCAGAACCAGAACCGGAACCAACCCAAAAATCTATATCAAATCTCTATCTTTATTACATGGGGAGAGGGGGCCTTTATATAGAAAACCAAGACCCTCAATTTCTTAGCCTCTAAGAAAACTAAAAAAGGAAAATAAATTATAGCAAAATTCGTGTCGCATCAAAAGTGGTGCTGATCTGCTCTGAGAAGCGTGTCGACTTGATGATCTACTCCAGAAAGTGTGCTGCTCTAAAATTTGGGTTGCTCTGAAATCCGTGCAAACTCCTCACATGGCCGTGCGGAGGATGGATCGTCCGACGGAGCACATGGCCGTTGACTGGGAAGCAGGCGGCGGACGGGGCCGATGGATGGCTCGCGATGGGCCGCAGGCGAGGCGGCACAGCGACTGGCACGGCACGCCCAGTGTGTCGTTTGGTCTCCCACGGCTATGGGAGACCTCCTGGGCATCAGCACGGCCGGTGGACGGCGAGGGAGGCCGTGGACGGCGGTAAGGTGGCCGGCGGACAGGCAGGCAGTAGCGGCAACGGTGGCGGTGGTGCAGGGGCGCACATGGGCGGACGGATGCCTCCGACGTTCGTTCGTCTTCCCATGGGAGTGGGCGGCGGCGGACCCCACCGATGGCCGGGCGAGGGCCGGCGGGCAGCAGGCCGGCGGTGGCGACGGCAGCGAGGGCCGGCGGGCAGCAGGCCGGCGGTGGCGGCGGCAGCGACGGCCGTGGGCCGTGGCAGGCGAACGCCTCCGCGTCCGTTCATCTTCCCACGGGCGTGGGGCGGCGGCGGCTTCTCCGGTGAGGGCGGGGGCCGGCGAGCGCCGACGGCAGTCCGATAGTGGCGGCTGTGGGTCGGGCGGCCTGGATCTGGGACCGGCAAGATGGAGGCTAGGGTTTTGAAATTCGTTTTAAAACCACGGGAGAAAGACAGTGAAGATGGAATAAAACTGGAATAAGGTGAGAATAAGATCGGGATAAAACTGGAATAAAGGGAATAGGTGGAATAGCGGGAATAAGTAAAAATAAAAAATACAGAAAAATAAGAAAAAATGGAGAAAATACCTGGACCTGTCCTGGATCCCCGTCATTCTCCTCGACCGCGAAGAACTCGACTCCATCGAGTTCGAAAAATGGAGCATACCCTAATCCACAACTCGCTCTGATACCAAAATTGATGCGGGACAAAAAATCGATGTAACCTGGTTATTTGGAAAACAGGGAAAAACACATAACAAACTAGGACCGTGGGAGGGCTAAGAAGCCTCCCGGGACTAGGGCATACTGATACTAAAATCCTAAGATAGCTGATCTCTTTTGTTTTTAATTTTTCTGGGTGGATGTGGCGAAGGAAGGATGAAGATGGGGGACCGGGAAGTGGAACTCATGGCCCTGAGACTCACTCTAGCAGGGGATGCACACAGAAAGTCAGGGGTCAGCCCAAAGCTACCCTCCCGAGGGATCACAGCACCAGCTACCTTGAGCATAAAGCTACCCTCCCGAAGGGGTCACAGCACCAGCTACCCTGAGCTTCCATCGAACCCATAATGCACATAGCAGGGCTCTCACATAGATGCGCTAGGATGACTCTCGAAGGACACGAGGGGATAAAGAAGATGAGATAGGGGATAACTAGGGTGCTCAACGAATCCATAATGCACATAGCAGGGAACGCCTCACACCCCTCATCGAACCCATAATGCACACAGCAGGGAACGAAGGAAAATGGGCCTCAGCCCAGAACCAGAACCAAAACCAACCCAAAAATCTATATCAAATCTCTATCTCTATTACAGGGGGAGAGGGGGCCTTTATATAGAAAAACCAAGACCCTCAGTTTCTTAGCCTCTAAGAAAACTTAAAAAGGAAAATAAATTACATCAAAATTCATGTCGCATCAAAAGTGATGCCGATCTGCTCTGAGAAGCATGTCGGCTTGATGATCTGCTCTAGAAAGTATGCTGCTCTAAAATTTGGATTGCTCTGGAATCCGTGCAAACTCCTCACATGGTCGTGCGGAGGATGGATCGCCCGACGGAGCACATGGCCGGTGATTGGGAAGCAGGCGGCGGATGGGGCCGGCGGACGGCGAGCGGCAGATGGCTGGCGGTGGGCCGCAAGCGAGGCGGCACAGCGACTGGCATGGCACGCCCAGCGTGCCGTTTGGTCTCCCACGGTCATGGGAGACCTCCTGGGCACCGGCGCAGCCGGTGGATGGCAAGGGAGGCCATGGACGGCGGGAAGGTGGCCGGCGGACAAGCGAGCAGCAGCAGCAATGGAGGCGGCGGTGCAGGGGCACACGTCGGTGGACGCACGCCTTCCGCATCCGTTCGTCTTCCCACGGGCGTGGGCGGCGGTGACGCCACCGGCGGCCGGGCGAGGGCCGGCGGGCGGCGGGAACGGCGGTGGGCAGCAAGCCGGCGGTGGCAGCGACGGCCATGGGCCGTGGCGGGCGGATGCCTCCATGTCCGTTCGTCTTCCAACGGGCGTGGGGCGGCGACGGCGGCGGCTTCTCCGGCGAGGGCGGGGGCCGACGAGCACCGGCGGCGGTCCGGCAGTGGCGGCCGGGGGTCGGGCGACCCGGATCTGGGACCGGCGAGGTGGAGGCTAGGGTTTTGAAATTCGTTTTAAAACCACGGGAGAAAGACAGTTAAGATGGAATAAAACTGGATTAAGGTGAGAATAAGATCGGGATAAAATTGGAATAGAGGGAATAGGTTGAAAAGCGGGAATAAGTAAAAATAAAAAAAATGCAAAAAAATAAGAAAAAATGGAGAAAATACCCGGACTTGCCCTGGATCTCCATCACTCGAAGGTCGGGCTGAACATTTTTAAATAAGGTTTCCGTGTTTTGTCCTCACTGTGTTTTTAGGTTTTGGCCATTTCCACTTAGCCGACTCCACATTCCACTCTAGGAAACCTTCCAAAAACTTTCTCAAACCCCTCCAATCCTTTAATCCGAGCTAGATGGGACCCCGCAAAGCCATAGCCAAGAAACTCTTGCGGGTGGTTCGGACAGTTGCGGAAGAAAGGAGAACCAAGAGGCAGTTGGACACATCAAATCCAGAAGAGGAACAGCCGATTGAGCAGGAAGAAGAATCTCAAGCACCCCGGCAAGTAATTCTTATGAAAAATCATAAGGTAATCCTGGGTAGGTGCATTGATTTTAATTTTCTGGAGCAAGAATAGTTGCGTATTGGGGATTGGCTTGAAAATCGGGGTGGAAAGATTTTTGTCTATTGAATGTTCCGACATATCCTAATTTAGTCCATCAATTCTTTAAAAATATGTCATTGTGAGCATTTTATTTAGAAGGAATAGTTAAAGGAAAGCATATAGATATAAGTGAACAGAAACTTTCAAGTATATTAAAAATACCAAAAGAAGGGGAGTGCTATTTAGTTTTAAAAGAGAAGATAAAGACTCTCAAACTCATACTGGAGAGATCAGATGTGAAGGGTATTATGCATGTGAGTGCAAATTAGCTGTCATTGGAGATGAGGCTATTGCACAATATTATCAGTAGGATTTTCTTGTCCCGGACTAGGAGATTTGATTGGGTTAGCGAGTGTGACCTTGTGTTTATAAGGCGACTGATTAAGGGGAGGCCCTCAACTTGCCATTTATCATTCTATCGCAGATGAGGGAGGCAGCCCGCAGGGCACAGGCTTGTCTGCCGTATGGGATGGTTTTTACATTATTATTTCAGGATGCTCAGGTAGATCTGACAGGAGAAGATAGCTGACTACTGCCTCACACTGACAGGTATACTGTGAAATCCCTTACTAGAATGGGATTCATTAAAGTTGATGGCAACTGGGTCAGGAAGACTTCAGGTGTTCCTATAGCACATTCAGATGATTCAGAGGATGATACTCAAGTGGCTCAAGGGACTTGCTGAGGAGATTGATGCACAAGCTGATAAGGCTAGACCATCAGAGCCAGCTCTTACCACACCTCATTCACCAGTCGGGAGATCCACAGCTGCTATACCTGATGTAGAGGACAGACTTCAAAGGATATTGGATGAGATATCATGTCTCAGATCAAACACTGATAGCAGGATTACTCTACTCCAGTCTGAGATGCAGTAGGGATTTCATGATGTTATGATCATTTTGAGACAGCTTTCTACAGCCAGCCAGCATGTACCATTGACTTCCACAGCACCTGGCACTGGCACTAGCACTGACACTAGCACTGATCGAGAGAAGGGACCGGTGGCACATTCCAGTGACATACCTTCTCAAGCCACACCTGCTGATGTTGAGCCCGAGGCTAGTATGGAGGCTACATGATCTGAGGTTGGACAAACTCCGGCTACCCAGATACTTTCGACCACCAGCACCTTGGCATTATCCTTTGATCCACTGACTGCCAGACCCATACCTATTGTTATATCTTCTGAGTCCAAAGCCAAAGCCAATACTAAAGTGTCTAGGACTACCACTCCTACTAGGACTAGGATTAGGGATCTGCGACCTAGATTTTCTAAGTTTAAATCTAGTCCAGGAATCTTAGAAGTCGGTTCCTCCTCTGACGAGGAAGAACCTGATAATGATGATCTTAGTCCATCTTTTTGATGTTTAGGATTTTATCTTGATGTTTTTGGGACTCTATGTTGTTATATTTTGGTTGTGATACAATTTTGTTGTGCCGAGGCACATATGTATCGTATCACCCTTGTACTGACTTTTTATATATAGATATCACTTTTTTTTATGCTACATGTCTATTTTTCTTATCATTGAATTATTGTGAATGAATGTTCTCTTCTATACCTATTGTTGATGACAAAAAGGGGGAGAACGTAGATTATGCATGAAAAAGCTATAATATGAATGTTTAATTCATAAATTTATATGAAAATTTGAAAAGGCTATGTTATTTTGGAGATTGTGTGCATGAAAAAGCTACATAGATGATGTTAATTGTTATGAAAATATGAAAAAATGAATGTTGAAATAAAAATTTGAAGGGTTCATGAAAATTTGTTTACAAATAGTAAGGGGGAGCTTTACTTCAAATATTATCATGAATTTTACTTCAAATGTTTGGTAATTTTATAAGTTTTAATACATACTCTTGATACATTCTATGTTGATATATCATGTTTCGATACATATTGTTCATATGATATAGAAAATATAATGTATCAATACATATGATACTTTATGTTAATAGTGTTCAGTTTTATACATTTGATACATATGATACATTGTGGCACATTGTGTTGATAACACACATAAATTTAAATATACTGCAATTATAAAGTGTTTTAATTTTTAATCATGTCCAGTGTTTTGTCATCATCAAAAAGGGGGAGATTGTTGATCCCTGGAATGATTTTGATGATCACAAAATATTGGAGCATGTAGTTGATACTAACTCCTTCAAGTTGTTTGAGAAGTCTTGCAGAAAATTGGTTACCTTTAGTTTAAAATAGTTGTTAAACTGATTGGAAGGTAATTCAATTGTGTATAAAGTTTTATGAACTTGAACTTGTAAAAGCCCTAGTTCTATTAATCTTGTAATATTGTAAAATGGGCTGGAAATTGTAAAAATTAAAGGTATGTAGATTAGCTTCTATTTGATTCAATGTTGAAGAGTTTTGGAGAAGCTTGAAGCATTTTTTGAAGATTTGCAAGAGCTGACTCTTGGATTAAGAGCTGACTCTTTGTGGCACGGCACGGAGAAAGTTTCAATGTTTCAGCATCAAGAGCCGACTCATGGAAGAAAACAATTTTCTGAAGCCTGAGATCAAGAGCCGACTCCTGCCCCAAGAGCCAACTCGTCCAGAGTTGTATATTTTGAAGGTCTGAGAACTCGAGCTGACTCTACCCTGAAGAAACGACTCTAGGTATTCATGGTTTTGACTTGACTGAAGGCAAGAGCTGACTCCACCCAGAAGAGCCGACTCTTACAAAGTTTCATTTTGAGATGTCTGAGACTTCGAGCCGACTCGTGGAGCGGTTTTCTGCACTCCAATGGCTAGTTGCTGAAGTTGAAATTTGAAATCCAATTCGTCTCCAACAGCTATTTCACGAATCCCTAGGCCCTATAACGGCCATATCTCTTAGAAAACTATAAAAGGGATTGTTTTTGAAGGATTAAATAATTAATTAGAGCTTTATTATGAAATTATCTTGAGATATTGAAGAGCTTTCAAGTCATTCACCTACCTACCTCAAAGATCTTTCAAGTTGGATTCAAAGCTTCAACAACTCTACTTCATCATTGAATCCACTCATTGAAGAAGGAAAAAAGCAGCTTGAAGAGCATTAAAGAGCATTCAAGGCTTGACTTCATTTTGATCTACATTGGCAACACTTTAACAAACTCGGTTTGTTGTAGTTGCTTGTTCATCATTTCTTTATCTTTTTTTTTCTAAGAATAGCAAAGAGCTATATCTTAAGAAAGGATTGAAGGTTTTTAGGTGAACCTTATAAAACCTAAGTTGAATTTCTTGGTAATCCCGGTATAAAACCAAGTGTTTGGGTTTTCTTTGGTGATCCCGGTAAAACCAAAGTGTATAGGTTTGGATTGTGAGCCTGGTAAAATAATCCGACTGTATTCCGGTTTAGGGGATATAGTGGAAACCCCAAGTGGTGCTTAGGTAGTGGACGTAGGAGCCGGTTGCTCCAAACCACTCTAAGTCTCTTTGTGTTTGTGATTATGTTCTTATTGCATTATTGCTCTTACTTGATTACTTCCGCATTGCATATTGCACCATAACACCAAAAGACTTTGAAAGTGCACATTATTGTGAAAAGTTTTTTAATCCCACTTAACCCCCATCTTAGGAAGCTACCTGGGCAACAGTTGGTACCTGGAGAAGGCACCTATGAAGCTCAGGACCTGATGACCGGTAGTGGCATCCACCAATTGATCGATCTTTGGTAAGGGAAAGCTATCCTTCGGGCAAGCTTTGTTGAGATTGGTGTAGTCCACACATATCCTCCACTTTTCATTGGCTTTCCTCACTATTACAACATTTTCCAGCCAGTCGGGGTAATGGGCTTCTTTGATGAAGCCAGCATGGAGAGCTTCTTAACCTCCTCATCAATCACCCTCTGTCTCTCATGGGTGAAGCTCCTCTTCTTTTGTCTGACAGGCTTGTAAACTGGGTCCACCTTGAGCTGGTGGGTTATTGATGGGAACCCGAGAGCCTAGCCACCTCAGCAGCCACGTGGAGTCTTAATCACATCCTGGATTGTGCCACCTAGGATTATATGGAGGATCATATGAAGATGGCCCGTGCATGACCACATGCCAGCACACCCATTCCACACTCCAGCACATCAACTCCACACGCCATCAAGTGAGAAAGGAAGGTCAAGTGGATAAGCATAAATCCCTTGATTCATGACAAGCAACTAAGAGAAGATGTGGTCCCCCGCAAGCCCAAAAAAGAAAGTGTTTGGCGCCCCACATGGTCCCCCCTTGGTTCCCCTCTTATTTCCTTATTTTTCTTTGAGTCTTTTTGGAAATTGTATAAAACCTTCCATGTTGTCACTCAGCAAATCAGGAAGGATTGTGGTGCATCATATTTTCTTTACTTGCTTCCTAAATAATTGGTCCCTATATAAAGACCCCTTTCTTGTATTGAAAATAATGAAGAATATAAATTTTTGAAAGAAAAGTGTTCTTGGTTCTACCTCTGTTACGAGTGGGCGAGAGGCCCTAGTTATCCCCCTTTCCATTCCATTTTCTTTATCCCCTCATGACCTTTGAAATTTATCCTAACACCTCCAAGTATCAAGGAGGGTGGAATGCCCTAGAGGTGAGAGGTCTCTTCGTTAGTGTGAGTCCCAAAGTCCATAAGTTCTAAACCCTAAGGCTTCCATCCCCATTGTTCCTTCACCATCCCTAGAAAAAAAAAATCCAAAAAAGTATGGTACCTTAATCTAGGTGACTTATAGGCTCACCATCGATCCTCCCCCCACTTGTCCCATATCAATTTGGTATCGGAGCTCAGAGGTTTAGGGTATCCATTATTTCCTTTTTTTGTCCCATTTTATTCCAGTTATCCCCACTATTCCCACTTTATTCCTGATTATCCCCAACTTATCCCCGACCTATCCCTGTCATCTTCTTCCCTCTTTTCGCCCAGATCCAAGTTCCCCTCCCCTCCGTTCCCAGCCAACGCACCACCGGATCGCCTCCCTTCCCTACGCCGGCCGCCCAACCTGCCACCGCCGATCATCTCACCCGTGCTGCCATTCACCCCTGCTGCTCCGCCCGTGCCGTGCCGCGCCCCTCTCCCCCGGGCCGCCGTCCGCCACTGCCAGAGCCGACTCCAGAGGACATCGCTCGAACCTGAGCGCCACCTTCCTGACTCCACCTCCGTCCGCCTCCTGATCTCTGCCACCACCCCTTCTCTGTCCCCCTGTCCTGATCTTCGCCACTACCCCTTCTTCGCGACGTCCGATTGCTGCAATCCCTACCGGATCTCGCTCGTGATGCCTCACTGACCAGAGGACACCGTCCAAACCCGGCATCACCTCCTCTAAGTTCGGCCAACCTCTCCGCCTCAGAGCCCTTCGTATACCGCATCGTCTCCAGCCTTTTCCCATGGCTATCGTTAATCCCATTGCTACCATTTATGCCGTTCACCCCTCCCACCATACCGGTCACCTCTTCGAGCCATCTTTCCACCTCGCTAGCCATCGACCGCACCGCCCCCCCCTCCGGCGATGATTCCTCGGGAATACCAGTGACTTCCCCACCGGATTTCCCTCCCATGTTCCTCCCTACTGCAGTCATGTGAGGAAGAAAGCACAGCACGAACGTGAAAGCATGGGCACCATCTCCTTTGCCGAATTCAGTGATGCATGCTCCTCAAAGCACACGGATCTCAAAGTAGCCTAAAGAGGATGGAGTACGGATATCATAGCTGCATCAATTTCAAAACTACACGATTCTTGGAGCAGTCAAAAAAAAATCATCAAGCGCTGCATAGACTTCAAATAATAGGTTTCAGTTTCACCCAAGTCATCTTCAAACTCGACGAAGTCAAGTTCTCCCTACTCTAGGGGAATGATGGGGACTCGAGAGCCCAGCCACCTCAGCAGCCACGTGGAGTCCCAATCACATCCTAGATTGTGCCACCTAGGATTACATGGAGGATCACATGAAGATGGCCCGTGCATGACCACATGCCAGCACACCCCTTCCACCCTCCAGCACATCAACTCCACACGCCATCAAGTGAGAAAGGAAGGTCCAGTGGATAAGCATGAATTCCCTAATTCATGCCAAGCAACTAAGAAAAGATGTGGTCCCCCCCAAGCCCAAAAGAGCAAGTGTTTGGTGCCCCACATGGTCCCCCACTTGGTCCTCCTCTTCTTTCCTTATTTTTCTTGAATCTTTTGGAAATTGTATAAAACCTTCCATGTTGTCACTTAGCAAATCAGGAAGGATTATGGTGTATCATATTTTCTTTACTTGCTTCCTAAGTAATTGGTCCCTATATAAGGACCCCTCTCTTGTATTGAAAATAATGAAGAATATAAATTTTTGAAAGAAAAGTGTTCTTGGTTCTACCTCCGTTAGGAGTGGGTGAGAGGCCCTAGTTATTCCCCTTCCCATTCCATTTTCTTTATCCTCTCATGACCTTTGAGATTCATCCTAACGCCTCCAAGTATCAAGGAGGGTGGAATGTCTTAGAGGTGAGAGGTCTCTTCATTAGTGTGAGTCCCAAAGTCCATGTGTTCCAAACCCTAAGGCTTCCATCCCCATTGTTCCTTCATCATCCCTAGAAAAAAAATCTAAAAAAATATGATACCCTAATCAAGGGGACTTCTAGGCTCACCATCGATCCTCCCCCTCGCCTGTCCCATATCAGTTATGACCTCCGACGGGATGCCTGGCATGTTCGACGCCGACCAGGCGAAGACGTTGGCATTGTTTCGTAAAAAGCTGACCAACTCCAACTTGGCCTCTTCGCTGAGTATGCTTCCGATCTGTAGGACCCTGGTGGCACGTCCTCTCGAAGGGGCATGAATAGAATCCTCTCGATCGGTTGTCCGCAGCAATCGGCTTCGACCTTGGGATCAAGTTGTTCCAAGATGGAACGGTCTTCTGATTGCCTATTTTGAATGGTTAAACACTGCCTGGCCATCTTACGATCCCCCCTTATGACTCTGACCCTATTCTGAGTCAAAAACTTTGCCAACAAGTGGTAGGTAGACAAAATGGTGAAGACGTTGGCATTATCCCAGAAAAAGCTGACCAACTCCAACTTGGCCTCTTCGCTGAGTGTGCTTCCGATCTGTAGGACCCTAGTGGGATCGTCCTCTCATAGGGGCACGAATAGAATCCTCTCGACTGGTTGTCCGCAGCAATCGGCTTCGGCTTTGGGATCAAGCTGTTCCAAGATGGAATGGTCTTCTGATTGCCTGTCTTGAATGGTTAAACACTGCCTGGCCATCCTACGATCCCCCCTCATGACTCCAACCCCATTCCGAGTCAAAAATTTTGCCAACAAGTGGTAGGTAGACACAATGGCTTGAATTTTGTTAAGGGCCGGTCGGCCCAATATGGCGTTGTAAGCCGAGGTCATGCGTACGACCACAAAATTGATGGAGAGGGTCTTTTGATAAGGCTCTGACCCAATTATCATGATAGAGTTATTTCTCCTTCCACGCTGACAGAGTTTTCCCCGAATCTTGTCAACAGCATTGGGGATTCTTGCAGCCTGGTTCTTGGCAGGTTCATTTTGACAAAAGCATCATACAATAAAATGTCAGTGGAGCTTCCATTATCAATGAAGATTCTCCATACATCATAGTTGGCTATTACTACCGACACAACAACAAGGTCATTCCCAAAGATCTGTGACTCTAGGAGGTCCTCGTCGGTGAAATTGATTACATTAGAACTCCGAGGCCTCTTCGAGATGTCTTGACCTTCTTCATGCCTCTAGTCAAATCGACGGTGGAGCATGCCAACATTTCCATCGGTGGGATACTGATTGGGTAGCTCTATTTTCTCCGGGGGGTCTTTGGCAGTAGAAGTTTCAGCCTGATTCCTCTAGGGTCGGATGTACTTGTGTAGATACCCCCGCCTGATCAGATCTTCGATCATGTCCTTCAGTTGGAGGCAGTCTTCAGTACTGTATCCATGGTCACGATGGAATCGGCAATACTTGTCCCTGCTCCTTGATGTGGAGGGGCTCCTCATTGGGCGAGGCCTCTGTAGGAAGGTCTCCTTCTCTATTTTCATGAAGATTTTCTCCCTCGGGAGGGAGAGGTGTATAAGTTTCGAACCTCTTAGGAAAGTCTTTCGGCTTAGGGCTATGGTGTCAGGTCGAGTTGATGCCATCGCTGGGAGGTCGGACTTCGAGAGCCTTGTCGCTCCTCTTCTTGGAAGCTGACCTCCCTTCAGCCTGGCATTGGCATGCCACTTGTTCTTCTGCCAGGGCATATTTTTCTGCCCGGACCAGCAGTTCAGAGTAGCTTGTCGAAAATTTTTTTTCCAGCGAGAAGGTGAGCCTAGACGATTGCAGCCCCCTCTTGAAGGCTGACATAGCTACATCTTCATTAAGGTTCAAGACCTCCATAGCCACTGAATTAAATCGGGCCATGTAGTCTCGGAGGGCTTCTCCTTCCTTCTGCTGCACGACGAAGAGGCAGTTCATGTTCCTCGGCACCCGGCTGCAGGTCCTGAAATGGGACAGAAAGAGATTTTCCAGATGGGAGAATAAATGGATCGTACTTGGTCGGATGGCGGAGAACCACATCCGAGTTGCTTTTCTGAGTGTCGTAAGGAAGGCGATGCAGTGAAGGGCATCAGAAGCACCCTGTACCATCATGTGGGCCTTGTAAGTGCCCAAATGATCCAGTGGGTCGATGGTGCCATCGTAGGCATCCACCTAAGGTATCTTGAAGTGATGAGGGATAAATTCCCCCATGATTCTGGTGGAGAAAGGTAGGCGAGAGTCATACCCCTGTGCTCTTCCCTTCTGCCGGTCGACTAACTCAATAATCTGCTCCTCCATGCACTAGAGCTTGCTGGTGTAGTCCCTCGGGTCCTCGCTGTGGTGCTGATCATCACCGAGGACCGAGTCCGCAGAGGAGTGTGAGGTTGACCTCACTCTCTTTCCATCGGCATGATCCCTTTGTGATCTCCAGAGCTCTGGGGTTGCGTGGGAGCGGAGTTGAGGGACTCATTGTTGTCGACTTCCCTTGGCAGTAGATTGATGGTTAGTTTGGGACACCGCGAGCGGCTGCTGTCTGTTATTGGCCGCATCTTGGAGGTTATGAACCGCGACAGCAAAGGTGTCAATGGGGTTTAGAAGGGTATGGAACTGCTGTTGTCCCAAGGTGATGGTAGGTTGGGAGGCGTCATTCTCCCTAAGAGCTCTTTCCGATCTTGACGGGGAGTGACCTCTCCTGATGGAGGTGTTCTGAGCTCTTCCCTTTGCCATCATCTTGGCGGCGGATTCCTCCTTTTAGAGAAGGAAAAGAAGAACATAGGTTCAGCCCCTTCCTCTAATGCCAATATGTTGCTGCTAAATCTACCGGACCGGGTTCTCTCGACCTAGCTGGAGAGCTTCTCTCCCGGTTCCTGCAAAGAAGTCCCACGGGCCAGTGGTATTCTGGTGGGGGACACTTCGATGGCTAAGTTAGTGAGAGCCTTAGAGCAACAGAATGGAGGAATCGAAGGAGATGAGCTCGTGGAGAAAGGAAAAGCTCTTTTACCACTCATAGCCCCCCGTTTTACGTTATATAGGAGCGGAACCTTGCTAGAATCTGTTAGGGCTAAGCAGGGAATGATCGATCTGCCCCTAGAAGAATCTGGATAGTGGCTATGTGGCACCGGGACGGGGTGGCATCATGGGATTCGTAGAGTAGTGACGCTGATATGTCAGGATTCTGTTTTAACAGAATTCTGGTACTAATTGGAAGGGGCTTCTAAAGCCCTCGGGCCATCCTTGGAGCGGCTCGCCTTGGGCCAATACGGGCCTTGCTGAAATGAGTCGGTCGGACCTCTGCCAAAGTGGATCGGTCGGACCTCTACTGGAGTTGGTCATTCGGACCTCTACTGGAGTGGGTCGTTCGGACCTTCAGTTCGATCGGTTCGATTCGAGAGTAAGCCGATTGGGTATAACAATTACCCCCTTGCTCTTGGCCTTCGAGAGGACGGTCAGGATTCTGTTACAACAGAATTCTGGAACCAGTTGGAAGGGACTTCTAGAATCCTGGGCCATCCTTAGAGCTACTCGCCTTAGACTAATACTCACCTTAGACTAATACGAGCCTTGCTGAAGTGGGTCGGTCGGACCTTTGCTAGAGTGGATCGTTCGGACCACTAATGAAGTGGATCGGTCGGACCTCTGCCAAAGTGGATCGGTCGGACCTCTACTAGAGTGGGTCGTTCGGACCTTCAGTTCGACTGGGCTGAAGGACCTTCAGTTCGACCGATCCGATTCGAGGGTAAGCCGATTGGGTATAACAATTATAAAAATAAAATCATTCTTTTATTTTATTAAGAAAGTCATATTTCAAAATAATATTGTAATTTATTATTGCCATACTTTCCTTTCAGAAAAATTTTGCCATACAAATTTTCTCCAATCCAAATTGTCGGGAGAAAACATGAAGAATTAACAGCGGTTTGGACCGGATTAGGTGCTGCTATAATGGAATATGCATCATGCTCAAGCGATTTGGATTTGACGTAGATTCCCTTATAATAATAAAATCGATGAGCTCTTCTTTCAAATGCGGGATTTTGGATAATCTACTATTGAAACATATTATACAAGCACATCATTTCTCATTGACCGAATCACAACTCTTCTGCCATCCACGACTTAACCGATTCGTCCATGCCAAGCACATCATTTTTAGGGAATGATGAACACCAGCTACAGCAATCCTTTTGGTGCAGATGCAAAACATCATAATTTAGACTCAATAGTGGTTTTATTTCATCTACGATTTTTCTTCCAGTTCTGCCATATCTTTCAGCACGCGTTGCCAATTTTGCAGCCAAGGGTAAACCATGGCACCTATCCTATCTACGATCTTAATACCAATTATGTCCTTCAAAGGCCTGGTCCTAGAATACGAACCAGCAAAATCTATCATCCAAGTCTACACAGACTGAAGCTACCAGATACATGTTTTTTGAAAATAATTGGCTTCGAGTTGTAATCAAAACCCTCCTCTCTGGGTCTCCTGCAATCTGATGAACTGGCAGTGTTTCCAAAAAGTGCATGTCCTTGGCTCAATGGCAATGGAAACTATACTCACCTGTACCTGTTTAACCTGCCACATTCTTTCAGGCCATAAAGATTACTCATATCTATAGGGTGGGGAACCAAGTGGCAGATAGCTTAGGAAAATTGGCATGCTTTGCTCACTGTCCTGTAAAAGTAATGCCAAACACTACAAATTTGCAATGAGAAAAATTAGAGGCAATAAGTATTAACTTTAAACTCCATAACCAATAACATTGGTATCTGTCCCAACTGGCCTTCAATGTTTAATGACAGATGTTATTCTGACAAAGTTGCCATTGTTAGAGATTAGGATCTATTTAGAAAGAACTAATAACATATTAAAAGTCTGTCAAACTTGAGCTTTTAGATGTAAACAGTAACTTGTAAGATGCCAGTGAGATATATATTCCCATATGGCATAAGATTCTAAGGAAACAACCGTGATTTAACGAATTTCATATGAACACATCAAAAGATGACTTCTAGAAGTCCGTGAAATATTCACATATTAAACATATGAAACACACCTGAAAGAATTAAGACCATAGCAATGCATAATCAAGATGAAAAAAATGGAAAGAGAATGACTGCTGTTATAACAGTTACCCCAAGTAACTACAGAGAAAATAAGAATTCTGATCAAGTTACCAGACGTATTTACTAAGTTCACTGAAATCTTTTCTAGCTATGCATGTTGAAATAATCATCAAATTATACTTTTGAAAATGAATTTAAAATCAATCACTACATTAGGAATTTGACCATTCTGCCAGCAAGGAACATCTGCTAATAACCAAATATGCAAGTTTAGCAGGCATGATCTCCTCCATCCTTGAGCATAGGAACATCTTGATTTTCTACTTTGCAGTGATTCTAAATTTTATAATCCTTGCAGAAGAAACCTGAGACCATGACAAGAATGTACTCAAATAGCTTTAAGTTTGTGTGGCACTCGCTCTTTGGAGAAGGCTGTCAGTTTTGTGCCTGGAGTTATCTCTATTCATTCCAGAGAAACGAAATCTCACAATCACATCCTTCACACCCTTCACATCCTTTGATCTTCAATTCCTTAAGAGAAGTCAACAGATGGAGAGAGCTCCTGGAAATGCAACCACAAAAACTAGAGAGACTTAATGAGGTAAGAGAAGTCAGACAACCAATCCATGTCGTCATTGACTCATTCACTCTTTCTAGTATTAAATCATGTAGGGTTGGCAACTCAGGAAGCATAGTCAATTTCTGACAGTTTCTTAACTCCAATTTTGCAAGCATGGGTAGAAGGACAGTCAGGTCTTTCAGTTCAGGGCAATGCAAAATGGAAAGTTCGCGGAGCCTAGGAATTTCACCACTTTCCACTTCAAAAAGTCTCTCCAAATTAGGCATGTCTGATAAGGTAAGCATCTCTAGAGATTGAAATCCCACAAAATTTCCCATGCTTCTTACTCCATGTAAACCTTTTATCCACAGAATTCTGAGACGAGGTAGCTGCCCTATCAATGGGAGTTGTTCACAATTCTTGCAGCAGGAGAGTCTCAAAATTTCCAATTGTGAGAAAGAACTATCTCCTATCCAATCTGCAAAATTGCTGCCAGCATAGTTCTCTATCCATAGATATTTGAGTTCGACATGAGGGCGGAGACATGCAATAACCCTTTCACAATCACTCCCACCCTGTTGAGCAGTGCTCCACTGCAACTTCAAATTATCAATTCGCTTCCCACTCAAATTGGCCTTTCGAACATCCATCAGATCGGCAACATTTTCTAGTTTTGAGATGAAAAGCTCTCCTTGAAGCTTCAAGTCCTTCAGCTCTCCTAGGCGACATCCATTATCAGAAGTCACAATGAATCTTGACAATGTCCGCAGCGAAGTTAACTTTCCAATTCCTTGTGGCATAGACATCATTGAATCAGCATCTCTCTCCCAGTCAACATGCAAACCAATATGCCGTAGGTTAACCATGTAGCTTGTTCCCTTGGGTAGCTCTTGAAGCCCGTAGCACTCACCAAGCTCAAGTGTCTGCAGATTGTAAAGCCAGCAAACTGATTCAGGCAGACTTTGGATTTTAGTTTTGTAAAGGCCAAGATATCTCAGGTGTATCAAATCACCAACTGAATCCGGCAATTCTTCTATGTCACTAAAGCTGAGATCTAAAACCCGCAAGCATGTTAATTTAAGAAAAAGATCTGCTGGGACCTGCTTCACACGCTCTCTAAACTCACCCAACAATTTAAAAGTTCGTAAATTTTCATATATGCATAGTTTGTCGAATGCTACTGACTTCTGATCATTTTGATGAAACAAAGATGCATAACGCACCCATTTGGGTTCATCACATGAAACATCATGTTCCACAACCGAACTTTCAAGTTTAGAAAGTGATCGTGCTAGGTCATGGATAAGGCCTGGCATCCTATATTTCTGTTTCTGACCTTGACTACCAGAGACTTGAAAAAATGACCTGCACAATAGATTATCAAAGAACTCATCGCCTATCACCTCCAGAGTACTTCTGCTCTGCCTGTCCTGGATCAAACCTTCTGCCATCCACAGCCTGACCAACTCATCCCTATCAAACTCATAACCATTAGGAAACATGGAGCAGTACTTAAAACACTGCTTAAGATGAAAATTCAAATGATTATAACTGATCATTAAGGTCGGCAATATGCCATTTGTATGCTCTTCCAATAAGCAAACTTCTTTTAGCATGCCTTCCCACTTATCTTCCTCTGTCACATTGTACAGGAGGCAACCGAGCAACTTTGCTGCCAGTGGGGATCCTTGGCACCTCTCCACGATCCTTTTGCTGATCTCTTCCAAATTTGGGTGTTGGCTCGAACACCCATTCGGGAATGCCTGCTTAAGGAGCAGCTCTGAACAAGCATCCACCGTCTGATCCTCCAATTGAATCGGAGGCAGTGTGCGCATTCCCCTCCAAACTATTTGGCTCCGAGTAGTAATCAAAACCTTACTTTCCTTTCCTCCAGCAATCAAAGGAGGCCGCAGCATCTCCCAGAATGGGAAATCCTCAGCCCACAAGCTATCCAGCACCAGCAAGAACCTGCGCCCACTCACCGTATTCTTGAGTTGACACTGCAGCGCATCCAAACTCAATAAATCACATTTCTTCCCGGTGCCTGCAGCTTCTGTTATCTCTTTTGTAACCCTTCGCACATCAAATCCTTTGGACAGGCCAACCCAAATCCTCAAATCGAAATAACTTTTTACTTGAGCGTCATCGTAGACTAATTGAGCAAGAGTTGTCTTACCAATTCCAGGAGCTCCATAAATCGGCAGAACAGGGAGGTCAATTCCACGATCCGACGTCAATGCTTGAACAATCTCTGCCTTCTTAACTCGGTCGAAAATATGAGAGTTCCCACAAGAGGCCACAGATTGGGAAAGGAGCGAATATTTTATCATTTGCCCCCTTCTCCTTCCGTCTCTGGCCCCCAGACGGAGATTCCTCCGGGCCTCGGCGATCTCGTCAAGCGTCTCGTTGATCTTGGCTATTTGGTTCGCCAGGCTCCGGCGCCGGAGAAGAATCGAGTCAGGGCCGAGGCCGAGGGAAGGAAGAGACCAGGAGCGCTTCCGCTTGTGGCTCTTATGGAGGGAGAAGAGATTGAGCTGGGTCTGATGGCGATCGAGGAGTTCATCGGCGGCGAAAGCGACCTCTTTAAGTTCGAGGAGCCAGCGCTTGACGGAGTCGTCCTCGATGTCGCGGGGTTCCTCGGCGTCGGTGAGGAGGGAGTGGATCCGCACGCAGGTTCTTCGGAGCTTGCCGATCTCGTCTTCGAGGCCGGAAATAAGGGAGTACTCGGACTGGAAGAACGAGACAAGCGACTCCGCTACCTTGTCGGGGACATTGCTGAGGAGCAATTTGGGGATGGAGGCGGCTTTGGAGAGCAGATTACTCCAGTCCATTTCGAGAAGAGAGCAGTGGGATTGTGGTTGGTGATCGTTTGGAGGAAGAAAGCACTACCTGGATGAGAGAGGGAGTTGACCGACTTTTTAACTCTTAATTCAGTATCTTGTCAGCCATGAGGGGAGGTTGCAAGAAGAGATGGTGTGCATCTGAGACTCAGGAGATGATGGATGGAGAAATTGGAGAGAAAGGAAGAGGGGAGGTTGCCAGAAGTGACGGTGAGGTCCTGAAACTCAGGAGACGATGGATGGGGAAATTGAAGAAAAAGAAAGTGCGGAGGCTGCAAGAAATGACGGTGAGGTTCTGAAACTCAGGAAAAGAAGGATCGGGAAGTCGAAGGGAAAGTTGGATGAGAGGAAGAAGACTGGATGAAAAGGAGAAGACTTTGACGTTGACGCCACAAAAACTCTTTGGAAGGAAAATTCTCACTTGAGATCGGATCTATCTTACGACAAATTTCACCCCACTACAGCTCCGCTAGGCAATACACCATATCAATAATATATTAAAAAATAATTTTTCTATATCTTCTTATATTTGACTCCCGTATTAATTTTAATGATTAATAAAATATTTAAATATATTTAAATATTAATTAATTATTAAAATATATTTTATCAGAAATAGGTACTTATCAAATTAGTTATTTGACTGCTTGTTAAATTAGTTATCTGACTGTTTGTTGAATGGTTGAAGAAGTCCTCTTTTTGATGAAGAATTTCAAGATAAATGGACTTAAAAACATGATATTGGCTTAGAGGAACTCAAGTTTGAAGTTTGAAGAAAACTCAACAGTGTTTCAGTTTGGTTTTAAGATAGTTTCTGTTATGGCCGTTACGATGACGTGGCGTATCTCAGATTCCGCCAAGCGTGATTCGAGCCGCGTGGAGTTTTTCGGCAGTGCGGGATCGGTCCAGCAAGATCGGATGTCGCTCCGCTTCGGCCGAGGTCGAGGTCGGTCTGGGCCTTCTCGCTCCTTAGCCAGGTGGCGCCCGGAGACGGGTCCACCTCGGTCGAAGTCGAGCGCCTCTCTGCCGCTTCGCCAAGTGTCCGCCTAGGAGGGGCCCGCCTCGGTCGAAGCCAGCGGCCCCTCACTGCCTCGCCAGGTGGCACCCCGAGATGGTCCCACCTCGGCCGAGGTCGAGCCAGGCCCTCTCGCTCCTTCGCCAGGTAGCGCCCGGAGACGGGTCCACCTCGGCCGAAGTCGAGCGCCTCTTTGCCGCTCCGCCAGGTGTCCGCCCAGGAGGGGCCCACCTCGGCCGAAGCCGGCGGCCCCTTGCTCCCTCGCCAGGTGGTGCCCCGAGACGGTCCCACCTCGGCCGAGGTCAAGCCGGGCCCTCTCGCTCCTTCGCTAGGTGGCGCCCGGAGATGGGTCCACCTTGGCCGAAGTCGAGCGCCTCTCTGCCGCTCCGCCAGGTGTCCGCCCAGGAGGGGCCCACCTCGGCCGATGCGGCGGCCCCTCGCTCCCTCGCCAGGTGGCGCCCTGAGACGGTCCCACCTCGACCGATGTCGAGCCGGGCCCTCTCGCTCCTTCGCCAGGTGGCGCTCGGAGACGGGTCCACCTCGGTCGAAGTCGAGCACCTCTCTACCGCTCCGCAAGGTGTCCGCCCAGGAGGGGCCCACCTCGGCCGAAGCCGGCGGCCCCTTGCTCCCTCGCCAGGTGGCGCCCCGAGATGGTCTCACCTCGGCCGAGGTCGAGCCGGGCCCTCTCGCTCCTTCGCCAGGTGGGGCCCGGAGACGGGTCCACCTCGATCGAAGTCGAGCACCTCTCTGCCGCTCCGCCAGGTGTCCGTCAAGGAGGGGCCCACCTCAGCCGAAGCCGGCGGCCCCTTGCTCCCTCGCCAGGTGGCGCCCTGAGACGGTCCCGCCTCGGTCGAGGTCGAGCCGGGTCCTCTCGCTCCTTCGCCAGGTGGCGCCCGGAGACAGGTCCACCTCGGCCGAAGTCGAGCGTCTCTCTGCCGCTCTGCCAGGTGTCCGCCCAGGAGGGCCCACCTCGGCCGAAGCCGGCGGCCCCTCGCTCCCTCGCCAGGTGGCGCCCTAAGACGGCCCCGCCTCGGTCGAGGTCGAGCCGGGCCCTCTTGCTCCTTCACCAGGTGGCGCCCGAAGACGGGTCCACCTCGGCCGAAGTCGAGCGCCTCTCTGCCGCTCCGCTAGGTGTCCGCCCAGGAGGGGCCCACCTCGGTCGAAGCCGGCGGCCCCTCGCTCCCTCGCCAGGTGGCGCCCCGAGACGGTCCCACCTCGGCCGAGGTCGAGCCGAGCCCTCTCGCTCCTTCGCCAGGTGGCGCCTGGAGATGGGTCCACCTCGGCCGAAGTCGATCGCCTCTCTGCCGCTTCGCCAGATATCCGCCTAGGAGGGGCCCACCTCGGTCGAAGCCGGCCAACCTGTGCAGAGAGGCCTCCGAGGAACAGGAGCACGAGTTCCGAGACTACCCGTCGAGCGGTGCGCGCCGCACCCCGAGAGAAGTGCCCGTATGGACGGCGACGGCACGCGAAACCTCGCTTACATCGGCCTGACAGGTTCCGCAATCGAGAGGCGAAGTCCTGACAAAACAGGACTCGGAAGCGGGCGTTATCGGCACCAAGGAAGGAAAGCGCTCACACTCGGCCCAAGGTCTGGCCGACGGTCTGGCCAACGTCCTCCCTGTACTCTTTCCTCGCTAGGCCCGGCAAGCAAGGCGAGGAGGTTGCCGGGTTCTTTGACCAAAAAGGGAAAGGAGAAAGTGAGGGAGGAAAGGAAGCGAAGGCAAAGAAGGGGCCTCCCGGAGGCGGGAACCAGAAGGCAACGTGACGGGATAAAAGGAGGGGAAGAGCGGACGACCGAGTAAGCAAAAAAAAAAGCGGAGGCCGGGAAAAGGAAAAGCACCAGGAGCAAGATCCAAGATCCCGAAAGGGGACCCTTGGCGCAAGCCCGGTGAAGGATCTCGACCGGATTTCTACTCTTCCTGAGACTTTTCTTGTGAAGCACGATCTCTACGTCTGGGACTCCTTCGGGGGCCCATCTTGGAGACTCTGTTCCCTCTCGCCATTTTCTAACTTGACCGTCGGAGCTCCCTCACCGGGATCCCCAGCCAGGACTTCTGACTTTGTCTTGCAGGACTGGGAGCCAGGAGACCTCGGGGCGAGGCAGTCTAATTCAATCAGCGGCTCTGAAGCCATAGGCGCAGCGGTGAGAGCGGCAATAGATTGGCGTGCCAGGTAGGGGGGCAGGACAACACCCCCAGTGGGAGCTAGCTTTCTGTGGACGAAGCGCGCTCCGACCATGGTGGTCACGTGCGGACGCGAAGCGTCCACCAGCCGAGTGTGGGAGGTCCCCTCCCTTAAGGGGCCACGCAGCCCGGAGAGGGAGCTCCCTGCTCCCCCTCCTCTTCCGCTACAGCCGACCCCGGTGGACGGACCTTTTATGGCTGTCATCCAATAGCTGCAAACCTTGACTTCGGCAGTTCGACAGCTACAGCATCAGCAGCGCTCCCTGTCCATGCAGCCCCAGCCAGGGACCCCCGCGGCTCGAGCCGCGGGGCCGCGCGGAAGCCTGTGCTATATTCATGGCAGGCCATCCTAGCCGCGAGCAGCCTCCAACCCCCACGGGAGCCACCAGACCCCCGCGAAGAGAAATTGCTCCGGTTTGATGGATCGTGAGAGTCGATCCCCGGCCGATGATGCCAAGACGGCATGCCGCAGCAGGCGGCGTCGAGGCAAAGCACCCCGCCGATAACGATCGGCGCCCCTTTCACCAGCGGCCTCGGTGGAAGACTCCACCGATGAGGCCATCAGGCGCTAGGCCGAGAGGCGCCTGGAGGAGCATGAGCGCAAATTGGCGGAGTTCACCCACCGATTTGCCGACCTGCAGAACTTCTCCGTGGACCCGGCGGGATACGACTCCCGGCCCCCCTTCTCCTAGGAAATCCAAGAGGAGCCGATTCCGGGCCAGTTCTGCATGCCGCAGGTGGATCCCTACGATGGGCCCACCGACCCCTTGGACCATCTAGAGAGCTACAAAGCTCTCATGAGAGTCCAGGGGGCCATGGATGCTCTTTTATGCATTGCCTTCCCCTCTACCCTCTGGAAGGCTGCTCGAGTCTGGTTCACCCGCCTCGAGCCCGGATCCATCTGCTCATTCGTCAGTTGGAAGGAAAGTTTGTGGCGCACTTCGACGCTTGTCGGAAGGTACCGAGAGAGGTGGATAGCCTCTTCTCCATCCGCCAGCAGGATCAAGAGCTGCTTCGGGACTACATCACCCGCTTCAAGACCGCTGCCCTAGAGATCTACAGCCTGGACGAGCCCGTTGCCATGCTGGCATTAAAGCGCGGGCTCAAGACATCCCGCCTAACTTATTCCCTAGACAAGAAGCCCCTCAGGACGTACTCCGAGCTCCTCCTTCGTGTCCATAAGTACATCCGAGCGGAGGAGGCCGATCGCACCCGACGAGATCTGGACGGGAGGACCCTAAAGAAACCGGCCCCGAGAGATGTTCCAAGGACCCGAAGGCCAGGGCCACCTGCTGACCTCCGCCTAAGTCCGAAGCTGAAGGGCGGAGCTGCCCCGGAGTGAAGTTTCACCCCTCTCCTTGCCCCCAGGACGAAGATCCTCATGAAAATTGAGGGTGAGCACTACCTCCGCCGACCTCCCCCTCAGAACCCAAGGAGCACCCGCGACAAGTCAAAGTACTGCCAGTTCCACCGGGAGCACGGCCACGACACGGAGGAGTGTCGCAATCTGAAGCGGGAAATCGAGGAGCTGATCAAAAGAGGCTACCTCAGGAAGTTCGTGCGGAACGAAGCTCCAGCGAAGGGACAGCCACTCGCGGCCCTTCCCCCGGTCCCCACGATCGACAATCATCCGACGGAGAAGCCGGTGGGCATGATCTCCTGTGGAATCGGGCGGGCGGCAAAGAGACCCCGGGAGGTTGCGGGCCCGGAGGGTGTACCCCCTTCTGAGAAGGGGAATGAAAACAAGAATGTAAATAACGATGCCATGGTGGTCGAGATGACCATCACAAAGCATCCTGTACATCGCATTATGGTAGATAGTGGAAGCTCCGCTGACGTGCTTTTTTATGATGCTTTCTCCCGGATGAACCTATTCCATGATCAGCTAAGGCCGGTACACACCCCTCTCGTAGGCTTTACCGGGAACTCGGTGGGGGTCGAAGGGGAGATCACTCTCTCGGTCACCACCAGATCCCCACCTCGACAGACCACAGTCATGATGACGTTTACCGTCGTCAAGATCCCCTCGCCCTACAACGCGATCCTCGGGCGTCCGGGGCTCAACCAGCTGGACGCCATGATTTCCACAAGACGGTTGCTAGTGCAATTCCCCACGGCCTCCAAGCCTGGGGTAATGAGGGGGACGACCCAGCCAGTCCAGCATTGCCTTCAGGCGGTCCCAGGTGCCCGGGGCGCCGGGCTCGGCCCCGACGTCGACGACCTCGACTTAAGGGAAAAGGAACCCAGGGGAGGACCCGTGGAGTGTCTGTTGACATATCCTCTCGGTTCAGACCCTCAGAAGACTGTGCAGGTGGGGGCCCAGCTCCTAGAGGAGGAACGGGCTCGCCTGCTAGATTTCCTCCGCGTGAACGCGGATGTGTTTGCATGGTCCACGGCCGACATGCCAGGCATCCCCCCTAAGGTCATCACCCACAAGCTGAACGTAGACCCGAGGTGCCGCCCGGTCCGCCAGAAGAAGAGGAGTTTCGCTGCGGAAAGGTAGAGGGCCATCAACGAAGAGGTGGAAAAGCTCCTCGCTGCCGGTTTCGTGTGGGAAGTCCAGTATCCCAGCTGGCTGGCGAATGTGGTCATGGTAAAGAAGAGCAGTGGCAAGTGGAGGATATATGTGGACTACACCGACCTCAACCGAGCCTGCCCGAAGGACAGCTTCCCTCTTTCGAAGATTGACCAACTGGTGGACACCACTTCGGGGCATCGCCTCCTCTCTTTCATGGATGCCATCTCCGGGCACAACCAGATTCGAATGAACCCAGAGGAAGAAGAGCACACCGCCTTCGTCACCGACCGCGGAACTTACTGTTACAAGATGATGCCGTTTGGCCTTAAAAATGCCAGGGCCACGTACCAGTGGTTGGTCAACAAAGTCTTCAAGGACCAGATCGGCCGCAACATGCAGGTGTACGTGGATGACATGCTGGTGATGAGCAAGCCCCTCTCAGATCATGTTGACGACCTGGCGGAGACCTTCAACAATCTCCGACTTCACCAGATGAAGCTGAACCCGGCGAAGTGCACCTTCGACGTCTCCGCCGGGAAATTCCTGGGGTTCATGGTGACCCAAAGAGGGATTGAAGCCAACCCGGAAATGGTCCAGGCCATCCTGGATATGGAGCAGCCCGCCTCCAAGAAGCAAGTGCAGCAACTCACGGCCGGATAGCCGCTCTGAGTCGGTTTATCTCGAGGTCGGTCGACCGCTGCCGACCCTTTTTCAAAGTGCTGAGGAAGATGAGCGACTTCACCTGGACCGAGGAGTGCCAGGAGGCCTTTGACGAGCTGAAAAAGATGCTTGCATCACCTCCACTACTCTCCAGGCCCGAAGAAGGAGAGGAGCTCGTCCTCTACCTGGCGGTCACCCCGGAGGCCGTCAGCTCGGTCCTGGTTCGAACCGATGACCAAGGAGTCCAGAGGCTGGTGTACTACACAAGAAAACTCCTCCATGATGCGGAGCTCAAGTATTCTCGGCCCGAAAAGCTCATTTTTGCATTAATAGTGTCTGCTCAGCGTCTCAGGCCCTATTTCCAAGCACATCCCATTGCCATCCTGACGATCAGCCGCTGAAAGCGATACTCAGCCAACCCGACACGTCAGGGCGATTGGCGAAGTGGGCACTCAAGCTCAGCGAGTTCGATATCGCTTATCGGCCAAGGTCGGCCATGAAAGCGCAAGTGCTGGCCGACTTCTTGGTCGAGTGCGCAGGCCTAGGCAAGGGGACAGAGGAGGACCCTCTGCACTAGCAATTGGAACCGAGACCCGAGGAGGACGCGTGGATCCTTCACGTGGATGGAGCCTCGAACTCCGGCAGGAGCGGAGCCGGTCTCATCCTCGCCAACGGTGAGGGGGTCATCGCCGAATGTGCGCTCCGTTTCCAGTTCGCGCAACTAACAACTAGGCGGAATACGAGGCACTCCTCGCCGGGCTGAGAGTTTCCCGCGAGTTGGGCGTGGCCAACCTCAAGGCCTTCACTGATTCCCAGCTAGTGGTTGGACAGGTCTTCGGAGAATACGGTGTGCACGACCCTCAAATGGCGAAATATCTGGAGCTCGTCAAAACGAGCGCGGCCGGATTTCGGCGCTTCAGCATCTCCCATATATCCCGCGGGGAAAATGCCCGTGCGGACGCTCTCTCCCGGCTGGCGACCCTGCCGGACTCATTGCTGGGTCGCGCTCATGTAGAGCGCCTCAAGGCCCCGAGCTACGAGACCCCTGTGGAGGTCCAACAGGTCGGTCAGGAGCCCAGCTGGATGGACAAGTATGTCGAGTACATAACCGGCGACACCTTACCGGAAGATCGCGCAGTGGCCCGTCTTATCAAAAAGAAGGCCGCGCGATTTGTCCTAATGGTGGGCAGCTGTATCGGAGGTCATACTCCTATCCCCTCCTCAAGTGCTGAGACCCGTGGAGGCAGCACTCGTACTCCAGGATATCCACGAGGGCATCTGCGGGAACCACGTGCGGGGCAGAACGCTAGCATACAAGGCCCTCCGCCAAGTTATTTCTGAGAGACGATGAAGGAAGATGCCGCCGACTTCGTGAAGAAGTGTGATCGGTGCCAACGGCACGCCGTGGTACAGCGGCAGCCCTCCACTCCGCTTTCCCAGCTCTCGGCTCCGTGGCCGTTCGCCCAATGGGGGATGGATCTCTTAGGACCATTTCTCCCGGCATCCGGACAGCGGAAGTTTCTGATCGTGGCCATTGACTACTTCACGAAGTGGGTCGAGGCCGAGCCCCTGGCACGGATCACGGAGGCGAACATCACCAAGTTTTTTTGGAAGTCGATCACTTGCCGTTTCGGCCTCCCCCATACCGTAATCACCGATAACGGGCGTCAGTTCAACTGCCGGGAGTTTGAAGAATTCTGCAGCGACCTCGGCATCCACCATCGCTTCACCTCGGTGGCGCACCCACAGATGAATGGAAAAGTCGAGGTGATGAATAGGACCATCTTGCAAGGCCTCCGGACGAGGCTGGATCAGGCCAAGGGCAGGTGGGTAGAAGAGCTCCCGAGCATCCTGTGGGCATACCACACCACCCCAAGGACGGCCACCGACAAGACCCCGTTCAATCTTATGTTCAGAGCCGAGGCGGTTATTCCGATTGAGCTCAGTCTACCCACCCTGCGTGTGGAGCAGTACGACGAAGCGGAGAACCCCGCCAGGATGATGCTCAACCTGGACCTTCTTGAGGAGACGAGGGACAAGGCCCGAGTCCGGATGGCGGCGTACAGGCAGCGAGTGGCCAGGTACTATAACTCCTGGGTGCGACCAAAGTCCTTTCATCCCGGAGACCTGGTGCTCCGGCGTGCTGAAGCTTCTCAGCCACGAGATTGCGGGAAGCTCTCCCCGAACTGGAGGGCCTGTACAGGGTGGCGGAGGTCCTCCCTCACGGGGCCTATTACCTGGAGGAGTTAGGAGGGACCAGATTCCCTTGGACCTGGAACGCCTCGAACCTGAGGATGTATTATCAATAATGTAAGGTTCCTCGAACTCCTGCAATAAAATTTCTTTACTTCAAGCGCTTTTTCTCGCCTCGTAGGAAAAGAGGCACTTAGCTCTGAGTTCAGCAAACACCGCTGTGGCCGAAGACCCGAGAAAGCGAGAAGTCCCGGACATCGATCTGAAAGGCGGGGCAGAGCCAAGCTCGCCCACGCGATCACGGAGAACAGCTCGGCAAGCCGCGCAGGGCTCGCCAAAGCCCGCGACCCCGGGGTTCAGTCCGGAAGTCCCGGACTTCGATCCGGAAGGCGGGCAGAGCCAAGCTCACCCACGCGATCACAGAGAACAGCTCGGCAAGCCGCGCAGGGCTCGCCAAAGCCCGCGGCCCCGAGGTTCAGTCCGGAAGTCCCGAACTTCAGTTCGGAAGGCGGGGTAGAGCCAAGCTCGCCCACGTGATCACGAAGAACAGCCCGGTAAGCTCGAGGGACCCGTACAGAACTTGCTCTACCGGTGTCCAACCTGGATCTGAAGGCTCGACTAGACTCAGTTTACCCGCGAGCTCGGCTCGGAGCAAACCACAGGACTTAGCAAACATCTCAAAAAAAAATGAGAGAAGAGAATAAGAAAGACAAAGACGGGACTTGGTAAAGAAAAAGGCAGTTTCTTCATTAATTCGAAAAAGCTTTACAATAAAGGAGTCCCGACAGGCTGGGAGTCCTCAAAAAAAAGGGGGGAAGAAAAAGTACAACTGGAAGCTAATTTGGCGCGGTAGCACTGTCCTCGGGCGGGGGCGCGCGCTCTCCACCTTCGCCGTCGATCGGTGGCTGCTCGGGGGGCTGCTTTGGATCTGCGGCCGCGTCGCCTGCTGCAGCTGGAGCCTCGCCGATGGGCTCCTGCCTCCTGCCACCGAGGACCACCCCACTGAGGTCGAGCTCGGGGTAGAAGGAGCTCACCTTCTCCCGGCACACCTGGAACCCCTTCAGGAAGGAGTCCATGGCAGCCTCCCGGACCTCCGAGATATACTCGTTAGAAGCCCGGAACTTCGGGACGACCTCCTGCGCCTCCCGCTTTGAAGCCTCCAGCAGCCCGTTGACGTAGAAGCTTCGCTCCTTGGATGCACTTGCCTCCCTTCGGGCCTCCTCCACCTGGCGCTCCAGCGATTGGGACTGAGCTCGGAGGCGAGCCTTCTCCGCTGCATCCTCCTCCATGCACCGCTGGTTGGAGATCCTCTCCTCGGACAGAGAGGCCTCCAGTTCTTTGATGCGCCCCTCGGCCGTGCCAGGTCAGATTGGAGAGCCTGGTTGCTTCCCCGCAGCTCGACCCCCTCTCCATGAGGCCCTTCACATCGGCTGTGAGCTTGCCGAGCTTCTCCTCCTTCTCGGCATCCTTCTTGGCATACCCTGTGAGGAAATTCCTCAACAGAAGTACGTCGGTCCCGATCTGCACCAACGAGAGAAATCAGTCAGAATCTAACTGGAACTTTAAAAGAGAGGGTTCTGAGTCCGGAACTTACCGTGAAGAGCTGCGAAAGGATCCCGAGCAAGGCATCGGCGTAGTCCCGACCGCCCCTCAGTCGGCGATCCCGGGAAGTGCAGGCAAACTCCATCACCCTCTCCGCGAGCCCCTGATCACGGATCACGGAGCACCGGCTCGTGAGGGTTGGCGGCGGGGCGGTCAGATCGGTGGCAGGAGCGACCGACCCCCCGGGTGGGACTGCCATCGGCGGGGCAGCTGGAGTCGCAGGCGGTGCCGTTGGAGCTACGATGGAGGCGCCGCTGCCCGGGAGGTAACCGGGCCTCCCTCTTCTGCGCTCCCGTCGAGGTGGATGATGAGAGTATCGGCAGCCCGGGCCCGAGGTGGCCTGGGTGCGGGAACTGAAGCTACTAGACCAGGGGCGGGCATCGGCACGGCCTCCTGGCTCGCCTCGGTGCGAGCCCTCTTCGCCGCAGGCTCATCTTCCTTGGCGGTTTCCCTCTGGGCGGCACCCTCCAGGAAGTTTTCCAGGGAGAACTTCATACCTGCAAAAGCACGGAGGTCGGTCAGCCCAGTTAAAGAAAGAAGTGCAGAGTATAAAAGAAGACTGAGCCTCACTCGGCTCCCGGATGGGACTGATCCCCGCCTCGAACAAGTTCTGCTCCGAGAGCAGAACCTCGAGCGAAGGGACCACATCGCTCAATAGTAGGGAATAAGCCTCCTAGTCCGCCGGCTCGACTTGGGAGTTTTGGTTCGAGGATAGATCCAGCTCACTCCAAGCCCAGTCGACGTCCTCGACCGAGGCAAAAAAGAATCGGTTCTTCCAACCCTTGATGGAGGAAGGGAGGTTGAACCGGAGACACCTAGGCCGGGGTGAAATATACCACCAGCCATCATCGGTGGAGTACTGCTTCAGGGTGAAGAGAGCCCTGAAGAGAGAGAAACGGGCAACGAACCCGTGGAAGTGACATAAGACGATGAAGGCGAAGATGACCCGGATGGCATTGGAAGCCAACTGGGCCGGGACCAGGCGGAAGTGACTGAGGAAGGAAAGAAAGAAGGGTGCAGAGGAAACCGAAGACCCCCAAGGAGGAAGTCCTCGTAGAAAGCTATACGGCCAGGGCCACTCAAGGTGACGCGATCCCCAAGCTGCAGAAGAGAGAGATGAATCGACCCCGGGATGCCATAGACCTCCCGGAGCAAGGTAAGGTCACCTTCGGTTATCGTTGAAACATGATCGGAGGGACCGACAGAAGGAAGGGCCGGAGGAGGAAGTGAAGAAATAGGATGGGCAGAGAACACGGGGGGAGACCTGGGACCCCTAGGGATACCTATGGTTATGCCCCCAAGCTGGAGCTGCCTACGGACCTCCTCCGGGATCACCTCCGCTTCCGAGGAGGAAGACGACAGAGTCCTCGACCGAGACGGACCGGCCTCATCTGGATTAGACGAGACTTGACGACGGCGCGCCATGGGGGAGGAAGTGGTGAAGAAAGGTCGCTAGGGAAAGAAGGAAGGGGGCAGACGAAGGCACTCACCGAAACACACTGTGTGAAAGAGGCGACAACCCGGGGGAGTGGAAGATAGCCTACTGCAAACTGCCGGCGGAGCGTGAGAAAGGGAAAGGGCCTCGTTCCGGAAAGTTCCCCCTCCATTTCAAATTCGATCGACAGCAGCCATACCCGTCATTCCATTCCGGACCACCAGATGGATACCGCGTGGACGCACGCCCGACATCGATGCTTCAGTTATGGGGAAACGGCTTCCATTTCGAAGCGACGCATTAATTGCAACCAGAGAGACGACGCATGGCAGCCTCTTATAGGACCTTGGGCGCATCGAGGAATGGCGACGAGGATCGTGGCAATCATGGTGCGAGATCTTCGCCTCCCCCACGTCATCTCCGCATTAAATCCCCACATCCCGAGCCATGATGCCTCAACGGAACAGAGGGATGGGGGTCAACTGTTACGGCCGTTACGATGATGTGGCGTATCTCAGATTCCATTGAGCGTGATTCGAGCCGCGTGGAGATTTTCGGCAGTGCGGGATCGGTCCAGCAAGGTCTGATGTCGCTCTGCTTCGGTCGAGGTCAAGGTCGGACTGGGCCTTCTCGCTCCTTCGCCAGGTGGCGCCCGGATACGGGTCCATCTCGATCGAAGTCGAGCGCCTCTCTGTCGCTTCGCCAGGTGTCCGCCCAGGAGGGGCCCGCCTCGCCGAAGCCAGCGACCACTCACTCCCTTGCTAGGTGGTGCCCCGAGACGGTCCCACCTCGACCGAGGTCGAGCCGGGCCCTCTCGCTCCTTCGCCAGGTGGCGCCCGGAGACGGGTCCACCTCGGTCGAAGTCAAGTGCCTCTCTGCCGCTCCGCCAGGTGTCTGCCCAGGAGGGGCCCACCTCGGCCAAAGCCGGCGGCCCCTTGCTCCCTCGCTAGGTGGCGCCCCGAGACGGTCGCACCTCGGTCAAGGTCGAGCCAAGCCCTCTCGCTCTTCGCCAGGTGGCGCCCGGAAAACGGGTCCACCTCGGCCGAAGTCGAGTGCCCTCTACCGCTCTGCCAGGTGTCCGCCCAGGAGGGGCCCACCTCGGCCGAAGCCGGTGGCCCCTCGCTCCCCGCCAGGTGGCGCCCTGAGACGGTCCCACCTCAGCCGAGGTCGAGCCGGGCCCTCTCGCTCCTTCGCCAGGTGGCGCCCGGAGACGGCTCCACCTCGGCCGAAGTCAAGCACCTCTCTGCCGCTCCGCCAGGTGTCCGCCCAGGAGGGGCCCACCTCGGTCGAAGTCGGCGGCCCCTTGCTCCCTCGCCAGGTGGCACCCCGAGACGGTCCCACCTCGGCCGAGGTCGAACCAGGCCCTCTCGCTCCTTCGCTAGGTGGCGCCCGGAGACGGATCCACCTCGACCAAAGTCGACCACCTCTCTACCGCTCCGCCAGGTGTCCGCCCAGGAGGGGCCCACCTCGACTGAAGCTGGCGGCCCCTTGCTCCCTCGCCAGGTGGAGCCCCGAGACGGTCCCACCTCGGCCGAGGTCGAGCTGGGCCCTCTCGCTCCTTCGCTAGGTGGCACCCGGAGACGGGTCCACCTCGACCGAAGTCGAGCACCTCTCTGCCGCTCTGCCAGGTGTCCACCCAGGAGGGGCCCACCTCAGCTGAAGCCGGCGGCCCCTCGCTCCCTCGCCAGGTGGCGCCCTGAGACGGTCCCTCCTCGGTCGAGGTCGAGTGAGCCCTCTCGCTCCTTCGCTAGGAAGCGCCTGGAGATGGGTCTACCTCGACTGAAGTCGAGTGCCTCTCTGCTGCTCCGCCAGGTGTCTGCCCAGGAGGGGCCCACCTCGGTCAAAGCCGGCGGCCCCTTGCTCCCTCGCCAGGTGGCGCCCCGAGATGGTCCCACCTCGACCGAGGTCGAGCCGAGCCCTCTCGCTCCTTCGCCAGGTGGCGCCCGGAGACGGGTCCACCTCGGTCGAAGTCGAGCGCCTCTCTGCCGCTCCGCCATATGTCCGCCCAGGAGGGGCCCACCTCGACCGAAGCTGGCCAACCTGTGCGGAGAGGCCTCCGAGGAACAGGAGCACGAGTTCCGAGACTACCCCTCGAGCGGTGCGCACTGCACCCCGAGAGAAGCGCCCGTACGGACGGCGACGGCACGCGAAACCTCGCTTACATCGGCCCGATAGGTTCCGCAATCGAGAGGCGGAGTCCTGACAAAACAAGACTCGGAAGCGGGCGTTATCGGTTCCTGGGAAGGAAAGCGCTCACGTTCGGCCCAAGGTCTGGCCGGCGGTCTGGCCAACATCCTCCCTCTACTCTTTCCTCGCTAGGCCCGGCAAGCAAGGCGAGGAGGCCGCCAGGTTCTTTGACCAAAAAGGGAAAGGAGAAAGTGAGGGAGGAAAGGAAGCGAAGGCAAAGAAGGGGCCTCCCGGAGGCGAGAACCAGAAGGCAGTGTGACGAGATAAAAGGAGGGGAAGAGCGGACGACCGGGTAAGCGAAAAAAAAAGCGGAGGCCGGGAAAAGGAAAAGCACCAGGAGCAAGATCCAAGATCCCGAAAGGGGACCCTTGGCGCAAGCCCGGTGAAGGATCTCGGTCGGATTTCTACTCTTCCTGAGACTTTTCTTGTGAAGCACGATCTCTAAGTCTGGGACTCCTTCGGGGGCCCGTCTTGGAGACTCTGTTCCCTCTCGCCGTTTTCTAACTTGACCATCGGAGCTCCCTCACCGGGATCCCCGGCTAGGGCTTCTGACTTTGTCTTGCAGGACTGGGAGCCAGGAGACCTCGAGGTGAGGTAGTCTAATTCAATCAGCGGCTCTGAAGCCACAGGCGCAGCAGCGAGAGTGGCAACAATTTCAATCAAGTGTCGATTCATAGGAGTTTCAGTTTCTTTGGCAATGTTTCAGTTTGGTTTTAAGATATTTTCAATCAAGTATCACTCACAAGAGTTTCAGCTGATATGCAGGATGAAGTTTTAGCCAGCACGTCTAAAGTGTCAACTCACAAAAACCAAGTATCGACTCATGTATCGATTCAAGGGTCGACTTAAGGCCTGAGACAAGTTATACAGAGCATGCTGAATTCAGAGATTTTTCTCATGTATTGATTCACAGAAGTCAAGTATTGACTCAAGTATCGACTCATCAAAAGAAGTGTCGACTCACCTAAGATTTTCAGAGAGCTTCAAGGAATAGTTTTTAAACTAAGTGTTGACTCATAGAAGTAAAGTGTTGATCTAAGTATCAACTCATGACCTGAAGTATCAATACTTGAAGTTTTGCAGAATAGTAATGGCTAGTTTTTTTAAAAACAGAACTTCTCCTTTTTGCCCCCAACGGCTATTTTTACCTCTCCAATGGTCAGAAACAGCTATTTGAAGCTTGGAAAGTTATTTAAAGTGATTAAAACTCAAGGGGAAAGAAGAGGATGAGTTTGCATTGATTATTCATTAAGAGTTCATCTACTTTCAAGTTAAGTTGAGCCTTCAAGCACCAAAAGCATTCAAGATCACTTAAAAGCACTCAAGCCCATCCATTCAAGCATTGATTGAGGCTTCAACCATTTCAAGACAAGCATCTACAAAGAGCTTCAAAGAGATATCTGCTTTTATTTGAAAGCTTACTTGTATTTCTTACATTTATTTGATTTTCTTGTAAGAGATTTTTGGTTAGCCTTGGAAAATCAAAGAGATTTTTTGTTAGTCTTGAAAAATCAAAGAGGTTTTTGGTTAGCCTTTTAAAAACCAAGTTAGGTTGTTGGTAAGCCCGAAAAACCAATGGAGATTTTTGGTTAGCCTTGTAAAACCAAGGGGTTTTGACTTATATTCCCGATGAAAACAAGTTGGGTTTTGATTAGTGAGCCCGAAAAACTAATCGGCTATAATCAAGAAAAATTATAGTAGAATTTCTATGTGGACCTTGGAAAGTGGATGTAGGTGCTTGATGTGCACTGAACCACTATAAACTATTGTGTTTGTAATTGCTTGCTTTGCCTCTTTTGCTTAATTTACTTTGCAAATTGCTTGCTTCTTTCCGCTGCATATAATTGCAATGCACACAAACACTTGCAACACACTAGCACTTGAATTATGTTTCACTAGCACTTGAATTGTGTTTCATCGGCACATCTCTTGAAAAATTTTATTTTAAGAAGCCCAATTCATCCCCCCTCTTGGGCTGCTAGCTAGGCAACAAGCGGTATCAGAGCTTTGTTCTCGTATATAGGTCTAACCACCTTGAGTAAAGATCTATAGCAGTCCCATTTGGTTCTAGTATAGTTGAGGGACAAGCCTCAAATAGACCTCCTTATTTTAATAGCACAAATTACACGTATTGGAAAACATGCATGAGAATATATATGCACTCTATAGATTATAATTTATGGAGAGTTGTTAATAAAGGTCCTCATGTTCCTTCGATTGTTATTAATGGCATCTCCATTCCAAAACTTGAAGAGGATTGGGATGAAAATGATATTAAATAATTTGAGATCAATGATAAGACGATGAATCTTCTTTATTGTGCATTGGATCCTATTGAGTTCAATAAAATTTTCATATGTACCTCAGCCAAAGAAATATGGAACACACTTGAGGTCACTCATAAGGATACCGATCAAGTGAAAAATACTAAAGTTAATATGCTTACTCATACATATGGAATGTTCGGAATGGAGCCAAATGAATCTATTATTGATATATATACTAGATTCACTAATATTGTAAATGGTATGAGAAGCCTTAGAAATGTCTTATCTAATGCTGAACTTGTGAATAAAATTCTCAGGTCTTTGCCAACATCTTGAGATCCTAAAGTGATTGCTATTCAAGAGGCCAAAGATGTTGAAAAACTTCCTTTGGAATAATTAATTGGTTCACTCATGACTTATGAGTTGAACTTGAAGCAAAAAGCAATGGATGTGGAAAAGAAGAAGAAGACCATAGTTTTCAAGTCCACTACACCAGATGAGTCTTCTACTGAAGAATCGGAAGAAGAAGAAAATGATGATGAAGAGACTATGATTACAAGAAAATTCAGAAGATTTATGAAGAAAAAGAAATTTTCTTACAAGAAAAAATCCCAACCAAGCAAAGAAAAGGGAAAAGAGAATGAACTACCAATATGCTTCGAGTGTAAGAAGTCAGGACATTATAAGTATGATTACCCTCTCTTGAAGAAGTCAAGGAAAAGGCTTAGAAAGAAAGCATTGATGGCAACTTGGAGTGACAGTTAGGACTCCAGCTCAGAAAAAGAACAAACTGAAGTCGCCAATCTTTACTTCATGGCACAAGAAAAAAGGTACACTCTGAATTTGAAGTTGATTTTACTTTTGGTTGACCCCTTGAGTGATTTTGATGATAACAAAACACTGGAGTATGCACATTTATTACTAACTACTCTGAAGTGTTTCACAAGTTTTTGTAGGCTGATTCTTATTGGTTATCAATTGCTCCTACTTTATTCTATTGAGTGTGTTAAGTAATATTGCATGAATGTGATGTAAAGAAGAACCCCTTGAAAAACCTTTGTAAAATCATGAAGTTGGTTACTTCTATGAGTGTTGTGCTCTAAATTTAATTTAAGTTGGTTTGTATCAAATGTGTGAGAGTTTTGGTGAGAGTGTTTTTAAGTCTAATTGTAAAATTCCTGAAAAACCCACTCGAGCCGACCCAACCAGAAGAAGAGCCGACTCTATCTCGTGGCATGCACTGAGGATTCTAGCATGCAGCAATCCGAGCTGACTCGAGTAAATTCGAGCCGACTCACGTAAAACCAAGCTGACTCGTCCAAAGTCCATTCTTGAAGTTTTCTGAGAACAAAGACAGGCGAGTTGATCCCAACAAGAATGAGCCAACTATGCTAGAACAAATTTGAAGACTTATAAAAGTGAGCCGACCCGAACTACAACGAGCCGACTCCTCCAGAGTGAAGATTTCTGATTTTGAGATGAAGAGTCGACCCAAGTAGAAGTGAGCCGACTCCTCGAGTTCAATGAGTTCAATAATAGAATTTCGAGCCGACCCAAATTGACATGAGCCGACTCGTCCACAGTGAGGTTTCTGCACCCTAAGATAAAGAGCCGACCTTGCTGAAAAAGTGGTGACTCGACCATACAACTCGAAGGATCCGAGCCAACTCGAAGAATCCGAGCCGACTCGAGTGTCATCTTGCTGAAGAAGTGGTGACTCGACCATACGACTCGAAGGATCTGAGCCAACTCGAAGAATCCGAGCCAACTCGAAGAATTCGAGCTGACTCGAGTGTCATTTCCAGGTATATAATGGCTAGTTCCAGAATTTTTTTTGAAGGAAGAAAGGAAGCCTCTCAAGTGCCTTAAATAGTAATTAAAGAAGGCTTCATCAGTGCTAAAGTGGCAACTATCTGACAACTAGAGTTTGTCATTTATTATTGCATTTACTTTCAACTTCTTTGTGAGTTGCTTGGGTTATTAGTGAGCCCGGTTGGAAAACCAAATAGGTTCTTGGTAAGCCTTTGTTAAAATCCAAGTTAGGTTCTTGGTGATCTAGTGTTAAAACCAAGAGTTGGGTTTCTTTGGTGCTCCCGTTTTAAAACCAAAGGGATTTGGGTTCTAGGTGATCATGTTTAAAACCTAGTGTAGGTTTGGATTGTGAGCATGTAAAACAATCCTACTATATTCGGGTGTGAATATAGTAGAAATCCCAAGTGGTATCTTAAATAGTAGACGTAGGAGTTGGTTTGCTCCGAACCACTATAATCTTTGGTGTTTGTATTACTATTTTTCTCTTTCCTTTTAGCTTGTGCTTTACATTCATAATCACAGCACCTTTCACTAAGAGAAGTTAAATTCTAAAAGCACATATCTACAGCAATAATTTTTATTGTTTTAAAATTTCAATTCACCCCCCTCTTGGATAGCCACCTGGGCAACAACTGGTATCAGAGCAATGTCTCTGAATACACTAGAGTAAAGATTGATGGCTCATCCAATGAGTACGTCCTTGGCTGAAGGCCAATCAACCAATAGACCTCCACTCTTTACTGGCACCAATTATGCCTACTGGAAAGCTAGGATGAAAATTTATATTCAAGCAGTTGATTTTCAATTGTGGAAGGTCATTCTGAAGGGTCTATATATCCCCATGGTTAAAATTGATGGAGTGGACATTCCAAAACATGAAGAGGATTGGGATGAACACGACATGAAAATGGGTGAGTTAAATGCCAAAGCAATGATTTGCTATATTGTGCTTTAGACAGCAATGAGTTTAATCGAATTTCTATTTGCTCTTTTGCAAAGAAAATTTGGGATAAACTTGAGGTGATCCACGAAGGAACTTCCCAAGTGAAGTCCTCAAAAATTAATCTTCTTGTCATAGTTACGAATTATTTAAGATGGAACCTAATGAAATAATCTTTGTCATGTTTTCACGCTTCACTGATATTATTAATGGCTTAAAAAGTTTTGACAGGGTATATTCCAATGCTAACCTGGTACAAAAGATTTTAAGATCTCTTTTGGACAAATGGGATCCAAAAGTTATCGCCATCCAGGAAGCGAAAGATCTGAATACTCTACTGCTGGATGAACTGCTAGGATCTCTCATCACTCATGAATTGACCATGCATCACATAACTGAGGATGATCAAAAGAAGAAAAAATCTATTGCCTTCAAAGCTGCAGTGGATTCAAGAAAGGATGATGATGAATCAAAAGAAGAATGCTCCTCCACTGAAAATGACATGGAAGATGAAGATGTGGCTATGGTTGTTAGGAGGTTCAAAAGGTTCTTGAGAAGAAAGAAAGGAAGAAACTATAGGAAATTCCACAAGAACAAAGAACACATCAAATAAAGGGACAAAGAAAAAGAGAAGGAAAAAGAAGTGCCGGTCTCCTACGAATGCAAAAAACTAAGGCACATTCAACCAGACTGTCCTTTGCTAAAAAAGAGCTTCAAGAAAAAGAAAAAGAGAGCTATGGTAGTGACGTGGAGCGATAGCGAAGCATCCATATCTACTGAAGAAGAAGAGACCACAAAAATCGCGAACTTCTGTTTAATGGGTCTTGAGAATGAGGTATCATCTCTGAGCTTCAAACTAAATTTACTTATGATGAATTGAATTCTACTTTTCATGATTTGCTTGCTGAATTCAAGAAAGCTAGGGTTAAAATTAAATCCTTGAAGAAATAAAATGATTTATTGCTAAAAGACAAGGATGAAATTTCAGAAAAGAGTAATATTTTGCAAAAAGAATTGAATGTCTTTTTTGATAATGTTATAGCTTTAAAAAATGAGAAGAATGTTTTAACTGAGACAAACAAAGCTTTAGTTGCTGAAAATAATAATTTGAAAAAGGAGGTTGAAAAGCTTAAGCCTCTTATAGAAAAACTTACTTTGAGTTCTAATAAGCTTGAGCTAATTCTGAACGAACAAAGAGATTCAAAAAGCAAAGCTGGAATTGTATTTAATGCTTTAAATGCCAAAGGAACTTCAGCAACAAAATTTGTATCTTCAAAAGCTTTAGCTTCAAACACTAAATCTCAAAAAGCTTTTGGTTCATTTCTGTCAAATTCTATTTTAAAAGGTGTAAAGTACATTCCTAAGATTTCTGTTCAAAAATCTTTCAAGCCAAACATATCAATTTCTACATCTGTTAAAGCTTCAAAGCATGCATCGTTCAAAAATGACAAAATTGTTTGCTATGCATGTCATAAATTTGGGCATAAAGTTCACCAATATAACTCTTTGAAAAATTCTAATATTGGTGCATTGAAATTTATAATTGTTTGGGTTCCAAAAGAAACCAATTTTGCTGACTCGAAAGGACCCAAGTTAACTTGGGTACCGAAAACCACTCCTTAATTATTTTGCAGGATTGTCTTGCAGC
Organism: Areca catechu; assembly: GCA_021397845.1. Classification (NCBI taxonomy): domain Eukaryota; kingdom Viridiplantae; phylum Streptophyta; class Magnoliopsida; order Arecales; family Arecaceae; genus Areca; species Areca catechu. The sequence continues at coordinate 49,430,894 of CM038046.1, read as the reverse complement.
GCTGAATGCTAAGAAATGATGGTATCTAGAGAGCGGCTGTTCAAGGCATATGACTGGTGATAAAGATCAGTTTATCACCTTACAAATGAAAAAGGAGGATCGGTTACCTTCGATGATAATGGCAAGGAAAAAATAATCAGAATCAGTAAGATTCAGATAACCCCCTATATTTTATTGAAGATGTGCTGCTAGTAGATAAATTGAAGCATAATTTATTGAGTATCAGTCAACTTTGTGATAAAGGCTTCAAGGTTATCTTTGAATTATCTATGTGTATAGTAACTAACTCTCTTGACTCTAGCAATAAATTCATTGGTCATAGACTTGGAAACATCTATGTGGTAGATCTAAATGATCTAGCCATGACTAGTAGTTTCAATATAGTAGCAATGAATGCTAAGACCAAGGAGTTTTGTTTACTTTGGCATAGACGATTAGGTCATGCTAGCATGCATACAATTGCCAAATTAATCTCAAAGAATCTAGTTAGAGATTTGCCACATTTTAAAGTTTATATTGATTATGTATGTGATGCTTGTCAATTAGGTAAACAAATTAGGAAGAGTTTTAAATCGAAAAATATAATTTCAATTACTAGACCCCTTGAGCTACTTCACATGTACTTATTTGGACCAACTAGGATCACAAGCCTAGGTGGTATGAAATATGTCATTGTGATTGTAGATGACTTTTCAAGATTCATATGGGTATTATTTATTGTATATAAAGATGAAGCCTTCAATTTATTTTTTGTGCTCCCTCTGCTCGAGCTGACTCGAGTAGAAGTCATGTTGGTCAAGCCGGCTCGGATGTCAGGTCGACTCGTTCTTAAGTCAAGCCATAGGTTTTTTTTGTGTGATTCTTTCTTCGGCTCCTCATTCCTTCCCTCTGAAACCTATTTTCCAAAAAACCCTTCCCCTCCAAATCCTTCGGATCATCGTGTCTTGCGGGAATGGCTCCACAAAAGGCTGTTGGAAAGAGACCTCGTCGGGAAATTGAGCAACCAGTGCAAGAAAGGCATTCCAAATTTAGGGAAGATAGCTCCTCATGGATTCCAGCTAAACCCATTGAAGAATCAAGCCCTCCTTCTCCTTATCAGCAAATATCCTTGGCAATGAGACTGGTCACAACTAGAAGAAGGATTATGTTTGAATTTCTCAAGGAAATAGGGTTGATTGTTGGAGACTTAATTGAAAACCAAGGTTGGTCTTTTATGTGCTCCTTGAATATTCTTACTTATCCCAACCTAGTCAGAGTATTTTATGAAAATTTGATACTTGGAGAGCAGCATATTGAATCAGTAGTCAAAGGGAAAAGAATCATAATTTTTGAAGAATCCCTTAGCAACATGTTGGAAGTGCCCTTTGAAGGGATTGAACACTTAGCATTAAAAGACAGGGCAAAAGCACTTCAAACAGTTTTGGAATAGGAAGATGCGAATGAGATTGGTATTTTGAAGGCTAGTTCCTTATCAGTTGAAATGAGACTCCTTCACAGTTTTATCAGTCGAATCTTCTTACCTAGAATGGGATGATTTGACTGGGTAAGTGAAAGGGATTTATGCTTTAAGGAGCTTTTGATTCATGGAGACAAGATTAATCTTCCTGCAATCATGCTATCTCAAATGAAGGAAGTAATTAGAAATGTGAGAGCTTGCTTGTGGTGCGGGCACCAGACTCAGAAGAAGACTTCAGAGCTCCATCTGGATCTCTGATTAACCTTGCCCGAAGAATTAGGGTTTTTGGTTTGTAATAAGAGTTGACTAGATCAACTCAATTTAGCTTGAGTCTACATTACCTGCATTTTATTTTGTTGAGTCATGTTGACTCAGTAGTGGACTAGGGTTTCAACCTGGGGTGTTACATTTTCTTCCAAGGCCTAGCAAGTGGGCGCCACACTCCCAGCCATACGCCTGAGTCCAGGGGGTGCCATATCTACATCCAGCAGCCTTTGGTCCCCACGCCACAGATAGCAGCTTCCTTCTCTCATGCGCCAGTTGAGGAGAAATCCACCAGGAGTCCACAAATCAAGGGGGCGGCCCAAGTCTTTCCCAAAAGAACCAAACTAAGAAAGGGAAGAAATTCTCTTGGAGAAAACTTCAAGGAGGCGCCCACTACCTGCCAAAAATATCCAAAACAAAGATGGGAAAGGCCTTGACTTAGGGAGGAAGAAAAAGGAGTCCAAAAGAGTTGATCCATAGAAGGAAAAAAATTCTCTTGAAGATCCAAGCAAGGAGGCGCCATCTACCTGCCTTTTATAACCCTAATCAAATTTTTTTGGTACCTTGGCCGACCATATGTGTATGGATTATCCTGATTTGTAGATCCCCTCCTTTAGTCCCACATGGGAAGATGTAAAACCCTACTCCCTTGTAAAGCCTTATAAATTAAACCCCTCTTGTAAGTTTAAATCAATCAGATGAATGAAGCCAAATTTTTTTGTGAGCAAACTTTGTGTTTTCTTTCTTCCGCACTTGCATCCAGGTGTTGAGCTCCATGAGGGAGTAAATCCGGGTTCCCCAGGAACCTTGAGGAGGTGTGAGATCTCCAAAACCCAAACCCTAGGTTAGCCACTCCACTCCCAAACCCTAGCCGCCATCACCCTTCTCTTTCCACCAAGCCCTAGCCTATCCCACCTCTCACGGCCACCCTCTCCAAGTCCAGGCCGACCACCAGCATCCAGCTCCAGTCCAGATACTTCAGATCTACAGCAATTCTAAGAGGAAGTCAGATCAGCCTCCAGGAGAATCCTGATTTCAGCAACTTCAGCTTTCAAGTTCTTCAACCTGGTAAACCTTTTCTTGAGTATCTGAATTCCATCACTTGTTCCTCTTCTTTCCCAGATCTTGAGTCCAGGAGAAGCCAACCAAACCACAAGACCAGTATTGGAGGATCCATTGCGAAGATAGCCGACTCCGAGGATCCCACAATCTACTCGAGAGAGTTCTTCCACCCAAATTCTGAGAAGATCACTGTCTGGTTGGTAAACCATCTCTCCTCTCTATTTCTGTTCTGTTGAAAGTTCAGAGCGAAACCCTAGGTCTGGAAGTTTCTCAACCCCCAGCGATCCATTACTTCTGAACTACTCTGATAACCTAGTTTTTCTAAATTGTGCTTTCAATCCTTATCTAGTTTCCTTCAACTTAGTTTAACTTTATTTTGAGTCAAAGCCAATTTCTGAAATATAAAAAAAAAATAAAAAAAATAAGAAAAAAGAATTAATCTTAATTTTACTTCCGCATATGCTTTTTGTTCTTTGTTCTGCATCAGCTTGTCCTATGGCATGGTACTAACTTTGTTCTTCCAAGCTGCAAATGTTGACTTATTTGATGAAGACAGCAGATCACTTCTTCACACTGACACTTATACTACGAAGACTCTACAAATAATGGGATATCTGCTATCTGAAGGCATTTGGAAGAAGAAATATGATGCTCCAGTTGATATTGAGGAACAAGAAAAGCTAGGTGAGATGCAGGTTGGTGAGGACACCTCAATTCCTATTCTTGAGCCACAGCCAGACTCACCTATTCAGCCATTTTCTAATGCACCAGCACCTGCTACTATTCAGCCAGCTTCTGATGCTCTTATACCTGACACTGCTGCTCCTGCACATGCTACTGTTCATCACATTGACATTTCAGAGCAGCTAAGTAAGTTTTCAGAAGACTTGTTAAGTTCTTTTGGGTCTATGATAAATGATCTTAAATCTAAAGTGGACCAAGGACTTAATGAGTTTAAAGATGAATTAAATCAAGTAAAAATGAGAATGGGAGCTGTTGAGGAAAGATTGAAGAGAGAAGATAATTATATTGAAGACTTTGACATACTAAGAGGAGAACTTGGAAGGCTGAGAGGTTCAGCAAAGGCATATGCAAATATTCAAGCTTTAGAAGTACTTTCACTGCAAAAGGAAGTTTGAGAGATCAAAACCACATTGCAAAAGCTAACTGATTCCAAGAATACAAATAAAGTGGAAAGTGAGTTGAAGACCATCAACAATTTCTTGTGGAAGTTAAAGACTATGGTTGAAGAGCTTCAGGCAGCTCATTATGCACCTACTGCAAGACCTCTTAATCCAACTCCCATTTCTTCTATTCCACCCAGAAGATCTACTCATGTGCAAACTAGTTCTAGGAAACCTAGTAAAACTAAGGAAAAATCTACTGTTGTTACCTCTTCTGATTATAGTGATAGTGACTAGAATTTTTAATATCACCTTTTTGTACTAAACTTTAATGATGCAATGAATATCTTAATTTTGGGTACTTGTGCACTAGAATTGTCATTTCTACTTTGATTGATTCTAATGTCTTTATATAGAATATCTTCACAATTTTGAAAAAGTGAAATTATCTCAAACAAATATTAAAACCTTTCTTACTCTGTTTGAAAATTTGAACTATATGGACTCACCTTTTTGATTTATGACAAAAAGGGGGAGAAATTTATGTACTTGCATGAAAAGGATAAAATCTATTTTCTTATACTCTGATACATGAAACATAATATGCTTATCGATATGTTTAGATACATGAATATTAATCTTTCAAAATATGCTCTGATTTATGAAAGATATGCTCTGTTACATGAAAATTACTTTAGTATATATGCTCTGATACATAAAGTTTTCTTAGCTCTGATACTTAAAGTTTTCTTAGAAACCTTGATACATGAGCTCTGAAACATGAAGTTTTCTTGAAAAACTTGATGAATACATTGTCTTGCATGGAAAGTTTGTTAAAGCATGGAGTATTTTATTGAGGGGGAGATTATTTCTCACTGCTCTGATTTTTTATTACTCTTGTTACCACTAACATGCTCTAGCTTTCCTTCCATGATCCGACATTAATGATAGCTGAGCATGTCATAAAATTATATTGTTCAAGATTAGAGTCAATTCTTTCTATACTTGTTTATACCTTCTTACAAATACAATTATACAAGTAAATGTAAACTTTTATCTTATCTTTTCATGCCGGTGTTTTGTCTTCATCAAAAAGGGGGAGATTGTTGACCCCTTGAGTGATTTTGATGATAACAAAATACTGGAGCATACACATTTATTACTAACTACTCTCAAGTGTTTCACAAGTTTTTGTAGGCTGATTCTTATTGGTTATCAATTGCTCCTACTTTATTCTGTTGAGTATGTTAAGTAATATTGTATGAATGTGATGTAAAGAAGAACCCCTTGAAAAATCTTTGTAAAATCATGAAGCTGGGTTACTTCTATGAGTGTTGTGCTCTAAATTTAATTTGAGTTAGTTTGTATCAAATATTTGAGAGTTTTGGTGAGAGTGTTTTTAAGTCTAATTGTAAAATTCTTGAAAAATTCACTCGAGCCGACCCAACCAGAAGAAGAGCCGACTCTATCTCGTGGCACGCACTGAGGATTCTGGCACGCGCAATCTGAGCCGACTCGAGGGAATCCGAGCCGACTCAACTTAATCTGAGCTGACTCACGTAAAACCGAGCTGGCTCATCCAGAGTCTATTTCTGAAGTTTTCTGAGGACAAAACCAGGCAAGTCGACCCCAATAAGAATGAGTCGACTCTGCTAGAACAAAATTTGAAGACCTATGGAAGCGAGCTGACCCGAACTACAACGAGCTAACTTCTCCAGAGTGAAGATTTCTAGTTTTGAGATGAAGAGTCGACCCAAGTAGAAGTGAGCCGACTCCTCGAGTTCAATGAGTTCAATAATAGAAGTTCGAGCTGACCCGAATTTACATGAGCTGACTCATTTAGAGTGAGATTTCTGCATTCTGAGACAAAGAGCCGACCCTGCTAAAGAAGTGGCAACTCGACCATACGACTCGAAGGATCCGAGCTGACTCGAAGAATCCGAGTTGACTCGAGTGTCATTTCCAGGTACATAATGGCTGGTTCCAGAATTCTTTTTTGAATGCTAAAAGGTGCTCCAATGGCTGGTTTTCGAATCCTAATGATCTACAACGGTTATATCCCTCAGAGATAGGTTCAAGAGACTATATAAAGGGATTTAAATTAGTAATTAAAGAAGAGGATGCTTAATTGAATACAAAAAAGTTTTTAGTGAGCATAAGTGAGCATTCAAGACAGTCTTCATTCTTTACCAACTCCCATCTGAAGATTGAAGCATTCATTGAAGGAAGAAAGAAAGCCTCTCAAGTGCATTAAAGAGTAATTAAAGAAGGCTTCTTCAGTGCTAAAGTGGCAACTATCTGATAACGAGAGTTTGTCATTTATTATTGCATTTACTTTCAACTTCTTTGTGAGTTACTTGGATTATTGGTGAGCTTGGTTAAAAAACCAAATAGGTTCTTGGTGAGCCTTTGTTAAAAACCGGTTAGGTTCTTAGTGATCTAGTGTTAAAACCAAGAGTTGGGTTTTTTTGGTGCTCCCATTTTAAAACCAAAGGGATTTGGGTTCTAGGTGATCCTGTTTAAAACCTAGTGTAGGTTTGGATTGTGAGCCTGTAAAACAATCCTACTGTATTCGGGTGTGAATATAGTGGAAATTCCAAGTGGTATCTTGGGTAGTGGACGTAGTAGCTGGTTTGCTCTGAACCACTATAATCTTTGGTGTTTATATTACTGCCTTTCTCTTTCCTTTTAGCTTTTGCTTTATATTCATAATCACAACACCTTTCAATAAGAGAAGTTAAATTTTAAAAGTACATATCTGCAGCAATAATTTTATTATTTTAAAATCCCAATTCACCCCCCCTCTTGGGTAGCCACCTGAGCAACACTTTTGATGAACTTAGAAATGTATTTGATGAGCTCATGCATGATTACAAATTAATAATAATTGAAAATAAAAAGTTAAAAAAGTATACAAACTTATTTTCTCATGAAAATACTGGCCTTTCAAATGAAAACAAGGATTGATGTTTTACAAAAACAAATTAATGCTTTATCAATGAAAATTGATGTTTTGAAAAGAACTAAGATTACCATTTCAAATAATGAACTTTTGAAGAAAAACAAGGATCTTGAGACTAAAAATAGGCAATACAAAGATGAGCTTGAAAAAGTAAAACCTTTTATTGAAAAATTTATATATAGTTCTGAAAAATTAAATCTTTATTGAATATCAAAGAGCTATTTTTAACAAATCTGGTTTAGGTATTAAACCTCAAAAACAGCAAAAATATCTTAAGAATTTCTTTATCCCTGCATCATCAAGCATCATATGTTATTCTTGTAAAAAGTTAGGTCATAAGGCATATCAATGTAATTTCAGAAAAATCAATAATTCTAGAAAGATTTGGATTTCAAAAGGAACCACTCTTGCTACTAACCTTAAAGGACTCAAGATGACTTGGGTACCTAAAACTAAAACATGACTTATTTTTGCAGGTGTGTCTTGCAACCAAGAAAAAGAAAAGATTATGATATCTTGATAGTGGTTGCTCAAGGCACATGACAGGAGATGTGAAGCAATTCACCTCTCTTAAGGTACTGAATGGAGGGAGTGTGACTTTCGGTGATAATAACAAAGAAAAAATTATTGGTATCGGTAAAGTCTACATCTCTCCTTCTACATTTATTGACAATGTTTTACTAGTTGAAGGTTTAAAACATAACTTACTTAGTATTAGCCATGTTTGTGACAAATGTTTTAATGTTATTTTTGAATCATCTCTTTGCATGATTGCTAGTCCTGACAATAATGGAGTGAAATTTATTGAAAAGAGGCATGGAAACATCTATCTTGTTGATCTTGATAATTTACATTTAAATGATGGTGAATGTCTAGTTGCAATGAATTTCATAATTAAAGAGACTAGTTGGCTTTGGCATCGTAGATTAGGTTATACAAGCATGCATTTACTTTCTAATCTTTGCAAAAAAAATTTAGTAAGAGATTTACCAAATCTTAGTTTTGAAAAAGATAAAATCTGTAAAGTATGTCAATTTGGCAAACAACTAAAAACATCTTTCAAACCAAAAGGTTTTGTTTCAACTTCTAGACTATTAGAGCTACTCCATATAGATCTCTTTGGACCAACTAGGATATCAAGCCTAGGAGGCAAAAGATATGGATTGGTTATAGTGGATGATTTTTTTAGATTTACGTGGGTTTTATTTTTGGCTCATAAAGATGAATCATTTTCAACATTTATGAAGTTTTATTGAAAAGTTTCAAATGAGAAAGGTACTTCAGTTATTTGTATCCGAAGTGATCATGGTTCTAAATTTGAAAACTAAGATTTTGAAAATTTCTATAATGAAAAAGGAATTGAGCACAATTTTTCTACACCTAGGACACCTCAACAAAATGGGTTAGTAGAAAAGAAAATCGTACTTTAGAAGAAATGGCATACACAATACTTTGTAAAAATGATTTACCGAGATATTTTTGAGCTGAAACTATAAATACTGTTTGTTATATTTTAAATCATATTTTGATTCGACCTATTTTGAAGAAAACCCTATATGAGCTTTGGAAAGAAAGAAAACCTACCTTGAAATATTTTCGAGTTTTTGGTTGTCGATGCTTTATTTTGAATAATGATAAAGATAAGTTAGGTAAATTTGATACCAAGTCAGATGAAGGTATCTTTTTTCGACATTCTAGATCTAGCAGGGCATACAGAATTTTTAATAAAAGAACACTAGTGGTTGAAGAATCAATGTATGTAGTATTTAAAGAATCTACTAACAAATTCTTGAGAAATGAGGATACTTTTGATGCATGTGTAGGTAATGAAGGACTGAAGAAGCCTATTTCAGATAATTCCCCCTTAAAAGAAGCTGAAGAAGGTCAAAGCAAGAATGATGATGAAGAAGAAGCTACTCAAACCTCATCAAAGCATCAAGATCTATCCAAGGAATGGAGGTATGCTCATGGACATCCTAATGAATTAATCTTAGGTGATCCATCGAGAGGGGTAAGAACTAGATCTTCTATTAAAAATAAATGTGATTACATTGCTTTCGTTTCTCAAATAAAACCTAAATGTATTGAAGAAGCTAAAAAAGACCCTAATTGGTTAATGGCTATGTAAGAAGAATTAAACCAGTTTGAAAGAAACAAAGTTTGGACCCTAATAGAAAGACCACCTAATGTTTCAATTATTGGTATAAAATGGGTATACAAAAATAAACTAGATGAAAATGGCATTATAACTAGAAATAAGGCTAGACTGGTAGCCAAAGGTTATAATCAAGATGAGGGTATTGATTTTAATGAAATCTTTGCTCCAGTTGCTAGATTTGAAGCAATTAGATTACTTTTAGCATTTGCATGTTTTATGAATTTCAAACTCTTTCAAATGGATGTTAAAAGCATATTTTTAAATGGATATATTGCTGAAGAAGTATTTGTTGAATAGCCACCTATATTTGAAAATTATGCACATCCTAATCATGTTTTTAAACTATATAAAGTACTTTATGGTTTAAAACAAGCACCCCGTGCATGGTATGAAACACTTAGTAAATTTTTTATTGAAAATGAATTCTCTAGAGGCCATGTTGATACCACTTTGTTCTTGAAAAAGAAAAATGATGATCTCTTAGTAGCACAGATTTATGTTGATGATATCATTTTTGGTACTATTAATGAAATTTTTTTTCAAGAGTTTGCCAATCTCATGCAGGATGAGTTCGAGATGAGCATGATGGGAGAATTGAACTTCTTTCTTGGACTCTAGATCAAGCAAACTAAGGAATGGATCTTCATTAACCAAGCCAAATACACAAGAGAAATCTTAAAGAAGTTTGGGATGGAGTCAACTAAATCGTTAGGTACACCTATGAGCCCTTCTTGTAAACTTGACAAGGATGAATCAGGTAAGAATGTTGATCAAAAACTATGTAGAGGTATCATTGGTTCTTTACTGTACTTAACTGCAAGTAGGCCAGATATTATGTTCAGTATATGCATGTGCGCTAGATATTAGTCTGCTCCTAAAGGATCTCATTTACTAGATGTTAAATGCATACTTAGATATCTGTCTAGCTTTATTGATATTTGATTATGGTATTCTAGAGATTCTTCAATTGGTTATTATGATGTTGATTTTGCTGGGTATAAATTAGATAGAAAAAGTACAAGTAGAACTTGCCAATTTTTTGGAGTTAACCTAATCTCATGGTTTAGCAAGAAACAAATTTCAGTTGCATTATCAATAGCTAAGGCTAAATATATTATAGCATGAAGTTGTGTTCAAATCTTGTGGATTAAGCAACAACTTGAAGATTTTGGAATTAAATTAACTAAAATACCTATAAGATATGATAACACAAGTGAAATTAACTTAACTAAGAATCCTGTTCAACATTCAAGAAGTAAACATATTAAAATAAGACATTACTTCATAAGAGATCATGTACAAAATAATGATGTTATGATTTAATTTGTGTACTGAATTACAAGTAGATGATATATTAACCAAACCACTTCAAGAAGATCGATTTTGTATGATTAGAAGAGAGTTAGGAGTCATTAATCCATTCGATTAAATTTTGATCTTTTCATGACTCTTTAATTTCATTGATTAAACCCTTCTGAAAATCATATTTAATCAATTATAATCCTTTGAAACAATTTTCCATGATTTTTTTCATTTTTTTGGGTTTTTTTGTTGAAGTGTCGATACTTTGAAGTGTCGACACCTGCAAGTGTTGACACTTGACTCTCAGTCATGAGTCAACACTTGACCGATGGATTTCCAAAATCAAATAGGGTAACCGTTCACTTTCTTCTCGCTTTTCTTCTCAAATCTGTGAGCCGACTCATCGGTAAGCCACTCCAAACCATCCATTTCCTTTCGATTACTGTTCATTAGTGTCGATTTCTTATTTGAAGACTTTTTTCCTCACTTTCTCTCCATTCCTCAACTATTGTTCATGGTTTTCACTGAGAAAAACCCATCTTTCCTTCCCCCATTTGTTCTTCCTCTTGTTTTCTTGAAAATGGGTCCTAGAAAACAACTTGTCTGGAGACCTTGACCATCTGTTTAGGAGGCAGAGCATCGGACAAAGGCTAGGCAAGAAGATCAGGAAGTGGAACCCCCTGTTCAATCAGATGTTTCGATCAGACTGTCAGTTCCCATAGAAGATAGGATGAGTTCCAAGGTTATTGTTTGTGGACAACATGTCAATTTTGATTTCCTGGACCAGCAGCATTTTAGGATTAGAGATTATTTATGAGATGCTAGCTTGGAACACTTCTATACCCTATCTCAGAGGTTCTACCCTAGCTTGATCAAAGAGTTTTATGGGACTCTAGCCAGAGATGGTGATGGTTAGATTGTAGTGGTACGAGACATTGAGATTCCGCTTTTGACAAAGGTTCTAAGCAGAGTTTGGGAGTTACCCATGCAAGGCTCTATAGCAGATGCCTTAGTGGATCGCATGAGTGGACTCCGATGCATTTTTGAGATAGATGACTTGGTAAAGGGAGCCACAGTTGTCACCTCTAAACTTACGCCAGAGATGAGGTTATTGCACCACATTGTTGCTCGAATCTTACTACCGAAGATCGGATGTTTCAACTTCATCACTGAGCGGGAGCTACTGGTCATGGTATCACTCATACAGCATACCCCTATCTGCCTTCTAGTACTTATGGTTCATCAGATGATAGAGGCAGCGACTAGTTAGAGACTTTGCCTACCCTACAGTATGGGATTGACGATGTTATTTAGGGCATATGGAGTCGTCATAGACGAAGAGCCATACAGGTAGCTTCTGCATACTGATGTCTACGGCATGATATCTCTTCACAGGATGGGGTATCATCAGGTCAGAGGTCAGTGGAGACGACATGTATCAGGACAGACCACTGAAGTAGATAAGGAGGCAGCAGAGGAGGAGCGCATTTTTAGTGAGGAGGCCGGGCCATCTATACCACACAGAGAGATTCCAGACACTCAGCCTAAGCCTATCGCTTAGCCAGAGATTGGTGCTCCTACACCATAGAGACATGTGGCATTGGAGACTCTCTTGGAGATAAGATTGCCCGACTAGAGACAAAGTCCTTGATCACTAGATAGCGGGTTGATTAGATGCATCAGGAGATGAGAGCTGAGCATCAAGGATTTAAAGATGATATTTCTACCATACGTGCAGCTTTGGATAGATTGTCGAGCAGGATACCACCCTCTTTACATACATACTCTTATACAGCACCACCTGCTCCACCGGCAGCATCTACCCCAGCACCAGATTCAGGAGATGATCAGACAGACTCCTCCACAGAGTTTGATGTTGGAGACTTCATGATAGAGCCGAGCCAGTTGCTCTTGAGACTGTTTCTAGGACACCAGTTCTAGATCCCTCCAGTCCATCTTTTCAGACACCTATTCTTTTTAGTTCAAGTCACACCATTCTTGATCCTTCGGATACATTTGCTTTCACCCTCATTTTCTCCACTGACTCATTCGATCACCCTACTTCTACATTTAGTACTCCTACTAGGACTCCACCTATTCCTTCTTTTTAGTTCAAGTCACACCATTCTTGGTTTCCACATTCTTGAGTTAGGTCCTATCTTTGATCATACTTTCCTTCCCACTGATACTGTCCCTGTCACTGCCACTCCTGCCACTAATGTAGCCTCTTCCTTGACGACACCAACCAGAGGTAGAGCATATGTCAGATGCAGAGGCCGAGGTCGTGGAATTGCATCTAGACCGACCCGAACTAGATTATCTGATCTCCAACCCATGTGGCCATGACCCCGACCCTCTAAGGATACCGGACCGATTGAGATCGAGTCCTCTGACGAGGAGAGCACTTCTTCGGGTTGATCTATGTATTAGTTAGTCTGTAGTCCTGTACTTTTCATTTCTTTGCTATGTAAACTTCAGTTATATGTATTTCTGGTATTGGATTGTATCTCTCTGATGTAGTAACTTTTTGAATCTAATGTATTAACTTTCAGTATAATGAATCTTATGTTTGATGTTCTCTCAAACTTGTTGAAATTTTTTTTTGAGCATGATGTTCAATCTTATTACAATGTTTCATAACTATTTCATCTCTTTTTTACCCTTTTTTAATGATAACAAAAAGAGGGAGAATAATGAGAGTAAAATGGTTTATAAAGGGGGAGAATAATGAAAATAATGTATGGTAAGAGCAAAAAGTAATTTATCAAGAAAATTTATCATTGTAGTATTTTTTAAAATTTATTTTAAGAAATTCTTTTTAGATCATAGGTTGAGGGGGAGCTTTTGCTTTGATATTCATGTTCTACCTCTCAACTCCTTGCTCTGATGCTTTCATTTCTATTCTGATTGCATATCCTGATGTCCTAATGATCTATCATTCTGTTCCGATACTATCTATCTTTTTTATATATGTTTCATGCTTTGATTTCTTTAGAAGCAATTCCTTACTAACCTTGCTCTGACATTCTTTATGTTGAAATGCAAATCCTTCAAATTTGAAACAATGTTTGTTTGAGCATATCATATAAATATACATCTAAGCCTTGTTTTTCATAAGCACTGATATCTTATAATTTTGAGCATTTGTGCATTTTAATTATAACTTTGATACATCATGTTCACAGCTCTGATACTAAAGCTATATTTCTCTGAAAATTCATCACACATACATATATATATATATAGCTCCGTTAGATTGAAAATGAGTCTTATTCCTTGATAATTTTTACAAATATAGACTCTAACAATAATCTTCGTTAGCAGTGAACCCTTTTGATAAAAGCTATATACTTTTGAAGATATTTTGAGCTTTTCACATGAATATACTTAATGGTTTTGTCATCATCAAAAAATAGGAGATTGTTGACTCCTGTATTGATTTGATGATTAACAAAATACTTAAGTATATTTGAGTACTAACTAGTTGTTAAAGTATATCTTATCAGAAATAGGTACTCATCAAACTAGTTATCTAACTGCTTGTTGAATGGTTAAAGAAGTCATCTTTTTGATGAAGAATTTCAAGGTAAATCAACTTAAGAACATGAGATTGACTTGGAGGAACTCAAGTTTGAAGTTTGAAGAAAATTTAGCAGTGTTTCAGTTTGGTTTTAAGATAGTTTCAATTAAGTGTCAACTCATGAAGATCAAAGTATTGACTCACAGGAGTTTTAGCTGATACACAAGATGAAGTTTCAGTCGGCACACTTAAAGTGTCGACTCATAAAAGCCAAGTATCGACTCATGTATCAACTCATGTATCAACTCAAGGATCGACTCAAGGCCTGAGATAAAAGTTATACAGAACATGCTGAATTCAAAGATTTTTCTCAAGTGTCGACTCACAGAAGCCAAGTGTCGACTCACCAGGAGAAGTGTCGACTCACTTGAGATTTCAAGAGAACTTCAAGGGATAATTTTTGAATTAAGTGTTAACTCATAGAAGCAAAGTGTCGACCTAAGTATCAACTCATGACATGAAGTATCGACACTTGAAGTTCTATAGAACAGTAACATCTAGTTTTTTCAAATGCAGAACTTCTCCTTTTTGCCTCCAATGGCTATTTTCACCTTTCCAATGGTCAGAAATGACCATTTGAAGCTTGGAAAGGTATTTAAAGTGATTAAAACTTAAGAGGGAAGAAGAGGATGAGTTTGTATTGATTATTCATTAAGAGTTCATCTACCTTCAAGTGAAGTTGAGCCTCTAAGCACCAAAAGCATTCAAGATCACTTAAGAGCACTCAAGTCCATCCATTCAAGCATTGATTGAGGCTTCAGCTATTTCAAGACAAGCATCTACAATGAGGTTTAAAGAGATATCTGCTTTTATTTGAAAGCTTACTTGTATTTCTTATATTTATTTGATTCTCTTGTAAGAGGTTTTTGTGCAGGTACCAGGGCTAAAAGAAATCGACAGATTGAACCCACATCCCTGTGGATCACCTGTGAGTAAAACCCTGAACCCAAACCCTATTTATCATGTAAATATTTAATTTAAACTTTGTTATTTTGGTTTAGTTAGGGTAAACCCTTTTTACCAACTGTAATTAGGGTTTTATTTATTTTAGGGTAAAACCCTTTTTACTCAGTTGAGTCGAAACCCCAATTGAGTCAAACCCTAATTACCCAATTGGAATTTTAATGGTCTAGTTTGAGTTAGCCCTTTTTACCAACTTTAATTAGGTTTTCATTTTGAAAGCCTAATTAAGTATGGTTGGTTCAATTAGTTATCAGATGGTTAGTTATTTGGTTTGAGTCTTGTAAAAAAATTAGTTAATTGAGTCCTGTATTATGAGAGGGGACCAAGACAACATCCCATGTGCACCTAATTGAAGACTCAAGACAACCCATGTGCATCCTTGTGCACCCAATTGAAGACTCAAGGCAATCCATGTGCATCCATGTGCACCCAATTGAAGACTCAAGACAACCAATGTACTAGCCCAAGTCACAACCTCTTCTTGGCACCATTTTCAAGGACAACACCATTTGGACATTTCATTTTTGGGACAAGAACACATGCCATGTCACTTTTGTTTGGACATCCCATGTGTTTTATTATTTTTGGTCGACTAAATGAAGACAAAGTTGGCGCCACTTAAAATTAAGATAAGTAAAGTAGAAGGACTCCCAAGTTGGCACCCTCCCTCTCAAATGTTCACACCAAATCCAAGGAGTCGGCCACTCTTCCAAGGAGTTTCATTCTTGTCACCCACTTCAAAGAGTCCCAAGGTATTTGCTCACTTAAGGGAAGGAGGTTCAATGGGTTTCTACTTCAAGAGTTTCAAGCAATCAGGATGGAAGCTGCTTAATTCTCCTAAACTAAAGAGTTTCACCAAAAATCTTGAGTCTTCTTCAATCCAGACTGAGGAGTCCCTCACCTGCAAACAACCACATGATCCAAACTCTAGTGTCCAAGACACCCAAGAGCAGGATTCTAGGAGTTGTATTCAAAGGGAGCACAAGACTAGTGTTTGTGTCCCTTACGTCTCGGGTTGGGGGTCTATAAATATCCCACTAGCCTTCCTTGTAATTCATGAATTATTAGTGAAATACAGAGAAATTTGCCAAAATAATAATAATAATAATAAATAAAAATAAATTAATTGCTATTTTTCTTATTTGTCCCGCATCAGTTTTGGTATCAAAGCAGGTTGACCAGGGTTTAATCTCTCTTATGCCGACTTAGTTTTCTTTAAGTACTTGGATCGGGTGCTTCACCATGGCCATCCGGTCATAGGAAAAAGTAGGGTTGCATGACCCTCACCATCCATTCAAATGGGATTTCCTATGGTGTGTAGGGGTGCCGCTGTGAATTGACCCTTGAAGAAGAAAACGAAGAGATAGGTATTTTTTTTAGGTTTTTAATTTCTGCATCTAGGTTTTAATTTCTGCATCTCGGCCATCTTAGTACATGATCTATTATTTTAATTGTTTCTGCATGTAGAAAATTTAGAATTTCTTGATTCTTATTTTGTTAGATCCATCATAATTGAAAGTATTTTTCAGATTTTTCTCATGAATTATTACGGTATGTAGATCTTCTGCTTGCCGGAATAGTATCTGAGAACATTCTATTCTGAATTTCAGCAATTCTAGTTTAGGGTTTTTTTCTGTTATTTTAATAATTTTAGTTTGATTGCATCTAGGGTTTCATCTTGTGTGCATCATCAAAAGCTAATCTTAAGGGCACTCAATATCTACATAAGGAAGGGATTTCATCACCCTTCCTTAGCCCACAGTCACCACCTTTGCATCGGTCCTAGCCCTAATTAAAATTGATTAGACTTAATTGCTCTAGTGAGCTAAGGACACCAATAGGTCAGGTTCTAAGTATTGTGTATAAGCCAGTGCACCCAATCCTCTAATTATCACTTGAACCTGGTGTATAAGGCTAGAGGTCCAGAGGCAAACGTCCTAAACGGACTCGTGATTTTAATTAGGACCCTGCAAGAGCTGGGGGAGCCTCCCATGACCCCACCTCTTACCTGGCCAATGGACAGGGTAATTATTGAATTGGCTATAATTTGAGCTGATCCATTTTACTTGAGCTCTAGGTCTAGGAAACCCTAGTCCGAGTCAAGTTTGTGTGTTTGCATTGCATGACCCCCAGATTAGGAGCCCAATACCAGTAGTTCAAACCCAAACCTAACCTAGCTTGACCATGGAGTCTAACCTTGAGACCTTCTTTAGGACTATGATTAAATAGTTAGGACAACTCAACACTAGGTTTGACTGACTAGATGATCGGTTAGGTAACCTAAAGAAAACCTGTAAGACCCGTCCTGAACCTAAATTTGAAACACACCCTGACCCATTCCTAGAACCCAACCCTAGGATAGCCCCTTGCCATGACCCAATCTGGGATCTTAGTTCGAAGAGACCCAATTATGATTTCATAGACCAGGTTGAGAGAGCCACTAGGTATATTAGTTTACCAGCACCTACTTTTGGTGGTGATCTTGATTTTGAGGATTACCTTAATTGGGAAAGAGGTATGGATGAGTATTTTTCTTGGGATGTAATGTCAGAAGAAAGAAAATATAAGTTTACCAAAATCAAGTTAGTTCGCTAGGCTAGAACCTATTGGGATAAGTTTGAAAGGATGATTAGACTACAAGTAGAAATCCCCATAACTACCTGGAGAGCCGTGAAAAGCAAGCTTAGAGAAATGTACCTTCCTGCACCCTACCATTAGGGATCCTATGAACCCAAACTATATGAACCTAGATCTATAACCCATAGATTCAAACTCATATCCTATGAACCTAAGGAACCCATAACCCCTAGGTATCAATCTAGTGCTAGTCAGGTTTCAATTAGTTAGCCAGAACCCACTAGAATCAGTGTACCTAGTCAGAACCTATGAATCAGTCCACCTTCCCTTAGTCAATCGGAACCCCATAGGATTAGCACCCCTAAGTGCAAGCCAAGTCTTAGTCAGGTATCCCTTAGTCAACCCATCCTTACTACCCCAATTATTCCCAAGGATAACATTGAAGAGGAAGTAGATAGGACAGACCTAGAATTAGTTGACCCGGTAGGCACCCAGATTGAAGCCAGCCTAGAATTAGTTAACCATGGCCCTACCCAGACTGAAGCTATACCGAAAGCACTATTAGAAAAAGAGACCCATGAGAAGTTTAACCCTATTGTTAGGACCTTACCTAAGGAAATACTAGAAGAGAGTCAAACCATAGAGCTTAGTCCTGAAGTAATTGGTAAGGACTTGATTTTTCCAAACCAACAACCCCAGGAAGAGTTCACTCCATCAATCCCCATTGAAGACCTTTTTCCTGAAATTATTGACTCATCCTTTCTTTAGGCTGACCCTTTATTCCCTGTAGGTATGAATCAATGTCTAAACTTTAAGGTCAACCCCATTAGTTTAGGACCAATCCTTGAATCCTTTTTTTATTTCCTACCCTACCAAGTCAACCCCAAACCCAGTTCTTATTTTTTACCTTTTCCTGAAGCTTCCAGCATTTCTAGGACCGTTAGTTTGCATTTTATAGAAGTTAGCATGTTGCATAAGCCCATTGAGCATGTTAGGTTTACAACCTATTTATGACAGACCCTATGGCATTTATTAGGAGTGCATGTCTAGTTTTCATCTGCATGTCACCCATCGATCAAGGGTCAAGCATATAATTAAAATTAAGGACTTAAAAAGACAAAAAAAAATAATAACAATAATAAACAAATAAATAAATTTCCTTCACTAGTAATGCATAGTGAGTCTATTAGACATCTGCTGAGTCATATGATGAACATGTTAGAGAGTTACATAAAGAAATAAGTCAAAAAATTAATGAAAGCAATGAAACTTATAAACATATGGCTAACACAAAAAGGAGACTCAAAGAATACACTGAAGGAGACTTTGTAATGGTTAGACTACAACCATAACGGTTCCCACCTGGAACCATGAAGAAGTTACATGCCCGTAGTAGTGGACCTTACAAAGTAATTAAGAAAATAGGATCTAATGCCTATGTGCTCGAGTTGCCACCTGAACTAGGCATTAGCAATACTTTCAATGTTTCAGACCTTATCGAGTATAGAGAACCAACGTTGATTCCTAGTGAGCCATTTGGACCTAATCCAGTCGTTGAGAGTGAACCAACCCAAGTATGTCCACCTACCATAACACTAGCCTAGAGAGATAAGATCGAACGGATCTTGGATGACAAGTCATCACTACCCAGAGCAAAGATTACCAGTGATATCTGGTTCGTTGGCAAGGGCAACCTAAGTCTGATAATTCTTGGATCACCAGAGAGGACTTGCAGAGAGTTGCCCCTGACTTACTAGAGTATTATAATAGTGAAATTGACCCATCTCGATGGGATCAAGTTCCTCCCACCCGGGGAGAATTGGTGCGGGCACTAGGGCCAAAAAAAATCAACAGGTAGAACCCATATCCCTGTGGATCACCTGTGAGTAAAACCCTGAACCCAAACCCTATTTATCATGTAAATATTTAGTTTAAATTTTATTATTTTGGTTTAGTTAGGGTAAACCATTTTTACCAACTGTAATTAGGGTTTTATTTATTTTGGGATAAAACTCTTTTTACCGAGTTGAGTTGAAACTCCAATTGAGTCAAACCCTAATTACCCAATTAGGATTTTAATGGTCTAGTTTGAGTTAGCCTTTTTTACCAACTTTAATTGGGTTTTTATTTTGAAAGCCTAATTAAGTATGGTTGGTTCAATTAGTTATTAGATGGTTAGTTATTTGGTTTGAGTCATGTAAAAAAAATAGTTAATTGAGTCCTGTATTATGAGAGGGGACCAAGACAACATCCCATGTGCACCAATTGAAGACTCAAGACAACCCATGTGCATTCATGTGCACCCAATTGAAGTCTCAAGACAATCCATGTGCATCCATGTGCACCCAATTGAAGACTCAAGACAACCCATGTATTAGCCCAAGTCACAACCTCTTCTTGGCACTATTTTTCAAGGATTTGGACATCAACACATGTCATTGGGACAACACCATTTGGACATTTCATTTTTGGGATAAGAACACATGCCATGTTACTTTTGTTTGGACATCCCATGTGTTTTATTATTTTTGGTTGACTAAATGAAGACAAAGTTGGCACCACTTAAAATTAAGATAAGTAGGACTCCCCAAGTTAGCACCCTCCCTCTCAAATGTTCATGCCAAATCCAAGGAGTCGGCCACTCTTCCGAGGAGTTTCATTTTTGTCGCCCACTTCAAGGAGTCCCAAGGTATTTGTACAGTGTCCAAGTGATCCGAGTCGACTCGAAGGTCGATTTCAGACTTATAACGGCTAGTTCCAGAACTTGAAATTTGAATCCAAAAAGTACTCCAAAGATCAAATGTCACATTCCAATGGTCTACAATGACTAAAATCATCTGAGAAAGGTACAAGACTATATATTTAAGGGATTTAAACTTCTTTGAAGTAAGTTTTTGAAAAATGGGTGAAGAGTTAATGCATTATTGAATAACCAACCAAGCAAACAAGCAAGAGAGCACTAAGAGCATTCAAGATAGCCTTCAAGCCTTCACCAACTCTCATATGAAGTTGAAGCACTTAGTAAAGAAGCTATAGAAGCTATTAAAGTGCATTCAAGTGTGCTTCTCTCAAGCTGCATTGACAACCATTCAACAAAAATCTGTTTATCATCTTGTTGCTTTTCTTTACAATTCTTTTATTGATTTGTTGGGTTATTGGTGAGCTCGGTTTAAAAATCAAATAGGTTCTTGGTTAGCCTATGTTAAAACCAAGTTGGGTTCTTGGTGATCTTGTGTTAAAACTAAGTTGGGTTTCTTTGGTGAGCCCGGTTTGAAAACCAAAGTGTAGAGGTTTGGATTGTGAGCTCGTGAAAACAATCCAATTGTATTCCGGTGGGGGATATAGTAAAAATTCCAAGTGGCAATCTTGGATAGTGGATGTAGGAGCTAGGTTACTTCGAACCACTATAATTTGCTTGTATTTGTGTTGTATCTTTCTTATTTGATTATGCTTCTGCATTTATTTTCTTATCACAGCACTTAATACTTATAAGGGATTTTCAAAGAGGACATTATTGCCTGAATTTTTTAAATTTCTAATTCACCCCCCTCTTAGGAAAGCCACCTGGGCAACATGTACCCTAACATCGGGAAGAAGGTCATATCGGTCGACAAGGAAGACTTCGAGAAACTCTCCAAAGTAAAAGTTCCTCTGATGAGAGAATTGTTAAGCGAGGAGGTCTCTTCCTTGCCAAAATTAGTATTTCTCCTTAGGTATGTCTCGTCGGTCTTTAACTTTCCTTTTGTTTCATTTTCTTCAACTAATAGCTTTCGTTATTTCTTCTTCTTGCAGACGATAAGATGAAACCTGATGCTCGCAGGCTTCGACAAGCTGTCAAGAAGAGGGTAGTAGTAGATTCTTCTGACGAACAAGAAGGTAGGAAAAGAGCTCGCCCATCGATGGCTCCTTCCAACACTCTTCCCAAAGTCCAAATCAAGGGGAATACCCCCATAATAATACAGTCGGCCTCAAACAAAGATGACATCCCCTTGATGGAGCTTCATCCAAGGAGGGCTTCAGTCGAGTAGCCCATAGAATGACCAGCAGGACCTTCAGAGCAATTGACGGTACCATCATTGGTTGAACCATCTTTGGGGCCTAGCCAACAGGACAAAGGCAAGGCCCCAGCAATTGAGATGATGCCCGAGCTGCCAACCAGACCCGAGCCACAAGTAAAGGAAGAAGACAAGCTTGTGGACTTCAATGTCTACACTGACGACACCGGGCTGGACAACCCTAGGTTAGCTAGGGTGATGCTGAAGGCTGCCATCCTCCTTAAAGATTGTGAGGTGACTAAGGGTCTTCGGTTGGATGACATCTTTATGTCCATCTATCCGAATACTTTAAAGGTATAAAAACATACCTTTCATGCCTTTTCTATATGGTTTATTATGATGTTGCTGCTAACTTTAACTATCTCTTTCTTAGCAGTTTATCCATGAGATCTCTCTAATAGAAGAGAGCATCCATGGATTCGCCGATCTCAGCAAAGGTCTTTGTGACCAGTGGAGATGGCTAAAGCTGAAAAGGAAGTGGTCGAAGAACTCTAGATGACCATAGAACAAAAACTGAATCAGAGCATCGCTGCCAATCATTCATTGGAGAAGGAATTAAAGGTGGCCCAAATGAAAAGAGCCGAGCTTGGAGCCAAGCTAAAGAAGAAGAAAAAGAAGCTAAGCTCAGTGGAAATTTTGATAAAGGAAGGTCTCTAAAAGTTCGACAAAGTCCTGGCCCAGAAGGCCGAAGTGGAAAAGAAAGCCAGCATTGATGCAAAACAAATAAATAGATAAGAAAAATAGCAACTAATTTTTTTTATATTTTCAGATTTTAAAGGAGAGCTCAAAGGAAACTAATAACTCTATTACCCACACAAGTAAACCTAAAAAGCAATTAAGAAGCAGGACTTGGTGGTTGAGAAACCACCAAAACTAGGAATAACCTTCAACAAATCAGAAACTAAAGAGGGGGAATAGGTTTTAATTTACCAATGAAGATCGATTCTTCATATCTAACATAACTCTCAAGATCTTTACGGTAGGGTTTCAAGATCTCGCTTTCGGGCTCTGATCTTCTATACGATAATGGTTCCGAGGCAAGAATACCAGATCTAGATCCTTGGTCACCTGTAAAATACTCACAAAAGGAATTCAAGTTAGAAATTAGCAATAAAAAGATAAAAAGGAAAAAAAAGGGTTCGAAGTGATGGTTGGGTCTTCTTGTCAGCTGGATAAGTAGGGCATCACACCCCGCGATGCTCCAAAGGAACAAAGGAAGGGCCTCACACCCCATGATGCACACAGCAAAGAAAAAATTTGGCATAATTTCTTTGTATTTCAATAATAATTTTATGAATTACAAGGGGGGCCTGGTGGGGTATTTATAGGCCCCCAATTAGTGAAGTAAGGGACTCAAATACATGACTCTTGTTCCCTTTAAACTATAACTCTGGAATTTTGATATAAGTAGCCTAGACTCCTGCTTGATGGATTGAATGGGACTCCTATCCAAGGTTGGCGCCAAGATGGAGATGGTGATGAGCTTTGATGAAGGGCCACGATTTCTTCCTTGGTTGGTCATGATGGGTGGACTCAGGAGTCTTGATAATGTAGCCTTCTACAGGTGCATGGACTCTTTAGTTTGGATTGGAGAAGACTCAAGAGTTCTGATGAAACTCTTGAGTTCTTGAAGCTTGAGCAACCAACAACTTGTTTGAGTGAAATGCTAGGAGTAGAAACCCTTGAACCTCCAACACTTGGTGAGCAAATAACTTGAAACTCCCTTTGAAGTTGGCGACAAGAAGGAAGTGTAATTTGGCCGACTACTTTGCTTTTGGCATGAATTATCTTGAATGGAGGGGCGCAAAAGATGAGAGTCCTTCACACTTACTCCTCTTAAAAATATGAGGCACTAATTAATCTTCTCTTCATGGGCCAACCAAAGGAGGTTGTCATGTGGGGATGTCTTAATCTTGTTGCATGTCCAAACACAAGTGATATGGCATGTGTTCTTGTCCCAAAATAAAATGTCCAAATGGTGTTGTCCCAATGTCATGTGTTGATGTCCAAATCCTTGAAAATATGGCACTAAGAAGAGGTTGTGACTTGGGCTAGCACATGGGTTGTCTTGAGTCTTCAATTGGGTGCACATGGAATGCTGTCTGGGTCCCTTCTTGTAATATAGGACTCAATGACTCAACTAATTACAAGGATTCAATGAATAATTAACCAACTGATAACTAATTGAACCAACCATACTTAATTAGGCTTTCAAAATAAAAACCCAATTAAAGTTGGTAAAAAGGGCTAATTAAATTGGACCACTAAGATCCCAATTGGTAATTAGGGTTTGACTCAACTGGGATTTCGACTAAACCTAGTAAAAAGGGTTTATCCCAAAATAAACAAAACCATAATTACAGTTGGTAAAAAGGGTTTACCCTAACTAAACCAAAATAATAGAATTTAAAATAAATATTTACATGACAAATAAGGTTTAGGTTCAGGGTTTCACTCACAGGTGACCCACAGGGATATGAGTTCAACCTATCGACTTTTTTTAGCCCTAGTGCCTGCACCATTTCTCCCCGAGTGGGAGGAACTCGACCCAGTCAAGTATGGGTCAATTCCACTGTTATAATACTTTAGTAAGTCAGGGGCAACTCTATGCAAGTCCTCTTTGGTGATCCAAGAATTATCAGACTCAGGTCATCCTTGCCAACAAACCAAATATCGCTGGTAATATTTGCTTCGGGTAGCGATGATCTTCTCATCCAAGATCCGTTCGATCTTGTCTCTCCAGGCTGGTGGTATGGCAGGTGAACATACTTTGATTTGTTCACTCTCAAGGACTGGATTAGACCCAAATGGCTCACTAGGAATCAATGTTGGCTCCCTATACTCGATAAGGTCTGAAACGTTGAAAGTAGAGCTAATGCCTAGTTCAGGTGGCAATTCAAGCACATAGGCATTAGGTCCTATCTTCTTAATTACTTTGTATGGTCCACTACTATGGGTGTGTAAGTTGTTTAGGTCATAGTTTAACCATCACAAAGTCTCTTTTATTGTATTCTTTGAGTCTTCTCTTAAATTAGCCATATGATTCTTATAGAATTCTTTAATATATTATACATATGACTTTGCAAATGTCTAATAGACTCAACTATGCATTTCTACTGAAGAAAATTTATTTATTTATATTTTTATTATTTTTTTAATCTATTTAAGTCCTTAATTTTAATTCTATGCTTGACCCTTGACCAGTGGGTGACATGCTGATGAAAACTTGACATGCACTCCTAATAAATGCCATAGGGACTGCCAAAAAAAGGTTGTAAACCTAACATGCTCAATGGGCTTATGTAACATGCTAACTTCTATAAAATGCAAACTAGTGGTCCTAGAAATGCTGGAAGCTTTAGAAAAGGTAAAAAATAAGAATTGGAGTCGGGGTTGACTTGGTAGGGTAGCAAATAAGAAAAGGTTCGGGGATTGGTCCTAGACTAATGGGGTTGACCTTAAAGGTTTAGGGTATTTCTACAGTGTCTGCCTTATAGGAGAATGGATTGGTAATTTCAGGAAAAAGATCTTCACTTGGGACTGATGGAGTGAATTCTTCCTGAGATTGCTGGTTTGAAAAAATCAAGTCCTCAATAAGCTCTTCTGGTTCCTGAATTTTAGGACTAGGCTCTAAGACTTGACACTTTTCTAGGGTTTTCCTAGTAAGGTCTCAGTAGTAGGGTTATGTTCCTCATGGATTTCTTTTTCTAAGGATCCTACCAGCACAGTTTCAGTTAGGGTATGGTCATGATCAACTAACTCTGGGCTGGTTTCAATCTGGGTATGGTTGGGGTTAGCTATCATTGGGTTGGATTTAGTTTGGGAACCTATCAGGTCAGCTATAGGTATCTCCTCTTCTTCCTTATACTTATCTACTAAGCTCACATCAACTTCATAAACTTCTTCTTCAATAGCATCTTGGTGAACCAATAGGGTAGTAGGAGTAGGTTGGTTAAAGAAAAATTGGCTAGGATCTGGAATAACATGGGTGGGTCGGCCAAGAATAGGGTTGAGTCGGCTCGAGTGAGAATTGGGTCGACTCTACTGAGGAATGGGTTGGCTCGGGTGGACTTGGCTAAATCTTGATTTTTGATAAGGGGCACTAATCCTAATGGGTTATGGCTGACTAAGAGAAACTTGACTAACATTTGGCTAACACCTAAGGGTTATGGGTTCCTTGTGTTCATAGGATATAGGTTCAGACCTATGGTTATGGATCTGGGTTCGTAGGAGCTAGATTCATAGTGTTTGGATAGGTACTTTTGCTTAAGTTTAAGTTTCATATCATCCCAGGTAGTTATGGGTATGTCTCTTCTTTGTTTGATCATTCTTTCAACATCATCCCAATAAATTCTAGCCTGGCATACTAATTTAAGCTTAGCAAACTTAAACTGACTTTTTTCAAATATTAGTTCCCTCTCAAAATACAGATCCATATCTTCTTCCTAATTAAGATAATCCTTAAGATCAAGATCACCACCAAAGGTAGGTGTTTCTAACCTAATGTATCTAGTGGCTCTCTCATCTTGGTCTATGAAATCATAATTGGGTCTGTTCGAACTAAGATCCCTGATTGGGTCCTGGTGTGGGGGTCTCCTAGGACTGGGCTCCAGGAATGGGTCAGGGTATGTTTCAAATTTAGGTTCAGGACGAGTCTTATGGGTTTTTTCTAGGATTTCTAATCGTTGGTCCTGTCGATCAAACTTATGGTTCATTTGGGTACGTTGTTCAGTGAAAGTCCTAAGGAAGGTCTCAAAATTGGGATCCTGGGTTGGGTTTGTGTGAGACTACTGGTATTGGACTCCTAATCTAGGGGTCATGCAATGCAAACACATTGAACTCGACTCGGACTAGGGTTTCCTAGACCTAGAGCTCAAGTAGAATGGGTCAGCTCAAATTATAGCCAATTCAATAATTACCCTGTCCACTGGCCAGGTAAGAGGTGGGGTCGTGGGAGGCTCTCCCTGAAGGTGAAAAACACCTACACCTAGCATACAATATGCAAGAAAAGAGGGCAGAAATATATGTATTTTAAAATAATTTTAAAGCATGCATAGTGGAAGGCTCGGTATATAGATCTAAATGATCTACTGATATGCCCGCAACAGGAACTAGCATAATGACCTAGCATGCATATAACATCAAAAGCAAGAGAATATATATAAAAGTACCATACCACCTTTGAGAGAAGTAGTGGAAGTGCTATGAGAAGGAAGAGGGTGCTCGAGCCATACACGCGTCTGGCCTCTATAGAAAATCCACACCTGGGCTCGACTCTGATCAACTCCCTCAGAGTGCTAGCTCTTCGAGATCCTTGGCCGATCTTCTTCTTCCAGGAAGACTAGGATGAGAGCAGGAACCCCTTCCCAAAACCTCTTTCCCAAGACCTAGCTAGAGTGCTAGGTTACTCACACCCAATCCTAAAACCTCTTACAACCCTTCTCTATTTCCTCTCTCAAAGCTTTTCTCAAAATCTGTGGATCAACCATTGGCAGCCCCTAAAAATGACGTTCATTTGTAGAGGCAGCAGGGAGAGGGAGAAAGAGGAAGGAGGAGAGATGAGGGGAGAGAATGGGGGAGAGGATCAAGGTCATACCAAATGGGTCTAACCCAAAGAAGAAAGTATGACCTTCATACCATAAAACCTTGGAGCCAAAACTGGTTTGAATTCGAAATTCAAACCACGTCAAAACTTGTCCAAAATCCTCCCACGAATTTCTTCTCAGAATTCTGTTCGTCGCAAGAAGTGTCGACACTCGAAAATTGCCAAGTGTCGACACTTCACTAAGTGTCGACATCTGCAAAATTCCAAGTGTCGACACTTGGAACAAAGTCAATCATATTGACTTCTGGTGACGGCAAATGATTCACAATCATCGATTAGCCGCAAGATCAGATAGAAATCCTCTATGGTGTGTGACCCCATAGGTTCGAATACTAAGCCAGTAGCATTGAAACATTTCCAGTACCAGTTAAAGTCCTCATCTAGCAATGATACCCAACATCCGGATAGTTCAAAGATGCAGAGCACCTTACAAGAACCTCTGGCATATGGTTGCCGAATAATTCATTTCTTTGACCTTATAATGCTCAGGATGACCTAGGATTCGACTGCCAACCCTAATTTGGTTTATCCAGATCATGTCTCAACCTCACAAGTTCTATGACTCCTCACAAGAACTACCCTGGCCAAGGTTTTGCTGAATTGAGACATAGTGAGTCATCACTCCAAACTATTTGGGGAGGTCAATTCTATCTTGATCCACCACCGCTTCTCAAGTACTTGACTGCACCCAGAAACCTTCCATCACTAGATTAGAAATCCAGGTAGTCTGGTACCAAAGTACAGTGAGTTGCTTGCAAGCTGCCATGGTGACCTCAGGTCTAAGGGACATATATACCCATATCCCTTCACAAGCAACCCTTTGGTAGAAGGGAGCTCCGCAGCTGGTCACGTTCAGTGAATTGTCATACATTTCACTTGCATGTCACACCAGTGTCTCCACACTCCTTGGTTAAGAGGATAACCAACAAATGCAACATACAACAACCTATACTTAATACATCATCATCCTATAACAATGTATCCTTTGGTTGTGAACTAGTTTAAGAACTACCTGATATATCCTCTTTATATCAAACAATGTAGTTTTAAGGACTCCATCATACAAGAGTTCTTTACAAGAAAATGTAAATATGATGGACAGCCAAAATAAATAACTTTTATTTATTAAAAAGAATTCATATCCAAATACAAAGATAGCACAACTGTCTATAGCCTAGACGATTGGCTTTGGGACACATTTCCAACAACTCCCACTTGGACTAAAGCCAATCAGTATAGAATCTCATTCCCATTTTTCAATTACAACAGTCGAACTCTTGAACTCCGACGGCTTTAGTGAAGGGATCAGCTAGGTTTTCCTTTCCATTGATCTACAGAAGGTCAATGTCACCTTGTTCCACGATCTCTCGTACAAGGTGATAGCATCGTAGAATATGCTTTGTGCGGTGATAAGACTTCAGCTCTTTGGCTTGAGCAATGGCTCTAGTGTTATTACAGTACACCAGAACAGGACCATCAAGAGAAGGTGCCACTCCCAGCTCGCCAAGGAACTTCCGCAATCACACAGCTTCCTTCGCTGCATCTGATTATGTAATATACTCTGCTTCGCATACATAGTCCGCCATAGTAGGTTGCTTGGAACTTTTCCAACAAATAGCTCCTCCGTTCAGGGTAAAGATAAATCTTGACACACTCTTGCTATCATCCTTATTTGATTGGAAACTGGAGTCAGTATACCCACAAGTTTCAAGTCAGATTCTCCATAAATTAGCCATTGGTCCTTAGTATTTTGCAAATACTTAAGGATGGTCTTCACCACTTTATAATGAGCTTCAGCTGGGTTAGATTGGTATCTACTCACTACACCTAGTGAGTATGCCACATCTGGTTTAGTACATTTGATGGCGTACATGATATAACCCATTACCGAAGCATATGGGATTCTACTCATGCACTCTCTCTCCTTAGGAGTTATCGCACAATTCCTTTTGGAGAGATCAATTCCAGTGCCTATCAGGAGATAGCCCTTCTTGGAATTTTTCATGCTGAACCGTTTCAGCATGGTATCGATGTACGTAGACTGGGACAGTCCCAGAAGCCTCTTAGATCTATCTCTATAGATCTTTATACCTAGTACGTAAGAGGCTTCACCCAAGTCCTTCATAGAGAACTGAGATGATAACTAGACCTTTATTCCTTGTAGTGCTGGGATGTCATTCCTGATTAAAAGAATGTCATCCATATACAGCACAAGGAATACAATCACATAACCATCAACCCATTTTTAAATGCAAGGCTCTTCTCCATTTCTAACGAAGCTATAAGACTTGATACAATTATCAAATTGCATGTTCCAACTCCTTGATGCCTGCTTCAGTCCATAGATGGACTTTTGAAGCTTGCACACCTTTGACTCATCTGTGGATGTGAACCCTTCAGGTTGTATTATATACACATTCTCATCCAGCTCACCATTCAAGAAAGCTGTTCGAACATCCATTTGCTAGATTTCATAGTCAAAGTGCACTGCTAAAGCAAGCATAATCCGAATGGATTTGAGCATTGCCATAAGAGAGAACGTCTCATCATAGTCAATACCATAATGTTAACGATACCCCTTGGCAATCAGACGGGCTTTATAGGTCTCCACCTGCCCATCTACGCCCCTTTTCCTTTTGAAAATCCATTTGCACCCAATGGATTTTATCCCTTCAGGTGCATCAACCAATGTCCATACATTATTGATCTCCATGGACTCCATTTCAAATTTCATGTCTCCAAGCCATTTCTCAGAGTTGGACCTCTACAACGCATCCATATAGGTGATCGGATCCCTATTGTTCTCATCGAGTTCAATGGGATCACCGTCCCGGACCAAGAAACAGTAGTATCTGTCCGGTCAGCTTGGTACTCTACCGGATCTTCTTAATGGTTCTTGTGTGGGCTCTGGGTATGATCTAATCACAGTCGATTCTATGTTGTCCCTTAAGTGTGTCAGTTCTTCTACTTGTTGAAGTTCAATCTTAGTGGCTATAGTTCCTTCACCAAGGAGCTCCTTTTCCAAAAAGATAGCCCTAAGACTAACGAACAACTTTTGTTCCTCAGCTAAGTAGAAGTAATACCCCTTAGACTCTTTTGGATACCCAATAAATAGGCATCGGTCAGACCTAGGTCCAAGTTTGTCCATTTCCAAACATTTTACATAAGCCGGGCACCCTCAGACCCGAAGGTGTGAAAGTGTCGGCTTACGTCCAGTCCACAGCTTATATGGTGTTTTACTAACGGACTTACTTCAAGTCCTATTCAGAAGGTAACAGGCTGATTCTAGAGCACATCCCCAAAAGGATATCGATAGAGAAGTAAAGCCCATCATGGATCGAATCATGTCTAACAGGGTTCGATTCCTCCTCTCAGATACTCCATTTAATTGAGGTGTCCCTGGAGGTGTCCACTGAGAGAGAATCCCATTCTCCTCGAGATATGTCAGAAACTTGTCGGAAAGATATTCACCACCTCGATCGGATCGAAGGATTTTGATACACTTTCTGGTTTGTTTTCTACTTCATAATGATATCGTTTGAACATTTCAAATGATTCAGATTTATGTCTTATCAAGAAGACATAACCGTACTTCGAAAGGTCATCTATAAATGTAATGAAATAAACATACCCACCCCTAGTACTAACATTCATGGGTCTGCATACATCAGTATGTACCAGACTCAGAATTTCTTTGGCTCATTCACCTTTTCCAGTAAAAGGTGACTTAGTCAATTTTCCAAGAAGACAGGACTCACAGGTTGGAAGTGAACTATCTTCACTACAATCGAGGAGACCCTCAGTTTTCAACCTGTTTATCCTATTCCTGTTAATATGACCTAGCCTATAATGCCATAGGTACGCTTCGCTGATATTATCTATCATAGGGTGTTTGCTAGACGTGTACATTACATTAATAGGTCATGATAGTACATAGATGCCATCACTCATTTGTCCATTCAAAATTACAGAACCATTCAACATGATTTTGCAAATGTCATTCTTTATTAATAGTTCATAATCATACACAGCCAACTGGCCTATAGAAATAACATTCAAAATAAAAGGACAAAAATGACACTCGTTCAAAATGATAGTATAGGACTCGAAAACAAGTTTAAGGACTCCCAACACCAGAACTGGAACTCGGCTTCCATTTCCCACATTCAAGAACCTCTCACCGTCCTCAAATCTTCTACTAACTTGAAGTCCCTGCAAAGAGTTGCAAATGTGAATTGGACTTCTTGTATCCAATACGAAGTTAGTAGTATCACAAACAGAGAAACTACAAGGTTTTATCATATAAATACCTTGTCCAGGACCATCCTACACCTTTCTCTTGTTGGACCTGTTCGGGTCAAGAGATGCAATATAAAGAGGACAGTTCCTCTTCTAATGACCCTGCTTCTTGCAGAAGAAACACTCTGCCTGGCTTTGATTAGCCTTTACTTTCTTGGCCTCATTGGGCCCAGAAGCACTAAGCACCTTTTTCCCTTTATTATTTTTCTTCTTCCCTTTCTTAAAGGGACGACACCCTCCTGAGGATCCTCCCACTAGACTCACCACCCCTTTATTCAACTGGTGATCTTTCTTATAAGTTTGTAGTAACCCCAACAGACCATGGTAGTTGACTGTAGGCTTATTCATTCTGTAATGATCGAGAAAGTCTAGATAGGAGGAGGGGAGAGAATTCAAAATCGCATCTTTTCCAAGCTATTCATGTAAGGGACATCCAAGCTTGCCCAGGCACTCAATCATCTCGATCATGTATAATACATGATCAGTGACCGAGACCCCATCACGTATCCATGCATTGTAGATGGCACAGGAGACCCTATACCTCTCAACGTCGTCTGGTGTTCTGAAAGACTCCTTCAACCTTTGAAGGATTTCTTCCGGCTGGGCTCCCTCGAATTTACGACTGAACTTGTCGTTCATCGTCGCTAACATAATGCATTGGATAGTGATCTTGTCAAAGAGCCACTTCTGATAAGTGTCTCTAACAGAACCCCGAGTAGTGGTAGCAGGGATCTCAGGTGCCGGATCCGATATCACATACAGGATCCGTTCGTACTCCAAGACAATCTTGAGCCTTCGATACTAGCTATCGAAGTTGGATCCATTGAGCTTCTCGTTATCGAGAAGAGACCGGAGTGACAGGTTGGAAGACATCTGAAAGGAAATCCAAAACTAATTAGTGTATATAAATTATTAACCTAAAGACATGGACTTTAGTCTAAAGGTCCCTCCCACTATTTTGCATAGATTGGTAGCCTCTACCTCCAATCTAAGGAATTACTTTAATTCCTTAGCGGGTATTAAAGTCCAATAGACAACACATGAGCCCGACTTTGGCTGGCCCACCCATGCATGTCTAAAGGTAGGTTTTTTAATCGATTACTTCTCCAAATAACCTCTAATAATTGGGTTTTGCCCCAAGGAGCACTTCAATCGGCCTTTGGGCCTCCTATTGAAGGTCCTGGTTAGGCCAACCATTAACATGACAAAATTCAATGCTTCTAACTAGTCAAGCCTGACTTTGGCCGACTTACCTGACCACTGTTAAGAGAGTCGCACTGAGCCATCATATTAGAAACAGCAATTCCAATAGCCCGATGAACACCTGATCTTTGGATCTGTTGATGAACACCGAACTACTAGACACATTACTATCCCACTTAATAAGAGGTTAGGACTTGGTTATCTCCATAACTTTATCCTTTTAATGACCTAATAATTTAGAGGGTTTTTAAAAAATGTGACAGACGAAGAGATGAGAAGACATGGATCAACCTCCCATTGACCACATCAGTAATCTAGGAGGGTTACACATAACTAATAATCCATGGGCACCTAAAATCAGTCAAGACTGATTAACCTTGGGTGACAAGGGCTAACACGAGTCAATGAGCTATCTAATCAATCCTGATTGACCACATTGGCTAGGTAAGTGAGATCATGGATTAGGTTTCGCCATTAACCATCTTGCCTTAGACACCAACAGAGTTGGCCAGGTAAGAGGTAGCCCTAAAGAACCATGATCACGATGCTAAACTTACCTCGACACCAATCAATTCATCAGACTTGATTAGACTAGCCTAAAAACTCGGGCTTTCCACTGAGCCACAAATTATATCCATTTAGATTATGGACTAATCAATATAACTATTAGACAGATCTAGAGAAGAAATCCTAACTTAACATTTGATTAGATTAGTTCTCTAATTAGTCCAATGCATCTAAACTTAGGTCTAACCCAATTAAGGGCCTAATAAAAGCTAACCCATGACCCTTAAGGCTTATTGAAATGACTTAAAATCTTTGAATCAAATTCCTAGAGTTCTTAGTCATTCTTAATTCTTAATTAAGTTCAACAGCCTCAAATAAGTTAAAACAATTTTAATTTATCATGCAAAATAATTTTATAAAAATATTAAAATTTGAATTCATAGTTTTCCAGAATTTTCAATCCAAGTGTCGACACTTCAGGAGCAAATGTCGACTCAAGGCCTAAGACAGGCAACAGAAAATAGAATAACATGTTTTCTGGCATGCACTCAAGTATCGACACTTCAAAGGTCAAGTGTCGACACTTCAGGATCAAGTGTCGACACTTCAGGGGCAAGTGTCGACACTTCAACCTATCTTAGAAGAAAAATAGAAACCAGATCTTAGCAAATTATCTCATGAGTCGACACTTCAAAAGCCAAGTGTCGACACATGGCTTGAGGTAATGAAAACACAGTGATTTCAAATCCAATGTTTCTTCAAACATTCAATCAAAATAGATCAAAACAATCATTTTAGATCTTATCTAAAGTTGTTTTATGATCATGTCATTAGATTAAAACACTTTTAACCTACAATTTTTTTCTTCTAATTTTTCTTTTCAAGAGTCAATCACAGCGGCACCCCTACACGACATAGGAGACCCCATTGAATGGGAAGAGAGGATCTTGCATCCCTACTTCTCTCCTATAACTGGACGGCCATGGTGAAGCACTCAATCCAAGTACTTAAGAAAGAAAGGAGATGTTATTAGCATGCTAGCATCATTATACTACAAAAAGGAACTTATTGCTCTGATACTATTGAAGGTGAAAAGCACCTACACCTAGCATATAATATGCAAGAAAAGAGGGCATAAAGATATGCATTTTAAAAAAATTTTAAAGCATGCACAGAGGAAGGCTCGGTAGATAGATCTAAATGATCTATCGATCTACTTGCAACAGGAACTAGCATAATGACCTAGCATGCATATAACATCAAAAGCAAGAGACTATATATAAAAGTACCATACCTTTATACCTCTGAGAGAAGCAGTGGAAGTGCTGTGAGAAGGAAGAGGGTGCTCGAGCCACACACGCATCAGGCCTCTACAGGAAATCCACACCTGGGCTCAACTCTGATCAACTCCCTCGGAGTGCTAGCTCTTTGGGATCCTTGGCCGATCTTCTTCTTCCAGGAAGACTAGGATGAGAGCAAGAATCCATTCCTAAAATCTCTCTTTCCAAGACCTAGCTAGAGTGCTAGGTTACTCACACCCAATCCCAAAACCTCTCACAGCCCTTCTCTATTTTCTCTCTTAAAGCTTTTCTCAAAATCTGTGGATCAACCATTGGCAGCCCCTGAAAATGATGTTCATTTGTAGAGGCAGCAGGGAGAGGGAGAAATAGGAAGGAGAAGAGATGAGGGGAGAGAATGGGGGAGAGGATCAAGGTCATACCAAATGGATCCAACTCAAAGAAGAAAGCATGACCTTCATACCATAAAACCTTGGATCCAAAACTTGTTTGAATTCAAAATTCAAACCAGGTCAAAACTTGCCCAAAATCCTGCCACGAATTTCTTCCAGAATTCTGTTCATCATAGGAAGTGTCGACACTCAAAAATTGCCAAGTGTCGACACTTCACCAAGTATCGACACTTGCAAAATTTCAAGTGTCGACACGTGGAACAAAGTCAATCATATTGACTTTCGGTGATTGCAAAGATTCTCAATCGTCGATTAGCCACAAGATCAGATAGAAATCCTCTATGGTGTATGACCCCATAGGTTCGAACACTAAGTCGGTAGCACTGGAACATTTTCAGTACCAGTCAAAGTCCTCATTTAGCAATGATACCCGACATCCGAATAGGTCAAAGATGCAGAGCACCTCACAAGAACCTCTGGGTATATGGTTGCCATATAATTCATCCCTTTGACCTTATAATGCTCAGGATGACCTAGGGTTCGACTGCCAACCCTAATTTGGTTTATCCAGATCATGTCTCAACCTCACAAGTTTTGTGACTCTTCACAAGAACTACCCTAGCCAAGGTTTTGCTAAATTGAGACATAGTGAGTCATTCACTCCAAACTATTTAGAGAGGTCAATTCCATCTTGATCCACCACTGCTCCTCAAGTACTTGACTGCATCCAGAAACCTTCCATCACTAGATTAGAAATCTAGATTGTCTGGTACCAAAGTACAGTGAGTTGCTTGCAAGCTGCCATGGTGACCTCAAGTCTAAGAGACATATATACCTATATCCCTTCACGAGCAACCCTTTGGCAGAAGGGAGCTCCGTAGATGATCATGTTCAGTGAATTGTCATACATTTCACTTGCATGTCACACCAGTGTCTCCACACTCCTTGGTTAAGAGGACAACCAACAAATGCGACATACAACAACCTATACTTGATACATCATCGTCCTATAACAATGTATCCTTTGGTTGTGAACCAGTTTAAGAACTACTTGATATATCCTCTCTATATCAAACAATGTAGTTCTAAGGACTCCATCACACAAGAGTTCTTTACAAGAAAATGTAAATATGATGGACATCTAAAATAAATAACTTTTATTTATTAAAAAGAATTCATATACAAATACAAAGATAGTACAACCATCTATAGCCTAGACGATTGGTTTTGGGATATAATTTCCAACACCCCCTGCTCTCGTAGGGTCCTAATTAAAAACCATGAAACTGCTTAGGGCATTTGCCTCTGGACCTCTAGCCTTAGACACCAGATTCAAGTGATAATTAGAGGATTGGGTGCACTAGCTTTCACACAATACTTAGAACCTGACCTGTTGGTGTCCCTAGTTCACTAGAGCAAATTAAGTCTAATTAATTTTAATTAGGACTAGGATCGATGAAATGGTGGTGATTGTGGGCTAAGTAAGGGTGATGAAATCCCTCCCTTATATAGATATTGAATGTCCTTAAAATTAGGTTTAAATGATGCACACACAAGATGAAACCCTAATATGCAAATAAGCAAAAATAGAAAAAAATAAAAAGTAATTAATTTATTTTTTTAACAAGGATATATTCTGCACATAAGTATCTAATATGCAGGAAATATTAAAATATGCAATTTTTCTTTTTACCAAAAGAACCCTAAACTTGCTAAAATTAGCTTTGATAAAAAATAGGGTAGAACTATTCTCAGGTAGTATTTCGGTAGGCAGAAAATTTACAGACTAAAATAATTCATGATAAAATTTTGAAAAATACTTTCAATTATAGAGAATCCATCAAAATAAAAATCATATTTTTTTGAGTTACCTACAGATAGAAATAATTAAAATAATAGACTATGTAATAAGTGGCCGAGATGCAGAAATTAAAACCTAAAGATGCCTATCTCTTTATTTTCTTCTTCAAGGGTCAATTCATAGCGGCACCCATACACACCATAGGAAATCCCATTTGAATGGGTTGTGAGGGTCTTGCAGCCCTTCATTTTCCTATGATCGGATGGCCATGGTGAAGAACCCGATCCGAGTACTTAAAGAGAACCAAGTTGCAAAAAATTTCAGCACAAGAGCGATCAAACCCTAGTTTAACCTACTCTGATACCAAAACTGATGCGGAACAAATAAATAGATAAGAAAAATAGTAATTAATTTTTTTTATATTTTCAAATTTTAAAGGAGAGCTCAAAGGAAACAGTAAAGGAAACTAATAAGTCTATTACCCGTACATGTAAACCTAAAAAGCAATTAAAAAGCAGGACCTGGTGGTTGAGAAACCACCGAAACTAGGATTAACCTTCAACAAATCAGAAACTAAAGAGGGGGAATAGGTTTCAATTTACCAATGAAGATCGATTCTTCAGATCTAATAGAACTCTCAAGATCTTCATGGTAGTGTTCCAAGATCTCGCTTCTGAGCTCCAATCTTCCGTACGATGCCGGTTTTGAGGCAAGAACACCATATCTAGATTCTTGGTCACCTGCAAAACACTCAGCAAAGGAATTCAAGTTAGAAATCAGCAATGAAAAGAAAAGAAGGAAAAAAAATAGGTTCGAAGTGATGGTTGGGTCTTCTTGTCGGCTAGATAAGTATGGCCTCACACCCTGCGATGCTCCTAAGGAACAAAGGAAGGGCCTCATAGCCCGTGATGCACATAGTAAAGGAAAGATTTGGCAGAATTTCTTTATATTTCAATAATAATTTCATGAATTACAAGGGGGGCTAGTGGGATATTTATAGACCCCCAACCAGTGAAGTAAGAGACTCAAATACAAGATTCTTATTCCCTTTGAACTACAACTCTGGAATTTTGATGTAAGTAGCCTGGACTCCTGCTTGATGGATTGAATTGGACTCCTATCCAAGGTTGGCGCCAAGATGGAGATGGTGATGAGCTTTGATGAAGGGCCATGATTGCTTCTTTAGTTGGCATGTGTTCTTGTCCCAAAATAAAATGTCCAAATGGTGTTGTCCTAATATCATGTGTTGATGTCCAAATCCTTGAAAATGTGGTGCCAAGAAGAGGTTATGACTTGGCTAGCACATGGGTTGTCTTGAGTCTTCAATTGGGTGCACATAGAATGCTGTCTGGGTCCCCTCTTGTAATATAAGACTCAATAACTCAACTAATTACAAGGACTCATTGAATAATTAACCAACTGATAACTAATTGAACTAACCATACTTAATAGGCTTTCAAAGTAAAAATCCAATTAACGTTGGTAAAAAGGGCTAATTAAATTGGACCACTAAGATCCCAATTGGGTAATTAGGGTTTGACTCAACTAGGATTTCGACTCAACCTGGTAAAAAGGGTTTTACACCAAAATAAACAAAACCCTAATTACAGTTGGTAAAAAGGGTTTACCCTAACTAAACCAAAATAACAGAATTTAAAATAAATATTTACATGACAAATAGGGTTTGGGTTCAGGGTTTCACTCACAGGTGATCCACAGGGATGTGGGTTCAACCTATTGACTTCTTTTGGCCCTGGTGCCCGCACCAAGTATGCTCCAACAAAGGGAGGAGTTGGCTTAGCGAAGGGTAGAGTTGGCTGAACAATGAGCCCTTCAGGCCATGTAAGAATACAAAAAAACCACAGCCTTCGATGATGAGATGAATGAAGCCAATGTGGAAAGTTATAACATCGGTTTCAAAGATTGCCTAAAGAAGGTAAAGAAGCTATACCCAGAGATGGATATCTTCAAAGTTACCTCGGATGAGGCTGATGAGGAGGACGAGGTGGACAAACAAGCCAAGGATATCACTATTTATGTGGAAAATATGCTTGACAGGACTGTCCAAGAGACCGTCACTCCTGTCCCAGCTTCTGAACTGGCTGATGAAGAACAGCTTTGATGTACTTTTTGGTTCTTCTTATACTTCATGTAATTCAGAGTTTCTTTTGAAATGTAAAAACTTTTTATATGAATGAAGCCTTCTTTTTTATACAACTGATGTCTTTGTCATTCATTCTCTTGAATGTGTGCTTGAAAAATTTTCTAAGTATGAACATGTCGGCCTTTTCATGCTCTATACTGCTTTAGGACAACTTTTGCTAAGTGTTATGCCATCGGAATAAAGGTTCCATGGTACAAAGATTATTTCTGAAGGTGCCAATGTTCTTTTTGTAGGACATAATGGCCTAGCTAGTCTGGCTAGCTCTTTTTTAGATAACACCAATGAAATGGTGTGCAAGACCAACTTTATATTAGTCAGATAAGAGTTAGTGAATTAGACCAACCCTGGTATTTGTCAGGTATACCGATTAAGTCAGCTAGTTAGGCCAACTCTTTATTTGTCAGATATATTAATTGAGTCTGCTGGTTAGGCCAACTCTTTATTTGTCAGATTATTCATGACAAAAAATATGAGGAGGATGAAGAGAACTCTTTATTGATAATACTTGCATAAGTTCTTTACATTCCATGGTCTGGCCATCCGGTAGCCATCTAGGCTTTCGATCCAATAGGTTCCAGATCATATCACTTCAGTGATCCGGTAAGGGCTTCCTAATTGAGGGCAAGTTTGCTTTATTCTGTAGGTCGAGATACTTTCGCTTTTCGTAGTACAAGATCTCTAGGTTGGAAAGTTTGGGCCTTCATCCTTGCATTGTAATACCGGGCAACTTTTTGTCAGCATACGACCATGTGTCTTTGTGCCTAAAGTCTTGTGCCCTCGAGTAAGTCTATGATGAGGGACAAAGGGGAGGCTAGCTAGGATAATCGTTGGAGAGTTGAGAAGTCTCTTGTGATTAGGGTCAAGAAGGCAAAAAAAAGATGTGGGGGCAAGAAAGATGGATACTTTATGGACTTGGGACTTACCTTCACGGAAAGACATCGCACCTCTAGGGCATCCCACCCACCCCACTACATGTAGTCTAGGACGTCCCACCCATCTCACTACATGCGGAGCCTAGGGCGTCCCACCCAAATCGCTACCTAGGGTCGTGAAGGAGAAGCTCCAAGATCATAGAGGGGACTCAGTTAGGGAGAAGATAACTAGGGCCTCACACCCCTCGATAGCCACAGGTGAAGGAAAGACGGGCCTCATGCCCACTCTTGACGGAGGCAGAACCAAGAACACACTTTTCAAAAATTCATATTCATCATCATTATTATTCAAGAGAGGAGGTGCCTATATATAGGCTTACAAAACTTGGGACCCAAAAAACAATACAAGGCATGCAGCCCAAAAAAAATGACATCCCAAACCTACTATGTTTGTAGCCTTAAAACATGGTAAAAAATTAAACACAATCCTCTCTATATGGTAGAAAATAAAACTAATCCTAATCTAAAACTAATTTAAAAAAAACTTCCCAACTGGTCCATACATCTAATTTAAAAATTAAAATAAATAAAATATAATCTAAATTCATCAAGATCCATGCTGAAAATATTCGTATCAGGATCCGTGCTGAGTGGCTCTAAAATCTGAGCAAAAGACCCTACTTTGAGAAGCGTGCACTATGGAAATCGTGTACTCCAAGAATCGTGTAGCTCCAAGAATCGTGCAGCTTTCACGTTCGTGCATGGCCTCTTCGTCTTCTTCACGGACCAACAACAGGGAATCAGAGGCAGGGACTTTAGGTGGCTCCGCCGGTGGCCGGCGATGGTGCTGGGAGGAAGATGGCGACCGGTGATGGCACAAATGGTCGAGGCATCACCGGTGATTGAGAAGGTGAAGTCACATATGGCCATGATGTCAAGCCAAGTAGTGCTGATGTTGACGGCACCGCTGGTGCAGGGATCAATGCCGGTGATGAAGGAGAAGACTCCAATGGATGCGGCAAGGAGAGCGGGGCGGTGGCCGAGCAGGGAGGAGGGCGCGGCACGAGGAGGTGTCACGGGCATGGACGAAGCATCAAGGAGGGAATGCCCGATGGGGTCCATCCAATCATCGGGCGTGGCGATGCGGGGAAGAGGGAGGGCCGTCGGGGGGTCGCCGATGGTCGGACGTGGCAGATCCAGGTCAAACGGGAAGAAAAAATCAAAAAAAATGGAGTTCTGGGAGTCAAACATGAGATTGAAGATGACAGGGATAAACATGGAATAAGTCAGGAATAAGATTGGGATAAAGTGAGGATAACGGGAATAGGTGGAATAGCTGGGATAAATATTTTTAAACTAAAAATAAAAAAAAATCCAAAAAAGAAAAGGAAAACCCGGATCGATTTTGATGTCCCCATCAGTCTAGGTCGACTCTTCTTTGCTCTGAATTATCTCGCTGCTTGAAGTGGTCAGTCCTTCTAGACCGGAGGATGATTTCCATAGGTATCATTACTTCACTCCCGTAAGTTAAGTTGAATGGTGATTCTTTAGTGGTAGATCAAGAAGTAGTTCGGTATGCCCAGAGAACCAAATTTAGTTCTTCGGTCCAAAGTCCCTTTACTTCATTCAGTCGAGTCTTCAGGCCATGAAGGATCATATGATTGGTCACCTCAACTTCACCGTTGGCTTGAGGGTGTTCGATAGAAGTTAACTTATAAAGAATGTGGTATTGAGCACAAAAGTCTTTGAATTTTTGATTATTAAATTATCTTTCATTATTGGTGATGATAGCATAGAGAATTCTGAATTGATAGATTATGGAGTTTTTGACGAAGCTTTCAATTTTTTCTTTAATAATTTGGGCTAAGGGTTCGGCTTCCACCCATTTAGTGAAGTAGTCGATTGCCACACGATTACAAACTTCCGTTATCTGGAGGCTAGAGGAAAAGGGCCAAGAATATGCATTCTCCATTGAGAGAATGACCAAGGAGTGACCAACTGGGTCAGCTGACTTGTCGGACATCTCTAAATGTTGGTATACCTTTGGCACTAGTCGCATCTTCTCACGAAGTTGGCTGCATCTTTTTGGATGGTCGGCCAATAGTATCCTGGCATATGATTTTGTAAGCCAGAGATCTGCCCCCTAGATGATCACCACATATGCCTTCATGAACTTCTCTCAAGGAATAGTTGGCATTAGAAGGTCTCAGGCACTTCAACAAAGGTTGCATGAAGGACCTCTTATAGAGAGACCCTTCCAGGATGATATATTAAGAAGCCATCCACCAGAGTTGCTTGGCTTCAATAGGATCTTCTGGTAAAGTCCCTTCGATTAGATATTTGGAGATCGGGTCCATCCAGCTCGGCTCTTGGTCAATTTGGTATACTTCCTCTCTTCTCCCATCATGATGCTAGGGGTCTCTAAGTATTCAATAAAAGTCCAACCTAGGGAGTCGGGTGCCATTATGGCTAGGCGGGATAGTGAATCAACTCAAAAATTCTTGGATCAAGGGACATGAGTGATGTCAAGAGAGTTGAATTGAGTCATAAGGTCCTGAACCTTTTCCAAGTATTTTGCCATAGCTGCATCCCGGACTTCGAAATCTCCTTTGATTTGGTTGACCACCAATTGAGAGTCCGAGAATGCTCTCATCTTTTGGACACCCAATTCTCTAGCAATCCTAAGACCTACCAGAAAGGCTTTGTATTCAGCTTGATTATTTGATACCTGAAAAGAGAACTGAAGAGCGTACTCCACAACATCTCCATCAGGGTTGGCTATAATCAAGCCGGCTCTACATCTGGAAGAATTAGATGATTCATCCACATGAAGAATCCATGTGGAGTCAGAGTCATCTTCGAACTAGTAGGTATTTTTCTAGTAATTACCTCTTTGTCACCCCAAGTGCATTCAGCGACGAAGTCAGCTAGGACTTGGGCCTTAATTGCTGATTGGCATTCATATGTGATGTTGAACTCCACTAATTTGATAACTCATTTTGCCATTCTATCGGAGGTGTCGAGGATTGTTGGATAGCCCTCAATGATTGGTCTGTCAGCATAGTGATAGGGTGAGACTGGATGTATGGTCTCAGGTGCTTCATTGCTATCACCAAGGCATATATTAACTTTTGTGTTTTTGGATATCTCATCTCGGCATCATCAAGCTCTTTGCTGGTATGGTAGATCTACTTGTGGGCACCATCGGATTCCTTCTTGACCAGCACCGAGCTGATAGCTTCATCCAAAGTGGCAAGGTATAGATATAAAGTTTCTCCTTCTTTAGGTTTTGAGAGCAAAGTTGGATTAATTAGGTATTTCTTTATCTCCTCAAAGGCTTGTCGGCAACTTTTTGACCACTCAAAGCCCCTTGATTGTCACAAGGCTTTAAAGAAAGGAATGCATCTTTCTATCAACCTAGAGATGAATCGGCTTAATGATGCAATCCGTCCAGTTAACCGTTAGATCTCCTTTTTGTTGGAGGGATGTCTCACATTGAGGATTGCTTGGATTTTTTTAGCATTCGCTTCAATCCCTTGATTGGTAATAAGGAATCCTAGAAATTTTCTCGACATGATCTCGAAGACACACTTCGTGGAATCAGCTTCATCTAATATCTTCATAATACATCGAAGACTTCCTGGAGATCCTCGATGTGGTCATTGGCCTGGATGCTCTTTACAATCATGTTGTCGACGCCCGCCTCCATAATTTTGCCAATCTATCTTTCAAAAAACTTTTTGACCAGCTGCTGTTATGTCGCTTTAGTATTTTTTAAGCTGAAAGGCATTACCTTATAACAGTATAGCCCTCTATCAATGATAAAAGCCATCCTCTCTTCATCTTCGGGATTCATCCAAATATGATTATAGCCAGAGAAGGCATCCATAAAGCTTAGGAGATTTTGTCCTATGGTGGTGTCAACAAGTTGATTAATCTTGGGTAAAGGGAAGCTATCCTTTAGGAAAGCTTTATAGAGATCGGTATTATCAATGTACATTCTCCACTTTCCATTTGCCTTTTTTACCATTACTATATTGATGAGCTAATCTGGGTAATGGACTTCTCTTTTGATCCTTGCATCAAGAAGCTTAGTGACCTCCTTATTAATGACCCTCTATCTTTTCAGAGCAAAATTTCTTTCCTTTTATTAAATCGACCGACACTTTGGGTTGACGTTCAGCTATTGGATAATGACTTTGAGAAGAATCCCCAACATATTATTAGTCAATCATACAAAAATATCAACATTCTCCTATAAGAAGTTGGTTAATCTTGCCCTCATGTTGTCATTGAGCAAAATCCCAATCTACACAACCCTAGTCGGATTGTCTTTTGTAAAAGGTATGGAGATGGTTCATTCAACCAGTTCCCCTATCTCCTCCATCCAATCTCATGGGTCCATTTGCTCTGGTGTCATTCTGCTGACTGGTTGTCGGTTTTGAATCATCAAACATTATCTAGATACTTGTTGGTCTCCCTTTATTTCTCCGACTCCATTCTTGGTTGGAAATCAGACCAGTAGATGGTAAGTGGAGACAATGGCTTGGAATTTATTTAAGGCAGGGTATCTTAAGATGACGTTGTATGCTGAGAACATCTAAACAATCATAAATGTGATTGGAAGTGTTTTCAGCCTTGGTTCTATTTCGAGGGTTACAGGGAGTGTTATTTTCCCTTCCACCCCTACTGGATTCCCTCCGAACCTATTAAGGGGTGCTAAAGTTCTTTGTAATCTATCTCTTGATAATTTCATCTTAAGAAAAGCATCATAGAGTAAGACCTTAGTTGAGCTTCCATTATCCACCAAAATTCTTCGTACATCATAATTTGCTATGATAGTAGAGACAACTACAGGGTCATCATGAGACATTTGAACCCCCTGTAGGTCATCGTCAGAGAAGCTAATGACGTTATTTGTCTAAAATTTCTTTGGAGTGGGGTCTTCTTTATAGTGCGATCGGTGATGCAGCATGCCGACCATTCCGTCGGTGGGTTGTTGGCTGGGAAGCTCCGCACTATCAGTGATTTATTTTTGGACAACCACCTCAACTTGGTGATCTTGATCATGGATATACTTTTCCAAATATCCATGCTTGATCAAATCTTTGATCTCATCCTTCAATTGGATGCATTCTTCGGTGGTGTGCCCATGGTCCCTATGGAACTG
Source organism: Areca catechu (assembly GCA_021397845.1). NCBI lineage: Eukaryota > Viridiplantae > Streptophyta > Magnoliopsida > Arecales > Arecaceae > Areca > Areca catechu. The sequence continues at coordinate 49,386,080 of CM038046.1, read as the reverse complement.
ACAGTAGTTGGCCTCATTGCACGAGGTTGGGGGTGCTCGCATCAACCAGGATCTTTGAAAAAAGCTTTCTTTTTCAATGTCCATTAATATATTTTCTCTTGGGAGAGATAGAGGAGTATAAATGTCAAACTTGCCGACCGAGTTTTTTGACTTCAGACTGCACCATTGAGTCGAGGTGTCTTCATTGCTAGATGGTGTGGCTCATTGTTATTTTGGTTCTTCTTCTTTGGTGTAGGTCTCTCTTTAGCTCAGCACCAACTGGCATCTTGTTCCTTAGCTTGTATGTATTTCTATGCACGTGCCGGTAGTTTAGAGTAACTGGTAGGAAACTTCTTATCTTGAGAGAAAGTGAATCTAGACGATCAGAGTCCCTTTTTCATGGCTGACATGGCGATGTGCTTGTTAAGATCTGGAATCTCCAATGTGGTAGAATTGAAGCGAGCCACATAATCTCTCAAAGTCTCGCCCTCTTGCTATTTGATGAAGAAGAGGCTATCCGAATTTCGCATCATCTTTTGGCTAGTCCTGAAATGGGCCACAAACAATTTTTCCAATTGCTCAAAAGAGTGGAGAGTACCTGGCCAAAGACTTGAATACCACATCCATATAGCTTTCTTGAGGGTTTCTAGGAAAGCAAGGTAGTGGAAAGTATTAATTGCTCCTTGAATCATCATATGGGCTTTGAAGCTATCCAAAAGATCAAGTGGATCAGTTGTTATGTCATAAGGTTCCAATTAGGGGATCTTGAAGTGGGATGGAATTTTGTCCTCCATGATTCTTCTAAAGAAGGGTGGCCATAAGTCATAGGCCATCAAGTGTTCATCATTTCTTCACTGGTCATAGAGTTTGGTGACCTACAATTCTAGTTTTCTAAATTTTCTCTCGAAGTTATCATGTCATCAAATATCCTAGCTTTGGTGGGTGCTTCATGGGGTAGATTCATTATAGAAAATAAATAAGATCTTAGGCATTTCTCTCCAAGCTGGTCTTCCCCATACCCTTGGAGATGGGAGTCTTGTCGCGTGGGAGAAGATCGACTCAAGAAGTAGTGACGATGAGAGTGGTGGCTTGGTTTTGGGCGTCGAACTTTTTGTAGAGGAGATCATTAGCTACATCTTGAGATAATCAAGTGTTGTTGCCCGCTGATTGCCACCTCTTGAAGATTTTGGACAGTAGCGGTCAGGACTTCCATTTTGTTTAAAAGAATGCCTATTTGCTATCGTCCTATGCTTATTGTGGGAGCAACATCCACACCATCCAAGAGCGAGTCATTCTTCTTGGATGGTGGATGGGCTCTTCTAGTTGAAGCATTTTGTTGCCTTCCTTTCACCATTTTTCTCTTCAAGGTTCTTTTCAAGATTTTAATTTCTCCTCTTACCTGGTGCACCAATCTGTTATTGCCGAACCAAAGTGACCTTTTTGTATCTCTTTGGTTTGCTCACTCTAGACCCTTGTGATCCTGCAAAACAAATCCACTCACCAGAGGATTATGGTGGGGGACACTCCGATGCTTAAGTCAGCAAGGGTTCGGGTGAATAGATACAAAATCTCAAAGAAAATGGATAGAAAATGAGAGAACACTTCAACTTGTTATTCTTACTTACCCCCAGAGGTCCCCATTTACTGGTATTTATAGGTGTGGGCCTTAACAGAATTCAGTTGAAAGGACCTCTAGCAGTTAGTTCCGTTAGAAAATAATCCATGCCTATTATAATGGTAGTTGGTTATTCTGGTTGAATAACTACTTCTTTCCTTGTCACCTTCATTCTTCTTGCAGTTGGTCGGCCTTTATGTTGGTTGGCTTTTAAGTGTTGATCGGCCTTTACGAGCTGGTCAGCCTTTATGAGCTGGTCAGCCATTTACCGTTTTATCAGCTTCTGGGCCCGATATGGCCTTTTATTTATTTCATGGGCCTATCCTAGCCTTTTATGAGTCGTGTCATTTGAGTTGTCCCAACACTAACCATTTTAATTTAAAAAAATAGAGGAGCTACTTTCCCTCCACCAAAACCTCGCATCGTACTCGCCACCCTTCATCAGAGTTTGGATCCATGGCAGCATGCCTTTAGCCATTGTTCCTCAACCTCCACTGATGATCTCCCTTTCATAATTTATATACTAAAAATTTTTATAAAATATATTTTTATTAATTATAGATTATTTTTATTTTTATTTTTATTTTTAAAAAAAATTAAGATATGATTTGAATGAATAATTAAGGATTTTATATTTTTTTGTGTGATTATATTATTATTTGAATCTAATTGTCTTGGTTATGTGATGTAATAGATATTAGTAGTGTAAACCTAATTTAATTAATGAATTTTGTAATAGATTGATCTATTAACATTACTAACTGAGCTAGGTTTTAATCCACTCTTATATATATTCATTTATATAAATCCTAGGGCATGAATTTTATTTCATGTTCCTAAAAGGGTATATTTCATTAAAGAATAGGCATAAAGAGGAGAGGAAAACCTAGAATCCTATTATTGCTTCCAATTTCCATAAGATGCTACAATGAAGATCAAGGATTCTCATACATTCAAGATATGCATGATTCAATCTTTTATTTAGTTTATTATTTTTGCATTATGATCTTCTACATATGATCCGAAATAAATCCTATAATTACTATCAAAGTATAATATTTTATAGAAAATTAGAATTAAACAATAGATTTAATAAGAGCCAATCAAATTATTTGGTTTAAAGATTAAAATTTTTATATGTCTATACCAAGAGTTCATGGATATAAATTTGATTAGCCTCCTATGATTCAAGTCAGGGTTCTTCGTGATTCAAGTCATCATCAATTTTCTGTGATTCAAGTTATCCTCAATTTCCGCAATTCAAGTAATCATCATTTGGAACTATATTTGAATTCTTGATGATTTATTTTTATTTATTATAAAGATCTATGATATATAATTTATTTATGTTTATTTATTCTTGATCGGTGATTAAATAAAAGAAAATGGGATGAAATGGAATTAATAAGAGACTCTTATCCTTGATTAAATTAAAATCTCTTCTATCGAATTAAATAAATAATAGTAAAAATGGAAGACGGTGGATTCGCCACCATCATCATCTTGAGTTGGCCTTCCGGTTGGCCTCCCACAGCCAATGCCCCACGCCGCCATGTCACTTCCCCTATCTGCCAATCACCTGACATCCACCATCAATCTAAAAAGGTAGAGGGAGGTTGAAGATGGTGCCACCGGATTTTGAAAACCAATGATTCCTCCTCCCAATAACTGGCGGATAGGGTGGTAGATCCCAGAGGGCGGTAATGCCGGTCCAGGCTGATCTTTTGAGATCAAACAAAAAAATAAAAAAGGGGAAGGAAAAAACATGGATAGCTATCACCATGCTCTCCTCTCCCATCCATGCCTAGAGGTGGCCTCCTGGGGTAGATCAGCGACCATTCGAGATGGTGGTGGTTATCTGATGGGCAACGGTGCTGGTCACAAGCCCTTCCCCTTTCTCCGAAAATATTTTGAAAGATTAAAAAAATGAGTCACCAACCGGTGGACTTATTGTCGACAAACCGATGGCTGGGGGAATAGGAGATGGCGGGCCACCTATAGATGGCCCTACTGGCCAACCATCTTAGATTGGGTGAGGAGGGGTGCCGACTTTAGTTCCCCTCTATCTATCGCGAGGAAGAAGATGACCTAAGTGGATTTTGAGTTTTGGGTTCCAACCCAAAATCTGAACTGAAAATCCAACCAAATTAAAAAAAATTGATTTTGCACTTTAATACCTATCATTTGCATATTCTCATAAAAGTCCCTGTGAAACTGTTCTTTCATGTCCGGGTATTTTGGCCTTATAATTTATATATTTTGAAATTAGTCCTTGAAATTTATTTTTATTTTGGTATCTGAATAGTTATTTTATTATAAGAGGATCCTTAGGTAACATGTTTTGTTTCTAAGATCTAATTGTGTTATATTTGGTTGTTTCATTGTTGGATAGTTCGACATGTTTCAAGAGCTATTATATATACCATGAGTCTCTTGTAATTATGAAACACTTTGTGTTGCAATTTAGGATAATATGTTTTAATTGTATAATTGTTATTAAATATATGATTCTCATATTTAGCATATAATTATGACATGTTAATCCCTAATATTAGAGGGTTGTAAGTTTCGAAGGGTGGTGACCACCAAAGAAGCCCATTCATTGACTTTTACTGGATTCCTCTATTTGGTATTTTGGAGAATTAGACAAATTACAAATTACAGTTAGATCATTGACATTTATTGTATTAAAGTTCATAAACTTGTACATTAATGTTATTTTAGTATAAATAAAGAATTGTGAGCTTATTATTATGCTTTTAATGATGAATTCATATCATGTTTTACATGTAAAGTTTATTAGCTCTATTTATAAAGAATAGAAAGTTTTTTTGGTTTGATTGATTCAATGCGATCACCAAGTGATCACAAACTTGGAAAAAATCAAAAATTTTCTATAAAGTATTATTTTGAATAAGTTTAATTGATCCAATAAAATATTAATAGTGTCATAATTATATCTGAGCTACTAAAGTGTTGCATTGCTTCCAAAGGAGCATTTTTATTTTTGATGTTTAGATGGGTAAAATGAAGGGTTATATATTTCAATAGCGGTGAACACCAAATTAGCCCATTCATTAAGATTTGAAGGACTCCTCTATTTAATATTTTAGAGAATCGAGCATATAAAATTTTTATTTATTTATTATTATTGATGCATCAAATTAAATAAATAGAGTTATGAACATATGATAATGACATCATACATATATATAAAAATATTAATTTAATAATTAAATTAAATTTATTTATCTAAAATTGATACTTTTAAATATCATTCACAGGAAAAGAGACAATCATGGTGAAGAGCTTGATTTATGGATTCAAATGAAATAAGTTTGACGTGAATCAGGCCTAAAATGAGCACAGAATCAATTTTTAAATATTTAATATGGAACTGCACGAACTTTGGAGCACCCGGTCCATCGTGGACCGGCTGCCTAGTTTATGGAACGACTGATGGACCACCAGCTGCCATGGATGACAGTCCATGGTGCAGAGCCATGGATCGTGGTTGGTTTTCAGGCCAGAAAAGTCGCCCCGCCTCCACCCGAGAAGCCATCAGACTTTGCCACCGCCGAAGATCCTCATTCATGGCTCGAGATCCCAAGCTCCGGCAATGATCCGGAAAGCCCATGATGAAAGGGTCATCATCTTCTCCGTGCTATTCCAAGAATGCCAGGTTGCTGTGCACTACCACCGAGCCACCGGAGTCGCCCGTCGTCCATCCTCTTCCCCGGCCGCTCTCCCATCTTCGGCCACCGTCGGTCAATCACCCTCCATGGTCGACCTCCATCTCCCTAAGGGAGCCATCGACGACTCTTCCCTATCACAGTCACTGTTCGGCGATCATCACCATTTCAAGCTCTGCGAGATCTCAGTGATACTTTGGTGAAGTTTGGCTTGATGGTAGCCATGATCCAAGGAGACGGTGGTGGCTTCGAGCAACAACATCTATGATCAATCGAAGGAGGAAGGAGCATGGATCACAAAGCACTCCAATAGTCCCTATTGATTTTCATATTGTGGGTGATTTTTGGATCTCTGATCGAGATCTAATGGTAACCAACGCTCAGCTAGCAAAGCATCAATTGGAGCAGAACTCTGCAATCTAATTTAACTAGGATTTGGGCTTACCATCTAACCATAGATCTATTGTAACAATGAATCCTAGCCCCCCGTGTGATCTACATATCTAGAGTCCCTCTAGAGCCTTGGCATAGAAGGAGAGGAAGGAAAGAGCATGAGCGGCTAAGGAATTCCTATCTTCGTGGAGTAGATGAGGTTTCTGGTATTTATATTTTATATATTTTTTTATGTAATTAGTACTTGATTGTAATATTTTCTTTTCATGAATAAAATTATTTTCCATTACTTTAAGTAGTATTATGCATTTTTAGACTATAATTAGATTTTAGAATAGTCTATGACTACGTAGAGATGAGTCATGATCCTAGGATATGATTCATGCTTAGCAAGATAGGCTATGCTCGGAATCTAATTATAAAAAATTTATTTATATGATTAGAAACTTTGAATAGTCTATGGCTATGTAGCAGCGGATCAAGATCTATATCCAACGAGATAGGCTATACTTGGGGATCAATCATAATTTACTAATTCATATTAAATAAATACTTAATATAATACCAAATATCGAATTGAAATCCAAGACATCTTTCATATTGATTTCATGCTTAGTTTAATTCTTGTTTTTAGTATACTTATATTCATACTCTTCAATCTCTATAACCAATTAATCTCTAATAAAATAATCCTAAAAGTGAACATAACCCTAATTGATCCCCGAGGATACGATCCTGATTCACCCTAGCTATAGAGTTGAGTTGGTGAATTATTTTTGACCGCGTACAATAGCGATCAATATAATTGACTGATTCCTCATTAAAGGATTATACATTTCAATGAGTAGTGACCACCAAAGTGGCTCATTCATTGAGATTTGTAGAACTCTTTTTTGTGGTATTTCAAAGAATCAAGTATGTTAAATTTTGATTTATTTTTTTCTATTAGTTCATTAAATTAAATTAATGGATTTATATGCATAACTGATTGATCTCTAATTTGAAGATTTATGGATTTTGATATATGGTGACTACTAAAGTGGCCTATCCACTGAGAGTTACAAGGTTCTTCAATCTGACATTTGAAGGGATTTAAATGAGTCACATAATTATAGCATACAATCATTTTTTCAAAAGGAGCTTATTGTGTATTATAATTTTGAAGTGAAATATTATATAACGAGTGAGTGAGTATGGTCTAGGAATTTATTTTACCAAAGTAGGTAGATTTTTGAAAGCTAATGGTAGCTTACTAATTGATTCCACTAAATATTGGAGATATTCCTTATAGAGGCCACATTTTTTTCAAAAAGTTTATGGCATTGCATCAATGGTTCTCATTAAAATTTTACTCATAAATATTTGAAAGCATACAATTTGTCTACATTTGTTCATTAATTAACTACATGAAAATATTCAACAAATAGTATCATTGTATTGAATGATATTATACGTTGTAGAGGGTACCTTATATGTATCACTTTCTTCCTAAAGAAAGTTAGTGGCATCGCATTAAGGGCTATTATAGAATTAATGTTGATAACGGTGCTCAAGCATGTTTGTTGATTATATTTTCTATTAATTAATTGTATAAAGATTGTTAAGCAATTAATATCTTTGAGTTGAATATTGTTACAGCTCTCAGCTGAATATTGTGATAGCCCTCATTGAAACTTTGACTATAATAAACTATAAAAATATGGAAACATGAAATAGTGTTGGCACTGAATTTGAAAGAATTTAGATATTATATTATATAATAATCCTCCATTTTGGGTTATTAGTGAGAGTGCTTTAGAAAAAAAGCTACCCATGACAAGTGGTAAATAGCAAATTGTCTTAATTTGGAAATCTTGAAAAATATCTCTTCTAATTCCATTCTAGTTGTTATACTTGGGAATGTTAATACTAAATAATTTCTTGACCTCATTATTAAGAGATATGCAGAATTTGATAAGGTAGAGGCTAGATAGTATGAATAAATTAATTTATATGAACAATGATGGCATGATAATATTAGGGCTTATATTATAAAACTAAAAAATATTGTATTTAAGCCTAGTAGTTTGAAATTTTTATCCTTAATAAGTTTTGGCTTATCAAGTTTTTAATTTTCTTTTGTATAATTTAGTTAATTTAAGATTATATATAATATACAAAAAGGCAAATGGAACTCCTGAGTAAAATGATGTGGCTGAGAGATATAATTATATTTTTAAGGATCTGATTAGAAGTATGATATGTGAATGCAATTTACCAGGATAACTTTAGGATAAGGTTCTAAAGACCATATCTTTTGATTAAAGTTCTTAGTAAGGCAATTTCTAAGATATTTTTGAGTTGTGGACTAGTAGAAAAGTCTAATATTATTCACTTTTATATTTGGGACTATCTACAAATACTAAAATTTATAATTTATTGATGAATAAAGTTAGATCTAAAATCATTTATGGTTATTTAATTGGCTATCCAAATACATGTCCTACCATCAATATCTCCTCGATCAATGGCAATGGCTGATCCAGGGCAATAAATCTATTAGTGAATACATTTCTAAATTTAACGAATATCTTATGAGGTGTTGTTGTACCTTGACAACTCACCCTCAGCCAAAATCGGCCCATTCTTGCGGTCCAACCGGGCCACTCCTTCAAGGCTCCGACTGCTACTCCTTCAGAGGTCCGACCTACCGGACTCATCTCCCTGCTCCACTACTTCCACAATGTGATCGTATCTACGCGCCACGTGGCCACTCTCAAGATTCTTCTAGGGGCAGATCGTTCTTTCTCAGCCTCTCCCCTAACGGATTTTGGACTGTTCCGTGCCTATATAAGGTACTCGGGAGACCCCATTTGAAGGTAGAAGGGCTCTTCCCTCTCCATACGTTGTTCTTTCATTAATTCCTCCATTCTGTTGCCTTCAACCCCTTGCTAACTTAGGCATCGGAGGGTCACCCGCCGGAACACCACTGGTGCCCTTGGGGACTTTGTTACAGGTTTACCTGGGAGAGGAGCACTCCAGCACATCCAGCCGACCCCGGTCCAAGAGTTGACACCGCAACAGGTGTAATGTGATTGAGGATCCTTATATCACTATATCTCGATTTTAAGCTAGTTTAAGAGATCATATTCAAAGTGAGTTATTTATGCGAGAAGTTTATAATCTAAAATAGGCCTACCAATTAGTCTAAGATCGCCTGGCCTGTAGCTTTGACATGGTGCGGACTCGTCGGGCTCCTATCAGGTACTTGGTCCTCTTTTGACATGGCCTACAAAAAAGAGAGGTTACTAACCCTAGAAGGTATAAGTCCTCTCTGAAATTTCTCAGTGTTCAGTGCAATCTGATAGGCTTGGTCTAGGTCAGTAACCTCTCTCAAAAACAACTCCCTCTTAATGTCTTCCCTAAGTCCAGCCCTAAACCTAGACAAAGTGACCTCATGGGCTTCACTCACATCACATCTCATCAGGTACTCATCAAAGGTGGTTATGTAGTCTGAGACAGATCGGTTCCCTTGTTTCAAGGTTTGCCATTGGTCTAACAGATTCTGCTGGTATGAAATGGGTAGGTACTTATCTCTAAGCTTCTCTTTCATACCCTGCCAAGTGGTTATGGGCTCAACATTTCGTCTCCTAGTGGTTAGCTCAATGTTCCCCCAGTATAACCTAGCTTGACGCACTAACTTCATCTTGGCAAACTTGAACTTCCTTTCCTCAGACATGGCATACCACTCAAAGTACTGGTCCATCTCACCCTCCCAATCAGAATACACCTTAGGGTTTAAGCTACCATCAAAAGTGGGTGCATCTAATTTGATGTTCCGGATGAACCTATTATCTCTATGTTCAGGCTCTGGGTCAGGCCTCCTATGATTAGGTTCAGGATCTCTGTATAAAGGTCTTCTAGGCTCCTGGTGTGGGTGAGGTTGAGGCACATTAAAATCTGGGTCAGGAGTCCAATTCTGATGCCTAGGTTCCTCAAGTACTTGGACTCGATCCCTAAGTTGGGTAAGATCCTCATGGACTTGTTCCTTAAACTGGGCAACAGTAGCAGTCATATCCTGACTTAATTTGTTCATACTTTCGGTAAGAGTTCTAACCATGGCCTCTAAATCAGGTTGGATTTGACCAGGTTGGTAGGGTACTCCATTCCGGGTGGACATGATGATGCAAGCAAACATACCAAATGAGACTCGACTGAATCGACTACGGGCTAACTAGACCTTGAGCCCAAACTAGATGCCCAATCAGAGTGGCAAGCTAGCCTGTAGTAACTCGGGACTCAGCCAGGCAGGTGTAAGGGGAGTGTTAGGTCTCTAAATGCCAATCCTAGACACCAATCAGTGATTGGCCAGGTAGGCGGACCAGCACATAAGCCCTTCGGGATAGAATCCCTGAACCACCATTCTAGACACTGAGTACAAAGCACACACAGAGTAACTAGACAAACTAACTCAACACTAGCCTAGACCCGACTTGTTGGTATCCCTAGCCCACTATGGCAAATTAGGTCTAATTAATTTTAAGATTAAAGGCTTAGGATTGAATGCACGGGAGGTGGTTTTGGGATAAGGAGAGGGTCTCAATCCTTCCCTTATGTTGCAACTTTGGTGCCCTTAAGATAGATTCAATTTATGCACACTCAAATAAAAACAGCTTGTAGAAAATAAAAAAAATAGAACAGCAGTAAAATTGATCTCAGAAAATATACAGAAATTAATAAATCATGAAAATTTTATATAAATTACTTTCAATTATACTGATTCCAGAAAAACAAGAATTACTTAATTTTGATTTTTCTATAGGGAGAAACAATTTGAATAACATGGTAGTTACTGGCAGAAAACAGAACGTGTGTCCCGTTTACAATCCCTGCCAAGAAGTTATAACCCAGCGGCACCCCTACATGCCCTAGGAACCCCCGTGGAATGGGAGGAGGAGGCTTGCATCTCGCATGTTCCTAGGACCGGATGGCCAGGGGAGTCTACTCTAGGCAGCAAAAGTAAAAAGGAACGAAAAGAAAACAATCAAACAAGCAAGAACCCTAGATAGGGCTCTGATACCAAAAATGATGCAGTACGAAAGAGATGATGCGATGCGGAAGTAAATTAAGACTAATTCTTTTTTTTTTTTTATATTTTCTAAAGTCGGCTTTGACTCAAATGAAAGTTAAACTAAATTGAAAGAAACTATATAATAATTGAAAGCACAATTCAAAGAAACTAGATTATCAGAGTAGTTCAGAAGTAAAGGATCGCTGGGGGTTGAGAAACTCCCAGACCTAGGGTTTCGCTCTGAACTTTCAACAGGACAGAAATAAAGAGAAGGGAAGGGTTATGTACCAGGCAGTGATCTTCACAGAGTTTGGTGGAAGGACTCTCTCGAGCAGATTATTAGATCCTCGGATTCGGATATCTTTGCAATGGATCCTCCAATACTAGTCCTTTGGCAGAGTTGGCTTCTCCTGAACTCAGGATCTGGGAAAGAAGAAGAACAAGTTAAGGAACCAAGTACTCAAAGAAAGGATTTACCAGATAAAAAGAACTTGAAAAATTGATGTTGCTGAAATCCTGATTCTCCTGGATGCTGATCTGACTTCCTCTGGGATTTGCTCTGTATTCGAAGTAGCCGATCTGGACCTGGATGCTGGTGGTCGACCTCTACTTGGAAGAGAGGGGCCGTGAGATGATGAGGTAGATTAGGGTTTGGATGATTGGTGGAATGAAGAAGATGATAGGCGGCTAGGGTTTGGAATTGAAGTGGCTAACCTAGGATTTTGGTAGGGTTTTGGGGTTGGAGATCTCACACCTTCTCAAGGTTCTTAGGGAACCCGGATTTACTCCCTCACAGAGCTCAACACCTGAATACAAGTGCGGAAGAGAAACAAAAAGTTGCTCACACAGAAATTGATTTCATTCATCATTGTTTTTAAAACTTACAAGAGGGGTCTATTTTATATATAGGCTTTTACAAGAAATCAGGTTTTTACATCTTTCCATGTGGGACTAATAGGATGGATCCTCAAATTAGGCATGTAGAATCAAATCCTCCTCATATGGCCGGTCAAAAGCTTCCTTAAGTGTTGATTGGTGGCTCCAAATGGCAAGAAGATGGCGCCTCCTAGCCTTGCTCTTCAAGACAAATATTTTCCTTCCATGCTTGGTTTTATTTGGAAGTATTTGGGTGCCTCCTAGTCTTGCTCCCCAAGTATTGCTCCTTTCTTTTCATAGCTTGGCTCTTATGGAATTGTTTTGGGTGCCCCCTTGGATTGAGGATCTTGGATTGATCTCTCCTTGAGTGGCGCATGAAAGAAGGGACCTACTTTCTTATGGTGTGGGGACCAAGGCATATTGGATAGAGATGTGGCACCTCCTGGACTCTGGCGTGTGGCTGGGAGTGTGGCGCCCACTTGCTTGGGCCTGGGAGAAAAATGTGGCACCCTGGACCTTGACTTGACTGAAAAAAAAAGTGGCACCAACCTGGAGAAGACCTAGACCACTACTAGGACTTGTACTGAGTCAACATGACTCAACAAAATTTAAATTGCAGGGAAATACAGACTCAAGACTAAAATTGAGTTGACCAAGTCACCCTTATTACAAAACCAGAAAACTCTAATTCTTCGGGCAAGGTCAATCAGAGATCCAGATGGAGCCCTGAAGTCTTCTTCTAAGTCTGTGCCCGCACCAATTCTCCCGGGTTGGGAGGAACTCGACCCTATCGAGTATGGATCAAGTTGGCTCTGGTATCTCTCCAAGAGATCTAGATCCAGCTCTTGTAATTCATCTCGGGAGATCCAAGAGTCATTAGAATCTGGCCTTCCTTGCCAGCGGACCAGGTATCTTTGGTATCCTCGATTACGAGTAGAGATAACCTGATCGTCCAGGATCTTTTCAATCTGCTCTTTCCTCACAGGCCAGTTTGTTGGTGGACACACAGGGTTGGGTTCACTCTCAAGAGCAGGATTAGGCTCAAAAGGCTCACTAGGAATCACAGCTGGCTCTTTATACTCTACTAGGTCTGTAATGTTGAAAGTGGAGCTAATGCCTAGTTCTGAAGGCAACTCAAGCACATAGGCATTGGACCCTACTCTCTTCATCACTCTAAATGGTCCAGCTCCTCTAGCATGTAACTTTCTAACGGTTCCAGGAGGAAACCGTTCAGGCCTTAACCTAATCATTACATAGTCTCCCTCAACAAAAGTTTTGACTCGCCTTTGAGAATCAGCCAACTTCTTATAAGTTTCATTACTTAAATTTATTTTGGCATGAATTTCTTTATGCAAGTCTTTTATATGCTGTGCAAAAACTTTAGTAGACTCTGAGACTCGTGTGTGGACTGGTAAAGGAGCTAGGTCAAGAGGTGTGTGAGGTTTGTAACCATGCACAATTTCAAATGGACTCTTACCTGTAGACCTATTGACCGAGTCATTGTATGCAAATTCAGCCCTAGGTAAGTACAAATCCCAATTCCTAATATTTTCACCAACAAGATACCTTAACAGATTGCCTAAGCTACGGTTCACTACTTCGGTTTGGCCATCAGTTTGGGGATGATAGGCAGTTGAAAACTTAAGTTTTGTCCCTAACTTATGCCAAAGGGTTTTCCAAAAATAGCTGATGAACCGGACATCCCTATCTGAAACAATTATCTTAGGTAGGCCATGGAGTCGAACTATCTCATTAAAGAACAGGGTGGCTACCTTAGACGCATCAAAAGTCTGGGAACAAGGCAAGAAATGGGCCATCTTAGAAAATCGGTCGACTACGACACAGATAGAGTCATGCCTCCTCTGGGTCTTAGGCAAACCTAACATAAAGTCCATACTCACATCTTGCCAAGGACGATCTGGGACAGGGAGTGGGGTATAAAGGCTGGTGTTCTGTTTTCGCTGCTTGGCAACAGCGCAGGTCCGACACCTAGCCACAATGTATGCTACATCTCTTTTTAAGCTAGGCCAGAAAAAGTGGTCTTCAATAGCCAGGGTGGTCTTGTCTTTTCCAAAATGGCCAGCTAGACCTCCAGCATGAATTTCCCAAATCAAAAATTTCCTAAGAGAAGTTCTAGGGATGCAAAGCCTATTCTTAAAGAACAGAAAGCCATCTAAAAGGGTATAATCCTTATGATCACTAGATGGTCCTTGAGCTAGATCCTGGTACACAGTCTTAAAATCTGGACACGACTCATATTCCTCTTTGATCTGCTTAAACCCTACGACTTCAGCCCTAACAGAATTCAATAACAAAGATCGACGACTAAGGGCATCAGCTACCTTATTTTCAGTCCCAGCCTTATGTTTCAAAACAAAAGTATAGGACTGGATATACTCTACCCACTTAGCATGCCTAGGGTTAAGCTTCTTCTGGGAATTCAAGAATCTAAGAGCCTCATGGTCCGAAAACAGCACAAATTCCTGTGGTAGGAAATAATGTCTCCAGTAATGCAAAGCTTGCACTACCGCATAAAATTCTTTATCATAGGTAGAATACCTAAGCTTAGCATCATTAAGATTTTCACTAAAGAATGCTACGGGATGATTCTCTTGGCTTAGGACTCCACCTATACCTACTCCTGAAGCATCACAGGCAACCTCAAATACTTTAGAAAAGTCGGGTAACCTCAAAATGGGTGCCTTGGTCATCCTATCCTTAAGATCTAGGAAGGCTTTATGGGCTGCTTTAGTCCACTGAAATTCTTCCTTCCTAATACAGTCTGTGATAGGAGCAACTACAGTACTAAACCCCTTGATGAATCATCTATAGAAGGTAGCCAAGCCGTGGAAACTTCTGACTTCATGCACACTGGTCGGCTCTGGCCATTCTACTATGGACCTAATCTTCTCTGGATCGGTAGCCACGCCGTCAGGGGTTACGACAAAACCAAGGAAGATAACTCTACTGGTCATGAATTCACACTTCTTGAGATTACCGTAGAGACTGCCATTCATCAAAACTTGGCAGACTTGTCTAAGATGGCCTAGGTGGTCTGCAGGGGTCTTACTATAGATCAGGATGTCATCAAAATAGACCACTACAAACTTTCCTATGAAAGCTCTAAGCACCTGGGTCATAATCCTCATGAAAGTACTAGGGGCATTGGACAACCCAAAAGGCATAACAACCCATTCGTAGAGACCATCCTTAGTTTTGAAAGCGGTTTTCCACTCATCCCCTGGTCTAATCATAACCTGATGATAGCTGCTCTTGAGATCAAATTTGGAAAAAATCATTGCACTGGCCATCATATCTAGCATGTCATCTAGTCTAGGGATGGGGAACCTATACTTGATTGTGATTTTGTTGATGGCACGACTATCAACACACATCCTCCACGTGCCATCCTTCTTTGGGGTCAGTAGTGCAGGGACTGCATAGGGGCTAAGACTCTCTCTAATGAACCCCTTCCTCAACAATTCTCCAACCTGCTTTTGCAGTTCCTTATGCTCAGATGGATTCATCCTATAATGGGCAAGTTGGGTAAAGTAGCTCCTGGGATTAAATCTATGGAATGCTGGATATCCCTAAGAGGTGGAAGGTGGTCTGGCAGATCCTCGGGAAAAACATCCTCAAATTCTTCTAACAAAGGCCTAACTTCCTGAGAAGGCTCTGAGGGTGTAGGAGTCCTAAGTTCCTTAGCAGTCAACATCCAAATGGGTGAACCACTATGAATTTCTTGTTCTAGATCCTTAGCACTAATTAGGTTCACTCCAGTCTTCATCTCTTTGACCTTATTAGGTCCTTTAGCTACCTTGTCCTTAGGAGGGACTGAATGGATTGTGATCTTTTTCCCATTAAAACTAAAGACACAGGTATTGGATTTTCCTAAGAGGGTGGCATCATGATCATATAACCAAGGTCTCCCAAGAGTTATACTGCTCACCCCCATGGGCAAGACATCACACCAAATCTTCTCTTGATAGGATTGCATTTGGATTTGGACGTGACATCTAGACTGGATGGGTATAGAGATAGAGTCTACCCAAGAAACCTTATAGGGGTTGGGGTGGGGGACTGGGGTTAAGCCTAACATTTTGACAGTGCTAGCAGAAATGGCATTCACACAGCTCCCACTATCTCTGATGATCTTACATACCTTATCCCCTAATTTAAGGAAAGTCTGTAGGATGTTAGTCCTACGCCAATCCTCCTGAACTCTACTCTGGGACAGGATGCATCTCACAACCCCTAACTGGTCAGACTCTGTGGGTTCCTCCTCTCCTTCATACTCATCAACCAAGTTCATTCCAGCCTCATAAACTTCTTCTTCAAATTCTTCATTGGGCCTGGAATTCTCTTCCTCTCCCTCTTCTATGTAAAGGGATCTACGAGGGCACTAGCTAGAAACATGACCTACCCTATGGCACATAAAACAGGCTATGGCTGTACACTGGCTGGAGATATGACCGGATTTCTGGCACTTAAAACAGGTGATACTAGAACTAGGGGTTCTCTAGGTGTCAGGTGCCTTACCTTTGTCCATGGGCCTAGGGGTGGGAATGCCCTGAATAGGTTTGCTAGGGGTAACTTGGCTAGGTCTATTTCTTGGGATTGGGGCACTAACCCTAGAAAGTATAGGTCCTCTCTGAAATTTCTCAGTGTTCAGTGCAATCTGATAGGCTTGGTCTAGGTCAGTAACCTCTCTCAGAAACAACTCCCTCTTAATGTCTTGCCTAAGTCCAGCCCTAAACCTAGACAAAGTGACCTCATGGGCTTCACTCACATCACATCTCATCAGGTACTCATCAAAGGTGGTTATGTAGTCTGAGACAGATCGGTTCCCTTGTTTCAAGGTTTGCCATTGGTCTAACAGATTCTGCTGGTATGCAATGGGTAGGTACTTATCTCTAAGCTTCTCTTTCATACCCTGCCAAGTGGTTATGGGCTCAACATTTCGTCTCCTAGTGGTTAGCTCAATGTTCCCCCAGTATAACCTAGCTTGACGCACTAACTTCATCTTGGCAAACTTGAACTTCCTTTCCTCAGACATGGCATACCACTCAAAGTACTGGTCCATCTCACCCTCCCAATCAGAATACACCTTAGGGTTTAAGCTACCATCAAAAGTGGGTGCATCTAATTTGATGTTCCGGATGAACCTATCATCTCTATGTTCAGGCTCTGGGTCAGGCCTCCTATGATTAGGTTCAGGATCTCTGTATAAAGGTCTTCTAGGCTCCTGGTGTGGGTGAGGTTGAGGCACATTAAAATCTGGGTTAGGAGTCCAATTCTGATGCCTAGGTTCCTCAAGTACTTAGACTCGATCCCTAAGCTGGGTAAGATCCTCATGGACTTGTTCCTTAAACTGGGCAACAGTAGCAGTCATATCCTGACTTAATTTGTTCATACTTTCGGTAAGAGTTCTAACCATGGCCTCTAAATCAGGTTGGATTTGACCAGGTTGGTAGGGTACTCCATTCCGGGTGGACATGATGATGCAAGCAAACACACCAAATGAGACTCACCTGAAACGACTACGGGCTAACTAGACCTAGAGCCCAAACTAGATGCCCAATCAGAGTGGCAAGCTAGCCTGTAGAAACTCGGGACTCAGCCAGGCAGGTGTAAGGGGAGTGTTAGGTCCCTAAATGCCAATCCTAGACACCAATCAGTGATTGGCCAGGTAGGCGGACCAGCACACAAGCCCTTCGGGATAGAATCCCTGAACCACCATTCTAGACACTGAGTACAAAGCACACACAGAGTAACTAGACAAACTGACTCAACACTAGCCTAGACCCGACTTGTTGGTGTCCCTAGCCCACTAGGGCAAATTAGGTCTAATTAATTTTAAGATTAAATGCTTAGGTTCGAATGCACGGGAGGTGGTTTTGGGCTAAGGAGAGGGTCTCAATCCTCCCCTTATGTTGCAACTTCGGTGCCCTTAAGATAGATTCAATTTATGCACACTCAAATAAAAACAGCTTGCAAAAAAAAAAAAATAGAACAGAAGTAAAATTGATCTCAAAAAATATACAGAAATTAATAAATCATGAGAATTTTATGTAAATTACTTTCAATTATACTGGTTCCATCAAAACAAGAATTACTTAATTTTAAATTTTATGTAGGGAGAAACAATTTGAATAACAGGGTAGTTACTGGCAGAAAACAGAACGTGTGTCCCGTTTACAATCCCTGCCAAGAAGTTATAACCCAGCGGCACCCCTACATGCCCTAGGAACCCCCATGGAATGGGAGGAGGAGGCTTGCATCTCGCATGTTCCTAGGACCGGATGGCCAGGGGAGTCTACTCTAGGCAGCAAAAGTAAAAAGGAACGAAAAGAAAACAATCAAACAAGCAAGAACCCTAGACAGGGCTTGATACCAAAAATGATGCAGTACGAAAGAGATGATGCGATGCGGAAGTAAATTAAGACTATTCTTTTTTTTTTTTTATATTTTCAAAGTCGGCTTTGACTCAAATGAAAGTTAAACTAAATTGAAAGAAACTATATAATAATTGAAAGCACAATTCAAAGAAACTAGATTATCAGAGTAGTTCAAAAGTAAAGGATTGCTGGGGGTTGAGAAACTCCCAGACCTAGGGTTTCGCTCTGAACTTTCAACAGGACAGAAATAAAGAGAAGGGAAGGGTTATGTACCAGGCAGTGATCTTCACAGAGTTTGGTGGAAGGACTCTCTCGAGCAGATTATTGGATCCTCGAATTCGGATATTTCGCAATGGATCCTCCAATACTGGTCCTTTGGCAGAGTTGGCTTCTCCTGTACTCAGGATCTGGGAAAGAAGAAGAACAAGTTAAGGAACCAAGTACTCAAAGAAAGGATTTACCAGATAAGAAGAACTTGAAAAATTGATGTTGCTGAAATCCTGATTCTCCTGGATGTTGATCTGACTTCCTCTGGGATTTGCTCTGTATTCGAAGTAGCCGATCTGGACCTGGATGCTGGTGGTCGACCTCTACTTGGAAGAGAGGGGCCGTGAGATGATGAGGTAGATTAGGGTTTGGATGATTGGTGGAATGAAGAAGATGATAGGCGGCTAGGGTTTGGAATTGAAGTGGCTAACGTAGGGTTTTGGTAGGGTTTTGGGGTTGGAGATCTCACACCTCCTCAAGGTTCTTAGGGAACCCGGATTTACTCCCTCACAGAGCTCAACACCTGAATACAAGTGCGGAAGAGAGAAACACAAAGTTGCTCACACAGAAATTGATTTCATTCATCATTGTTTTTAAAACTTACAAGAGGGGTCTATTTTATAGGCTTTTACAAGAAATCAGATTTTTACATCTTTCCATGTGGGACTAATAGGATGGATCCTCAAATTAGGCGTGTAGAATCAAATCCTCCTCATATGGCCGGCCAAAAGCTTCCTTAAGTGTTGATTGATGGCTCCAAATGGCAAGAAGATGGCACCTCCTAGCCTTGCTCTTCAAGACAAATATTTTCCTTCCATGCTTGGTTTTATTTGGAAGTATTTGGGTGCCTCCTAGTCTTGCTCCCCAAGTATTGCTCCTTTCTTTTCATAGCTTGGCTCTTATGGAATTGTTTTGGGCGCCCCTTGGATTGAGGATCTTGGATTGATCTCTCCTTAAGTGGCGCATGAAAGAAGGGACCTGCTTTCTTGTGGTGTGGGGACCAAGGCACACTGGATAGAGATGTGGCACCTCCTAGACTCTGGCGTGTGGCTATGAGTGTGGCGCCCACTTGCTTGGGCCTGGGAGAAAAATGTGGCACCCTGGACCTTGACTTGACTGACAAAAAAAGTGGCACCAACCTGAGAAGACCTAGACCATTACTAGGACTTGTACTGAGTCAACATGACTCAACAAAATTTAAATTGCAGGGAAATATAGACTCAAGACTAAAATTAAGTTGACCAAGTCAACCCTTATTACAAAACCAGAAAACCCTAATTCTTCGGGCAAGGTCAATCAGAGATCCAGATGGAGCCCTGAAGTCTTCTTCTGAGTCAGGTGCCCGCACCAAAAAGTTTTTAAAAGTCCAATTTATCCCCCTCTTAGGTTGCCTACCTGAGCCTACAATTAGTATCAAAGCTTGGTGCTCTATTGGAAAATCTAACGATTTTGAGCTAAAAGTTCATGGCAACCTTAGTTGGTATTAGTGTTGGACCACCATTTTTTAATAGCATAAATTACACTTTTTGGAAAACTCGCATGCGCATCCATATTTAATCTATTTGTTATCATCTTTGAAAAATTATTGTTAATGGTCCTCATATTCCTTCCATTTTGGTTAATGGCATTTCCATTCCAAAACTCAAAGAGGATTGGAATGAATATGATATTAAACAAACTGAAATCAATGCTAAAGCAATGAACTTGCTTTATTGTGCATTAGACTTAAATGAATTTAATAGAATTTTGACATGCACATCGGCGAAGGAAATATGGGACACACTTGAAGTTACTCATGAGGGTACTCTTAAGTGAAGAATTCTAAAATTAATTTACTTGTACATTCTTTTGAAATTTTTGAAATGATGCATTATAAATATATTTCTGACATGTTTACTAGATTTATGACTATTATTAATGAATTGAAAAGTCTTGGCAAAATCTATACTAATGCTGATTTGGTGAACAAAATTCTTAGATCTTTGCCAAAATCGTGGGATCCAAAGGTGACAGCGATACAAGAAGCTAAAGATATAGAAACCTTACCTTTGGAGGAGCTTATCAGTTCACTCATGACCAATAAGTTGAACTTATGGAAAAGGGTAGTAGAAGCTGATGTAAAGAAGAAGATAATAGCCCTCAAGGCCAAAAAGAAATTCAAGGCAATGATGGTAACTTGGAGCGATAGCGAAAATTCAAGTTCGGATGATGAAGTTGACCATCTTTGCTTCATGGCACATGAGGAAAAGGTATGTGCTGAAAATGAATATGATTTTACCTTTGATGAACTACATGATGCATTCAATGATCTTGTGCATGAATATAAATTACTAAAAATTGAGCACAAGAAATTAAAAAGACATGTAGATTCCTTTTCTCTTGAGAACACCAATCTTGCCAATGAAAATGATGATTTAAATACCAAGATTGATATTTTGAAAATTGAAAAGAATATTTTTCCTAAAGAAAAAGAATTTTTAGAAAAAGAAAATGTTGTTTTGAAAGATTTATGTGATAAAGTTTTGAATGAGAAAAATATCTTGATTGAAGAAAATAAGCAAAAATTTTTGAAAAATTTGCTTATTCCTTCTTCCAGTGTTGCATGCTTTGATTGTGATAAATTTGAGTTTAATGCTTATCCTTCAAGATTAAAAAAAGTTTGGGTTCCAAAAGGAACCATATTTACTAATCCTAAAGGATCCAAGAAAATTTGGGTACCAAAATTGTCCACTTAGTATGTTTTGTAGGAATGTCTTGCAGCCCAACATGAAGAAAGGGGTTCTTGAAAAATAGGTGTACAAGATAATATGAAGAAGTGGACAAGCTACATTTT
This sequence comes from Areca catechu, assembly GCA_021397845.1. NCBI lineage: Eukaryota > Viridiplantae > Streptophyta > Magnoliopsida > Arecales > Arecaceae > Areca > Areca catechu. The sequence goes on along the minus strand of CM038046.1, from coordinate 49,364,977 downwards.
GGACTAAATGGTAAAAGGAAGGATTAAGTATATTGGTAAATTCTAAACATATCCTTCCATAAGTGAAAATGTAGTTAAATTTTTGTTATGTGTGTTGGATTAATTACTTTAAAAAATTATTTTAAATATTTAATTAGAATCAAGTTTAGACTTATAATCATTAGTTATAATCATGAACTTTTTGATGTTGATGAATTTCATGTTATTATGATTAAACTTATGATTATGAGACCTTCACTTGATTTTGATTAATGTATTTCATGAAAAATACTTTTAAAGATGTATATTGCTTTGAAAAATATTTTTAATTGATTAATTAGAATCGAGTTTAAACTAATAGTCATTTGTTGTGATCATGAACCTTTTTAATGTTGATGGAATTCATGCTGTCATGATTAAACTTATGATTATTAGACTTTCACTTGATTTTGATTAATATAGTTTTAAACTATTTCAAGTGAAATATGTGTTTTCATGTTTGACATCTATGCTTAATCTAGAAATGATTTGGATCAAGTATAGAACTAGTAGTTAAGGGTTACATTTCATAAAAATGTGTGCATATTGATAAACCCTTGCTCTAGTAGCTACACTTGCTATTAAATTACTTCTAGCATTTGTATGGATCATTTTAAATGAATTTGAAATCATGCTAAAAATTTTTAAATGATCAATGCTTTACATTTTGAAAATCTTTTATATCTTGAAAATTCAATTATATACATATGATGCTTTCAATGTTTTCTTTGATATCATGGTTTACTTGCTCTAATACTCCTCCTTATTTTCAAATCTAATCCTTTGAGGGGAGTTACTTTTAATTGGTATCAAAATTTATATCTAATCCTAGTAACTACTTCGGATTGGATTAGTCACCATGGCCGTCCGGTCATAGGAGCTAAGTAGGGTTTAAAGACCCTCTCTTCCCATTCGCTAGGGTCTCTTATGACATGTTGGGGTGCCGTTGTGACCTTATCTCATGAACAAGTAAAGTGAATGGATATTATGCATATCAGAGTTTATAAATTTGAGCTATCTTTTGCATGTGCATATCATTTTTATGGTATCATATTCAATTCGTATTATATTTCAAGTGGTATCATATTTCAAGTGCTATATCATGTTCAATCTATAACAATTTCAAGTGGTATCATGATTAATTAATTTCATGTATTGCCTTCCACCCTTTTACATGATGTTAAAAAGGGGGAGAAAAATGTTAAATATGAAAAGGGAAAGATTAGATAAACATGAAAAATCATATGAGAAATGAAAGAAAGTGCAAAAGGGGGAGAAGAAAACAAAATTTTTAATCTTAAGGAAAGAATTAGTAAGGGGGAGATTATCTTAAAATTCTTTTGCATATTTTGAAAAATGTTTTGAAAATTTTTGAAAATTTTGTGGATCATATATTGAGGGGGAGCTTGGTGTTTATTGATTTTGAGCTTACATGTTTATCTTATTGTGATGCGGGACTAATATGCATGCAATTATTTTTGTGTATTTTATATATGGGGTTAAGAGATTAAATCCCAAAAATTGGATCAAAATAAGTTATAGGGAATTCTATATGAATTTTAAAAGTTAAGCATGCAGATTAGGATCTAGAAAAGCAATAAAGAAGGATCGTCGGGGCTGAGAAGCCTTGGTTAGCAAGTTCTCTTATAATAAAATTACTGGTGGCAGAGGGGTGTACCTGATAACGTCTGAAGCACCCGATGAAGATCGCAGCGAAGGGATCTCTCGTTCCTCAATGGATACGGCCTGGAAGACTGAGCCAAAGACCCGCGGATTCCCGGCTTTCTGCTCGGTGGTCCGATTGAGGCTTGGCTGGAGTCGTTGGATTCATAGGAACTCGAGGACTTGCAAACAACCTGTCAGGGGTTAGAAAACTCACAATGAAATAAGGAAACAAGAGAAAATAGCAAGGGGAATAAAGTTTTGGAGGGGGCGGCCAGGGCTCTGGAAGGATGGTTGGCGGTAGAAATCTGTTGCAACTCCGGGAAGAAGAAAGGACCAATAAAACCCCTTAAGCACAAAGCAGGGTTGCACAAAGCAATTGAAGAGAACTCAAGTTTTAATTCATATATCAAAATTAATCCTCATACAAGAGACTAGGGTCCTTTAAATAGACCCTTAGTCTTGGGCTCCAAGTAAGGGTATATTAGACATTACATAAGAATCCTTTTCCCTCTCAAACCCTAGCTAGAAAATAAGGAAACATTAGGTAGAAAAAATTCCTAAAAATTCCCTTGACTTGGTCAACACTCCAAGGATGCCTAGGGGGCGTGTTGGGCTTCTAAGAGCAGAAGGGGCCGGTCCAAAGGGGCTCGAGCACATTGGCTTGGAACTCTGGAAGCTGGGGTGGCCTGGTAGCCAGGTAGCAATAATATTCCCTAGTATCTTGCTTATTAAGGGCTTGGGCTTAGTGCCTGGGCTTGATTTCTTTGGGCTAGGATGTAGATGGACCTCTGAAATCATGGATTTCCTGGTCTATGAATATACTTTGGCATATGGAAGGAAATCTGGGCGTCTGGAGGGCATCTGCAAGGAATCACAATTTTGATTTTCCTCATGGGGTTTTCAAATCTTCAAGCTGGGTTGGACTTGGGCTATACTTCCATGCCTTCATTCTGATTGGACTTGATCTTCACTTGTATGATGTAGTCTTGAGTTTTCAATGTACTTGGACAGGACTAAAAAAAAATAAAATTAGCTCAACATGAGTTGACTAGCATTGGACTAAACTAGCTCAACATGAGCTGACTAGTACGGAACTGAAATAATAACTCAAAAGACTCAAATAACAACTAAAATGGACTTAGATAGGCTAAGCCCTTATTACAGATGGACTCATAAATTATTGATCAATCCACAGAGGGTTGAAAAGCCTCTATCTTATTCTGGTGCCTCTGGTGTCCCCACCAATTCTCCCGGGGTGGAAGGAACTTGACCCAATCGAGTGAAGAACAAGCTGGCTCACATATCTCTCGAGGAGGTCTGGGTTGAGGCGCTACAAGTCCTCTTGAGAAATCCATGAATCATCTTGTTGGGGTTTCCGGTGCATCGCAGCGGAAGTGTAATTTCAAAATGATGAAATTTTCTCCGAAATCCCTTAGCCAAGATCTCCTTATTTCGAATTAAAACATACATACTAACATTGTTAGAATTAGGGCACTAACCTTTTAACGCTAAGTCCAATTTTGATGTAGAATCAGAACTTGGTGTTGAATGCTTCTTTTGATTTCACCAGGCGTCCAAATGTCCACCCTCCAATGGTGATCCACACAGAGCAGTGATCAAGACAACTCTATCTTCTTTTCAAAGGTTCCTTCTATTGAGTTCTTCTTCCTAGAACTCAATTGCTTGGACTATGGCTTGAATTCCTCCACACAAAAGCTTGCTTTCCTTTCCTTGACTCCTTCTCCTCCTTCCACCAAGACCTTGGCCCTTTAGACACCCTTGTCTTGAAGAAAAAGACCTTGTCCTAAGAGGACATAGGCTTGTCTTAAGTTGGAGGAGAAATTAAGACAATGATGTCTTAATGTATGAAAGAAAGGAAGAAATCAGAACTTCTTTCTTTCCTTTACCGTCGGAGACTTTTACTTTTATTCTTGTTCAGTAGCAGAGTTTCGACAGAGGTTTACTCTGTAAAGGAAACAATGCAAGAGCAAGGAAAAATAAAAGAGTCTTCAGGAGAGGAAGAAAGAAAAGATTACACATGTTCTGATTTTTCCCGACCCTTTAAATAGAAATCAATAGGCGCCTACACACCTCTCCATAATCACTTTCTCACGCCCTTCCCAATTTCTCACGCCCCATCCTCCCATCTCATGGCCTTCCAGATTAAATCCCACGGCTTTTCTTAAAGGAAAAACCGCGGTGTTTTAAAAGGAAGGAAGTCGCGACTTTTCATCTCCGAAGAGATGTTATTTCGCGCGCCTGGGAGGAGTTTGCGCTTTCTTTCTTTCTCAAAATCCCATCAGCCATTGGATTCTCATCCAAGGGGGGAGAGATGGTGCGCTAATTGCTTAAGAAGGAGGCCGCCCCAAATAAAAACATCGGAGAATTTTTGGGGCGCGCCAAGAGTCCATGCGCCATGGACTCTTCCTTAAGGCGCGCCAAGAGTCCATATGCGCATGGACTCTTGGTATTTGGCGTGGAAAAATAAAGGGGGCGGGTGGGGAGGCTAGCCAAGCTACATGGCTAGCCAATAGGGTTAGCCATATTCCCGTTTTTTTAATTAGGGTCTAATTAGGTCCAATTAGAACCCAATTTGAACCAATCCAGAACCCTAATTCGAATCCGATCCGAATAGAAGCTAGGGTTTGCAACACCTGCTAGAGTGTTATCTTGCAAAGACGATTTAATTCCAAATTAAACTCTTGATCAATCCTCTTAAGTGTGTGACCCATTGGGTTCCACATCTAGCCAGCAGTGGGTTCGAATACAAGTTGACCTAATTTGATTAGAACTCTTTTAATCGATTTAGGTCAAACCGGGCTTACCCGAATCGATCAATTAGGATTCTTCCTAACATGTGATCTTTGAACTTGATCAACCCACAAGACAAGATTGACGTCTAGCAACGTGTCATGTCTACCCGGAAGATATGGAAATTCTGGTGAAATACCAAAATTACCCTTCAGTAGAGAGTTACCGTACAATTAAATCTTTCGATCAGCCTGCACCCAAAATATAACTATGGATATGGATATATGTCAAATCCAATATTATATTTATTTCTAGCTCAATCTTATAATGATGATTCGATTATCTTGATATTAGAAACCGTCTCTAATATCTTCACTTTGATCAAAGATTCCCTGAATCATCATGCGATTGTTGACTAGCTGGATGCAATCTCCTCTTACTAAGAGTGATCGATTCCTTGTTGACCTACTCATTACCTTCATATCCAATTCACCATTCCCAGTATCAATCCTGTGCATGTCTCAGTGTCATGATTAGGATTGAACCAAAGAATGGGTTCATGTACATAAGGTACTTATGGCAGTCTCAGGTCAAAAGATTACTTGTACCACTCCTACTATGAGAACCTTCTATTGACATGTAGCTAAGACTCCATTAGATGTTCTCAAGTTGGATCATATCAGTGAACTCATTCTCCAATGAGCACCCACATCCCAGTATTAGTGTCATACACAAGTGAGTGAGAGCAGTCACCCTTTCCAGTATGAGAGATGTGTCACCCTTATCGTATAATGTGCTAGTCTTATCCTGATCCCCTACTCAGGGTTCCTTTGACTAGGAATACTTTAGATTAAGGTTTTAAGATTTTAGGTCTCACTGGTATGATCTCATCATAACCCTAAAATCATAGCCCTAATCTATGGGGTTCATCATATAATAAACATAGCGTATGATGAAAAATAATGCCTTTATTTAGAAAATTGTCAATTACAATGGTTTGGGAGATACAACAGAGATTGGCTTGTAGGGCATATCCCTTTCACATCTGACTCTAACCAGCCTTACCATCGGACCAGGAAGCATTGATAGCCACGATCTTGGGTCGTGATGGCTTGATTGTCCAAGATACGCTCAATCCGTTCTCCTCTCTCAGGCTAAATTTGTTAGTGGATACTCTGGGTTAGGGTCACTCATAACAGGAGGGGATAGGTTCAAAGGCCTCACTAGGTATCGCTACCGATTCCCTGTACTCAACCAGGTCTGTAATATTGAAGGTAGAACTAATGCCCAAATCCGAAGGCAAGTCTAATACCTAGGTGATATGGCTACATCGCTGATGTGGGACGCATGTCAGGTCCAGCTGGACATGGTCAGTACCATGTGGATTTTTTCTTTCAAAAGATCTCCCGTTCAGAAGAAGTGCTCCTGCTCCTTCGCCAGGTGGCACCTGAAGACGGGTCCACCTCGGTCGAAGCTAGCAGCCCCTTGCTCCCTCGCCAGGTGTCACCCCAAGATGGGTCAATCTCTGCCGAGGTCGAGCCGGGCCCTCCTGCTCCTTCGCCAGGTGGCACCCGAAGATGGGTCCACCTCGGCCGAAGTCGAGCCTCTCTCTATCACTCCGCCAGGTGTCCACCTAGGAGGGGTCCACCTCGGTCGAAGCTAGCAGCCCCTCGCTCCCTCGCCAGGTGGCACCCCAAGATGGGTCCACCTCGATCGAGGTCGAGCGGGCCCTCCTGCTCCTTCGTCAGGTGGCACCCGAAGATGGGTCCACCTCGGTCGAAGTCGAGCACCTCCCTGCCACTCCGCCAGGTGTCCACCTCGGTCGAAGCTGGCGGCCCCTCGCTCCCTCGCCAGGTGGCACCCCAAGACGGGTCCATCTCGGTCGATGTCGAGCACCTCCCTGCCACTCCGCCAGGTGTCCACCCAAAAGGGGTCCACCTCGGTCAAAGCTAGCGGTCCCCTCGCTCCCTCGCCAGGTGGCACCCCAAGACGGGTCCACCTTTGTCGAGGTCGAGCCGGGACCTCCTGCTCCTTTACCAAGTGGCACCCGGAGACGGGTCCACCTTGGCCGAAGTCGTGCCTCTCTCTGTCACTCCACCAGGTATCCACCCAGGAGGGGTCCACCTCGACCGAAGCTGGCGGCCCCCTCACTCCCTCGCCAGGTGGCACCCCAAGATGGGTCCACCTCTATCGAGGTCGAGCCGGGCCCTCCTGCTCCTTCGCCATGTGGCACCTAGAGACGGGTCCACCTCGGCTGAAGTCGAGCCTCTCTCTGTCACTCCGCCAGGTGTCTACCCAGGAGTGGTCCACCTTGGCCGAAGCTGGCATCCCCTCTCTCCCTCGCCAAGTGGCACCCCAAGATGGGTCCACCTCGGTCGAGGTCGAGCCAGGCCCTCCTGCTCCTTCGCCAGGTGACACCCGAAGACGGGTCCACCTCGGTCGAAGTCGAGCACCTCCCTGCCACTCCGCCTGGTGTCCACCCAGGAGGGGTCCACCTTGGCCGAAGCTGGCGGCCCCTCTCTCCCTCACCAGGTGGCACCCCAAGACGGGTCCTCCTCTGCCGAGGTCGAGCCGGGCCTTCCTGCTCCTTCACCAGGTGGCACCTGAAGACGGCTCCACCTCAGCTAAAGTCGAGCCTCTCTCTACCGCCCCGCCAGGTGTCCACCCAGGAGGGGTCCACCTCGGCCGAAGCTGGCAGCCCCTGCTCCACCGCCAGGTGGCGCCCCCTAACGGATCCACCTCGACCGAGATCAGCCCTACTCTGCAAAGCCTCGAAAAAGCAGAGACATGGGTTGCAAGGTTGCCACTAGAGCTGGAGCGCACCGCGCCCCGTAAGGGGTGCCAGTACGGCCTGCAGTGACATGCGAAACCTCATTTACACCAGTCAGATAGGGCCCCGCAACCGAGGAACAGAATCCTTGTAGGTAGGAGCCTAAAATGGCTGGAAGCCCACCATCAACGTCTCGAAAGGAGAGCTCCCGCGCTCGGCCCAAAGCCTCACCAGTCTTCCCCCTTTCGTGACACACTACGGACGAGGCGGTCCGGCCACTTAACTCCTGGACCCAAAGAAGAAGGGAGGGGAGAAGGTCCAGAGGTCTTAGGGAGGTCTCAGGGAGCCCCCTGGAAGGAACGTGGGCTAAGGGCAGTTCGATGGTATAAAAGGGACGGTAAAAATGGGCGAAAAGGTAAGTCAAAAAAGGGAGAAAACACCAAGAGAATGATCCTAGGAGGCCTCAAGAAGTCCTCAGACGTGAGCTCGGTGAACCCAGTGTAGGAAGATGGGCTTCAACTCCCCTCTTCCCCATACTTCTTTCGTTTACATCTCCTCTAAGCACGGGAATCCTTCGGGAACCCGCCTTAGGGGATCTGTTCCATCTTGCCGCTTTCTAACTTGACCATCGGAGTGCCCCTGCTAGAATTCCCGGTCCGAGTCTCTGACTTTGTTTTGTAGGTCCAGGGGCTTGGAGATCTCGAGGTGAGAGAGTCCAAGACCGGTGCCAGCTCAAGAGCTACAAGCCACCACGGTAAGATCGGTAACAGATTGGCGCGCCAGGAAGGGGGCAGAACAGTAACCCCTGTGCAAGCAAGCACTCCATGGACGAAAGCATGCTTTGACCATGGTGGTGATGCATGGACGTGAAGCATTCGCCAGCCAAGCGGGAGAAGTTCCTTCTCCTCAAGGGCCGCGTAGCCTGGAGAGGGAACTTACGGGTCTACCTCCTCCTCCTTAGCCATCCCTGATGGACGGTCCTTTCGTAGATATCATCCAGCAACTGCAAACTTTGACCACTGCTATGCGGCAACTGCAGCACCAGCAGCGCTCCCTGGCCACTCAGCCCCAGCCAGGGATCCCCGCGGCTCGAGCCACGGGCCCCCGTGGAAGCCTGCGCTCCATCCAAGGTAGGCCCTCCCATCCGCGGGCAGTTTCCAACCCCCCGCGGGACCCACCAGACTCCCGCAAAGAGGAACTACTCCGGTTCGGCGGATCACGAGAGTCGATCCCCGGCCAACGATGCCGAAGTAGTGCGGTGCAACAGGCACCATCGGGGTAAGGCCCCTCGCCATGATCGATTAGCACCCCCTTCTCCAGCAACCTCGGTGGAAGATTCCACCGACAAGGCCTTCAGGCGCCAGGCGAGAGGTGCCTGGAGGAGCACGAGCGCAAGTTGGTGGAGTTTGCCTGCCGCTTTGCCGACATGTAGAGCTCCCCAATAGATCCAGCGGGCTACAATGCCAAACCACCATTCTCCCGAGAAATCCAAGAGGAACCGATCCCGAGTCGGTTCTGCATGCCACAGGTAGATCCCTACGATGGGACCACCGATCCCTTGGACCATTTAAAGAGCTATAAGGCTCTCATGAGGGTCCAGGGAGCGATGGACTCTCTTCTATGCATTGCCTTCCCAGCCACCCTCCGGAAGGCTGCTCGAGTTTGGTTCACCCACCTCGAGCCGGAATCAATCAGCTCCTTCCATCAACTAGAAGGAAAGTTTGTAGCACACTTCGATGCTTGCTGGAAGGTGCCAAGAGAGGTGGATAGCCTCTTCTCTATCCACCAGCAGGACCAGGAGCTACTACGGGACTACATTACCCGCTTCAAGATCGCTGCCCTGGAAATCTATAGTCTGGATGAGCCTGTCTCCATGCTGGCATTGAAGCACGGGCTTAAGACCTCCTGTCTGACGTATTCCCTGGATAAAAAGCATCTCAAGATGTACTATGAGCTCCTCCTCTGTGTCCACAAGTACATCCGAGCGGAGGAGGCCGATCGCACCAGGCGAGAGCTAGACGGGAAGCCTTCAAAGAAGCCTGCCCCAAGGGATGTCCCCGGGACCCGGAGGCTTGGACCACCTGCAGATTTTCGTCTAAGCCTGAAGCCGAAGAATGGTACTACCCCGGAGAGAATGTTCACCCCTCTCCTCGCTCCCAGAATAAAGATCCTCATGGAGATTGAGGGTGAGCACTACCTCCGCCGACCTCCTCCTCAAAATCCAAGGAACATCCGTGACAAGACAAAATATTATCAATTTCATCGCGAGCACAGCCACGACACGGAGGAGTGCTGCAATCTGAAGCGGGAGAGTGAGGAGCTAATCAAGAGTGGCTACGTCGGGAAATTCATGAGGAACGAAGCCCCAACGGAGGGTCAGCTGCTCACAGCCCTTCCTCCCATCCCCGTAATTGACAACCACCCAATGGAGAAGCCGGTGGGCATGATCTCCTTAGGGATCGGGCATGCGATGAAGAGAGCTCGGGAGGTGGGAGACCCAGAGAATGTACTCCCCTTTGAAAAGGGGAATAAAAATGAAAATATAAACAATGATGTAGTGGTGGTCGAGATGACCATCGCGAAACATCCTGTACATCGCATTATGGTGGATAGTGGGAGCCTACTGACATGCTTTTTTACAATGCTTTCTCCCGAATGAATCTGTCTCATGTTCAATTAAAGCTGGTGCACACCCCTCTCGTGGGCTTCACCGGAGATTCGGTGGGGGTCGAAGGAGAGATCACTCTCCCTATCATTGCCGGATCCCCACCTCGATAGAGTACGGTCATGATGACGTTTACCATCGTCAAGCTCTCATCACCTTATAATTCCATCCTCGACCATCCAGGGCTCAACCAGCTGGACGCTGTCATTTCCACTAGGAGGTTGCTGGTGCAGTTCCCTAACGCCTTTGGGATGGGAGTAATGAGAGGGACGGCCCAGCCCATCCAGCATTGTCTGTAGATGGTCCCGGGGGTCTGGAGCGCTGAGCTCAGCTCCGATGTCGATGACCTCGACCTAAGAGAGAAAGACCCCAGGGGAGGGCCCATGGAATGCCTGTTGACGTACCCTCTCGGTTTGGACCCTCAGAAGACAGTGCAGATAGGAGCCCAGCTCCTGGAGAAGAGCGGGCTCGTTTGCTAGAATTCCTCCGGGCGAACGCTGATGTGTTCGCTTGGTCCGCTGCTAACATACCAGGTATCCACTCGGAAGTCATCACCCACCGGTTGAATATTGATCCAAGGCGCCGCCCTGTCCGCTAGAAGAAGAGGAGTTTTGCTGCGGAGAGGCAGAAGGCCATCAATGAAGAAGTGGAGAAGCTTCTCGCCGCCGGCTTTATATGGGAGGTACAATATCCCAGTTGGTTGGCGAACGTGGTGATGGTGAAGAAGAGCAACAGCAAGTGGAGGATCTACGTGGACTACACCGACCTCAACCGAGCTTGCTCAAAGGACAGTTTCCCTCTTCCAAAGATCGACCAGCTCGTGGACACCACTTCAGAGCATCGCCTCCTTTCTTTCATGGATGCCTTCTCCGGGTACAACCAGATCCGAATGCACCCGAAGGATAAGGAGCACACTGCTTTCATCACCGACCGCGGAACCTACTGTTACAAGATGATGCCATTCGGCCTCAAGAATGTCGGGGCCACGTACCAACGGCTGGTCAACAAAGTCTTCAAAGACCCGATTGGCCGCAACATGTAGGTGTACGTGGACGATATGCTGGTAATGAGCAAGCCCCCTTCGGACCACGTTGGTGACCTGGTGGAGACCTTTGGTAACCTTCGACTTCACCAGATGAAATTGAACCCTGCGAAGTGCGCTTTCGGCATGTCCGTCGGGAAGTTCCTAGGGTTCATGGTAACCCAAATGGTGTGGAAACCAGAATCAGGAAAAGACTCCAACCTATTCAATTCAAGTCTGAGTCCTTATGGTTGGATTAGTCCTGTAATTAGTCCTGTAATTTCTCTTTCAATTTTGAGTCCAAATAATCTTGTAATAAATTTCGAGTCCATATGGGGTCTGGTCCAGTTGAAGTCAAAGTCTTAGTCCAATTAATTTCAAGTCCATGCTGGGTCGGGTCCAATTTGAAGCCTTAGTCCAGTTGAAAGTCAGATTTTGAAGCATCAAGACAAGTCCAAAGCCAAGTGGTGCCACATGCCACTTGCCACCTCAGCGCCACATCAGCTACCACTTGCCACCTCAGCGCCATCTCAGCTAGAAGCCACCTCATCAAGTGGTCCCCACTTTGGTGCCACTTGTCATGGGTTGAAGGAACTCCAAGAGGGCACCCAAGAAGAAAGTTTGAATTCAAAATGATGGTTGGCCACCCTCTTCCACAAATCAAGCATCAAGGCCTACAAATCCTCTAACTCTCCTTGTAATCCTCCACATTTTAGTGATTTTCAAATTTTAAAGATTTACCCTCTTCCACAAATCAAGCATCAAGGCCTACAAATCCTCTAACTCTCCTTGTAATCCTCCACATTTTAGGGATTTTCAAATTTTAAAGATTTGTAAGGCTCCTATTAAAGACTTTGGGATGCTCCATTGTAAGGGTAATGGATGAATAAATTTTTTGGCTTGGATTATTCTTTCTATGTGATTGTCTTTGTGTCTATGTGGTTTAGTCTTTCTCCTCTTCCACGCCCACTCTAGTTCCTCCCTTCTTCCATCTCCAACTCCCAAGGACTCCTTTCTTCCTCTCCAATCTCAAGTGAGCCTTCAACATGCAATGGTGAATCAAGAGGATCAACACAAGGAGACCAACCTGTTCCATCTCAAGCACTCCACCATGGCGCCAAGAAGGATCCCCATCAATGCTTCATCCACCTCTCTTCCCTTTCTCCATTTCATGCTTTGTTAAGTTCTTTCATCTTAGGGATTTCTTTGTTGCAGGGTTCTCTGGAATTCCGACTTCAAGAGGAAGGATCTCTTGCCACCAATCCAGAAAATAAGAAGAGTCTCCAACCTGTAGCATGGCCTGGTCATCTGGAAGATCCCCTCAAGAGTGATCTTATTCTTATTGGAAAATCAATGCCAGGTAAGTCAGTATCAATTAGGTCTGAGATATTAATCTGACTAGCATGACTGGTGGTTTTAATTCTGTCCTATTTCTTTATTATTTCGAAGTCTCGGTAATTAGGGTTATGCATGATCATTCAAGTTTGCTTCATTAACTTATCTTTGATAAATTATGCTAAACTCTTCATATGTCGATAGAACTTGCCAATTAATCTTCGCTAATCTCCTTTAGAGTTGCATAGTTTCATCTTCACTTTGCATCCCCTACCATTCTTGGTATCAGAGCATGGTTACATTAGGGTAGAATAGTTTTCTCTTAAATCCAAACTAGATCAAAAACTCACGCCTCCTGAGCAGGTGTACTCCAGTACACTGTCACGACCCATGGGAGTAATGAGCCTCCGGGCCGGACATGAAGTTCTAGATTAGAGTTTGGTAAAGCATCGCAATTCCTTTAATTTCTTTTTTTCTGTGAATCTGAATCTGCTGGCTGTGATAAAAAAAAAATTCAAAAAAAGAAAAATAGTACATTTTGGATTGCCATAATTTTTTTTTATTCCATATAAGGTTAGTTATAATCACACAAAGTTTCAGCATCAGAAGAAATTCACGGAAAATACTAAAACTCCTACTTCAATCTTCTATCCTGCTGAAATAGTCTACAGTACATGGTCTGTTGTTTTTATTGTTTCTCTATATAGATAGATCAAAATTTTCTGAATTTTGTTTTTCTGGGATCCTCATAATTCATATTATTTTTCAAAAATTTTTCATATTTTATTTCGATTGTTAGAATTTCTAGCATTTGAAATACTCTCTGAGATTCAATCTGAACTGAAATTCCAGCAAGAACCAATCTCAGAAAATTTTTGAATTTGAAGTTCAAATTTTAAATTTTAAAATTTTAAAATTCTGACATTACAGAATATGAAACTTGGAGTTTGAAATTTAAATTTTAAAATTTAAGTTTGAATTTGAAATTGTTTGAAAACTAATCAAGTCAATTAATTAAGTCAGCTCATAAAACACAAAAAAAAAAAAAAATTGCATTCATTTGAAAACATCTTAAGGGCATCAATATGACATGGGGGCAAGAGTTCATCACTTGTCCTTAGCCCAAAACCACAACCCCTCATCTCGATCCCAATCCTTAATTAAAACCAATTAGTCTTAATCACCCTAGTGGGTTAGGGACACCAACGAGTCGGGTTCGGATTAGGGTCAAGTTGATTGTGTCCACTAATTGGTGTGTGCTTACGAGCTTGGTGTCTAGGATTGGTGTATTAGGGCTTGTGGGTTGGTCCGCCTACCTGGCCAATCACAGATTGGTGTCTAAGGTTGGCAGAACAGGGACCTCCACTCCCCTTCCCACCTACCTGGCTAAGTCACGTAAGTTACTACTAGCTAGTTGGTCCTTTTAATTAGATCTCTAATTTGTACTCTAGGTCTAGAAATCCTTAGCCCAAGTTTGAGTCAAATTGTTTGCATGACAACTAGATCAGGAACTCCTTACCACCCTTCACAAGACCAACCAAGTTCATCCATGGACACTAGTATGGAAACCCTTATGAGATTTATGATTGAGCGACTTGAACGTTTGGATTCTAGGTTTGATCCCAACTGAACCACCTTCACCCAGATTACCTTCAGTTCGCCCTAGAGCCCAACGACAGGAACATACACCTGATCCAATTCATAGAATGCCACATCAGGATTATGCTGATCACACTCCAGAGCCATATCCTAGAAGACCTCGCCATGATACTTTTGATCAGGATGATCGGGCCCTAAGGAATATCCGTCTAGATGCACCAACCTTTGAGGGAAGCCTAGATCCTAAGGTGTACATAGACTGGGAGGCTGACATGGAACAATATTTTGACTGGTATGATATGTTTGAAGAGAGAAGGTTCAAGTTTGCCAAAATCAGACTAGTCCGTCAGGCTAGGTTGTATTAGGGAAATGTCGAACGCATAGCTAGGTAGAGGGGAGACTTACCTATAGCGACCTGGAGAGACATAAAGAGAAAGCTTAGAGAGAAATATTTGCCTATGTCTTATCAGCAAAGGTTGTTAGATCAATGGCAGCGATTGACACAAGGAAATAAGACCGTTTCTGAATACGTTGCTAAATTTGATGAGTTTGTAATGTGATGTAACGTAGTTGAGTCTGAGTCAGCCACATTGTCGAGGTTTATATCAGGATTGAATGAAGATATAAAAGGGAAACTATTTTTGAGAGAAGTCCATGATTTAGATCAGGCATACCAAGTTGCCATGGACTATGAGAGGTTTCAAAGGAGAGCTACATTTAGGCGACCTGAGCCCATTAGGTTTAATCCTCCTGTTAGTCGACCTAGTTCAGTCCCTGGTACAACCAATAGACCAAGATCCAGCTCGAATCCAACCCCTAGGCCCAACCCTGCCATTCCCCCAATTCCTAGAGAAGACAAAGGAAAGAGCCCTGAAGTTCGAGGTGAGAGGGAGCGAGTCTGCTATAAGTGTCGTAAACCAGGTCATTTCGTGAGCCAATGTCCCTCTAGAGCTTTACATATAGGGGAGGCAGAAGAAGGTGAATTAGAACCCCTGGAGAATGATGAAGAGGATGTTTATGAAGCAGGGGATTGCTTGGCTGATGAGTATGAAGGAGATGAAGAAAATGTAGATTCATCAGATGTGTTAGGAGTTGTGAGATGTATCATGACACAGACCAAGGAGCAGGAAGACTGGCGTAGGACTAGCATCCTACACACATTTGTCAAAATAGGAGAAAAGGTCTGTAAGATCGTGATCGATAGTGGAAGCTGTGTCAATGCCATTTCCACTAGTGCAGCCAAGAATATAGGATTACCCACTGAACCACATCCCAATCCATATAAGGTATCCTGGATCGATTCCACTTCTATCCCAATCAAGCAGAGATGTCAGGTCCGAATCCAACTTCAGTCCTATCAGGAACGAATCTGGTGTGATGTGCTCTATGGGAGTAAGTAGCATCATCCTAGGTAGGCCATGGCTGTTTGACCATGATGTGACAATTTTTGGTCGATCAAATTCCTGTGCTTTCAATTTCAATGGCAAGAAAATTGTCATTCATCCAACCCAGCCTAAGGACAACACCAAAAGAGGAGCTAGCAGCCTGAAAGAAAAAAGGACTGGATTAAATTTGATAGGTGCAAGAGAATTAGAAAAAGACATTAATGAGGGAGCACCTATTTGGATGATAGCTGCTAAGGAAACTAAGGACCACACCCCTGTAGAACACCCTTAAGAGGTGGTCCAATTATTGAAAGAATTTGAAGACGTGTTTCCCGAGGACCTACCCGATAGTCTTCCACCTTTAAGGGACATACAGCATGCCATAGATTTAGTCCCTGGTGCGACTTTACTTAATTTGCCTCATTATAGGATGAATCCAACTGAACATCAGGAGTTACAAAGGCAAGTTAGTGAACTTCTTAGAAAGGGGTTTGTTAGAGAAAGTTTAAGCCCATGTGCAGTCCTTGCCTTGTTAACCCCTAAGAAGGATGGCACCTGGAGGATGTGTGTAAACAGCCGTGCCATCAACAAGATTACTGTTAAATATAGGTTTCCAATCCCAAGACTGGACGATATGTTAGACATGATAGCCGGATCAACGATTTTCTCCAAGATAGACTTAAAGAGTGGCTATCACCAGGTTAGGGTTAGGCCTGGAGATGAATGGAAGACTGCTTTTAAGACTAAAGATGGATTATATGAGTGGTTAGTCATGCCGTTCGGTCTGTCCAATGCACCCAGCACCTTTATGAGAATTATGAATCAGGTGTTGAAAACCTTCATCGGGAAATTTGTGGTGGTCTACTTTGATGACATTCTTATCTATAGCAAGACTAAGGCAGACCATTTAACCCACCTAAGGCAAGTTTGCCAAGTCCTTAGAAAGGATAGCCTCTATGCCAATATCAAGAAGTGTGATTTCTTAACACATAGAGTTATCTTTCTAGGATTCGTAGTCACATCTGAAGGAGTGTCCGCTGACCTTGCAAAAATTAAGTCCATAGCAGAGTGGCCTGTACCCAAAAGCATCCATGATATCCGTAGTTTCCACGGTTTAGCCACATTCTATAGGAGATTCATTAGAGGGTTCAGTACGATAGTGGCTCCAATCACTGATTGTATTAGGAAGGGAACTTTTGAGTGGACTAAAGCAGCAGACAAAGCCTTCCTAACAATTAAGGAAAAAATGACACACGCACCCGTCTTGAGGTTACCCGATTTTACCAAAGTGTTTGAGGTTGCTTGTGATGCTTCTGGGGTAGGAATTGGAGGTGTCTTGAGTCAAGAGAATCACCCAGTAGCATATTTCAGTGAAAAGTTAAATGAAGCGAGACTAAGGTATTCCACCTATGATAGGGAGCTGTATGCGGTAGTTCAGGCATTACGTTATTGGAGGCATTATCTTCTACCACAAGAGTTTGTCCTATTTTCAGACCACGAAGCTCTTAGGTTCCTTAGTTCTCAGAAGAAATTGAACCCTAGGCACGGGAAATGGGTAGAGTTCATACAAGCTTATACGTTCGTACTGAAACATCGTGCCGGTACTGAAAATAGGGTAGCCGATGCATTGAGTTGTCGTTCCATGTTGTTGACTTCTGTGAGCACTGAGGTAGTAGGGTTTGATAGATTGAAAGAGGAGTATCCTACATGCCCTGATTTTGGTAATATCTATCGATCCCTTCAACAAGGACCATCTAGTAAGCATAGTGATTATACCCTTTTAGATGGATACCTTTTCAAAGGAAATCAGTTGTGTATTCCCAAGACCTCTGTTAGGGAATTTCTGATCTGGGAAGTTCATGCTGGCGGCTTGTCAGGACATTTTGGTAGGAATAAGACCATCTTAGCAATAGAAGACCAATTCTTTTGGCCTGGTCTCAAAAGAAATGTGGCCCAGATTGTAGCTCAGTACCGTACCTGTGCTGTTGCAAAATAGCAAAGACAGAACACCGGTCTGTACACACCCTTACCTGTCCCTGATTGTCCATGGCAGGATATCAGCATGGATTTTGTAGTAGGCCTCCTAAGACATCTAGGAAGCATGATTCTGTCTTTGTGGTTGTCGATCGTTTCTCCAAGATGGCTCACTTCATTCCTTGTTCTCAAACTTTAGATGCTTCGAAGGTGGCCAAGCTTTTTCTCGATCAGGTATTAGGCTTCATGGTTTACCCAAAACCATTGTGTCCGATAGAGATGTCAAATTTACTAGCTATTTCTGGAAAACCCTCTGGCACATGTTAGGTACCAAGCTGAAATTCTCTACTGCCTATCATCCTCAAACCAATGGCCAGACAGAGGTAGTAAACCGAAGCTTAGGAAATCTATTGAGTTGTTTGGTTGGTGACAACCTGGGAAACTGGGACCTATTATTTCCTCATGCTGAATTTGCCTACAACAGCTCAGTTAATAGGTCTATTGGGAAAAGTCCGTTTGAAGTGGTCCATGGATACAGACCTAGGAAACCTTTAGACCTAGCCCCATTACCCACACATGCACGAGTGTCTGAGTCTGCTGAGTCATATGCACAGCATATTAGGGAATTGCATAAGGAGATTAGCCAAAAGATCCAATCGAGCAATGAACTATATCAGCATATGACTAATTCACATAAATGGTTAAAAGAATTTAATGAAGGGGACTCCGTTATGATCAAATTTAAACCTGAAAGGTTTCCGCCGGGAACTATGAAGAAACTCCATGCCGGGGAGCCGGACCCTTCAAAATAATAAAAAAAATTGGACCCAATGCTTATGTATTGGAATTACCACCAGGTTATGGCATTAGTTCAACCTTTAATGTTTCAGACTTAAAAGAATACAAAGAACCTGCATTGATACCTAGTGAGTTTTTTGGTCCTAATGTTTCTTTTGAGAGTGAAACACCAAATGAGTGTCCACCACCAAGTGTTCCTGAGAGAAAGGAGAGAATTAAAAGGATCTTGGATGACCAGATCATTACTACTAGAAATAAAGGCTACCAACGTTATCTGGTTAGATGGAAAGGATGTCCTGAATCTGAAGACTCCTGGATTTCCCGAGAGGACCTACAACAAATCGACCTGGATACATTAGAAGCTTATCAAGCCAACCCTCACTCGATAGGGTCGAGTTCCTCCCACCCTGGGAGAATTGGTGTGGGAACCAGAATCAGGAAAAGACTCCAACCTATTCAATTCAAGTCTGAGTCCTTATGGTTGGATTAGTCCTGTAATTAGTCCTGTAATTTCTCTTTCAATTTTGAGTCCAAATAATCTTGTAATTAATTTCGAGTCCATATGGTGTCGGTTCCAGTTGAAGTCAAAGTCTTAGTCCAATTAATTTCGAGTCCATGCTGGGTCGGGTCCAATTTGAAGCCTTAGTCCAGTTGAAAGTCAGATTTTGAAGCATCAAAACAAGTCCAAAGCCAAGTGGTGCCACATGCCACTTGCCACCTCAGTGCCACATCAGCTACCACTTGCCACCTCAGCGCCATCTCAGCTAGAAGCCACCTCATCAAGTGGTCCCCACTTTGGTGCCACTTGTCATGGGTTGAAGGAACTCCAAGAGGGCGCCCAAGAAGAAAGTTTGAATTCAAAATGATGGTTGGCCACCCTCTTCCACAAATCAAGCATCAAGGCCTACAAATCCTCTAACTCTCCTTGTAATCCTCCACATTTTAGGGATTTTCAAATTTTAAAGATTTACCCTCTTCCACAAATCAAGCATCAAGGCCTACAAATCCTCTAACTCTCCTTGTAATCCTCCACATTTTAGGGATTTTCAAATTTTAAAGATTTGTAAGGCTCCTATTAAAGACTTTGGGATGCTCCATTGTAAGGGTAATGGATGAATAAAATTTTTGGCTTGGATTATTCTTTCTATGTGATTATCTTTGTGTCTATGTGGTTTAGTCTTTCTCCTCTTCCACGCCCACTCTAGTTCCTCCCTTCTTCCATCTCCAACGCCCAAGGACTCCTTTCTTCCTCTCCAATCTCAAGTGAGCCTTCAACATGCAATGGTAAATCAAGAAGATCAACACAAGGAGACCAACCTGTTCCATCTCAAGCACTCCACCATGGCGCCAAGAAGGATCCCCATCAATGCTTCATCCACCTCTCTTCTCTTTCTCCATTTCATGTTTTGTTAAGTTCTTTCATCTAAGGGATTTCTTTGTTGCAGGGTTCTTTGGAATTCCGACTTCAAGAGGAAGGATCTCTTGCCACCAATCAGAAAACAAGAAGAGTCTCCAACCTGTAGCATGGCCTGGTCATCTGGAAGATCCCCTCAAGAGTGATCTTATTCTTAATGGAAAATCAATGCCAGGTAAGTCAGTATCAATTAGGTCTGAGACATTAATCTGACTAGCATGACTGGTGGTTTTAATTCTATCCTATTTCTTTATTATTTCGAAGTCTCGGTAATTAGGGTTATGCATGATCATTCAAGTTTGCTTCATTAACTTATCTTTGATAAATTATGCTGAACTCTTCATATGTCGATAGAACTTGCCAATTAATCTTCGCTAATCTCCTTTAGAGTTGCATAGTTTCATCTTCACTTTGCATCTCCTACCACCAAAGGGGGATAGAAGCCAACCCGGAGAAGGTCCAGGCTATCCTAGACATGGAGTAACCCACCTCCAAGAAGTAAGTGCAGCGACTCACCGGCCGGATAGCCGCCTTGAGTCGATTTATCTCGAAGTCCGTTGACCACTGCCAGCCCTTTTTTAAGGTGCTAAGGAAGATGAATGACTTTACCTGGATGGAGGAGTGCCAGGAGGCGTTCGACGAGTTGAAGAGGACACTGGCATATCTCCGCCACTACTTTCCAGGCCCGAAGAAGGAGAGGAGCTCCTCCTGTACCTGGCGGTCACCCCGGAGGCCATCAGTTCGATCCTGATTTGGACTAATGACAAGGGAATGCAAAGGCCGGTGTGTTACACAAGCAAACTCCTCCATGATGCGGAGCTCAGGTATTCCCGGTCTGAGAAACTGATTTTTGCACTAATCGTGTCCGCTCAGTGTCTCAGACCTTATTTTCAAGCGCACCCCATTGCTATTCTGATGGATCAACCACTAAAAGCGGTGCTCAGCTGACCTGACACATCTGGGTGCCTGGCGAAGTGGGCGCTCAAGCTTAGCGAGTTCGACATCACCTACAGGCCGAGGTCGGCCATGAAGGCACAGGTACTCGCTGATTTCTTGGTCGAGTGTGCAGGCCTGGGCGAGGGGGTGGAAGAGAGCCCCCAAGACCGGCAGCCGAAGCCAGGACCAGAGGAAGACATCTGGATCCTTCATGTAGACGGAGCCTCAAACTCTAGTGAGAGTGGAGCTGGACTCATCCTCGCCAACGGCGAAGGAGTTGTCGTCGAATGTGCGCTTCATTTCCAGTTCGCCGCCACTAATAATCAAGTGGAGTATGAAGCACTCCTTGCAGGGCTGAGAGTGTCCTGCAAGCTGGGCGTGGCTAACCTCAAGGTCTTCACCGACTCGCAGCTGGTAGCCGGGCAGATCTCGGGGGAGTACGGGGTGCAGGACCCCCAAATGGTGAAGTACCTGGAGCTCGTAAGAACGAGCGTAGCAGGATTTCGGCATTTCAGTGTCTCCCATATACCTCGTGGGGAAAATGCTCGCGCGGATGCACTCTCCCGCCTTGTAACCCTGCCGAACTCATCGTTGGGCCGTGCTAACATCGAGCACCTCAAGGCCCCAAGCTACGAGACACCCATGGAGGTCCAGCAAGTCAACTAAGAGCCTAGCTGGATGGACAAGTACATCGAGTACATCACCGATGGCACCCTGTCGAAGGACCGCATCGCGGCTGGCCTCATTAAGAGGAAGGCTACACGGTTCATCTTAATGGATGGGTTATTATATCGGAGGTCCTACTCCTACCCGCTCCTCAAGTGTCTGAGACCCGCAGAGGCCGCACTCATGCTCCAAGAGATCCACGAGGGTGTCTGTGGGAACAACGTGGGGGGCAGGACACTAGCGTACAAGGCCCTCCATCTAGGTTACTTCTGGGAGACAATGAAAGAAGATGCAGCTGACTTCGTGAAGAGGTGCGACCGGTGTCAGTGGCATGCCATGGTGCAACGTCAGCCCGCTGCTCCACTCTCCCAGCTCTCCGCCCCATGGCCGTTCGCTCAATGGGGCATGGATCTCCTAGGACCTTTTCCCCCGGTGTCCGGGCAATGAAAATTCTTGATCATGGCCATCGACTACTTCACAAAGTGGGTCGAGGCCGAACCCTTGGCCCAGATCACAGAGGAAAACGTCACCAAGTCCCTCTAGAAGTCAATTATTTGCTGCTTTGGCCTACCGCACACTATTATCATCGACAACGGATGTCAGTTCGATTATTGGGAGTTCGAGGAGTTTTGCAGCGACATCGGCATCCACCATCGTTTCACTTCGGTGGTGCATCCTCAGACAAATGGAGAAGCCGAGGTAACAAATAGGACCATCTTGCAAGGCCTCTAGACAAGACTGGACCAGGCCAAGGGTATGTGGGCGGAAGAGCTCCCGAGCATCCTTTGGGCGTATCACACTATCCCAAGGATGGTTACGGATGAGACCCCATTCAACCTTGTCTTTGGAGTAGAAGCGGTTATCCCAGTTGAGCTCAGCCTACCGACCCTGCGTGTGGAGCAGTACGGCGAGACGGAGAACCCTGCCAGGATGCTGCTAAACCTGGACCTCCTTGAAGAAACGAGGGACAGGGCTCGAGTTCGGATGGCTGCCTACTGGCAGCGAGTGGCCAGATACTACAACTCTAGAGTGCGACCGAAGTCCTTTCATAAGGGAGATTTGGTGCTCCGCCACGGTGAAGCTTCCTAGCCATGAGAGTGCGAAAAGCTCTCCCCAAACTGGGAAGGCCCTTATAGGATGGCGGAGGCACTTCCTCACGAGGCATACTACCTGGAGGAGCTAGGCGGATCCCGGTTCCCTCGGACATGGAATGCCTCAAACTTGAGGATGTATTACCAATAGTGCAAGGCTCTTAAACTTTGGCAATAAAATCATTTTTATCAAATGCTTGCTCTCGTCTCGTAGGGTAAGGGCCACCCAGCTTAAGTTCAGCAAGCATGGATATGGCAGAAGACCCGCAAAGGCACGATGTCCCTCTCACAAAATCCCAAAGAACAGCTCGGCAAGCCACGCAAGGCTCAGATCCAGCCTACAGCCCTAGGGTTCAGTCCGAAAGTCCCGGACTTCGGTCTTGAAGGCGGGGCAGAACCAAATTCGCCCATGCGATCCCGGAGAATAGCTCGGCAAGCTGTGTAAGGCTCAGATCTAGCTTGCGGCCTTGGGGTTCAGTCCAGTCCCGAACTTCGGTCTGGAAGGCGGGGCAGAACCAAATTCGCCCACATGATCCCGGAGAATAGCTCGGCAAGCCCCACAAGGCTCAGATCCAGCCTGCGACCTCGGGGTTCAGTTCAAAAATCCCGGACTTCAGTCTGGAAGGTGGGGTAGAACCAAATTCGCCCATGCGATGCCGGAGAATAGCTCGGCAAGCTGTGCAAGGCTCAGATCTAGCCTGCGGCCCCGAGGTTTAGTCTGGAAGTCCTGGACTTTGGTCTGGAAGATGGGGCAGAACCATGTTCACCCATGCAATCCCAGAGTTCAGCTCGAAACGCACTACGGGACTTAGTCCCAGTAGCTAGCACCGGGGTTCAATCCGGAAGATGCACAAAAAAAAGAAAGAGATAGACAGAAGGAACGAGTTAATGGAAAGATAATTTCATTGCAAATAAAAGTTCCTTACACAAAAGGGGCCTTGACAGGCCGGGAGACCCCAAAGAAAGAAAACACAAAAATAAAATAGAATGTCGTGGAGCTACTTCGGTGCAGCCGCATCTTTCTTGGGCTGGGGGGCACCCTCTCCGTCGGTGCCATCGATGGAGGCTACTCGGGAGCTGCCACGTCGTCACCGACCACCGTCGAAGCTCCTCCGGTGGGCTCCTGCCTCCTGCCACCCAGTACGATCCCGCTGAGATCGAGCTCGGGGTAGAAGGAGCTAACCTTCTCTCGGCATACCTGGAATCCCTTCAAGAAGGAGTCCACGGCCACCTCCTGCACCTCAGCGACGTACTCCTCGGAGGCCTAAAACATCGGCATGGCCTCCTGCACCTCCCTCTTGGATGCCTCCAGCAACCCGTTGACGTAGGAGTTCTTCTCCTTGGCTGCGCTCAGCTCCTTGAGGATTTCTTCTACCCGGTGCACCAGTAACCGGGACTGAGCCCTAAGGCAGGTCTTCTCCACCGTGTCCTCATTGCGGTGCTAGTTCGAGATCCTCTCCTCCGATAGAGAGGTCTCGAGCTCCTTGACGTGCCCCTCGTCATGGACCAGGTCAACTCGGAGAGCTTGGTTATTCCCTCGTAGCTCGACCCCTTTCTCCATGAGGTCCTTGACATCAGCTGCGAGTTTGCCGAGCTTCTCCTCCTTCTCGGCATCTTTCTTGGCATAGCTGGTGAGGAAGTTTCTCAGCAATAGCACGTCCGTCCCGATCTGCATCGAAAGAGACACGAAGTTAGAATGATCTAACTGGAACTTTAAAGAGTTAGAGTTTGGAACTTACCGTAAAAAGCTACGGGAGGATCCCGAGCAGCGCCTCGGTGTAGTCCCAGCTACCCCTTAGGCGGTGGTCCCGGGAGGTGCTGGCGAACTCCATGACTCTCTCCACGAGGCCCTGGTCGCATATCACGGAGCATCGATTGGTGAGACTTGGGGGTAGAATGGGCATGTCGGCAGCAAGCAAGGCGGCCGTCCCTTCGCCAAGCAGTGCGGCCGTCGGTGGAGTTGCTACCATCCTGGTGGCCACCACGGAAGCGGCTGGTGCAACAGCTGGAGTAGGCATCGCCCGAGGAGGTTCCGGCCCCGTCTCTTCCTCGGCCCTGTCGAGGTCGACAACAGGGACATCGGGTGCCCGGGCCCGAGGTGGCCTGGAGGCAGGAGCCGCCGCCCTAGGGCCAGTAATGGAGGTGGGTGCAGGCACCCGGCTCGCCTCAGTGCGAGCCCTCTTTGCCGGGAGTTCAGTCCCTTCGGCAGCATCCCTCTTCGCGATGCCCTCCATCAGGTTCTCCACGGAGAACTTCATACCTAAGGAAAAAGAGGTCAGTTAAGCCAGTTTAAAAGAAGGGAAATATGGAGTAGAAAATGAAATCAAAGGAGGGTGATCCGCGCCTCACCCAGCTCCCGGATGGGACTGATCCCTGCCTCGAATAAGTTCTGCTCTGAGAGCAGAACATCGAGAGCTGGGACCGCGTCACTCAGCAGCTGTGAGAAGACCTCTTAGTCCACTGGCTCGACCTGAGAGTTTCGGTTCGGAGACCGGTCTAGCTCGCTCCGGGCCCAGTCAACATCTTCGACCGAGGCAAAAAGGAAGCGGTTCTTCCAGCCCTTGATCGACGAAGGGAGGTCAAACCTGAGGCACCTAGGCCAGGGTGAGATGTACCACCAGCCATCATCGGTGGAGTAGCGCTTTAGGATGAAGAGAGCCCTGAAGAGGGAGAAACGGGCAACGAACACGTGAAAGTGGCAGAAGACGATGAAGGCAAAGATGACCCGGATGGCATTAGGAGCCAACTGGGCCGGGACCAGATGATAATGGCTAAGAAAGGAGAGAAAAAAGGGATGAAGGAGAAATTGAAGACCCCCAAGGAGGAAGTCCTCGTAGAAGGTGACTCTCCCAGGGCCACTCATGGTTACTCGATCTCCAGGCCGTGGGAGGAAAAGATGAGTTGAATCCGGGATTCCATAGGTATCCCGGAGCAAAGAAAGATTGTCCTCAGTCAACGTTGAGGCATGACTGGAGGGGCCAGAGGGAGAGGCCACCGGAGGAGGAAGAGAATAAATGGGACGAGCGGAGACCTAGGACCCCTAGGGACACCTATGGTCACAGCCCCAGGCTGGAGCCGCCTACAAACCTCGTCCGGGATCTCTTCCCCCTTCGAGGAAGAAGGCGATGGAGTCCTCAGTCGGGAAGGACGTGCCTCATCTCGGTTGGAGGAGACATAGCGGCAACGCGCCATGAAGGAAGAAGAAGTGAAAAAAAAAAAGAAACCGGCACAAGGACTAGGAGATGGAGGAAGAAGAGATGGAGGAAGAAGAGAAGGAGGTCGCAGATACTCACAGAAATATTTTGTACCAGAGGAATGGCAATCCCGGGAAGATGAAGGGAGACCATTGCAACCATCGGTGGAGTGTGAGAAAGTGGAGAGACTTCATTTCCGGAAAGTCCCCTCCTTTTCAAACTCAATCGACAGCAGCCGTACGCCTCTTTCCATTCCGAGGCACCAGATAGCTGCCATGTGGAAGCACGCTCGACATTGACGCTTCGGTCCGATGGAAACTGCCTCTTTTTCGAAACGGCATATTAATGGCCCGTTAACGTGGTAGCCTCTCATAGGGTCTCAGGCACAACAGAAGCGATGGCAGGGATCATGGCAATTATGACGCGAGATTTTAGCCTTCTCCACGTCATCTCTGCATTAAATCCCCACGTCCCAAGCCACGACGACTCGACGGAACCTGGGGATGGGGGGCAACTGATATGGCTACATCGCTGACATCGGACGTGTGTCAGGTCCAGCTAGACACGGTCAGTACCACATGGATTTTTTCTTTCAAAAGATCCCCAGTTCAAGAAGAAGTGCTCCTGCTCCTTTGCCAGGTGGCACCCGAAGACGGGTCCACCTCGGCCAAAGTCGAGCCTCTCTCTGCCACTCCCCTAGGTGTCTGCCCAGGAGGGGTCCACCTCGCCGAAGCTGGCGGCCCCTTGCTCCCTCGCCAGGTGGCACCCCATGACGGGTCCACCTCTGCCAAGATCAAGCCGGGCCCTCCTGCTCCTTCGCCAAGCAGCACCCGAAGACGGGTCCACCTCAGCCAAAGTTGAGCATCTCTCTGTCACTCTACCAGGTGTCCACCCAAGAGGGGTCCACCTCGGCTGAAGCTGGCGGCCCCTCACTCCCTTGCCAGGTGGCACCCCAAGATGGGTCCACCTGGGTCGAGGTCGAGCCGGGCCCTCCTGCTCCTTCACTAGGTGGCACCCGAAGACGGGTCCACCTCGATCGAAGTCGAGCACCTCCCTGCCACTCCACCAGGTGTCCACCCAGGAGGGGTCCACCTCGGCTGAAGCTGGCGGCCCCTCGCTCCCTCTCCAGGTGGCACCCCAAGACGGGTCCACCTTGGCTGAAGTCGAGCACCTCCCTACCACTCCACCAGGTGTCCACCCAGGAGGAGTCTACCTCAGTCGAAGCTGGCGGCCCCCTCGCTCCCTCGCCAGGTGGCACCCCAAGATGGGTCCACCTCTACCGAGGTCGAGCCAGGCCCTCCTGCTCTTTCGCCAGGTGGCACACGGAGATGGGTCCACCTCGATCGAAGTCGAGCCTCTCTCTGTCACTCTGCCAGGTGTCCACCCAGGAGTGGTCCACCTCAGCCGAAGCTGGCGGCCCCTCGCTCCCTCGCCAGGTGGCACCCCAAGATGGGCCCACCTCGATTGAGCTCGAGTCGGGCCCTCCTGCTCCTTCGCCAGGTGACACCCGAAGACGGGTCCACCTTGATCGAAGTCGAGCACCTCCCTGCCACTCCGCCAGGTGTCCACCCAGGAGGGGTCCACCTCGGCCGAAGCTGGTGGTCCCTCGCTCCCTCGCCAGGTGGCACCCCAAGATGGGTCCACCTCTGTCGAGGTCGAGCCAGGCTCTCCTGCTCCTTCGCGAGGTGGCACCCGAAGACGGGTCCACCTCGGTCGAGTTGAGCCTCTCTCTGTCGCCCCGCCAGGTGTCCACCCAGGAGGGGTCCACCTCGATCGAAGCTGGCAGCCCCTGCTCCACCTATAGGTGGCACCCCCTGACGGGTCCACCTCAGTCGAGATCAGCCTTACTCTGCAAAGCCTCAGGGAAGCAGAGACGGGTTGCAAGGTCGCCACTAGAGCTGGCACGCGCCGCGCCCCGTAGGGAGCACCAGTACGGCCTGCTGTGATACACGAAACCTCGTTTACACCAGTCAGATGGGGCCCCGCAATCTAGGAACAGAATCCTTGTGGGTAGGAGCCTGAAATGGCTAGAGTCCCACCGTAATGCCTCGAAAGGAGAGCTCCCGTGCTCGGCCCAAAGCCTCACCAGTCTTCACCCTTTCGTGACACACTGCGGACGAGGTGGTCCGGCCACTTAACTCCCGGACCCGAAGAAGAAGGGAGGGGAGAAGGTCCAGAGGTCTCAGGGAGGTCTCAGGGAGCCCCCTGGAAGGAATGTGGGCTGAGGGCAGTTCGATGGTATAAAAGGGACGGTAAAAATGGGTGGAAAGGTAAGTCGAAAAAGGGAGAAAGCACCAAGAGAACGATCCTGGGAGGCCTCAAGAAGTCCTCAGGTGTGAGCTCGGTGAACCCAGCATAGGAAGCCGGGCTTCAACTCCCCTCTTCCCCACACTTCTTTCGTTTACATCTCCTCTAAGCACAGGAATCCTTCGGGAACCCGTCTTAGGGGATCTGTTCCATCTTGCCGCTCTCTAACTTGACCATCGGAGTGCCCCCGCCGGAATCTCTAGCCCGGGTCTCTGACTTTGTTTTGCAGGTCCGGGGGCTTGGAGATCTCGAGGTGAGAGAGTCCGAGACCGGTGCCAGCTCAAGAGCTACAGGCCACTACGGTGAGATCGGCAACACTAGGCATTTGATCCAACCTTCTCTATCACTTTAAAAGGTCCGGCTCTACGAGCATGAAGCTTCTTTTAGGCCTAAGCCTAACCAAGATAGAATCCACTACATCAAATTCTTTGACCCTTCTTCGGGAATTAGCCAGTTTGTTTAAAATTAGTGTAGGTGGTGAACATGCTGGGCACATGCAGTCTCCTAACAAATGATGCAAAGGACTCATACTGACACCTAATAGACTGGACTATGCATTCCTATAGTAGGAAATTTCTTTGAACTCTTTAGACCTAAACCTAAGAGATTATAGGTTCTCTAGGTTTGATCCTAGCTTGACATGCACATGAAAACTTACAATGGGCTCCTAGCAAATTCCATAGGGTATACCAGAAGTATAATGCAAACCTAACATGCGTAATGAATGCATGCAGTATGCTAATCTCCACTAAATACAATCTAATGATCCTAGAAATGCTGGAGGTGTTTGGAAAGGGCAAAAAATAGGAGTTAGGTTCAGAATTAGTCTGGTAGGGTGGAGAAAAAGGTTTAGTTGGATAAAGTAGGATAGAAGAAGGGGTGTCAGGAACTAATCCTATACTAATGATGTTAACCTTACGAGGTTGAGCTATATCTACAGAGTTTGCATAATGGAAGGATGGGTTACTAATCTCAAGAAAGAGGTCCTTAATGGGAACTATAGGAGGGGGCTCATCCTGAGGGTAATGATTCAAAGAGATCAGGTCCTTAATAAATTCTTCTGGTTCTTGTATTTTTGGACTAGACTCTATAATTTGGCTCTCCTCTATGGTTTCCTCATGTAAGGCTCTAGCAGCAGTATCTAGGTTCTCTTCCTCTATTTGTTCTTTCACTATAGCTTTAGGTTGGATGTGGTCAAGGTCAACTAGCTCTGGGTTGGTTTCTACCTGGGTATCTACTGGGTCAGCTAATTCGATGTCTACTAAAGGTGTCTCCTCTTCTCCCTCATATTCTTCCACTAAGCTCTCATCAGCTTCATACACTTCTGCATTAATGTAAGCCTTGTGAATCTCACGAATGGTTAGAGAAGGTCGGCTAGGGGAAAATTGGCTAGGTCCTAGTTTCTGATTATGGGCACTAATCCTAGTAGGTTCAAGTTGCCTAAGGGGTAGTGGCTCACTACTGGACTCATATTTAGGGGTACTAATCCTATGGGGTTCAAGTTGACTAGGGGAAACCTGACTAGTACTAGGTTGATACCTAGGGGTTATGGGCTCCCTAGGCTCATAGGACAAGGGTGTAGATCTATGGGTCATGGGATTGTAATATCTGGGGTCATAGGATTTGGGTTCAACTCTATGGGTCTTGGGTCTACTGGACTCATGGGATATGGGTTCGTAGGTTCTAGAGTCAGAGGATTTGGAGTCATAAGATCTATAGGTTGTGGGTATACTAGGCTTATAGGATGTGGGTAAATAGGATCTAGGGTCATAGGATTTAGGTTCATAGGTTTTGGAGTCATAAGATCTATAGGGTGTGGGTCTCTTGGACTGATGGGACTTGGGTTGGTACATTCTCCTTAGTTCAAGTTTCATATCACTCCAGGTAGTTATGGGTTCGCGGCCTTCTAGCCTAAGTATTCTCTCAACATTATCCCGGTCTAACCTGGCCTGGTGGACTAACTTAGCTTTAGCAAACTTGAACTGACATCTTTCAGGCTTGAAACCCATATTTTGTTCAAAATATAGGTCCACATATCTTTCCCAAGCAAGATAATCCTCACACTTAGGATCACAAAATTTAGGTACTACCCTCATAATGTACCTAGTGGCTCTCCTAGGGTTGGGCTCCAAATAGGGGTCATGGTAAGGGGTTCTCCTAAGTTTAGTATCATAGTATAGGTCATGGCGAGGGGTTCTCCTAGGTTCAGTATCATAGTATGGGTCATGGCGAGGGGTTCTCCTAGGTTCAATATCGTAGTATGGGTCATGGCGAGGGGTTCTCCTAGGGTTGGACTCCCTGGTTTCACTAGGTTGAGTTGGGTTGAGGCTATCGATATTAGATCTAGTCTAGGTCCTATGGGTTTTATCTAGGGTCCCTATCCTATTCTCCGTCTGGTCAAACTTATTGGCTAAGGGTTCAAGTCTGTTGCCCAGATATGGTGCCCAATAGGGGGGGTGAATTGGGTATTTTAAAAATTAAAGCAATATATGTGCTATCAAGTTCAAAAGTGAAGAGTGATAGTGCTCAAGTAATTGTGCAACGGAAGCAATGAAATAAATCGATAATTAAAGAGCGAAAGAAGAGCAATGCAAACACACAAGAAATATAGTGGTTCGGTGCACCTAGCACCTACATCCACTCCCCAAGCTCCACTTGGGAATTTCCACTATAATCTTTAGATTACAGCCGACTTGTTTTACCAGGCTCACAAGTCAAAACCTTACACACTTGTTTTGGCTTCGGGCTTACAAGCAACCCTAGTTGGTTTTATCAATTGGCTCACCAACAAACCTCACTCACTTGTTTTGGCTTCGGGCTTACAAGCAACCCTAGTTGGTTTTATCAATTGGCTCACCAACAAACCTCACACTAGTTTCAAATTCCCTTGAAACTAGCTAAAACAAAAAGGAATATGGATACAATGAATAAAACAAAACAAACTCCTTTTAAGCAATAAGAAATTCGTTGTAGCTCTTGATGGAGACTCTTCAAGCCTTTTCCCTTGGAATCTTTGGACCTCACTAAATGCCAAACACTTGAAAGTTGGATTCCTCAAAGATGGAAAGCTTTTGGCTAAGGAATCTCTTGGTTTTCTCACTCTTTTGGCTTGGAATTGATTGAAGGCTTTGTACTTTGACTCTACACTTTTTCACTTTGTCTCCTTGTCTTTTTTGAAGTTTGGTGGAGGTTAAATACCTCATTCATGCTGAAACAACTCCACAAGACCGTTAGAATCAAAAATATGGCCGTTAGAAATCAAATTAGAAGTTCAGAAAAACTAGCCGTTATGCCATGAGTCGACCTCATGAGTCGACCTCTGGATCAAGTGTCGACCTCATGAGTCGACCTCCAGTATATTTTAGGCAAAAATTCAGAATACCATAGTTCTACCAGGTTTGAATTCTCAGGCTATGAGTCGACCTCTGGTGTCGACCTCTGGACAGGTGTTGACCTCTGGTGGTCGACCTTTGGTGCGTGCCACTGAGATTTTGCCGTGCCGGCCATGCTGAACTTTTCTTCTCTTCATGAGTCGACCTCTGGTGGTCGACCTTTGACAAGGTGTCGACCTCTGGGGGTCGACCTCTGATCTGAATTTTTCTGAAACTCTTTGAGATGTGCGTGCCATGCTTGAGTTTCTTTAAGCCTTTGTTTCTTTTGTCAAATATTTCTTAACAAGAAGGTCCAATATTAGTAATTTGATCTTGTCCAAGGTAGAAGAGCTCTTTTCCAAATCAGGCAAACTTAGTTTCATCATTGTACTCTTGATACTCTTTTTGAATGACCTAAGTCCTGAAACTTTGTCTTGAGATTAAACATTAGTCCAAACATATACTCAACCTTTTGTTAATCATCAAAACTAAGGAGCCAAAGCCAACAATCTCCCCCTTTTTGATGATGACAAAACCTTGAGTATATATGCAATTAAGTCCAAAAGCAAAATATAGCAATGATAAAAATTTTCAAAGAATCCTTACATGCATGAGTATATCATAAAAATTTTACTTTTCATCTACTTTTTGTGAAACCATTCTCAAGAGTCAAAAAGATTTTACTTTTCATTTACTTCTTTCTTTTTGTGAAAACATTCTCATGAGTCAAAAAGATAAGAAACATACAAGCTTTACTCATAAGAATCATATATACTTTACTTACACATAAGAAGGAGTCTCATATATACTTTACTACTCCCCCTTTTTGTCAAGAATCAAAAAGTCCATTTTTGTAGTGAAAGATATATTAATGAAACTTATGTTCAATTACAATGAAGTATTTAGGTGCATAAAATCCATGCTCCCCCTCAATTTATGCATTCAATATAACAAAATATTCTATCTTGAGGGTTTAAAAAGATAAAAGCTAAGAGTTGGTATCAGACAGTAAAATATCACAATATAGATAAAAACACATGTATTCAGTTACAAAATTGCTTACAAAGTAGGCACAAAACACTGATACAACAAAAGCAAACTAAGTACAACAAGTAAATCTATGAGGCTACTCCTCATCAGAAGGTATATCAAAGGAGACAGGAGCCATGATCCTAGATGAGGATTTTGGAGTCCTATGAGAGGAACTCCGAGTCCTCAGAGAGGGACCAGACCTAGGGGTAGTCCTACGAGATCTATATGTCCTAGGAAAGGGCTCCACAGGTGTCCCGACTGAAGCAGTAGCAGAAGGAGTAGACGGATCAGTATGCTGAGTAGACTGAGCTGGGGTCTACCTGCTGACTAGCTCATAAGCTGTGGGATCATCAACATCTGTCTCCGTATGCTCATCTATATCATCCGGAATCCCAGTGATAGTCTCAAATAGTGACTCTGTAGGCTCAGTATCAACTGGCACATCTGTGGCTGGAGGATCTGTACTCGGAAGATCTGTACCTGGAGGATCAGTAGCAGGGGGTTTCTCTGGAATCGGATCTGCAGGTGGAATATCAGAACTACCTGCTCCAGGCTGATCTCCATCACTATCACTGTATCCACTGGAGTCATCACCATCATCATCATCATCATCATCATCATGTGGAGGAGATACTGTCGGATCTGCAGTCCCTGATGGCAGTGCTAATCTTAGTAAGCTGAGGATCTGTCGGAATCCTGTGTCCATACTAGCTGAGAGAGCACCAATGCGCATATCTGTGTGTGTCCGCAGATCATGTAATTCCTGTCGTACACCAGTGATCTCTGTCCGGACCTCTGTAATGTGATCAGTCACTCTCTGCTCAAAGTCCGATATCCTCGCTGAAGACCTCCGTGGTGTAGCAGTAATAGTAGGTGCTGGAGCTGATGAGGGTGGTGGCGTGAATGGCTCAGGCTCCGCAGTCTCTGACTCCGGTGCTGGGCGAGGAGGTGTACCATGATCAGTAGGCTCTGAAGGCCCTGCCTCAGCAGCTCGGATCTCATCCTCCTCATCTGGCTCCTGGCCAGACTCTCGTCGTACCCAGCGGTCACTAATCAGTCGAAATCCCATCCTATGTAGGGATTTCTCTCCATAAGTATCAGTGTGCTGCAGCTGACTGAAGGGTATCCCGTCAAATGAAACACCATGCTCTTGAATATCTGAGTCAGTCCCATGCCATATGGCTGAACAAGTCTCTGTGAGATGCTGCCTCACCCATCTGCTGAAGCATGATCCTGGGAAGGTTGATGGGAGTCCGCTGTCTCAGGGACACCATCAACACCAGCTCACGCTCAGTGATAAAATCGAATCTCCCGCTCTTCGGAATCAAGATACGGGCGATGATATGATGCAGCACTCTCATCTCCAGTGAAAGCTAGTTAGCGGCTACTGTGGAAATGCCGCTAACATCCTCACGCTCTAGGATACATCTGAAGGCGTGCTCTCTGTCGCTGATCGTAGTGGCAGCAGTGCCATGAAGTGGAATCCTCCAAATGCGACTGATGACCTCCGGTGTCACTGGAATCTCGATCCCACGTACTGTAGCAGACCATCCAATGCCATCAGTGGCCATGGATCCATAAAACTCCCTGATGAGGTCTGGGTAGAATCTCTCAGACATCGTACAGAAATGAACCAGACCTGCATCTCTCAGTACATCTCCAATAAAGAAGTGATGCTGATCCCAGAATGGTATATCCACATGCCTCCCACTAGCAATGCTCTTCCGTACTAGGCTGGCTGGCACTGGTGCAGGTGGCTCTGGGGTCGGCTCACGCTCATGTCTGACCTTTCTTCGTCGCTCAGTACTACCCTGGCCTTGTTCCAATCTCCTTTTCCTTACTGCCAAGTGCTTTCTCGGACCCATATGGAAGGAAGAGGGGTAAAATAGGGAGAAGGAGGATAATGCAAGGCTAAGAGTAAAGGAGAGGGAAAGAAAGGTTCACGGATTGAAAAAAAAAAAGAGGAGAAGATGAAATGTAGAGATAGGGTTTGTGAGAATGGAGAAAATCGAGAGTAAATGAAGAAAAAGTAAGAAACGGAGAAAGAAATAAGTGTTTTCAATTGAAAAACAACCGAGATTTGAGGGTAGATAGGTGCAAAGGCTTTCGGTTGTCCAAAACCAAGAATACGGTCAAAAAGAGGATTGATTCCAAGGAAAGCAAGAGGAGAGGAGAGGATTTCCCAAAATGATGAAGGAGAAGGGTGGAAATCCACTATTTAGGGATTTAGGGAAGTTGGAGGGGGACCACACGAAGGAGAAGTAAGAAAAAAATGGAGAAAAAAGGCTTGCGGACGGGTTTTAAAAAAGCAGATTTCCGTTCAAGTGTCGACCTCTAAAAATTTTCAGGGGTCGACCTCAAGTGTCGACCTCCAAAACTTAGGTGTCGACCTCAAGTGTCGACCTCCGAAAATTAAAGTGTCGACCTCCAACAATTAATTACCTAAAATAAAATTCTGTAAAAATTTAAAAGGTTGATGAAATTTAGAAAAATAAACTTTAAACACATTTGAGAATTTATAAATCATTTTTGAGGAATTTTGATGAAAATTGAAGAGTTTCAAGCAAAAGGATCAATGACTCCCAGTTCTCTTCTGATCATACAAAATCTATCTTCATTCAATGGTTTTGTGAATATATCAGCCAATTGATAATCAGTACAAATAAATTCTAACAACACATTAGAGTTTTGAACGTGATCTCTTATGAAGTGATGTCTTATTTCAATATGTTTGCTTCTTGAATGTTGTACAGGATTTTTCGTTAAATTGATTGCACTAGTATTATCACATCTTATGGGTGTCTTAATTAGTTTGATGCCAAAGTCCTCGAGTTGTTGTTTGATCCATAGAATCTGAGCACAACAGCTTCCAGCTGCTATATATTCGGCTTCCGCCGTAGATAGAGCAACCGAATTCTGTTTCTTACTGCTCCATGAAATCAAATTAACTCCTAGGAATTGACAAGTTCCACTAGTACTTTTTCGATCAAGTTTACACCCAGCAAAATCAGCATCAGAATATGCAATTAATTCATATGATGACTCTCTAGAGTACCAAAGACCAATTTCGATAGACCCAGATAAGTATCTAAGTATACGTTTTACAGCTAAGAGATGTGATTCTTTAGGAGCAGACTGAAAACGTGCACACATACAAACACTAAACATTATATCTGGTCTACTGGCAGTTAGATATAGCAATGAACCAATCATGCCTCTATATAATTTTTGGTCTACTGATTTACCACATTCATCTTTGTCTAATTTACATGAAGAGCTCATAGGGGTACCTATTGGTTTGGTAGTCTCCATCCCAAACTTTTTCAAATCTCCCTTGTGTACTTGGCTTGGTTGATGGAGATCCCCTCTTTGGTTTGCTTAATTTGGAGTCCGAGGAAGAAGTTGAGTTCTCCCATCATGCTCATCTCGAACTCACTCTGCATTAACTTTGCAAATTCTTGACAAAGTCATTCGTTAGTAGCACCAAAAATAATATCATCTACATATATTTGTACTACTAAGAGATCATCATTTTTCTTTTTCAAAAATAATGTATTATCTACATTACCTCTAGAGAAATCATTTTTCATCAAAAATGAACTTAATCTATCATACCAAGCTCTAGGAGCTTGCTTTAAACCATACAATGCTTTATGCAATTTAAAGACATGATTAGGAAATTCATGATTTTCAAAACCAGGAGGTTGTTCAACATAAACCTCTTCTTCAATAAATCCATTTAAAAAGGCACTCTTTACATCCATTTGAAATAACTTGAAATCCATAAAACAAGCAAAAGCAAGTAAAAGTCTAATTGCTTCTAGCCTAGCAACAGGAGCAAAGGTTTCATCAAAGTCGATCCCTTCTTCCTGGTTGTAGCCTTTAGCAACAAGTCTAGCTTTGTTCCTAATTACAATACCATGTTCATCAAGTTTATTTCTAAAAACCCATTTTGTGCCAATTACAGAAACATTAAGGGGTCTTTCAGTTAAAGTCCAAACATTATTTCTTTTAAATTGATTTAGTTCATCTTGCATAGCATTAATCCAGTTACAATCTTTTTCAGCTTCTTCT
This sequence comes from Areca catechu, assembly GCA_021397845.1. Taxonomy (NCBI): domain Eukaryota; kingdom Viridiplantae; phylum Streptophyta; class Magnoliopsida; order Arecales; family Arecaceae; genus Areca; species Areca catechu. The sequence continues at coordinate 49,328,911 of CM038046.1, read as the reverse complement.
ATTGACTTAGGCTCTATCTGAGATACAAAAGCTAAATAATCACAAACATTTCTAATAGAAGAGCGTGTACTTACCCCCTTTGATGGATCACCAATTATTAGCTCTTTAGGGTGTCCGTGTGCATACCTCCATTCTTTAGGTAATGGTTTTGGTGAAGTTGCATTGATCTCTTGAATTTGATCTTGATTCTCTTGATCATCATCTCCTTTGTGCTCATCTTCATTGATTGTCAATTGTTCAAGCTTCTTTGTACCTGTTTCAACATCAATAGAATCTTCTTTTCTAGAAGATTTTTCGTTAGATTCATCAAACACTACATGAATTGACTCTTCAACCAGAAGAGTTCTTCTGTTGAAGACCCTGTATGCCTTGCTAGAAGTAGAGTATCCTAAGAAGATACCCTCATCTGACTTGGCATCAAATTTACTGATATTATCTTTGCCATTGTTTAATATGAAACAGCGGCAACCAAATACACGAAAATACTTGAGATTAGGTTTTCGATTTTTCAAAGTTCATATGGTGTTTTCTTCAAAATAGGTCGAATTAAAATACGATTTAAAATGTAACAGGAAGTATTAATGGCTTCTGCCCAAAAATATCTAGGTAAATCGTTTTCGCAAAGCATTGTGCGTGCCATTTCTTCAAGAGTCATGTTTTTTCTTTCTACCACCCCATTTTGTTGAGGTGTCCTAGGTGCAGAAAAATTATGACTAATACCATTTTCATTACAAAAAGCTTCAAAATCATGATTGTCAAATTCAGTTCCATGATCACTACGCAAAGAAATAATAGTGAGATCTTTTTCGTTTGAAACCCTTTTATGAAATTTAACAAAAGCTGAAAATGTTTCATCTTTATGAGCTAAAAACATTACCCAAGTAAATCGTGAGTAATCATCTACAATTACTAGCCCATATTTTTTACATCCCAAACTAGTTGTTATGGTTGGTCCAAAGAGGTCCATATGCAATAATTCAAGGGGTCTAGTAGTAGATACTACTCCTTTAGGTTTGAAAGTAGATTTAGTTTGTTTTCCAAATTGACATGCAGCACAAATCTTATCTTTTTCAAATGTGAGTTTTGGCAATTCTTTTACAAGATTCTTTTTGCTTAATTTTGAAATCAACTGCATACTAGCATGCCCTAGCCTATGATGCCAAAGCCAACTAGTTTCACTTGCCTTGGCTTCCTTAGCCACTAGGCATTGACCACTTTCCATGGCTAGATCATCAAGATCAACCATGTAAATGTTTCCATGCCTAAGACCAGTGAACTTGATGCCATCGATATCTAGACTAGATACCATGCACAAAGATGATTCAAAAATTACTTTAAAACCCTTATCACAAAACTGACTAATGCTAAAAAGATTATGCTTCAAGCCATCAACAAATAATACATTATCTACATAAGCATTAGGGGTGATATGGATTTTACCAATTTCGACGATTTTGCCTTTTCCATTATCACCAAAAGTAACGTTTCCACCATCAATAGCAGCTAGTGATGAGAATTGCTTCACATCCCCAGTCATGTGCCTTGAGCAACCACTATCCAGATACCACATTCTTCTTTTATTTTTGGTTGCAAGGCACACCTGCAAAAAATTGATCAAGTTGAAACTTTAGGTACCCAAGTCATCTTGGGTCCTTTAGGGTTAGTCAAATTGGTTCCTTTTGGAACCCAAATCTTTTTAAAGGTATTTAATTTTCTTTTATTATAAACATATGATTTATGACCTAATTTACCACATGCATAGCAGGTAATATTAGAAGATGCAGGTATGAAAAAGTTCTTGTAAAGTTTTTGCTGATTGTGTGGCTTAAATCCAAGTCCAGCTTTGTTAAACACTGCATGTTGACTATTTAAAAGCATATTTAGTTTTTCTGAACTAAAAGTAAACTTTTCTACAAAAGGTTTTACTTTTTCTAACTCTTCCTTGTAATTCTTGTTTTGAAGCAATAGTTCTTTATTTTGTTTTTCAATGTTCTATTAGTTTTAAGACTTCTATTATTTTTCAAAGAATCATTTTCTTTTAAAAGATTATTCTTATCATTTGTTAAAGTCTTTACATGTTCAGTTAATTTCTTGTTTTCTTGAATTAAATTTTCAATTTCAGTTGAAAACTTTTCTGAATTTTTGTAAGCTCAGAATTTTGCTTTCTTAATTTCTTATTTTTCAATTTTAATTTTTCATATTCAATAACTAAGTCATCAAAAGCATCATGCAATTCATTGAAAGTAAATTCAGTTTCAGGTTCAGAATTTACCTCATTATCTTCATTGGCCATGAAACATAAGTTGGCGACTACCTGCTGCTCTTCTTCACTGCTGGAGTCCTCACTCTCACTCCAGGTAGCCATCATGGCTTTCTTTCTCAACATCCTTCGACTCTTTTTAAGCAAAGGGCAATCTCTTTTTAAGCAAAGGGCAATCCGTTTTGTAATGTCCAGGCTTCTTGCACTCGAAGCAGATGGGTGGATCCCTTTCTTTCTCTTTTTCCTTGTTGTGATCACCTTTTTGTGGCCTTTTCTTGTAGAAGCCCTTCTTCTTTCTCATGAATCTTTTGAATTTTCTTGTAATGAGGGCTGTCTCATCATCATCAGCTTCTTCTTCTGATTCATCACTTGACTCTTCTTTTGTAGTGGACTTGAAGGCTATGGCTTTCTTTTTCTTGTCATTGTCCACTGTCTTCTGCTTTAGTGAAAGCTCGTAAGTCATCAGTGATCCAAGAAGCTGCTCGAGAGGTAGAGTATTGACATCCTTGGCTTCTTCTATGGCTGTTACTTTCGCATCCCATGAAGCCAGAAGAGACCTGAGAAGTTTGTTAACCAGTTCACCATTAGATATAATTTTTCCCAAACTCCTCATACCATTTACTATATTGGTAAATCTAGTATACATTTCACTTATACTTTCAGTTTGTTCCATCCTGAACATCTCATACGTGTGAATGAGCATGTTCACCTTTGTGGTCTTCACTTGGTGTGTACCCTCATGGGTAACCTCAAGTGTATCCCAAATTTCTTTGGCGGAAATACAATTTGATATTCTGTTGAATTCACTAGGGTCAAGTACACAGAATAGCAAATTCATCGCCTTAGCATTTAACTCAGCTTGTTTGATGTCATTGTCATCCCATTCTTCTTCAGATTTTGGGGTGATAATGCCATTAACCAAGTGAGTGGGCTGATGAGGCCCTTTAGTGATTACTCTCCATATATGATAATCTACAGCTTGTAAATAAATACGCATACGAGTTTTTCAGTATGTGTAGTTTGTGCCATTAAAGAAAGGAGGGTGATTTGATGCTTGTCCTTCAACTATACCCATTCCAATTGGGGCGGCCATGATCTTTCACTCAAGATCGTTGGACCTACAAGAGAGTACCGGTGCTCTGATACCACTTGTTGCCCAGATATGGTGCCCAAGAGGGGGGGTGAATTGGGTATTTTAAAAATTAAAGCAATATATGTGCTATCAAGTTCAAAAGTGAAGAGTGATAGTGCTCAAGTAATTATGTAACGGAAGCAATGAAATAAATCGACAATTAAAGAGCGAAAGAAGAGCAATGCAAACACACAAGAAATATAGTGGTTCGGTGCACCTAGCACCTACATCCACTCCCCAAGCTCCACTTGGGAATTTCCACTATAATCTTTAGATTACAGCCGACTTGTTTTACCAGGTTCACAAGTCAAAACCTTACACACTTGTTTTGGCTTCGGGCTTACAAGCAACCCTAGTTGGTTTTATCAATTGGCTCACCAACAAACCTCACTCACTTATTTTGGCTTCGGGCTTACAAGCAACCCTAGTTGGTTTTATCAATTGGCTCACCAACAAACCTCACACTAGTTTCAAATTCCCTTGAAACTAGCTAAAGACAAAAAGGAATATGGATACAATGAATAAAACAAAACAAACTCCTTTTGAGCAATAAGAAATTCGTTGTAGCTCTTGATGGAGACTCTTCAAGCCTTTTCCCTTGGAATCTTTGGACCTCACTAAATGCCAAACACTTGAAAGTTGGATTCCTCAAAGATGGAAAGCTTTTGGCTAAGGAATCTCTTGGTTTTCTCACTCTTTTGGCTTGGAATTGATTGAAGGCTTTGTACTTTGACTCTACACTTTTTCACTTTGTCTCCTTGTCTTTTTTGAAGTTTGGTGGAGGTTAAATATCTCATTCATGCTGAAACAACTCCACAAGACCGTTAGAATCAAAAATATGGCCGTTTATGGCCGTTAGAAATCAAATCAGAAGTTCAGAAAAACTAGCCATTATGCCATGAGTCGACCTCATGAGTCGACCTCTGGATCAAGTGTCGACCTCATGAGTCGACCTCCAGTATATTTTAGGCAAAAATTCAGAATACCATAGTTCTGCCAGGTTTGAATTCTCAGGCTATGGTCGACCTCTGGTGTCGACCTCTGGACAGGTGTTGACCTCTGGTGGTCGACCTCTGGTGCAGCCACTGAGATTTTGCCGTGCCGGCCATGCTGAACTTTTCTTCTCTTCATGAGTCGACCTCTGGTGGTCGACCTTTGACAAGGTGTCGACCTCTGGGGGTCGACCTCTGATCTGAATTTTTCTGAAACTCTTTGAGATGTGCGTGCAATGCTTGAGTTTCTTTAATCCTTTGTTTCTTTTGTCAAATATTTCTTAACAAGAAGGTCCAATATTAGTAATTTGATCTTGTCCAAGGTAGAAGAGCTCTTTTCCAAATCAGGCAAACTTAGTTTCATCATTGTACTCTTGATACTCTTTTTGAATGACCTAAGTCCTGAAACTTTGTCTTGAGATTAAACATTAGTCCAAACATATACTCAACCTTTTGTTAATCATCAAAACTAAGGAGCCAAAGCCAACAAAGTCTATTATTGGTTTGGGTAGTAGACTGATTCAATTGAGTCATCTGGGTAGTCATCTGGGCCATTTGGTCAGCAAGGGCTTTAATCTGGGCTTCTAGCTTATCCATGGATTCAGAAAAACGTGGAGATGGTGGATGATAGATGCTCCTAATCTAGTGCTCATGCAAGACTCGATCAACTATAGCTCCCTAGACCTAGAGTCCAAAACTAGATGCTCAATCAGGGTGGCAAACTAGCCTATAGTAACCCTGTACTCAGCCAGGCAGGTGTAAGTGGTGGGGACACCGAAGGCACCAGAATAAGACAGAGGCTTTTCAACCCTCTATGAATTGATCAGTAATTTATGAGTCCATCTGTAATAAGGGCTTAGCCCATTTGAGTCCATTTTAGTTATTATTTGAGTCTTTTGAGTTTCAGTTCTGTACTAGTCAGCTCATGTTGAGCTAGTTCAGTCCAGTGTTAGTCAGCTCATGTCGAGCTAATTTTATTTTTTTGAGTCCTGTTCAACCATATTGAAGACTCAAGACCACATCATACAAGTGAAGACCAAGTCCAACCAGATTGAAGACATGGAGGTATAGCCCAAGTCCAACCCAGCTTGAAGATTTGAAGACCCCAGGAGGAAAATTCAAAAAACCCTGATTCCTTGCAGATGCCCTCCAGATGCCCAGATTGCCTTCCAGATGCCAAAATATATTTATATACCAAGGCATCCATGATTTTAGAGGTCCATCTGCATCCTAGCCCAAAAAAATCAAGCCCAGGCGCCAAGCCCAAGCCCTTAAGAAGCAAGATACCCGGGAATATTCCTGCTACCTGGCTACCAGGCCATCCCAGCTTCCAGAGGCCCAAACCCATACGCCCAAGCCCCTTTGGATTGGCCCCTTTCTACTCTTAGAAGCCCAACACGCCCCCCTAGGTATCCTTAGAGTGTTGTCCAAGTCAAGAGAATTTTTAGGGATTTTTCTACCTAATGTTTCCTTATTTTCTAGCTAGGGTTTGAGAGGGAAAAGGATTCTTATGTAAAGACTTATGTGCCCTTACTTGGAGCCCAAGGTTAAGGGTCTACTTAAAGGACCCTGGCCTCTTATATGAAGGGAGATTTTGATATATGAAATAAACCTTGAGTTCATCTATTACTTTGAGTGTTACCCTGCTATGTGCATAAAGGGGTTTGAGAGTTCTTCTTCCCGGTGTTTGCAACCATCTTCCTGTCGCCAACCATCCTTCCAGCCCCCTCTAAGACTTTCTTCACTTTGCTATTTTCCTTTATTTTCTTGATTTCCTCTAAGTTTTCTAACCCCTGATAGGTCATTTGCAGGTCCCCGAGTTCCTACGAATCCAACGACTCCAGCCAAGCCTCAATCGGACCACCGAGCAGAAAGCCGGGTATCCGCAGGTCTTTGGCTCGGTTTTCCAGGCCGCATCCATCGAGGAACGAGAGATCCCTTCACTGCGATCTTCACCAGGCACTTCAGACGTTGTCAGGTACACCCCCTCTACCTCCAGTCTTATTATTGTAGGAGAACCTGCCCTAACCGAGCCTTCTCAGCCCCGGTGATCCTTCTTTAGCACTTTTCTAGGTTATAATATGCATGCTTGGCTTCAAAAACTCATACAAAATTCTCTACAACTAATTTTGATCTAAAATCTGGGAATTCATCACCCAACCCCACATATAAAACATACAAAAAGAATTGCATGCATATTAGTCCTGCATCATTTGGTATCAGAGCTTAGATTTGGGCTTGTTTTCTATAATTTTTTAGTTTGTATATACTCTATTATTTAAATTATTTCTCCCTGATAAAAACTAAAAAAATTCTAAGGTTTACTTTTCTAGATTCATCATAATTCAAAATAATCTTCAAAATTTTTTCAGATTTTATTTTGGCCTGTGAATTTTCTGCAAGCTGAAATACAGCCTATAAATTTTTGGCTATATTTTTTTCAGCAAGACATGTTTGGAAGTTTTAGGGTTTTGTTTAGCATCTTTTGCATATCTTTTAATTTTAGTATATTTTCTGCATATTAGGCCATAATTTACAAATTTTTTTCTATTTAAGAAAATCCCAAAATAAAAAAAAATTATATATTCTCCAAAAATACCAAAAACATCATAACGCTAATTTGCATCATCATCTACCTGCCATCATTTCATAATTTACTTTTAAGGGCACTCTTGCTATATCAGATGGGGGGAGGATTTGATCACATCTCCTTAGCCCAAAACCACATCCCTTGCATTCGATCCCAAGCCTTAACCTAAAATTAACTAGACTTAATTTGGCCTAGTATGCTAGGGACACCAACTTGTCGGGTCCGGGCTAAGTGTCAGATCATTGTGTCAAGCTAACCTGTGTGTGCCTTGTGCTCAGTGTCTAGAATGGTGGTTGAGGGATTCAATCCTGAAGGGCTTGTGTGCTGGTCTGCCTACCTGGCCAATCTCTGATTGGTGTCTAGGATTGGCAATCAGGGACCTAACACACCCCTTACACCTTCCTGGCTGAGTACAGGGTTACTATAGGCTAGTTTGCCACCCTGATTGAGCATCTAGTTTTGGACTCTAGGTCTAGTCAGCTATAGTCGGTTTGATCGAGTCTTGCATGAGCATTAGATCAGGAGTCCCATCTCATCTACCATCTCCCTGAACCCATGGATAAGCAGGAAGCTAGGATTCAAGCCCTTATAGATCAAATGGCCCAAATGACTACCCAGATGACCTAGTTTACTCAGTCTGGTACCTAAACCAACAATAGAATTGACCATCTTGCCAATAGGTTTGACCAGTTAGAAGGCCATGTAGAGACCATACAAAGAACCCATGGGTCACAGTTTGAGCCAGATCTTGAGTCCCCTCAACCTAGGAGGTCCCCAAACCCTGATCTATACCATGAGGTCGACCCTAGGAGAGCCCCTTATCTTGACCCGTACTATAATTGATGGGGGACTAATATGCATGCAATTCTTTTTGTATGTTTTACATGTTGAGTTAGGTGATTAATTCCCGAATTTCATATCAAAATTATTTGTAGGGAATTTTGTATGAATTTTTGAAGATCAGTATGTAGATTAGGACCTAGAAAAGTAGCAAAGAAGGACCAACGGGGCTGAGAAGCCTCGGTTAGGGCAAGTTCTCCTACAATAAAACTACTGGAGGTAGAGGGGTGTACCTGACAATGTCTGTGAAGATCACAGTGAAGGGGTCTCTCGTTCCTCGACGGATGCGGCCTGGAAAACCGAGCCAATGACCCGCGGATACCCGGCTTTCTGCTCGGTAGTCCGATTGAGGCTTGGCTGGAGTCGTTGGATTCGTAGGAACTCAAGGACCTCCAAATGACCTGTCAGGGGTTAGAAAATTCACAAAGGAATAAGAAAACAAAGGAAAAAAAGCAAGGAAAGGCTTTTTTTGGAGTGGGCATCCAGGGATCTGGAGGGTTTGTTGGCAGCAGGAAGATGATTGCAAACACCGGGAAGAAGAACTCTCACAAACCCTTTATGTACACAGCAGGGTATCACACAACTCAATAGAAGAACTCAAGGTTTTAATTCATATCAAAAGTTCCTTCATACAAGAGGCTAGGGTCCTTTAAATAGACCCTTAACCTTGGGCTCCAAGTAAGGGCACATAAGTCTTTACATAAGAATCCTTTTCCCTCTCAAACCCTAGCTAGAAAATAAGGAAATATTAGGTAGAAAAAATCCCTAAAAATTCTCTTGACTTGGCCAACACTCAAAGGATGCCTAGGGGGGTGTGTTGGGCTTCTAGGAGCAGCAAGGGGCCGGCCCAAAGGGGCTCGGGCGCATGGGTTTGGGCCTTTGGAAGCTGGGGTGGCCTGGTAGCCAGGTAGCAGGAATATTCCCTAGTATCTTGCTTCCTAGGGGCTTGGGCTTGGCACCTGAGCTTGATTTCTTTGAGCTAGGATGCAAATGGACCTCTGGAATCATGGATGCCCTTATCTATGAATATACTTTGGCATCTGGAAGGGAATCTGGGCATTTCGAGGGCATCTGCAAGAAATCAGGGTTTTTTGAATTTTCCTCCTGGGGTCTTCAAATCTTCAAGCTGGGTTGGACTTGGGATATACTTCCATGTCTTCAATCTAGTTGGACTTGGTCTTCAGTTATATGATATAGTCTTGAATCTTCAATATGCTTGGACAGGACTCAAAAAAATAAAATTAGCTCAACATGAGCTGACTAGCATTGGACTGAACTAGCTCAACATGAGCTGACAAGTACAGAACTGAAATAACAACTCAAAATACTCAAATAATAACTAAAATGGACTCAGATTAGCTAAGCCCTTATTACAGATGGACTCATAAATTATTGATCAATTTACAGAGGGTTGAAAAGCCTCTATCTTATTCTAGTGCCTCCGGTGTCCCCACCAATTCTCCCGGGATGGGAGGAACTCGACCCTATCGAGTGAAGATCAGACTGGCTCACATAACTCTCGAGAAGGTCTAGGTTGAGGCGTTGCAAGTCCTCTCGAGAAATCTACGAATCGCCCGACTCTGGCTGGCCTTGCCATCAGACCAGGAAGCATTGATAGTCACAGCCCTGGGTCGTGATGGCTTGATCATCCAGGATACGCTCGATCCATTCTCCTCTCTCAGGCCAATTTGTTAGTGGACACTCTAGGTTAGGGTCACTCATAATGAAAAGGAATAGGTCCAAAGGCCTTACTAGGTATCGCTGCCGGTTCCCTATACTCAACCAGGTCTGTAATATTGAAGGTAGAACTAATGCCCAAATCCGAAGGCAAGCCTAACACCTAGGCATTTGATCCAACCTTCTCTATCACTTTAAAAGGTCCGACTCTGCGAGCATGAAGCTTCTTTTAGGCCTAAGCCTAACCAAGATAGAATCCACTATATCAAATTCTTTGATCCATCTTCGGGAATTAGCCAGTTTGTTTAACATTAGTGCGGGTGGTGAACATGCTAGGCACATGCAGACTCCTAACAAGATGATGCAAAGGACTCAAACTAACACCTAATAGACTCGACTTTCCATTCCTATCGAAGAAAATTTATTAGACTTTTATGGGCCTAAACCTAAGAGACTATAGTCTCTCTAGGTCTGACCCTAGTGTGGTGTGCACAAGAGTATTTACAATGGACTCCAAGCAAATGCCAAAGGGTATGCCAGAAGTATAATGCAAACCTAACATGCATAATGAATGCATGCAGTGCGTTAATCTCAGTTAAATGCAATCTAATAATCCTAGAAATGCTGGAGGTGTCAGGAAAGGGCAGAAAATAGGAAGTGGGTTCAGAATTAGTTTGGTAGGGTAGGGAAAAAGGTTCAAGGTTAGTTGGATAAAGTTCGATATAAGAAGGCATGTCAGGGACTAATCCTAGACTAATGAGGCTAACCTTATGAGGTTCCGGTATATCAATGGGGTTTGCATAATGGAAGGATAGGTTATTAATCTCAGGGAAGAGGTCCTTAATGGGAACTATAGGAGGAGGCTCATCCTGAGGGTACTGATTCAAAGAGATCAAGTCCTTAATAAATTCTTCTGGTTCTTGTATTTTAGGACTGGACTCTATAATTTGGCTCTCCTCTACGGTTTCCTCTGGTAAGGCTCTAGTAGCAATACCTACGTTCTCTTCCTCTATTTGTTCTTCAATTATAGCTTTAGGTTGGATGTGGTCAAGGTCAACTACCTCTAGGTTGGCTTCTACCTGAGTATCTATTAGGTCAGCTAATTCTAGGTCATCTAAAGGTGTCTCCTCTTCTCCCTCATACTCATCCACTAAGTTTGCATCAGCTTCATACACTTCCGCGTGAATGTAAGCCTTGTCAATCTCAGAAATGGTTGGAGAAGGTCGGCTAGCAGGAAATTGGTTAGGTTCTGGTCTCTGATTATGGGTACTACTCTTAGTAGGTTCAGGTTGTATAAGGGGTAGTGGCTCACTACTGGGTTTATATTTAGGGATACTAATCCTATGGGGTTCAAGTTGACTAGGGGAAACCTGTCTAGTACTAGATTGATACTTAGGGGTTATGGGTTCTCTGGACTCATAGGACAAGGGTGCAGATCTATTGGTCATGGGATTATAGGATCTAGGGTCATAGGATTTTGGGTCAGCTCTATGGTCAGGTTCTAAAGATGGATAATGGTATGGGGTCCTCCTAAAGTTGGGCTCTTTACATGGGTCAGGATATTGGGTCCTCCTAGGGTTGGACTCCCTATATGGGTCAGAATACTGGGTTCTTCTAGGGTTGGACTCGCTATATGGGTCAGAATATTGGGTTCTCCTAGGGTTGGACTCCCTATATGGGTCAGAATATTGGGTGTTGGGTCTACTAGGCTCATAGGGTATGGGTGCATAGGATCTATGATCATGGGATCTAGAGTCATAGGATCTAGGTTCATAGGTTATGGATTCATAGGTTCTAGGTTCATAGGATTTGGAGTCATAAGATCTATAGGTTGTGGGTATACTAGGCTTATAGGGAGAGGGTAAATAGGATCTATCTTCCTAGTATATAAAATCCTGATTGGGTCTTCTAGGACTAACCTTAGGGATTGGGTCATGATGATGGGCTCTCCTAGGTTCAGCCTCAAGGTATGGATCAGGGTTTGGGGTCCTCCTAGGTTGAGGATTGTAGTACGGGTCAGGATAAGGGACTCTCCTAAGTTCGACCTCATGGTATAGATCAGGGTTTGGGGTCCTCCTAGGTTGAGGGGAATCAGGATCTGGCTCAGACTGTGACCCATGGGTTTTTCTTGGGGTCCCTACCTGGACTTTTAACTGATCAAACCTATTGGCAAGATGGTCAAGTCTATCATTGGTTTGAATACCAGACTGAGTTAACTGGGTCATCTGGGTAGCCATCTGGGCCATTTGATCAGCTAGGGCTTTCATTTGGGCTTGCAAATTTTCCATGGGTTCAGACATTTGTGAAGGAGGTGGGTGATATGAAACTCCTGATCTAGTGCTCATGCAAGACTTGATCAGACCGACTACAGCTAACTAGACCTAGAGTCTAAACTAGATGCTCAATCAGGGTGGCAAACTAGCCTATAGTAATCCTGTACTCAGCCAGGCAGGTGTAAGGGGAGTGTTAGGTCCCTGATTGCCAATCCTAGACACCAATCAGAGATTGGCCAGGTAGGCGGACCAGCACACAAGCCCTTCAGGATTGAATCCCTAAACCACCGTTCTAGACACTGAGCACAAGGCACACATAGGTTATCTTGACACAATGATCTGACACGTAGCCCGGACCCAACCAGTTGGTGTCCCTAGCCTACTAGGAAAAATTAAGTCTAGTTAATTTTAGGTTAAGGCTTGGGACCGAATGTAAGGGATGTGGTTTTAGGATAAGGAGAGGTGATCAAATCCTCCCCCCATCTGATATAGCAAGAGTGCCCTTAAAAGTAAATTATGCAATGATGGCAGGCAGATGAGGATGCAAATTAGGGTTTAGATGTTTTTTGGTATTTTTGGAGAATATGTAATTTTTTTTTGGTATTTTTTTAAATAGAAGAAAACTTGCAAATCATGGCCTAATATGCTGGAAATATACTAAAATTAAAAGATATGTAAAAGATGCTAAACAAAACCCTAAAACTTCCAAACTTGCCTTGTTGAAAAAAATAGAGCCGAAAATTTGCAGTCTGTATTTCGGCTTGCAGAAAATTACAGGGCATAATAAAATCTGAAGAAATTTGTAAAATTACTGTGAATTATGTTGAATCCAGAAAAAGAAATTTCAGAATGTTTTGAGTTTTTATCATGGAGAAATAATTAAAAAACAGATCATATACGGACTAAAAATTACAGAAAACAAGCCCTAATCTAAGCTCTGATACCAAATGATGGGGGACTAATATGCATGCTATTCTTTTTGTATGTTTTACATGTTGAGTTAGGTGATTAATTCCCAAATTTCAGATCAAAATTATTTGTAGAAATTTTGTATGAATTTTTGTAGATCAACATGCAGATTAGGACCTAGAAAAGTAGCAAAGAAGGACCGCCGGGGCTGAGAAACCTCGGTCAGGGCAAGTTCTCCTACAATAAAACTACTGGAGGTAGAGGGGTGTGCCTGACAACGTCTGTGAAGATCGCAGCGAAGGGGTCTCTCGTTCCTTGATGGATGCGGCCTGGAAAACCGAGCCAATGACCCGCGGATACCCGGCTTTCTGCTCGGTGGTCCGATTGAGGCTTGGCTGGAGTCGTTGGATTCGTAAAAACTCAGGGACCTACAAACGACCTGTCAGGGGTTAGAAAATTCACAAAGGAACAAGAAAACAAAGAAAAACAGCAAGGGAAGGCTTCTTTTGGAGTGGGCGTCCAGGGATCTGGAGGGTTTGTTGGCAGCAGGAAGATGATTGCAAACACCGGGAATAAGAACTCTCACAAACCCCTTTATGCACATAGCAGGGTATCACACAACTCAATAGAAGAACTCAAGGTTTTAATTCATATCAAAAGTTCCTTCATACAAGAGGCTAGGGTCCTTTAAATAGACCCTTAACCTTGGGCTCCAAGTAAGGGCACATATGTCTTTACATAAGAATCCTTTTCCCTCTCAAATCCTAGCTAGAAAATAAGAAAACATTAGGTAGAAAAAAATCCCTAAAAATTCTCTTGACTTGGCCAACACTCCAAGGACGCCTAGGGGGGTGTTTGGGCTTCTAGGAGCAGCAAGGGGCCGGCCCAAAGGGGCTCGGGCGCATGGGTTTGGGCCTTTGGAAGCTGGGGTGGCCTGGTAGCCAGGTAGCAGGAATATTCCCTGGTATCTTGCTTCCTAGGGGCTTGGCTTGGCGTCTGGGCTTGATTTCTTTGGGCTAGGATGCAGATGGACCTATAGAATCATGGATGCCCTTATCTATGAATATACTTTGGCATCTGGAAGGGAATCTGGGCATCTGGAGGGCATCTGCAAGAAATCAGGGTTTTCTGAATTTTCCTCCTGGGGTCTTCAAATCTTCAAGTTAGGTTGGACTTGGGCTATACTTCTATGTCTTCAATCTAGTTGGACTTGGTCTTCACTTGTATGATATAGTCTTGAGTCTTCAGTATGCTTGGACAGGACTCAAAAAATAAAATTAGCTCAACATGAGCTGACTGGCATTGGACTGAACTAGCTCAACATGAGCTGACAAGTACATAACTGAAATAACAACTCAAAATACTCAAATAACAACTATAATGGACTCAGATGAGCTAAGCCCTTAGTACAGATGGACTCATAAATTATTGATCAATTTATAGAGGGTTGAAAAGTCTCTATCTTATTCTGGTGCCTCCGGTGTCCCCACCAACAATCCTCAACCTAGGAGGACCCCAAACCCTGATCCATACCGAGAGGTTGAACCTAGGAGAGCCCCTCAGCCTGACCCATACAATAATACTGAACCTAGAAGAACCCCTTACCATGACCCTTATTATGACACTGAACCTAGAAGAACCCCTTACCATGACCTTTATTATGATACTGAACCCAGGAGAACCCAATACTCTGACCCATATAGTGAGTCCAATCCTAGGAGAACCCAATACTCTGACCCATATAGGGAGTCCAACCCTAGGAGAACCCAATATCCTGACCCATATAGGGAGCCCAACCTTAGGAGGACCCCATACCATGATCCATCCTTAGAACCTGACCATAGAGCTGACCCAAAATCCTATGACCCCAGATCCTATAATCCCATGACCCATAGATCTGCACCCTTGTCCTATGAACCCAGAGAACCCATAACCCCTAGGTATCAATCTAGTACTAGTCAGGTTTCCCTTAGTCAACTTGAACCTCATAGGATTAGTATCCCTAAATATGAGCCTAGTAGTGAGCCACTATCCCTTAGGCAACCTGAACCTACTAGGAGTAGTACCCATAATCAGAGACCAGAACCTAACCAATTTCCCGCTAGCCAACCTTCTCCAACCATTCCTAAGATTCACAAGGCTTACATTAACGCGAAAGTGTATGAAGCTGATGTGAGCCTAGTGGATGAGTATGAAGGAGAAGAGAAGACACCTTTAGTAGACCTAGAATTAGTTAACCCAGTAGATACCCAGGTAAAAACCAACCCAGAGCTAGTTGACCTTGACCACATCCAACCTAAAGCTATAGTGAAGAACAATTAGAGGAAGAGAACTCTGATACTAGGATTTTACTTGAGGAAACACTAGAAAATGATCTAATTGTAGAGCCTATTCCTAAATTCAATGAACAAGAAGACTTTATTCAGGATTTGGCTTACTTAACCCATTGCCCTCAAGATGAATCCTTTCTTGCCATTCCTATTGAAGATCTCTTCCCAGAAATTGTTGACCCATCCTTCCATAGCATGGACCTTTTCTTGCCCATAGATATTCCACAATCTCGTAAGATTAGCCTCATTAGTCTAGGATTAGTCCCTGACGTCCCTTTTTTTATCCTACTTTATCCAACTAAACCTTTTTCTCCACCCTACTAGACTAATTCTGAACCCACTTCCTATTTCTTACCCTTTCCTAAGTCTTCTCATGTGTCTAGAACTATTAGGTTACATTTTGTTGAGGTTACTAGGTTGCAAGGATCCATAGAGCCAATCCTATTTGCTACCTACTTTTGGCAGACCCTCTGGCACCTATTAGGAGTTACTAGCAATTTTCTTCTGCATGTCACCCATCAACCATGACTCATGCCCCCATGCCCAAGTGGTAGTTAAGACATAATAAATCTCTTTAGTCGAGTTTGTTAGGTGTAGGTTTGAGTCCTTTGAATCATTTGTTAGGAGTCTGCATGTGCCCAACATGTTCTCCACCTACACTAATTTTAAACAAACTGGCTAATTCCGAATATGGACCAAAGAATTTGATGTAGTGGATTCTATCTTGGTTAAGCTTAGGCCTAAAAGAAACTTCATGCTCGCAGAGCCGACCTTTTAAAGTGATAGAGAAGGTTGGATCAAATGCCTAGGTGTTAGATTTGCCTTCAAATTTGGGCATTAGTTTTACCTTCAATATTATAGACCTGGTTGAGTATAGGGAACCGGCAGCGATACCTAGTGAGGCTTTTGGACCTGTTCCTTTTCATTGTGAGTGATCCTAACCCAGAGTGTCCACTAACAAATTGGCCTGAGAGAGGAGAACGGATCGAGCGTATCCTGGACGATCAAGCCATCATGACCCGAGGTCATGACTATCAATGCTTCCTGGTCCGATGGCAAGGCCGGCCAGAGTTAGACGATTCATGGATTTCTCAAGAGGACTTGCAGCACCTCAACCAAGACCTCCTCGAGAGATATGTGAGCCAGCTTGATCTTCACTTGACAGGGTCGAGTTTCTCCCACCCCGGGAGAATTGGTGGGGACACCGGAGGCACTGGAATAAGACAGAGGACTTTTCAACCCTCTATGAATTGATCAGTAATTTATGAGTCCATCTGTATTAAGGGCTTAGCCCATCTGAGTCCATTTTAGTTGTTATTTGAGTCTTTTGAGTTTCAGTTCTGTACTAGTCAGCTCATGTTAAGCTAGTTCAGTCCAGTGTTAGTCAGCTCATGTCGAGCTAATTTTATTTTTTTGAATCCTGTTCAACCATATTGAAGACTCAAGACCACATCATACAAGTGAAGACCAAGTCCAACCAGATTGAAGACATGGAGGTATAGCCCAAGTCCAATCCAGCTTGAAGATTTGAAGGCCCTAGGAGGAAAATTCAGAAAACCCTGATTCCTTGCAGATGCCCTCCAGATGCCCAGATTCCCTTCTAGATGCCAAAATATATTCATATACCAAGGTATCTATGATTTTAAAGGTCCATCTGCATCCTAGCCCAAAGAAATCAAGCCCAGGTGCCAAGCCCAAGCCCCTAAGAAGCAAGATACCAGGGAATATTCCTGCTACCTGGCTACCAGGCCACCCCAGCTTCCAAAGGCCCAAATCCATACGCCCAAGCCCCTTTGGGCCGGCCCCTTACTGCTCTTAGAAGCCCAACATGCCCCCCTAGGCATCCTTGGAGTGTTGGCCAAGTCAAGAGAATTTTTAGGGATTTTTCTACCTAATGTTTCCTTATTTTCTAGCTAGGGTTTGAGAGGGAAAAGGATTCTTATGTAAAGACTTATGTGCCCTTACTTGGAGCCCAAGGTTAAGGGTCTATTTAAAGGACCCTAACCTCTTGTATGAAGGGAGATTTTGATATACGAAATAAACTTTGAGTTCTTCTATTGCTTTTAGTGTTACCCTGCTGTGTGCATAAAGGGGTTTAAGAGTTCTTCATCCCGGTGTTTGCAACCATCTTTCTACCGCCAACCATTCTTCCAGCCCCCTCCAAAACTTTCTTCCCTTTACTGTTCTCCTTTTTTTTCTTTATTTCCTCTGAGTTTTCTAACCCCTGACAGGTCGTTTGTAGGTCTCCAAGTTCCTACGAATCCAATGACTCCAGCCAAGCCTTAATCGGACCACCGAGTAGAAAGCCGGGTATCCGCGGGTCTTTGGCTTGGTTTTCCAGGCCGCATCCATCGAGGAATGAGAGATCCCTTCGCTGCGATCTTCACCGGGCACTTCAGACATTGTCAGGTACACCCCCTCTACCTCCAGTCTTATTATTGTAGGAGAACTTGCCCTAACCGAGGCTTCTCAGTCCCGGTGATCCTTCTTTAGTACTTTTCTAGGTTCTAATCTGCATGCTTGGCTTCAAAAATTCATACAAAATTCCCTACAACTAATTTTGATCCAAAATTCGGGAATTAATCACCTAACCCACATATAAAACATAAAAAAGAATTGCATGCATATTAGTCCCGCATTAGTAAGGGGAGTGTTAGGTCCCTGATTGCCAATCCTATACACCAATCAGAGATTGGCCAGGTAGGCGGACCAGCATACATGCCCTTCGGGATTGAATCCCTGAACCACCATTCTAGACACTAAGCACAAGGCACACACATGTTAACTTGACACAGTGATCTAATGCTAAGCTTGGACCCGACCAGTTGGTGTCCCTAGCCCACTAGGGCAAATTAAATCTATTAGATTTTAGGTTAGGCTTGGGATAGGATGCAAAGGTGGTGGTTTTGGGCTAAGGAAAGGTAATGACCTCCTTCCCTTATCTGGCATGATGCGGGACTAATATGCATACAATTCTTTTTGTATGTTTTATATGTGGGGTTAGGTGATTAATCCCCAAATTTCATATCAAAATTATTTCTAGGGAATTTTGTATGAATTTTTGAAGCCAAGCATGCAGATTAGAACCTAGAAAAGTACTAAAGAAGGATCGCCGGGGCTGAGAAGCCTCGGTTAGGGCAAGTTCTCCTACAATATAAAGACTGGAGGTAGAGGGGGTGTACCTGACAATGTCTGAAGTACCTGGTGAAGATCGCAGTGAAGGAATCTCTCGTTCCTCGATGGATGCAGCCTGGAAATCCGAGCCAAAGACCCGCGGATACCCGGCTTTCTACTCGGTGGTCCAATCGAGGCTTGGCTGGAGTCGTTGGATTCGTAGGAACTCGGGGACCTGCAAATGACCTGTCAGGGATTAGAAAACTCAAAGAAAATCAAGAAAACAAAGGAAAATAGCAAAGGAAAGAAAGTTTTGGAGGGGACTTGAAGGATGGTTGGCGGCAGGAAAACATCAAACACCGGGAAGAAGAACTCTCAATCCCCTTTATGCACACAGCAGGGTAATCACACAAAGCAATATAAGAACTCAAGGTTTATTTCATATCAAAAATCTCCTTCATACAAGAGGTTAGGGTCCCTTAAATAGACCCTTAACCTTGGGCTCCAAGTAAGGGCATATTAGTCTTTACATAAGAATCCTTTTCCCTCTCAAATCCTAGCTAAAAAATAAGGAAATATTAGGTAGAAAAATTCCTAAAAATTCTCTTGACTTGGCCAACACTCCATGGATGCCTAGGGGGGCGTGTTGGGTTTCTAAGAGCAGCAAGGGGCCGGCCCAAAGGGGCTCGAGCGCATGGGTTTGGGCCTCTGGAAGCTGGGGTGGCCTGGTAGCCAGGTAGCAGGAATATTTCCTGGTATCTTGCTTCTTAGGGGCTTGGGCTTGGCGCCTGGGCTTGATTTCTTTGGGCTAGAATGTAGATGGACCTCTGAAATCATAGATGCCCTGGTCTATGAATATACTTTGGCATCTGGAAGGAAATCTGGGCATCTAGAGGGCATCTGCAAGGAATCAGGGTTTCTGATTTTCCTCCTAGGGTCTTCAAATCTTCAAGCTGGGTTGGACTTGGGCTATACTTCCATGTCTTCAATTTGGTTGGACTTGGTCTTCACTTGTATGATGTAGTCTTGAGTTTTCAGTGTACTTGGACAGGACTCAAAAAAATAAAATTAGCTCAATATGAGCTGACTAGCATTGGACTGAACTAGCTCAACATGAGGTGACTAGTACAGAACTGAAATAACAACTCAAAAGACTCAAATAATAACTAAAATGGACTCAAATGGGCTAAGCCCTTATTACAGATGGACTCATAAATTATTAATCAATCCATAGAAGGTTGAAAAGCCTCTATCTTATTCTGGTGCCTCTGGTGTCCCCACCATATTGTTAATCTTTTTAAGCTTACCCTATTCATATACTTAAAGATTTTGTCATCATCAAAAAGGGGAAGATTGTTGACTCTGATCTTGATTTTGATGATTGACAAAATATTTAAGTATATATGAGTACTAATTATATTTTAAGTATATTTTTCAGATCTTAGTACTCATCCATGTTGAATGAAGAAATGCTTGTATTTCAGTTGAAGAGAGTCCTTAAATCAATGTAAAATCAAGTATGTGGACTTTGGAATTGATATGGAAGAACTTGAAGAGGTTAAAGTTTGATTTTGGTCAAGTTTCAGCAATGGCACAGGCAAGTATCGACACTTGGAAATGAAGTGTCGACACCTGAGGATTAAGTGTCGACACATGAAGAGTGAAGTGTCAACTCAAGGCCTGAGAACAAGGAAAACATAGAAATATGAAGAATTAGAATTGGCTGTGAATAGTTCCAAGTGTCGACTCACTGTAGCAAGTGTCGACACGTGCACTGTTCAAGTGTCGACACTTACTGTTCAAGTGTCGACACTTGCACTGTTCAAGTGTCGACACTTGCACTGTTCAAGTGTCGACACTTGCACTGTTCAAGTGTCGACACTTGCACTGTTCAAGTGTCGACACTTACTGTTCAAGTATCAACACTTAAAATAGTAACGGCTAGTTTTCAAAAGCTGCAGAACTTCTCCAACTTGCTTCAAATGGCCATATTTTTATCTTCAACGGTCATAAATAGTTTTTTAAGTGTTGGGAGGCTATATAAACATCAAAAATCAAATGGGGAAGAAGTCCTTTGGTGAGTTTCTTGAATATTCTTAAAGGATTCAAGAGTTGAGTGATTCAAAGCCTTCAAGCTTCCAAGTTTCAAAGAGAGCATCCAAAGTTCACATCCTCAAGCATCAATCAAAGGCTTCATCAACCTGAAGACAAGATCTTCATCAATATTCAAGGGCTTCAAAGAGATATTTACTTAATTTTAGAAAGCTTTTATTGTATTCATTTATACTTGCTTTTACATTATTTTAACTTAAGGTTTTTGGTGAGCCTTTAAAACCAAAGAGGTTTTTAGTAAGCCTAGAAAACCAAAGTGGTTGTTGGTGGGCCTTGAAACTAACTAGGATTTGACTTGTGAGCCCGAAGCCAAAACAAGTTGTTTAGGTTCTTGGTTAGCCCGTAAAACCAAGAGTGGTTGTTGGTGAGCCTTGAAACCAACTAGGATTTAACTTGTGAGCCCGAAGCCAAAACAAGTTATAAAGGTTGTTGGTGAGCCTAAGTTATAAAACCAAACTTAATGGAATTCCCAAGGGATTCTTGGGAAGTGGATGTAGGTGCTTGGTTGGCACCGAACCACTATAAACTTTTGTATGTGTGTGATTGTTCTTGTTATGCTTTTATTTCTTTATTTTCCGCTGTATTTATTTGAAATATACAAGCACTTGAATTGCATACTTGCTTTAGTTCATATTACAAATAGCTGAAAAGTTTTTAAAAGTCCAATTCACCCCCCCTCTTGGGTTGCCTACCTGAGCCTACAGCCATGCCGTCGAGCCCCGAGCCATGGTGGAGCATTTCCATTCCAGGAGGGACCATCAATGCATCACAGGGCCTATGGCCTTAATGGAATACTTTTCATGGAGGAAGTTTAGGTTCCATGTCACAAGTATCATTGCCTTCGGTTGTATAGTTGTTGACGTGGTGGTGCACCATAAGGTGTGAAGCCTAGCGAGGAATGCATTCACAGGACATGCGGGTGGTACGTTGTAGGGTTTGAATTTTTCAGCAGGGCATGCACCATTTGCAGGAGGTTGCAGATAGCTGGAAGCTTCCACATCATAGTCTGTACCATCGCTGGTCCTCCCTCTTTCTACCGCTAGCGGGAACTCCAAACTTGATAGGAGGAGAGGGGAGAGCTTCATCCGGAGAGCCTGACAGCATGACTCTGGAAGTGGGAGATGGCCTCGCTGGGTGCTCGACCCTGGATGCGGGAGGCCACCTTCGGAGAGCATGAGCTCGACCCTAGCTGGGTGCCCGACCCCGAGTGTAGGGGGCCGCCCTTGGAATGCATAAGCATGACCCCAGCAGGGAGCTAACCTCAGGCGGAGGGCTCACCCTATGAGAATGACCCCAATTAGGAGCTGACCTCGAATGGAGGGCTTGCCTTGGCATGCATGAGCATGGCCCCGGTATGGAGCTAACTCAAACGGAGGGCTCGTCCTATGAGTACAATCTCAACTGGGAGCTGACCTCGAATAGAGGGCTCAACTTTGCATGCATGAGCACGGCCCCAGTCGAGAGCTGACCTCGGATGGAGGGCTCGCCCTATAAGCATGACCCCAGTTGAGAGCTGACCTCGGGTGGAGGGCTCCCCTTGGCATGCATGAGCATGGCCCCGGCTAGGAGTTGATCTCAGACGAAGGGCTTGCTCTATGAGCATCACCCCGGCTAGGAGCTGACCTCAGACGGAGGGCTCATCTTGGCATGCATGAGCATGGCCTCGACCGGGAGCTAACCTTAGATGGAGAGCTCAGCCTATGAGCATGACCCTGGCTAGGAGTTGACCTTGGGCGGAGGGCTCGCCTTGGCATGCATGAGCATGGCCCAATTGGGAGCTGACCTTAGATGGAGGGCTCGCCCTATGAGCATGACCCCACTGGGAGCTGACCTTGAACGGAGGGCTCACCTTGGCATGAATGGCCCTGGTCAGGAGTTGATCTCAAATAGAGGGCTCGCCTTATGTGCATGACCCTAGCCCTGGCCGGGAGTTGATCTCAAATGGAGGGCTCATCCTATGAGCATGACCCCGACTGGGAGCTGACCTCGAGCGGAGGGCTCACCTTGGCATACATGAGCATGGCCCCAGCCAGGAGTTGACCTCAGATGGAGGGCTTGTCCTGTAAGCATGACCCCGGCTTGGAGCTGACCTCAGATGAAGGGCTCGCCTTTGGGTCTTCAGTTGGGCACTACATCCAAGTGGCACTTTCCACCCACATGGCTGCCAACTGTTGCCATCATGGGCTCCACTTTAGTGGTTGTGCCACATCAGATACACCCCATTCTTGAGCCCAGAGAATGAAGCGATGCTCGGGGCAATGAGAGTAATGATCGCACTTACATGGAGGGATGCATTTTCTGCATCGTTAATACCTTGAGCATCGACGTCCCGGATTGTGCATCCGCCCTAATGAAGTGGCAACATGTCAGCCTTCCTTTAAGGACACCATAATTATTGCATCGAAACTGACATGGGTTCCTCCGAATCAAAGCATCGCCCTTAGCAGATCTCGACACATGGTGAGCTTCGGTTGGCTAGGGAGATGAAGAGGTGCACGTCTTTGACTCGTACAAGGTGATGGGACTCTGAAGGCACTTGAAAGGGACTTGCCCTCCTACCCCCTTACCCCTTAAGGGTGTTCCGAGCATAGAGGCTACAATGCTCATCTTCTTCCCCAATCTTCCTTCTTGCTCCAGAGTTGAAGTTTCTAGCAGGTCAGACCTCTCCTCCTTCTTCTTCCTCCCTTTGCTTCTTTTGTTCTTCTCCTTCGACCTATGCTGAAGGAGAGTTCTTGTTAGGTCTCTAGGCCTCCTCCTCTTCTTCTTCTTCACTCACCATGAGTTTTTTAGCGGTGGGCATCGTCGCATGAATTTTTTTGATGAGGTGGGGCCATCTCAATTGAGGCCTTCTTCCTCAAATAGCAAAGAAGAGAAAGTTCTTTTTGTAGTCTACAGGGGTCCCCACCAGCCGGGGACTATCATTGGATGCCCTATGGCTTCTCCACCTCCTCCTTCTATTCCCACCAGGGAGCCAGGACCTCCTCCCCCTTCTCTCCCATCAGGGAGTCTAGCAGTCCCTCTGGCATTGCTTCATCAATGACTGTTGAGGACCTCCTCCACATTTGAAAAGTGTTTGGGGTCCTTGACTCTGTCCAACTTTCTATTCCAAGATTGGAGGAATGGGTCACCTCTAGTGGCCCAGGCCAAATCACCATGTATGAGGATTTCTTCTTCGAGGGTCTTCACCTTCCCTTCCATCCCTTCTTCTTCATTTTTTTAAAGCAATTATCGCTTGGTCTCGGCCCCGCTTACTCCTAATGCTGTCCAAACTATCGTTTGCTTCATTGTTCTCTGCCACTTTCATGGGATTGTTTCCCGTTTCTCCCTCTTCAGGGCCTTGTTCACCCTGAAGTGCCACCCATCTGACAACGGGTGGTGGTTTGTGGCCCCCCACCCGAGGACCCTCAAGCTTGACCTACCTTCCTCCATCAAGGGATGGAAGGATAGGTTTCTCTTTGCCTCGATTGAGGGGGTGGACTGGGTTTGGAGTGACCCAAACTGCTCCCCTAACCAACAATCTATAGTCGAGCCGATCGATAAAGAGATATTCACTGGCTCGTCACTTTTGAGGTTCCATCCCTTCAGGATCTATTGACTGAGCGGAACCTTGTTGATGCCGGAGTCAGCCAAGCC
Source organism: Areca catechu (assembly GCA_021397845.1). NCBI lineage: Eukaryota > Viridiplantae > Streptophyta > Magnoliopsida > Arecales > Arecaceae > Areca > Areca catechu. Next base: position 49,305,049 of record CM038046.1, on the reverse strand, counting down.
CCACCTCAGTGTAAGGCTTGATACCAGGCTTCTTCTTTTTTGAGTTTGATGTCTGCTTTTAATAAATGACTAACCAGTCTTCTTTGCATTCCACAGAGATGAGGTTCTCAATGGACGAGCTCCAGAGCATGTCCAGGAAGAGGGTTGCCTCTGCAAGTCCCAAAGGGAAACCTATGAAGAATACTCGAGAGGAGCCGGGATGGAGGCCCGTCGGTGAGCCCGCCAGGAGAGGGCCTCTTGCTGACCGGTTATGCCCAGGCCAATGTTCCATCCTCTAGCCCGCGAGCCCTAGAGGGAGGCTCAACCAATAAAGGGGGCCATGCCAGCATCTCTGATAGCCCCTGCAAGAACCGAAGCTCCACTATGGCCAGGGGTGGAGCAGGTGGTGAGAGAGGCCACCACAAGGAACCCGACTCACCATCCGGGGATGGACCTGCTACCACCAGTCTGCCACCGTCGGGTCCCCACCAACCACTACACCGAAGCCCTTGGAGCCATCTGAGATGTCGAGGGTGGGGTCGAAGAAAATATCCATAGTCATGCCCCGAAATGCCAGGCTGACATAGGATGGAAGGCTGGCCGAGGATGTGCTGACCACCCTTGCCCAGCCACTGGACTGCCAAGAGAGGGTCAACCGGCCACTGGTAGATGTCTTCACCGGGGTGTTCCCCTAGCTCTTCTTGATAAGTCACCTTCTTGGTTGCTTTACTTTTTTCCCTTTATTTGCAAAGGCACTGATGGTCGTTCTTCATACAGGTGGCCCTCAATATTCAATTCCTCAAGGACTCCTGCCTGGGGCTGATGAAGAGGGAGTCCTACCTTTGGAAGGAGAGGGACGATGCCAAGGCCCAGGCTGCCCAGGTTCAAGAACTAGAGGGCTGAATGAAGGTCCTCCATGACCAGCTGGCCGGTGCCAAGGCAAGGGTGACCAACTTAGAGAAGAAATCTGCCAAACTTGAGCAAGCCCTAAAGGAAGAGAAGGGGGAGAGCCTCCTCATGGCTGAGTAGTTAGCTGCCTTCACAATGGAGGTGGCACGCCTGGAGAGGAGAGCGTAGAGCCTCCAGGTGCAGCTCGAAGAAGAAGCGGCTAAGATCGTGGCCGCCTTGGAGAAGGCCACTGCGACCATTGCACTAATGGAGATGGCCAAGAAGGAAGCCGCCGAGGCCATCCCCAAGTTTAAGGCATCCAAATTTTTCAAGGATGAGGTCACCGAGACGGTGTTGGACTCCTACCACCACAGGTTCAATGACTTCTATTGCAAGGTGGTGTAGGTACCAGAATCAGACAGAGGCTCCTCAACCCTCAGTGGATCTCTGACTAGGGTTTAGTCCGATGGGTTCTACAATAAGGCTTCAAGCCTATGCAATTCTTTACTTTGAGTCATGCACTTTTGTTTGAGTCCTGTACCTTGGCTAATGTGGTCAAGTTAGGTCAATAAACCTTGTATTTAGTTGAATTAATCCAAGCCCGAGTTTATTTGAAGATTGGACCCAAGCCTGTTCGAAGAAGAAGTGGACATTGAGTCTAGTCCAATTCTATTGGGCCAAGCCTTGAAGGATGCCAATTCAGCCCTGGGGTGCCACCTCATCATCCCATGTGGCGCCACTTCACCTTGTCAAGTGGGCAGCACAAATATGATTTCTTGGATGCCAAAGGGGACAACATCACTTGATATATTCCTCCCTTCCCTCCCCCTATCATGCTTATCTCCAAAAATAGGTGGGCGGCCAAGGAAAGTCAAGGGGAGTTGAAGATTTGTGAGGACATAAGCCATGCTACAAGCCTCATATCATGTTTCTCTCCAAAGATAGGTGGGCGACCAAGGAAAGATTAAAGACATAAGCCTTGCTACAAGCCCCATATCATGTTTCTCTCCAAAGATGGGTGGGCGACCAAGGAAAGAGTGAAGACATAAGCCTTGTTACAAGCCCCATATCATGCCTTCTTCCCAAAATGTGTGATCAGCCTTCAAAGTCCAAGGGCACCAAGATCCATCTTCCAAGCCCCAAATCAAGCCATGCCCAATCACAAGCAAATCTTTGGTCAGCCAAGGAGAAAGAATTTCATATTTTTTGGTGCCTTATCAAGTGAAGACTTGTAATTTTCTTTTGAATTTGAAAGGGTCTTGAGGTGCCTATATAAAGGACCTTACCCCTCACTTGTATGGCTAATTTTGATGAATGAAAAAGAAAAGTTTGAGTGATATTCTTCTAGTTTGCCTTCGTTCCTTAAGAACGTCGATCTCCGTAAGGGAGCGCCTTCACCTTCAGGCATCGAGGGGTATGAGGCCCTAAGCTACCATCTCTTCCACACAAGCCATCTTCTATCTTCGAGTTCGAAGGCCATCTGGATGATCCACTTGGGCGCCTAGCAAGAAGATCCCCCAACACCACCATCATCAACTTTTGTTCCTTCATTGCTTCTTATTTCTTGTTGACTCCTAACATTTATCTTGATTGCTCGTAGGTCCTCCAAGTGCCACGGACACGGAGTTGGTATCTTTTGCCTTCGCGACCTCCGAATGGAAAGCCGGCACATCCACAGGGTTGAAGGCTTGATCCTCCAAGCTGCATCCGCGAGAGCGAGTGAACTCGGCATTGGATGCATCAGAGCTTTACAAGGTTTGCAACCCTAAACTTTGAAGTTGGTATTGATCCAAGAGCTAAGTCCTACGGGATTTCTCAATCCCAGGGTCCTCTCGTTATCCTTATTTAGGGACTTGTTTGCTTGCATGAAGTTCTTGTTATTATAGAAACCCTAGATCTACTCTTGCTTGTCTTTGGGAATCCTTAACCTCATAAAAACCTAAAAAAATTACAAAATAAAAATCACTTGCATCACTCATCTCATCTTTGCATCTAGTTAGTCCCACATCATCTGGTATCAGAGCATGGTTAGGACTTAGCATCTTCTCAAGTACTTGGATTGGGTGCTTCACCATGATCGTCTGGTCAAAGGCTAGAGAAAGGCTGCAAAACCCTCACATCCCATTCCACGGGGATTTCCTATGGTGTGCAGGGGTGCCGATGTGATTGACCCTTGAAGGGGAACACAAGGAGATAGGTTTAGATCTATACAAAAAAAAAAAGTTGTGCATCTTTGATGTCAGCATTTTAGAAATTCAGCATTCCTGTACATAATCTGCTGTTTTGATTATTTCTGCCCATAGAAATGTCAGATTTTTGTGATTTTTGTTTTTTTGGATTTTGCATAATTAGAAGTATTTTTTTAGAATTTGTTCAGATTTTATTTCAGTCTATAAAGTTTTTACATGGCTGATTACCATCTAAGAAAAATCCTGCTCTGAAATTTTAGCAAGTGCATCTCATCCCATTTTCATTTTCCTTATAGTTTAATTTTGCATATAGGTTCATATTTTATAATTTCCAGCATCTTATTTCTACTAGCATACATCAGAAAAAAATACAAAAACAAGACATAGGTACATTTCATTAAATCATTTGTATGTCATCATTTTTATAACTAACTTAAGGGCGTCAATATCATAAGATAAGGGAAGGAGGTCATTACCTTTTCTTAGCCCAAAAACAACCACCTTTGCATTTCGAACCCAAACCTAATCTAAAATCTAGTAGCAACCTAATAGATTAGGGACATCAATGAGTTGGGTTTGACCATTTTGGGGAAGCTGGTTGCATACAACCCTTCAATTGGTACCGGGAAGTTGGTGTCTAAGGCAAGAGGTCTAGCATCAAATGACCTAAGCAGTGTTGTGGTTCTTTAATTGGGTCCTTGTGAAAGCAAGGGGGGCCTCCCACACTCCCACCTCTTACCTAGACGAGGAAAGGGCTAATTGCTATGCTGTGTGTCTACTATGTTGAACCATTTTGATTGAACTCCTAGGTCTAGCAAACCAGTAGCACCTTTCATTGTGTGTTGCATGTCAACTAAATCAGGAGTCCCCTATCACCCCCATCATTCCCAATCAAGTGAACCCATGGAGAATGATCACGAGGATCAATTTAAGGTCATCATTAAAAAAGTTAGCTAGGATGAACAATAGGTTTCATGAGTTGGAAAACAAATTTGAAACAAGGCTAAGAACCCTAGAAAAGGACATTAGACCATCCATCGAGCTTTAGTCTGAGTCACCTCCCTACCCTAGGGAATACCCTCAGCATGATCCTTCCTTAGAGGCTGAACCTAGGAGAGTTCCCCGTTTTAACCTAGCCCAGGAGATCTACCCTAGGAGACCCAATCAAGAGATCATAGACCATGAAGAGAGGGCCATTAGAAACATCAAGCTAGAAGCCCCTACTTTCGATGGCAGTTTAGATCCCAAGGTGTACAAAGATTGGGAGGAGGATATGGAATAATACTTCGATTGGTACACTTTGATGGAACGGATAAGATTTAAGTTTCCAAAACTTAGGTTGGTTCACCAGGCTAGATTATTTTGGAATAGTGTTGAAAGGCTGGTAGGGAAAAGAGGACAAGAACCCATCACCACTTGGAGGGACAAGAAAGTTAGGCTAAGGGGGAAATACCTACCACTATCTTACACCCAGAGTTTATTGGACCAATAGCAGAATTTGAGTCAAGGGAGCAAAAGTGTGGCTGAGTACATCATAAAGTTTGATGAGTATTGATGCAGGATGATGGCCTAACAGACATGGGTCCTATGGGCTCCTAATCTAGATTGGACATTGGCTGATGGCCTAACAGACATGGGTTGATGGGCTAATGGGCTCCTAATATAGTGGACATGCGAGACACAAGACAATGGACTTCTAACCTAGTGCACATGTAAGACACAAGACAAATTGACTAGGGCTACCAAGACCTAGAGCCTAAACAGAATGGTTCGACTCAACTTATACACAATGCAACCCCTAGTCCTTTAACTAGCTAGGTAAGAGGTGGGATGGTGGGAGGCCCCCCTACTTTTGCAGAGACCCAATTAAAGAACCACCAATTCGCTTAGGTTGTTTGACACTATACCTATAGCCTAGACACCAGCTTCCAGTAATAAGAGATGTATTGGGTGCACTAGTCTTCCCACAAAGGTTAAACTCAACCTGTTAATGTCCCTAGCACACTAGAGCAAGTTAGGTTACTCGATTTTAATTAGGGCTGGGTTCAAATGCAAGGATTATGGTTTTGAGCTAAGGAGAGGTGATCAAATTCTCCCCCCATCTATCATAGTAGAGTTGCCTTTAATGTATTTTATGCACATGATGGCAAGCATATGAAAGTGTAATTAGGGTTCTAGTATTTTTGGTGTTTTATGTATATATGTAGTTTTTTTCTTTTTTTTTTGGTATGTTTTTAAGCAGAGATATAATTTGTAGAAAATGACCTAATATGCAAGAAATATGACAAAAATATAAGATATGCAAAAATTATACCAAAAGAACCCTAAACTTACTGAAATTAGCTTTGCTAAAAAATCAGGGCAGAACTATTTTCAGGTAGTATTCTAGCAGGAAGAAAATCTATATATTGAGATAATTCATGAAAAATTTTGAAAAATACTTTCAATTATAGGATATCCAGAAAAATAAAAATTAGATTTTTTTAGTTACCTACAGATAGAAATAATTAAAACAGAAGGCTATGTACTGTGATGGTCGAGATGCAAAATTACCCTAATGAAGCTCTTTGTTTTCTTCTTCAGGGATCAATCATAGCGGCACCCCTACACGCTATAGGAGATCCCGTAGATTGGGAAGAGAGGGTTTTGCATCCCTACTTGTCTCCTATGACCGGATGGCCATGGTGAAGCACCCGACTCAAATATTCAAAGAGAAACTAAGCCCAAACAAGCTCTAACACCAAATGATGCAGAACTAAAGATGCATGCAAAGTATTTTTGTATTTTTATATGTTGAGTTAGGTATCTAAATCCCAAAAATAAAGCCAAGATCTAAAGTAAAGAGTTCTACAAAGATTTTAGAAGCAGTTGCATGCAAAATAGACCCTAAAATAATAGAGAAAAGGATCACCAAGGCTGAGAAGCCTCGGTTGGTCTAGTTCTCCTTCAATATGGCTATTGGTGAGTCAAGGGGGTGTACCTGACAGGATCTTGCTGATGAATCCTTGCAAAGGTCACTCTTCGCTCCCAGATGCAGCCTGGAAGATCAAGCTGAAGACCTCACGGATCCGCAGCTTTCAATCTGGTGACCCGATCGACTGGCCGACTGAAATCATGGATTTGTAGACTCCGAGGGACCTGTAAATTGCCTGTCAGAAGTTAAAAAAAATGTAGGAATGAAATAAAAATCAGAAAATAGCAAGGGAAAAGATGAGTTTGTGTTGGACGGCCAAGGTTGAAGAAGATGGCTTCTAGGGTTTTGATGGGGGCTGGAGGCAGGGCACAGGAGGTTAGGAAGAAGAAGGGGTTCACACAGATTCCCCTTAGCACACAGCAAGCACATAGCAATAGAATAAAAACTCAATATATTTCATGAATAAAATTAGCCTCCATACAAGAGAGGGGGGCTTCTTTTATAAGCTCACAAACTTGTCCCCTAAATAAGAATAGAAAAGACATTACATAGGAATTTGAATACCACCCAAACCCTAGCTAGAATACATAGCAAGCCCTCACCTACCTTCCCTCAAACTCAGTCTCTCTCACTTGCCTTGGTCGGCCAAGGGAGGTGACCCTAAGTGGTCGACCATGGGGAGGTGACCATAAGAAATTATGGCACCCCTTGGTGCTTCTCATGGGCCTTGGGCGGCCCAACATGCTCCAAGCCCCGGTCCGGGGCTCCAAGCTGCAATCCAAGGTTCTAGGCTATGATCTAGGGTTCCAAGGCCTTCCATTTTTCTTGCTGGGTCTTTCATGATCTTCATGACTTCAAGCTGGGTTGATCTTTAATTGTATTAAGTCTTCATTGGACTTGGACAAGGGTTTACATGACTCTGACTAGCTCAACATGAGCTATCTTGACTAATTGATCCAAACCCTACTGGTGTGAATCAAACTTTGAATACATGACTCGAATAAAGAAGGCCCAAAAAAGACATGACTCAGGGGCCAAAGAAAACTCAAAAAGGCTAAGCCCTTATTACAAACTGGACTTAAATAGACTAACACTACTAGGAAATCCATAGAGGGTTGAGAAGCCTCTGTCTTATTCTGATGCCTTTGGTGTCTGCACCACTGATGAGATAGTACGCTCCACCTGGCAGAGCCTCGACCACCTTATAGGGGCCTTTCCAGTTCGGGGAGAGTTTGCCACACTCTCTCAGCTGGGTCATCTTTGCTCGCTTGAGGACCAGGTCGCCTGGGTGGAATGCCTTAGCCTCATGTGAGAGTTGTAGTAGCATACTACTCGCTGCCAGTAGACTGCCATCCGAAGTTAGGCTTTGTCTCTTATCTCATCCAAAGAGGTCTAGGTTGAAGAAAAGATGGGCTAGATTCTCAGCTTCGTCATATTGCTCTACCCGTAGCATGGCTAGACCAAGCTCCATCGGAATTACAGCTTTAGTAACAAAGACAAGGTTGAAGGGTGTTTCACTGGTGGCCGTGTCGGGTGTGGTGTGATAGGCCCACAGCACACTTGGGAGTTCTTCAACCCACCGACCCTTGGCTTCATCCAGCCTTGTGCGGAGCCCTTACAAGATAGTCCAATTGGTCACCTCGGCCTCCCCGTTGGTTTGAGGGTAAGCCACCGAAGTGAAGCAATGGTGGATGTTGAGGTCAGTGCAGAACTCCTCGAAAGCCTAGTTGTCGAACTGCCATCCATTGTCAGTGATGACTAAATACGGGAGTTCGAATCGACAGATGATTGACTTCTAGAAGAAGGACCTAAATTTGGCCTTAGTGATCCGCACCAGGGGTTCGGCCTCGACCCACTTGGTGAAGAGTCGATGACCATAATTAAAAGTTTTCATTGGCCAGACATGGGAGGAAAGGGACCTAGGATATCCATCCCCCACTGGATGAATGGCCATGGGGCTGATAGTTGGAAAAGCGGAGCCACCAGCAGCCACTAAATGTGGGCATGACGTTGATAATGGTCAAACTTCTTTACGAAATTGGTGGCATCCTCTCGCATTGTCTCCCAGAAGTATCCTAGCCGGAGTGCCTTATATACCAGGGTCCTGCCCCCCATATGATTGTCATAGATGCATTCATGTATTTCTTGGAGCACGTAGGCGACTTCTGAGAACTTCAAGAACTTCAGTAGGGGGTAGAAATAAGACCTCCGATAGAGCTGCCCATCCATCATCACATATCGTGCAACCTTCTTCTTGAGAAGGCTGGCTTCCTTGCGATCTTCAGGAAAGGCACCGGTGGTGATGTATTTGATTTATGAATCCATCCAGCTGGCTTCAACAGCAACTTGTTGGACCTCTGATGTAGACTCGAAGCTGGGGTCTCTAGGTACTCGATGAAGGTACACCCTAATAACAAGTTTGACAGAGTTGCCAATCTGGAGAGGATGTTGGCTCGAGCATTCTCCGCTCGAGGGATATGAAAGATGTTGAAGTGCTGGAGGTTCGCTGCATATGAGCGCACCTTGTCCAGATACTTTGCCATCATGAGATCTCAAGCTTCATACTCGCTAGAGACCTGGCCAAGCACAAGCTGTGAATCTATGAAGACCTTCAAGCATTTCATGCCTAGCTCACGGGACACCCTCAATCCCGCAAGGAGTGCCTCGTACTTAGCCTGGTTATTGGTTTCCTGGAAGAGCAAGCACGGTATGCACTTTGCAACGACCCCATCAAGATTGGCAAGAATGAGGCCGGCTCCACTCCCTCTAGTGTTGGACGTGCCATCGACATTGAAAATCCATGTCACCACTCCCAGGGCTGGGTCTGGCCCGGGTTTGGCTTGCTGGTCTACTTCCTCTGGGTCCTCCTCACCTAAGTGCATTCTACCAGGAAGTCAGCAAGGACATGCACCTTCTATGCCAGCCATGGGTGGTAGGTGATGTCAAACTCGTTGAGCTTCACCGCCTACTTGGTCAGGCACCCCAAAGTATTAGGATGACTCAGGATGGCCCTCAGAGGCTGGTTAGTAAGGATAGGATCGAGTGTGCTTGGAAGTTGGGTCTGGGACACTGCACAAATACTATTAGTGCAAAAATATTTTTTTCAGATCGGGTGTACCTAGTTTCTGCATCGCGAAGCAGCTTGCTGGTATAGTAGACTAGCCATTGGGTGCCATCCTTATGATGTGAACCAGGACAGAGTTGATCACTTTAGATGAGATGACCAGGTACAAGAGGAGCTCTTCCCCGGCTCTAGCCTGGACAGAAGCAGTGTGGAGGCGAGGAGCTTCTTCAGCCCCTCGAATACCTCTCGGCACTCCTCTGTCCATGTGAAGCCATGCATCTTGCACAGCACCTTGAAGAATTGCTGGCAGCACTCGGTAGAATGCAAGATGAAATGGCTAAATGCCGCGATGCATCCAATCAAGCACTGAATTTCCTTCTTGGAGATAGGATGTTTCATATCGGTGATCGCTTGGATCTTTTCAGGATTGGCCTCTATTACCCTCTAACTAATCATGAACCCCAAGAACTTTCCCTCCATGATACCAAGTGTGCCTTTGGTGAGGTTCAGCTTCATCTGGTAGAGGTGGAGGTTGTCGAAGGCCTCCACCAGGTCGGCAACATGGTCCAACTCTAGGCCATTCATGACAAGCATGTCATCTACGTAAACTTGCATGTTGCGATCGATCTGGTCATTAAAGGCCTTGCTGACCAGGTGCTGATACATGGCCCCTACATTCTTAAAACCAAATGGCATCATCTTATAGTAGTACATGCCTCTATCGATCACAAATGATGTATGCTCCTCATCCTTCGGATGCATACATATTTGATTGTATCTGGAGAATGCGTCCATGAAGCTGAGGTGCTTGTGGCCCGAGGTCGCATCCACCAGCTGGTCAATCTTAGGGAGTGGAAAACTATCCTTGGCCATGGCTGGTTGAGGTCAGTGTAATCTACACAAATCCTCCACTTCCCCGAAGCTTTCCTGACCATCACCATATTAGCAAGCCAGTTAGGATACCGTACCTCATGGATGAAGCCCGCTACAAGGAGCTTCTTGACCTCCTCATCAATCACCTTCTATCGCTTCAGGGCGAAACTCCTCTTCTTCTGCCAGATCGGGTGACAGTTGGGATGACGTTCAGCCTGTGGGTGATCACTTTCGGTGGGATCCCGGTTATGTCTGCAGTGGTCCAAGCGAAGATATCTGCATTGGCCCATAGAAAACTTAGCAGATAGGATCTCTCTTCTTTAAATAGCAGGGCTCCTACCTACATAGTCTTCGAGGTGTCTTCTCCCAAAGGAAAGGACAGCAAGGGTTTAACTGGTTCGCCCTTCAGCCTGGTTCCATTGGATTCGGTTGATCGATGGCTGGGCTCGGATCAGCCCCTTGTGGTCCCGAGATGGTCTGCAGGCAGTGCTAGACTGGCTGGCGGGACCCTCTCATCTTTCCAGTCCCCCAAGGAGTTTGGAACTAGACGAGGAGACGTCTTGTGGAGATGGAGGCATCAAGCAGGTTGAGTCTGGGATGCCCCAAGATCGTGTTATAAGGTGAGGGGAGCCTTACAATAATGAATATTGTTAGCATAGTACTTTGCCAAGGTAGAGTCCCGATAGTTATTGGGAGTGTAATCTCTCCCTCAACTCCAACTGAATTCCTGGTGAAGCCCACTAAGGGCATGAACACCGGCTCTATTTGCTCAGTGGACAAGTTCATCCTTGCAAAAGCATTATTAAAAAGGATATCTGTTGAGCCTCCACTATCAACCATAATTCTTTTTAATGGATGTTTTGCTATCACCATTTCAATGACGATAACATCATTATGCAAGTTATCTACCCTGGTCAGCCCATCTCCCTCATAGGAAAGTACATCATCATTCTTCTCTCTTCCCCTAGCCCTCTTCGAGGTTCTCCCTAACCCCCAAGAGATCATCCCAACTGACTTGTCAGTGGGTCGATTGTCGATAGTGAGCGATCGAGGTTCTTCATTCTGGGCTACTGGGGGAGCTCCTCTCTCTGATGAGGGACAAGGGGGGTAGCTAGGAGGATCGTTGGAGAGCTGAGAAGTCTCCTGTGATTAGGGTCAAAAAGGTGAAAAAAATATGTGGGGGCAAGAAAGATAGATACTCTATAGACTTGGGACTTACCTTTACGGAGAGACGTCGCACCTCTAGGGCATCTCACCCACCCTACTACATGTAGTCTAGGGCATCCCACCCATCTCACTACATGTGGAGCCTAGGGCGTCCCACCTAAATCGCTACCTGGGGCCGTGAAGGAGAAGCTCCAAGATCATAAAGGGGACTCAACTAGGAAGAAGATAACTGGGGCCTCACACCCCTCGACACCTGCAAGTGAAGGAAAAACGGGCCTCATGCCCATTCCTGACGGAGGCAGAACCAAGAACACACTTTTCAAAAATTCATATTCATCATCATCATATTTTAGTCAAGAGAGGAGGTGCCTTTATATAGGCTTACAAAACTTTGGGCCTAAGAAAAAAATACAAGGCATGTAGCTCAAAAAAGGTGACATCCCAAACTTACTTTGTTTGCAGCAAGAAAACAAGGTAGAAAACTAAACACAATTCTCCCTATATGGTAGAAAATAAAACTAATCCTAATCTAAAACCAATTTTAAAAAGCTTCCTAACTGGTCCATACATCCAATTTAAAAATTAAAATAAATAAAATATAATCTAAATTCATCAAGATCCATGCTAAAAATATTCATATCAGGATCCGTGCTGAGTAGCTTTGAAATCTATGCAAAAGACCCTGCTTTGAGATCCATGCAACTTTGAGATCCATACAAAGCTATTTTGCTGCTCTGAGATCTATGTAGAAAAAATCATCATGGAATAGGGAGGCGGCGGACGATGGCTTCAAGGTTGTGCCCGTTGGAGGAGGGCACTGTGGGCGAAGCCACGGTGCCGGAGTCGATGACGGAGGACGGGCGACGGCAGGTGGAGTCGACGGTGGAGGAGGGGCGATGGTAAGCAATACGGAATACAGCACCATGGTTAAGCTTTGATGCCATAGAATTGGATGCCCATCTTGGAGAAGGGATCAAGTCCAAGAAGAATTGGTTGGACGGCTGGTTAGGCGGCTAGGAACAGAGGAGCTGGGTGGCTGGTTGGGAGGCAAAACGGGCAATGCAGAGATGCCGGCTCGGAGACGATGCGAGCGACGGTGAGGGGAGGATCCAACGGGTCAATGTTGGAGATCTGGAGTGCACTCTCCACATGGTAGTGGCGGAGCAGCAGGGTCGGCGGTGCAGCGGAGAGGGGCGCAGCATGGGTGGAGCTGCATGGGGGAAAACAGCCATGAGCGGTTCGTGGGATTTGCCGGCATTCCCACGAGAAGATTGTTGCCGGGGAAGGTGGACGGACGTTGGGGGGGCATCGATGGTCAGGTGTGGCAGATCCGAGACGAACGGGAAGAAAAAATGGAGAAAAATGGAGTTCTGGGAGTTTTCTGGGAGGAGGAAGATGATTGGAATAACAGAGAGATAAAATGGGGATAAGTCTAGAATAAATCTAAAATAATAGGAATAGGTGGAATAGCTGGGATAAAAAAATTAAACTAAAAATAAAAAAATCTAAAAAAAGAAAAGGAAAACCCGAATGGGTTTTGATGTCCCCATCATTCCCCTGGGATGGGAAAAACTCAACTCCGTCGAGTCAGGCTCGCTGCAAAAAAAAAAAATTTTTTCTTTCTTTTGTTTTTTCTCTTTTTTTTCAACTTTTTTCCAGCCCTAATCCTCTCCTACCCTGATATCAAAATTGTTGCGGGACAAAAGTGGGGGCTAGGAGGATCGTTGAAGAGCTGAGAAGTCTTTTATGATTAGGGTCAAAAAGACAAAAAAAAATATGTGGGGGCAAGAAAGATGGATACTCTATGGACTTGGCACTTTCTTTCACGGAGAGACGTAGCACCTCTAGGGCATCTCACCCACCCCACAACATGTAGTCTAGGGCATCCCACCCATCTCATTACATGCGGAGCCTAGGGCATCCCACCCAAATCGCTACCTGGGGCCATGAAGGAGAAGCTCCAAGATCATAGAGGGGACTCAGCAAGGGAGAAGATAACTGGGGCCTCACACCCCTCAACACCCGTAGGTGAAGGAAAAATGGGCCTCATGCCCACTCCTGACAGAGGTAGAACTAAGAACACACTTTTCAAAAATTCATATTCATTATCATATATTTTATTCAAGAGAGGATGTGCCTTTATATAGGCTTAAAAAACTTGGGGTCTAAGTAAAGAATTAAGGCATGCAGACCAAAAAAGGTGACAACCCAAACCTGCTTTGTTTGCAGCCCGAAAGCATGATAGAAAATTAAACACAATCCTCCCCATATGGTAGAAAATAAAACTAATCCTAATCTAAAAGTAATTTAAGTAACTTCCTAACTGGTTCATGCATCCAGATTTAAAACAAATAAAATAAAATCTAAATCCATCAAGATCCATGTTGAGTTGCTCTGAAATCTATGTAGGCTCGATGACTATGCAGAAAATTCTTGCTCTGAGAAGCATGCACTTTGAAAAACGTGCAGCTCCAAGAACCGTGCAAAATTGTTCTGCTTTGAGATCCGTGCAAGAAAAAAAACACCTTTGTGACCGTGGAACAGAGGGACGGAGAGGGAGAGGGACTTGGGGAGGCACGACCGGTGGCTCGGGCAAGGTGGCTACATGGCGGCGGCATGGCGGTGGCACGGTGGCAGCACGGCGATGCGGGCGACACGGAGGTCCAGTGCTGGGCGACGCACGGAGCCGCGCACAGAGTAGCGAGGCATGGGTGCTCACCGGTCGCTCGGGCTCAATGGGGAAGACGACGGCTCGACCGGCGGCGTGGATATCCGGCAAGGCACGGTGGAGGCATCACGGTCATGGGTGGAGTAGCAGGGGGTGGATGGCCATTGGAGGAACCGCATGGGGGGAACAGCTCTAGGCAGTTCATGGGATTCGCTGGCATTCCTACGAGAAGATTGTCACCAAGAAGGTGGAGGACATCGGGGAGGGCACCGGTGGTCGGGTGTGGCGGATCCGGGACGAACAGGAAGAAAAAATGGAGAAAATTGGAGCTCTGAGAGTTTTCTAGGAGGAAAAAAATGATTGGAATAACAGAGGGATAAAATGGGGATAAGTCTAGAATAAAGCTAGAATAATAGGAATAGGTGGAATAGTTGGGATAAAAAAATTAAACTAAAAATAAAAAAATCTGAAAAAGAAAAGGAAAACTTGGATGGATTTTGATGTCCCCATCACTCTCCATGTACTTCCCGAGTTAGCCATGCTTAATTAGGTCTTCTATCTCCCTCTTTAGGTGGCGACATTCCTTAGTGTCGTGGCCATGTTCCTGGTGGAAGTGATAGTAGTGGGACCTGTCGCGTCTAGCAGATGGCCTCAGTAGAAGAGGTCGAGTGTAGGAAGCATTTGCCCTCAATTTCCATCAGGATCTTTGCTCTCGGTGAGAGAAGAGGAGTAAATTTTTCTTCTTTGGCAGGGTCAACTCTAGGTCTCGACCCTGGTTGCTGGATCGGTGCCATCTTTTGGGTTAAGGGGCGAATGTTTTCCCAACAACCTGCCTCTTCAGCAGCTTCTCGTCCAACTCCCTTTTGGTGTGATCAGCCTCCTCCGCGTGGATATACTTATGGGCCCGATGGAGAAGCTCCGAGTAGGTCTTCGAAGGCTTCTTATCGAGGGAGTAGGTGAAATGGGAGGTCCGTAGCCCCTCTTCAGGGCTAGTATGGCGACTGGCTCATCGAGGTGGTAGATCTCCCGGGTGACAGCTTTAAACTAGGATATGTAGTGTTGGAGGGGATCTCGATCCTGCTGGCAGATTGAGAAAAGACTATCGACCTCACGTGGCACCTTTCTGCATGCATCAAAGTATGCCACAAACTTTTTCTCCAACTAGAAGAAGTCAATACTTTCAGACTCGAGTCTGGAGAACCAAGCTCGAGCAGCCTTCCTGAGGGTAGCGGGAAGTTAATGTAGAGGAGAGCGTCAGTGGCCCCCTGGACCTTCATAAGGGCCTTGTAGCTTTCTAGGTGGTCCAAGAGATCGGTTGTCCCGTCATAGGGATCAACCTGGGGCATGCGAAACCAGCAAAGGATTAGTTCTTCTTGAATTCTATAGGAGAAGGGGGGATGGGTGTCGTAACCCATGGGCTCATTGGGGGGAGCCTCGAATCTCTACAAACCGATGGGAGAGGTCAGCCAGTTTGCACTCCTACTCTTCAAGGCTCCTCTCCACCTGGCGACAAATGGCCTCGTCTATGGACCCCTCGACGGAGGTTGTCAGGGGGGAAGGTGGGCCAAGTGGGAGAATTCTTGCCTAAGTTCCCCGCCATGCTGGCATTGCTTATGTAGGTATGCACCATGGTTCGATATCGAGGAGCGGCTCTCCCAGTCGGTCGGGCCATCATGCTACCTTTTTCGGCCACCTGGTGGTCTCCTCATGGGCAGGAGACCATATGCAATGGCCCCTCCTGGAATGACCGTAGGCTGGTACGGGGATCGGCAGCGTGGGCTGCCGACATCCCTAGCTGCTATTATGTTGCTAGGTACCGGTGTTTCTGATGAAGCCGATGCACCACCTTGGCCAGGGCATGAACCTGTTGGGCCAGTGTGGTGATTTAGGGATCCATTGGAGGTGGCGGTGGTGGAGAGGAGAGCTCCCCCTTAGGGCTTTATAGGTTGCCATGATGGGGGTCCCTCGCTAGGCTAGCGAAAGCCTCACGTGCTTGCGTTGTCACCATGGGGCTCTAAGCTTCTACAGATGCCTTGTTGATGGTGGGGGACTCACCGTTGGACTTCCCTCGGTCTCTGGTGCTCTCGCTATGCCTGCCCCCTACCTAGCACACCAATCTGTTATCGCCAAGATTGTCGTGGCCTATAGATGACATGGCATGGACTCATCGGGCTCCCATCAGGTGCTCGATCCTCTTTTGATGTGGCCTACAAAAAGTGGAGACCCGGGCCGGGGATTTCAGTGGGGACACTCCAATGGTCAAGTCAGTTTGGGACGATCAAGGAGAACAGAACCTCTGTGGTGAACTTTTAATGTATCTAATCTAATAAGAGTATAAGAGCTAATAACAATACCCAGTGATCCTTTGAGTCTAATTCCTTTCTTAAGAGTGAACCCCTATCCAATGTCTATAGCCCAAAGTTACTAGAAGATATGATTGGATTGAGAGGATTTTGGACGAGTAGGTAGTATCCACCAGGAGTCACGGATATCATAGATATATGGTTGGATGACAAGGCCACTCTGAGTTTGAGGATACATAGATTACTCAAGAAGAGCTACAATGGATTGATCATAACATACCTGAGCACTACCAGAGTAGAGGTGAGTTTACTCAATAAAGCCAAGTTCTTCCCAGCTCGAGAGAATTAGTATGGTTACCATGGGCCATCGCCAGCAAAGATCTTTTCTATGGCTTGATTGATGCAGAGCCTTCTATGAATTTATTATTTGATTGATATATTTGCCACTTGTTATTTGCTTTTGTTAGTTTCATTTTAAAGTCATGAGTTTGCATTAGCTTGTTTGGATTGAGTTCTATATTTAATGGAATGGATGTATTTCTTTTATATCAACTCATACACAGATCTTAAAGCATGGAGATTGAATTAGTCTAAACACTTTTAAATTTATTTAGATTAGTTTATTTATTTTAGATTAGTATGAAGTCTTAGAGTTTTAATAAGTTGGTCTCTATGTTATTAGGGTCTAGAGTTTTAATCTTCATTCCTTATTCTTATCTGCTGGATGTCGCACCTGCCTATCAACTTCCGGTTCCTTATCCTCATCCCCATACCTACCTAACCATCACAATCGAATTCTATTTAACCCCTTCTCAAAAATTAAACTCCACTAATCCATCCTCCGTGATCGATATTTTTTCCTACCCCTTTCTCATTCGGACATCTAATCTCCCAACAACATGCTTCTTCTAGAACGACATTAGGAGCAGTAGGCAATGTTTGACAGCTTAGAACGAGGAAGAAATTGGTGATGCTCGATCAACGGGGAGGTGAATCGACTATTTTTCCAGCCATGGGAGGTGGCGACTCATGGTGGCCTATAGCAGAAGGGGTAGAAAATTGGTGAAGAAGAAGACTGGTAGCTTGGATCAGCATAGGGGAAAATCATGGAATGAGGAAGAGGCCAGCAGCTTAAGTGATGGCTTGGACGGCATGGCTCCTCTCCGGTGAAGTCATTCCATGGGGTTCTCCATTTGGGAAAATAGAGGAAAAAGAATTGGCTATTTGGGAGATGGATCAGACAGTGGAGACTGGCGAACAGAGGAAGAAGAAGGGTGGCTCAGATGGCGATTCCTGGATTTTTTGGCCATCAATGGCTTCTCAAGTATCTTGGCGGTGAAAGAAAGAGCTCCGGCAGCTTCCCCAGCGAGAATGGCACTCGGATAGGTCTGTGGTCCACTGATCTATTCCATGGACCACAGTAATGGTGAATCGTGGACCACTGGGCTTTTGATAATCGAGCATCCAGTCCATGGTGGACTGGTTTCTCTAGAATTTATGCTACTTATTAATTTTTTTAAAATTCACTTTCCAGCTCAATTGAAATCCAATTTGAGTGCCGTTTGTGCCATTAAACTCCAATAATTGAGCTCTTCATGTTGATGAGATTCTTTCATACAAAAACATTATATAAAAGTATCAATTTAATTAAAAAAAGATAATTTAATTTATAAATTAATACACTTGTCACTCATCCTCAAGTAAAAATAAAAATAGTTCATGAATTGCTAATTAGAAAATAATTGAGGCTACAAAAAACTCTTAATACCATACACAAGTTTACTTAGACTCAAAGGTTATTATCATACCCTTTTTATAAGTGAAATTTTTTTCATTTGATAGTAGAATCAAACAAGTCATTAAAATATTAATAGCTTCTAGCAAATTAGTTATGTACAAACTCCTTATTTTTTCAAAATAATTCTTGACCAACTCCTATTGTTATCTCTAAATCTTCTACTCTCATGGAGTGGTGAGATATTATTTTAGTGCAAGTATGTTCCTCTTGTTATTATAATATATATATATATTTTTTTTTTAATAGACCACGCAATGTCTTAATCTCTTAAGCTTTCTATCTGACCTTTGTAACAAGTTTTCGACCAATGTCTCCTAGACCAGTGGCTTTAGGGCACTAGGTATAAAACCCCCTTGGACTTACTAGCTCGAGTTAGAAGGCTACAGATCAAAACTGGCTGTATAGCAAAGTTTCTTCTCATCTCTACTTTTTGATATGAGACTCAACTACTTACTTAGGCAAAAAGGCCTGGTTACTCGGTGAAACAATGTTTAGAACTTACTTTTATTATCTCATTCTCTCTTCTTTTTTTAACTAATATAAGAACTTTGTATTTATCAATACCCACACACACCCAAGAGTAGATTCTTCTTTAATATGAATAGGAGGGTTGGAATTATCCAGAAATTAATTTTATTCTTATTACCTTTTTACTTAAGTCTATCAATATTTTGCCCCTCAGTATTTCAAAATTATGTAGATTGTTCAATCAATTACTTATCAAAAGTGTTGATTTATCCTAAGTTCAAGATTGATAAGTGTAAGAATAATAAGGTAAAGGTAGCTCCAAATATATATTTATTGTGCTTATTATTCTCCCATGAATAAAAATAGTTTCTAAATGTAAGCATGATATGGTATCAAAGAAATGAAGACACCTGAGAAAAAATTTTATTGAGCTCTCTCATTAACTTAGCCAATGGAGCTCATTTGAGTTAGGATCTGATAAACCTAACATGTTAAAAAGAAAATAATTAGAAAGAAAAGAGCTTGGTTGCCTCTCAGGAGTGCTAAGTTTAAAGTGTTCAACCAGACTAAACATTGACTACAAGCTAACCAAGATATGTTGGTTCATAAAGAACCATGGCTTCCTCCATAGATTCTATGGATAGTTCCAAGAATGGTTTTAATCATTGACTATTAACTTTGAAAACAATACCATTGCTTGGATTTTCAATTTTTCAGCCTCGTATGGGAATGCTTCTTTAATTAAGAAAGGTCCTGTCCATCTAGACCTAAGCTTTATAGGAAAAGATGTAACCTCGAATTATACAATAGAACTTTTTATCCAGGAGTAAAATATTTTCTAAGAATTGCTTGATCATGAAATACTTTTGTTCTTTCCTTATACACCTTGGCATTCTTGTAAGCTTCATTTCTAATTTCTTCTAATTATTAATCTGAAGCTTCCTATGATTTCCGGCTATGTCCAACCAGTCCATGTTTAATTTTTTTATTGCCCACATAGCTTTGTGTTCTAATTCAACCGGCAAGTGACATGGTTTTTCAAACATAATCTTATAAGGAGACATTCCTAGGTTGGTCTTGTAGGCTGTGCGGTATGCCTAGAGTGCATCAACTAATTTCAAAGACCAATCCTTTCTATTAGTATTAACAGATTTCTCCAAGATTTGTTTGATTTATCTTTTGAACACTTCTACTTGCCCACTACTTTAAGGATGATACGGTGTGGCAAACTTGTAGGTAACATTATATTTTTTTGTTAATGTGGCAAAGGGTTGATTGCAAAAGTGTGTCACCTGATCATTAATGTTGCCTTAGGAGTACCAAAATGGGAGAGAATATTTGCTTAAAAAATTTAATAACCACTTTGCTATCAGTGGAACTATATGCAATAGCTTTTACCCACTTAGAGTCATAATTGATAGCCTCTAAAATATATTTATTTTTGAAGGAATTTGGAAATGGTCCCATAAAATCAATCTCCTAGACATCAAAAATTTTGACCACCAAAACTAAATTGAATGGCATCATGTCTCTCTTGGTGATCGACCCATTTTTGGCATCGAACACAACTTTTACAATATACATGTGCATCCTTAAATAAATTAGGCTAATAAAATCCATATTAGAGTACTTTGGTAGCTGTCTTCTTGGATGCAAAGTGACCACCACATGCTTGGTCATGGCAAAATGATGGAATACTTCTAACATTATTATCCAAGATACCTCCTAATGATCTTATCAAGACACTGTTTAAACAGTATGGATCATCCCAGATGAAGTACTTTACTTGGAAAAAGAATTTATGTTGTCCTAAGTAGTCTAATGAGAAGGAACTTTTTTAATGGCTAAATAATTTACAATATTAGCATACCATGGTTCACTAGACACGGATATGAGTTGTTCATCAGGGAAGAATTCATTGACAGGTAGTTCACTAGATGGTGCGATTATGATTCGGGATAAGTGATCAGCTACAGCATTCTCTATTCTTTCTTATCCTTAATCTCTAGGTCAAATTCTTGAAGGAATAAATCCATCTTATTAAGCATGCCTTAGCATCTTTCTTTGCTAGGAGATGTCTAATGGCCGAGCAGTTAGTATAACAATAGTGTGCAACCCAATCAGTAGGATCTAAATTTTTTAAGGTAAAAACAATGACTAGGAACTCCTTTCCAGTAGTCGTGTAAATAAGTTTCATATCATTTAAGATTCTACTCGTATAATAAATAACTCTAGGCAACTTATTAATATTTTGACCTAAAACTACACCTATAGCATGATCGGATGCATCGCATATGAGTTCAAAGGGTTTGCTCCATATAGGTGGATGAATGATGGAGCAGAAATGAATGCCTTTTTAAGGAATTCAAAAGACTCTGGGCACTTAAGAGTAAGCTCAAATTTTGCTTCCTTTGCTAACAAATTTGTCAATGGACAAGCCATTTTACTAAAATTAGGTATGAACCTTCTATAAAATCCAGCATATCCTAAAATGAACAAATTTCTTCAATAGACTTGGGTGGTGGAAGACTTGCAATCAGGTCAATTTTGGCCTTATCAATTCTATTCCCTTTTTTGAAACTAATTGGCTAATACTATACCCTTCTCTAACCATGAATTGACATTTTTTCTAATTAAGAACTGAATGCTTTTCCTTACATCTTTCTAGAACTAGTCTCAGATGGTTTGAACATTCGAAAAATGTAGGGCCAAATACAAAAATGTCATCCATGAAAATTTCTCTAAAATCATTCTACCATATCAGAAAAAATATTGATCATACATCTTTGGAAGGTTGCTAGTGCATTACATAACCCAAAGGGCATGTGCCTATAAGCAAAGGTTCCAAATAGGCAGGTGAATGTGGTCTTTTCCTGATCTTCATGGGCTATGGGATCTGGTTATAGCCATAGTATCCATCAAGAAAATAATAAAACTCCTGTCCAGCTAATTTCTCTAACATCTAATCAATAAATGGCAAAGGAAAGTAATCTTTCCTTATTGCTGCATTCAATTTTCTATAGTCTATACAGACCCTCCATCCTGTTTGGATCCTAGTTGGGATAAGTTCATTTGGTTCATTCTGAACTACTATTATTCTAGACTTTTTGGGTACCACTTGTACAGGACTTATCCATGAACTATCATAAATGGGGTAAATAATTTCATTGTCAAGTAGCTTCAAAATCTCTTTCTTGACTACTTCCTTCATTGCTGGCTTTAATCTTCTTTGGGC
This sequence comes from Areca catechu, assembly GCA_021397845.1. Taxonomy (NCBI): domain Eukaryota; kingdom Viridiplantae; phylum Streptophyta; class Magnoliopsida; order Arecales; family Arecaceae; genus Areca; species Areca catechu. The sequence goes on along the minus strand of CM038046.1, from coordinate 49,283,503 downwards.
CTCTCAGTTGGTTTAGCCTCTTCCTCTAGGTGTATCCTATGTTGAACTATGGAAGGGCTTATCCCTTAATGTCTGCCATGGTCCAGCCTATTGCTTCTTAATTTTCTCTCAGAATAATTAATAGCTCCTCCTCTTATTTAGGATTTAGGTTTGAGGCAATAATTACAGGCAAGGTTTCCTCTGGGCCTAAATATGCATACTTAAGGTGCTTGGGGAGGGATTTTAATTCTAATTTGGATGCTTTCTCTATTGATAGCTTGGTTGATGGTTTAGCCATTTCCATGAGTATTTCAGAAGGAGGCTCCTATCTCTGGCTATTTTTATTATCTTCAAGTATTTTATCTATATTCTCATCATGGATTAGCTAGATACTAGACTCATGATCATCTTCTTCATCGCTAATATATATGGGTTCATAAATTTCATCTTCGATTATATTTACATAGCATACTTGGTGGATTCCTATTCCAAATTGAATATATTTAGCTCAATAGTCATGTTCCCAAAGGATAGCTTCATAAGTCCATTCCGATAATTGATTTTAGCATTAGCAGTAGCTAGAAATTGTCTTCCTAAAATAATTGGGATATGACCCTTATGATTTAATACTAGTTCAATCTCCAAAATGACAAAACTACAAGAAAGATAAAATTGCCAACCTTAATTAGGACATCCTCTACTATTCATTTATGGATCCTAAAAGATCGGTATGCTAATTGTAATGTGATCTCTGTTGGCTAAAGTTTTTCCAAATCCAATTGCTCATAAACTGAATTGGGCAAAATATTTACACTAGCCCCTAAATCAAGTAAGGCCTCTCAATGTGGGTTTCTCCTATAACACATAAAATTATTAGAGATCTTGGATCCTTGTATTTTATAGGTATGTGACTTAACAAGTATGAGCTCACACTTGCTACTAAGAAAGTTCTCTTTGGTACATTGGTAGTCCTTTTCTGGTACAAAGATCTTTTAAGAATTTGGCATAAGTTGAAACCTATTGGATCATGTCTAGTTGAGAAATATTTACTTGAACTTGCTTAAACACCGTAGCATTTTATCTAAATGTTTTGATTATTATTAGACCTTAATCAATTTGGAAAAGAATCTCTAGAAATTGTAGGCACCTGGTTTGGTAGATTATTAGTTTCAGAATCTTGAGTTTGTAAGGTAGGTTGTTCATTGGGTGGCTCAGCTGACTCAGTAGTTAAGTCCTCTCTAGTGTCAGATGTATCTACCTTATTATCCACTTATTTTCTTGATCTTAAAGAGTGAATAGCATTCACTTAATTAACTTGATTTTCTTGGGATGGTCAACCATTTTGATTTCTTGGGTTGGGCTTAGGTTGGCTACATAGCCTACCTCATTCTCTTTCATTAATGGTAGATGCTAGTTGACCCAGCTGCATTTCCATGCAGGCTATGGCCTGGGAGTTTGAATTTAAGAGTTGGCCATGGTTTGCATAAAATTATTTAATGTGGCATTGGCGTTAGCATTGGATTTGGTTAGGCTTCCAGGCTTTTCTCTAAAGAACTAAGTTTTCTTATCGTTGTTATTGAAGCCTAGTGGTGATGGGTTGTTCATCATAGGGTTAAGCTTTAGGTTTTGTTGATTGAAGCTAGGACCACCTACATATAAATTATGTGACCATGGGAAATTTGGATGATTCCTCCATCTTAGGTTATGTAGGTGTATAGGGATTGTTCATTGATCTCTGGTATGTGGCATTCACCTATGCACATCCATTCCCTATTGGGTTCATTTGAAGGGGACATTCCTCAATGATATGGTCTGGTGCATTGCACCCATTGCACATGGGTGCAAACACTTGTACACACTAGCTGGTCTCTGAAGTTCTAAAGCCTTTAGCCTACATGTTAAGGTTGCAATTTTGGCCTCTACAACTAGGGAAGTCTAAATTTGGTACATTCCACTTCTCGAAGGTGTGAATTTTTCTAGTTTCCTAATTGTTTTCCATTGTAAGTTCTTTTCAGCTAGGTCTTCTAGAAATTACCATGCTTCATTGGGTTCTTTATACATAAATTGACCCTAGCACATGGACTCTAGCATGGTTCTTGAACCTGAGTCTAAACCTTCATAAATTATTTGACATAGCTTCAAGTTACTATACCATAGTGTGGGCATTGGGTTAAAAGGTTCTTGAAGCAATCAAAATATTTTCAAAATGACTCACCAGCTAGTTGATAGAATTGATTTATTTTATTTTTAATTTTAGCTATTTTATGATGAGAAAAAATATTTTTTTAAGAATACTCTTACAAGCCCTCCCAGGTCATGATAGATTGATTTGGAAGACTATAAAGTCATTTTTGCCATTATCCTTAAGGGCAAAATTGATCATCTCAGCTTGATTTCATCCTCTGATAATTGTTGTAGCCTCATGGTTGCACAAACCTCTTCAAATTTTCTAATAAATGTATATATGCATCCTTTATTTCTGTGAATTTTGGAAGCATATTAATCATTTGAGGCTTGATTTCAAAATTATTTGCAGTGGGTTGCGGTTGGGGCAACCTTATGCAAGAAGGTTGGATGGAACCAACTAGATAACATAAATCCTTAAGGATTTGGGGTTGATTTGTTACATCCATTGTAGAGGTCATAGGATCTGAAATAGAAATTAAATCAATTATAACTAGTCGACTCAATATCCTTCTCCACACAGAAGGTGGAGAATTTACTATATCACTATGTCTTCAATTTTTTTTGGATTTTATACATATTTTTTAGGTTTTTTAGAAGCTTTTCTTCAAGAGTTCTAAATTAATTCAACCTTTTCATATCCTAGAACAACCATGCAACATAACTTCTAGTTATGTTAGGCCAACCTTATATTATGGCAATCAAGATTGAAAGGAAAAAAATATCTAAAGATTTTTTTTTCAAACAAGTTTCACACAAATCTATCCTAGGGTTAGCCTAGAACTAGACAACTCCTAACTATTCCAAGTCAACCTTCGAGCACTCCAAGTTTGAACCAATTCACTAAATTGGCTAGGTAAATGTAAGATTAGCGGGGGTCCCCTCATTGCTTTCCTTAGACACCAATTTGATTGGCCAAGTCAGTGAATGGAACTAATTAAGTAACCACCTTTCTTTAGGACAAAGATTCCTGAACCACTTTCCTAGATTCTAATTCAATGGTCGAAACTAGCTTGGTACAACTCTTAGGTATCCTTGTCCTAATAAGCTTGGATATCCTTAGGGTTAGCTTCTAATTGATTTTATTTACAGGCTTGGGTTAATGCAAATGAAGAGACTTGTTTGTGGGCTAAGGAAGGGTGATAAACTTGCCACCTTATCTTATTTAGGTTTGTGCCCTTAAAGTAATTTAGAAATAATGCTTATGCGCAACCAAAAAGAATAAACAAGTTTAAATTTAAAACTAAACTAAACTAAGATCAAGATAATATGCTGAAAGAAAAAGGGATAGTTTAAATTATGTACCTGGCTTACAACACTCACCAACTTTAAAAAAAATAAAGATGTTAGAAAAATCATATTAAAGTTAAACTAAAAGACGAAGAGCAAGATTTTGAAACATATTTAAAACATACCAGTTTTTCCAGCAATGGTGCCAAAAACTTGTTATAAATTTTAAGTTAAAACCGCAAGCACATGATGTGCAAAGTAGCACATTCAGTGAGTATGGGTTGATTCCACAAAGAATTGGGTATATGAACTATGTTCAAACCCTTGCTCAGGTGAGCTTTAACAAAGATGAACAAAGTTAATTAAATTAAAAAAATAAATAATTTAAAGATCTAAGACTTTTGATCCACCAGACCAATGATTTAGAAAACATCTTTATGATTCCTCTTATAATGTCCTTTCAACTTCTTTCTTTGTATTAACCAAGTATGGATTATAAAGAGATTTTAATCCAACTATAATCCATCAAGATTTCTACAAGGAAGAAGAGAAAGAATTTAAAAATATTGTGAGCCTTCTATCTATTGCCTATCTTGTACCAAATCAAGTATGAACTATGAAGGAATTGAAACCCAACAATAATTTATTAAGTCTCTTGGTAAGAAGTTTAAAAGAAAGAAAGACTCTTAAAAATTAAAAGCCTAATAAGAGATCCTAGGAAAGGACTTCGAATCATAGTCTAGCTTCATCCCAATCCTAGAGATTTTGCTTAGTCAGACATGATCTAAATTAAAATTTTAAAAAATTATTAAAAAACAAAATCAATTCTATACTACTTGCTGAAATGTAAATTGCAAATTTAAAGATATGTTGAAATAAATTACACTAATTGTATAAATTAATTTGCAAAAATTAAATTGCAAGAATGTAAACTATCCTAGTGCTAAAATTAGAAAATTTTAATAAAATGATTAAAACTAAAAAATAAGTTTTATTTCTAAATCAAATCTAAATATATAATATTTAACTCCTAAGTCATTAACAGGGCTTGGAGTTAAAAAGAAAACTAGAACTTGATAGAGGTTCTCTCTCCTTAGCTCACTCTCCTTCTCATATGTTGGAAGGGTGGAAGAAAGTGGGAAGAGAGTTTTGAAGGGGGCAAGAAGAAAGGGGTGAAAGAATAAGGAATACCTCCTGGAATTATCCATCAGGAGCGAAGAGATGATATATTTTTATAGGCACAAAGAAATGCATCAGGCCCGTATGGGAATAGCATTGGTTTCCTATCTCTATTCTCCTTAACTAATCTTCGTTCCTTATTCTTATTTGCTAGATCGTCGCACCTGCCTATCAACTTTCGAGTAGATTATTAGTTTCAGAATCTTGAGTTTGTAGGTAGGTTGTTCATTGGGTGGCTCAGCTGACTCAGTAGTTAAGTCCTCTCTAGTGTCAGATGTATCTACCTTATTATATCCACTTATTTTCTTGATCTTAAAGAGTGAATAGCATTCACTTAATTACTTGATTTTCTTGGGATGGTCAACCATTTTGATTTCTTGGGTTGGGCTTAGGTTGGCTACATAGCCTACCTCATTCTCTTTCATTAATGGTAGTATGCTATTGTTGACCCAGCTGCATTTCCATGCAGGCTATGGCCTGGGAGTTTGAATTTAAGAGTTGGCCATGGTTTGCATAAAATTATTTAATGTGGCATTGGCGTTAGCATTGGATTTGGTTAGGGCTTCCAGGCTTTTCTCTAAAGAACTAAGTTTCTTATCGTTGTTATTGAAGCCTAGTGGTGATGGGTTGTTCATCATAGGGTTAGCTTTAGGTTTTGTTGATTGAAGCTAGGACCACCTACATATAAATTATGTGACCAGGGAAATTGGATGATTCCTCCATCTTAGGTTATATGTAGGTGTATAGGGATTGTTCATTGATCTCTGGTATGTGGCATTCACCTATGCACATCCATTCCCTATTGGTTCATTTGAAGGGGACATTCCTCAATGATATGGTCTGGTGCATTGCACCCGTTGCACATGGGTGCAACACACTTGTACACACTAGCTGGTCTCTGAAGTTCTAAAGCCTTTAGCCTACATGTTAAGTTGCAATTTTGGCCTCTACAACTAGGGAAGTCTAAATTTGGTACATTCCACTTCTCGAAGGTGTGAATTTTTCTAGTTTCCTAATTGTTTTCCATTGTAAGTTCTTTTCAGCTAGGTCTTCTAGAAATTACCATGCTTCATTGGGTTCTTTATACATAAATTGACCCTAGCACATGGACTCTAGCATGGTTCTTGAACCCGAGTCTAAACCTTCATAAATTATTTGACATAGCTTCAAGTTACTATACCATAGTGTGGGCATTGGGTTAAAAGGTTCTTGAAGCAATCAAAATATTTTCAAAATGACTACCAGCTAGTTGATAGAATTGATTTATTTTTTTTAATTTTAGCTATTTTTATGAGATAAAAATAATTTTTTAAGAATACTCTTACAAAGCCCTCCCAGGTCATGATAGATTGATTTGGAAGACTATAAAGTCATTTTTTCCATTATCCTTAAGGGCAAAATTGATCAATCTCAGCTTGATTTCATCCTCTGATAATTGTTGTAGCCTCATGGTTGCACAACCTCTTCAAATTTTCTAATAAATGTATATATGCATCCTTTATTTCTGTGAATTTTGGAAGCATATTAATCATTTGAGGCTTGATTTCAAATTATTTGCAGTGGTTTCGGTTGGGGCACCCTTATGCAAAGGTTGGATGGAACCAACTAGATAACATAAATCCTTAAGGATTTGGGGTTGATTTGTTACATCCATTGTAGAGGTCATAGGATCTGAAATAGAAATTAAATCAATTCTAACTAGTCGACTCAATATCCTTCTCCACACAGAAGGTGGAGAATTTACTATATCACTATGTCTTCAATTTTTTTTGGATTTTGTATACATATTTTTTAGGTTTTTTAGAAGCTTTTCTTCAAGAGTTCTAAATTAATTCAACCTTTTCATATCCTAGAACAACCATGCAACATAACTTCTAGTTATGTTAGGCCAACCTTATATTAGGGCAATCAGATTGAAAGGAAAAAAATATCTAAAGATTTTTTTTTCAAACAAGTTTCACACAAAATCTATCCTAGGGTTAGCCTAGAACTAGACAACTCCTAACTATTCCAAGTCAACCTTCGAGCACTCCAAGTTTGAACCAATTCACTAAATTGGCTAGGTAAATGTAAGATTAGCGGGGGTCCCCTCATTGCTTTCCTTAGACACCAATTTGATTGGCCAAGTCAGTGAATGGAACTAATTAAGTAACCACCTTTCTTTAGGACAAAGATTCCTGAACCACTTTCCTAGATTCTAATTCAATGGTCGAAACTAGCTTGGTACAACTCTTAGGTATCCTTGTCCTAATAAGCTTGGATCCTTAGGGTTAGCTTCTAATTGATTTTATTTACAGGCTTGGGTTAATGCAAATGAAGAGACTTGTTTGTGGGCTAAGGAAGGGTGTAAACTTGCCACCTTATCTTATTTAGGTTTGTGCCCTTAAAGTAATTTAGAAATAATGCTTATGCGCAACCAAAAAGAATAAACAAGTTTAAATTTAAAACTAAACTAAACTAAGATCAAGATAATATGCTGAAAGAAAAGGGATAGTTTAAATTGTAACCTGGCTTACAACACTCACCAACTTTAAAAAAAATAAGATGTTAGAAAAATCATATTAAGTTAAACTAAAAGACGAAGAGCAAGATTTTGAAACATAATTTAAAACATACCAGTTTTTCCAGCAATGGTGCCAAAAACTTGTTATAAATTTTAAGTTAAAACCGCAAGCACATGATGTGCAAAGTAGCACATTCAGTGAGTATGGGTTGATTCCACAAAGATTTGGTATATGAACTATGTTTCAAACCCTTGCTCAGGTGAGCTTTAACAAAGATGAACAAAAGTTAATTAAATTAAAAAAATAAATATTTAAAGATCTAAGACTTTTGATCCACCAGACCAATGATTTAGAAAACATCTTTATGATTCCTCTTATAATGTCCTTTCAACTTCTTTCTTTGTATTAACCAGTATGGATTATAAAGAGATTTTAATCCAACTATAATCCATCAAGATTTCTACAAGGAAGAAGAGAAAAGAATTTAAAAAATTGTGAGCCTTCTATCTATTGCCTATCTTGTACCAAATCAAGTATGAACTATGAAGGAATTGAAACCCAACAATAATTTATTAAGTCTCTTGGTAAGAAGTTTTAAAAGAAAGAAAGACTCTTAAAAATTAAAAGCCTAATAAGAGATCCTAGGAAAGGACTTCGAATCATAGTCTAGCTTCATCCCAATCCTAGAGATTTTGCTTAGTCAGACATGATCTAAATTAAAATTTTAAAAATTATTAAAAAAATAAAATCAATTCTATACTACTGCTGAAATGTAAATTGCAAAATTAAAGATATGTTGACATAATTACACTAATTGTATAAAATTTGCAAAAAAATTGCAAGAATGTAAACTATCCTAGTGCTAAAATTAGAAAATTTAATAAAATGATTAAAACTAAAAAATAAAGTTTTATTTCTAAATCAAATCTAAATATATAATATTTAACTCCTAAGTCATTAACAGGGCTTGGAGTTAAAAAGAAAACTAGAACTTGATAGAGGTTCTCTCTCCTTAGCTCACTCTCCTTCTCATATGTTGGTAGGGTGGAAGAAAGTGGGAAGAGAGTTTGAAGGGGGCAAGAAGAAAGGGGTGAAAGAATAAGGAATACCTCCTGGAATTATCCATCAGGAGTGAAGAGATGATATATTTTTATAGGCACAAAGAAATGCATCAGGCCCGTATGGGAACAGCATTGGTTTCCTATCTCTATTCTCCTTAACTAATCTTCGTTCCTTATTCTTATTTGCTAGATCGTCGCACCTGCCTATCAACTTTCGATTTCTTATCCTCATCCCTGTACCTGCCTAACAATCATAATTGAATTCTATTTATCCCTTCTTAAAAATTAAACTCCACTTATCCATCCTCCGTGATCGATCTCTTTTTCCTACCCCTTTCTCATTCGAACATCTAATCTCCCGACAACATGCTTCTTCTGGACCGACATCAGGAGCAACAGGCAATGTTTGATAGCTTGGAATGGAGGAAGCAAACTGATCCAGAATTGAAGCCACTTTCTATCACACCCACTGACACCTTACTGGTAATATACACTTGGGAAGTCAAGTTATAGATGTTTTAAAAGCATTTAAAGAAGCTATTGGGTGGGATATTATGCATATCGAGGATAATGAAGTTAAAACTTGTATAATTGATTTCTTTGTATTTGGTACTACTTTCAAAATTGCCTCCAAAATTTATCTATAATATTAAAGCAATGTATGGAGACACGGTTGATATTGAGTTGAAAAAAGTACCAAGTTATAGGTCAGGAAAGGCTTATGCCACGATCTAAATTATTAGCTGAGCCCCTCATGACTCTGATTGAACCTTTGCCTATGAAGGAAGAGGCATCACATGGGGATCCTAAAATACTTCCTTCATGCATTGAGCATATTGAGTACATAGATCTAGGTCTATTAGAACCCTAACTGGTACTGAAGTTATACCTAGATCTAATTATAATAAAAGAATTGTTGGCTATCAAGGGTACAAGCCACTTAATGGTCGCATGCAAAAAATATTCTAAAGCTGAACCTGAATTACGTAAGGAATTACAAACCTATGTTAAGATTCAGACAGGAATAGGATAAGAATCCTGAAGGTCTAGCTGAAGATGTTAAACTTAGCACTTGTTGGGAGGCAAGCCAATCTTTTTATTAACCTTTATTTCAGTGATTCTTATTTCTAGGAATAAGAAACTGCTCCGTATGATCACTCTTGGCATTACACAAGACATATTTCATCTAGATGGTATCTCTCCTTGTTTTATTCTTCCTTACTCCATTGAGGATGATGAGAATTAAGTTGGGGATAAGGGAAGACCTTTTTGAAAAAAATATAATGAACACACCTTGGCAATTTTTAAAAATTTCAAAATTTTTTATAAATCATGTGCCATGAAAGAAATTCTTGATCAAAACTACAAGAAAAAGGTAATAAAGTTAAAAAGTATTGGCTAATTACTGTAGCGAGTCAATAAGTAGACTAGCTGGTGAGACTTTTACTGACCTACTTAGATCATTTAAAGGCTATTAGCACTTCCATTATACATGCTCATTGACAAGGTAAACTAAGTATTAGTTGTAAGGTCAATTAGAGATTCAAGTATTACTAAAAATTAGTAATTGATATACACTCCATTAAGAAAAATTTAAAGTTGAGGAAAGAGCAACCTGCCTTGAAAAAAGACAAAAAAAAGAAGAAAAGAAAACCAAGGTAAGTTCTAAACATTGGTTTCTCAGTGAGTAATCGGGCACCTTCGCCTAAGTAAACGTTGTTATTCATGTCAAAAAGTGGGCAATATGAAGATATCACCAAAAAAAGAAAAAAAAAAGAAAGAAAAAATCAGGCAGTGTGAAAGCTACTTCAGCTCATTTGCTTAATGTAAAGGTATATAGAAATTAACTAAAGTATGTGATAAGTAAAGATACTATTGTCCCTTACAAGCTAATACCGAAATACTAAGTTAGCCATCATAAACACAAGTGCTGTAGATCTTTAGATGAACTCTAAGAAAGCTTCTGATAGTTATGACTGTGAAATTTATTTTGGAAACTCAATACTTAGTGATACTAGCTAGCTTCTTTTAACCTTAAGCCTAAATCTAATTTTGCATGGAAGAATCTTAGTAATACATGATTCTATTTTAATTATATTGCTCAAAGACTAGCAATGATTAAGTTCGAGGGTATGATAAATCTAATAATTATCCCAATTTAATTATTAAATAAATATTAATTAATTTAAATTTATTAATAATTGATACTTTTATTGATGTTTTGTAGAAAATGAGTTCATAGACTGAAAAAGCTCAATTTTTTAAGTCCAACGATATAGACGACACTCAAATCAGAGTTCAAATGAGCCCAAAATTCAAGTTTGAAATCTATTAATGAATTGCATGCAATTTAAAGTAGTCGGTCCATCGTGGACTAGTCGCTGGGTCTATGAAACAGGAACCAATTCACAAGCAGCCATAGCTACCGGTCCATGAACCCTGTCCATGGACCATCTTCACTATTTGGAGCTGTCGACCACTGGAGACGCCGCTCGTTCATCACCCATGCCAGAGGGGATGTTGGGAGCCTCTTTCTAGCCAGGAGAGGCCACCCAAGCACTAGTTCTCCCTCTTGATGCTTTGTTTTCATTCAAACACCATCCTTGCCATCGTCTGCTTGTCATCGACTGGCGACCACTACCCAACAGCACCGCCTCATCACCTCCATCTTCCCCCTCATCCGCCAGTGTTCGTTTGCCATGGATCTGCCCTACAGCCAGCCACCAATGCTTTGTTCTGCTAATCATCTCCACATCCAGCCCGTCGCTGATCATCACTTTCCCCACCATTTCTGCCATCATTGTCCACTTTGCTAGATCGGGAGATGAATCCAAATCTGATTGGAAGAAGGATCCTATGGATCTAGGATTCAAAAGAGTCCAGGTGGGACTCTTTTCGATCGAAAAGGAAAGAAAGCTGTGATGCACAAATTTTAGCACGATCGAAGGCTATGATGCAAAATGGATGGCTGAGAATTTCTCGTGTGATATCTAACTGATCTTGAGCCCGATTGACTCCAAATTTGACCATGAGGAAGTCCTAGATGAGCTCTATAAAAGGAGGACATTAGGCAACAGTCCAGCATCAATTCCTTCAGCAAATTTTGCATAGTTTATTTTTTTCTTTTATTTTAGATTATTGTATTAGGCTTAGGAAAAAGATGAATTATGGAGGAGATGCTGGTGGTAGTGATACATTGCTAGACTCCTTCAACCTAGGATGAAGATGAAGCCTATAACCAGGTTCTATCTTTCTTTTTGTACTTGATTCCTAAGTAATAAATATCATGATTTTCTTGTTATATATCTTGAGTTATTTTTCTAATCAAGATTTTGATCTAGCATACATAGCCTATACCCTCTATTGATGTGCCATGATCTCAAGATATGGTACATGTTTAAGAGAGGTAGATCATAGTATGGTATATTAGATCCCTAATCTTGCAAATTAAGTAGATAGATTATACTCTGAGTAGATGTGTCATGATCTCTGGATATGACCCGTGCCGCATAGGAGATAATTATTCTAACACCAAATTTGTAAGAATTATTAATATTGAAATATAAAGAGAAGAAGATAAAGCCTGTCTGCATGGTAGATTCGGATTCCTAGGTTACTTCTCATGCTAACTGATTTAACTAAGTATTAGTTATTATCTTTTAATAATTACTATTTTTAATTTAATCTTTATAACATTTTTTCTATTATTTCCATGAAATAATTATCCTTGATCTTCGAGGATACAATCCCAACTTACTGCGAGCTATAGTAGTGAGTAGGTTTTATTTTTGACTGCTTAGGCTGCCTATGATAGCAATCAATTGATGACTTGGAGATTGGTAAGTTTGGCTAAGGTTGGAGGAATTGGACTTGGGCTCAACTTCCATGTCTTCAATTAGGTTGGACTTGGTCTTCACTTGTATAATGTAGTCTTGAGTCTTCGATATGCTTGGACAAGACTCAAAAAAAATAAAATTAGCTCGACATGAGCTAACTAATACTGAATTGAACTAGCTCAACATGAGCTGACTAATTACAGGACTTAAATAAAATAGCTAAGCTTTATTACAGTGGACTTGAATGTCAATTAAGTGATCCACAGAGGGTTGAGAAGCCTCTGCCTTATTCTGGTGCCTTTGGTGTTCGCACCAGTAAAGAGTTCAGGAGTTACTATGAGTAAAATGGGATCAAATGCTATTACACAGTAAGGATGACCCCATAGCAGAATGGTGTTGTGGAAAGGATGAACCAGATACTATTGGAGAAGGCAAGAAGTATGAGGCTGCAGTCATCACTACTGAAAACCTTTTAGGGGATGCTATTACTCTATCATGTTTTCTTGTAAACAGGTCCTCTCATTTCAAGCTAGATGGAGGACTTCCAAAGGAAGCTTGGAGTGGGAAGGAGGTGGAGCTTAGTCACCTGAAGGTGTTTGGTTTCCCGGCCTATGCACATGTAGAGGCAACTGAACAGAGTAAGTTGGACCCTAAGTCAAGGAAGATAATCTTCATTGGGTATCCACAGGGAGTCAAGGGTTATCTACTGTGGGATCTACAGTCTCGAAAGACAGTGATCAGTAGGGATGTTATATTTGATGAGAGGAGCATCTTGGAGAGATCAAGGAGTATGAATGAGTTTACGCTTCAAAGGTGAACAGTGGTGATTGTCCTTCAAAGGTGGAGGATAGACCATCTACATCAACTGGCAAGGGTGTTTCAATTAAGGTGGAGTTAGGCTGGAAAGGTCCTCTAGTGATGAAGGATCAAAAAAGAAAATTAGTTGTTCAAAGTGAAGTGAAAGAACAGCCACAAACAGACGACTTGCAGGATAGTGCAAGGGGAGTGGCATTGCATAAACCTCAGCACACAATATGGAAGTCGATGAGATATGGTATGGATGAGAATATATCTTATGCTCTCATATCTGTGAATGGAGATCCAGAAATATTCAAGAAGGCCATGAAAAGTTCTGATAAAGAATCATGGATTCAAGGCATGATGGAAGAGATGGAATCTCTCAGGAGAAATAAGACATGGCAATTGGTGGATCTGCCTAAAGATGCTCATGAATTGGCTCCAGATGTGTGTTTACAAAGAAAATAATACCTTCAGAGCAAGGTGGAGTAAGATTCAAAGTGATGCCGGACTAATATGCATGCAAATATTTTTGTGTATTTATATGTGGAGTTAAGTGATCAAATTCCAAAAATTGGATCAAAATAAGTTGTAGGGAATTTTAGATAAAATTTAGAAGCTAAGCATGCAAATTAGGACCTAAGAAAGCAATAAAGATGGATCGTCGAGGCTGAGAAGCCTCGGTTAGGGCAAGTTCTCCTACAATAAAATTTTTGGTGGCAGAGGGGGTGTACCTGACAACGTCTGAAGTACCCGATGAAGATCACAGTGAAGGGATCTCTCGTTCCTCGATGGATGCGACCTGCAAAATCGAGCCAAAGACCCACGGATTCCCGGCTTTCTGCTCGGTAGTCTGATTGAGGCTTGGCTGGAGTCGATGGATTTGTAGGAACTCGAGGACCTGCAAATGACCTGTTAGGGGTTAGAAAACTCACAAAGGGACAAGGAAACAATAGAAAACAACAAGGGGAAGAAAGTTTTGGAGGAGGGTGGCCAGGGCTCTGGAAGGATGGTTGGCAACAGGAAGATAGATGCAACACTGGGAAGAAGAAACTCTCAAAAATCCCTTTATGCACACAGCAGGGCAACACACAGTAATTGAAGAGAACTCAAGTTTAATTCATATATCAAAATCAATCCTCATACAAGAGACTAGGGTCCTTTAAATAGATCCTTAGTCTTGGGCTCCAAGTAAGGACACATTAGTCTTTACATAACAATCCTACTCCTACCCAAACCCTAGCTACAAATAAGGAAGACAAAATCCCCTTAAACCCTCCCCTCTTCATGCCTTGGTCGGCCAAGGGGGTGACCCTAGGTGGCTGACCAAGAGGAGATTCACCATAAGGATTGGCGCCCTAGCTCCTTCCTGGGCCTGGGCTGGCCCAATTTGCTTTCGGCTAGTCTAGGGCTTCAGGTTTGTGTTTGTCTTTATTTTCTCCTCCTGGGGTCTTCAAGTCTTCAAACTGGGTTGGACTTGGGCTAAACTTCCATGTCTTCAATCTGGTTGGACTTGGTCTTTACTTGTATGGTGTGGTCTTGAGTCTTTAGTATTCTTGGACATGACTCAAAAAAATAAAATTAGCTCAACATGAGCTGACTAACACTGGACTGAACTAGCTCAACATGAGCTGACTAATACAGGACTCAAATAAAGACAACTCAGCTGGACTAAGCTTTATTATAGTGGACTCAAATGTCATTAAGTGATCCACAGAGGGTTAAGAAGCCTTTGTCTTATTCTGGTGCCTCTGGTGTCCACACCAATTCTCCCGAGGTAGGAGGAACTTGACCCTATCGAGTGAAGATCAGACTGTCTCACATATCTCTCGAGAAGGTCTGGGTTGAGGCATTGCAAGTTCTCTCGAGAAATCCATGAATCATCCGACTCTGGCCGGCCTTGTAGCGTTGATAGCCGTGGCCTTGCCAAATTTGTTAGTGGACACTCTGGGTTAGGGTCACTCACAACAGGAGGGGATAGGTACAAAGGCCTTACTAGGTATCACTACCGAGTCCCTGTACTTAACCAGGTATGTAATATTGAAGGTAGAACTAATATCCAAATCCGAAGGCAAGTCTAATACCTAGGCATTTGATCCAACCTTCTCTATCACTTTAAAAGGTCCGGCTCTACGAGCATGAAGCTTCTTTAGGCCTAAGTCTAAGCAAGATAGAATCCACTACATCAAATTCTTTGGTCCATCTTTGGAAATTAGCCAGTTGTTTCAAAATTAGTGCAGGTGGTGAACAAGCTGGGCACATGCAGACTCCTAACAAATGATGCAAAGGACTCATACTGATACCTAACATACTTGACTATGCATTCCTATAGTAGAAAATTTTATTGAACTCTTTTGGACCTAAACCTAAGAGATTATAGGTTCTCTAGGTTTGATCCTAGCTTGGCATGTACATGAAAACTTACAATGGGCTCCTAGCAAATTCCAAAGGGTATGCCAGAAGTATAATGCAAACCTAACATGTGTAATGCATGCATGCAGTATGCTAATTCTAACTAAATGTAATCTAATGATCATAGAAATGCTGGAGGTGTTAGGAAAGGGCAGAAAATAGGAAGTGGGCTCAGAATTAGTCGGGTATGTTAAGGAAAACAGTTCAGGATTGGTTGGATACAGAAGGATAAAAGAAGGGATGTCAGGAACTAATCCTAGACTAATGAGGATAACCATATAAGGTTGAGGTCTATCTATAGGGTTTGCATAATGGAAGGATGGGTTACAAATCTCAGGGAAGAGGTCCTTAATGGGAACTATAGGAGGGGGCTCATCTTGAGGGTATTGATTCAAAGAGATCAGGTCCTTAATAAATTCTTCTGGTTCTTGTATTTTTGGACTAGACTCTATAATTTGGCTCTCCTCTATGGTTTCCTTAGGTAAGGCTCTAGCAGTAATACTGGTGCGGACACCAAAGGCACCAGAATAAGGCAGAGGCTTCTCAACCCTCTATGAATTGATCAATAATTTATGAGTCCATCTGTAATAAGGTCTTAGCCCATCTGAGTCCTTTTTTTAGTTGTTGTTTGAGTCTTTTGAGTTGTTATTTCAGTTCTGTACTAGTCAGCTTATGTTGAGCTAGTTCAGTCCAATGCTAGTCAGCTCATGTTGAGCTTATTTTATTTTTTTGAGTCCTGTCCAAGCATACTGAAGACTCAAGACTATATCATACAAGTGAAGACCAAGTCCAACTAGATTGAAGACATGGAAGTATAGCACAAGTCCAACCCAGCTTGAAGATTTGAAGACCCCATGAGGAAAATTCAGAAAACCCTGATTTCTTGCAAATGCCCTCCAGATGCCCAGATTCCCTTCCAAATGCCAAAGTATATTCATAGATAAGGGCATCCATGATTCCAGAGGTCCATCTGCATCCTAGCCCAAAGAAATCAAGCCCAGGTGCCAAGCCCAAGCCCCTAAGAAGCAAGATACCAGGGAATATTCCTGCTACCTGGCTACCAGGCCACCCCATCTTCCAGAGGCCCAAACCCATGCACCCGAGCCCCTTTGGGCCGGCCTTTTGCTGCTCCTAGAAGCCCAACACGCCCCCCTAGGCATCCTTGGAGTCTTGACCAAGTCAAGAAAATTTTTAGGGATTTTTCTACCTTATATTTCCTTATTTTCTAGCTAGGGTTTGGGAGGGAAAAGGATTCTTATGTAAAGACTTATGTACCCTTACTTGGAGCCCAAGGTTAAGGGTCTATTTAAGGGACCCTAGCCTCTTGTATGAAGGAGAATTTTGATGAATGAAAACCTTGAGTTCTTCTATTGAGTTGTGTGATACCCTGCTGTGTGCATAAAGGGGTTTGCGAGAGTTTTTCTTCCCAGTGCTGCAATCATCTTCCTGCTGCCAACAAGTATCTCTGATCCCTGGACGCCCACTCTAAAAGAAGCCTTCCCTTGCTGTTTTTTCTTTGTTTTATTGTTTTTTGTGAGTTTTCTAACCCCTGACAGGTCATTTACAGGTCCCCGAGTTCCTACGAATCCAACGACTCCAGCCAAGCCTCAATCGGATCACCGAGCAGAAAGCCGGGTATCCGCGGGTCTTTGGCTCGATTTTCCAGGCCGCATCCATCGAGGAATGAGAGACCCTTTGCTGCGATCTTCACAGATATTGTCAGGTACACCCCCTCTACCTCCAGTAGTTTTATTGTAGGAGAACTTGCCCTAACCGAGGCTTCTCAGCCCCGGCGATCCTTCTTTTCTACTTTTCTAGGTCCTAATCTGCATGCTGATCTTCTAAAATTCATATAAAATTCTCTACAACTTATTTTAATCTAAAATTCGAGAATTAATCACTCAACCCCACATATAAAACATAAAAATAGAATCGCATGCATATTAGTTCCCCATCAAATACCTAGGTTCTCTTCCTCTATTTGTTCTTCCACTATAGCTTTAGGTTGGATGTGGTCAAGGTCAACTAGCTCTGGGTTGGTTTCTGCCTGGGTATCTACTGGGTCAGCTAATTCGAGGTCTACTAAAGGTGTCTCCTCTTCTCCCTCATACTCATCGACTAAATTTACATCAGCTTCATACACTTCTACATTAATGTAAGCCTTGTGAATCTCAGGAATGCTTGGAGAAGGTCGGCTAGGAAAAAATTGGCTAAGTCCTGGTTTCTGAGTATGGGCAATAATCCTAGTTGGTTCAGGTTGCCTAAGGGGTAGTGGCTTTCTACTGGGCTCATAACTAAGGATACTAATCCTAAGGGGTTCAGGTTGACTAGGAGAAACATGACTAGTACTAGGCTGATTTCTATGGGTTATGGGCTCCCTGGGCTCATAGGACAAAGGCGCAGATATATGGGTCATGGGATTATAGGATCTGGGGTTAAAGGATTTTGGGTCAGCTCTATGGGTCTTGGGTCTACTGGGCTCATGGGCTATAGGCTCATAGGTTCTAGAGTCATAGGATTTGGAGTCATAAGATCTATAGGTTGTGGGTATACTAGGTTTATAGGATGTGGGTAAATAGGATCTAGAGTCATAGGATCTAGGTTCAGTATCATAGTATGGGTCAGGATGATGGGCTCTCCTAGGATCAACATTACAGTATGGATTAGGGTTTGGGGTCCTCCTAGGTTCAGGATTATAGTATGGGTCAGGATGAGGGGCTCTCCTAGGTTCAACCTCACGGTATGGATCAGGGTTTGGGGTCCTCCTAGGGTCAATATCATAATAAGGGTCATGGCGAGGGGTTCTTCTAGGCTGAGGTGACTCAGGACCTGGCTCAGACTGGGTCCTACGTGTCTCCTCTAGGGTTCCTAGTCAGGCATCTATTTGTTCAAGCTTCTGGGTCAACTGGGCATTTGCTTGCTCAAGCCTAAGATTGAGGGTTTGGGCTAACCTTTCTCCAAGGGCATCAAATTTAGCACCAAGATGGTCCATGGATTCAGCCATTTGTGAAGGAGGTGGGTGATATGAAACCCCTGATCTAGTGCTCATGCAAGACTCGATCAGACCAACTACAGCTCCCTAGACCTAGAGTCCAAAACTAGGTGCTCATCATGGTGGCAAACTAGCCTATAGTAACCCTATACTCAGCCAGGCAGGTGTAAGGTGAGTGTTAGGTCCCTGATTGCCAACCTAGACACCAATCAGAGATTGGCCAGGTAGGTAGACCAGCACACAAGCCCTTCAGGATTGAATCCCTGAACCACCATTCTAGACACTAAGCACAAGGCACACACAGGTTAGCTTGACACAGTGATCTGACACTTAGCCTGGACCCGACCAGTTGGTGTCCCTAGCCCACTAGGACAAAGTAAGTCTAGTTAATTTCAGGTTAGGCTTGGGACCGAATGCAAGGGATGTGGTTTTGGGCTAAGGAGAGGTTATCAACTCCTCCCCTTATCTAGAATAGCAAGAGTGCCCTTAAAGGTAGATTATGCAATGATGGCAGGCAGATGATGCAAATTAGGGTTAGATGTTTGTTTTTGATATTTTTGGAGAATATGTAAATTTTTTTTTATATTTTGGTATTTTTTTAAATAGAAGAAAACTTTCAAATTAAGGCCTAATATGCAGGAAATATACTAAAATTAAAAGATATGCAAAGATACTAAACAAAACCCTAAACCATCCAAAATTGTCTTACTGAAAAAAATAGAGCCAAAAGTTTGCAGGCTGTATTTCGGCTTGCAGAAACTGCACAGACCAAAGTAAAATCTGCAAAGATTTTATAAAATACTTTGAATAAGACAAATCCAGAAAAACAAATTTCATGATTTTTGGAGTTCTGAGAAGTGAGAAATAACTAAAAGGACAGAGTATATACGGACTGAAAAAATGCAGAAAACAAGCCCTAATCTAAGCTCTGATACCAGATGATGCGGGACTAATATGCATGCAATTATTTTTGTATGTTTTATATGTGGAGCTAAGTAATTAAATCCCTAATATTGGATCAAAATAAGTTGTAGATAATTTTATATAAAATTTAGAAGCTAAGCTTGTAGATTAAGACCTAAGAAAGTAGTAAAGATGGATCGCCGGGGTTGAGAAGCCTCAGTTAGGGCAAGTTCTCCTACAATAAAATTTTGGTGGTAGAGGGGGTATACCTGACAACATCTGAAGCACTTGATGAAGATCGCAGCGAAGGGATCTCTCATTCCTCGATGGATGCGGCCTGGAAAACCGAGCCAAAGACCCGCGGATTCCCGGCTTTCTGCTCGGTGGTCCGATAAAGGCTTGGCTGGAGTCGTTAAATTCGTAGGAACTCGGGGACCTGCAAATGACCTGTCAGGGGTTAGAAAACTCACAAGGGGACAAGGAAACAATAGAAAACAACAAGGGAAAGAAAGTTTTGGAGGAGGATGGCCAGGGCTCTGGAAGGATGGTTGGCGGCAAGAAGATAGTTGCAACACCGGGAAGAAGAAACTCTCAAAAATCCCTTTATGCACATAGTAGGGCAATACACAGCAATTGAAGAGAACTCAAGTTTAATTCATATATCAAAATCAATCCTCATACAAGAGACTAGGGTCCTTTAAATAAATCCTTAGTCTTGGGCTCCAAGTAAGGACATATTAGTCTTTACATAAGAATCCTACTCCTACCCAAACCCTAGCTACAAATAAGGAAGGCAAAATCCCCTTAAACCCTCCCCTCTTCATGCCTTGGTCGGCCAAGGGGGTGACCCTAAGTGACCAACCAAGAAGAGAGTCACCATAAGGATTGGCACCCTAGCTCCTTCCTAGGTCTGGGCTTGCCCAATTTGCTTCCGGCTGGTCCAGGACTTCAGGTTTGTGTTTGTCTTTATTTTCTCCTCCTGGGGTCTTCAAGTCTTCAAGCTGGGTTGGACTTGGGCTGAACTTCCATGTCTTCAATCTGGTTGGACTTGGTCTTCACTTGTATGGTGTGGTCTTGAGTCTTCAGTATGCTTGGACAGGACTCAAAAAATAAAATTAGCTCAACATGAGCTGACTAACACTGGACTGAACTAGCTCAACATGAGCTAACTAATATAGGAATCAAATAAAGATAACTCAGCTGGACTAAGCTTTATTACAGTGGACTCGAATGTCATTAAGTGATCCATAGAGGGTTGAAAAGCCTCTGTCTTATTCTGGTGACTCTGGTGTCCGCACCACAAAGCAAGGTTAGTAGCAAAAGGATACTCACAAAGGGAAAGAGTTGACTACACTGAGGTATTTTCTTCTATGGTATGCCATACTTCAATTCAGGTGTTGTTGTCATTGGTGGCAAAACATGGTATGGAATTGGAGGAGATGGATATGAAGACAGCTTTTCTACATGGAAGTTTGGATGAGAAGATCTATATGAAGCAACCTGATGGCTTCATAGAGATTGGACAGGAGGATAAAGTATGTTTACTCTAGAGATTATTGTATGGTCTAAAACAATCACCTCGCCAGTGGTATCGGAGATTGATGCTTTTAATTTAAGCCTTGGGTTTCTCAGATGTGAACATGACTACTGTGTATATGTCAAGGATATGGATAATGATAATGCTTTGTATTTACTTCTGTATATGGATGATATGTTGATATCCAACAAAAGTATGAGTGATGTAAATCAGCTGAAGAAAGTATTATCTGAAGAATTTGAGATGAAGGATTTGGGTCCAGCTCAGAAAATCCTTGGAATGGAGATTTACAAGATAGATGTAAGGGGATTCTCTATTAGTCACAAAGAGGTTATATCAAGAAGATTCTTGAGAATATAGGTATTACAGAGGTTGAGTATATAGGTATTACAGAGGCTGCAAAAGAAGCACGATGGTTGAGGAGGCTAGTTGCTGAGATGGGGGTAGAATAGTGTATGGTGGTCCTACACAGTGATAGCTAGAGTGCCATACATTGACTCAGAACCCAGTCTATCATGCATATACAAAGCATATAGATGTGAGGTACCATAGGATCAGAGAGCTGGTGGAGGAAGAAGAAGTGGCACTGGTGAAGGTCCATACAAAGGAGAACCAAGTTGATGCACTTAAAAAGGCTCTACAGGGAGAAACCTTTCGTTCATGTATGTGGTTGATGGGTCTGAGGTGTCTGGTGTAATAACCTATAATCTTGGAGCACCAAGGTAGAGATTGTTGAGTCTTAGGTGGTGCATCCAAGATTTCAGGGGGATGGGCCAAGGTTCAGGTTGGTCTAGCTTATCATGGTCGCACATGATGTATCTAGGGCTAGGAGTGAGTCCGGGATGAGTCCTAGATGTTAGACTGAGTTTTGGTCAGTCTGGACATTAGAGTCGGCTCGGTTCTAGTTTGAGTCGACTCTAATGGTTGGCATGGCATGAATGCAGGGAGGAGCTTTGCTGAGAGTCGACTCAGTCTGCTTGGAGTCATCTCAGCTCTACTGAGAGTTAGCTTGAACAGCTGGGAGTCAGCTTGGTTTCGCAGAATAGGTAAATCGCAGTCTAGACAAGTCAACTCAAGGGGTTCGAGCTTACTCATCTAGAGTGCTCTCTACAGCATGGAGTCGACTCGAGGGAGTCAAGCCATCTTGGATGACGAGATCTTTTGAATCATGTGTTGCCGCGCCGAGAAGTTCTGGGGGGCTAGTCCTTTACGATCTAGGTATATATATATGTAAGTTGGGACAGTTATGGGTGAGGAAAAGAGAGAGAAGGTCATTTGTAACAGTCCAAGAAAACAACCGGAATCAAGAAACCCCTCCATTTCTTCCAGGTCTTGTTCTTCCTCCTTTCCCTCTTCTTCACTTCTCGATTAATCCAAGAGATCGATTGATCTTCGTTTGACCTGAATCCTACTGTGATCATTGTGGATCGCTGGCAGAGGGTCTTTCGTGCACCTAGATAGCTTCCGCTGGCCATGGATTCACCGGATCATCTCCTTCATCTAGTTGGCAAAGAACTAAAGAGCCACATTCATCATAGAAAGCAATAACAGGAGGAGTTAGGCGATCTAAACACTATAGTACAAGTCATGCAGGTACATACTAACTCATCGATGGATGTTTAACATTGTCATTCATTCTTTCAATGGGGGTTGCTAATGCTAATACCAGAGGAGAGTAGTTCCCCAGCGATGATAGGAAATTCAAGGAGAGATTTAAAGCTACAAGTATCAAGCAAGAACCAACATTAGGTGGGATCACTTCAGAGAAGGCATTTTTTGCCTGGGAGATGGCTCTAATGGACATGCATTGCCCAAAGAAGTCATTTGGGATCGGTCTAGAGAGCTTGTTCTCGCTTAGATCTAGGTTCTAGAGGCTCTTGAGCCAGAGGAGATCAGAGCTAAGGCTTCTAGAGAAGTTATTTTTAGAGAGTAATATGTCCGAAGGATAGATCGCCACCTTCTAACAGGAACTCACCAGTGTTGATTCACCGGGAATGGAAGGAATGACCTAAATAAAGGTAGATACAATGAAAAAAAAAAATACTTGCCATACAGCCCCATTTTATCTCTCATGTGCCCTTCACATGATCCACGTTAACATATCCTAATGGCAACTAGATAGAATTACTAACCAAGGTTTGAATTAAAATTTTCTAAAAGTTTAATTACTTGATTTCACTAAATTGAAGCTTATGATGAAATTGAAAACTTCCGAATAGTTCAAGATTTTTTCATAATTAATTTTTTGCAATATCAATCATTTGATCATGCACCACACAGATCTTGAAGCACTATGAATTTGTATCATCTGCTACATATCCCTTGAAGAAATCACCTAGGGATAAAATTGGATCAAATATGGATGGATACCAGTATATCCATATCCATATTTATTTTATCTAACAAATATAAATATGGATACAGATATTAGTTAGATACAAAAATTTATATGCATATTTGTTTTAAACAAATATCGATACAATATATATTCTAAAAGTATAAATGTAAATATGGATATAAATATGATAATTAAACTTTATGAATACATAATTAAAGATATTACTATGTGGATAATAAATCAAGTTAATAGCATATTATTATAATTATATATATACATATTTAAAAGTTAATGAGTGCTATCTAAAATTATATAGGGTTGCAGGTAGAATCAATCCATATCTATATTTATTTTGTCTAATGGATATAAATATAGATATGGATATTAGTTAGATGCAAAAATTCATATCTACATTTGTTTTAAATAGATATAGATACAAATTGGATATAGGAAGTATGAATGTAAATACATATATATAAATCTTATAATTAGACTTTAGAACTACAAAATTAAAGATTTATATCCAATTCCTGCATGCATGCTAACCACTATTGATCCTACCCTGGCCACACATCTGCGAGTGCTCCCAATGTGGCGGTCATTAATGTTTACTTACTAAGGAATGCCCCACCACAAGGATGTGCTATGTCGGCCACTACTCCCTATCTCACCTACCATGGCATGATATTCCATTTCGAGAATGCTTGCAACAGCCGGAATATGCCAACCATCATCCCTTGTCCTTAAATGCTAGATATATACATGCCTATAAGTTGGTTTCTAGAAACCATCTAGGTAAGTCGAACAAGGGTATGCTAAGGACACAAGGAGAAGAACAAGAGGAGAGAATGGAAATGAGACCAAGAGCCTACACATTATAAGAGCCACCTCCTTCCACCAAGGAAAGGACCCTCTTCTTGCTCTCACTTGAGAATACACACCCAGAGCTCCCTGAATTGAGTCTTTCATATCTTGCCACTCAAGTGAGATCCCTGAAGGCCATTCCACACACTCCTTATTGTTTATAGAGTGCCTGGACCTCTGCTACTCCACTCATCTATATACAGATCCCAAGGAAGTTGGACTCATACTCACTGAGTTTTTGTTGACCCCTTGAATGATTTTGATGATAACAAAATATTGGAGCATGCATTTATTTTACTAACAACTCTCCAAGTACTTTACAAGTTTTTGTAGGATGATTTCATTGCTCAATTACAACTCCTACAATCTTATTTTTGTCATGAGTAGTATTGTAAGTATGTCATGAAAAGAAGAGCCCAAAGAAATAGTAAAGTAAAAATCATGAAAATGGGTTATTTCTAAGTGTTTTTCAAGCTTAAGATTTCTTAGAAATTGTTGTTAGAAGAGTTGGAGAGTTTCTTGAATGATTGAAGTGTTGCTGGATGATTTCTGGAGAATAACCGAGAATTCAATGTAAAACTCATCTGAGCCGACTCGAGTAAAAGAAGCCAACTCTTGTTCATGGCACACATGAAGGTTTCTGGCATGTAGATATCCGAGCTGACTCGAAGGAACCCGAGCTGACTCCTCCAGTGTATCATTTCCTGAATTAGATAGCCGAGCCGACCCGAAGGAAGTCTGAGCTAACTCTATCATTTAGTCAATCATCCGAGTCAACTCTTCAGAAGTTCAAGCTAACTCCTCCAGAGTCCAGAAAGAACAGTTCTGAGAGAGCAACTAGGCAAGCTGACTCTAATGAGAAGAGCAGACTCTTCCAGAGTACAGTTTTGAAGACCTGTGAATCCGAGCCGACTCGAACAAAGATGAGCCAACTCTTCTAGAGTAAGGAATCAGAATACTATGTAACCGAGCTGACCTGAATGAAGTGAGGTGAATCAACCAGAACTTCTTTGAGGATCCGAGCCGACTTGAAGGTCGATTCCAGGCAAGTAATGGCTAGTTCCAGAACACCATTTTTGAATTTGAAAAGTACTCCAATGGTCAAATATCACATCCCAATGGTCTACGATGACTAAAATCACCTGAGAAGAGTACAAGACTCTATAAATGAGGGATTGAGATAACTTTTAAAAGGTTAATGCTTAGTTAATGCTTAGTTGAGCATCAAAAGAAAGCTAGAGAGCAAGAGAGCATTCAAGTCGATCTTCAAGACTTCACCAACTCCTACCTGAAGCTTGAAGCACACATTGAAGAAGTTGAAGAAGCCAGTGAAGTGCATTGAAGTGCAATTAAGAAGGCTTCTCTCAAGCTACATCGGCAACCATCAGACAACATCTATTTGTCATTTTGTTGCTTAATTTAATTAACTCTTTTCTGAGTTGTTGGGTTATTATGAGCTCGGTTTAAAAACTAAATAGATTCTTGGTTAGCTTGTGTAAAACCAAGTGTTGGGTTCTTTGTGATTCTATTAAAACCAAGTGTTGAGTTTCTTTGGTGAGCCTGGTTTAAAAATCAAAGGATGTTGGGTTTAGATTGTAATCCCGATAAAATAATCCTACTGTATTCTTGTTAGAATATAGTGAAAATCCTAAGTGGTATCTTGGGTAGTGGATGTAGGAGCTAGGGTGCTCCAAACCACTATAAACCTGCTGTGTTTGCATTGTGATTTTTCTACTTGCTTATGCTTCTGCTATTAATTATCTAAATCACAGCACCTTACACTTCAAAGAAGTTTTCTAAGAGCACATATCTGTTAAATTTTTTAAATTTTCAATTCACCCCCCTCTTGGAAAAGCCACCTGGGCAACAACTAGTATCAAAGTAGTGTCTCTGAATACAGTTAGAGTAAAGATTGATGGCTCATCCCATGAATACTTCTTTGGTCAAAGGCCAATCTACTAATAGACCTCCACTATTCACTGGCATGAATTACCCTTATTGAAAAGCTAGAATGAAGATATACATTCAAACTATCAATTTTCAATAATGGAATGTCATTCTTAAGGGTCCACAAATATCCATGATTAAAATTGATGTCATGGATGTCCCAAAACCTGAAGAGGATTAGGATAAACACGACATGAAAATGTGGGAATTAAATGCCAAAGCCATGAATTTACTATATTGTGCTTTGGATGCTAATGAGTTCAATCAAATTTTCACTTGCTCATCTGCAAGAAAAATTTGGGATAAACTCGAAGTGATCCATGAAGGAACTTTTCAAGTGAAGACTTCGAAAATTAATCTTCTAGTATACAATTATGAGTTATTTAAAATGGAACAAAATAAATCTATCTCTACCATATTTTCTCACTTTACAAATATTATTAATGGTTTAAAAAGTCTTGGCAGGGTCTATTCAAATGCTGACTTAGTACATAAGATCCTTATATCACTTTCGGACAAGTGGGACCTCAAAGTGACTGCCATCCAGGAAGTGAAAGATCTGAATACCTTACTTCTGGATGAACTGATGGGTTCTTTCATCACACATGAACTGGCCATGCAGCATAGGACTGATGATGATAAGAAGAAGAAGAAAATAATTACCTTTAAAGCTGCATTTGATTCAAAGAAACAAGATGAGGAATCGAAAGATGACTACAGCTCCTCCGAAGATGACTTAGAAGACGAAGACATCGTAATGGTTGTGAGGAGATTTAGAAGATTTATGGAAAAGAAGAAAAGAAGAAATGTTAGAAAATCTCATGAGAAAGAGGAATACAGTAAGGACAAGGAGAAAGAGAAAGAAAAGAAACAAGTGCCTACATGCTATGAATGTAAGAAACCAGGACATATCCATCCCGACCGTCCTTTACTAAAGATAACTTTCAAGAAGAAGAAATAGAAGGTGATGGTTGCTACTTAGAGCGATAGCGAGGAGTCGACTTCAACTGAAGAGGAAAAGACCATAAAAATTGCTAACCTATGTCTTATGGGTCTTGAAGATGAGATATTGTCTCCCGAACCTCAAATAAAATTTACTTTTGATGAACTGAATTATATTTTTCATGATTTATTATCTAAACATAAAAAGGCTGGAGTAAAGATTAGAGCTTTAAAGAATATCAATAATTCTTTACAAAAAGAAAAGGAAGAGATTTCAGAAAAGAACAGTCTATTACAAAAAGAATTAAAAGTCTTTTCTGATAATAACAAGGCTTTAGAAATTGAGAAAATTATATATCTTGACAAAAATAAATCCTTGATTGATGAAAATTCTGATTTAAAAAAGGAGATTGAAAAGCTCAAGTCTTCAGTTGAAAAACTTACTTTATCTTCGAACAAGCTTGAGTTAATTTTAAAAGATCAAAGAATTTCTGGAAATAAAGCTAGAATTGGTTTCAATTCTTCCAATTCAAATAGAATTTTAGCTACTATATTTGTGACTTCAAAAGCTTTTGTTCCAAAATCAATATCTCAAAAAGCTTTTACAACAAATATTTTTGCATCCACTTCTAAATCCTTAATATATGTACCTAAGACTTCAAATAGAAAATCTTTTATGTCAAAAGGTATTGCATATGCTTCTCATGCTTTCACATTTAGAACTTCAAAATTTACATCTTTTAGAATTCTAGAATTGTATGTTATGCATGTTATGGGATTAGACATAAATTCTTTCAATGTGATTTGTTAAAGAAAAATGTATACTCTAAAAATAGAATCAGAAAGATTTAAGTCTCCAAAGGAACCACCTCTGCTAACCTGCAAGGACCCAAGTTAGCTTGGGTACCTAAGAGAAATTCTTGATTTTTTGCAGGAATGTCTTACAGCCCAAAAATTAAAGAAAAGATGGTATCTGGAAAGCGGCTGCTCAAGACATATGACGGGTGATAAAGATCAATTCATTGCCCTAGAGATGAAAGAAGGAGGTATGGTTACTTTTGAAGATAATGGCAAGGATAAAATAATCGGAATCGGTAAGATCAAAATAACCCCCTATACTTTTATTGAAAATGTACTGCTAGTAGATAAAGTAAAGCATAATTTGTTAAATATTAGTCAATTATGTGATAAAGGCTTCAAGATTGTCTTTGAATCATCTATGTGTATTGTAATAAACTCTCTTGATTCAGCAACAAATTTATTGGACATAGACTTGGAAAAATTTATGTGGTAGATCTTAATGATTTAGCCATGTCTAGTAGTTCCAGTCTAGTTGCAATGAATGCTAAGACCAAGGAGTCTTGTTTACTTTGGATAGATGATTAGGTTATGCTAGCATGCATATTATTGCCAAGTTAATTTCTAAGAATCTAATTAGAGGTTTGCCTAAATTTAAAGTAGACTTTGAACATGTTTGTGATGCTTGTCAAATGGGTAAACAAACTAGAAGGAGTTTTTAATCCAAAAATATGATTTCAACTTCTAGACCCCTTGAGCTACTTCACATGGACTTATTTGGACCAACTAGGACCACAAGTTTAGGTGGTATGAAATATGCTCTTGTGATAGTAGATGATTTCTCTAGATTTACTTGGATTTTGTTTATTGCTTATAAAGATGAAACTTGTAAAGTTTTTCAAAAATTTCATAAAAAAATCTCAAATCAGAAAAATCTTTCAATAGTTTCTATTAGGAGTGATCACGGCACAAAATTTGAAAATCAATTTTTCGATGATTATTGCACTGAACACGGCATTGATCACAACTTCTCCACTCCTAGAACACCACAACAAAATGGTGTTGTAGAGAGAAAGAATAGAACTTTGGAAGAGATGGCCTGAACAATGTTATATGAAGGCAATCTTCCAAGATACTTTTGGACAGAAGCAGTGAACACTGCTTGTTATATTTTAAACCGTGTTTTAATTCATTCAATTTTAAAGAAAACCCCCTATGAGCTTTGAAATGAAAAGAAACCTAATATCACTTACTTTCATATTTTTGGCTGTAAATGCTTTATACTAAATAATGATAACGATATTCTAGGAAAATTTGATGCTAAGTCTGATGGAGTAATTTTTCTTGGTTATTCATTGCATAGCAAAGCATATAGAGTATTTAATGAATTAACTCTAACTGTAGAAGAATCAATGCATGTCATTTTTTATGAAACTAACCCCTCACCTTTTAAGAAAGAAGAGTGCATAGATAATGATGCAGGTACACTTCAAAAAAAATGGAAGATATGAGTATACAAGAAAGACCAACTCAAGAAGGAGAAGAAGTGGTAAGTAAGGATCATACTGATCTACCAAGGGAATGGAGGTATGTTACTTCTTATCCAAGAGATTTAATTATTGGTGATCCTTCACAAGGTGTTAGGACTAGGTCATCACATAGAGATGCATATGATTACCTAGCCTTTGTCTTACAAATAGAGCCACATAGTTTACAAGAGGCTGAATCTGACCCAAACTGGATGATAGCCATGCATGAAGAATTAAACCAGTTTGAAAGAAATAATGTATGGACTTTAGTTGACAGACCATCAGACCATCCCATCATAGGAACCAAATGGGTCTATAGAAATAAGTTAGATGAGCAAGATAAAGTAATTAGAAACAAAGCAAGGTTGGTAGCTAATGGATTTAACTAAGAAGAAAGAATAGATTTTGATGAAACCTATACACCCGTAGCAAGACTAGAGGCCATAAGATTATTACTTGCATTTGCTTGCTACATGAATTTCAAATTATTCCAAATGGATATGAAAAGTGCATTTTTAAATGGTTTTATATTTGAACAAGTTTTTGTAGAATAGCCACCAGGTTTTAAAAGTCATGCTTTTCCAAATCATATTTTTAAACTCAATAAAGCATCGTATGGTTTGAAACAAGCACCTAGAGCCTGGTATGATAGACTTAGCACTTTCTTACTTGAAAATGATTTTGCAAGAAGAAATATAGACAAAACTCTTTTTATCAAGAATAATGATAATGATATATTAGTTATACAGATTTATATTGATGACATTATATTTGGTGCAACTAATGAAACTCTTTGTAGAGAATTTGCTAAGTTGATGTAGGATGAATTTGAGATGAGTCTAATGGGTGAACTGAACTACTTCCTTGGACTTCAAGTAAAACAATCAAAGGAAGGGATCTTCATAAACCAAGCCAAATACATCAAAGAGATTATCAAGAAGTTTGGTATGGAGTCAAGCAAACAAATGAGCACACCCATGAGTCCTACTTACAGATTGGATAAAGATGAAGATGGCAACAACATTGATCAAAAGTTATATCGAGGTATGATTGGATCATTGTTATACTTGCTACTAGTAGACTTGATATCTTGTTTAGCGTATGTGTATATGCTAAATTGCAATCTAATCCTAAAAAATCACATATGCATGCTGTTAAAAGAATTATAAGATATCTAAAAGGAACAAGTAATCTAGGTCTATGGTTTTCAAAGCATTCTTCACTAAATTTAATTGAAATTTTAGATGCTGATTATGCTGGTTGTAAAATTGATAGAAAAAGCACTAGCAGCACATGCCAATTTCTAGGGTTGAATTTAATCTTATGACACTATAAGAAACAAAACTCGGTAGCACTATCTACTGTTGAGATAGAGTATGTTGCTGTAGGGAGTTGTTGTGCACATGTATTATGAATTAAACAACAACTAGAAGACTTTGGTGTTACACAATCTAAAATTCCTATCAAATGTGGTAATACAAGTGCTATAAATTTGACAAAAAATCCAATTCAGCATTCAAGAACTAAGCACATAGAGATTAGACACATTTTATAAGAGATCATGTTTTGAATGGTGAAATTGAATTAAAATTTATTCCAATTGAAAACCAACTTGCTGATATTTTCACTAAGCCACTTAATTAAGATAGATTTGAAATGATTAGAGGAGAATTAGGTTTATGTGACCCTTTTTAGGAAATTTTCTTAACCCAATCTCTTCAAAATTAAGAAAAAATTATCTAGAAAGCCTCCTAATCAAATCAAGATCTTTGACCATCTCTTCTTGTGATTTTATGGAATTAATTTTCATTTTTGAACCTTTTTTGACTCTTGTGGAGAGTTCCTGTTCGAGTCGACTCAAGCTACAGTGCTCAAGTCGAGCCGACTCGAATTTTTGATTAATTCTGCTATTGCTCTGCTCGAGTCGACTCGAGCAGATTAGGGCTTGCCTAGCCGACTCGGATATCGGGCAAGCTATTTTTTAATAGAGCCGAAGGACTTATTCTTATTATTTATGCTTTTTGCTCTTGCTCAAAACCCGTGTTTCCCACTCGAACTTCATTTCCATACTTCCAAAACCCACATTCTTGAGCTCCAATTCTTGCATTCTTCCCAAGTTTGTGCAATGGCTCCAAAAAGGGCCATTGGGAAGAGATCTAAACGAGTCGTACCCTCTATTGAAAAGGAAAGAAGAATAAAGCATCGACAAGAAGAGTCGACTCGGTCAGTGAAAATGGAAGAAGAGGAAATGGAACAAATGATAGATCCCTCTTCTCCGAGACAACCAGTTTCAATGTCCAATCGACTAGTGACAAGTGGGAGAAGAATCATCTTCACATTCCTAAAGGAACTGGGGCTATGAATTGGAGATCTAATTGTAGATCAGGGCTGGAGCTTCTTTTGCTCACTAAATGTGCCAACCTATCCGAATCTGGTAAGGACTTTTTATGAAAATCTAAGAATAGAATAACAGCACATTGAATCTATAGTTAAAGGAAAGAGGATTATTGTGATAGAAGAAAGACTTTGTAACCTATTGGAGATGCCGAACGAGGGCTTGAATCACTTAGTTCTGAAAGACAAGGAGAAAACCCTCAAAACAATTTTAAACAGAGAGGATGTGAGTGGTATTGGTAATGTAATGGCCAATACATTGTCCCTTGAGATGAGACTGTTGCACAATTTTATTAGCAAGATCTTTCTCCCAAGAACCGGAAGATTTGATTGGGTAAGTGAGAAGGATCTTAGTTTTATGGGACATGTAATTGAGGGGGAGGCCCTTAACTTACCTCACATCATGCTTATTTAAATGAAAGAAGCTGTAAGGAGGGTAAAAGCCTATTTGCCTTATGGTATGGTTCTTACCCTATTTTTCTAGGCCTCCAGAGTAAACCTTGATGGTGAAGATGGTAGGCCCCTTCACCATACTGACACCTACACCTCCAAATCCTTACAATGAATGGGATATCAATTAACTGAAGGAGCATGGAGAAAAAAGGAATTAGATGTGAGAGCTGTAGGATCTTCTAGCAGTGAGGATGATGATGATGATGAGCAGCTACCCAGGGAGATCATCACTGATACTACTACTGGACCTTCTGCACTTGAGGTGACTGCCAATGTCCATGTTGTTGCT
The DNA here is from genome assembly GCA_021397845.1 of Areca catechu. Taxonomy (NCBI): domain Eukaryota; kingdom Viridiplantae; phylum Streptophyta; class Magnoliopsida; order Arecales; family Arecaceae; genus Areca; species Areca catechu. The sequence continues at coordinate 49,251,334 of CM038046.1, read as the reverse complement.
GAGGCTACTACTACTGAGCCTTCTACTCATGATACCGTGGAGACTGAGCATATAGAGTATGGGAGTCCCAGGATCTCTCCATCACCAGCTTCTCCACCAGCACCTTCTGCTTCGGGACCATTTGTTGATTCATAGGAGTTTCAGTGTCTCAGGACTTTCTTGTAGATCAGATGAGATCACTCATTAAGACCTTGACCACTCTATGAGTTCAATGTTTGGTGAGCTTGCCAAACAGTCGATAGCAGACTTGAGGAGATCAGTGGTGAGGTTAGATAGTTATGTTCCAGAGTTGACATCATTGAGTCTACCAGACCTACACCATAGATTGACTTGCAGTCAGTGACTGATTCACTCAGGATAGCTTTTGAAGATATCAAAAAGTTAGTTGATCATGGCAAAGAAGAGCTCAGAGCTGAATTAAGAGAAGTGAGCTTCAAGATGTGTTCATTAGAAGCTACAAGAAAAATAGAAGATGACTACACAAAAGGGATTGGCATCCTCAGAAGTGAGTTTGGGAGACTTAGAGAATCAGTAGAGGCTTTTTCAAATGCCCAAGCAAGTGAGCTGTTGCACTCAACACTGGGACAAAGAAGATGGAAGAAGAGCTTAATTCAGTCTGGGTGACTCTTTGCCAGCTCTCTACTACAGTCATTGCAGCCTACACTTCTACTCCCAAATGACCTAGTCAGCCTACTCAGCCTGCACCTTTCCCAATCAAACTACACCACACCCTAGGCAGCCTACACCACATCTCAGACCTCAGGCTTCTCAGCCACAGTTTGTTGATCCTATCTCTTCCATGCCACCACCTGGACCATCCACTAGTACTAGTGCAAACATTAAGGTAGAACCTGTAGAACCTATTATAGAATTGCCTAGTGATAGTGAGTAGATTATTGTTTGTATCTTTGCTTTCAATCTTCTGTAATTTGTATTGAAAATTTTGTGAATGAATTGAAAACTTCTTTATCTTACTCAATGTGTTTGTGAAATGTATTTGCGCAATACTTTACAATTCTATATTTGCTCTGATGATTTTGATAATGGATTCTCAAATCTTTTTGAAAGTCAAATTATCTCAAACAATGTTTTCAATCTTTTCATTCTATTTCAAAAATCATGCTTTGTGTACCTAACAAAGGGAGAGATTGATTTTAACTGATTACCTTTTTAATTCTTGACAAAAAGGGGGAGTAGTTATGTATGATTGAGCATGGAAAATATACAAATAAGGGGAAGAATGATATAAATATTGTATCTTGCTAATATTGTATCTTGCTTATTTATATTTGCTTCGATAGACTTGCAATTTGCTCTAATAGGTAATGTTTTTCAAAGAGCTGTGATACTTTGTCAATATACAAGCTTCGATACTCTAATACATATAAAAGCTCTAATACATGTTAGTATCTACTTCCAAATATAGTTTTTCCAATATAGAAGCTCTGATACAAGTAAATGTAAAGTTTTTCCATGCCCGGTATCTTGTCATCATCAAAAAGGGGGAGATTGTTGACCCCTTGAATGATTTTGATGATAACAAAATATTGGAGCATGCATTTATTTTACTAACAACTCTCCAAGTGCTTTACAAGTTTTTGTAGGATGATTTCATTGCTCAATTACAACTCCTACAATCTTATTTTTGTCATGAGTAGTGTTGTAAGTATGTCATGTAAAGAAGAGCCCAAAGAAATAGTAAAGTAAAAATCATGAAAATAGATTACTTCTAAGTATTTTTCAAGCTTAAAATTTCTTAGAAATTGTTGTTAGAAGAGTTGGAGAGTTTCTTGAATGATTGAAGTATTGATGGATGATTTCTGGAGAAGAACTGAGAATTCAATGTAAAACTCATCCAAGCCGACTCGAGTAAAAGAAGCCGACTCTTGTTTATGGCATGCATTAAGGTTTCTGGCACGCAGATATCCGAGTCGACTCGAAGGAACCTGAGCTGACTCATCTAGTGTATTATTTCCTGAATCAGACAGGCAAGCCGACCTGAAGGAACTCCGAGCCGACTCTATCATTCAGTCAATCAGCCGAGTTGACTCTTCAGAAGTTCGAGCCGACTCCTCCAGAGTCCAAAAAGAATAGTTCTGAGAGAACAGCCAGACGAGCCGACTCTAATGAGAAGAGCCGACTCTTCCAGAGTACAGTTTTGAAGATCTATAAATTCGAGCGAACAAAGGTGAGCCGACTCTTCCAGAGTAAGGAATCAAAACACTATGTAATAAAGCCGACCTGAATGAAGCGAGGTGACTCGACTAGAACTTCTCTGAGGATCCGAGCTGACTAGAGGGACTCGAGCCGACTCGAAGGTCGATTCCAAGTAAGTAACGACTAGTTCTAGAACACCATTTTTGAATTTGAAAAGTACTCCAATAGTCAAATATCACATCCCAACGGTCTACAATGACTAAAATCATTTGAGAAGAGTACAAGACTCTATAAATGAGGGATTGAGACAACTTTTGAAAGGTTAATGCTTAGTTGAACATCAAAAGAAAGCTAGGGAGCAAGAGAGCACAAGAGAGCATTCAAGTCAATTTCAAGACTTCACCAACTCCTACCTGAAGCTTGAAGCATACATTGAAGAAGTTGAAGAAGCCAGTGAAGTGCATTGAAGTACAATTAAGAAGGCTTCTCTCGAGCTATATCAGCAACCATCAGACAATATCTATTTGTCATTTTGTTGCTTAATTTTATTAACTCTTTTTTGAGTTGTTGGGTTATTGGTGAGCTCGATTTAAAAACCAAATAGGTTCTTGGTTAGCCTGTGTAAAACCAAGTGTTGGGTTCTTGGTGATCTAGCTAAAAAATGTTGGGTTTCTTTGGTGAGCCCAGTTTAAAATCCAAAGGGTGTTGGGTTTAGATTATGATCCCGGTAAAACAATCCTACTGTATTCTTGTTAGAATATAGTGAAAATCATAAGTGATATCTTAGGTAGTGGATGTAGGAGCTAGGGTGCTCCAAACCACTATAAACCTGCTATGTTTGCATTATGATTTTTCTACTTGCTTCTACTTTTGCTATTAATTATCTAAATCACAACACCTTAAACTTCAAAGAAGTTTTCAAAGAGCACATATCTGTTAAATTTTTTAAATTTCCAATTCACCCCCTCTTGGGAAAGCCACCTGGGAAATTGTTTCCTTTCCCCCACCAATCTCGTTCCATCCCTCTTTCACCCTCGGCTTCGCTTCTTCTCCAGCTCCTCTCCTACTCTTACTCTAAAATCAGAGGGCACTCCAAGTGATGCGGAATGCCAGCTCTGATACTAATAAGATGATGCGGAACGATGCGATATGATGTAAGATGATTTAATTTTAGTCTAAAATATTTTAAAGAGCGATGATCATAGCAGTAAAGCAACTAAACATAATAGACTAAAGATATTAAAGAAAGTAACTAACTACTTACCCACAATCTGATCTGCAAGCTATAAAGAATAAGGACCTGATGGCTAAGAAACCATCTAAGATTAGGCTATTCCATGCTTCAACTACCAAATCTAATGAGAAAGGATTGGTTGCTTATCCCAATGGAGATTCTCTTTGACTCGGGATAGATCGACTGCTTGGTCGCTCAGATCTCGCAGTAGGATGAAGATCGGGACTTCAGATTTTAGATCTACCATCAGATCTCAGTTCGGAAGCAAAGGATCCATCCTCTAAAGTCCTTGAACACCTGGGATCTGCAGAGAAGGCAGCAAATAAAACTTTAAGAATGAAGTAAATTAGATCAAATTGGAAAAAGGAAGGGTTGGTTGCGTAGAGCTTAAAGAAGATCGGTAACAGCTTGTCGAATCCGGCAGAACCTCTATTCAAGGACCTCACAGCCTTGAGTTCTCAAAGACCTCCCCGCCTTGAGCTCTTAAGGACCTCCCCGCCCTTAGAGAAAATCACTAAAGCCTAACCCAGCTTTGTGGAAGAAAAATCATAGCATTTCATTTCATGAATCAATAATAATTACAAGGGGGGTATGGGGTCCTATTTATAGGGTTCTTCACACATGAAGATATCATAAGACTCTTTTGAATTCAAATTACATTTAAATTTAAATTTTAATTCAAACACTCCTTGGCTTCTTGGCATCTTCCTTGAATTTGAAATTTAAATTGGCTCTTCATGGCTTGGGCGAGAACTTGAGTGGCTTTTATCTGAGTTGGGAGACAAAAGAATGGGAGAGAGGAGAAGTCCTTCTCTCTTACTCCTCTTAAAAAGTGGCAACACTCAAATGAGATGGGGTGATTTTTTTCTTCTCCCTTCTTGGCATGAATCCCATTTTGGCATGAGTAGAGACTTCATATTGATTCTTTGAATTTGAAAGAAGTTTACTTAATCCTTCCTTTAATCTTGATACTTGGATGAGACTCCTTGAAAATTGGACTCCTTTGAAATTTAGATGTAGATAGAAGATAACTCCACTTATCTTGGACTCCATTTGAAATATAGATGAAGATAGAAGATAACTCCACTTATCTTACTCCATTTGAAATATAGATGAAGGGATATAACTTGATAAGGGAGAACATTTTGATTTTTGGATGAAACTCCTTTTGAATTTGAAATCTTCTTGGATGAACTTTCCTTTAAATTTGAATTCAAATTTGAGTTGGCCGATCATTGTGGAGAAGGCAACAATTCAAGAGAAATGGCATGAAATGGGAGGAGAATCCTTCTGCTTTACTTCTCCTAATTGGCGTCTTCATGGGATTTAAAATGGGCGATGAAAACTCCATTTAAATTTCAAATGGGCTATGAGAAGAGAGTTTGGATGGCACCTCTCTTGGATATACTTGGATTTTAAATGATGTCCGGATGTCTGGATGTCCGGATGTCTGGATGTCCGGATGTCTGGATGTCCAGATATCTGGATGTCCAGATGTCTGGATGTCTGGATGTCCGGATGTCTGGATGTCGGATGTCCGAATGTCCGGATGTCCGGATGTCCGAATGTCCGGATGTCTGCTAAAAAATTTGGACAACCCTTTTTTTACCTAGAATTGATCCACCAAGGTAATGATGACTTGGGTCTTGGGTACTTATGACACCCCTTGACTTATTCAAGCACTAATTACAAGACTCAAATTGGATAATTCACCAAACAAAGCAAATTAATGCTATTTACAAGACTCTTAAACTAATTAATAGACTCAATGGACTCAATTGGTAACTCAACAATCCTAATTGACCAAATTACACTCAATTTGATCAAATTATAACTCAATTTGACAAACTCAAAACAACTGGAACTGGAGTGTTCTTTGTGAAGAACACATGGACTTACTCATTGGTGATCCAAATTGAATTGGAAAAGGTTTGCTTCCTCTTCCTAGCTCTTGTGTCCTCACCACCAAGCCTCTTCTATTTTTCTCTCTAGGAGACTGACTTAAGCATCAGATGGTCCACCACCAAAACCCATCCTTGATGTATTATACTTTATGATCTTCTCTATCTTGCAGGATTAACTCCCAGCAATAAGGCCCAACAAGACCTAGCTTTGTACCAGTAGCTACTCCTCCAGCCACCATCTAAGTTGATCCCAAGTTAGCACCATCTCCAAGAGATTCGCAATAATTTGGTGCTAGAGGAAGGGCCCTGTGCTCGTAAAACTTCGTTGAGGATTGGAGTTTGCCTTTGATACCACTTTACTCTTAGTTTGCATTATGGCTAAGGGAAAAAGGACCATCACATCCATCCTTGTCAAGGCATTGGTAACCTTGGCCTCCCCCACTTTGCTCCCACCGGAGGAGGAGAGCGGGACATCCAGCTACTTCAACTATCACTATCAGGTAGTTCCAGTAGCTCTCGCAATAAGTCCAAGCATTGATGACCTTGGTACAGAGTTTTTAGCAGAGCCTGCCTAGGCTTGAGGTGGAGCCCACTCACCATCCATCCACCTCATACCTGCCTTCCCCCTAGTAGGGTGAATAGCTTGTGATGCAAGTCTAGCCTGGGGCGCAGGTCAGGCTCGAGGTCACCCTCACTGCAAAGCTGGACACTTCTCGGGCAAGGCATCAGCCTGGAGAGCAAGGCAAACTCCCCTCCAAGCCTCATCCTAACTTGCCATGTCTCAAAGTCACCCTCCCACTAGGAGCTAGATGAGGCATGCTCATCTAACTCTGTTATTTCTATTTCCTCTTTCTCTATGTATGATGCTTCACAGGAGAAATCTTCAAGTCTCATCCCACCTAGCGATCTGGGTGGCAGGGTGAGCTGGCTTGCAAGCTCAGGAGGTGTACCTGAGAGAGCTTCACCAATACAATCTAACTTTGAGCAATGAGTCTCGATTTATGTTTCTCCCTCCATTCTCCCATAAGATTATGGAGGCAACATGCCCCGCTGCTTCAAGGCCCTTATTATGGAGGCCTACGTTAGCACCTTTAACTTAAAAAGCTTCAAGTCCCTCATGCTCCTCCAAGGGGCATCGGATGCCCTCATATGAAAGACCTTCCCAAGCACCTTTAGAAAAGTGGTAAGAGCATGGTACACTCGACTCCAGTCAGGGTCTATCTATTCCTTTGAAGAATTCAGCCATAGGTTTATGATCTAATTTCAAAGCAGTAAGAGATCCAAGCAAGGCTTCGACTTCTTCTTCTCGGTCCAATAAGAGGAAGGCAAGTCCCTGTACCACTACATGGGTAACTTTAAAGTGGCCATGCTAGAAGTCCATGGCCTCGAACCCTCTATCACCATGACAGCCTTGAAGAGAAGACTACGTAGAGGTAGCTTCTATTTTTCTCTCTCAAAGAAATTTCCTAGGAGCCTTCCTGAGATTTTGGCTCATGCAAAAAAATACATCATCGTCGAAGAAGAGATGGATGAGAAATGGAAGGAGAAGGGGGATCGAAAATGTCCTCGAGAGGGCCGCTCCCATCGAACCCTTCCCCTCTAGTAGCAGTAACAGCAGCAGAAGAAGAAGTGGACAAGGAGTTCTATCATCAATCCAAAAGTCCTAGACCACACTACTGGGAGGAGTTCACCCTTGTAAATGCTCCCAGAGGGCAAATCTTAATGGAAATCAAAGGTCAGGACAATTTCAGTGGTCGGAGAAGATGAACAAAATAGCCTGGACGAATCCTAAAAAACATTATCAATTTTATCAAGATTACGGGCATGATACTGAAGACTACATTTTCTTAAAGAAGGAGATTGAGTCACTAATTCAGAAAGGCTACCTATGTAGCTACATCGGTCAGCCCCATACTTCAAAGGTTGATAGTCAAAAATCCCAGCCAATAATTGAACACACTATAAAGAATAGAATCCACATCGGCACTATTTCTGGTGGACTAGTCACTAGGGAACAAGATCCTCTAAGTGATGAGTGTATGCCAGGGTGGCCCAAGTGGAAATCCCTTAGCCTAAATGTCGGAGGGCTAGAGAGGAGCCTATTACCTTTTCTATTGATGATGCCGATGGAGTTCTGTTCATGCATGATAATCCTGTGGTTGTTTTCCTTGTTATTTCCAATTATGATGTAAAGAGAATCCTGGTGAATAATAGAAGCTTCGTAGATATTTTATTTTATGATGCCTTCTCTCGGATGGGATTATCCAAGGATTGCCTTTAAAGGTCGAACACTCCCTTGATTGATTTTTTCTGGATGTCATTCTTGTCGATGGCATCATGACACTACCTATGATAGTCGGCCAAGTCTCGAGATAGGCCATGACTCTTTTGGATTTCTCGATGGTCAAAATTCCAGAAGCCTATAACTCTATCCTGGGAAGACCCAGCCCGAATGCCTTATAGGCCATGGTCTTAACCTACTACCTATTGATGAAGTTCCCCACCCTCGATGGGGTGGGCAAGGTGCGAGGTGATCAGGCTTTAGCAAGGTGATGCTATATGGTGACCCTCAAGCAAAAAATAAAGGAAGCCATATCCACTGAGAGCCTCAACCTCCAGGATTAATAGATGCTACAATGTGGAGAGCTTGCAGAAGAATTGATTCCTATCCCTCTGGACCTGACCGACTCCTCTCGAGTAGTGTGTATCGGGAGCGAGTAGAGTGAGGAGTCCAAAACCCAACTGGTGGAGTTCCTCCATGTGAACACCAACATCTTGTATGGAAAGTAGCTAGTATGCCAAGCATCAACCCCACAGTCATGATGCATCGCCTCAATGTAGACTCTACACAACCACCAGTTTGCTAGAAGAAGAGAAGCTTCATCCCTGAGCACCAATGTGCCATCAAATAAGAAGTGGAGAAGCTTTTGGAAGCCAAGTTCATCTATGAGGTCCAATATCTTGACTGGCTCACTAATGTTGTTCTAGTAAAAAAGGTCAATGGCAAGTGATGGATGTGCATCAACTTCATCGACTTGAATAAGGCTTGCCTAAAGGATTGTTTTCCTCTACCATAGATCGATAAATTGATAGATTCACCTCCAGGAATGAGACTCTTAGCTTCATGAATGCTTTCTTTGAGTATAACCAGATCCGGATGGCACCTGAAGACAAGGAGAAGACTACATTCATCATGGACCAAGGGTTGTACTGCTATAAAGTCATGCCTTTTGGTCTAAAGAATGCAAGAGCCACCTACCAATATCTCATCAATAAGATATTCAACAACCATATCAGTTGTAATGTGGAAGTCTACATTGATGACATGTTGGTAAAGAGTAAGAAGGAAGATTAGTATGTAATGAACTTAGAAGAGGCCTTCCATGCCCTATGCAAGAATCGCATGCGGCTCAACTCCTACAAGTGCGCTTTCGGGGAAAGTTCCTGAGTTTCATGGTATCTCACTATAGAATTGAATCAAATCCCGAAAAGCTTTGGATGATCCTGGAGATGACACCCTCCAGAAGCCAGAAGGAGATGTAGTACCTCGCAAGACGGGTTGCTGCACTAAGCCAGTTCGTTGCAAGGTCTAGTAACAAGTGCCTACCCTTTTTTAAGGCCTTGAAATAAATCAAGGACTTTCAATGGATGGAGAAGTACCGGACTGCCTTTGAGTAGCTCAAGACCTACCTAGCATTGTGCTCTTTTCACGAGGCCGATCATAGGAGAAATGCTCTATCTTTAATAGGTCGTCTCTCCTATGGCCATAAGTTCAATGCTCATTTAAGAAGAGGATGGAGTGCAAGAGAAGGTCACCTTCGCTCTCTTAACTTTGGCAAGATGACTTTGTCCTTATTTTTAAGCACATCTAGTTGTGGTCATGTTCGAACAACCCCTACAGCAAATTTCATAGAAGGTCGATGCCTTCAGAAGCATCGCCAAATGAGCAATAGAGTTGGGTGAGTTTGATATCCAATTACAGCCTTTCCCTCCCATTAAGGTCCAGGCCTTGGCAAACTTCATTGTGGAGTGCACCATCCTTGATAAGAAAGGAACCAGATTGTTGACCTCTGGAATGATTTTAATGATAACAAAATATTGAGCATTTATTTGATACTAACTCTTTTCAAATATTTAAGAAGTTTTTGTAGGATGATTCAGATGCACAATCACTCTTCCTACATCATTGTAGTGTATCAATTTTCTTTTAGAAAAAGTTCCATATATTAAAGAGCCCAAAAAAAAATTATTTATGCATGAAAAAGGGACCAAATCTATGGGATTTTTAAGATTAAATTACTTAGGTTAGGTTTAGATGAAGTTTGAAGATGATTGGAAGATGTTGGAAGAAGGTTAAAGAAGTTTGAAAGCCTTTGGACAAAGATCACTCGAGCCGATTCAAAGAATAGAGCCGATACATTGTTTTGGAATGGCATAAGGGTTTCTGATAATCAACCGAGCTGACTCAGTGAAACTAGAGCCGACTCGTCCAGAGTAGCAAAAAGGCAGTTTTGAAGAAACCAGTCAACTGAGCCAACTCAATGAGCATCTGAGCCGACTCCTCCAAAGTGAGCAAAATTTAGTTTTAAGGAACCTGCCAATCGAGCCGACTCATTGAAGAACTGAACTGACTCTTCTAGAGTAAGTGAAACTTAGATTCTGAGAAACTAGTCTTTCAAGCCGACTCAACTAAAGAGAGCCGACTCGACCAGAGTTCTATTTTTACATGTCTGAGAATCTGAGCCGACTCGACCCATCTGAGCTGACTCGGATCCTAGTTTCTGAAGTATAATAGCTAGTTCTAGAATGAAGATTTTGAATTCGAAAAGCCCTCCAATGGCTAGTTCTCATTTTTCAAGGCACTCCAGTGGTTATTTTCATCTGGGAATAGTTAGGGGAGCTATAAATAAAGGATTAAAGATAAGAAAAAGTAGTTTTGACAAGTTTTTGAAAGAGAGGAAAAGTGAGCATTGAATATCCAAAGAGCATTCAAGCTAGAACTCAAGTCTTCACCAACTTCTAATCAATCTCTTGAGTCAATCATTGGAGAAGTTTGAAAGCCTTGAAGAGCATTGAAGAAGCATTGAAGAAGGTTTCAATTAAAGCTTCAACTGCAACCATCCGACAAAGTTTGGTTTGTCTTTGGTGTTGCTTCTTTTTTATAACTTTGTTTTGAGTTGTTCCAAGTACAGCAGGGGCTGTAGCTTGTAAATTGTTTAGGTTTTTTGGAGAGTCTTGAAAATCAAAGTTGGGTTGTTTGTGATCCCGAGAAAACAAATATTGTTTAAAAGCTAGGAGAAAAGATTAATGGCAAACCCAATGAATACCTCTTTGGCCGAAGGCCAATCTACCAATAGATCTCCACTTTTCACTGGCACTAATTATACATACTGGAAAGCAAGAATGAAGATTTATATTCAAGCAATGGATTTTCAATTATGGAAAATGATTTTAAAAGGACCTCACACACCTATAATAAAGGATGATGGCATAGACATCCCAAAGATGGAAGAGGAATGGGATGAATATGACATGAAAATGGAGGAACTAAATGCCAAAGCAATGAATCTTTTATATTGTATTTTGGATGCTAACGAGTTTAACTGGATTTTCACTTGCATTTCGGCAAAGAAAATTTGGATAAACTTGAAGTTATCCATTAAGGTACTTCTCAGGTTAAAACCTCTAAAACAAATATTCTTGTGCATAGTAATGAATTATTTAAAATGGAGCCCAATGAAATAATATCTGGCATGTTTTCAAAATTTATAAATATTATTAACAGCTTAAAAAGTCTTGTCAGGGTGTATTCAAATGCAAACCTTATGCAGAAGATTCTTAGATCATTACCAGACAAATGGGACCCAAAGGTCACTATAATTCAAGAGGCCAAGAACTTGAACACACTCCCATTGGATGAGCTTCTCGGATCATTAATTACTCATGAGCTAACCATGCAGCATCGAAGTAAAGATGGCATTAAAAAGAAGAAATCAATAGCCTTCAAAGCTACAGCTGTTAAAGAGAAAGATGAAGAAAGCCCCTCCTCTGATGAAGACTTGAAGATGATGATAGAAAGATGAAGAAAGCCCCTCCTCTTATGAAGAACTTGAAGATGATGACATTGCTCTAGTCATGAGGAGATTCAAAAAATTTATGGGCAAGAAGAAGTCCAGGCACTGGAGGAAACACTTTAGGAAGGGAGAACATTGAAAAGAAAAGGAAAAAGATAAAGAAAGAGATAAGGAGCAACAACCCACATGCTATGAATACAAGAAGCTAGGGCATTACCGTTCTGAGTGTCCTGCTTTGAAGAAAGGATACAAGAAGAAAAAGAAGAAAGCGATGGTGGCTACGTGGAGTGATAGCGACAAATCCACATCAAATGAAGAAGAGGAAGAAACCACAAAGTCGGCAAACATTTGTTTGATGGGTTTAGAAGGCGAGGTAACTTCTCCTAAACCCAATAATGAATTTACTTATGAAGAGTTATATACTACATTTTATGAGCTTTTATCGGAATTTAAATATGCTGGCTTAAAGAAAAAACCTTGAAAAATAATAATGATATTTTAATGAATAAAAAAATAAAATCTCAAAAAAAATAAAATTTTGTAAAAAAAAATTAAGCTCTATTTCTGAAAAATATAAAGGTTTGCAAGTTGAAAAAGATGAATGCTTTGAAAAGAACAAAAGCTTGCAAAATGAAATGAGTCAACTTAAGCCCTTAGTTGATAAATTGACCTTGAGTTCAAATAAGCTTGAGCTGATTTTGAAAAATCAAAGAGATTCAAATAATAAAGTTGGAATTGGATACAATTTATTGAATGCAAACAAGTTTATAGTGTCAAAATCTTATGTATCGAAGTTTTTAGCTCCAAAATCTTTTGCTTCAAAGTTTTCAACCTTTACATCTTTTCAAAAGCCAAAAGTAATTTGCTATTCTTGTAATGGGGTTGGACATAAATCTTTTGAATGCAATCTAAATAAGAAAAATAAAAATAAAGTGAAAATTATTTGGGTTTCCAAAAGAACCACTTCTACTAACCTTCAAGGACCCAAGAAAGCTTAGGTACCTTAAAATATTACTTGATTATTTTGTAGGAATGTCTTGCAGCCCAGAATTCAAAAAAAAGATGGTATCTGGATAGCGGCTGTTCAAGATATATGATGGGTAACAAAGAACAATTCATCACCCTGGAAATGAAAGAAGGTGGATTAGTAATATTTGGCGACAATGGTAAAGGAAAGATCATAGGAATTTGTAATATCAAAATCACCCCTATCACTTTTATTGAAAATGTAGTGCTAGTAGACAAGTTAAAGCATAATTTATGGAACATAAGTCAACTATGTGATAGTTATCTTTAAATCTTCAAGGTGTATAGTAACTAGCTCTCTTGATTCTAGCACTAAGTTTATTAGTCATAGACTTGGAAATATTTATGTGGTAGACTTAAATGATCTAGCCATGTCTTGTAGTACAAGTCTAGTGGTAATGAATGCTAAAACTAAGGAATTAGCTTACTTTGGCATGGAAGATTAGGTCATTCTAGCATGCATACTTTAACCAAATTAATCTTCAAAGATCTAGTTAGAGGTTTACCTAAATTTAAAGTTAATTTTGAATATGTTTGTAATGCATGCCAATTTAGTAAACAAACTAGAGGGAGTTTTAAATCAAAAAATATTGTTTCAACTTTAAGACCTTTAGAGCTACTATACATGGACTTATTGTTGAGTCTCGGGTGGTGCATTCATGGCTAGTTGGGTCAATGTATATGTATTGATCTGGTCTATCATGGTTTTCCATGATGTATCTAGGGCTAGGGTCGAGTCCGGTATGAGTCCTAGGTGTTTAGACTCAGTTTTGGTTAGTCTAGATCTTAGAGTCGGCTCTTCTAGAATAAGAGTCAGCTCTATTGGTTGGCACATCTTAGAACAGGTGATTGTGGACTAAACGAGTCGGCTCGAATGGGTTCGAGTCAGCTCGATTGCACAGTCTATCAATCCTGTGGTCTGGAAGAGCCAGCTCTAAGGATTAGAGTCGACTCAGTTCTAGGACTAAGTTGACTCTAGTGTCTAGAGTCAGCTCGGATGTTGGGTGAACTATTTTTTGAATGGTGCCAGCTAGGAGAGTTTTGGGATCTCGGCCATGTGTGACTGAGGTATATATATATTGTATCCTCATAAGAGGATGTAAAGAAAAGAAAAAGAAAAGAAGAAGGTGTAATGAACTTCTTGAAGTGCAAAGAGAAGAAAATTTCTTTCTCCCAAGAAAACTTCACTATTTCTTTTCTTCTCTCTTCTCTCATTCTTGGTGTTCTTGATCTTTATAGACCTGAGTCCTACCATGATCTTCAATTAAGATTGCTGGCATATGGTCATCCATAACCTGGTGATATGCTTCCGTAATTGCTTTGTTGATCAGGGCATTCATTCTTGATTGGGAACAAGGCTACTCTTGAGGGTTTGATTCTTTAGATCTGGTTGTATTTAAATATTGAATTCTCTTCATTTGGTATCAGAGCAAGGTTCATGGAAGGAAGATCTCAAGATCAGAGGGTTGGAAGTAAAGCTTCTTGCAGGTACGATTTTCAGATCTCTTAAATTCTTGATTGTGGTAATGGCATCAAGTGGGTTCAAAGTAGATTTTGAGAAGTACGATGGCAAGGAAAACTTCACCCTATGGTAGCAAAGGGTTAAAGATTTGCTGGTTCAATAAAGAATCTACAAGGTCTTGATTAAAGAAAGATCGAAAAAGATTAGTATTGAAGAATGGGAAGAGTTGAAGAGATTGCTTTAGCACCATCAGGATGTGTTTGTCTGATCAAGTTTTACCTGAGGTGTGTTCAGAGACTACCGCAAAAGGTCTTTGGAGAAGACTAGAGAACACAAACATGGGAAAGAACATGACGAACAAGCTATGGCTGAAGAAGCAACTATATAGCTTGAGGATGCCTGAAGGTGGAGACCTAGTTGCTCACATTCAGAGGTTCAATCAAATATGTTCAGAGGTGATGAGTCTGGATGTGAAGATAGACGAGGAGGATCGAGCATTGTTGCTGCTATGTTCACTCCCTGGATCGTATGATGGTCTCATAACAACCATGGTTTATGGGAAGGAAACCCTGAACTATGAAGAGGTTATTGGTGTGCTCAGATCCAATGAGCAAAGGAAAAAGATCTGCAAAGGTAATCCTAACTCAGAGGTTCTTGCTATAAATGAGAGGCAAGGAAAATCCAAGAAAAAAGCTAGGGGAAAGTCCAAGGGCAGATCTCAGTCACAGAACCACAAGAGTGTGAAATGCTACAAGTGTCGTCAGCTTGGGCATATCAGGAAGAATTATCCTCTTTGGAAGACAGAAAAGGGGAGAGCCAACACTAGTGGTGCTAATGCTTTGGAAAGCAATAGAGGGGAAGTATTAATTGTATTGGATGGATTAGTGGATTGGGAGAATACCTGGATTTTGGATTCTGCATGCTCATACCACTATACCTCACATCGGGATTGGTTTTACATCTATGACAGGTCAGATGGAGGTAGTGTAAGCCTTGGTGATGATGATGGGGACCAAAAGTCTATTTTATTTTAATTGAATCCTGTAATAAAGTGAGACAACTGAGTTAGTTGAATCTACTTAGTCAACTCTAGTTTTTTAGTCCAGTCAAGTCCAATCGAGTCTATTCAAGTTAAGTTCAAGAGGAGAGTCAGCAAACCAAGAGATTCACCAGGCCTCCCCAACCAGAGCTGGCCTTCATGTACCTTGACCCTTTCATGCCGCTAAGCCTGCAAGAGAGAGCTCCAGCCCAAGACAAAGGCCCACTGTTGACCAGGTCCACTAGGGTTTCTTGGCCCACAGTCAGGGTTTCTTAGCCCTTAAGTCATGTACCCTGAGGTGAATCTATAAATACCACCCCTCCCCTCTTGTATGAAGTATCTTTTTTCTCATGAATACAAATTAAAATTGAAAGTTATTTTGTCTGAGTTTTTTCTCCGGATTGGAGTGGGTGTGACGCTTATGTTCCCTATTCTTGAGTGCAAGCCCTAATCCCCTGGTGAACGCTCGCCAGTGATCCCCCGCTTCCTGTCCCACATCAATTTGGTATTAGAGCCCAAAGGATTAGGGTTTTTCTTCTTCCTCCCTGGCTTCATCTCTTTCCTCTCGTCCAGATCCATCCTTGTTGCATGATCCCCGCTTCCTCTCTCTCTCTTTTGTATTTTTTTTCCTATTCTTCAGGATTTTATTTGGATCGAGGGAGAGGAGGAGACAAAGCGAAGGGGGAGAAGAAGATCATCGATGTCCGAAGCCACGACAGACTGGAGTGTGTCACCATCCCCGATGGTGGCATCGCCTCAGTCGCCCCTCCCCCCTGACGAGTCCTGCATTGAGGCCCGGCCGCCACCGCTGCCCTCGTCGGCCTCGGTCGTGCGGCTGGCCGTGGCATCCCGTCCGCCCCCTCGTTTAGGCCCAGCCTGGCCTCCTGGCCCCGTCCGCGGCATCGGAGGCCCCGCCCCTAGCATGATGCAACCTCAGCTCTCCAACCCCCCGTGCCCCAGCTCTCCACCCCACCAGTCTCCTACCCGCAAGTCGTCAGTCCCATGCAAATGCCCGGCTTCCCCCCAGCTCCCATGGGTGCCCGCCCTTCTACGCCCCCATGCAGTTTTCGCTAGGCCAGGGGTGCTGCCCGTGCCCTTCCCCATGCCGCCGCCCCAGTTCAGGCAGTGCCCCATGGGCCCACCACCCCCTCAGATCATGCATAGCCCGTCGCCACTGCTGAGGCCTATCATGCCGGCTCCTCTGCCCCCAGACCTAGGATGCTAGCAGGTGGGGTGTTTGCCCCGCCGAGACCTGGGATGCCCCCCCACCACCGCCCGCACCCCACCGCCATCAAACACCATCGCCCCAGTGCCGTCCATCAAAATCATCTCCCCGAGCCACCGTCTCAGCCCTAGCACCGCCACCAGCGAACCCCCACCGGACTACCCTCCAAAACTTCCCCTGTTCCAGCCTTTAGACCATGGAGAAGAAGGAACTCCACAGCACGATCGTGAATGCAACATCATTCCTTATTGCCGACTTCAGCAATGCATGGTTTCTGAAGCCGCATGATTCCCAGAGCAGCACAGATTTCAGCTGTGCATGGCTTCCAAAGTTGCATGGCTTTTAGAGCAAAGATGATTAAGGAAAGAAGGTGAAAAAAAATTTTTGAACCTAGCCACTTTGCTTTGATTTGATTAGTTTCAGTTCCATCAAACCCCCGCTAAGCCTAACTCGACAGAGTTGAGTTCTCCCCACCGCAGGGGAATGATGGGGACCAAAAGTCTATTTTATTTTATTTGAGTCCTGTAATAAAGTGAGACAACTGAGTCAGTTGAATCCACTTAGTCAGCTCCAGTTTTTGAGTCTAGTCAAGTCCATTCGAGTCCATTCAAGTTATGTTCAAGAGGAGAGTCAGTAGACCAGGAGATTCACCAGGCCTCCCCAACCAGAGCTGGCCTTCATACACCTGGACCCTTTCATGCTGCTAAGCCCGCAAGAGAGAGATCCAGCCCAAGATAAAAGCCCATTGTTGACTAGGTCCACCAGGGTTTCTTGGCCCACAAGTCAGGGTTTCTTAGCCCTCAAGTCATGTCCCCTGAGGTGAATCTATAAATACCACCCCTCCCCTCTTGTATGAAGTATCTTTTTTCTCATGAGTACAACTTAAAATTGAAAGTTATTTTGTCTGAGTTTTTTCTTCGGATTGGAGTGGGTGTGACGCCCGTGTTCCCTATTCTTGAGTGCAAGCCCTAATCCCCTGGTGACTTCTATGCTCGCCAACGATCCCCTGCTTCCCATCCCGCATTAGATGATCATCCTTGTATGGTAGCTGGAGTAGGCACTATTAGGGTGAGGATGTATGATGGAGTGATAAGGACTCTATCAAATGTCAAACATGTACCAGAATTGAAAAAGAATTTGATTATTTTGGGCTACTTGGAATAGCAGGGATATGCTTTTAGTTGCCAATCTAGTAGTGGATGTTTGAGGATTACCAAGGAAGCTTTGGTGGTAATGAGAGGAAGAAGATTGAGCAACAATCTATACAGGATGGAAGGCTCAGTGGTGAATGATAGTGCTGAAGTGCTTGTAGCAGCATAGGAGGAATAGTTAAAATATAAACTGTGCACTATCGAATGGGTCATATGAGTGACCGAGGGCTCACGGAGTTAAGCAGAAGAGGGAACATCCCAGCTTTGAAAAAGGATGGAAATGACCTGTGTGAGCCATGTATATTTGGTAAACAGCATAGAGTGAAATTTTCTATTTGTACCAAGCCAAGTGAAGGAGTGCTAGATTTGGTTCACTCGAATGTATGGGGACCAGTACCTCTATTATCTAGAAGTGGAGCAAGGTTTTTTGTTACCTTTATTGATGAGTTCTCTAGGAAACTGTGGGTGTATCTGATGAGAAAAAAATCAAATGTATTTTCCTGATTTAAACCTTGGAGGGCTGAGGTAGAGAAGGAGACAGGAAGACATGTAAAGTGCCTTCGGACTGATAATGGTGGGGAATACTCTAGTATAGAGTTTAGAAGTTACTATGAGAAAAATGGTATCAAATGCCATTACACAGTAAGGATGACCCCACAACAGAATGGTATCGCGAAAAGGATGAACCGAACACTATTGGAGAGGTCAAGGAGTATGAGGCTGCAGTCATCACTATCGAAAACTTTTTGGGGTGATGCTATTATGCTAGCATGTTTTCTTATAAATAGGTCCCCTCACTTCAAGTTTGTTGACTCCGTTATTGATTTTGATGATAAGCAAAATGGTTAAATATAAGTTGAGTACTAATGATTTCCTTGAAGTATAATTTTATAGAAAAATGTGCTCACAAATTTGAAGAAGTTTGTTTGATTGATGAAGCCAAGCTTAGATGAAAAGATCTACTCAAAGAGGACTTGGACAGTCAAAAGTTTTCTTGAATGGATATTTGAGTGAAGCATAAATTTGAGTCAGTACAAGTTCAGACTTTAGGTGAAGATTTCAGTAAGGTGTCGACTCAAAGTATCGACACATGACACAAGTATCGACATATGGAAGAGAAGTGTCGACTCAAGCCAGTATGCAAAGAGTGTTTCAGATAGCATGGCTGAAGTGTCAACACATGGACCTGAAGTTTCGACTCAAAATGTCGACACATGGATCAACTCATCGCTTGAGATTTTCAAGCCACAGAACTTGCTGAAAATGAAGAATTGCAGAAGTGTCGACACATGGAAGCAAAGTATTGACTCAAAGTGTCAACTCACCTGAGGAAGTGTCGACACATCTGAGATTTTCAAAGAACCAGATTAAAGATTTTTGAACTGGGTGTCAACTCAAGAAGTTCAAGTGTCGACCTAAAGTATCGACTCACAACCTGAAGTGTCGACACATGGAGTTTGAGAATAGTAACCGCTAGTTTTTCAAATGCAGAACTTGACCTTTTTGCCCTCTAATAGCTAGATTTTCAAGTCTAATGGCTAGAAAATGGATTTGAGGCCTTGAAAAGGTATATATATGCTCCAAATCAAATCAAAAGTAACATTATTCATGAGAATGAAATAGAAGCATTCAAAAGAGAAGAAAAGATGGCATTCACTCCTATTCATTGAAGATTCAACCACTCTCAAGCAAAAGCAAGCCTCCAAGCATTCAAGAGCCTTCAAGAGTATTAAAGATCAACCATTTTTGAGCATTCAAGAGGCTTCAACAAGTTCAAAAGCACTACAACATCGAGCTTCAAAGAGATACCTGCTTTTTATTAGAAAGCTTTTATTCTCTTTTCTTCAAAAACTTATTTGTTGTAAGGGTTCTTGGTTAGCCTATTATAAAACCAAGGGAGGTTATTGGTGAGCCTTTGACAACCAATTAGATTTTTGGTTAGCTCAAAAAACCAAGGAAGATTGGTGGTGAGCCTTAAAATCATTTAGGTTCTTGGTTAGCCCATAAAACCAAGTGAGGTTTTGACTTGTTTCCCTTATGAAAACAAGTTGAGTTTTTTATTAGTGAGCCCGGAAAACTAATCAACTATAATCGGTAAAGATTATAGTGAATTCCCAAGGGGATCTTGGGGAGTGGATGTAGGTGCATTGGATAGCATCGAACCACTATATTTCTTGGTCTTTGTGGTTGATTGTTCTCTCTACTTGCTCTTTCACTTATTGCTCTTTATTTTTGCTGTACTTTTATTTAAGAGCATTACATTTGAATTATTAGTATCTTGTTTAATTATTGAGTTGGATTGCATAGTATTGCATTGCATCAAGTAAATATTTTTTAGAGATCCAATTCACCCCCCCTCTTGAGTTGCTTAATGGGCAACAAGTGGTATCAGAGCCCTGTTCTCAGTGTATAGGCTTTACTGCCTTGAGTAAAGATCTATGGCAGCCCCTATTGGTACTAGCGTAGTTGAGGGTCAAGCATCAAATAGACCTCCATTTTTAAATGGATCAAATTATACATATTAGAAAACTAGGATGAGAATTTATGTGCATTCTATTAATTATAACTTATGAAGAGTTGTTGATAAGGGTCCTCATATTCCTTCGGTAGTGGTTAATGGTGTTTCCATCCTAAAGCTCGAAGAGGATTGGGATGAAAATGATATTAAGCAATCCGAGATCAATGCTAAGATAATGAATCTCCTTTATTGTGCATTAGATCATAGTGAATTCAATAGGATATCTACTTGTACTTTTGCCAAAGAAATATAGGATACACTTGAAGTTACTCATGAGGGTACCGATCAAGTGAAGAATACTAAGGTGAACATGTTAGTGCATACTTATGAAATATTCTGAATGGAACCTAATGAGTCATTGATATGTACACTAGATTTACAAATATTGTAAATAGAATGAGAAGTCTAGGAAAAATAATGTCTAACGCTAATCTTGTGAATAAAATTCTCAGGTCATTTCCAATATCATGGGATCCGAAGGTGACCGCAATTCAAGAAGCAAAGGATGTTGACAAGATATCTTTAGAGTAGCTGGTTGGATCGCTCATGACTTATGAACTGAATTTGAAGCAAAAGTTAATGGACATGGACAAAAAGAAAAAGGGGATAGCATTCAAATCAAACATACAAGAAGAATCCTCAATCGATGAGTCCAAAGAAGAAGATGATGATGAAGGTGAAGAAGCCCTCCTTGCTAGGAAATTTAGAAGATTCATGAAGAGGAGAAAGTTTCCTTATAAGAAGAAATTTCAATTAAAAGAAAAAGGAAAAGAGAAAGAAAAGAAAAAAGAAAAAGAGAAGGAAATACCTACATGCTTCGAGTGCAAGAAGCTAGGTCACTACAATTTCGATTGCCCTCTCCTAAAGAAGTCAAGGAAGAAGTTAAGAAAGAAGCAATGATGGCCACCTAGAGTGATAGTGAAGACTCCAGTTCTGAAGAAGAGCAGAATGAAGTTGCAAATCTTTATCTTATGGCACATCAAGAGCAAGATGAGGTAAATTCCGATAATGAATTAGATTTTACTTTTGATGAACTAAGAAATGCTTTTGATGAACTTATGCATGATTATAAACTGATTTTATGTGAAAATAAAAAGTTGAAAAAGCATGAAAACAATTTCTCTCTTGAAAATAATACTTTGTTAAATGAAGTTAGTGATTTGAAAACTAAATTAGATGTTTTGGAAAAGAAAAACAATGCTTTGACAATGGAAAGCAAAGTTTCAAAAAGACCCAAAACTGTTATTTCAAATGGTAATATTTTAAAGAAAAATAAAGATTTGGAATTGGAAAATGCAAAGTACAAAAATGAACTTGATAAAATGAAGCCATTTGTTAAAAAATTTACCTATAGTTCAGAAAAATTGAACCTACTTTTGAATAGTCAAAGAGCCATTTTCAATAAAGCATGATTAGGCTATAGACCACAAAAACAACAAAAGTACTTCAAAACCTTTTTTGTTCCTGCATCTTCTAGCTTAACATGTTTTTCTTGTAAGAAGCAAGGTCATAAATCTTTTCAATGCAATTTAAGAAAAATCAATTCTTTTGAAAAAGTTTGGGTTCCAAAAGGAACCATTTTAAGTACTAACCCTAAAGGATCCAAGTTGGCTTGAGTACCTAAAAACAAAGCTTGATTTTATTACAGGTGTGTCTTGCAACCAAGGAGAACAAAAGACTTTGGTATCTTGATAGCAGTTTCTCAAGGCACATGACGGGAGATGTGAAGCAATTCACATCTCTTGAAGTAATGAATGGAGGGAGTGTGACCTTCGAGGATAATGGTAAAGGAAAAATCATTGGTATTGGTAAGGTTCACATAACTCCTTCTAGTTGTATTAGTAATGTACTGTTAGTTGGAGGTTTAAAGCATAATCTTTTAAGCATTAGTCAATTTTGCGATAAAGATTTTTAAGTTATTTTTAAATCATCTTATTACATGATTGCTAGTCCGGATATAAATAGAGTATAATTCATTGAAAAAAAGCATGGTAATGTTTATTTGGTAGATTTGGATGACCTATCTTTGTCTAATGGAGAATGCCTTATTGCAATGAATTCTACTAAAGATGAGACTAGTTGGCTTTGGCATAGAAGATTAGGGCATGCTAGTATGTATCTACTTTCAAAACTTTGCAAAAAGAATTTAGTTAGAGACTTACTTGAACTTTGTTTTAAAAAAGATAGAGTTTGTCAAGCATGTCAATTTGGTAAACAAGTTAAAACCTCTTTCAAACCAAAAGGCTTTGTAACTACTAGTAGGCCACTAGAACTACTTCATATGGATCTCTTTGGACCAACTAAAACATCAAGTCTAAGAGGTAAGAGATATGGATTAGTCATAGTGGATAATTTTTCGAGATTTACATGGATTTTCTTTCTAGCACATAAAGATGAATCATTTTCTGCGTTTATAAAGTTTTATCGAAAAGTTTCAAATGAAAAAGGTGTTTCAGTTATTTGCATTCACAGTGATCATGGAACTGAATTTGAAAATCAAGATTTTAAAAATTTTTATAATGAAAAAGGTATTGAACTTAACTTTTTTGTACCTAGGACACCTCAGCAGAATGGGATAGTAAAAAGAAAAAATCATACTTTAGAAGAAATGGCACGCACTATGCTTTGTGAAAACGATTTATCGAGATATTTTTGGGCTGAAGCTATTAATACTACATGTTACATTTTGAATTAAGTTTTAATCCATCCTATTTTGAAAAAAAAAACTCCTTATGGACTTTGGAATCAAAGAAAACCAACTTTAAAGTATTTTCAAGTTTTTGGTTGCAAATATTTTATCTTAAATAATGAAAAAGATAATCTTGAAAATTTGATGCCAAGTCTAATAAAGGTATCTTTTTAAGATACTCTACATCAAGCAGGGTATATAGAGCTTTTAACAGAAGAACATTGGTTGTAGAGGAGTCAGTGCATGTTGTTTTTGAAGAATCTACTAACAAATACTCCAGAAAAGAAGATATATCTGATGAATGTGCATGTGCTAACAAGCTTCAAAAGCTGACACTGAATGATCAACCTCCTCAACCAAATGAAGAAGATCAAGACAAAAGTGAGAAAGGCAAAGGCACTCCAAAGCACCAAGATCTACCTAAGGAGTGGAGGTATGCTCATGGACATCCTAAGGAATTAATCCTAGGTGATCCATCTAAAGGGATAAGAACTCGAGCCTTAATTAGAAATGAATGTGATTATATAGCTTTCGTATTACAAGTAGAGCCTAAATGTTTTGAAGAAGCTGAAAAAACCCTACTGGATTAATGACATGCAAGATGAACTATTTTAGTTTGATAGAAACAATGTTTGGATATTAATAGAAAGACCATCTAATGTTTTTATTATTGGCACTAAATGGGTATTTAGGAATAAATTAGATGAAAATGGAATTGTTGTTAGAAATAAAGCTATGCTAGTTGCTAAAGGCAACAACCAGGAGGAAGGGATTGATTTTAATGAAACTTTTGCTCCTATTGCTAGACTTGAAGCAATTAGACTATTATTAGCATTTGCTTATTTTATGAATTTTAAACTATTTCAAATGGATGTTAAGAGTGCTTTTCTAAATGGTTTTATAACAGAAAAAGTTTTTGTTGAACAATCACCTAGATTTGAAAATCACGCACATCCTGATCATGTTTTTAAATTGCACAAAGCACTTTATGGATTAAAGCAAGCACCAAGAGCCTGGTATGAAAGACTCAGTAAATTTTTAATTGAAAATGAATTTTCTAGAGGCCATGTTGATAAAACATTATTTTTGAAAAAAAAAAATGATTTATTAGTAGTACAAATATATGTTGATGATATCATTTTCGGTGCTACTAATAAAATTCTTTGTTAAGAGTTTGCTAAGCTAATGCAGGGTGAGTTCGAGATGAGCATGATAGGAGAACTCAATTTCTTTCTCGGACTCCAGATCAAGTAAATTAAAGATGGAATCATCATTAACCAAGCTAAGTATACAAGAGAGATTATAAAGAAGTTTGGGATGGAGACTACCAAATCAAACTTCAGTTGCACTATCCACAGTTGAGGCTGAGTATATTGCAGTAAGAAGTTGTTGTGCTCAAATCTTGTGGATTAAGCAACAACTTGAAGATTTTGGAATCAAGTTGACTAGTACACCTATAAAATGTGATAATACCAGTGCTATCTGCTTGGCTAAAAATCCTGTTCAACATTCTAAGAGTAAACATATTGAAATTAGACATCATTTTATTAGGGATTATATTGAAAATAATAATGTTATGCTTGAATTTATTAGTACTGAATTTCAATTAGCTGATATTTTGACTAAACATCTTCTGGAAGATCGTTTTGTATGATTAGAAGAGAGCTCGGGATCATTAATCCTTTTGATTAAATTTTTCCTATCTTTGACTCAAATCAATCATATTTGACATCAATCATTGTTAATTATGTTGAATTTCATTGAATTTAAGCATATTTCTAGTGATTTTATTCAACCCTTTCTTCTCTTATTTTTCAGTTTTTAAGTCGATGTGTCGACACATTCGTGAGTCGACACATGAACGGTAGCAAACCGAGAATAAGGACATTCTGGAAGGTTTTTTCCTCATTTTGTCTTCCCTCTCAAGCCAACACAAAACCTAAGGTACTCCTTACTCCTCCTTCCCTCTATTTCGTGCTTTAAACTCCCCTGATTCGTTGTTCGGAGCACTTTCTTGTTCAAATTTTACGACATTCTACTTCCCATTTGCATTTTGAGCCCTAGAAACCCTATGTTTTCCCTCAAAACTCATCCAATTTCTTATTCTAAGCAATGGGACTCCGAAAGCAAGTAGTCTGTCACACTCGTCAGTCCAATCAGGAGGAAGAAAGAAGAACGAAGGCCAGACACAAGGCTAGAGCTCCAGATTCGCCTGCACGACCTCTTTTCGTAGCTTCTAGCCGAATGAGTTCGAAGACCGTCATCGGGGGATGATGAGTAGACTTCAGTTTTATCGACCAGCAGCACTTCAAGATCGGACAATGGATTCGAGAGGCTAGTTTGACATCATTTTGCTCACTGAGCGAGAGATATTACCCAGGGCTTATTTGAAAGTTTTATAGATCACTAGCCAGTGGGTCTGATGGTTGGATGGCTCAGGTGAGAGGCTGGGATATCCCAGTTACATCAGAGATACTGAGCAAAGTATGGGACATTCTGATGACTGGATCAGTAGTGGATAGCCTGATTGATCGTGTGAGTGGTCTCCAGTGTATCTTCGAGTCGGACATATTGCCAGAGAAAGCCACCATACCTGCATCCCGATTGTCAACAGATATGAGATTATTGCACCACATTGTCGCTCGAATCCTTCTACCGAAGACCGGATGCTTCGATTATATCACTAAGCAGGAGTTGCTAGTGATGGTCTCATTAGTTCAGCACACACCCGGCTGCCTTCCCATGCTCATGGTTTACCAGATGACGGAGGCGTCGACGAGTCAGCGACTCTACCTACCCTATGGGATGAGGTTGACTATACTATTTAGAGAGTATGGCATCAGCTTTGAGGACGAGCCCTTCCGCATGCTACTTCATATTGATGTGTATGACATCAAGTCATTACATAAGATGGGTTATCATCTGTTCTGAGGCCAATGGAGATGAATAGTATCTGGTCAGGCCGATGATAGAGCTGATGATGATGATGCTGTAGAGGAGGAGCGCATCCTCTCTGACGAGGCAGGATCTATCGAGAGTCAACCTGAGATAGCAGCACAGCCAGAGGATGCATCTCAGTCTGAGTCTACTACTTCAGCACAGCCTTAGCCTGTTTAGATGGAGACTCCAGCAGTTTCAGACAATTTATTTGATAGAGTCAGACGTATTGAGATAGATCTTTTGATCATTAGACAACGTCTTGACTGCTTCATAGCTGAGACTAGAGAGAGCCATAGTGGACTGAGTGATGGCATCTCAGCTATACTGACCGCTCTGTCCAGACCTACAGGGAGTACTCCAGTTGCTGATATAGCTCCACCTACTACTGCACCAGTTGTTAACAGTGATGATGATGAGGAGACTGACTCTAATGGATTCGACTTTCCATATTTGATTTCAGAGCCAGTGGCAGAGGTGACGGTAGACTTGCCCAGGAGTCCTACTTGCAACCCTTCTAGTTCACCTACCCAAACTCCAGTCCTATCTTCTTCTCCTTCCAAATTAGATGATCATGTTTCGATTCCTATTCTTTCACCAGTTATTGATTCTCTGTTGTTCATTCACCAGATATTGATTCACCCATTGTTGATACACCCATGATTGACACTCCTATCATTGATTCACTGATTACAGACTCACCCATTCATCCTTCAGTTGATACACCTACCGTTGATACAACTATTGTATCATCAGCTGATACGCCTATTTTTGATACACCATCTATTGATACCCCTACCATTCATACATCCTCACTTATCCGAGAGCTTGGTTCTAACACACCTGGCTTTCAGTATCTTGACTATGGTCCATACTTTGATCGTACAACACTTTCGACAGTTGCTGAGACTGTCGATCCGATCAGTTCTATTCCTACTAAGGACATTGCTTCCACTTCTACTCCAGCTAGAGGTCAGACGTATGCTCGATGCAGAGGATGTGGTTGTCATACCCCTCCATGATCGACCAGGACCCGACTCCAAGATCTCAGATCGATGTGGCCTCGAGCTCGATCTTTTACTAATATAGGACCAATTAAGATCGGATCATCTTCTGATGATGAGGATGAGGATGAGGATTAGGATATCTATGTATTTTTAGATAGTTTACTTTTATGCATCTTTTGTATGTTTTGTTTTATTGCTGTATAAATTAAACTTTAAATGAAATACCATGTTATACTTCATGTTTATGACTTCAAATGAATGAAATGGTTTAAATTTTCTATTAGTACTTCGTTGTCTTCATGAGTGAATGAATGAACTTTTACATTGTACTTCAATGCTATTTCTTGAATGTATTGCCTATTTATCTTCCTTCCTTTTTAATGAAAACAAAAAGGAGAAGTAATAAGACTAAAGTATAAATGTGATGTATAAATATAATGTGCAAGGGTTAATAAGAGTATTATTTGCAAATTTGAAAATTATTTTGAAAACTTGAATTGAAAAGAGTTTACAAATTCCTTAAGTAAGGGGGAGCAATACTTGGTTTATTTTGAAAATCTTTTCTGAATTGAATTTCATCTTAAATTTCCTCTTTAAATGTTTGAAAAACATTTACAAACTCTTTTATGGATCATCAATTCAGAGGGAGCCTTGTTTATTGCTGAATTTTCTTGTAGAATATCACAATACGTGTGCTTATGTCTTAAATATATCTCAAAGCTCTGATACTCTTAATTATTATAACAAGCTCTGACATTCTTAATCATATATCACTCTTGTTCTGGTATATCATATCATTATTGCAAATTGCTTTGATACACCTAATGTATTTAGTTCTATGCACCTTGATGAATTCTTTTAAAAGCTTTTTATGCAATTTATACTTAAAGGTTTTGTCATCATCAAAAAGGGGGAGATTGTTGACTCCATTATTGATTTTGATGATAAGCAAAACGGTTAAGTATAAGTTGAGTACTATTGATTTTCTTGAAGTATATTTTTATAGAAAAAGGTGCTCACAAATTTGAAAAAGTTTGTTTGATTGATGAAGCCAAGCTTAGATAAAAAGATCTGCTCAAAAAAGACTTGGACAGTCAAAAGTTTTCTTGAATGGACATTTGAGTGAAGCATAAATTTGATTCAGCACAAGTTCAGACTTTCTATGAAGATTTCAGTGAGGTGTTGACTCAAAGTGTTGACACATGATACCAAGTATCGATACATGGAAGAGAAGTGTCGACTCAAGCCGGTATGCAAAGAATGTTTCAAA
Organism: Areca catechu; assembly: GCA_021397845.1. Lineage (NCBI taxonomy): Eukaryota > Viridiplantae > Streptophyta > Magnoliopsida > Arecales > Arecaceae > Areca > Areca catechu. The sequence goes on along the minus strand of CM038046.1, from coordinate 49,223,641 downwards.
TAGCATGGCTGAAGTGTCAACACATGGACCTGAAGTGTCGACTTAATGTATCGACACATGGATCAACTCATCACCTGAGATTTTCAAGCCACAGAACTTGCTGAAAATAAAGAACTGCAGAAGTGTCAACACATGGAAGCAAAGTATCGACTCAAAGTGTCGACTTACCTGAGAAAGTGTCGACACATCTGAGATTTCCAGTGAACCAGATTGAAGATTTTTGAACTGAGTGTCGGCTCAAGAAGTTCAAGTGTCGACCTAAAGTATCGACTCACAGCCTGAAGTATCAACACATGGAGTTTTGAAAACAGTAATGGCTAGTTTTTCAAATACAAACTCGACCTTTTTGCCATCCAATGGCTAGATTTTCAAGCCTAACAGTTAGAAAATAGATTTGAGGCCTTGGGAAGGTATATATATGCTACAAATCAAATCAAAAATAATATTATTCATGAGAATGAAGTAGAAGCATTCAAAAGAGAAGAAAAGCAGGCATTCACTCCTATTCATTGAAGATTCAACCACTCTCAAGCAAAAGCAAGCCTCCAAGCATTCAAGAGCCTTTAAGAGCATTAAAGATCAACCATTCTTGAGCATTCAAGAGGCTTCAACAAGTTCAAAAGCACTACAACATCGAGCTTCAAAGAGATACCTGCTTTTTATTAGAAAGCTTTTATTCTCTTTACTTCAAAAACTTATTTGTTGTAAGGGTTCTTGGTTAGCCTATTATAAAACCAAGGAAGGTTATTGGTGAGCCTTTGAAAACCAATTTGGTTCTTGGTTAGCCCGGAAAACCAAGGGAGGTTGGTGGTGAGCCTTAAAACCATTTAGGTTCTTGGTTAGCCCGGAAAACCAAGTGAGGTTTTGACTTGTTGGCCTTATGAAAATAAGCTGGGTTTTTGATTAGTGAGCCCGAAAAACTAATCAACTATAATCGGTAGAGATTATAGTGAATTCCCAAGGAGATCTTGGGGAGTGGATATAGGTGCAATGGATAGCACCGAACCACTATATTTCTTGGTTTTTGTGGTTGATTGTTCTCTCTACTTACTCTTTCACCTATTGCTCTTTATTTCTGCTACACTTTTATTTAAGAGCATTATATTTGAATTCTTAGTACCTTATTTAATTGTTGGGTTGGATTGCATAGTATTGCATTGCATTAGGTAAATATTTTTTAGAAATCTAATTCATCCCCCTCTTGGGTTGCTTACTAGGCAACAAAGTTAGATGGAGGACTTCCAGAAGAAGCTTAGAGTAGGAAGAAGGTGGAGCTTGGCCACCTGAAAGTTTTTGGTTGCCCGGCTTATGTACATATCGAGACAACTGAAAGAAACAAGCTGGATCCTAAGTCAAAGAAGATGATCTTCATAGGATATCCACAAGGAGTCAAAGGTTACCTACTGTGAGATCCACAGTCTCAAAAGGCAGTGATCAATAGGGATGTCATCTTTGATGAGAGGAGCATCTTGGTGAAACCGGGGACTGCAACTGGAAATGCAATCAATAAGATGAACAGCAATGAGAGCCCATCACAAGTGAAGGATAGGCCTTCAACATCAGCAAGAAATGGAGTTTCAATTGAGGTGGAGTTGGATAGGAAAGATTCTCCAGGAGTGAAAGAGTGGCAAGAAGAATCAGCTATTCAAAGGGAGGTGCAGGAGAAGCCATAAACAGCAAACTTGCAGGACAGTGTAAGGAGTGTTGCATTGCATAAGCCTCAACGCACAATCCGAAAGCCGGTAAGATATGGCACGGATGAAGCAATTTCATATGCTCTTATATCTATGAATGGAGATCTAGAAAGTTTTGTAGAAGCCATGGAAAGTCCTGATAAAGAGTCATGGATGCAAGGCATGATTGAAGAGATGGAATCTCTCAGGAGAAATCTGAAAGGATTATGCCCTAAAGGCCAATCAAAATGTTGTATTTCGATGGGATTTTCTTTTGTATCCCAAACCAGTGTATTGACATTATCAATTAATAAAGACATTTTATTTTCATCATATGCTGTGTCTTATTAATTTTATTAAGATATGATGAATCCCATAGATTAGGGCTATGATTCTAGGGTTATGATGAGATCATACCAATGAGACCTAAAGCCTTAAAATCCTAATCTAGAATATTCCTGGTCAATGGGATATTGAGTTGGGGATCAATGTTTCCGGTAAGACCAGCACATCCTATATATGCTTGGTGAAGAGGGTGACTGATCTCACAGTCACTTGTGTTTGACACTAATACTAGGATGTGGGTGCTCATTAGAGAATGAGTTCATTGAATAGATCGAGCTTGAGAACATCTAATGGAACCTTATCTATTTGTCAAAAGATAGTTCTCATAGTGGGAGTAGTGCATGTGGTCCTTTGACCTGAGACTGCCATGGTACCTTGTATGCATAAATCCATACTTTGGTTCACACTCAATCATGACACTGAGTCATGCATGGGATGATACTGGGTATGGTAGATTGCATATGGAGGTTGTGAGTAGGTCAAAAAGAAATCGATCAACCCTAGTAAGAGGGAAACGCATCCAGATGATTTCAATCAAATAAAGATTCGGGAAATCTTTGATCAAAGTATGAACATTAGAAATAGTTTCTAATGGTTTATTAATGAATCATCATAATCAGATTGAGCAAGGAATGAATATGAAATTGGATTTGACAAGTATCCATATCCATAGTCATATTCAGGGTGCAAGTAGATCGAAGGATTGAATTGCCCGGTAACTCACCACTGAAGGGTATTTTGGTAAATCCACCAAAATTCTCATCTTCCGGGTAGGCATGACATGTTGCTAGATGTTAATCTTGTCTTGTAGGTCTTCATGAACCAATTGATTTGGTTTCATGAGTCAATTCGATGTGTGATTCGAATTGGACAATTATGTGAGCCAATTTGACCTAATTAGGTCAATCAAGTTCGATCGGATCGAATTGGCTCAAACCTAAACCTACTACTGGCTAGATGTGGAACCCAATGGGTCATACACAATTGAGACTTGGCCAAGGAAGTCATTCATGATTTAATTAGGGTCATAGGATCCTAATTGGTTAGCCGGATTACATACTAGCATATGTAGGCTAACCAAATTCCTAACCCAATTGGATGGGTCCAGTTGCTTGCTAATTGGGCTAACCTAATTATGGAAAACCTAAATTAGGTTGAGTCCTACGTGGGGCTAGCCTAATCAGAGCTAAATCTGATTTTAATTTGGATTTAAGGGCATTTTAGGCATCATACATGAAGAGTCCCAATGGCATGGGACTCTTGGTACCTAAATGATACCTTAACTTCAAAAGGGCACAAAATGAGCTATAGATCTCTGATTTGAATATAATTTATATGGTCAGAAAAGAAATTTTATGCTCTTTCCAATGACACCCATATTGCCTATGTTTTGATTGGTCAACATTCTTTGAAATTTGCATGGAAGAAGGATGGCGCTCGGTACATGAAGAGTCGCAACCTTCATGTGGTGCGCGGTTCTGATGGAGAGTCCTTTTGCTATCAGGACTCTTTATAATCTCCGATGTTTGGAGATTGAAGAGGCACCTCTTGGCTTCTTAGGAACCGGTAATTGACATGTGGCAAGTGAGAATTTGTCTAGATAAAAGAAGGGATGTGAATAAGGCCTTCGGTGCATGAATGGGCTTATTAGATATGATTTTTCAAGCCAGATAACTTCTCTTCGATCTTGAAAAATCATATCTGATAAGTTGATGGGAGGACATATCACACGCCCCTCTTGTATCTATAAATAGGGGTGGTGAAATGAGTCTGATAAAAAAAAAAAAAAAGAATTCCATCGAAGTACTATTCTGAGTGTCTCTCTCTCCCTCCTTTCTTTAAGACAAGACTTGTCTTGCTAAGACAAGGTCTTTTCTAATATGACAAGGCTTTGTTTTAGGACATAAGCCTAAGGGGTCCTAGAGGAGGGTTGTCCTAAAACCAAGAGTGGTTTAGGAGAGTGTCTTTAGTGCCCTATAGTAGGACAGGATGTCCTACAATGGTCAATAGACCAAAGGCTGCCGAAAGAGTTCCACATATTTAAGCAACTTGAAGAAGGAGTTCTTCCTTGGTCCGAGTTTCGTGTGGATCACCGTTGGAGGGCGAGCGTTTGGGCGCCTGGTGGAGAAGAAGGCTAAATCAGGGTTTTCTTCATTGGATTGGATACTAGCAGTTCAGGTTGGTGCCTAAACTCTAGTTTATATTATATATGCATGTTTGTATGTTTTAATTCCTAGTAAGGAGGTCTTGGGTTAAGGGTTTGGTAGTGGTTTCATAATAAATTTTTGAAATCCACGCTTCTGCCCTGGTCACCAAAACCCTTGCAGTGGTATCAGAGCCACCTTATTAGGGTTAAATCATACAAAATTTTAAGTTGTCCAATTTTGTAGGACTCTTGAGGTTGCCCATTTTGGTAGGACTCTACAAAATTTGAAGTTGTCCAATTTTATCTGACTCTTGAGGTTGCCCATTTTGGTAGGACTCTATAAAATTTGAAGTTGCCTAATTTTGTAGGACTCTTGAGGTTGCCCATTTTTGTAGGACTCTACAAAATTTGAAGTTGCCTAATTTTATAGGACTCTACAAAAGTTTAAAGTTACATATGATTGATATGTTTATGCATATATATATATCACTGGTTAGGGTTTTCACTTAAACCTTAACCGATATAGAGATATGTTTAGCTTTCTAGTCATCATACTGAAATAAGGTTGCCCTGGCATAATGGTGGATCCATTATGTGGTAGATGGTTATCCTAGTATGATGACACACTTGGCACATTATAAAATGATATATGATGCATGGTTGATGAATGGTAATATTAGAATGTGCTTCTGTTTGAATTGCCCTCTATTAAAATTATATTAAGTTGTAGTGTTATATACCAAAAGCAAAATAATCAAGATGATTAGTTGATCATTCGGTGTCTAGGAAAAGTGGTTCATGATCAGTAAAGAGGACATGGTTTTTAATTAGTTCCGTTGACTGACCTGGCCAATTTTTATTGGTGTCTAGGAAAGCAACGAGGGGACTCCCACTACTCTCCCACTTACCTGGCCGATAAGATTAACTTAATTCTTGATTGATATGCTTAGTATAATATTCACTACATTAGGCCTTCCTTCATGCTAGGTCATTATTATGTTATGATCCGTATTAGATTTGTTGTGTACACACAAGGCCTATTATGGTAACTAATACAATTTTGGCCTGGTGCATTTTATGCTTATGGCATGATTTAATATAATACTTTGTTGTGAACACACAAGGGTATTATTATTACAATCATGACTATAAAGGAATGAAGGGTCTTACTTAACTAAAAATATTATAGTTTGTTGTGCACACACAAGGCTATTAATATTTTAGAGGCCACGTTTTGTTGAGAATTGTATGAGATACAATTGGAAAAAGTTTTCCTACCTTTGAACTTATAAAAGATTTGTTGTGTATACACAAGGTCTTTTATAAGGAATTAGGATCTCAACCTCACTAAGAAAACCAATTAGGATTTCTCGATCATCATATAGAGGGTTATGATGCTTGATAAAATAGTGGGAGACATAATTAAGTTAAAGTCTAAATTTAATTATGTTTTGTCAACATTGGTTGTTTGCTTATGTTATGTTCTTTGTTAATGTAGATTAAATGGCCTCTTCACTCTCACTCCGTAGTATACTTGATGCCAATAAATTGACTGGACCGAACTATGTTGACTGGTTGAGAAACCTAAAGATAGTACTCAGCTTGGAAAAATTTTCTTACATTCTTGATATCCCTACCTTGGAACCTTTAGGGGAAGATGCCTCGCAAGAGGAAAAGACCACATACAAGATGTGGCAAAATGACTCACTCACTATCAAATGTATCATGCTTGCCTCTATGACCAATAAGTTGCAGAGGCCACATGATAGCATGGACACTAACTCCATACTGCTCAATCTAAAAGAGCTATATGGAGAACATAGTCGAACTGCTAGATATGAGATATTTAAGCAGTTGTTCCGTGCGAGAATGATGGAAGGTATATCCGTACAAGACCACGTACTGATAGTTATTGACCTGATCACTTGATTAGGTCAATTAGGTTTTGTTATGGATGGGAAGTTGAATCAGGATTTGATCCTGCAGTCACTCCCATAGTCATTTTCACAGTTTGTTCTTAATTATCATATGAACAAACTTAACACTTCCTTACCTGAGTTGTTAAACATGTTAAAAATAGCAGAGAGCCATTTAAAGGAAAATAAGGCTCCACTTCTTCTTGTGGATGGGATCAACAAGAAGAAGTCAGGCATAAAGGGTTCCAAGAGGAGATTGAACCCAAAAAGGGGCATCAAGAAGAAGAAAGGAAAGAAGGCCTCCAGACAGATGACCTGCTTTCACTGTAGCAAGCCGGGTCATTGGAAGAGGAACTGCAAGGCTTACTTTGCAGGTGTGAAGCCTGGTGCATCGGATGCACCAAAAGGTATGAAAGAAGTTCATACTATTTTGTCATTGGATTCTTCCATTTCAAATACTTGGGTATTGGATACTGCCTGTGGTCATAATATCTGCAAATCATTGCAGGGGCTGCAAAGGCTTAGAGTATTGAAGGAAGGAGACTTCGAGCTCTACGGTGCTGGAGGAAAGTCCATCCAAGCAGAGGCCGTAGGGACTTATATCTTGAAGTTACCTTCGGGGAAGATTTTAGAGCTGAGAGATTGTTACTATATGCCTAAGGTCATTAGAAATATCATATCTGTACCCTTGTTACTTAGACAAGGTTATACTATGAATGTGATGAGCAATGGTTGCTCAATCAGCTTTTCTAATGAAATTATATGTTATGGCGTATTTTGCAATGGTCTTTTAACTCTATCCACTAATGACAATATACTTCATGTAAGTAACAAACGAAAGAGAGATGATGTAAACAATACTTTACTCTGGCACTGTCAGCTTGGACATATTAGTGAGACTAGGATTAGCAAGTTATACAAGGAAAATTTTCTTAATCCTTATGATTATAAGTCATTAGGAACTTGTGAATCATGTCTCATGGGTAAAATGGCCAAGACTCCATTTAGTGGACATAGAAAAAGGACAACTGAGTTATTAGGACTCATACATACAGATGTATGTGGGCCTATGACAACTCAGGCCAAGGGTGGATACTCTTATTTCATCACGTTTACTGATGATTTTTCAAGGTACGGATTTGTGTATCTTATGAAACATAAGTCCGAAGCTGGTGCGGGCACCAGACTCAGAAGAAGACTTCAGAGCTCCATCTGGATCTCTGAGTGACCTTGCCCGAAGAATTAGGGTTTTCTGTCTTGTAATAAGGGTTGACTTGATCAACTCAATTTTAGCTTGAGTCTGTACTCCCTGCAATTTATTTTTGTTGAGTCATGTTGACTCAGTAGTGGTCTAGGACTTCAACCTGGGGTGTTACATTTTCTCCCAAGGCCAAGCAAGTGGGCGCCACACTCCCAGCCACACGCTGAGTCCAGGGGGCGCCACATCTCCATCCAGTATACTCTGGTCCCCACACCACAGATAGCAGCTCCCTTCTTTCATGCGCCATATGAGGAGAAAGCAACCAGGGATCCACAAATCAAGGGGGCGGCCCAAGACCTTCCATAAGAGCCAAGTTATGAAAGGGAAGAAATTCTTCTTGGAGAGAACTTCAAGGAGGCACCCATTCCATGCCAAAATTGCCCAAAACAAAGATGGGAAGGACCATGACTTAGGGAGAAAGAAAAGGAGGAGTCCAAAAGAGTTGATCCATGGAAGGAAAGAAATCCTCTCTTGAAGAACAAAGCTTGGAGGCACCATCTACCTTCCTTTTAAAACCCAAATCAATTTTTTTTGGAACCTTTGGCCGGCCATATGTGTATGGATTATCCTAATTTGTAGATCCCCTCCTTTAGTCCCATATTGGAAGATGTAAAATCCTACTCTCTTGTAAAGTCCTATAAATTAAACCCCTCTTGTAACTTTTAATCAATCAGATGAATGAATTCAAATATTTGTGTGAGCAAACTCTGTGTTTTCTCTCTTCCGCACTTGCATCCAGTTGTTGAGCTCCGTGAGGGAGTAAATCGGGTTCCCCAGGAACTTTGAGGAGGTGTGAGATCTCCAAACCCCAAACCCTAGGATAGCCACTTCACTCCCAAACCCTAACCGCCCATCATCCTTCTCTTTCCACCAAGCCCTAGCATATCCCACCTCTCACGGCCATCCTCTTCAAGTCAAGGCCGACCACAGCATCCGGGTCCAGTCCGATACTTCAGATCCAGAGCAATTCCCAGAGGAAGTCAGATCGACCTCCAGAGAATCCGGATTTCAGCACATCAACTTTCAAGTTCTTCAATCTAGTAAATTCTTCCTTGAGCATTTGATTCCATCAATTGTTCTTCTTCTTTCCCAGATCTTGAGTCCAGGAGAAGCGACTTAGCCACAGGACCAGTATTGGAGGATCCATTGCGAAGGTACCCGAATCCGAGGATCCAACAATCTGCTCGAGAGAGTTCTTCCACCAAACTCTGTGAAGATCACTGTCTGGTTGGTAACCCATCTCTTCTCTTTATTTCTGTCCTGTTGAAAGTTCAGAGCGAAACCCTAGGTCTGGGAGTTTCTCAACCCCCAGCGATCCGTTACTTCTGAACTACTCTGATAATCCAGTTTTATTTAAATTGTGCTTTCAATTATTACCTAGTTTCTTTGAATTTAGTTTAACTTTCCTTTGAGTCAAAGCCGACTTCTGAAAATATTAAAAAAAAATAACAAAAAAAAGAATTAGTCTTAATTTACTTCCGCATTGCATCATCTCTTCTTTTTGTTCTGCATCAATTTTGGTATCAGAGCCATGTCTAGGGTTTCTGTTTTGATTGCTTGTTTGAGTCTCTCTCTTTTTACTTTGTCTGCTCGAAGTAGACTCCCCAGGATATCCGGTCCTAGGAATGAAGTGAGGTGCGAACCTCCTCTTCCCATTCTACGGGGTGTTCCTAGGGCGTGTAGGGGATCCGTTGGGTTACAACTTCGTAGCAGGAATTGTAAACGGGGAAGCACTCTGTTTTCAGTCTGTAACTGCCCTATTGCAGGAATTGTTTCTAATTGCAGGTAACTCCGAATTGCATGATTTTTATTTTGCTGGAACCAGTATAATTGAAGCTATTTTACATAATTTTTTCTGTGATTTATTGGTTTCCATGAAATTTCTGAGAGTTAAATTACTGCAACTCTATTTTTGTATTTCTGCAATTCAATTATTTTTGAGTGATCATCTCTTAATTCATCTTAAGGGCATTTGAGCATCTAAGATAAGGGAAGGAGTTGATAACCTCGCCTTAGCCCAAAACCACCACCCACTCATTCGAACCTAAGCCTTTAATCTTAAAATTAATTAGACCTAATTTGCCCTAGTGGGCTAGGGACATCAACAAGTTGGGTCAAGGCTAGTGTTGAGTCAGTTTGTCTAGTTACTCTGTGTGTGCTTTGTACTCAGTGTCTAGAATGGTGGTTCAGGGACTACGTCCCGAAGGGCTTGTGTGCTGGTCTGCCTACCTGGCCAATCACTGATTGGTGTCTAGGATTGGCAATTAGGGACCTAACACTCCCCTTACACCTGCCTGGCTGAGTCCCGAGTTACTACAGGCTAGCTTGCCACTCTGATTGGGCATCTAGTTTGGGCTCTAGATCTAGTTAGCCCGTAGTCATTTCAGTTGAGTCTCATTTTGTGTGTTTGCTTGCATCATCATGTCTACCCGGAATGGAGTGCCCTACCAACCTGGTCAAACCCAACCTGATTTAGAGGCCATGGTTAGAGCTCTTACTGAGAGTATGAACAAATTGAGTCAGGATGTGACTACCACTGTTGCCCAGTTTAAAGAACAAGTCCATGAGGATTTTGCCCAGCTTAGGGATCGAGTCCAAGTACTTGAGGAACCTAGGCATCGGAATTGGACTCCTGACCCAGATTTTAATGTACCTCAACCTCACCCACACCAAGAGCCTAGAAGGCCTTTATACAGAGATCCTGAACCTAACCATAGGAGGCCTGACCCAGAACCTGAAGATAGAGATGATAGGTTCATTCGGAACATCAAATTAGATGCACCCACTTTTGATGGTATCTTAAACCCTAAGGTGTATTCTGATTGGGAGGGTGAGATGGACCAGTACTTTGAGTGGTATGCCATGTCTGAGGAAAGAAAGTTCAAGTTTGCCAAGATGAAGTTAGTACGTCAAGCTAGGTTATACTGGGGAAACATTGAGCTGACCACTAGAAGACGAAATGTAGAGCCCATAACCACTTGGCAGGGTATGAAAGAGAAGCTTAGAGATAAATATCTACCCATTTCATATCAGCAGAATCTGTTGGACCAATGGCAGACTTTGAAACAAGGGAACCGATATGTATCAGACTACATAACCACCTTTGATGAATACCTGATGAGATGTGATGTGAGTGAAGCCCATGAGGTCACTTTGTCTAGGTTTAGGGCTGGACTTAGGGAAGACATAAAGAGGGAGTTGTTTCTGAGAGAGGTTACTGACCTAGACCAAGCCTATCAGATTGCACTGAACACTGAGAAGTTTCAAAGAGGACCCATGCCTTCTAGGGTTAGTGCCCCAATCCCAAGAAATGGACCTAGCCAAGTTACCCCTAGCAAGCCTAATCAGGGTATTCCCACCCCTAGGCCCATGGACAAAGGTAAGGCACCTGACACCCAGAGAGCCCCTAGTATCATCTGTTTTAAGTGCCAGAAGCCCGGTCATATCTCCAACCAGTGCACGGCCATAGCTTGTTTTAAGTGCCATAAGGTAGGTCATGTTTTAGCCAGTGCCCTCGTAGATCCCTCTACATAGAAGAAGGAGAAGAAGAGAATTCTAGGCCCAATGAGGAGTTTGAAGAAGAAGTTTATGAGACCGGAATGAATTTGGTCGATGAGTATGAAGGAGAGGAGGAATCCACAGAGTCTGACCAATTAGGGGTTGTAAGATGCATCCTGTCCCAGAATAGAGTTCAGGAGGATTGGCGTAGGACTAACATCCTACAGACTTTCCTTAAACTAGGGGATAAGGTATGTAAAATCATCATAGATAGTGGGAGCTGTGTGAATGCCATTTCTATTAGCACTGTCAAAATGTTAGGCTTAACCCCAGTCCCCCACCCCAACCCCTATAAGGTTTCTTGGGTAGACTCTACCTCTATACCCATCCAGTCTAGATGTCAGGTCCAAATCCAAATGTAATCCTATCAAGAGAAGATTTGGTGTGACGTCTTGCCCATGGGGGTGAGCAGTATAATTCTTGGAAGACCTTGGTTGTATGATCATGATGCCACCCTCTTAGGAAAATCCAACACCTGTGTCTTTAGTTTCAATGGAAAGAAAATCACAATCCATTCAGTCCCTCCTAAGGACAAGGTAGCTAAAGGAACCAATAAGGTCAGAGAAATGAAAACTGGAGCGAACCTAATTAGTGCCAAGGATCTAGAACAAGAAATTCATAGTGGTTCACCTATTTGGATGTTGACTGCTAAGGAACTTAGGACTCCTACACCCTCAGAGCCTCCTCAGGAAGTTAAGCCTTTGTTAGAAGAATTTGAGGATGTTTTTCCCGAGGATCTGCCAGACCACCTTCCACCTCTTAGGGATATCCAGCATTCCATAGATTTAGTCCCAGGAGCTACTTTACCCAACTTGCCCCATTATAGGATGAATCCATCTGAGCATAAGGAACTGCAAAAGCAGGTTGGAGAATTATTGAGGAAGGGGTTCATTAGAGAGAGTCTTAGCCCTTGTGCAGTCCCTGCACTTCTGACCCCAAAGAAGGATGGCACGTGGAGGATGTGTGTTGATAGTCGTGCCATCAATAAAATCACAATCAAGTATAGGTTCCCCATCCCTAGACTAGATGACATGCTAGATATGATGGCCGGTGCCATGGTTTTTTCTAAAATTGATCTCAAGAGCGGCTATCATCAGGTTAGGATTAGACCAGGGGATGAGTGGATAGCCGCCTTCAAAACTAAGGATGGTCTCTATGAATGGGTTGTTATGCCTTTTGGGTTGTCCAATGCCCCTAGTACTTTCATGAGGATTATGACCCAGGTACTTAGAGCTTTTATAGGAAGTTTGTAGTGGTCTATTTTGATGACATCCTGATCTATAGTAAGACCCCTGTAGATCACCTAGGCCACCTTAGACAAGTCTGCCAAGTTTTGAGGAATGATAGTCTCTACGGTAATCTCAAAAAGTGTGAATTTATGACCAATAGAATTATCTTCCTTGGTTTTGTTGTAACCCCTGACGGCATGGCTACCGATCCAGAAAAGATTAGGTCCATAGTAGAATGGCCAGAGCCGACCAGTGTGCATGAAGTCAGAAGTTTCCATGGCTTGGCTACCTTCTATAGGCGATTCATCAAGGGGTTTAGTACTGTAGTTGCTCCTATCACAGAATGTATTAGGAAGGGAGAATTTCAGTGGACTAAAGCAGCCCATAAAGCCTTCCTAGATCTTAAGGATAGGATGACCCAGGCACCCATTTTGAGGTTACCGGACTTTTCAAAGGTATTTGAGGTTGCCTGTGATGCTTCAGGAGTAGGTATAGGTGGAGTCCTAAGCCAAGAGAACCATCCCGTAGCATTCTTTAGTGAAAAACTTAATGATGCTAAGCTTAGGTATTCTACCTATGATAAAGAATTTTATGCGGTAGTGCAAGCTTTGCATTACTGGAGACATTATTTGCTACCGCAAGAATTTGTGCTGTTTTCGGACCATGAGGCTCTTAGATTCTTGAGTTCCCAGAAGAAGCTTAACCCTAGGCATGCTAAGTGGGTAGAGTATATCCAGTCCTATACTTTTGTTTTAAAGCATAAGGCTGGGTCTGAAAATAAGGTAGCTGATGCCCTTAGTCGTCGATCTTTGTTGTTGAATTCTGTTAGGGCTGAAGTCATAGGGTTTGAGCAAATCAAAGAGAAATATGAGTCGTGTCCGGATTTTAAGACTGTGTACCAGGATCTAACTCAAGGACCATCTAGTGATCATAAGGATTATTCCCTTTTAGATGGCTTTCTGTTCTTTAAGAATAGGCTTTGCATTCCTAGAACCTCTCTTAGGGAATTTTTGATTTGGAAAACTATGCTGGAGGTTTAGCTGGCCATTTCGAAAAAGATAAGACCACCCTGGCTATTGAAGACCACTTTTTCTGGCCTAGCTTAAAAAGAGATGTAGCACACATTGTGGCTAGGTGTCGGACCTGTGCTGTTGCCAAACAGCGAAAACAGAACACCAGCCTTTATACCCCACTCCCTATCCCAGATCGTCCTTGGCAAGATGTGAGCATGGACTTTGTGTTAGGTTTGCCTAAGACCCAGAGGAGGCATGACTCTATCTGTGTTGTAGTCGACTGATTTTCCAAGATGGCCCATTTCTTGCCTTGTTCCCAAACATTTGATGCGTCTAAGGTAGCCACCCTGTTCTTTAATGAGATAGTTCGACTCCATGGCCTACCTAAGACAATTGTTTTCGATAGGGATGTCCGGTTCACCAGCTATTTCTGGAAAACCCTTTGGCATAAGTTAGGGACAAAACTTAAGTTTTAACTGCCTATCATCCCCAGACTGATGGCCAAACCGAAGTAGTGAACCGTAGTTTAGGCAATCTGTTAAGGTGTCTTGTTGGTGAAAACATTAGGAACTGGGATTTGTACTTACCTAGAGCTGAATTTGCATACAATGACTCAGTCAATAGGTCTACAGGCAAGAGTCCATTTGAAATTGTGCATGGTTACAAACCTCACACACCTCTTGACCTAGCTCCTTTACCAGTCCACACACGAGTCTCCGAGTCTGCCAAAGTTTTTGCACAGCATATAAAAGACTTGCATAAAGAAATTCATGCCAAAATAAATTTAAGTAATGAAACTTATAAGAAGTTGGCTGATTCTCAAAGGCGAGTCAAAACTTTTAATGAGGGAGACTATGTAATGATTAGGTTAAGGCCTGAACGGTTTCCTCCTGGAACCGTTAGAAAGTTACATGCTAGAGGAGCTGGACCATTTAGAGTGGTGAAGAGAGTAGGATCCAATGCCTATGTGCTCGAGTTGCCTCCAGAACTAGGCATTAGCTCCACTTTCAACATTACAGACCTAGTAGAGTATAGAGAGCCAGCTGTGATTCCCAGTGAGCCTTTTGAACCTAATCCTGCTCTTGAGAGTGAACCCAACCCTGTGTGTCCACCAACAAACTGGCCTGTGAGGAAAGAGCAGATTGAAAAGATCCTGGATGATCAGGTTATCTTTACTCGTAATCGAGGATACCAAAGATACCTGGTCCGCTGGCAAGGAAGGCCAGATTTTGATGACTCTTGGATCTACCGAGAAGAATTACAAGAATTGGACCCAGACCTCTTGGAGAGATACCAGAGCCAACTTAATCCATACTCGACAGGGTCGAGTTCCTCCCACCCCGGGAGAATTGGTGCGGGCACCAGACTCAGAAGAAGACTTCAGAGCTCCATCTGGATCTCTGAGTGACCTTGCCCGAAGAATTAGGATTTTCTGTCTTGTAATAAGGGTTGACTTGATCAACTCAATTTTAGCTTGAGTCTGTACTCCCTGCAATTTATTTTTGTTGAGTCATGTTGACTCAATAGTGGTCTAGGACTTCAACCTGGGGTGTTACATTTTCTCCCAAGGCCAAGCAAGTGGGCGCCACACTCCCAGCCACACGCCTGAGTCCAGGGGGTGCCACATCTCCATCCAGTATACTCTGGTCCCCACACCACAGATAGCAGCTTCCTTCTTTCATGCGCCATATGAGGAGAAAGCAACCAGGGATCCACAAATCAAGGGGGCGGCCCAAGACCTTCCATAAGAGCCAAGTTATGAAAGGGAAGAAATTCTTCTTGGAGAGAACTTCAAGGAGGCGCCCATTCCATGCCAAAATTGCTCAAAACAAAGATGGGAAGGACCATGACTTAGGGAGAAAGAAAAGGAGGAGTCCAAAAGAGTTGATCCATGGAAGGAAAGAAATCCTCTCTTGAAGAACAAAGCTTGGAGGCACCATCTACCTTCCTTTTAAAACCCAAATCAATTTTTTTTGGAACCTTTGGCCGGCCATATGTGTATGGATTATCCTAATTTGTAGATCCCCTCCTTTAGTCCCACATGGGAAGATGTAAAACCCTACTCTCTTGTAAAGTCCTATAAATTAAACCCCTCTTGTAACTTTTAATCAATCAGATGAATGAATTCAAATATTTGTGTGAGCAAACTCTGTGTTTTCTCTCTTCTGCACTTGCATCCAGGTGTTGAGCTCCGTGAGGGAGTAAATCCGGGTTCCCCAGGAACTTTGAGGAGGTGTGAGATCTCCAAACCCCAAATCCTAGGATAGCCACTTCACTCCCAAACCCTAGCCGCCCATCATCCTTCTCTTTCCACCAAGCCCTAGCATATCCCACCTCTCACGGCCATCCCTCTTCAAGTCAAGGCCGACCCCAGCATCCGGGTCCAGTCCGGATACTTCAGATCCAGAGCAATTCCCAGAGGAAGTCAGATCGACCTCCAGGAGAATCCGAATTTCAGCATATCAACTTTCAAGTTCTTCAATCTGGTAAATTCTTCCTTGAGTATCTGATTCCATCAATTGTTCTTCTTCTTTCCCAGATCTTGAGTCCAGGAGAAGCCGACTCAGCCACAGGACCAGTATTGGAGGATCCATTGCGAAGGTACCCGAATCCGAGGATCCAACAATCTGCTCGAGAGAGTTCTTCCACCATACTCTGTGAAGATCACTGTCTGGTTGGTAACCCATCTCTTCTCTTTATTTCTGTCCTGTTGAAAGTTCAGAGCGAAACCCTAGGTCTGGAAGTTTTTCAACCCCCAGCGATTCGTTACTTCTGAACTACTCTGATAATCCAGTTTTATTTAAATTGTGCTTTCAATTATTACCTAGTTTCTTTCAATTTAGTTTAACTTTTCTTTGAGTCAAAGCCGACTTCTGAAAATATTAAAAAAAAAAACAAAAAAAAAAAATTAGTCTTAATTTACTTCCGCATTGCATCATCTCTTCTTTTTGTTCTGCATTAGAAGCCTTTGATAAATTTTTAGAGTATCAAAGTATGGTAGAGAAACAAATGGTGAAAAGTATTAAAATCCTTTGATCAGATCGAGGAGGTGAATACTTATCCACCGAGTTTCTCGATCACCTTAAAAAAAAGGGTATTATCTCTGAATGGACCCCTCCTTACACACCATAATTAAATGGTGTTGCTGAAAGGAGGAATCGTACCTTATTAGATATGGTACGGTCCATGATGTGCTTCATAGAGTTACCTATTTCCTTCTGGGGATATGCTTTGAAAACCGTGGCTAATATCTTAAATAGAGTACCATCTAAATCTGTCTCTAGCACTCCATATGAGATATGGAGGGGTAAGAAACCCAATCTTAAGTATCTTAAGATATGGGGATGTCCAGCCTATGTCAAAAGAAATTTTAGACATAAGCTGGATGCTAGAGTAGATAAGTATCTATTTGTAGGCTATCCTAAAGATAGTATAGGATATCTGTTCTACCACCCTACTGAACAAAAAGTTTTTGTTAGTAGGCATGCCACTTTTCTGGAGAAAGAGTTCATCCTACAAAAGGACAGTGGGAGAAATATTGAACTTAAAGAAGTTCAACAAATAGATACATCTCAACCAAATGATAACATAATTAGTATAGAACCAGAACACACCACTCCTATCCGTAGGTCTGATAGGGTGCGTCATGCACCTGAGAGGTATGGGTTCATTATTGAAAATAATGAAGCCCGAATCATTGAAAATGATGAGCCTCTAACCTATACGGATGCTGTCATGAGTAGGGACTCAGATAGATGGCTGGAAGCCATGAGATCCGAAATAGACTCCATGTATGTCAACCAAGTGTGGACTTTGGTTGATGCACCAGAGGGTGTTAACCCTATTAGATGCAAATGGGTCTATAAGAAAAAGATTGGGGTGATGGCCAAGTCAAAACTTATAAAGCCAGATTAGTGGCTAAGGATTTCAGACAAAAACAGGGAATAGATTATGATGATACATTTTCTTCTGTTGCCATGCTCAAATCTATTCGGATCATTCTTGCTATAGCAGCATATCATGATTATGAAATCTGGCAGATGGATGTGAAAATCGCATTCCTTAATGGTTTCCTTGAGGAAGAGATCTATATGTCACAGCCAGAAGGTTTTGTCTTGGAGAGTAAACCTAGTCAGGTATGTAGGCTGAAAAAATCCATTTATGGATTAAAGCAAGCATCCAGGAGTTGGAACATCCGATTTGATAAGACAGTCAAAGAGTTTGACTTTATCAAAAATGAGGATGAACCTTGTGTGTACAAGAAGACTAGTGGGAGTGCCATAGTTTTCTTGGTTCTATATGTGGATGACATACTCCTCATTGGGAATGATATCCCAATGTTACAATCAGTCAAGGTATGGTTATCTAAATAGTTTTCCATGAAAGACTTGGGAGAAGCATCCTATATACTGGGTATCAAGTTCTATAGAGATAGATCTAGGAAGATGCTAGGCTTATCCCAGTCTAGGTACATTGACCAAGTACTAAAGAGATTTAGCATGGAAGGAAGTAAAAGAGGTTACTTGCCCATTGGTCATGGCATACATCTTTCTAAGAAGATGTCTCCTAAGACACCTGAAGAAAGAAATAGAATGAGTTCTATACCTTATGCTTCGACTGTAGGATCTATAATGTATTCTATGTTATGTACCAGGCTGATGTGGCATATGCCTTAGGTATAGCCAGCAGATTTCAGGCTGATCCAGGAGAGGATCACTGGAAGGCTGTAAAAATATTCTTAAGTACTTGAGAAGGACTAAAATAATTTTTCTGATATACGGAGGATCTGATCTTAAACTGGAAGCTTATTCAGATTCTAGTTTTCAATCGGATCCAGATGATAGCAAATCTATTTCAGGGTATGTTTTTACCCTAAATGGAGGAGCTGTAAGATGGAGGAGTTCTAAACAGTAGACTGTAGCTGACTCAACAACTGAGGCAGAAGACATTGCTGTTAGTGAAGCTGCCAAGGAAGTTGTCTGGATGAAGAAGTTCATCTCAGAGTTGGGCGTTGTTCCGGAGATTGAAGGTCCAGTACTACTTTACTGTGATAATACTGGAGCCGTCGCTCAAGCTAAGGAACCTAGAGCTTATCACAAATCAAAGCACATTCTAAGACACTTCCATCTCGTTCGAGAGATTGTTGAAAGACAAGAAGTCTGCATTAAAAGAGTAGAAACGAAGAACAACACAGCAGACCCATTCACAAAGGCACTACCACAGCGGGAGTTTGATCCCCACCTCGATTGTATGGGGTTAAAATTTAAAGGCAATTGGCTTTAGTGCAAGTGGGAGATTGAAAGGATTATGCCCTAAAGGCCAATCGAAATGTTGTATTTCGATGGGATTTTCTTTTGTATCCCAAACCGGTGTATTGACATTATCAATTAATAAAGGCGTTTTATTTTCATCATACGCTATATCTTATTAATTTTATTAAGATATGATGAACCCCATAGATTAGGGCTATGGTCTAGGGTTATGATGAGATCATACCAGTGAGACCTAAAGCCTTAAAACCCTAATCTAGAATATTCCTGGTCGATGGGATATTGAGTAGGGGATCAATGTTTCCGGTAAGACCATCACATCCTATGTATGCTTGGTGAAGAGGGTGACTGATCTCACAGTCACTTGTGTTTGACACTAATACTAGGATGTGGGTGCTCGTTAGAGAATGAGTTCACTGAATGGATCCAGCTTGAAAACATCTAATGGAACCATATCTGTTTGTCAATAGATAGTTC
Organism: Areca catechu; assembly: GCA_021397845.1. NCBI lineage: Eukaryota > Viridiplantae > Streptophyta > Magnoliopsida > Arecales > Arecaceae > Areca > Areca catechu. The sequence continues at coordinate 49,204,753 of CM038046.1, read as the reverse complement.
TCATAGTGGGAGTAGTGCATGTGGTCCTTTGACCTGAGACTGCCATGGTACCTTGTATGCATAAATCCATACTTTGGTTCACACTCAATCATGACACTGAGTCATGCATGGGGTGATACTGAGTATGGTGGATTGCATATGGAGGTTGTGAGTAGGTCAAAAAGGAATCGATCAACCCTAGTAAGAGGGAAGCGCATCCAGTTGATTTCAATCAAATGAAGATTCGAAAAATCTTTGATCAAAGTATGAACATTAGAAATAGTTTCTAATGGTTCATTAATGAATCATCATTATCAGATTGAGCAAGGAATGAATATGAAATTGGATTTGACAAGTATCCATATCCATAGTCATATTCAGGGTGCAAGTAGATTGAAGGACTGAATTGTCCAGTAACTCACCACTGAAGGGTATTTTGGTAAATCCACCAAAATTTCTCATCTTTCGGGTAGGCATGGTACGTTGCTAGACGTTAATCTTGTCTTGTAGGTCTTAATGAGTCAATTCGATGTGTGATTCTAATTGGACAATTAGGTGAGCCAATTTGACTTAACTAGGTCAATAGGGTTCGATCAGATCGAATCGGCTCAAACCTAAACCTACTGCTGGCTAGATGTGGAACCCAATGGATAACACACAATAGAGACTTGTCCAAGGAAATCATTCATGATTCAATTAGGGTCATAGGATCCTAATTGGTTAGCCGGATTACATACTAGCATATATAGGCTAACCAAATTCCTAACCCAATTTGATTGGGTTCGGTTGCTTGCTAATTGGGCTAACCTAATTATGGAAAACCTAAATTAGATTGAGTCCTAAGTGGGGCTAGCCTAATCAAAGCTAAATCTGATTTTAATTTGGATTTAAGGGCATTTTAGGTGCCATACATGAAGAGTCCCAATGGCATGGGACTCTTGGTACCTAAATGATACCTTAACTTCAAAAGGGCACAGAATGAGCTATAGATCTCTTATTTGAATATAATTTATATGTTCAGAAAGAAAATTTTATGCTCTTTCCAATGACACCCATATTGCCTATGTTTTGACTGGTCAACATTCTTTGAAATTTGCGTGGAAGATGGTGCACGCGGTGTATGAAGAGTCGCAACTCTTCATGTGGTGCGCGGTTCTGATGGAGAGTCCTTCTGCTATCAGGACTCTTCATAATCTCCGATGTTTGGAGATTAAAGAGGCGCCTCTTGGCTTCCTAGGGACCGGTAATTGACATGTGGAAAGTGAGAATTTGTCCAGATAAAAGAAGGGATGTGAATAAGGCCTTCAGTGCATGAATGGGCTTGTTAGATATGATTTTTCAATCCAGATAACTTCTCTTCGGTCTTGAAAAATCATATCTGATAAGTTGATGGGAGGACATATCACATGCCCCTCTTGTATCTATAAATAGGGGGCAGTGAAATGAGTCTGATAAAAAAAATAAAACAAAAAAAAATAAAAAAAAGAATTCCACCGAAGTACTATTCTGAGTGTCTCTCTCTCCCTCCTTTCTTTAAGACAAGACTTGTCTTGTTAAGACAAGGTTTTTTCTAATAGGACAAGGCTTTGTTTTAGGACATAAGCCTAAGGGGTCCTAAAGAAGGGTTGTCCTAAAACCAAGAGTGGTTTAGGAGAGTGTCTTTAGTGCCCTACAGTAGGACAGGATATCCTACAGTGGTCAATAGACCAAAGGCTGTCGAAAGAGTTCCACTTATCCAAGCAACTTGAAGAAGGAGTTCTTCCTTGGTCCAAGTTTCATGTGGATCACCGTTGGAAGGCGAACGTTTGGGTGCCTAGTGGAGAAGAAGGCTGAATCAGGATTTTTTTCATCGGTTTGGATACTAGCAGTTCAGGTTGGTGCCTAAACTCTAGTTTATATTATATATGCATGTTTGTATGTTTTAATTCCTAGTAAGGAGGTCTTGGGTTAAGTGTTTGGTAGTGGTTTCATAATAAATTTTTGAAATCCACGCTTCTGCCCTGGTCACAAAAACCCTTACAAAATCAGACATGGCAGCTGGTGGATCTACCTAGAGATGCTCATGCTATTAGCTATAAATGGGTGTTCACTAGAAAATCGTTACCTTCAGAGCAAGGTGGAGTGAGATACAATGGAAGGTTGGCAGCAAAGGGATACCAATAGAGAGAAGGAGTTGACTACATAGAAGTGTTATCTCCTATGGTATGCCATACTTCAATTCAGGTGTTGTTATCTTTGGTAGCAAAATATAATTTGGAATTGGAGCAGATGGATGTAAAGACAGCCTTTCTACATGGAAGACTAGAAGAGAAAATCTGTATGAAGCAACCTGATGGCTTCATTGAGATTGGACAGGAGAACAAGGTATGTCTACTTCAGAGGTCATTGTATGGGTTGAAACAATCACATCATCAATGGTATCACAAATTTGATACATTTATCATAAGCCTTGGATTTCTCAGATATGAACATGACCATTATGTTTATTTGAAGGATGTGGATACTATGGAGCTCTGTATTTACTTTTGTATGTGGATGATATATTGATAGTCAGCAGAAGTATGAGAGCTGTGAAAGGGTTGAAAAGAGCATTATCTCAGGAATTTGAGATGAAAGACTTGGGATCAGCTCAAAAAATCCTTGGAATGGAGATTTGCAGGGATAAATGCAATGGAATACTCCATTTGTCACAAGATGGGTATATTAAAAGGGTACTCGAGAGATTTGGGGTGGAAAAGGCCAAACCTGTGGAAACACCATTACCAAGGCATATTTCTCTCTCGAAAAAATAGTGCTCCCAATCAGAAGAGGAGAGAGAGTACATGGAAAGAGTTCCATGTACCAATGCAGTGGGTAGTTTGATGCATGCTATGGTTTGTTACAGGCTGGATATAGCATATGCTATAAGCCAGGTGAGCAGGTACATGGCTAATCCTGGGAAGGAACACTGGAAGGCATTGAAGTGGATTTTGAGATATCTGCAAGGGACTTAAAAACATGGACTGGTGTTTGGTGGATAGCCAGAAGGACATGGATGGAACTCCATTGAATCATGTGAGGATTCAGGTCCTTTAGAAGGGTTTGTTGATGTAAGCTATGTAGATGATCTTGATACAAGGAGGTCTACAACACGTTATCTCTTCTGCATGTATGGTTGACCGATTTCTTGGAGATCAACCCTTCAACCTATTACTGCTTTGTCTACAATAGAAGCAGAGTATATAGGGATTACAGAGGTTGCAAAGAAAACACTATGGCTGAGAAGGCTAGTATCTGAAATGAGGGTGAAACAGTGTATGGTGGTCCTGCATGGTGATAACCAGAGTGCCATATACTTGACACAGAACCCAGTCTATCATGCTAGGACCAAGCATATAGATGTGAGATACCATAGAGTCAGGGAGCTGGTGGAGGAAAGAGAAGTGGCACTGGTGAAGGTTCATACAACAGAGAACTAGGTGAATGCACTTACGAAAGCTCTACCAGGGGATAGCTTTTACTCTTGTATGTGGTTAATGGGTTTGAGGAGTCTGGCATATGTAGCCTTGAAGCACCAAGGTAGAGATGTTGAGTCTCGAGTGGTGCATTCATGGCTAGTTAGGTCAATGTACATGTATTGATCTAGTCCATCATGATTTTCCATGATGTATCTAGGGCTAGGATTGAGTCTAGTATGAGTCCTAGGTGTTTAGGCTCAGTTTTGGTTAGTCTGGATCTTAGAGTCGGCTCTTCTGGGGTAAGAGTCGGCTCTGTTGGTTGGCACGTCTCAGAACAGGTGATTGTGGACTGGACGAGTCAGCTCGGTTGCATAGTCAAAAAACTTGTAGACTAGACGAGTCGGCTCGAATGGGTTTGAGTCGGCTTGGTTGCACGGTCTGTCAATCCTGTAGTCTGGAAAAGCTAGCTCTGAGGATTAGAGTCAACTCGATTCCAGGATTAAGTTGACTCTAGTGTCTAGAGTTGGCTTAGATGTTGGGTGAACTATTTTTTGAACTGTGCCACTAGGGGAGTTTTGGGATCTCGGTCATGTGTGATCGAGATATATATATATTGTATCCTCGTAAGAGGATGTGAAGAAAAGAAATGAAAAGAAGAAGGTGTAATGAACTTCTTGAAGTGGAAAGAGAAGAAAATATCTTTCTCCCAAGAAAATTTTTCTGCTTCTTTTCTTCCTCTCTCTTCTCTCATTCTTGGTGTTCTTGATCTTTATAGACCCGAATCCTACCATGATCTTCAATTAAGATTGCTGTCAGATGGTCATCCATAACCTGGTGATATGCTTCTATGATTGCTTTGTTGATCAGGGCATTCGTTGTTGATCGAGAGCAAGGCTGCTCTTGAGGGTTTGATTCTTTAGATCTGGTTGTATTTGAAGATTGAATTCTCTTCACTTATTTAGACTAACTAGGACCACAAGCCTAGGAGATATGAAATATGAACTTGTAATAGCAGATGATTTTTCAAGATTCACATGGATCTTATTTATTGCACATAAAGATGAACTTTTAAAGTATTTCAAAAATTTCACAAGAAAGTTTCAAATCAAAAAAATCTTTCAATTATTTCAATTAAAAGTGATCACAATACTTGATGCAGAACGGAAGCTCTGATACCAAAACTGATGCAGAACGGAAGCTCTGATACCAAAAATGATGCGGAACAAAAGAGATGATGTGATGCGAAAGTAAATTAAAATTAATGTATTTTTTTATTTATTTATTTTTAGAAGTCGGCTTTGACTCAAAGAAAAGATAAACTAATGTTGAAAGAAACTAAGAAATGACAGAAAGCACAATTAAAAGGAGTGGGTTATCAGAGTAACTCAGAAGTAGGATCGCTGGGGATTGAGAAACCCCCAGACCTAGGGTTTACTTCTCTTTCAAGAAACAGACGAAGAGAGAAGAGAAGGTTTTATACCTGACTGTGATATCTCTCGTTGCTTCAATTGAAGGACACTCTCGAGCAGATTGTAGGATCCTTGGAGACAGGGTATCTTCGCAATGGATCCTCGGATTGTAGTCCTATGGCAAGGTTGGCCTTCTTCTCAAACTCAGGATCTGGAAGAAGAAGAACAAAAAAAAGAACCAGAAACTCAAAGAAAGACACTGACCTGAGTACTTAATGAAGATTGTTGGATGTAGAAGTTCTGGAGATCTTGATACTGATCTGACTCTCCTTTGAACTGGCTCTGTAGTTGAAACAGTTGATCTGAACCTGGATGCTGGTGACCGGCTTCGATATGGAAGAGAGGGGCCGTGGGATGAAGATGGAAAATTAGGGTTTGGTAGTGGTGGAGTAGAGATGGGTGGACTAAGCTAGGGTTTTGGGGTTGGAGATCTCACACCTCCTCAAGGTTCCTAGAGAACCCGGATTTACTCCCTCACGGAGCTCAACACCTGAATACAAGTGCGAAAGAGAGAAACACAAAGTTGCTCACACAAAAATTGATTTCATTCATCATTTTTTTTTTTTAAATTCAAGAGTTACATAGAGTTGAATATATAGACATAACAAAGAAATAAAATTTTATACATTTTTCATGTGGGACTAATAGGACTAACCCACACTTTAGGCATCAAATTCTCTTCCCAAGACTCCTTCCATGAGTGGGCAGCCCAAAAACTCCAAGAAAACTTGAAAATCAGCTCCAAATAGCAGGTTATGGGGGTGTCTCCTAGTATCTCTCCATGAATCAAGGAATTTCCCTTCATGGTTTGGCTCATTTGGACACCTCCTAGTCTTGCTCCACAAGTTTAGGCTTATTCCTTTCATGGCTTTGGCACTTTTGGAAACTTTTGGGTGCCTCCTTGATTTTCTCCCCAAGACATGCTCTCTTCCCTTTTATAACTTGGATTTTTATGGAACATTGTGGGGCACCTCCTTGATCCTCTCTTCAAGAAAAATTCTTGCCATCCTGGCTTGGGTTTATCTGGAAAGAAGTTGTCTCCTCCTTGGATTGAGGTATCTTGGTGGATTTCTCCCCCAAGTGGTGCAAGAAAAAAGAACCTGCTTACTTGAGGCGTGGGGACCAAGGTACACTGGATGGAGATGTGGCAGGGAGTGTGGCACCCACTTGTAGCTGGAAAATGTGGTGCCCTATGGTAAAGGGAATGACACCTACCTGGGCCTTGGACTTGGACTGAGTCAACATGACCCAACAAAAATTGAAATGACAAAATTACAGACTCAAAATTGAGTTGATCAGGTCAACCCTTATTACAAAACCAGAAAATCCTAATTCTTCGGACAAGGTCAATCAGAGATCCAGATGGAGCCCTGAAGTCTTCTTCTGAGTCTGGTGCCCGCACCAATTCTCCCAGGGTCGGAGGAACTCGACCTTGTCGAGTAAGGCTCAAGTTGGCTCTGGTATCTCTCCAAGAGGTCTGGATCCAAATCTTCTAGTTCTTCTCGGGAGATCCAAGAGTCATCAGAGTCTGGCCTTTCTTGCCAGCAGACCAGGTATCTTTGGTATCCTCGATTACGAGTAGAGATTACCTAATCATCCAGGATCTTTTCAATCTGCTCTTTCCTCACAGGCCAGTTTGTTTGTGGATACACAGGATCGGGATCACTCTCAATAACAAGATTAGGTTCAAAAGGCTCACTGGGAATCACAGTTGGCTCCCTGTACTCTACTAGGTCTGTAATGTTGAAAGTGGAGCTAATGCCAAGTTCTGGAGGTAACTCGAGCACATAGGCATTGGATCCTACTCTCTTCACCACTCTAAATGGTCCAGCTCCTCTAACATGTAACTTTCTAACGGTTCCAGGAGAAAACCGCTCAGGCCTTAACCTAATCATTACATAGTCTCTCTCAACAAAAGTTTTGACTCGTCTTTGAGAATCAGCCAACTTCTTATAAGTTTCATTACTTAAAGTTATTTTGGCATGAATTTCTTTATGCAAGTCCTTTACATGCTATGCAAGTGCATCAAGAGACTTGTGTGTGTGGGCTAATAGTGAAATTAGATCAAGTGGTGTGTGAGGCTTGTATCCATGAACAATTTCAAAGGGACTCTAGCCTATAGACCTATTGATCGAAACATTGAATGCAATTTCAGCCCTGGACAAAATACAAATCCCAATTCCTGGTGCTCTCAATCAAACCAAAATCTGAGCCAAAGCCTAGTAAAGGGTCAAGAAAACTAAACTAGACTGACGAAGCATTCCTAAAGAATGGACTTTATTACAAAGGAACCCTAAGTCTAAACCTAACAAACTAAGGCTTTCTAGGTTTGACCTTGGGTCGGAGGAGGGCATGCAGAGCATGAAAACTTATTATGGATGCCTAGTAGGTGCCATAAGGTCTTCTAGAAGTAGGTGGCAAACCTAATGGTTCACTCTAAAGGCTTCAACAAAGTATACTTGGTGGTTGGAAGTCCTAGAGAAAGGGAGGAGATATGAGGTGGAGTCTCGAATTACCTGTTGACTAAAGGTGGTGACCTGAAGGTTTGAATGGTGATCTATGAGTGTCAACTGGTCATCCTTACGAAAGGAAAAGTTTGCTACTCCCAGGAATGGATCAAGAGATGGTTCGGGAAGTAGCCTAGGATATGTGATTGCAATAGTTAAGGTTTGTTCTCTAAGCAAATAATGATCCACATTCTCAAGAACTGGATTAGAGAATGATTCATGGGAGGGCCTACGGATGATGACCTCAAGACTTGAAATTTGACCTATGGGTGCGGAAAGGTATACTCTATAGAAGGGTAGGTCAGTCATGCGAAGGAAGGGGTCTGGGGCCATAAGGAGGACTTCTACAGGACTGGGTGAATCAATCCGCTCAAGATAAGGATGTTCAACTGAGATTACGGGAGAGACCTTAGTGGCTGGGCATGGGACAAGGTCCAATTGTAAGAGGCTTGATTCAGTCATCCTAAGGAGAGGATCTACCATAGGGTGGGCAAACTTAAATAGTTCAGTGCAAAGATCTTCAATTGGTACTTGGAGAATGACTGTCATTAGAGGGTACGAACTGATAGCTCGGGCTAACACTATGAGTTCTTCCTGGGGATATTTGACTAAAGGAACCTGATTCTCACAAATCTCTTGAATTTCTGAACTAGGTCCTACCACTTGGTTGCTCTCCAAGGTCTCCTCAGGTAAGGAACCAATAGTATCGATGTCACATTCTTCAAGTTCTTCCCCCTCATATTCATCAACTAGACTCAAGCCAGCATCATATACTTCCTCGATGCCATCTTCAATGGGTTTCGGGTCAGTGGTTATCGGGTCAACTGATTCTAGGCTTGTCATACCTAACCTTTCTTCCTCATTGGTAGGCTTGGGTTCTCCCTCATTAATGTCATCCTTAGGATTCTTACCACTTAGCTGTGCACAAGCCAGTCCTATGCATGGGCACTGACTAGATTTATGGCCTCTTTCTCCATAAAACAAACATTCTTGCAATATAGGAACCTGGGTCACACTGGGTTTCAAGCTAGTAGAGACCTTACTTGGGCATGGGTGTGGATCTAAATGGTTTGATCTAGAAGACATGGGTTGTTGAGTGACTGGTCTAGAATATTGTAAGGACCTCTCATAGACACGATCCACACTATAGATATCATGGTTAGGCTTCCTAAGGTTATGCTCGGATCACGGTATAAGGTCCTCCTAGGCTCCTGGCATGGATGAGGTTGGGGCCTATTAAATTTTGGATCAGGGGTCCAATTTTGATGTCTACGTTTCTCAAGTACTTGGACTCGATCCCTAAGCTGGGTAAAATTCTCATGGACTTGTTCTTTACACTGGGTAACAGTAGCAGTCATATCCTGACTCAATTTGTTCATACTTTCAGTAAGAGCTCTAACCATGGCCTCTAAATCAGGTTGGGTTTGACCAGGTTGGTAGGGTACTCCATTCCGGGTATACATGATGATGCAAGAAAACACACAGAATGTGACTAGACTAAAGCGACTACTGGCTCACTAGGCCTAGAGTCCAAACTAGATGCCCAATCAGAGTGGCAAGCTAGCCTGTAGTAACTCGGGACTCAGCCAGGCAGGTGTAAGGGGAGTGTTAGGTCCCTAAATGCCAATCCTAGACACCAATCAGTGATTGGCCAGGTAGGCGGACCAGCACACAAGCCTTTCGGGATAGAATCCTTGAACCACCATTCTAGACACTGAGTACAAAGCACACACAGAGTAACCAGACAAACTGACTCAACACTAGCCTTGACCCGACTTGTTGATGTCCCTAGCCCACTAGGGCAAATTAAGTCTAATAAATTTTAAAATTAGGCTTAGGATTGAATGAGTGGGTGGTAGTTTTGGGCTAAGAAGAGGTTATCAACTTCTCCCCTTATCTTAGATGCTCGAATGCCCTTAAGATGAATTAGGAGATGATCACTCAAGATAATTGAATTGCAGAAATACAAAAATAGAGTTGCAGTAATTTAACTCTCAAAAATCTCACGGAAACCAATAAATCATAGAAAAATTAATCAAAATAGATTCAATTATACTAGTTTCAGAAAAACAAAAATCACCAAATTTGGAGTTACCTGCAGTGAGAAACAATTCCTGCAACAGGGCAGTTACGGACTGAAAACAGAGTACTTCCCCGTTTACAATTCCTGCTACGAAGTTGTAACCCAACGGATCCCCTACACACCCTAGGAACACCCCGTGCAATGGGAAGAGGAGGTTTGCACCTCGCTTCGTTCCTAGGACCGGACGTCCTGGGGAGTCTACTTCGAGCAGACAAAGTAAAAAGAGAGAGACTCAAACAAGCAATCAAAACAGAAACCCTAGACAGGGCTCTGATACCAAAAATGATGCAGAACGGAAGCTCTGATACCAAAAATGATGTAGAACGGAAGCTCTGATACCAAAAATGATGCGGAACAAAAGAGATGATGCGATGCGGAAGTAAATTAAAATTAATAATTTTTTTTTATTTATTTATTTTTAGAAGTCGGCTTTGACTCAAAGAAAAGATAAACTAATGTTGAAAGAAACTAAGAAATGACAGAAAGCACAATTAAAAGGAGTGGGTTATCAGAGTAACTCAGAAGTAGGATCGCTGGGGATTGAGAAACCCCCAGACCTAGGGTTTACTTCTCTTTCAAGAAACAGACGAAGAGAGAAGAGAAGGTTTTATACCTGACTGTGATATCTCTCGTTGCTTCAATTGAAGGACACTCTCGAGCAGATTGTAGGATCCTTGGAGACAGGGTATCTTCGCAATGGATCCTCGGATTGTAGTCCTATGGCAAGGTTGGCCTTCTTCTCAAACTTAGGATCTGGAAGAAGAAGAACAAAAAAAAGAACCAGAAACTCAAAGAAAGACACTGACCTGAGTACTTAATGAAGATTGTTGGATGTAGAAGTTCTGGAGATCTTGATACTGATCTGACTCTCCTTTGAACTGGCTCTGTAGTTGAAACAGTTGATCTGAACCTGGATGCTGGTGACCGGCTTCGATATGGAAGAGAGGGGCCTTGGGATGAAGATGGAAAATTAGGGTTTGGTAGTGGTGGAGTAGAGATGGGTGGACTAAGCTAGGGTTTTGGGGTTGGAGATCTCACACCTCCTCAAGGTTCCTAGGGAACCCGGATTTACTCCCTCACGGAGCTCAACACCTGAATACAAGTGCGAAAGAGAGAAACACAAAGTTGCTCACACAAAAATTGATTTCATTCATCATTTTTTTTTTTTAAATTCAAGAGTTACATAGAGTTGAATATATAGACATAACAAAGAAATAAAATTTTATACATTTTCATGTGGGACTAATAGGACTAACCCACACTTTAGGCATCAAATTCTCTTCCCAAGACTCCTTCCATGAGTGGGCAGCCCAAAAACTCCAAGAAAACTTGAAAATCAGCTCCAAATAGCAGGTTATGGGGGTGTCTCCTAGTATCTCTCCATGAATCAAGGAATTTCTTTTCATGGTTTGGCTCATTTGGACACCTCCTAGTCTTGCTTCACAAGTTTAGGCTTCTTCCTTTCATGGCTTTGGCACTTTTGGAAACTTTTGGGTGCCTCCTTGATTTTCTCCCCAAGACATGCTCTCTTCCCTTTTATAACTTGGATTTTTATGGAACATTGTGGGGCACCTCCTTGATCCTCTCTTCAAGAAAAATTCTTGCCATCCTGGCTTGGGTTTATCTGGAAAGAAGTTGTCTCCTCCTTGGATTGAGGTATCTTGATGGATTTCTCCCCCAAGTGGTGCAAGAAAAAAGAACCTGCTTACTTGAGGCGTGGGGACCAAGGTACACTGGATGGAGATATGGCAGGGAGTGTGGCACCCACTTGTAGCTGGAAAATGTGGTGCCCTATGGTAAAGGGAATGACACCTACCTGGGCCTTGGACTTGGACTGAGTCAACATGACCCAACAAAAATTGAAATGACAAAATTACAGACTCAAAATTGAGTTGATCAGGTCAACCCTTATTACAAAACCAGAAAATCCTAATTCTTCGGACAAGGTCAATCAGAGATCCAGATGGAGCCCTGAAGTCTTCTTCTGAGTCTGGTGCCCGCACCAATTCTCCCAGGGTCGGAGGAACTCGACCTTGTCGAGTAAGGCTCAAGTTGGCTCTGGTATCTCTCCAAGAGGTCTAGTTCCAAATCTTCTAGTTCTTCTCGGGAGATCCAAGAGTCATCAGAGTCTGGCCTTTCTTGCCAGCAGACCAGGTATCTTTGGTATCCTCGATTACGAGTAGAGATTACCTAATCATCCAGGATCTTTTCAATCTGCTCTTTCCTCACAGGCCAGTTTGTTTGTGGATACACAGGATCGGGATCACTCTCAATAACAAGATTAGGTTCAAAAGGCTCACTGGGAATCACAGTTGGCTCCCTGTACTCTACTAGGTCTGTAATGTTGAAAGTGGAGCTAATGCCAAGTTCTGGAGGTAACTCGAGCACATAGGCATTGGATCCTACTCTCTTCACCACTCTAAATGGTCTAGCTCCTCTAACATGTAACTTTCTAACGGTTCCAGGAGAAAACCGCTCAGGCCTTAACCTAATCATTACATAGTCTCTCTCAACAAAAGTTTTGACTCGTCTTTGAGAATCAGCCAACTTCTTATAAGTTTCATTACTTAAAGTTATTTTGGCATGAATTTCTTTATGCAAGTCCTTTACATGCTATGCAAGTGCATCAAGAGACTTGTGTGTGTGGGCTAATAGTGAAATTAGATCAAGTGGTGTGTGAGGCTTGTATCCATGAACAATTTCAAAGGGACTCTAGCCTATAGACCTATTGATCGAAACATTGAATGCAATTTCAGCCCTGGACAAAATACAAATCCCAATTCCTGGTGCTCTCAATCAAACCAAAATCTGAGCCAAAGCCTAGTAAAGGGTCAAGAAAACTAAACTAGACTGACGAAGCATTCCTAAAGAATGGACTTTATTACAAAGGAACCCTAAGTCTAAACCTAACAAACTAAGGCTTTCTAGGTTTGACCTTGGGTCGGAGGAGGGCATGCAGAGCATGAAAACTTATTATGGATGCCTAGTAGGTGCCATAAGGTCTTCTAGAAGTAGGTGGCAAACCTAATAGGTTCTGACACGTGGTTCACTCTAAAGGCTTCAACAAAGTATACTTGGATGGTGTAAGAAGTATTGGAAGTCCTAGAGAAAGGGAGGAGATATGAGGTGGAGTCTCGAATTACCTGTTGACTAAAGGTGGTGACCTGAAGGTTTGAATGGTGATCTATGAGTGTCAACTGGTCATCCTTACGAAAGGAAAAGTTTGCTACTCCCAGGAATGGATCAAGAGATGGTTCGGGAAGTAGCCTAGGATATGTGATTGCAATAGTTAAGGTTTGTTCTCTAAGCAAATAATGATCCACATTCTCAAGAACTGGATTAGAGAATGATTCATGGGAGGGCCTACGGATGATGACCTCAAGACTTGAAATTTGACCTATGGGTGCGGAAAGGTATACTCTATAGAAGGGTAGGTCAGTCATGCGAAGGAAGGGGTCTGGGGCCATAAGGAGGACTTCTACAGGACTGGGTGAATCAATCCGCTCAAGATAAGGATGTTCAACTGAGATTACGGGAGAGACCTTAGTGGCTGGGCATGGGACAAGGTCCAATTGTAAGAGGCTTGATTCAGTCATCCTAAGGAGAGGATCTACCATAGGGTGGGCAAACTTAAATAGTTCAGTGCAAAGATCTTCAATTGGTACTTGGAGAATGACTGTCATTAGAGGGTACGAACTGATAGCTCGGGCTAACACTATGAGTTCTTCCTGGGGATATTTGACTAAAGGAACCTGATTCTCACAAATCTCTTGAATTTCTGAACTAGGTCCTACCACTTGGTTGCTCTCCAAGGTCTCCTCAGGTAAGGAACCAATAGTATCGATGTCACATTCTTCAAGTTCTTCCCCCTCATATTCATCAACTAGACTCAAGCCAGCATCATATACTTCCTCGATGCCATCTTCAATGGGTTTCGGGTCAGTGGTTATCGGGTCAACTGATTCTAGGCTTGTCATACCTAACCTTTCTTCCTCATTGGTAGGCTTGGGTTCTCCCTCATTAATGTCATCCTTAGGATTCTTACCACTTAGCTGTGCACAAGCCAGTCCTATGCATGGGCACTGACTAGATTTATGGCCTCTTTCTCCATAAAACAAACATTCTTGCAATATAGGAACCTGGGTCACACTGGGTTTCAAGCTAGTAGAGACCTTACTTGGGCATGGGTGTGGATCTAAATGGTTTGATCTAGAAGACATGGGTTGTTGAGTGACTGGTCTAGAATATTGTAAGGACCTCTCATAGACACGATCCACACTATAGATATCATGGTTAGGCTTCCTAAGGTTATGCTCGAGATCACGGTATAAGGTCCTCCTAGGCTCCTGGCATGGATGAGGTTGGGGCCTATTAAATTTTGGATCAGGGGTCCAATTTTGATGTCTACGTTTCTCAAGTACTTGGACTCGATCCCTAAGCTGGGTAAAATTCTCATGGACTTGTTCTTTACACTGGGTAACAGTAGCAGTCATATCCTGACTCAATTTGTTCATACTTTCAGTAAGAGCTCTAACCATGGCCTCTAAATCAGGTTGGGTTTGACCAGGTTGGTAGGGTACTCCATTCCGGGTATACATGATGATGCAAGAAACACACAGAATGTGACTAGACTAAAGCGACTACTGGCTCACTAGGCCTAGAGTCCAAACTAGATGCCCAATCAGAGTGGCAAGCTAGCCTGTAGTAACTCGGGACTCAGCCAGGCAGGTGTAAGGGGAGTGTTAGGTCCCTAAATGCCAATCCTAGACACCAATCAGTGATTGGCCAGGTAGGCGGACCAGCACACAAGCCCTTCGGGATAGAATCCTTGAACCACCATTCTAGACACTGAGTACAAAGCACACACAGAGTAACCAGACAAACTGACTCAACACTAGCCTTGACCCGACTTGTTGATGTCCCTAGCCCACTAGGGCAAATTAAGTCTAATAAATTTTAAAATTAGGCTTAGGATCGAATGAGTGGGTGGTAGTTTTGGGCTAAGAAGAGGTTATCAACTTCTCCCCTTATCTTAGATGCTCGAATGCCCTTAAGATGAATTAGGAGATGATCACTCAAGATAATTGAATTGCAGAAATACAAAAATAGAGTTGCAGTAATTTAACTCTCAAAAATCTCACGGAAACCAATAAATCATAGAAAAATTAATCAAAATAGATTCAATTATACTAGTTTCAGCAAAACAAAAATCACCAAATTTGGAGTTACCTGCAGTGAGAAACAATTCCTGCAACAGGGCAGTTACGGACTGAAAACAGAGTACTTCCCCGTTTACAATTCCTGCTACGAAGTTGTAACCCAACGGATCCCCTACACACCCTAGGAACACCCCGTGCAATGGGAAGAGGAGGTTTGCACCTCGCTTCGTTCCTAGGACCGGACGTCCTGGGGAGTCTACTTCGAGCAGATAAAGTAAAAAGAGAGAGACTCAAACAAGCAATCAAAACAGAAACCCTAGACAGGGCTCTGATACCAAAAATGATGCAGAACGGAAGCTCTGATACCAAAAATGATGTAGAACGGAAGCTCTGATACCAAAAATGATGCGGAACAAAAGAGATGATGCGATGCGGAAGTAAATTAAAATTAATAATTTTTTTTTATTTATTTATTTTTAAAAGTCGGCTTTGACTCAAAGAAAAGATAAACTAATGTTGAAAGAAACTAAGAAATGACAGAAAGCACAATTAAAAGGAGTGGGTTATCAGAGTAACTCAGAAGTAGGATCGCTGGGGATTGAGAAACCCCCAGACCTAGGGTTTACTTCTCTTTCAAGAAACAGACGAAGAGAGAAGAGAAGGTTTTATACCTGACTGTGATATCTCTCGTTGCTTCAATTGAAGGACACTCTCGAGCAGATTGTAGGATCCTTGGAGACAGGGTATCTTCGCAATGGATCCTCGGATTGTAGTCCTATGGCAAGGTTGGCCTTCTTCTCAAACTTAGGATCTGGAAGAAGAAGAACAAAAAAAAGAACCAGAAACTCAAAGAAAGACACTGACCTGAGTACTTAATGAAGATTGTTGGATGTAGAAGTTCTGGAGATCTTGATACTGATCTGACTCTCCTTTGAACTGGCTCTGTAGTTGAAACAGTTGATCTGAACCTGGATGCTGGTGACCGGCTTCGATATGGAAGAGAGGGGCCGTGGGATGAAGATGGAAAATTAGGGTTTGGTAGTGGTGGAGTAGAGATGGGTGGACTAAGCTAGGGTTTTGGGGTTGGAGATCTCACACCTCCTCAAGGTTCCTAGAGAACCCGGATTTACTCCCTCACGGAGCTCAACACCTGAATACAAGTGCGAAAGAGAGAAACACAAAGTTGCTCACACAAAAATTGATTTCATTCATCATTTTTTTTTTTTAAATTCAAGAGTTACATAGAGTTGAATATATAGACATAACAAAGAAATAAAATTTTATACATTTTTCATGTGGGACTAATAGGACTAACCCACACTTTAGGCATCAAATTCTCTTCCCAAGACTCCTTCCATGAGTGGGCAGCCCAAAAACTCCAAGAAAACTTGAAAATCAGCTCCAAATAGCAGGTTATGGGGGTGTCTCCTAGTATCTCTCCATGAATCAAGGAATTTCCCTTCATGGTTTGGCTCATTTGGACACCTCCTAGTCTTGCTCCACAAGTTTAGGCTTATTCCTTTCATGGCTTTGGCACTTTTGGAAACTTTTGGGTGCCTCCTTGATTTTCTCCCCAAGACATGCTCTCTTCCCTTTTATAACTTGGATTTTTATGGAACATTGTGGGGCACCTCCTTGATCCTCTCTTCAAGAAAAATTCTTGCCATCCTGGCTTGGGTTTATCTGGAAAGAAGTTGTCTCCTCCTTGGATTGAGGTATCTTGATGGATTTCTCCCCCAAGTGGTGCAAGAAAAAAGAACCTGCTTACTTGAGGCGTGGGGACCAAGGTACACTGGATGGAGATGTGGCAGGGAGTGTGGCACCCACTTGTAGCTGGAAAATGTGGTGCCCTATGGTAAAGGGAATGACACCTACCTGGGCCTTGGACTTGGACTGAGTCAACATGACCCAACAAAAATTGAAATGACAAAATTACAGACTCAAAATTGAGTTGATCAGGTCAACCCTTATTACAAAACCAGAAAATCCTAATTCTTCGGACAAGGTCAATCAGAGATCCAGATGGAGCCCTGAAGTCTTCTTCTGAGTCTGGTGCCCGCACCAATTCTCCCAGGGTCGGAGGAACTCGACCTTGTCGAGTAAGGCTCAAGTTGGCTCTGGTATCTCTCCAAGAGGTCTGGATCCAAATCTTCTAGTTCTTCTCGGGAGATCCAAGAGTCATCAGAGTCTGGCCTTTCTTGCCAGCAGACCAGGTATCTTTGGTATCCTCGATTACGAGTAGAGATTACCTAATCATCCAGGATCTTTTCAATCTGCTCTTTCCTCACAGGCCAGTTTGTTTGTGGATACACAGGATCGGGATCACTCTCAATAACAAGATTAGGTTCAAAAGGCTCACTGGGAATCACAGTTGGCTCCCTGTACTCTACTAGGTCTGTAATGTTGAAAGTGGAGCTAATGCCAAGTTCTGGAGGTAACTCGAGCACATAGGCATTGGATCCTACTCTCTTCACCACTCTAAATGGTCTAGCTCCTCTAACATGTAACTTTCTAACGGTTCCAGGAGAAAACCGCTCAGGCCTTAACCTAATCATTACATAGTCTCTCTCAACAAAAGTTTTGACTCGTCTTTGAGAATCAGCCAACTTCTTATAAGTTTCATTACTTAAAGTTATTTTGGCATGAATTTCTTTATGCAAGTCCTTTACATGCTATGCAAGTGCATCAAGAGACTTGTGTGTGTGGGCTAATAGTGAAATTAGATCAAGTGGTGTGTGAGGCTTGTATCCATGAACAATTTCAAAGGGACTCTAGCCTATAGACCTATTGATCGAAACATTGAATGCAATTTCAGCCCTGGACAAAATACAAATCCCAATTCCTGGTGCTCTCAATCAAACCAAAATCTGAGCCAAAGCCTAGTAAAGGGTCAAGAAAACTAAACTAGACTGACGAAGCATTCCTAAAGAATGGACTTTATTACAAAGGAACCCTAAGTCTAAACCTAACAAACTAAGGCTTTCTAGGTTTGACCTTGGGTCGGAGGAGGGCATGCAGAGCATGAAAACTTATTATGGATGCCTAGTAGGTGCCATAAGGTCTTCTAGAAGTAGGTGGCAAACCTAATAGGTTCTGACACGTGGTTCACTCTAAAGGCTTCAACAAAGTATACTTGGATGGTGTAAGAAGTATTGGAAGTCCTAGAGAAAGGGAGGAGATATGAGGTGGAGTCTCGAATTACCTGTTGACTAAAGGTGGTGACCTGAAGGTTTGAATGGTGATCTATGAGTGTCAACTGGTCATCCTTACGAAAGGAAAAGTTTGCTACTCCCAGGAATGGATCAAGAGATGGTTCGGGAAGTAGCCTAGGATATGTGATTGCAATAGTTAAGGTTTGTTCTCTAAGCAAATAATGATCCACATTCTCAAGAACTGGATTAGAGAATGATTCATGGGAGGGCCTACGGATGATGACCTCAAGACTTGAAATTTGACCTATGGGTGCGGAAAGGTATACTCTATAGAAGGGTAGGTCAGTCATGCGAAGGAAGGGGTCTGGGGCCATAAGGAGGACTTCTACAGGACTGGGTGAATCAATCCGCTCAAGATAAGGATGTTCAACTGAGATTACGGGAGAGACCTTAGTGGCTGGGCATGGGACAAGGTCCAATTGTAAGAGGCTTGATTCAGTCATCCTAAGGAGAGGATCTACCATAGGGTGGGCAAACTTAAATAGTTCAGTGCAAAGATCTTCAATTGGTACTTGGAGAATGACTGTCATTAGAGGGTACGAACTGATAGCTCGGGCTAACACTATGAGTTCTTCCTGGGGATATTTGACTAAAGGAACCTGATTCTCACAAATCTCTTGAATTTCTGAACTAGGTCCTACCACTTGGTTGCTCTCCAAGGTCTCCTCAGGTAAGGAACCAATAGTATCGATGTCACATTCTTCAAGTTCTTCCCCCTCATATTCATCAACTAGACTCAAGCCAGCATCATATACTTCCTCGATGCCATCTTCAATGGGTTTCGGGTCAGTGGTTATCGGGTCAACTGATTCTAGGCTTGTCATACCTAACCTTTCTTCCTCATTGGTAGGCTTGGGTTCTCCCTCATTAATGTCATCCTTAGGATTCTTACCACTTAGCTGTGCACAAGCCAGTCCTATGCATGGGCACTGACTAGATTTATGGCCTCTTTCTCCATAAAACAAACATTCTTGCAATATAGGAACCTGGGTCACACTGGGTTTCAAGCTAGTAGAGACCTTACTTGGGCATGGGTGTGGATCTAAATGGTTTGATCTAGAAGACATGGGTTGTTGAGTGACTGGTCTAGAATATTGTAAGGACCTCTCATAGACACGATCCACACTATAGATATCATGGTTAGGCTTCCTAAGGTTATGCTCGAGATCACGGTATAAGGTCCTCCTAGGCTCCTGGCATGGATGAGGTTGGGGCCTATTAAATTTTGGATCAGGGGTCCAATTTTGATGTCTACGTTTCTCAAGTACTTGGACTCGATCCCTAAGCTGGGTAAAATTCTCATGGACTTGTTCTTTACACTGGGTAACAGTAGCAGTCATATCCTGACTCAATTTGTTCATACTTTCAGTAAGAGCTCTAACCATGGCCTCTAAATCAGGTTGGGTTTGACCAGGTTGGTAGGGTACTCCATTCCGGGTATACATGATGATGCAAGAAAACACACAGAATGTGACTAGACTAAAGCGACTACTGGCTCACTAGGCCTAGAGTCCAAACTAGATGCCCAATCAGAGTGGCAAGCTAGCCTGTAGTAACTCGGGACTCAGCCAGGCAGGTGTAAGGGGAGTGTTAGGTCCCTAAATGCCAATCCTAGACACCAATCAGTGATTGGCCAGGTAGGCGGACCAGCACACAAGCCCTTCGGGATAGAATCCTTGAACCACCATTCTAGACACTGAGTACAAAGCACACACAGAGTAACCAGACAAACTGACTCAACACTAGCCTTGACCCGACTTGTTGATGTCCCTAGCCCACTAGGGCAAATTAAGTCTAATAAATTTTAAAATTAGGCTTAGGATCGAATGAGTGGGTGGTAGTTTTGGGCTAAGAAGAGGTTATCAACTTCTCCCCTTATCTTAGATGCTCGAATGCCCTTAAGATGAATTAGGAGATGATCACTCAAGATAATTGAATTGCAGAAATACAAAAATAGAGTTGCAGTAATTTAACTCTCAAAAATCTCACGGAAACCAATAAATCATAGAAAAATTAATCAAAATAGATTCAATTATACTAGTTTCAGCAAAACAAAAATCACCAAATTTGGAGTTACCTGCAGTGAGAAACAATTCCTGCAACAGGGCAGTTACGGACTGAAAACAGAGTACTTCCCCGTTTACAATTCCTGCTACGAAGTTGTAACCCAACGGATCCCCTACACACCCTAGGAACACCCCGTGGAATGGGAAGAGGAGGTTTGCACCTCGCTTCGTTCCTAGGACCGGACGTCCTGGGGAGTCTACTTCGAGCAGATAAAGTAAAAAGAGAGAGACTCAAACAAGCAATCAAAACAGAAACCCTAGACAGGGCTCTGATACCAAAAATGATGCAGAACGGAAGCTCTGATACCAAAAATGATGTAGAACGGAAGCTCTGATACCAAAAATGATGCGGAACAAAAGAGATGATGCGATGCGGAAGTAAATTAAAATTAATAATTTTTTTTATTTATTTATTTTTAGAAGTCGGCTTTGACTCAAAGAAAAGATAAACTAATGTTGAAAGAAACTAAGAAATGACAGAAAGCACAATTAAAAGGAGTGGGTTATCAGAGTAACTCAGAAGTAGGATTGCTGGGGATTGAGAAACCCCCAGACCTAGGGTTCACTCCTCTTTCACGAAACAGACGAAGAGAGAAGAGAAGGTTTTATACCTGACTGTGATATCTCTCGTTGCTTCAATTGAAGGACACTCTCGAGCAGATTGTAGGATCCTTGGAGACAGGGTATCTTCGCAATGGATCCTCGGATTGTAGTCCTATGGCAAGGTTGGCCTTCTTCTCAAACTCAGGATCTGGAAGAAGAAGAACAAAAAAAAGAACCAGAAACTCAAAGAAAGACACTGACCTGAGTACTTAATGAAGATTGTTGGATGTAGAAGTTCTGGAGATCTTGATACCGATCTGACTCTCCTTTGAACTGGCTCTGTAGTTGAAACAGTTGATCTGAACCTGGATGCTGGTTACCGGCTTCGATATGGAAGAGAGGGGCCGTGGGATGAAGATGGAAAATTAGGGTTTGGTAGTGGTGGAGTAGAGATGGGTGGACTAAGCTAGGATTTTGGGGTTGGAGATCTCACACCTCCTCAAGGTTCCTAGGGAACCCGGATTTACTCCCTCACGGAGCTCAACACCTGAATACAAGTGCGGAAGAGAGAAGCACAAAGTTGCTCACACAGAAATTGATTTCATTCATCATTTTTTTTTTTTAAATTCAAGAGTTACATAGAGTTGAATATATAGACATAACAAAGAAATAAAATTTTATACATTTTTCATGTGGGACTAATAGGACTAACCCACACTTTAGGCATCAAATTCTCTTCCCAAGACTCCTTCCATGAGTGGGCAGCCCAAAAACTCCAAGAAAACTTGAAAATCAGCTCCAAATGGCAGGTTATGGGGGTGTCTCCTAGTATCTCTCCATGAATCAAGGATTTTCCCTTCATGGTTTGGCTCATTTGGACACCTCCTAGTCTTGCTCCACAAGTTTAGGCTTCTTCCTTTCATGGCTTTGGCACTTTTGGAAACTTTTGGGTGCCTCCTTGATTTTCTCCCCAAGACATGCTCTCTTCCCTTTTATAACTTGGATTTTTATGGAACATTGTGGGGCACCTCCTTGATCCTCTCTTCAAGAAAAATTCTTGCCATCCTGGCTTGGGTTTATCTGGAAAGAAGTTGTCTCCTCCTTGGATTGAGGTATCTTGATGGATTTCTTCCCCAAGTGGTGCAAGAAAAAAGAACCTGCTTACTTGAGGCGTGGGGACCAAGGTACACTGGATGGAGATGTGGCATGGAGTGTGGCACCCACTTGTAGCTGGAAAATGTGGTGCTCTATGGCAAAGGGAATGACACCTACCTGGGCCTTGGACTTGGACTGAGTCAACATGACCCAACAAAAATTGAAATGACAAAATTACAGACTCAAAATTGAGTTGATCAGGTCAACCCTTATTACAAAACCAGAAAATCCTAATTCTTCAGGCAAGGTCAATCAGAGATCCAGATGGAGCCCTGAAGTCTTCTTCTGAGTCTGGTGCCCGCACCAATACTGAATTTGAAAACCAATATTTTGAACAGTTTTGTACTGAACATGGCATTGATCACATCTTCTCTGCTCCTAGAATACCACAACAAAATATTGTAGAAAGGAAAAATAGAATATTGGAAGAGATGGCCCGAACTATGTTATGTGAAAGCAATCTTCTAAGGTATTTTTGGGTAGAAGCTGTAAACACTGCATGCTATATACTCAAACATGTTTTGATAAGACCAATTTTAAAGAAAACCCCCTATGAACTTTGGAATAATAGAAAATCAAGTATACATTATTTTCATGTTTTTGGTTGCAAATGCTTTGTATTGAATAATGGTAAGTATAACCTTAGAAAATTTGATACTAAATCTGATGAAGAAATATTTCTTGGTTATTCAACTTCTAGCAAAGTATATAAAATTTTAATAAAAAAATATTAACTATTGAAAAGTCTATTCATGTGATATTTGATGAAACTAACCCCTCACCTTCTAGAAAAGATGAGTGCATTTGATGCGGGATAGAGCAGGGAGGATTGCTGGCGAGAGTAGAAGTCATCAGAGGATTAGGGCTTGCACTCAAGAACCAGGAACCCGGGCGTGACACCCACTCCAATCCGGAGAAAAATTCAAAACTCAGACAAAATAACTTTTTAAGTTGTATTCATGAGAAGAAGATGTTTAATACAAGAGGGGAGGAGCGGTATTTATAGATTCATCCCAGGGTACATTACTTGAAGGCTAAGAACCCTGGCTTGTGGGCCAAGAAACCCTGGTGGACCTGGTCAACAATGGGCTTGTCTTGGACTGGAGCTCTCTCTTGCGGGCTTGGCGACATGAAAGGATCCAGGTGCATGAAGGCTAGCTCTGGTTGGGGGGCCTGGTGAATTTCCTGGCTGCAAACTCTCCTCTTGTACAAGACTTGGATGAAAACTACATTGACTTGACTGGAGACTCGACTGGACTTGACTGGACTAAAAGACTCAAATAAAATAAAATAAATTAGACTTTTAGTCCCCATCATTCCCCTGCGGTGGGGAGAACTCGACTCCGTCGAGTCAGGCTTAGCGGGGATTTGATGGAACCGAAACTAATCAAATCAAAGCAAGCAGGTTTTTTTTTTTCACCTTTCTTTTTTTCTTTTTTTTATTGGCTGCTCTAAGATCTATGTAGCCTCAAAAATCTGTCCCGGAAGTCTGTGCGGATCTGAAGTCAGCAGCAGTGAACAATCTTGCATTCATGATCGTGCTGTGGACGGACTTCCGCTCCACGGACCAAAGCCAAAATAGGGGAGGTTTTGGAGAGCAGTCCGGCAGGTGTTCGTCAGCGATGGGGCTGGGGTAGAGATGGCGTTCGATGATGGTGGGGGTGTAGGCGATGGTGGGGGGCGGGCGGCGGCCTTGCACGGGCGGATCTAGGGTCATCGGACATGGTCTGATCCGAGGGGGAGCGAGATGGGCTGCTGGAGTCTATTCCAAGTCGAAGCGGGTGGTGGAGGGGGTCTTGCCGGTGCCGGCGATGGCATGGATGGGGAGAAGGCTAGCACGGTGAGCATCTCGGCCGGTCTCTCCGATTAGGAAAAGGCCACAGTTCATCATGGGCGTGCATCCGGAGGAGTCTGGCATCGTCGTCAGGTGTTTCTGGTTATAGGTGGAGGGGGGAAGGGGTGGGTGGCTGACGGGGAGCAGGGCAGCTACCGGTGCGTCAACTTCGTCAATAGCGGGAGGAGGCCGGGCGTAGATCCGGCACTCTCTTCTTCCATCCGGCCCCTTCGACCGTGTCAGCATCCTCTCGCTGGGAGGAGGAGGCCGGGGCAGATCAGGGCAGGAGCTGACGAAGATGGATCTTCCCAGGGGTGACATGGGCGGTCGGATCGGTGGACCGCACGTGAAAGTCTGCAGCACGGGGTTTCATCTGCTGGACATTGATTGGGGCGATGGAGATCGGACATGCCGGAGGAGACAGGCTTCACAGGCGATGGAGAGGAGAGGGGCTCAGGTGCAGGATGTTGACGGACCTCGGTGGCTGACCAAGGTTTGAGAAGTCTTGCAAAGGGAGATCTAGACAGGAGAAACAATGGGAAGCTGGGGAGGAAGAGAAAACCCTAATCCACTGGGCTCTGATACCAAGTTGATGCGAGACAGAGCAGGGAGGATCGCTGGCAAGCGTAGAAGTCACTTGAGGATTAGGACTTTCACTCAAGAACCAGGAACCCAGGCATCACACCCACTCCATCTGGAGAAAAATTCATAACTCAGACAAAATAACTTTTTAAGTTGTATTCATGAGAAGAAGATGTTGATACAAGAGGGGAGGAGCGGTATTTATAGATTCACCCCATGGTATATTACTTGAGGGATAAGAAATCTTGACTTGTGGGCCAAGAAACCCTGGTGCACCTGGTCAACAGTGGGCCTGTCTTGGACTAGAGATCTCTCTTGCGGGCTTGGTGGCATGAAAGGATCCAGGTGCATGAAGGCCAGCTCTAGTTGGGGGGCCTGGTGATTCTCCTGGCTGTGAACTCTCCTCTTGTAGAAGACTTGGATGAAAACTACATTGACTTGACTAGAGACTCGACTGGACTTGACTGGACTAAAAGACATAAATAAAATAAAATAAATTAGACTTTTGGTCCCCATCATTCCCCTGCGGTGGGGAGAACTCGACTCCGTCGAGTCAGGCTTAGCAGGGATTTGATGGAACCGAAACTAATCAAATCAAAGCAAGCATGTTTTTTTTTTCACCTTTCTTTCTTTTTTTCTTTTTTTTATTGGCTGCTCTAAGATCTATGCAGCCTCAAAAATCTGTCCCTGAAGTCCGTGCGGATCTGAAGTCAGCAGTAGTGAATAATCTTGCATTCATGATCGTGCTGTGGACGGACTTCCGCTCCACGGACCAAAGCCAAAAATAGGGGAGGTTTTGGAAAACAGTCCGGTAGGTGTTCGTCAGCGATGGGGCTGGGGCAGAGATGGCGTTCGACGATGGTGGGGGTGCAGGCGGTGGTGGGGGGCGGGCGGCAGCCTGGCACAGGAGGATATAGGGTCATCGGACATGGTCTGATCCGAGGGGGAGCGAGATGGGCTGCTGGAGTCTATTCTGAGTCGAAGCGGGTGGTGGAGGGGGTCTTGCTGGTGCCGGCGATGGCATGGATGGGGAGAAGGCTAGCACGGTGAGCATCTCGGTCGGTCTCTCCGATTAGGAAAAGGCCACAGCTCATCCTGGGCGTGCGTCCGGAGGAGTCCGGCGTCGTCGTCGGGTGTTTCCGGTTGTAGGTGGAGGGGGGGGAGGGGTGGGTGGCTGACGGGGAGCAGGGCAGCTACCGGTGCATCAACTTCGTCAACAGCGGGAGGAGGCTAGGCGCAGATCCGGCACTCTCTTCTTCCATCCGGCCCCTTCGACCGTGTCGGCATCCTCCCGCTAGGAGGAGGAGGCCGGGGCAGATCAGGGCAGGAGCTGACGAAGATGGATCTTCCCGGGGGTGACACGGGTGGCCAGATCGGTTGACCGCACGCGAAAGTCTGCGGCATGGGGTTTCGTCTGCTGGGCATTGATTGGGGCGATGGAGATCGGACGTGCCGGAGGAGACAGGCTTCACAGGCGATGGAGAGGAGAGAGGCTCAGGTGCAGGATGTTGACGGACCTCGGTGGCTGACCGAGGTTTGAGAAGTCTTGCAAAGGGAGATATGGACAGGAGGAACAATGGGAAGCTAGGAAGGAAGAGAAAACCCTAATCCACTGGGCTCTAATACCAAGTTGATGCGAGACAGAGCGGGGAGGATCGCTGGCAAGCGTAGAAGTCACTTGAGGATTAGGACTTGCACTCAAGAACCAGGAACCCAGGCATCACACCCACTCCATCTGGAGAAAAATTCAAAACTTAGACAAAATAACTTTTTAAGTTGTATCATGAGAAGAAGATGTTGATACAAGAGGGGAGGAGCGGTATTTATAGATTCACCCCATGGTACATTACTTGAGGGATAAGAAATCTTGACTTGTGGGCCAAGAAACCCTGGTAGACCTGGTCAACAGTGGGCCTGTCTTGGACTGGAGCTCTCTCTTGCGGGCTTGGTGGCATGAAAGGATCCAGGTGCATGAAGGCAGCTCTAGTTGGGGGGCCTGGTGATTCTCCTTGCTGCGAACTCTCCTCTTGTACAAGACCTGGATGAAAACTACATTGACTTGACTTGAGACTCGACTGGACTTGACTGGACTAAAAGACTCAAATAAAATAAAATAAATTAGACTTTTGGTCCCCATCATTCCCCTGCGGTGGGGAGAACTCGACTCCGTCGAGTCAGGCTTAGCGGGGATTTGATGGAACCGCAACTAATCAAATCAAAGCAAGCAGGGTTTTTTTTTTCACATTTCTTTCTTTTTTTCTTTTTTTTATTGGCTGCTCTGAGATCTATGCAGCCTCAAAAATCTGTCCCTGAAGTCCGTGTGGATCTGAAGTCAGTAGCAGTGAACAATCTTGCATTACTATTCATCCTGCTAGTCTTTACTTGATTTTAGAAATCTAGCCTGCAAATTAAAACTATAAAAAAAAATATTAAAAAATTAGTTTACTATTTTTTCTGCATATTTAGTAATCTTAAAGTCATCCCGCATCAGTTTGGTATCAGAGCAAGTTTAGGATAGATTCGTCTACATTAGGATCACAAACCCTAATTTCTGCATCCTGCTAGCTGCATCAGATGTCTATTTTTCATCTAATTTCGATCACCTAGGAATTTTATTTTTCTGTGAAGTTTGCATAACGTGTTCTTTGTCTTGTCCTCTATTTTGTCATAATTTTTAATTAATTTTATAGAAAACTCAAAGTCCTAAAATTTGACATCATTTAATTAATTTTATAGAAAACTAAAAGTCCTAAAATTTGAGATCATAGGAGCCCTAATTGAAATCTTGAGATTGCTGCATCAATCCAAAAACCCTAGGATTTGCATTATGATGCGGCACGGGATAGGGATAGGATCGTCGGCGAGCTAAGAAGTCGCCGAAGATTAGGGTATCCTAATTTTTTTTCTATTTTTTGATTTTTTTATGGTGGTGACGAAGAAAAAAATAGGGATGGAGGATAACGAGGATGGACTACCACGAACCCTGAAACCCACTCTCACAGAGAGACTTCACACCTCTAGGGCATTATACCTACCACCCACCTCACTACATGCAGTCTAGGGTATCTCACCTACCACCCATCTCACTGCAAGCGGAGCCCAGGGTATTTCACCTGCCACCCAGGTCACTCCTGGAGCCATGAGGGGGATTTCAAAGAACGTGGAGGAAAACGAAGATGGGGGGATAACTAGGGCATCACGCCCCTACGATGTCCCGAAGGACAAAGACAACATCAACACCCGCAGGTGAAGACAAAATGGGCCATAGCCCTGAACAACAACTGCCAAACCAACTGACAAACCAAATCCCAAAAATTCAATTTCTTCTATATCCTCTACAATAGGAATGAGGGATTATTTATAAGCTCCATAACCCTCATTTGAATTTGAATACAGGATAGGGATAACTCAAATTTAAATACAAGATAGGATAAGATAACCCTATCCATATCTCAATCCTAACCAACAAAATCCTAATTTAAATTTCAAATACAAGATAAATCCTAAATTTATTCTTCAAATTTATTTGCTGCTCCGAAATTCATGCCGCTCCGAGATTCGTGCAAGCCGATGTCCCCATCATTCTCCTGAGATGGGGAGAACTCGACTCCGTCGAGTCAAGCTCAGCGGGTTTGCGCTCTGCTGGGTTGTACGTGAACTCGGAGGTATCAAGACCATACTTTTCCCTCATCCTCTGGCTCCACACATCATTCCTGCTTGGACGTTGATCTAGAGTACCAGGTACAGGCACCCCAGTTGTTGGAACCCCTTGTCGATTGATCAATGGTTGCCGGATGCCAGATCCTGGGGTGATATGCTCATCATCGCTGTCATAGTCAGTAGGCGTGTTTGCTGCTCTCACTATAACAGCTAACAAGAACAACAATGCCTGCAAAATAACAGCTCCAAGAGCAACCCATTTTGCTATCTTCCAGTTCTCCTTTAAAAATTCATACATCATGTCAAAGTCCCCTATTTTATCAGTTGGAATCACATCTTTCCACCTATGATCAAAGAATATGAAAGCTGCAGCTCCCAGCTCAACTAGGATCAACAAGATCACCAAGAAAGAATAGCAACATAGGCAGCATCCATTCCTCATTACTACTCCAACACAACCAAAGCAAGATATGCGAAGAGAATAACTCCAATACCAATGAATAAGTAAATGAACCAAGCTTTGGGGAGTTCATCAAGAATACTTTCGGACAGAGTAACAGCTGCAAGCATGGGTCGGCCAAGCTTCAATAATTCATAATTATCACCAACAGGGGATATCGGACCATCATCACCAGAGGAAATCTTTATCCACTCCACCAGCAAGTACGCACCATACCCCACCATCGCCAATCTGGCAAGCATCAGCAAGAAATTGAGAAGCTTCAGTAGACATTCCCAAAACCCTCGGCACGCCATGATCCCCCGAAACCCTCCGATCAAAGCCACTCCTTCTCGTAGTCTTCCAATTACCCAATTCAAAAAAAATGTCACTTCTTAAACCGCGATTCCCAATTCCATAAAAATGATTCCAAAGAAATCAAAGCCCGTAGCGATCTTCGAAGGGCGATGGCGAATTCATCGACAAAAGAGGTTTCCAGCCTCCAAAGAAGCCTGCCTCCAGCCTCCTCATCTTTCTTGACAAGAAATCGCTCCGATCGGCTTCAATCTCCTATTCTTCTTCTTCTTCCCTATCCGCATCCACGGCTGCACCCGAGGCAGAGGAAACTACTGTTGGTCAGATTCAGACCGGAATTCATCCGAAGACCACACGCGTGAAATTCCTTCTGCGAAAAGAATGCCGTTCGGTCAGCAATTTCTCCTTGTTGGCGAGGATCCCATGTTTGGTCTGTGGGGGGTACCGATCTGATGAGCTTCAGCCATGGTGATCAGCTATTTTTGATTGCAGGCGGAAGGGACTGGTGGCTGACAAGGATTGGGAAAGAAACATATCCTAATCTAATCTATGGCTCTGATACCAAGTTGATGCGGCATGGGATAGGGATAGGATCGTCGGCGAGCTAAGAAGTCGCCGAAGATTAGGGTATCCTAATTTTTTTCTATTTTTTGATTTTTTTATGGTGGTGACGAAGGAAAAAATAGGGATGGAGGATAACGAGGATGGACTACCACGAACCCTGAAACCCACTCTCACAGAGAGACTTCACACCTCTAGGGCATTATACCTACCACCCACCTCACTACATGCAGTCTAGGGTATCTCACCTACCACCCATCTCACTGCAAGCGGAGCCCAGGGTATTTCACCTGCCACCCAGGTCACTCCTGGAGCCATGAGGGGGATTTCAAAGAACGTGGAGGAAAACGAAGATGGGGGGATAACTAGGGCATCACGCCCCTACGATGTCCCGAAGGACAAAGACAACATCAACACCCGCAGGTGAAGACAAAATGGGCCATAGCCCTGAACAACAACTGCCAAACCAACTGACAAACCAAATCCCAAAAATTCAATTTCTTCTATATCCTCTACAATAGGAATGAGGGATTATTTATAAGCTCCATAACCCTCATTTGAATTTGAATACAGGATAGGGATAACTCAAATTTAAATACAAGATAGGATAAGATAAGCCTATCCATATCTCAATCCTAACCAACAAAATCCTAATTTAAATTTCAAATACAAGATAAATCCTAAATTTATTCTTCAAATTTATTTGCTGCTCCGAAATTCATGCCGCTCCAAGATTCGTGCAAGCCGATGTCCCCATCACATTATCATATGATTTTTTTTTTGCATCAAATTTGGTAGAGGTCATCACCACCGTCCTTGATCTATCTTAGAATTCTTTTGATTTGTTTCTGCATTAGAATCCATATCAAACACTACATTACTGAACCCTAAATCTTAGAATTCTGTGAACTCTTCACACTTGACTCAACCAAACCTAACCAACTTCTACACACTCCAATCCCAAGCCTAATTTATTTGCTAACCTAATCAACCTAAACTTAACTTGCCACCTCATAAAATACACATAAAGTATTTTATTTTTTTGATTGTTTTAGATTGCATCAGAACCATTGATTGCCATCATCTCTTTAACCAATCTTAAGGGCAATTGCTATCTAACATCAGGGCATGATTTCATCCCCTGTCCTGGGCCCAAAACAACCATCATCATACTGACCCAAGCCTAAATTAAAATTAATTAGACCTAATTTATCCTAGTGGGCTAGGTGACACCCAACAGGTCGGATCCGAACCAAGTGGGCCAACTAGTTCATTTAATCCTATGGCTATTATTGAAAACTGGTGTCTAAGGCTGAGGGTCTAGAGTCAAACGACCTAAGTGGACTGGTAGTTTATAATTAAGACCCTGTGACAAGCAGGGGGAGCCTCCCACCACCCCACCCCCAACCTGGCCAGTGGAAGGATTAGCTATTGGGTTAATTGTAAGTTGAGTAGATCCATTTAGTTTTGACTCTAGGTCTAGGAAATCCTAGATTGAACTAACCTTTTGCATGCTTAGCTGCGCCATTCCACCTTGATTGATTGTTTGTTTGCATGACCACTAGACTAGGAACCCAATACCAGAAGTCTGTGATGGGGGACGAAAATAAAATGATGAATGGAGAGTTTTAATAAGCTAACCAGCAAGCAAACTTGAGCAATTAATTATCAAATAAATGGTCTAAATTAATCTAAGAAACGAATCTTCATAAGGAGATTAGTTGATCTAAGTTACAATACCTGTAATGTAGGTCTAGTTCAAAATAAATATTAGGATCTTCATGGCAAGGAAACCATCACTACTAGGGCAAGTTAACCTTCAAATGATTAGATCTAATGAAGCTTAGGAAGAGTTTTCCTACCAACAATGATAGCTAAAATATTTGATGGAAGAAAAAGCTCTCAACACTCATGGATTTAAGGAGCAGAAGGCGAGATGATCACTCTCTACTTTGGGACTTACCTTGCCCTTAATCAAAGCCATAGAGACCTTCCTATTGGATGTGGGAACTTGAGAGAACCTGCAAACAAACATAAAATTAGACATGGAAGGGGAATTGAGGTTGGAATGGAAGCAAGAGAGAAATGGAAAGAAATAAGGCTGGCGGCTTAGAACTTGGGGCTTGAACTTGAAGCACTCAATAATGGCGTCACACTCTTCAATCTTCAAAGCAGCAATCACTCTCCAACACACACTCAAAGGACCTCTCACTCCCTTCTCAAACACAATTTAAATACTCCAACTTAAAGGACTAAATCACTCCAACTAGAAGAACTAAAATCACTCCATACAAGAAGAACTCAAGATAGAACTCAATAAGAAGAAAATCTTCATTAATTCTCAAAATATTTTATACATAGAATGCCTTACAAGGAAAGTCTTGGATCCTATTTATAGCCTTATAGGTCAGTCAAAGTGAGGAGGGATGGTGGAGTTAGGTTAGTTATCCATTTCTAGTTAAATCCAACTCCTTTAGTTACATAGTTGTAACAAGAAACAACTTCTAGGTAAGAGGTTGTAACAACTTGCTATGTGACACCTAGGTGGCTTTGACATGGCTTCTAATTGCTGATGTGGAGCCCAAGGTGTCATGTGTATGGCATCCCACATGGTAAGTTGGTTGGGTGGTTGTTGGGTGAGTGAGGAGTGGTCCCATGCTTCCCCTCAAAATGCTTGATGTGTTGTTTCTCATGTCTCCCAAAATGTGTCCCATGTGAAGAATAAAATAGGCTTCTAAGAGGTGGTGTCGTGGGCTTCAAAAGGTGGTATATTGACTTTCTTGGGCTTTGACTTGGGCATGCTTGAAGTTGGTCTTGATCTGGATTGAGTTGACTAAAGGGAGTGGTGGCCTTCTTTCATAAGTCGGCTCATGAATTGGTCTTTGTCTTCAAAGGTTTGGTGGGTTTCATTCCAAGGTTCTCTTTAATCCTAAGTACACTATATTAGCTACAAAAAAATATCAAAATAATTAGTTGAAAAATATTTTTTTCTTGTTGATGTCCCATCAGTTCTCCCGGGATGGAAAAGAGCTCGACTCCATCGAGTAGGAATCAATCTGACTTTGGTAATACTCTAGTAGGTCGGGATTGATTCTTTGTAGGTCCTCTCAAGTTATCCATGAGTCTTCAAAATCAGGACATCCTTGCCAATGAACCAAGTAGCGCTGATAATCTTTATTTCGAGTAGTGATAATCTTGTCATCTAAGAATCGCTCAATCCTATCTCGCCACTTTGGGAATATGGCTGGTGGACACTCAAGGGTTGGCTCACTCTCAAAGGTAGAATCAGGCCTGACTGGCTCACTAGGTATCATTGTCGATTTCTTGTACTCTATTAGATATGAAATGTTGAAAGTGGAACTGATACCAAAGTTGGATGGTATATCTAGCACATATTAGGTTCAATTTTTCTTACTATTTTGAAAATGACCTACACCACGGGCATATAATCGTTTTGAGCTTAATCAAGACATAGTCTCCTTCTTGAAATTCTTTGACTTTTTTTACAAAATTTAGCCATATACTTGTTAATTTCATTGCTCAAAATTTGTTTTACTAATCATGCTATGCATATGACTCTCGTAATCATGGATACTTATGCACGGGACACCAAATGACAAGAGACAAATGCAAATGATACTAAATGGTAAAAGACAAACAAAAACAAAACAAGCTCAAATGGACTTTATTTTTTATGGACTAAACTTTATTGTTGGGCTAGGAAACAAGGTTCCTAATTTCCAATATTCCCCTAAATGACTTTGAAGACTCTGGCACATAACTTCAGGTAAGTGGCAGTGAATCTTAATTTAGTTCCTAACATATGCCATAAAGTCTTAAAAAAGTAACTATTAAATATTACTGGGACCAGATCAATGGTATGGTGGATGTCCTAGCTTGGTGGAATAGGAGAGTGCATGTAACATAGTGGTGAATCAGGCTCAAGGCAATTATCAGGGATTACAATTTCCATCTTCCATCTCTTCCATTTCTATCTTTCAATTCTTACTATCTCTTCACTTCCAATCCTCATGTTAAATTTTTTGCAAGTTCTACAATTTCTTAGGATTGTTCCTTTGGAATTGGTTCTAGATGTTCTCTGATGGTCAATACCCCATTAGGTGATCCTTCATTAATCTCTAGATTTAAATCCACAACATTGATTAATTCTGGGTCCTCTATTATCTCTTCAAATTGTTTTTCATGGCTTTGTCCCTGGACTTCATTTTCTTCAAGTTGATTATTCCCGTTGTTGATTTCTTTAGGCTGGGTAATTATTTTATCTTCAAGCAATTGTTCTTGTTCATACTCATCCATAAGGTTAGACCCAACTTCATAAAATTCTTCCTTAAGTTCTTCAACAGGTTTAGGATCTTCTCTTTCTAGCCTTTCATTTGGACAAGATTTTGATTCTATTTCATCTTTAAATTCTTCAATAGGTTTAGGAGATTTTTCCTCTAATTCTTCCATGGGCTTAGTCTCTTCTTCATCTCCTTCATACTTATTGAATTCTATAATATATTTAAATACAGTTTCATCATCTTGTCTCAATTTGTACCATTGGGTTGGAAGATTTTGTTTATAAGATTTGCCTAGGTACTTTTCTCTTAGCTTACTCTTCATATCTCTCCAAATAATTATTTTATCCCCACTATAATAACTTTTATGCTCAACATGTTTCCAATATAACTTAGCATGTCAGAGTAGCTTTAATTTGACAAATTAACATTTCTTTACTTCCAACATTTCATCAAATTCAAAGTACTAATCAATTTTCTTCTCCCAATCGACATACACCTCAGGGTTTCCATCAAAAATGGGTGCATAGGGTCGATTGCTCCCAAAGACTCTCTCCTCCTGATCTACAAAGCCTTGGTAGAGGTATTTAAGTTTATACTCAGGGGTGAGATCATGATAATGGGCTCTTGGACCAATGGGAGGTGATTTAGGATTAGTACGGGTCAAGCGATCTTTTTCGAGGTTCCCGTTTGATTATTTACTTGCCCTAACTCTTTATTCACTTGTCCTAATTGTTTAGTTAGGGTATCAAATTTTTTAGTCAGGGTCCTCATAAAGAATTCAAGATTGGGATCCATGGATACATGTAGGACAATTAGTATAGGGCTTCAGATCAAATGGACAAGTAGTACAAGCCTAACTTCTAGGGCTCCTAGACCTAAAAGTTCAAAATATAGGAATTGACTAAGTACTAGTTAAAGTTGTAATTACCTTTTCCTCTGGCCAGGTAAGAGGTGGGGTTATAGAAGGCTCCCCTTGCTTTCACGAGGTCCTAATTAAAAACTGCAAGTCCACTTAAGGCGTTTGCCATTGGAACTCTTGCCTTAGACACTAATTTCAAGAAGTAAGTACAAAATCAACAAATATTTGGTCTCATCTTGTACTTGAACCTGACTTGTGGGTGTCCATAGTTTTAGGTGCCTACTCGATTTCAATTATGGTTTAGGTCAATGCAAATGTGGGTGATTGTTTTGGGCCAAGAAAAGGTAATGACCTCCTTCCCTTATGTTATGATTGAATTCCCTTAATTGGATTTAGAAATGGATAAACAAAAATCAACTTGCTAACAAGATATCTATACTAGCTCAAATATGTGATTCAAACCCGAATTTAAAAAAAATTAAAACTCAAAAATTTAATTGGAAAATTTAGATTTGAAGTTCAAAATTTAAAAATCAAAATTTAAAATTTAAATCTTGAATTAGGATTAAAAATCCATTCTAGAAGTTAGAGTTGTTGCAAGATAGTTTCAGCCTTAACAACTTTTAGTCAACTAGTTTTAAAAATTTGAAATTAAAATTTTAAGATTATAAAAAAAATAAATTTTAAATTTAAATTGTTAAATTTTTTAGTGAAGATTCTAGATTCCAAATTTTGAAATTTAATTCATGAAATGTGGTTAAGAAATTTGTTTTGAAAGCTTGTTGTAAAAGAAAATTTCAGCAGGAAACAACTTTCAACTAGCTAGTTTTAAAAATTTAAATTTTAATTTTTTAAAAAATATAAAAATTCAAAATAAAATCAATTTGGTTATCTCTCAGATCAGAATTCTCGGATTTTAAAGTTTTGACTCTAGATTAACTTGAATTTTGGTTGAGAAGGTAGTTTGAAAATAGTTGCTAGAAGGTTTCAGCAATTTAGCTAACTCTTAACAACCTGAATTCAAGTTTTGAATTCCAAATTCTAAATTCTTTTAAAATTAAAAATTCTAGTGGAAAATAACAAAAATCAAAGTCTAGATCTTAGATATAAAATTATAAATTTAGAAAAATATTCTTTATATTTTTTTGAAAATTAAATGAAATGGAAGGCAGAAACAGAATTCTGGACAGAACTTCAGAAATGATCTAAGAACTCATATTTTTAAATCCAAAAATAAAATAAAAATATTTTTTTTGAATTTTATATTTCAAATTATAGGACACTAAGGTACTGGAAAAGTATTTTTTTGAATTTTTTTGATCAATATAAAAAATACTAAAATTCATAAAAAATTTGGGTGAATACTAAAATAGAAATTTCAGCAATCAAATACTTGACCTAGTAAACCATAAGCTCTAATACCAAAAATTGATAGGGGATGAAAATAAAATGATAAATGGAGAGTTTTAGCAAGATAACCAGTAAGCAAACTTGAATAATTAATTATCAAATAAATGGTCTAAATTAATCCAAGAAAAGAATCTTCATAAAGAGACTAGTTGATCTAAGTTACAATACCCGTAATATAGATCTAGTTCAAAATAAATATTAGGATCTTCATGGCAAGGAAACCATCACTACTAGGATAAGTTAACCTTAAAATGATCAGATCTAATAAAGCTTAGAAAGAGTTTTCCTACCAACAATGATGGCTAAAATATTTGACGGAAGAAGAAGCCTCAACACTCATGGATTTGAGGACTAGAAGGCAAGATGATCACTCTCTACTTTGGGACCTATCTTGCCCTTGATCAATGGCATGGAGACCTTGCTCTTGGATGTGGGAACTTGAGAGAACCTGCAAACAAACTTGAAATTAGACATGGAAGGAGAATTGAGGTTGGAATGGAAGCAAGAGAGAAAGGGAAAGAAACAAGGCCGACGGCTTGGAACTTGGGGCTTGAACTTGGAGCACTCAATAATGGCGTCACACTCTTCAATCTTCAAAGCAGCAATCACTCTCCAAAGGTCTATATAGATTGGGAGCATCAGGGTAGACCCACCCACCTTCGATGGCAACCTAGATCCAAAGGTCTATATAGATTGGGAGGGAGGCATGGAGAGGTACTTTAATTTCTATGCCTTGAGTGATGAGAAAAAGTGTCAATTTGTCCAGCTCAGGCTAACCGATCAAGCTAGGTTGTACTGGGAGCAAGTAGAGCGCCTCTATAGGCAAAGAGGTCACCCACCCATTGTCACCTCGGATGCTCTAAAATTAAAGCTTAGGGCCAAATATGTTCTCCCATACTATAAACAGTGTCTCTTAGACCAATGGCAGAGATTAAAACAAGGGACCAAAACTGTAAGGAAATTCATAGCCCAGTTTGATGAGTACGCCCTAAGATGCAGCCTAGATGAACCGAGTCAGTTACCCTATCTAGGTTTAGAGCTGGCCTTAAAGAGGATATCCAGAGGGAACTATACTTAAGGGGAGTTAAAACCTTAGAACATGCCTACCAGGTAGTTGAAAATTTTGAAAGGTTCCATAGAGTACCTCTGGTCAGAAAACCTGAACCCTTTAGGACCAATAATCCAAGCTTTAGGCCAAACCTACCAGGGCCGACCAAATTTTAATCAAGCTTGGCCTAACCTAATCCCAAATAAGTCAAACCCAACCTTGAGTCGACCCAACCCCAACCCAAGTCATCCCAACCCTAATCCATCTCATCCTAACCCTAGTCTGAGTCAATACAGTGCTAGCAATGCTGCATTGAATATGAATGACAAGGGTAAGGCACCTGCCTATCAAAAGAACCCAAGCCCCGGTCCCAATGCCTGCTTTAGGTGTAACAAGGTAGGTCATTATGCTAGCCAGTGTCCCACCAAGTCATTGCACATAGGGGTGCTTGAGGAAAATGAGCCTGAACACAATGAGAATAAGGAAGAAGAGGTCTATGAAGCTGAGGCAAACTTAATTCAGGAGTATGAAGGAGATGAGAAAGATTTTGATCAATCAAACTTCGTAGGGGTAGTTAGTTGTATCCTATCCCAAACCAAAACCCAAGAAGATTGGCGTAGGACTAATATCCTCCAAACCTTTGTGAAGATTGGGGATAAGGTCTACAAGATAATTATATATAGTGGGAGCTATGTGAATGCCATCTCATACAAGGCTGTCAAAATCCTAGGTTTAAACCTAGTTCCCCACCCTAGCCCCTATAAGGTATCCTGGATATACTCCACATCCATACCCATTAAGTCCAGATCCAACTTCAGTCATACCAGGATAGAGTGTGGTGTGATGTTGTGCCCATGGGGGTAAGCAGTATAATCTTATGATAGCCATGGCTCTATGATCATGATGCCACCCTTTATGGCTGGTCTAATACTTATATGTTTACTTTTCATGGGAAGAAGATCACCATAAACCCCACCCCACCTCAGGAATCAATTAAGAGAGGATCTAGCTCACTTAAGGAGAAGAAAACTGGAGTTAATTTAATCACTGCAAAAGAGCTAGAGAAAGAGATATCTAAGGGCACTACTGTTTGGATGTTAGCTGTGAAGGAAGTATCTGATCCTATTGATAGAGAGTACCCTCAGGAGGTCAAGGGAGTCTTAAGTGAATTCAGTGACATATTTCCTAAAGATTTACCAAACCAATTAGCACCACTTTGGAACGTCTAACATACAATTAATTTAGTCCCGGGAGCTACCCTGCCTAACCTGCCTCATTATAGGATGAACCCAACCAAACACTTAGAGCTTCAAAGATAGGTAGGTGAGCTTCTTAAAAAAGAATTTATTAGGAAGAGCCTAAATCCTTATGCTATACCAGCCCTATTAATACCTAAGAAAGATGGCACATGGAGGATGTATGTTGATAGCCGTGCCATAAATAAGATAACTATGAAGTATAGGTTCCCCATCCCCCACTTGGATGATATGTTGGATATGATGGCAGGAGCCACAATCTTTTTAAAGATAGACCTTAAGAGTGGCTATCATCAGGTTCGAATCAGACCTGGGGATGAATGGATAATAGCTTTTAAAACCAAAGATGGTATATATGAGTGGGTTGTAATGCCTTTTGGGTTATCCAATGCCCCTAGTACTTTCGTGAGAATTATGACCCAAGTCCTTAGGGTGTTCATAGGTAAATTTGTGGTAGTATATTTTGATAACATCCTGATTTATAGCAAATCTAAGGAAGACCATCTGGAACATCTGAAATAAATTTGTGAGACCCTTAGGAAAGAGAACCTCTATGCTAACTTGAAGAAGTGTGATTTCATGACCCATAGAATTATCTTCCTAGGCTTTATGGTGACCCCTGAAAGAGTAGCAGCTACCCCTGAAAAGGTCAGATCCATTGTAGAATGGCCAGTACCCACTAATGTCCATGAAGTTAGAAGTTTCCATGGTCTAGCCACTTTCTACAGGAGATTTATTAGGGGATTTAGCACCATAGTAGTACCAATTATTGATTGTATTAGGAAGGATAGTTTTGAATGGACCAAAGCAGCATATAGAGCCTTCCTAGAGATCAAGACTAAGATGACACAAACACCCATCCTGAGGTTACCCGATTTTACCAAAGTCTTTGAGGTAGCTTGTGATGCTTCGGAAGTAGGCATAGGAGGAGTTCTGAGCCAAGAGAATCACCCAGTAGCCTTTTTAAGTGAGAAACTTAATGAGGCTAAATTGAAGTACTCAACCTATGACAAAGAGTTTTATGCAGTAGTACAAGCTCTTAGATATTAGAGATATTATTTACTATCCCAGGAGTTTGTTCTTTATTCTGATCATGAGGCATTCCGATTTCTGAACTTCTAAAAGAAATTAAACCCTAGGCATGCTAAGTGGGTAGAGTTTATACAAGCCTATACCTTTGTACTAAAACGCGAAGCTAGAACTGAAAACAAGGTAACTGATGCCCTTAGCAGACGAGCCTTAATGTTAAACTCAGTTAGCACTGAAGTCATTGGATTTGATAAGTTAAAAAGAGAATATGAAACCTGTCCTGACTTTAGTGAAGTTGTCCAATCCCTAACCCAAGGACCATCTAGCATCCATAGTGAATATAGCCTTCAAGATGGTTATTTGTTTAAGAATAATAGGTTATGTATTCTCAAGACATCCCTTAGAGAATTCTTAGTCTAGGAAACCCATGCAGGAGGCCTTGCTGGTCACTTTGGGAGAAATAAGACTATTTTAGCTGTAGAGGACCAGTTCTTTTGGCCTAGTTTAAAGAGGGATGTTGCCAATATAGTGTCTAGATGTAGAACCTGTGCTGTTGCAAAGCAGCATAAATAAAACACTAGATTATATACCCCTCTACCCATACCAGACTGTCCATAGCAGGACTTAAGCATGGACTTTGTTTTAGGCCTACTTTAGACCCTCAGGAAACATGATTCTATATGTGTAGTGGTCGATAGGTTTTCTAAAATGGCCCACTTTATACCCTACTCTCAAACTTTTGATGCATCTAGAGTAGCCCATCTTTTCCTTGATCATGTGGTTAGATTGCATGGATTGCCTAAGACAATAGTGTCAGATAGGGATGTTCGCTTTACCAGTTACTTTTGGAAAATCCTTTGGCACTTATTAGGGACCAAGTTAAAATTTTCCACAGCCTCCACCCACAAACTGAAGGTCAAACCATGGTAGTGAATAGAAGTTTAGGAAATCTTCTTAGATGCCTCATAGGTGAATACACAGAAAATTGGGATCTATTGTTACCCCGAGCTGAATTTGCTTACAATAGTTCTGTTAATAGGTTCATAGGGAATAGTCCTTTTGAGGTTGTGCATAGTTACAAACCCAATAAACCTCTTGATTTGATCCCCTTACCCTCACATGCACTAGTTTCTGAGTCAGCCGAGTCTTTTGCACAGCATGTTAGGGATCTGCATAAAGAAGTTAGCCAAAAGATAAACCTAAGTAATGAACTATATAAGAACTTGGCTAATTCTCGAAAGAGAGCTAAAGAAATTTCTGCAAGGGATTTCGTGATGATCAAGCTTAGGCCTGAATGGTTCCCTCCAGGGACCATAAAGAAACTTCATGCTCGTGGAACTGGCCCATTCAAGATAATAAAAAAGTTGGATCCAATGCCTTTGTGCTTGAGTTACCACCCGACTTGGGTATTAGTTCCACCTTTAACAACTTAGACCTTGTAGAGTATAGGGAGCCAGCAGCGATACCCAACGAGCCTTTTGGACCTATCCCTTTCATAAAGAGTGAGCCTGCCCCAAAGTGTCCACCAATAAATTGGCCAAATAGTAAGGAAAAGATTAAATGAATCCTGGATAATCAAGCCATCAGTACCCAAAATAGAGGCTATCAGAGGTATTTGGTCCGGTAGCAAAGTCGACCAGAATCTGAGGACTTATGGATCACCCGTGAGGATCTGTAATGCCTCAACCCAGACCTACTAGAGCAGTTTAAGAGCCAAATTGACCCATACTTAATAGGGTCGAGTTTCGACCGCCTCGAGAGAATTGGTGGGGTCACCAGGATCAGACATAGATTACTAGGCCCTATATTGTTTACTTAGTCATGTGTCACAATTTTGTAACAAAGTAGATTGAGTCCTATAATAAGTTGAGACTAGTTGACTTATCTCAATCCTAGTCAATCATTGAGTCCTGTACTTGAGTATTAGTCCAGTGAGAGTCCAATTTTTGTACAAGAGAAGAGGTTACCCTATTTTGGAGTTCCACCAGGCCTCACCCAGGAGCCAGAGGCATTTACATCAGCTTATGGAACCTTGTTTGACACCCTAGAACCCTAGATACCCTCCAGATGCTCTCTAGATGTCTTGATTCCCTCTAGATTCCATTCCAGATACCAAATTCCCTCCTGATGCTTTAGAATATGCCAGATGCCAGGCGCCCCTTGATTCCCAGGATATTCTAGCACCCCAGGCCTTGAATTTACAAGCCCAAGAGTAAAGCGCAAGCACTTAAGGACCAAGATGCTCTTTGGATGCCAGGAATATATTTGCCCCAAGACCCCAAGCGCCCAAGCTTCCAAGAGGCCCAAAGCCCATGCACCCCAAGCCCTTGGCCGGCCCTTGCTACCCCCCATGAAGCCCAACATGCCAAGAGTGGCATCCTTGAGGTTGATTTGGTCCAAGCTAGGAGGAAGAGTCGAAGTGGAAGGAGGAAATCAAGTTTTTATTTTATTCAACTTGTATACTCCTAGTTCTAGGTTTATTTTGTAATCTTTCTCCCACTTAAATTATGTAAACCTATCCTAACTAGGAGAGGGCTTAAGTCCTAATAAGGAGAAGGCATGGAAACTCTATAAATACCCCACCCCTCCTCCTCTTATAATCAATCACCTCTTATGAAATAAAATTTTAGTATATTGTGTTCAACTTCTGGTGTTCTAGTTTTTGGGTTACTTTGGGTTCTTGTTCTTGTGTTGGCCAACCACCATCCCTAGCATTCTCCCATGCCCTAGCCACCTTTTTCAAAGTCCAAGGAGAAGATGCCATTGCTGCCTAAAGTCCTGAGCAATCATCTTCTCCAAGCCGTCAGCAACTCCAAGCCCTGATTCTTTCCCTTTTTTCAATCCTTGTTTCTTTCTTTTGTTTACTTGTTTCTTTGTTAACCTCTAATGCTTGTAGGATCCCCGAGGTGTTTTCACCCTCCCAAAGGAGGCCCTCTTTGCCTCCAAAACCACCCAACATAGCCCTCTCATCCAAGGAACTAAAGGCCTCATCTTCCAGGCATCAATCTGAGAGCTGTGTGACCCCTTCATCAGCAAGTTCTTCAATCTCTGAATGGTACTAACCTTTCCACTCTTAATTTATAATTTGATTGAAGGTTAGCTATCCTAAGTCGGGAGTTTCTTAATTCTCAGTTAGTAACTTTTATTATTTTGCATGAGTATGCCTATGATTATGATGATTCTTTGCATTGCTATTCATCCTGCTAGTCTTTACTTGATTTTGAAAATCTAGCATATAAAATAAAATTATAAAAAAATATATAAAAAAATAGTTTACTATTTTTTCTGTATATTTAGCAATCTTAGAGTCATCCTGCATCACAGCTGCCCTTGGAATCATGGGATTGGTGAGTTCCAAGGATGGCACAATAGAGGTAGTGGTGGAGGATGCTTCTTCCCTAACCGATGGCGAGCGAAACACCTGAGGAAGGGCATCCTCCATAGCAAAGAAAGCCAACATACTTTTGGAGGTGGAGGTCATCACTGGGGGAAGAGCCTGTTCATTGGTCTGAGCTCTCCTTTCTCTTTACTGGTAATCTGCCCTTTGAGAGATTTCCCAGCCTATTTGGGGATCTCCTTTGATGTAAAAGTCTTTTGATCAAATGAAAAAAATCTTTTCTTTTGTCATCCAGTGTGTCTCCATTTTCTCTTCCCCTTCTTTAGTCTTCATAATAGGAAGGTATGTGCTCGAGGCCATCTTAAATCTATTCTAGACCTTCGGCACCTGCAAGATGATGCTGGAGGCTAAGGAGCCTGATGAAGGAGGCCAAGGGGCCTGATAAAGGAGGAGGAGGAACCTGATTAAGGAGGCCGAGGGGCCTGGTGGAGGAGGCCAGGAGGCCTAATGCCAAAGGCTGAGGAGCCTGATGAAGGAGGTCGAGGTGACGGGGGACTAACTAGATGCGATGATGAAATGATGCAAGTGATTTTTAGGTTTTTTTTGTGGATTTTAGATTTTTTTTTAGTTTTCTTTGGATTCCCAAAAGCAAGTAGAGATGAACTAGGGTTCTATAATGACAAGAACTAACAAGAAGC
Source organism: Areca catechu (assembly GCA_021397845.1). NCBI lineage: Eukaryota > Viridiplantae > Streptophyta > Magnoliopsida > Arecales > Arecaceae > Areca > Areca catechu. The sequence continues at coordinate 49,161,814 of CM038046.1, read as the reverse complement.
AAGTAGTCCCAAAGTAGTGATAAAGAAAGGACCCCGAGATTGAGAAATCCCGTAGGACTTAGCTCTCCAATCAAGATCTACTTAGGAGTCAGGGGCAAACCTCGAAGATCTGAAGCGCCCGGTGCAGAGATCGCTCACTTTGGTAGATGCAGCCTGGATAACCGAGCCATCAACCCTACGGAGGCGCCGGTTGGCTGTTCGAAGATCTCGAAGGCAAAGGCAACCATCTCCGTACCCGTGTCACCTGGAGGACCTGCAAGCATTCAAAGAAGACAAGGTTAAATCTCACTCAGAAAGCAAACAGTGGAAAGTTGAAAGAAGGGTTGTAGAGATGGAGGAGTTCTGCTTGGTTCGGAGTCGGATGTCGGAGTTGCGGAAGTAACGATAGTTTGAGACCTCACACCTCTCGATGCCCGAAGGCGAAGGCGCTCCCTCTCGGAGATCGACGTTCCTAGTGAACGAAGGCAACTAATAAGAGATTGGACTCAAGAAATATTCTTTTTTCATTCATCAAAAGTTAACCTTACAAGGGAGGGGGTAATGTCCTTTATATAGGCACCTTAAACCCTTTCAAAATTTGAATGAAAAATACATTTCTTCTCTTGCTAAGGCACCAAAAAATATTCAAAAATTTGAAATTCAAACTCCTTTGATTTGGGCATGGCATGATAATGGGCTTGGAAGAAGGAATTTGGCTCACTTGGACTTGGAAAGTTGACCTTCAATTTTGGGAAGAAGGCATGATGCAAGGCTTGTGTCTCCCTCTTTCCTTAGTAAGCCAAGGCCTTTGTCTTCAACCTTTCCTTGGTTGCTCACCCTTCTTTGGAAAGAAGCTTGATATGAGGCTTGGAACAAGGCCTTTGTCTTCAACCTTTCCTTGGTTGCCTATGACTCCTTTAGTAAGTGGCTTGATGGAGGGAGGGAAAGGAGGAGAGAATATTTGATGTGTCTCCATTTGGCATCCAAGAAAATCTCACTTGTGCCGCCCACATGGCTGGATGAGGTGGCGCCACATGGGATGATGAAGTGGCGCCACATGGGATGGTGAAGTGGTGCCCTAGGGTTGACATGTTGACCTTCAAGGCTTGGCCCAAAGTAGTTGAGCTGGACTTAAAGACCACTCTGGCTTGGATGCAGACTTGTACTAGACCCAATACATGACTGGACTCACTACAGGACACAACTTGACCCAATTGGTCAAAGTACAGAACTAGAACAGACATAAGAGACTCAATTCAAAACTAAAGAAATTACAAGTTTTAGGCTTGAAGCCTTATTTCAAGACCTGAAAAAATGGAACCCTAATTGGAGATCCACAGAGAGCTGAGGAGCCTCTGTCGGATCCTGGTGCCCACACCAGTGGGGGTTTGCCGCCCCGCCATCACCACCCGCCTGCTGGGCTGGCCGCCGGAGATCCCCCCTGGCTCGGCCGAGAAAAGCTTTGGCATGCTTCTCAAAGCACCCCAAGGAAAGGCTATTCTGCATGATTTTTGGAGCTGCACGATTTCAAAGCAGCATGATTTTCAGAGTAGAGGGAGATTTCAAAATTCAAATAACAGGAATTTATTTGGTATTTTTTAATGATTGTAATGTGGATTTAAAATGGAAATTTGGAATTTGGGTTTTGAATTTGAATTCAAATCATTTTGAATTTGAATTCAAATCTAGGGAGGATTTCAGGGGATTTTATTTTTGAATTTCAAAAGGGATATGGGCATCTATAAATACCCATACTCCTCTTGTAATAAACTAGTTGATGAAAATGAATTTTTGAGAGTATTTTTCTACTTGTGTGTGGTTCTAGGCTGAGGCCTGTTTGCCTTCGTCCTTCGGGATGTCGAGGGGTGTGAGGCCCCAACTTGCCTTCATCCTTCAGGATATCGAGGGGTGTGAGGCCCCAGGTATATCCATTCTCTTCCCCACCTTCATGTCTCTCCCGGTTTCCCCTCGTGACCTTGAGATCCATCCTAGCGCCTCCAAGTATCGAGGATGGCGTAATGCCTTAGAGGTGGATGGTCTCTTCGTTAGGATGAGTCCCAAGGTCCATGAGTTCCAGTCCCCTATCTCCCATCCCCGTCCTTCCTTCACCACCCCCACCAAGAAAATTTTTCAGGGGTCGTTCTATCCTAGTCCCGGGAGGCTTCTTAGCCCTCCCACGATCCTTGGTTTGCTTTAGGTCTTTCCCTTTTCCAAATAACCATGGGTTTTTCGTCGTCATCCCGCATCACGAGGGGCCTGGCACCGGAGGCTGAAAAGCCTGATAAAGGAGGCCAAGAGGCCTGATGAAGGAGGCCAGGAGGCCTGATGCCAGAGGCTAAGGAGCATGATGAAGGAGGCCAAGGGGCCTGGCACCAAAGGCTGAGGAGCTTGATGAAGGAGGTCGAGGGGCCTAATGAAGAAGGTCGAGGGTCCTGATGAAAAAGACTGAGGGGCCTAGTGGAGGAGACCGGGAGGCCTGATGCAAGAGGCTGAGAAGCTTGATGAAGGAGGTCGGGAGGCCTGATGCCGGAGGCTAAGGGGCTTGATGAAGGAGGCTGAGGGGCCTGGTGGAGGAGGCCGAGGGGCCTGATAAAGGAGGCCAAGGGGCCTGATAAAGGAGGTCGAGGGGCTTGGTGGATGAGGCTGGGAGGCCTGATACCGGAGGCTAAGAAGCCTGATAAAGGAGGCTGAGGGGCCTGGTGCCGGAGGCTGAGGAGCCTAATGAAGGAGGCTGAGGGGCCTGGTGCCGGAGGCTGAGGAGCCTAATGAAGGAGGCTGAAGGGCCTAATAAAGGAGGCCAAGGGGCTTGATGCAGGAGGGTGAGAAGCCTAATGAAGGAGGCCGAGGGGCCTGGTGGAGGAGGCCGGGTGTGCCAAGTTGCGAGTCGGACGGCAGATGACCGGGACTTTTGGGGTTTCCTAACGAACATCTCTGGACTGTGGGCAAGGCAACCAGAATCAGGAGGCTGGCAAAACTTCTAGTCCCAAGTGTTGTGCTTCGTAAGTTTTCAAGCATAGAGTGCTGGGCTTTGGAAGTTTCCAGGCTTAGAGTGCTGGGCTTCGGGAGTTTCCAAGCTTAGAGTGTCGGGCTTCGTAAGTTTCTGGGCTTAGAGTTCCAAGCTTTGAGATTTTTTGGGCTTAGAGTGACGGGCTTCAAGATTTTCTGAGCTTAGAGTACCGGGCTTCTGGAGTTTTCTGGCTTAGAGTGCTGAGCTTCGTGAGTTTCCGTGCTTCGAGTATCGGGCTTCGTAAGTTTCCAAGCTTAGGCTGGCTCAGAGTTAGTTGAATGAGTCCTTGCACAAACGGAAGACAAGGTTGCATTGGAGGTGAGTTTTAATAATCAAGGAAGGAGTCTCACATCCTTGACAAGGTGGTGAGCTACTCCAGGCTTGAGGCTTCAACGTAGGCCCATTGGTTGACAGCACTGCAAGTCGGGTGGTGGACCGCGGGACTGATGGGGTTCCCAGGGATATCTTCGGACTATTAGCTCAGTAGATGCCAAGCTGTGAGCCTTGTGGTAGATTACGGGACTATGTTGAGTCACCACGGATATCTCTGGACTATGAGCAGGGCAAGAGTTGAACTAAGAGTCAAGTAGCAGATGACAAGACCTTTCGGAGACTCCATAGACATCTCTAGACTATCAGTGCAGCAGTTGCCAAATTATGAGCCTCACGGTAGATGGCGGGACTACGTTGAGTCACTATGGACATCTCCGAACTATAAGCGTGGCAAGGGCTAAGCTGAAAGTCAAGCAATAGATGGCGGGACCCCTAGGGTTTCTCGATGGCATCCCTTGGACTTTGGCCTTAGCAGTAGGTGTTAAATCACGATACTTGCCATTGATGGCAAGATGGAAGCTTTCCCTTTGGATCTATCACACAGCTTTTCACATAATGAAGGTGATAGGGGGAGAGAGTTACTCGTCGAACTCTGGTCGCTTGGATAAGAGTGAGTTACTTTTTCAGGGGGAGAAATATGGGTCGAGCTTGTTGATCATCAGCTTAAGGGAAGATTGATGGGGCCAGTTTCGACTGGAGGGCACAGCAGGAGGCAACCAACATTTAGGAAAGCATGGTCATTTTCATTTTTCTTTTGTGCCCCAGTCTGCCCCCCAAGGTTAAGGGTGGTCTTGAAAACTTCTCTCTTCCTGGCATGCCAATCTATTGGTCACCGAGATCATGAAAACTTTTTCCTTCTTGGCATGCCAATCTGTTGCTCGCCAGGATCTTGAAAACCTCCCCCTTCCTAGCATGTCAATCTGTTGGTCGTCAGGTTCTTGAAAACTTCTCCCTTCCTGGCATGCCAATCTATTGCTCGCTAGGATCTTGAAAACCTCCCCCTACCTAGCATGCTAATCTGTTGCTCACCAAGATCTTGAAAACCTCCCCCTACCTGGCGTGCCATTCTATTGCTCGCCAGGATCTTAAAATCCTCCCCCTTCCTGGCATGCCAATATGTTGGTCACTAGGATCTTGAAAACTTCTTCCTTCCTAGCATGCCAATCTGTTGGTCACTAAGATCTTCAAAACTTTTCCCTACCTAGTGTGCTAATCTGTTGCCACCAAGATCGCTGCCGCCTGCAGCTCGGTCACACCGGGGGATCCTCCCATCACCGTCAGGCACCACGATGGCCCGGGGACCCGTCCACTCTGTCCCGGTCTGTAGCTGCCTGCTCCCAGCCTTGCTGGCCCTCGTCCTTCCTTCCTGCAAGATAGGGGAGACCCGGGCCAGGGATTTCAGTGAGGACACTCCAACGATCAAGTCAGTGGGACGATTGAGGGGAACAGATAAGACCTCCATGGCATAGGGCTTGGGGGACCCATCCGCTGAGAGGGTATGACTCAAGAACAAGAATGTAAAGGAATGGAAAAGATGAGAGATCAAGAGCGGGGAGCGGAGAGGCTTCTCAGGCCGGTGTTTTGTCCGGTGGTGCTCGGTCGCCTACCTACTTACCTCTCCCTCACTTTTTCCCGTGTGCTTACCTTCCTCCGGAGGCCAAGTTGGACCCTTATGACCTTGGGGTAGCCTGAGAGAGAGAGAGAGACTCCATCCTCCCTTCCTTGGGCCTTCAGGTGGTGCTCTAAGCTGAGAATGTCCTCTCCACCTTCTTGGCTTCGATGCCCCTTATAGGAGGGGTGCTTCTATTTTAGGACAGATTGCCCAAGGTTGCAGGTCCTAGGGTCTTGATCGGATTCTTCACTTAGGGAAGCTCTGAGTGTTGCACCAGGACCGCCGGTGGCTATTGGTGGTGCAGTTGTGGATGTGGAAATACATCGCTAGGTGTGGGGTCTGGGGGCGCCCACGTCGTATCTCTAGCACCACTTTCAAAAAGCTGGGGGTGGCCAGGCTTTGCTTCACCATAATTCAAATATCTGTTCCTCTAGCAGGAACTCCATATTAGGGGCTTCACTCCGGGGTATGGACACATCCCTGGCAAGGAGCCGGCCTTAGATGGGGGGCTCGCCCAATGAGTCCGGCCTCGACTGGGAGCTGACCTCGACAGGGAGCCGGCCTCAGATGGGGAGCTCGCCCAATGAGCCCGGCCTTGACTAAGAGTTGACCTCGCAAGGAGCCGACCTCGGATGAGGGGCTCGTCCAATGAGCCCAGCCTCGGCTGGGAGCTGACCTCGGTAGGGAGTCGGTCTCATACGAAGGGCTCGCCCAATGAGGCTGGCCTCAACTGGGAGATGAGGCACCACGCCCAGGTGGCAAGTCTTCTATTGTCATGGCCGCTCGTGTGCTCCATGTCAGTAGATGTTTCCACACAATCACCACCCTAAAAAGTTAATTATAGGTGATCCCACATAAGGTGTTAGAACTAGATCCTCACTTAGAGATGCACATGATTATCTTGCATTTGTCTCCCAAATAGAATCTAATTACACAAAAGAAGTAGAAAGTGACCCAAATTGAATGATGGCCATGCATGAAGAACTTAATCAATTTAAAAGAAATAATGTATGGACCTTAGTAGCTGTACCTTCTAAACATCCTGTTATAGGTACCAAATGGATATATAGGAATAAATTAAATAAAAAAAGTAATGTAATTAGAAATAAAGCTAGATTAGTTGCCAAAGGATATAACCAGGAAAAAGAAATAGATTTTGATTGAACTTATGCAACTGTAGCAATATTAGAAGCCATTAGATTATTGCTTGTATTTGCATGCTACATGGATTTCAAATTATTTCAAATAGATGTGAAAAGTACATTTTTAAATGGCTATATTTCTGAAGAAGTTTTTGTAAAACAACCTCCTGGATTTGAAAACCATGCTTTTCCTAATCATATTTTCAAACTCAATAAAGCATTGTACGGTTTAAAATAAGCACCTAGAGCATGGTATGATAGACTAAGTAAATTCTTACTTGAAAATGATTTATTAGAGATAGTGTAGACACAACTCTATTCATTAAAAGAAAAGATGATGATATGTTAGTTGTACAGATCTATGTAGATGATATAAATTTTGGTGCGACTAATGAAAGTTGTGTGGAGAACTTGCTAAGCTTATGCAGGACGAATTTGAAATGAGCTTAATGGATGAGTTGACCTACTTTCTTAGACTTCAAATTAAGTAAACAAAGGAAGGAATACTGATCAACCAAGTTAAGTAATCAACGAGAAAATCAAGAAGTTTGGTATGGAGTCAGTCAAAAAAATTGGCACACCCATGAGCCCTACCTGCATACTTGACAAGAATGAAGATGGAAACAACGTTGATCAAAAGCTTTATCGAGGTATGATTGGATCATTATTATATTTAACAGCTAGTAGATCCGATATCTTGTATTTAATAGCTAGTAGATCCGATATCTTGTTTAGTGTTTGTATATGTGCTTGATTTTAGTCTAATCCAAAAGAATCACATATACTTGCTATTAAAAGAATCATAAGATATCTTAAAAGAACAAGTAATCTAAGTCTATGGTATTCTAAACAATCTTCATTAAATTTAATTGGTTATTCTGATACCGATTATGGTAGACATAAAATTGATAGAAAAAATACTAGTGGTACTTGTCAGTTTCTAGGGTTAAACTTAATTTCATGGTACTGTAAGAAATAAAACTCTGTAGCACTATCTACTGTTGAGTTAAAGTATGTTGTTGTGGAGAGTCGTTGTGCTCAAGTACTTTGGATTAAGCAATAGGTAGAAGACTATGATGTTATTCAAACTAAAATTCCAATCAAATGTGATAACACAAGTGCTATTAATTTAACAAAGAATCCAATTCAGCATTCTAGAACTAAACATATTGAAATTAGCATCATTTTATTAGGGATCATGTTCTAAATGGTGATATTGAACTTCAATTTATTCCAACAGAAAATTAATTAGCTGACATCTTTACTAAGCCACTTAATGAAGATAGATTTCAAATGATTAGAGGAGAATTAAGCCTGTGTGACCCTTTTTAGAATTTTTGACCTAATTTCTTCAAAATTAAAAAAAAAATTATCTAGAAAATCTCCATCATCAATCTAAGGTTGTCAAACATCTTATCTAGTGTAGCCCTAGGGATAGAAACCCTTCTTTGAGATTTTAGAGCCTTTTTTAGCATTTTGGCTTGAGCTGACTCGAGCAGGAATCGAGCCAACTCGAATGTCGGGTACCCTTATAAGTCGACTACCCTAAAAATTATTTTCACTTTCCTTTTCACTAATCTAATAAAACCCTAGGGGACCACACTTCCTTTCCTAAGACCACTCAAATCCTCTCATTCCCTCCTTAGATTTTGTCCAAATGGCACCAAGAAAGGCCGTAGCCAAAAGATACAAGTGTGCAGCATCGAGTTCAGTCCAAGAAGAAAGGAGATCAAAAAGAAGAGCAAACGAGCCGACTCTTCATGAATCCCACGAAGAACATCATCAAGAGTAGCCAGTTCCTCTCAGGCAAGTAATTCTCATGGGAAACCATCAGGTCACTAGTGGAAGAAAAGTTGATTTTACATTTTTGAGAATCAGGGTTTTAGGATTGGACATTGGATTGAGTTACATGGGTGGGATTATTTCTGTTCACTAAATATTCTGACTTATCCCACACTTGTAAGATCATTTTTTGAGAACCTGTCACTTGGGGAGAACTAAATCTTATCAACTGTGAAAGGAATTTCTATGTGCATTGATGAAGACATACTTAGTAGAGTGTTGCAAATGCTAAAAGAAGGAAAATAATTTCTGAACTTAAAGGATAGGAAAAAGACTCTTAAGATTGTGCTTGAAAGGAACAATATGAATGTTCAAGCAAATATTTTATCATTAAAGATAAGGCTTTTGCATAACATCATTAGCAAGGTATTTTTTTCCCGTACTGGCCAAGTCGACTGGGTTAGCGAGAGGGACATGATGTTCATGTGGTACATGATTGAGGGCGAGGCCCTCAATCTGCCATATATCATGTTGACCGAGATTCGGGATGCAGCCCGAAGAGCTAGAGCCTGTTTGCCATATAGGATGGCATTTACACTATTATTTCAGGAGTTTGGAGTTAACCTAATCAGAGAGGACAGTCGACCTCTGCTTCACACAGACCGGTATTCGAAGAAATCCCTACATCGAATGGGATATCAAAGAGTGGAGGGAGTGTGGACTAGGAAGACTTTAGGTCAGAGGATTGTGCATTCAGATTCTGAAGATGATGAGGAGATTCCTACTAATGCACCTGCAGTTGAGTAGACCATAAATTCTGATGAGTCAGATGAGGTGACTGGAGCACAGATGAGATGGGTGGATAGCCTAGCAGCCCGACGACACCACTAAGCACATCAGCACCTTCTACAGCACCATCCACTTTTGCTAGTGTTTCCACTCAAACCACTATTACCTTGGAGTAGTTCACTCGGTTCATCGAGACTCTAATGGCCAGATTTAGCTCGATGTTCGGCGATCTACATCAGACACTCAAGAGAGGCCTTCAGGAGTTCCGTGCTGAGATGAAAGAGCTCACACTGAGAGTGGAGACTATTGTGACTCAGAGGATAGAGGATGACTATCGAACATATCTTAGAGACCTGCATTCTAATTTTGGCAAACTCCATGAAGCAGCTGATTCCTTTGCCACTCATCAAGCACTGACTCTACATGACATTCAGCAGAGGATTCATAGGATAGAAACAGAGCTTGGTGCTTTCTTACTTGGATTTACTGGAGTTTGACCTAGTTTTGGTGCTTCTACTTCTACTCAGCCACCTAAGCCACCTCCACAACCCTCACCCAGAGCTAGACAGCCACCTCCATATGCTAGACCACCTCCTACAGGACCAACTTCTAGAACTAGAAACTCTAGAGGACCTTCACCGCCTATTAGAAGCTCTAGAGTTTATGCTTTAAAAACCTTAGATATAGGTTTAAATTAAGAACACATAGATAGGATGAGTCAAGTCGAATCTACAGGAAAGGCAATATGTTGAATGTTTTGAAATCCTTGATTTAAGAAAATAGATAGGTCAAAGTCAGGAAAATAAAAATTAAAAGTATAAAAAAAATAACTTGATACTAGGATCTATTATGTAGATTCTAGAATATACTTTCAATAAAAATAAAGAACATAAATTTAAAAGTCATGAAAGTAATTTTTTTGTATTAAATAAAAAGAGAGTTCTATTACATGAAATTAAAAGAGATAATTTAATAACTAAGAAAAACTATAAAGAAAATAATAACAAAGGCTGGAACTAGATCAGCATGGTCTTGTTGGAAAGATGGTCGACAAACTCTCTTTTTCCTTCATACTCCTTGGAGTGAACTGGCTTTCTCGGCTTCTTCCTGCTCAATCTTGATCTGAAGATTGGTATAGGCAAAAAGATGGCCTAGAAGATAGCTTCTCCTCTAAGGGCAACCGACTCTGTACTCATGTCACCTGGAGGACCTGTGAGCATTCAAAGAATGGTTAGGTTTCAATTGGAAGAAAGCAATAGAAGAAGGAAAGAGAGTTGTTGTGGTGATGGCGGAGTTCTTCTTGACTCGAAGTTGGAGGATGGAGTTGCAGAAGTGATGGTAACTTGAGGCCTCACACCTCTCGACGCCCGAAGGTGAAGGCACTCCCTCACAGAGATCGACGTTCCTAGTGAACGAAGGCAACTAAAGAGAAATTGGATCTCAAAAAACTTGGTTTTCATTCATCAAAGATTAACCTTACAAGGGAGGGGGTAAGGTCTTTTATATAGGCACCTTAGATCCTTTCAAAATTTGAATGAAAAAAATACATTTCTTCTCTTGCTAAGGCACCAAAAAAATATTCAAAAATTGAAATTCAAACTCCTTGGCCGACCAAAGCTTCTTGGATTTGGGCATGGCATGATAATGGACTTGGAAGAAGGAATTTGTCTCCCTTGGACTTGGAAAGTTGACCTTCAATTTTGGGAAGAAGGCATGATGCAAGGCTTGTGTCTCCCTCTTTCCTTGGTTGCTCACCCTTCTTTGGAAAGAAGCTTGATATGAGGCTTGGAGCAAGGCCTTTGTCTTCAACCTTTCCTTGGTTGCTCACCATTCTTTGGAAAGAAGCTTGATATGAGACATGGAACAAGGCCTTTGTCTTCAACCTTTCCTTGATTGCCCATGACTCCTTTAGTAAGTGGCTTGATGGAGGGAGGGAAAGGAGGAGAGAATATTTGATGTGTCTCCATTTGGCATCCAAGAAAATCTCACTTGTGCCGCCCACATGGCTGGATGAGGTGGTGCCTCATGGGATGATGATGTGGCGCCACATGGGGTGGTGAAGTGGCGCCCTAGGGTTGACATGATGACCTTCAAGGCTCGGCCCAAAGTAGTTGAGCTGGACTCAAAGACCACTCCGGCTTGGACCCAGACTTGGACTAGACTTAATACAGGACTGGACTCAATACAGGACACAACTTGACCCAATTGGTCAAAGTACAGGACTAGACATAGTCATAAGAGACTCAATTCAAAACTAAAGAAATTACAAGTTTTAGGCTTGAAGCCTTATTTCAAGACCTGAAAAAAATGGAACCCTAATTGGACATCCACAGAGGGTTGAGGAGCCTCTGTCGGATTCTGGTGCCCACACCAGTTGGGCAAATATTGTAAGAGCAAAAATTATCTTTTCTGAGAAGGTGTACCTGATCTCTGCATCTCGGAGGATTTTGTTGGTGTAGTACACCAGTTTCTGGGATTCGTTCTCATCTATGGGAACAAAAATCGAGATGACGGCCCCGGAGTGATCGCTAGATATAGCAGGAGTTCCTTTCCTTCCTCCGACCTAGAGAGCAGCAGTGGTGATGCCAAGAACTTCTTCAACTCCTCAAAGGCTGCTTTGCATTCTTCGGTCCACGCGAAGTTGTGCACTTTGCATAGTGCCTTAAAGAAAGTAAGTAACGGTCAGCCAACCTCGAGATGAACCAGCTCAAGGTGGCAATCTAGCCCATCAGGCACTGGACCTGCTTCTTCGAGGTGGGATGCTCCATGTCGACAATTGCCTAGACCTTCTCCAGGTTCGCTTCGATTCCCCTCTAGGTAACCATGAAGCCAAGGAACTACCTTGCTGCTATGCTGGAGGTATACTTCATCGGATTCAGCTTTATCTAGTGCATCCGAAGGTTATGAAAGGCCTCCACCAGGTCGGTGACATGGTCTGACTTTGGCTGCTCATAACGAGCATGTCGTCCACATATACTTGCATGTTTCGGCCAATCTAGTCTTTGAAGACCCGATTGACTAGCCGCTAGTACGTGGCACCAGTATTTTTCAAGCCAAAAGGCATCATCTGGTAGCTGTATGTCCCTCGATCGATGATGAAGGCAGTGTGCTCCTCGTCCTCCGAATGCGTTCGGATTTGATTGTATCCGAAGAATGTATCCATAAAGGAGAATAAGCGGTGCCCCGAGGTGGCATCCACCAATTGGTCGATCTTCGGCAAAGGGAAGCTGTCATTTGGACAGGCTCAATTAAGGTTAGTGTAGTCCACGCATATCCTTCACTTCCCATTATTCTTCTTGACCTTGACTATATTTGCCAACCAGCTGGGGTATTGTACCTCACGGACAAAATCGGCTGCGAGAAGCTTATCCACCTCCTCATTGATTACCCATTGCCTCTCTAGGACAAAGCTTCTCTTCTTCTGTCACATAGAATGGTACTTCAGGTCAATGCTCAACTTGTGGGTGATGATGTCAGGGAGAATCCCGAGCATATCTGCCATCGTCCAAACGAACACGTCTGCATTCGCTCAAAGGAATTCCAATAGATGGGCCCACTCTTCCTCTTGTAGCTGGGCCCTAATTTGCACCATCTTCATCGGGTCGGCTCCAAGTGGATACAATAACAGGTGCTCAACCGGACCATCTCGGGGTTCCTGCATCCTTTGGTCAAGGTCGTCGACACTGGGGTCTTCCTCAAAAGTTCCGGCCCCAGGAATGACTTGGAGATAGTGTTGGATTGGCTGAGGTGCCCCCCTCATTTCTCCAACACCATAAGGAGTGGAAAACTACCCCAATAACTGCTTGGTGAAAATGACCACGTTGAGCAAATTAAGCCCAGGGTGACCAAGAATCATGTTGTAGGCTGAGGGAAGCCTAACACCTGAAGGTCATCATGACGGTGCTCTATCGAGGTTATGCCCCGGCAGTGATAGGGAGAGTGATTTCCCCTTCAACTCTCATGGAATTCCCTGTAAAACCGACGAGGGAAGTGTGCACAGGCCTCAGTTAAGCAGAGGACAGATTCATCCTAGAGAAAGCATTGTAAAAAAGGATATCAGTCAAACTTCCACTATCGACCATAATCCATTTTACAGGATGCTTGGCAATCGTCATCTCGACGACCACGGCATCATTGTTTACATTTTTATTTTCAGATTCTCTCTTCCTCATGAAGGGAAGTATATTTTTCAAACTTTCTCCTCCCGGGTCCTCTTGGGGGCGCGCTCAATTTTTCAACATATCATCCCCACAGGCTTCTCGGTGATCGGTTGTCGACTACAGGAACTGGAGGGAAACTAAAGAGTGCCTGAGATTCTGCCGGGGTCTTACCTCCCACAAACCTTCCGAGGTAGCCCCTCCTTATGAGGTCTTCAATTTCTCTCTTGAGATGGTGGCACTCCTCGATGTCGTGGCTGTGATCGTGGTGGAATTGGTAGTACTTCATCTTGTCACGACCGTTAGACAGCCTCAGTGGGTGTGGGCGCCACAAATAGCGTTCGCCCTCAATCTGTATAAAGATCTTCATCCTCGGGGCTAGGAGAGATGTGTATCTTTCTTCTGGGATGGGGCTGCTCTTCGACTTCCGCTCCTAGCGAAAGTTTGAGGTGGCCGGTCCAGGCTTCCGCACCCCAGGCATCTCCCCAGGACATGGCTTCTTCAGCAGCTTCCCGTCCAGCTCCCTCCTTGTATGGTCTGCCTTCTCGACATGGATGTACTTGTGGACATGGAGGAAGAGTTCGGAGTACATATTCGGTGGCTTCTTGTCTAATGAGTAGGTCAGGCGGGAAGTCCTGAACCCTCTCTTCAGCACCAGCATGGAAACTGGCTCATCCAGATTGTAAATCTTCAATGCGGCAACCTTGAAATAGGCCACATAGTCTCGCAGAAGTTCATGGTCTTGCTGCCTGATGGAGAAAAAGTTGTCCGCCTCCCGTGGCACTTTCCGACAGGCATCAAAGTGGGCCACGAACTTCTTCTCTAGTTGAGCAAATGAGCTGATGCTTTCAGGCTCGAGGTGGATAAACCAGACTAGAGCCGCCTTTTGAAGGGTGGCTGGAAAAGCGACACAAAGGAGAGCATCGGTCACCCCCTGGACTCTCATGAGGGCCTTGTAGCTCTCAAGGGGGTCCAGGGGGTCGGTGGTCCTATCATAGGGATCCACTTGCGACATGCAGAACCAACTCGGGATCGGTTCCTCTTGGATCTCTCGGGAGAAATGGGGATGGGCATCGTAGCCGCAGGCTCGTGAGGGAAGCCCTGTAAATTTGTAAACTGATGAGATAGCTCCACTAGCTTGCACTCCTATTCCTCCAGGTGCCTTTCTACCATTCACCTGATGGCCTCATCGATTGAGCCCTCCTGAGGCCAACGGAGGAGGTGAAGGTGGCAGTTGAGGGGGGTCGCGATGGGGGGCCTTGCCTCTGTGACCTCGGTGGTGCTTGACAGTAGCCTGCTCAAGGGTTGGGGACCGGCTTTCCCAGTCGGCTGACCCAGTCTAATGTCTCTTCGCTGGGATCCTGTGGCTTTCCGGTGATCTGTTATGGCTCACGACAGTGAAGGCCTTCCTTGGAAGGACCGCAGGCTATCGCGGGGTGTGATGGCTTGGGCTGCGGGAGTCCCTGGCTGTTGATGGGTGGCCAGGGATCGGTGCTGATGCTGTAACTGGTGCACCGCTATAGTCAGAAGCTACATTTGCTGGGCGAGTGTGACCAATAGAATGTTCGTTGGAGGTGGTTGCGGTGGAGTGGGGAGCTCCCTCTCTGGATTATGTGGATCCCCCTGGGAAGGGGGATCCCCCACATGGCTAGTGGAGACCTCCCTCGCACGGGTCATCACCATGCTCCTGATGGGGTTGCTCGCAAGGGGATTGGCTTGGATCAAAAGGTGTCCTGCCCCCCCAACCTGGAACATGAAGCTGTTGCCGCCCGACTGCCGTGGCCTATAGCTAGAGATGACCTCGAACCCCACCCTCGTCGCTTAGGAACCGGCTCGCATGTTCGGACCTGCAAAATAGAGGAGACCCAGGCTGAGGATCCCGGCGGGGGCACTCCGATACTCAAGTCAATGGCGATCCAGGAAAACAGATCCTCCTGGTCAAGCCCTATAGATGGCTCTACTCTAGGAGGAGAAAATTATGTACTTGGAGAGTGTGAATGGATTGAGAGTAGAGTGGGGGAAGTGGCAGCAGATGAGTGTTTAAGCTGGATGGCTGTGTCCATCGAGACCCTCCCGATGAGTCTCCAGTAGCCTAAAGCACTTGGCCTCTCGGTTGCTCTCCTGTCTGCCGCCCCTTTCGCTCGTTTGTTTTTCACTTACCTCCTTCTTGGAACCTTGGAGAACTCTTTTATGCCAGGATGGCTGCACGCCGCCTACCTTGAGATCCTCCCCTCACTTGCAGGTGTGTGCAGTGACGCTCCGTGTCATGCAAGAGGTGCCTTTCCCCATTCATGATAGGGAACTACATCGTGTGCTCTGACCCTCCCTCTAATCACTTCACTTTGGGAAACCTGGCAGAGCCTCGATCGGAGGGCTGCCGCCCCCTGGATTTGAATCTCTTGAGTCGACTTTCACTTTTGGATGGCACAGATAGTCGGTTGAGAGCGCGGTGCCTCGATCGGGGGACCCCTTCCCCTTCGGTGTAAGTGGTAGCAGGGGCAATTATGACGGCCTGGTGGGATGCCCCTCCATGGTCCTTGGGTAACTTACCGCTGTTCAAGGAAGGTGGTGACATCCCTTTGCTCCTGGTCCCCTCACTCGAAGTGGGGCCGATCCAGGGAAGAGAAACTTGACTTCGGCCAGGGCATCTCGACCTCGAGGGAGCCACCTGGCGAAGGAGTCCGGGGAGAGTCGGAGCTCGACTTCGGCCAGGGCATCTCGACCTCGAGGGGGCTACCTGGCGAAGGAGTCCGAAGAGAGCCGGAGCTCAACTTCGACTAGGGCATCTCGACCTCGAGGGAGCCACCTGGTGAAGGAGTCTGGGGAGAGCCGGAGCTCGACTTCGGCCAGGGTGTCTCGACCTCGAGGGATCCACCTGGCGAAGGAGTCTGGGGAGAGCCGAAGCTCAAATTCGGCCAGGGCATCTCGACCTCAAGGGAGCCACCTGGCAAAGGAGTCCGGAGAGAGCCAGAGCTTGACTTTGACTAGGGCATCTCGACCTCAAGGGAGCCACCTAGAAAAGAGTCCGGAGAGAGCCGGAGCTTGACTTTGACTAGGGCATCTCGACCTCAAGGGAGCCACCTGGCGAAGGTGTCCAAAGAGAGCCGGAGCTCGACTTCGGCCAGAGCATCTCGACCTTGAGGGAGCCACCTGGCGAAGGAGTCCGGAGAGAGCCGGAGCTCGACTTCAGCCAGGGCATCTTGACCTTAAGGGAGCCACCTAGCGAAGGAGTCCGAAGAGGGACATCCAACATGGCAGCATCCTTCGACATGGCATCTGACTGGGTCTGACATGGGTCCCATGTCAGCGATCCTGCCACATCACATATGTTGTACAAGACTCCCTGAAGCTTCGAAGCATCTTTGATGCCTCGCTTGCAAAAGGAGGGTTAGGACCAAGTCAAAGCTCCCCAGAGATCTCAAGAATCTCATAATTAGACAAGGTCCATTTCAAGAGGCCCTTTCTGTACTGGATCATGAAGAGATCCCAAATCCTCCGAAGAAGCTTGAAGACGACATCGACTATAAAAGAGAAGATGTGCATTACCCATAGAATGTCTAGCTAGCATGTAGGAGAGGTGGAGGCGAGTCACAGGTGTTGCTGAGCTTCACCCATCAAAGATGGAGAGGAAAGTCCCAGGACATGCCAAGGATCCTTCCTGAGTGCCTCACCATGGTTTCAATGCGATCCCACTGCTTACTTGCGAGGTGGCATTCCTGAGACTGCTCCTACTCTTAACCTGACTGACTTTCAATGGAGAGCTAGGCCTTGCTTGATGATACCCAGAATCATGTCATAGATGGTGGCGGGCCATCATTGTGCCTCCCTCATTTAGATTCATCAAATGATGAGCAGGGTGGGTTTCTAAGGCTGCACCCACCATAGACCCACCTATCGCTAGACATGAAGGCAAGCCATAGTAGAGGAGGAACTGGATGACGAGGTATTCAACCATCACCTCTCCTCTGGCTCTATCATCAGACCGGTGAAGAACATAATCTAATGATAGGAGCACTGACCTTTTTCAATACCTCTCATGCTAAGAAGAGCACCCACCAGCATTTGCGCACTGTGGAGGAAACACCCCTAGGGAGAACCCTTCCAATGAGAAAGGGAACTTCGAAGAGCCAAGTATGGAGAACCTCTATTGGCAGTGCAGCATTTCTCTAGTCATTAGGGTTTCGAAAGGATATATCAAAGCCCAGCTCTCTCAGCATTCTACTTATAGAGGGATAAAAGGAATGTCACCATGTCCCTAACCAACCGATGCACGATAGATGGTGCTATCCGATTGGCTGGGTGACCATTCTCATGGACCTAGAAGACAAGGCATCAGGTGGCTTCTCTAGAGTTGACAAGAAGACCATGCACTCATTACCCTTTGCACTTCAATTGAGGGATGCTACTAGAGTACTGTGTCACCTCCGACTAAGAACCTAACCAAGACTAAGTCCATCCTAAACAGTGCATCAAGCCACATTGCATCTTGTGATAAGGGGCAAGTTAAGCCTACGCACATCACCTATGAGTGTTATCAGATCCAAGAACCCTGGCGATCTCTCGAGAGCAGAGCAGAAGATGGAAGAAATGAAAGCAAAGAAAGGAGAATTCTTATTCATTTCTTGAAAAAAGATGGAAAAAGAACAAAATTAATAAGCCCTAAGGCCTTCCTCAATCTCTCCCTTCCGTGGTCCATCGCATTAACAATTTCCTATGGCATAGCATTGTGAGGAATGAGTAGCTTGGTCACCCATCCTATTTTAGGAAAGTAATCCTGCATGATGAGCTCATATACTTTGAAGCCAAAGTTGTATCCATGCAGGTGTGCCTTGTCTACTACCCTAGACAAGCCCCAAACTTCCTTGGTGGTCGAAGACTCACACATGCTCTTTAGAGGCTTTCCCTTAACAGTGCTTGTGCTTCACTGACCCTCCAAAGTATGGGCAAGCTCCACCTCGAGGTAATCAGCCTCCATCTCCACCTCGACACTAGGCCCATAGTGTCACCAGATGTCGAGCTTCATCCACCCGAGTGGCTTGCTCGGAGGTCATGACCACTTCTGCATCTATCAATCTTCCTTATAGGAGAGCAAGTTCATGCTGCAGGTTCTTGGCTGGCTTGGCAATCCATCACATCTTCCACAAGCCCTTCCTGCTGCTCGTAGCCTCACTATCTAGAGGAGTTGCCTTGCCCTTCTCCATGGACACCTCACCAGTGGTGCCAAACAATGCACTCGACTCATGGGGCCCTCGCCCGCTCCTGTGGATGCCTTGCTAGCAATGCTAGATAGCCTACCTTGCTTGCAAGGAGATTCCATCATTGCAGCCACATTGCAGCACCAAACAACATGCCAATCCTGTGAAGCAGGCATCTCGCCAGTGGAATGGAAATCTCCTATTGCATAAATGCACACTCTCCATCGGCACCTTCAATTAGAGTGTCTATAGTGGCCCTTACATAAGCCTTAGGATTCTCCATCTATATGTCCATAGAGAATTTGGCCATGGTTACTAAAGCTTCATCTATGCTTGACCTTATTCTAGCATCCTTTGAAAAAGCTGGCAAACTTATAATGGGCAGCCTTCAGCTCCCAAGTTAGATCCTCGTTCATGCTTATGTATAGTCCAGCTGGCATTCAGCTATCTACCTAGCTTCTTCCACTATAGATCGATCATGCTCTATAGAAGTGCACATATTTTTTGCAATCTTCAATCTATGCCTATCATTAGCGAGTTCTCTCTTCGCACTTTCAACTTCCTCACAAAGCTGCATGGTACTAGTCTCAGCTACCTGACAAGATAATGACACCATCAGCTAGGTCAAAAAAGAAAGCTCACAGTAATGATAGGTGCCATCTTACTTGCAAGCTCTAAGTAAGACAATCAATTGGCCTCCAAGGCAGTGGGACAGGATTATGCTAGTGCGAGGCGGGGAATCATGAAGATGACTATTATTGCTCTCTCTAGTCTCCATGAAGAGTACCCTCCATGGGCAGACCACTTCTAAAAGTGCCAATATAGATGTAGCCACCTCCCCATACTCACCAACCTCATCCATAGTCTCTCCTACTACCTCAAACACCAGTAACTCGATCATGGTAGAGAGAACTTTGGCCACCGCCTAGACCGCTAGCAAGCTTGCCATGACAGGTGTTGTAGTTCCTCCTATCACCTCACCTGATCATACTTCGATGGTTAATAAAGATATTATAAATAGTAGAAAAACTAATTTCATTAAAAGTTAATTTGATACAATGCTTTCTTTGGGGGGTGGGGCATCTATATGTGGAGAGAGATCTTACTACATTATGTGCATTCCATATGTGTTGTATTTGCACAAAAGTATTTAGTTTTTAGTTCTATGATTCAACATAACGGCATTTACATACCAACATCTTCTTTTATAATTTTAAGTTTTAGAGCCTAGTGTTGAGACTGCCTAATTTACATATGGTGCTTTCTTTGGGGGTTGGAGCATCTATATGTGAAGACAGATCCTACTACACTACATGCATTCCATACGTGTCGTATTTGCACAAAAGTATTTAGTTTTTAGTTCTATGCTTCAACATTTACATACGGTGCTTTCTTTGGGGGTTGGGGCATCTATATGTGGAGAGAGATCCACTACATTATGTGCATTCCATACGTGTTGTATTTACACAAAAGTATTTAGTTTTTAGTTCTATTCTTCAACATAATGGCATTTACATACCAACATCTTCTTTTATAATTTTAAGTATTAAAGCCTAGTATTGACAGGTGCAATATTAGATGCTAGATGCTTCGATGCTGCATTTAAAAATTAATTTCAAATTGATAAATTCTATATACCTACTTTATATAAATGATTATTTAATTTATTGCATGCTTAATTTGGTTAAAGCATTCATTACTTATTGGGCTATCTAGCTCATTACTACATATTTACTATTTTTTTAGATTTTAAGAACTAAGATGATACAAAAATACATACAGGAGAGTGATTAGAAACAGAACATTGATATATTTATTTTAGATTAAAAACTTTATTAAATTAAATATAAAATATTTGAATATTACTAGATTTATTTAAATATTAAAGTTTGATTTCAATAAGTTCAATTTAGACTTTTATTGGCTAATTAATTCATTGATGGGTTATGATGACATGATAAGATGCCTTGTATGCTTATAAGGAGAGTTCTCTATTAGTGTACGTTAGTTGTTGTGACCTCTAGTTCATGATCTCGGGATGAGCATGACAATATTGCTAGTAACTTTTATCAGAGGGTGAGAAAGAATGAAGAATAATAAATATTTTTATAATATTTTTCAATGATTTTGTATTTTTTTTGTTTGGCTGCCTAACTCATTTTTGTGGCTTATAAGTGAGATTTTTAGTTTTTGAACTTTTTTATGGATTTTTGTACTTTTATATTTTCCTCTCTTTTTAAAATGGTTTTCAATAAAAAAAATTGGCAATCCTTTAAGGAAGATAGGTACACATGAAAGGCATTACTTTACAGAAGGGCAAAATAGATATTTAGAAAAGTACATCAAAAATGCTTTAAACTTTCTCTCCTCGTGACCTTTTTATACTGGTTTCCCCGGGTACAACTTACTCTAATAAAACGATGGAATAATTTAGAAGGCTAACCATCTCTTCTCCAACTAAACTAAAATCGGCTTGTTTACATGCAAGACCATTCCCTTCGGCTTGAGTTTTGCTGCCAATGATAACAAAAATAATTAAAAACTAGTATATAGTCTATGCAATGTGCAAGATGTCTTCTTTATTTTAAAAATATAAATTTTCAAAAAATCAGTTTTATAAATCACATAATTATTTATAAAATAGCATATTATTATGAATATATAAAAATTTTATTTTATTATAAGTACTTTTATTGAAGTTTAATAAAAAAGAGTAGACTTATATTTTATTAATATAAAAAGAATGATCAATGTCATTAGGCTTGAACAAAAGAATGAATAATAAAAAGACCAATTTATGTACCACAATAATAAAATAATGATTTTAATATTTTAGTATTTTCACTCTTGTATTATCTAAGTATTGGCATAGAATCTAGAATATATGTTTTGGAGTGAACATAGAATACATGTTTACAATTTCTAAGAAAAAGATATATATATAGTGATTTGTGTACACATTTATTAAATTCTATGTTTAAGATGATTGTCAACCCAATTTCCCCTAGTAGTTGAATGAAAAAAAATCTTTAAATCCAAATTGACTGGATGCAAATTGCTTGGATCAAACTTAGACTAATAGAGTTTAACAATTTAAGAGTTATTCTTCTTAAGTGAGAGGATGGTATTATACAATATTATACCACATATTATGCTATAATTGTTTCAATTTAAATTATTAATCTAGAGGTTATTATACTTTCCTCCATATTAAGTGAAAGAGAGAGATGGGACATTGTTTTAGCTCTAGTATAGGGAAAGGTTATTTCATAACATATAGAATTAAGTTTCTAAATGTTATTTACCTTGTTAGATTTTTAAATAATTCATCTTCCTGTTAGAAAAATAATTATATATACACGTGATGAGTTATAGGATATATGACCTATCATAAATAATTGCTGGTATGTAAAAAAGTATTTGATAAAAAGCCAATTACTTATTTGAAGCACAGGGTACCAGATGGCCAGGAGTCGATCACTTATTGAGGTATAGGATGCCAGACAACCAGGAGCCGATCACTTATTTGAGATAGAGGATGCCTAATGACCAGAAGCCGATCACTTATTTAAGATAGAGGATGCCCAATGACCAGAAGCTGATCACTTATTTAAGGCATGGGATACTTGATGGCCAGGAGTCAATCACTTATAAGGCACTGGATACCTGATGGTCAAGAACAATTACTTATTTGAGACATAGGGTACCCGATGGCTAGGAGCCAATCACTTATTTAAGGTACAGTTACTCGACAACTCATCAGAAAGGTAACGACTACTTACCTGAGCTAGGTATAAAGTTTCATAACTTCATTTAACATGAAGCATATATCTTAAAATTAATAGAATTGTTACAACAAAGTTGATAAATGGGTTATCAAGAAGTGTAACGGATCACTTAGTAAACCACTTTACAAACTGACCTCTTAACGACCTAACCCACTTAACAACTTTTTTAGTAGTGTAACCACTTCACAAATGATTATAACTGCCTAACTAACTCATTCTTAAATCTTTATAAATAGAGAATCAAGGAGAACTCCAGGGACTGTCAGACGTATACACACTCTCTCTTCATTTTCTTCTTATTGTTCTTCCTCTCTAAGTTGACTTAACCATCGGAGAGTCCCCTATTAGAGAAATCCTATCAATTTCTCCAATAATGAGGATTTCTTTTGCAAGTCAAGGAGCCGATCGAGTCCACTTCCAAAGTCATTGGCCAGTTTCTTGAAGACCCTTAGGAGCCCGAAAACCACTCTATCACATCCAACTTATCAAGATTGAAGAGATGCAGCAATAGAATAGTGCTCGAGGAAAGATCTTTTCTAAATCTTTCAAGAAAATGGTGAGAGGAAGAACTCCACTCAATCCTACTCCTCAATGATGATCTTCTCAAAATGCTTTCAGTATAACAGAAATTGAGGTAAGAAATCTTTAGCCTATTCTTGCTACTGATCCAAGGATGGACACTTTGATTGAGTAGGTCCAACTGCTGGTAAGTGCCATCCATTTTTTTTAACAATCTACTATCTGGCCTCCTACTTCACCGACTAAATCATCTTAGTAGAACCACTAGTATCAATCTAGTGGAGGTGATAGAAGTCATCAACCTCCCTGCAGAAGGGAAGAAATTTGACGATCAACTCCTCCTTAAGAAGGTAGAAACTACCATCATCATACCCTGGAGGATTTCTAAGAGGATTCAACTCTAGTGCACCCCTTGAATCATTGCTTTTAGCAAGGGAATGATATCGAAAAAAAGTTCTAGGAGCTAGAGGCTAAACTTAGAGAAATATACATGGGAGACCTCCACCAAATTAATTTTCATGATTTCAATACTTAGTCCCCTTTCTCTGAGGAAATCATGAATAAGCCAATTTCCCACCAGTTAAAGATGCCATCAATCAAATCCTATGATGGCTCTACTAGTTCTATTGACCATCTAGAGGGATACAAAGCCCTTATAAGGCTCCAAGGCACATTTGACACCTTATTATGCTTGGCCTTTTTGGTAACTTCGAAGAAAGTTGCCAGGATGTGCTTTTTAAGCTTGCTGCCCGAATCCATCTGTTCTTTCCAATAGTTAGCAATTAATTACTGATCTATTTTGGTAGTCATCGACCATCGTCAAAGAATAATGATAGTCTCTTCTCTATCAAGCAAGAAGGAAAGACACTCTAGAGTCATGTGGTGAGCTTCAATGCAGCCATATTGGAGGTCAGAGACCTCAATGAGTTAGTTGCTATGTCAGCCTTGAAGCGAGGACTTCGTAATTGTCACTTGAGTTTTCCCTTGGATAAAAATTTTTCAAAAAATTATGCAAAACTTCTTAAGTTAGCATGAAAGTATGTATAAGCTAAAGAAGGACAATTCCTTTGACAGAAGGAGGAAGGAAAGAAAGGAAGTGGGATGAAATGATATCGCAAGGAAGAAACTCATGCGCCCAGCTAGAAGCCATCAAACCCATGAAGAGTTCAAAGCCAAACCAACCAGCTCAATAATTTGCCAACTATACCTCCTTAAATGCCTCAATCTTAGATCCTGATATTGATCGAGAATAAATATTTTCTATGTTGACCACTATCCATGAGAGGTCCACTAGAGAAGAGACAAGAATAAATACTATCGTTACCATAGAGATTATAGACATGATATAGAAGATTGTCAAAGAACTTGATTTACAAGGGCTACCTTAATAAGTACATCAATGATTAAAAGAAGGAAGAGACCCCTAAGACATAGCTCAAGCATGGAGCTAAGCTAAACAAGCTACCAATTGAGGGGATAGTTGGGATGATCTTAGGCCTCTCCAAGGACTGGGGGCAAGGAGGCAAGATGAGGAGCCACCAAAGAAAAGGCATTGAGCAAAGTCAACCAGTTCTTAAAACAAAAACTTTATCACCTTTTTTGATGATGGTACTCAGACTACCAAAAATCTCAGTTGGACTATTACTTGTCTGGTAATTGCAAGCCAGCTACCAAGACAAGTAATAGTCCAACTGAAATTTTTGGTAGTCCGAGTACCATCAGCTTACAATGCTATTCTTAGATAACCAGGGTTAAATATATTAAGCATAGTAATCTCTACCTATCACTTGCTTGTTTGTTTCCTAACCAAGCATAGAGTCAAGAAAATTAGAGATCATATGTTGGCAAGGCAATATTTCCTTGCAACTATCAAAATCCTAAAATAAATTAGGGCTCCATTGATAAATGAGCTAGATGTTAGAGAAGACATCATCACAAATAGAGGAGAGCCTACAAAGCAGTTGATAAACATTCTCCTAGAAGATAATCCAGATAAAACAATATAGACCAGATTATCAAGTCAGTTTTATTTTAATTTTTTGGATTTTCAAAATTTTAAATTTTGAATTTTCAATTCAAGTTAGCTGGAGGTCAGTTGGAAGTTGAAATTTACATTTTAACCACTTTGCTTCCAAGGATGAATTTTCTAACCAAATTTCAAATTTAAAATTTTAAATTTAGTTATTATGATTTAGACTTCAAGATTTGAATTACCCAATTTAAATTTGCATATTTTGAAATTTTGAAATTGGGTTAAAAACTCATGCATTTGTGCTAGGTATAGTTGATTGTGCTCATTATTTTGCTGAAGTTATTTGCATCCATTTTTAAAATATCCTAAGGGCATTCAATATTACATAAGGGAAGGAAGTCATTACCTTTCCTTAGCCTAAAACA
This sequence comes from Areca catechu, assembly GCA_021397845.1. Taxonomy (NCBI): domain Eukaryota; kingdom Viridiplantae; phylum Streptophyta; class Magnoliopsida; order Arecales; family Arecaceae; genus Areca; species Areca catechu. Next base: position 49,137,114 of record CM038046.1, on the reverse strand, counting down.
ATCACCCACATTTGCATTGACCTAAACCCTAAAGTAAAATCAAGTAGGAACCTAAACTAGGGACACCCACAAGTTAGGTTCAAGTACAAGGTAAGACAAAGTATTATTTGAGTTTGTACTTATTCCTTGAAATTGGTGTCTAAGGCAAGAGGTCAAATGGTAAACGCCTTAAGCGAACTTGTGGTTTTTAATTAGGACCTCGCGAAAGCGAGGGGAGCCTCCCGCAACCCCATCTCTTACCTGGCCAGTAGACAGGATAATTACATTCTTAAGTAATACCTACTTAAGTCTTGTATTCTTGAACTCTAGGTTTAGGAGCCCTAGAATTATGTCATGTTTGCTTGCCCATTGTATTGCTTATCCTTGTACAATGTCCTATAAGCCCCATACCAAAGTCCACCCTCAGTCTGGGTATTATCCATGGACCCCAATCTTGAATTCTTTATGAGGACCCTAACTGAAAAATTGATACCCTAACTAAATAATTAGGATCAATGAACAAAGAGTTAGGGCAAGTGAATAATCAAATCGGGAACATCGAAAAAGATTGCTTGACCCGTACTAATCCTAAATCACCTCCTATTAATCCAAGAGTCCATTGTCATAATCTCATCCCTGAGTATAAACTTAGATACCCCTGTCAAGGCTTTGTAGATCAAGAGGAGAGAGTCTTCAAGAGAAATTGACCCTATGCACCCACTTTTGATGGAAACCCTAAGATGTATTATTGCCCAGTAAGCAATCCAAGAGGAGGGATGAATTGGGTCTCTAAAAAATAATTTGACAAATTAACTTAATAAAACTTGATACTAAGCAATGCAATCCAATTCAACAAGTATATTAGCAAGATACTACTATTCAAGTGCAATGCTCTAAAATAAAAGTGTAGCAAATATTAAGAAGAATAAATAAAGAGCAAAGAGAGAGAGATCAAGCAATCACAAACACCAAGAACTATAGTGGTTCGGTGCTATACAATGCATCTACATCCACTCCCCAAGATTCCCTTGAAAATTTACTATAATTACAAGATTACAGCCGATTAATTTTTCGAGCTCACTAATCAAAACCCGACTTGTTTTCACAAGGCTCACAGTCAAAACCTCACTTGGTTTTACAGGCTAACCAAGAACCTAATTGATTTTTACAAGACTAACCAACAACCTCCCTTGGTTTTCCAGGCTAACTAAGAACCTTAGTGGTTTTGTGGGCTAACCACCAACCTAATTAGTTTTCCAAGGCTTACCAATAACCTCACTGGGTTATACAATAGGCTAACCAAGAATCCTTACAAGAAATTGTTGCCTAGAAATGGAGCCCAAGAGGGGGGGTGAATTGGATCTTTTTGAAAATTTAAAACAATAATGAGAGGGACTAGTGGTGCTAGTGAAAAATGATAAATTCAATGCAAGCAGTAGCAATAATCAAAGAGCAAGAGAGCAAGAGGGCAATCACACACAAATACAAGGTTTATAGTGGTTCGGTGCAAACCTAGCACCTACATCACTTTCCAAGCCACTTTTGGGAATTTCACTATAATCCAAACAAGATTACAGCTGACTTATTTTTCACAAGGCTCACAAGTCAAAACCTAAGTTGGTTTTGTCACCTAGGCTTACTAACAAACCTTAACACTTGTTTTGTCTTCGGGCTCACAAGTTAACCCTAGTTGGTTTTATCCCTTTGGCTCACCAACAAACCACAACAACCTTCTTTTAAGACACCCTTGAAAGCAAGGTCAAATCATAATGTAAAAACAGATATATAATTTTAAAACTAAAACAAACTCTCTTCAAGAGTAGAATGGAATCTTTGAAGCTCAAGTTGATGCTTTGTCTTGACTCTTCCTTGGAATATCCTTCAAAGTGCCTCTTTTGGAATGAAGTAAGGATGAGCTTGTAGGCTTTTCAAGGAATCAAACTATAAAAGGCTTTTGATGTGAAGTATTTAAGAGAATATGGGCTTTTTGGCTTTTGATAGACTTGAATACACTTCAATGCACTTCCTTCTTTTTAGAATGAGGTTGGTGAGGTTAAATACACCAAGAACCTTCCAAAAAATGGTTTGTGATCATTGGAACCTTGGATATAGCCATTTGGAACTTGAAAAGCAAGTTCTGCAAGTCAGAAAAATAGATCCGTTAGAGCTGTCAAGCTTCAAGTGTCGACACTTGGCTATCAGGTGTCGACACTTGGCTGTCAAGTATCGACACTTGATCTCTAGGTGTCGACACTTGAACTTTCAAGTGTTGACACTTGATGCACAAGTATCGACACTTGACACAAAAACCCTCAGATGATAAAGTTCTGTATTTTCAAAATTCTCAGGCCTTGAGTCGACACTTGGAAACCTAAGTGTCGACACTTGGTGTCGACACTGAGTTCTGGGTGTTGACACTTGGCATGCCAAGGATTTTTGTTCGTGCCAAATGCTGAAGTGTCGACACTTGACTTTCCAGGTGTCGACACTTGAGACTAAAAAGCTAGATTCAAGTATAAATTTCCTCAAAAATATAAATATAAATTTTGAAACTTAAATGAATCATAAACACAAAATATTTAAACATATAGATGCCCTTTTTCAATGAAGAGGATGTCCAGATTTGCGAGAAATGCTCCGTGCCATGATGTGCCTTGAAATATAAGTTTTTGAGATTTTGAGGTGCTTTCTTCCTGAAAACTCATAACTTGAAATACACATTAGTATACAATATGCACTCAATGTTTTGTTATTCATCAAAATCACTAGGTGGAGCCAACAATCTCCCCCTTTTTGATGATGACAAAACCTTGAGTAAAATAGCATTACATTTCAAACTACAACTGTTATAATTCATGAATATAAATGTAAGTCCATATGAGGCATAATTTTCATAGTTAGGAAGAATTAATCTCCCCCTTAATTAGATATTTCTAATTAAAATAAACTTCAAAGGTTCTCACAAGGTGAAACCACATCTATACAATCAATATTATTTCTCCCCTTTTTGTCAATCATTAGAAAGGGGAATAACCTCCCCCTCACAATGACATGGAGACAAAAAAATGGTAGAGAATCAAATAAGATAGGTATCAGAACCAAAAAGATCAAAGAGAATCAAAGTTGAAGAAGGTAAATTTAACCACTCAAACACAAATAATAAGCACTAAACTGAAATATATAATAGATAAGAGAAGTTTTCAGTACAAAAATTTGCTAAGTCATCAGCAAGAACTAAAACATACAGATAGCATCAGAGTCATACAAATATCAGAAACATACAACAGATATCTGTGATACCAATAATCAGAAACATACAAATATGAACTATAAAAGACATACAATAGACATCTATGAGGCTAATCCTCATTAGATGGAATCTCAAGACTAAATGGGGTACTGATCCTAGATCTAGTGGCTAAGGCCCTAGGAGGTACTAAAGCTCGACGACTCCTAGTGCGGCCAAAAGGACCAAGAGCGGGTACAACCCTAAATGATCTAGTGGAAGGGGGGAGAGAAGATCAGCTGGTATAACAAAGTCCGGTATGGAATCAACCAAGTCAGTAGGAGCAGCTGGGGTAGTGGGAGGATCGTGACTGACCACCTCAAAATCATCTGCACTGCCATCACTAACACTGCCCACAATCTCTGTAGCTCTATCCTCATCCATATATGCCTGATCACCACCCTCAACTGTATCAGCATGGTCACTCTGGTGATCATCATCATCATCATCATCATCATCATCCGAAGATACAACTGCAGGGGCTGCAGGAGGTATAAGGGATCTCAATAGATCCTCAATACGAGAGAATCCCTCCTCCATAGACCTACGGATCTCAGCATGCTCCGAGGTAGTATGTGCCCGAAGAATCTCAACCTCGCTGCATAGCTGAGTCAACTCACCCCTGATCTCAGTGAACTGCTCTCTGGCGTGCTCCTCAAAGGATAGTCCAGTAGTAGGTGGCAGAGGAGCTGAAGTATTAGGAGTCGAATGCTCTGCCTGTGTTGATGGGATATCAACGGGAGGAAAAACTGCTGGCTCAGATGGTCCTGCCTCTGCCTCTCGAAGCTCGTCCTCCTCATCTGGCTCCTGGCCAGACTCTCTATGCACCCATCGACCTGTGACTAGTTTATATCCCATACGGTGCAACGACCTCTCATCATATACATATGTGTGTAGTATCTCCTTGGGGATCTCCCCCTCCAGTGATACTCCACATGCTCTAAATAACCTGGTCAGTGCCATGCCGTAGGGTAAACAGTGACGGCGCTAAGTCACGGCATCATGCATCTGAACTAACATCAAAGAAGGAAGGTCGATCTGCCTCCTCTCTATCAGACTCGTCATCACCATCAACTCTCTCTCAGTGATGAAGTCGAACCTCCCAGTCTTCAACAGAAGTATACGTGCCGTGATGTGGTGCAATAGGCGCATCTCCAGAGATAACTGGTTCGCGGTAACTATAGATATACCACGAACATCCTCTCGCTCGAGGATACACCTAAAAGTAGCCTCTCTGTCATCCACCGCAAAAACACTGATTCCCCTATGGGGGATCTCCCATACTCTGCTCAATAGCTCTGCCGAAGGTAAAATCTGAACACCTCTCACTATCGTAGTCCATAGAAAGTCGTCGATAGTCCAACGCACCATAGAACTCCCTTACTAGATGAGGATAGTACCTCTCCTACATAGTACAGAATGGTACTAAACCTGCATCAGTGAGCACCTGTCGTAAGCTGAAATGGTGCCTATCAAAACACTCCAGGTCGACTCTCCTCCTAGAGGCTACTAACTTCCCTGCCATCCTCTCTACAAGGAGGGAACTTGGTGTGGCAAAACTGCTAGCCTGTGCAGGATCAAATCTGGCCTTCGATCTCCTCTCTACACCATGACTAGGTCTCTCCCTAACTGCAAGTCTCTTCTTGGGACCCATTACAGCAAGCTAAATAGGAAAGAAGGAAGATAGGTTCAATCAGACTTAGAACTATAGGACTGGCTACAGGCTGAGGTAAGGAGAAGTTCATTTCTTAAGATGTGTTAAGACAGGTTTTGAAAACTAGGATTAAAACAATTTTGGGTTGTAAAATACCCAAAAAAAAATTAGGAAATCTATCAATCAGTTTGAAGGTGTGATTTTTATAAGCTATACTTTGATTAAATGACATTACCCTATATAAATAATTATAGAAAATGTTTTTGGTTGTTAAAACATATTTGAACTTTTGTAAAATACTTTTTGTAAGGCCAAAATATCAAAACACATGGAATTTTGGGTTTAAGTTAATTAGGGTTTTAGTAAGGTGGTGAAAATGTCACAAAAACATCATGAATAACCTTTTCAAAACAATGATAAAATAATAAATGAATTTAGAATACTAGATTTTATATGAAAACCCCAATTTTTCTGTCCAAAATCAATCAAACAGTGTTTTTTTAAAAAAAAAAAAAATGGATGAGATAAGCGTGAAAATGGCCAAAAAAATCATGGGAAATCCAAGAAAAATGCCATTAAACCGCTATTCCCTTAAATGGAGCTTTAGAAATCCATTAAAACTTATGAAAATCTAGTTAAAATCCTCAAAAATAGCCGAAAAAGCCCTATTCTAGTTTACACAGTTCGACGGTAACAAAAGAAAAATGAAAATTCAAGAAATAAAATGGAAATAAAGTGAAATTAAAAGAGGGAATACCTGATTTGTGATGGAGTAAAAGGAAAAAGGGAGGATTTGGATAGAGGGGGACCACTATTGCGTGAAATCGACGGGTGGAAAATAAGGATAAAACCCTCGGTCGGCCCTTTAAAAAAATAGGTTTTGTTTCGCAAGTGTCGACACTTAGTATTTGTCAAGTGTCGACACTTGGTCAGGTGTCGACACTTGACAATATCCATGTGTCGACACTTGGCCAAGAAAAATTTTAAGAAAATCCGAAAAATATTTTTAGAAAAATAGGAAACAATTTAATCAATTTTTGGGGCTTAAAGCAAGTGGTTTTGAGTGAAAAGATTTAGGTATAATTAAAACTATGAGAGTTCTAGAAGAATGGATCAATGACACCTAACTCTCTTCTAATCAAACAGAACCTATCCTCACACAAAGATTTGGTAAACACATCTGCTAACTGATCATCAGTACATACAAAATCAAGAATAACATTAGAGTTTTGTACATGATCTCTTATGAAATGATGTATTATTTCAATGTGTTTACTTCTTGAATGTTGCACAGGATTTTTAGATAGATTGATTGCACTAGTATTGTCACATCTTATGGGTGTCTTAGTTAGTTTAATGTCAAAATCTTCGAGTTGTTGTTTGATCCAAAGGATTTGAGCACAACAGCTTTCAGCTGCTATATATTCGGCTTCCACCTATTTTTTGCTACTCCAAGAGATTAAATTTACTCCAAGAAACTGACAGGTTCCACTAGTACTTTTACGATCAAGTTTACACCCAGCAAAGTCAGCATCAGAATAAGCAATCAATTCAAATGAAGAATCTCTAGAGTACCATAAACCAATTTCAATTGAGCCAAATAGATATCTAAGTATGTGTTTAACAGCCAAAAGATGAGACTCTTTAGGATTAGACTAATATCTAGCACACATACAGATGCTAAACATGATATCTGGCCTATTGGCTGTAAGATATAATAATGAACCGATCATACCACGATATAATTTTTGGTCAATAGATTTACCTGAGTCATCCTTGTCAAGTCTACAAGTAGAGCTCATAGGAGTACCTAAAGGCTTAGTGTTCTCCATCCCAAACTTCTTGAGTATTTCTTTGGTGTATTTTGCTTGGTTGATGAAGATCCCCTCTTTGGTTTGCTTTATTTGGAGTTTGAGGAAAAAATTTAGTTCTCCCATCATGCTCATCTCGAACTCACCCTGCATTAACTTTGCAAAATCTTGACAAAGAGATTCATTAGTAGCACCAAATATTATATCATATACATAGATTTGTACTACTAAGAGATCATCATTCTTTTTCTTTAAAAATAAAGTTTTGTCTACATTACCTCTAGTAAAATCATTTTTGAGCAAGAAAGAGCTTAAACGATCATACCAAGCTCTAGGAGCTTGTTTCAATCCGTACAAAGCTTTATGAAGTTTGTAAACATGATTTGGAAATTCAGAATTTTCAAAACTAGGAGGTTGCTCAATGTAAACCTCCTCTTCAATTAGACCATTTAAAAAAGCACTTTTAACATCCATTTGATACAATTTAAAATTCATAAAGCAAGCAAAAGCCAATAATAGCCTAATTGCCTCAAGTCTAGCTATAGGAGCAAAGGTTTCATCAAAATCTATCCCTTCCTCCTGATTTTATCCTTTGGCAACTAGTCTAGCCTTATTTCTAGTAACTACTCCATTTTCATCAAGTTTATTTTGAAAAACCCACTTTGTACCAATAATTGAAGTGTTTGAAGGCCTATCTACTAATGTCCAAATATTGTTCCTTTTGAATTGGTTAAGTTCATCTTGCATAGCATTTATCTAATTATTATCACATTCAGCTTCCTCAATAGTTTTAGGTTCAATTTGAGAAACAAAAGCTAAGTAATCACAGATATTTCTAAGGGATGATCGAGTACTTATACCTTTAGATGGATCATCGATAATTAGTTCTTTTGGGTGTCCATGAGCATACCTCCATTCTTTTGGTAATGGATCAACCGTTGATGAGTTTTCATCACCTTGTGCTTGATCTCCTTCAGTGTTTTGATCATCGTTCTGTTCCTTAGTAAGCCCTTCATTGTTGTTTATTCCTTCAGTTTTCTTACTACCTGTTTCATCAGAGAGTACATCTTCTCTTCTTGAAGATTTTTTGTTAGATTTATCAAATACCACATGTATGGATTCTTCAACAACAAGTGTTCTTCTGTTGAGGACCCTGTATGCCTTACTAGATGTGGAGTAGCCTAGAAAGACTCCCTCATCTGATTTGGCATCAAATTTACTTAAATTATCCTTACCATTGTTTAAGATGAAACAACGGCATCCAAAAATATGAAAATAACGAATTGAGGGTTTTCTACCCTTCCAAAGCTCATAAGGTGTTTTCTTTAGAATCGGTCGAATTAAAACTCGATTTAAAACATAGCATGCAATATTTATAGCTTCCATCCAAAAATATCTAGGTAAGTCATTTTCACAAAGCATGGTGCGTGCCATTTCTTCAAGAGTTCTATTTTTTCTTTCTACTACTCCATTTTGTTGAGGTGTCCTAGGTACAGAAAAATTATGATGAATGCCATTTTCAATACAAAATTTATCAAAATCAGCATTTTCAAATTCGGTTCCATGATCACTTCTCAAAGATATGACTAAAATACCTTTTTCATTCAAAACTTGTTTATGAAATCTAATGAATTCAGAAAAAGTTTCATCTTTATGTGCTAAAAACATGACCCATGTAAATCGTGAGAAATCATCTACAATGACTAGACCGTACTTCTTACCTCCTAAACTAGATGTTCTAGTTGGCCCAAAGAGGTCCATGTGAAGCAACTCCAAAGGTCTAGATGTAGAGATTACTCCTTTTGGTTTGAAAGAGGATTTGGTTTGTTTTCCAAGTTGACATGCACTGCAGATATTGTCTTTTTCAAAATTGAGTTTAGGCAAATCCTTTATCAAGTTCTTTTTGCTAAGTTTTGAAATTAAATACATGCTTGCATGTCCTAGTCTGCGATGCCAAAGCCAACTAGTTTCATCGATCTTGGCTTCCATTGCCACTGGCATTGACCATTTTGAATAGGGAGATCATCAAGAACAACCATATAAATATTGTCATGCCTATGACCAATGAACTTAATGCTATGGTCATCTAAACTAGAAACAATGCACAAAGAAGATTCAAAAACAACTTTAAAATTCTTATCGCAAAACTGGCTAATGCTAAGCAAGTTATGTTTCAAACCATCAACATATAAGATATTATCAATATAAGAAGAAGAGGTGATATGGACTTTACCAATACCGATAATTTTGCCCTTTCCATTATCACCAAAAGTTACATTGCCACCATTTTGATATTCGAGCGATGAGAACTGCTCCACATCTCCTGTCATATGCCTTGAACAACCGCTATCAAGGTACCACATTCTTCTCTTATTGGTTGCAAGGCATACCTGCAATAAAGATCAAGTGGAGACTTTAGGTACCCAAGCCATCTTGGGTCCTTTTAGGTTAGTGGCATTGGTTCCTTTCGAAACCCAAACTTTTTTAATGTTACTTAATTTTCTTTTGTTGCACATATAAGATTTATATCCTTTAGTATAACAAGTATAGCAAGTAATGGATGAAGATGTAGGCATAAAAAATTTTTAAAAAGTTTTTGTTTCTTATGAGTTCTGAATCCTAAACCTGCTTTATCAAAAACTGCTCTTTGGTTATTCAAAAGCAAATTCAATTTTTCAGAACTATAAGTAAATCTTTCTACAAAAGGTTTTAATTTTTCAATTTCTTCTTTATATCTTTTGTTTTCATCCAAAATTTCTTTGCTTTGTTTTGGCAAATTTTCATTTGAAAGTGAAGAACTTTTCTTTTTCAAGATTTCTTTTTCTTTTTCAAGTGCTACAATCTTATCATTTAATTTTCTATTTTGAAGAAGAAGGCATTCATTTTCAGCTGAAAGCTTGTCATTTGTTTTGACTAAATCCAAATTTTGCTTCTTTAAATCTTTATGTTTTGATTTTAGTTTTTGAAATTCTATGACTAATTCGTCAAAAACTTCATGAAGCTCATCAAAAGTAAATTCATTTTCTATTTCGGAACATACCTCATCATGATCGGCCATCAGACAGAAGTTGCCACCTCCTGCTATTCTTCCTTAGAACTGGAGTCCTCATTTTCACTCCAAGTTGCCATCATGGCTTTCTTTCTCAGCTTTCTTCTGCTTTTCTTAAGCAAGGGGCAGTCTACCTTGAAATGGCCAGGTTTTTTGCATTCAAAACAAGTAGGCTGCTCCTTTTCTTTGTCCTTCTCTTTACTTGTCTCACCTTTCAGAGGTTTCTTTTTGAAGTTGAACCTTTTCTTCCTCATGAACCTTCTGAACTTTCTCATCAATAAAGCCGTCTCATCTTCTTCATCTTCTTCGGAGTCATCGCTTGATTCCTCTCTCACAGTAGATTTGAAAGTGATTACTTTCTTCTTTTTGTCGACCTCCATATTCTTTTGTTTGAGGGAGAGCTCATAGGTCATTAGTGAGCCCAACAGTTGTTCAAGTGGAAGAGTGTTAACATCCTTGGCTTCTTCAATAAGCTGTTACTTTTGCATCCCAAGAAGCTAGTAGAGACCTGAGAAGTTTGTTCACAAGTTCACCGTTAGAAATAATTTTTCCTAGGCTTCTCATGCCATTCACAATATTTGTGAACCTAGTATACATCTCACTAATAGACTCAGTAGGTTCCATTTTAAACATTTCATACGTATGAATAAGCATGTTAACCTTGGTAGTTTTCACTTGGTGTGTACCCTCATGGGTAACCTCAAGTGTATCCCAAATCTCCTTGGCGGAGAGACAATTAGATATTCTATTAAATTCACTTGGGTCAAAAGAGCAAAATAATAGATTCATAGCCTTAGCATTAAGCTCGATTTGCTTAATGTCATTCTCATCCCAATCATCTTCCATCTTTGGAGTGAGAATACCATTAACCAACATCGTAGGCTGATGAGGACCTTTTACAATTGTCCTCCATAAATTATAGTCAAGAGCTTGAATAAAAATGCGCATGCGTGTCTTTCAGTATGTATAATTTGTGCCATTGAAAAGTGGGGGACGATTTGAAGCTTGACCTTCAACTATACCCATTCCTATTGGGGCTGCCATGATCTTTTGCTCAAGATCCTTGGACCTACAAGAGAGTACCGGTGCTCTGATACCACTTGTTGCACAGAAATGGAGTCCAAGAGGGGGGGTGAATTGGGTCTTTTTGAAAATTTAAAACAATAATGAGAGGGACTAGTGGTGCTAGTGAAAAATGATAAATTCAATGCAAGCATAGCAATAATCAAAGAGCAAGAGAGCAAGAGGGCAATCACACACAAACACAAGGTTTATAGTGGTTTGGTACAAACCTAGCACCTACATCCACTCCCCAAGCCATCCTTGGGAATTTCACTATAATTCAAATAAGATTACAGCTGACTTGTTTTTCACAAGGCTCACAAGTCAAAACCTAAGTTGGTTTTGTCACCTAGGCTTAACAACAAACCTTAACACTTGTTTTGTCTTCGGGCTCACAAGTTAACCCTAGTTGGTTTTATCCCTTTGGCTCACCAACAAACCACAACAACCTTCTTTCAAGACACCCTTGAAAGCAAGGTCAAATCACAATGTAAAAACAGATATACAATTTTAAAACTAAAACAAACTCTCTTCAAGAGTAGAATAGAATCTTTGAAGCTCAAGTTGATGCTTTGTCTTGACTCTTCCTTGGAATATCGTTCAAAGTGCCTCTTTTGGAATGAAGTAAGGATGAGCTTGTAGGCTTTTCAAGGAATCAAACTATAAAAGACTTTTGATGTGAAGTATTTGAGAGAATATGGGCTTTTTGGCTTTTGGATAGACTTGAATACACTTCAATGCACTTCCTTCTTTTTAGAATGAGGTTGGTGGAGGTTAAATACACCAAGAACCTTCCAAAAAATGGTTTGTGACCGTTGGAACCTCGGATATAACCGTTTGGAGCTTGAAAAGCAAGTTCTGCAAGTCAGAAAAATAGATCTGTTAGAGTTGTCAGGCTTCAAGTGTCGACACTTAGCTGTCAGGTGTCGATACTTGGCTGTCAGGTGTCGACACTTGATCTCTAGGTGTCGACACTTGAACTTTCAAGTGTCGACACTTGATGCATAGGTTCGACACTTGACACAAAAATCCTCAAATGATAAAGTTCTGTATTTTCAAAATTCTCAGGCCTTGAGTCGACACTTGGAAACCTAAGTATCGACACTTGGTATCGACACTGAGTTCTGGGTGTCGACACTTGGCATGCCAAGAATTTTTGTTCTTTCCAAATGCTGAAGTGTCGACACTTGACTTTCCAGGTGTCGACACTTGAGACTGAAATGCTCAGATTCAAGTGTAAATTACCTCAAAAACATAAATATAAATTTTGAAACTTAAATGAATCATAAACACAAAATATTTAAACATATAGATGCCCTTTTTCAATGAAGAGGATGTCCAGATTTGTGACAAATGCTCCATGCCATGACGTGCCATGAAACATAAGTTTTTGAGATTTTGAGGTGCTTTCTTCCTAAAAACGAATAACTTGAAATACACATTAGTATACAATATGCACTCAATGTTTTGTTATTCATCAAAATCACTGGGTAGAGCCAACAGAAATATAGGTTAAAAGTAAAGAACCAATGTAAGCTTTCTAAAACAAAGCGAATATCTCGATGTAGCTCGATGTAGAGTTGCTTTGCATTTGTTTAAGCCTTTTGAATGCCCAAGTATAGATGACCTTCAATGCTCTTGAAGGCTCTTAAATGCTTGGAGGTTTTCTCTAGCTTGAAAGTGGTTGAAATTTCAATGAATAGGAGTTAAAGCTCTATCTTCTTCTCTCTTCTCAAAACTCTTTGATAATATTCAATAGCTTGTGTTTTGATTTGATTTGGAGCATATAAATACCTTCTCAAGATCTCAAAATCGAATTCTAGCCATTAGACTTGAAAAACTAGCCATTGGGGGCAATTTGGATAAGTTCTGCATTTAAAAAAACTAGCCGTTACTATTGTCAGAACTCCATGTGTCGATACTTTCTCAGTTAAGTCGACACATAAGGTCGATACTTGAACTTCTTGAGTTGACACCTAGTTCAAACTACTCCATTCTGATTCTCTGGAAATCTTAGATGTGTCGATACTTTCTCAGTTGAGTCGACATCTTGAGTCGATACCTTGCTTCCATGTGTCGACACTTCAGCTGTTCCTTCAACTTTTGCAAGTTCTGTGGCTTGAAAATCTCAGGTGATGTGTTGATCCATGTGTCAACACCATAAGTCAACACTTCAAGTCCATGTGTCGACACTTCATCTGTGCCATTTGAAACATTGCTGTGTACCAGCCTAAGTCGACACTTCATCTTCATGTGTCGACATTTCATGTCATGTGTCGACACTTTGAGTCGACACTTCTCTGAAAAAGTTCACAAAAGATACTGATTTTGAGCTGGAACATGTTTCCATTTAGTTTAGCCATCCATTCAACCATTTTTTAAGTATCCAAGTCTCTTTTTAAGCACTCTTTTCATTCAAACTTGGCTTCTTCAAAATAATTGGGCTTCTTCAAATTTTATGAGCACCTTTTCAATAAAAACACACTCAAAGCAATTCATTAGTCCTCAACATATACTTAACTGTTTTGCTTATCATCAAAATCAATTAATGGAGTTAACAATCTCTTCCTTTTTGATGATAACAAAACCCTTAAATATAAATTGCTTTAAAATAAAGCTTTTAAGAGAATTGATCAAGGTGCATAAAATTGAAAGCATTAAGAATATCAACATTACTTGCATTAATGATATGACAATTCAGAACACAAGTAATAGTACCAGAGCTTGTTATAAAGATGGAGAGTATTAGAGTTTTGATATTCATTTAAATGCATAGAAAATATGTATTATGATACTCTACAAGAAAATTTCAGCAAACAACAAAGCTCTCCCTGAATCAATGATTCATAACAAAATTTGTAAGAATCTTTTCAAACATTTAAAGAGGGGTTTTAAGATGAAATTCATTTTGAAAGGAATTCCAAATGAAAATAAAGTAAAGCTCCCCCTTTTTTAAATAATTTTGTAAATGATTTTCAATTCAGGTTTTCAAAAAAAATGTTTACTACTTGCATATCACAAATATAAATAAAAACTAAATCAAAACTACTCCCCCTTTATTTTTGTAAAGTATACACATTTATACTTAAATCTCACTAAATTACTCCCCCTTTTTGTTATCATTAAAAAGGTAGGAATAACAAATAAATTAAGTAATCAAAATTACTCCCTTTTTAAAATTTATTCATTCATTCAAGAGTGAAGACATGAAGAGCAATTCAAGATATATCATTCATTTATATCAAATACATAGAGATGAGGAACAACAAAGGTTTTTCATATAAACTTAAAAGTTGTACAACAGATACATATAAAAATACATAGAAGCATAAAAAATAAACTAAAGTATATAAAAGTCCTAATCCTCATCCATGGAATCATCAAAAGATGAACCGATCTCAATTAGTCCTGTATCAGTGAAGAATCAAGCTCTCGGCCATCTCGATTGAAGATCTCTAAGTTTAGTCCTGGTCGGTTGTGGAGGGGTGCGATGACCACATCCTCTGTAACGAGCATATGTCCGACCTCTGGCTGGAATAGTAGAGATAGAACCAATGTCCTCTGCAAGAATGGAAGTGATTGGGTCAACCATCTCAGCCATCGCTAGAAGAGGTGTGCGATCAAATAAAGGTCCAAAGTCAAGATATTGAAAGCCGGGTGTATAAAACCCAAGCTCTCGAATAAGCGATGATGTGTGAAGAGTAGGAGTATCAGTAATCTGAGTATCAAGGATGGGGGTAACAACGATGATACAACAGGCATATCAAAAACAGATGTATCAGCTATAGAATGAATCGATATATCAACAATCGATGTATCAATAATGGGGGTCTCAAGGATTGGTGTATGAATATCAGGAGAATCAATATCAGGGAAGTCAATAATAGGTGTATCGATCACTGGAGAGAGAATAGGAATAGGAACAGGAGTGCGATCATTCGATATAAAAGGAGAAGATGGAATAGGAAACTGGGCAGGTGAACAAGATAGATCAACAATAGGGCTCGTAGGCAAGTCATCTGTCACCTCTGTAACTGGCTCTGAAGTAAGATCAGCAAAGTCAAATCTGTCTGAGTCAGTCTCCTCGTCTCCATCATCATCTCCAATAACTGTATCACCAACAGTATCACCATCTCTAACAGTAATATCAACACTAGTATTAATATCATCAATGTCATCCGCTGGTGTAGAAGGTATCTGAGCAGGAGCAGTATCGGCTGCCGGAGCACTCGCTGAGGATCTGGACAGTGCAAAAAGAATAGCTGAGATGCCATCACTAAGTCCAGCATGGCTCTCTCTTGTCTCAGCTATGAATACGTCAAGACGCTGCCTCATGATGAATACGTCAATCTCTATGCATCTGACTCTGTCCTCTAAACTATCTGAAATGCCTGGAGTCTTTGTCTGCGCTGGCTGAGACTGTACAGATATAGAAGGATCAGAGTGAGGAGCAACCGCTGGCTGCACTGCCATCTCAGGCTAAGTCTCGCTGGGTCTGCCTCATCGGAGAGGATGTGCTCCTCCTTTGCTGCATTGTCATCATCAGCTCTATCTTCGACCTGACCTGATATCCTACGAGTCCACTAGCCTCAGAATAAGTGATAGCCCATCCGATGCAATGACCTAATGTCATACACATTGGTATGAAGCAATGTACGATAAGGCTCATCCTGAAAGCTGACTCCATGCTCCCTAAACAATACTGTCAGTCCCATGCCATAAGGTAAGCAGAGCCTCTAGCTAGTCGATGCCTCTGTAATCCGATGTACCATCAGTACTGGAATGCATATTGGCATGCACTGAACCAGTATGACCATCACGAGCAACTCCCGCTCTGTGATATAGTCGAAACGTCTGATTTTCAGCAAAAGAACCAGGCGATGATGTGGTGCAGTAGTCTCATCTCTGCAAATAACCTGGAAGCTGGTATAGTGGCTCTCTCTAGTAGAATGTCAGACTTGAAAATGCACTGAAGACCACTGACTCGATCCATCAAACTGTCAACAACAGATCCTGTCATCGGTATATCTCATACTCTACTCAAAATCTCTAAAGTAATGGGGATATCCTGTCCTCTGACCTGTGCCAACCAACCATCTATCCCACGGGCGAGTGATCCATAAAACTATCTCATCAGCCCGAGGTAATACCTCTCACTGAGTGAACAGAAAGAGTCAGACTAGCATGTCGAATCCACTCTTCAATCCGAAAATGCTGCTGGTCAACAAATGAAAAATCCACTCGACGTCCTCCAACCATAGTCTTTGAGCTCATCCGACTAGACGGAACAAACAAAGGTCGCACGGGCAGATCTGCAGCTCTAGACTCATGTAGGGCCTTCGTCCTTCACTTTTCTTCTTGGTTTGACTGACAAGATCGATGAACAACTTGTTTGCGAGGTCCCATTGCTTAGACTGAAGAATTGGGCAAGATTTTGGTTGAAATTTGGAGTTTCTAAGGTTTAGAAATCAAAACCTAGGAGAGTTCTAACCAAAAAACTGGCTACCGATCTTCCAAATCAAAGAAACAATTGGCAAAAGCAACGAAATAGTGGAAGGAATAGTATGGATACCTTAAACCCTTATGTCGGCTCGAAGGATAAAAAATTTGGGAAGAAAAATAGTTCGAAAACCCCTTAAATCTCAGTTCGATGTCGTTCATGTGTCGGCTTACACATGTGTCGACATATTGACTTAAAAAACTAAAAAATCAGGGATTTCAAGGGCAGATCAAAATCAATTGAAATATGATAATTTTAGAGTCAACTCAACAATGATTGAATAAGATTTATCATGATTAAGATCAAATTGATCTAGTTTGAGTCAAATGTAGGAAAAATTTAATCAAACGGATTGATGATCCTGAGCTCTCTTCTAATCATACAGAATCAATCTTCCAGAAGAGGTTTAGTTAAAATATTAGCTAATTGAAATTCAGTACTAATAAATTCAAGCAAAACATCATTGTTTTCTACATGATCTCTAATAAAATGATGTCTAATTTCAATGTGCTTACTCCTAGAATGTTGAATAGAATTTTTAGTCAAGCAAATAGTACTGGTATTATCACATTTAATAGGAGTACTAGCCAGCTTGATTCATGTTGACCCCTAAAGTGATTTTGATGATAACAAAACATTGGAGCATACATTTAGTCATCTAACAACTCTTCAAATGATTGACAAGTTTTTGTAGGACAACTACATTGACACATTTTTCAATTCCTACAATATTTAATGTTTTGTGTTGAGTTGTAAATTATTTAGAATCTTGTAAAGAAGAACCCTACAAAAAAAAAAATTCTATTAAAAACAAGTTCAAGGGTTACTTCTAGTAGTCTTTCAAGCTTCAAGTTTTCTTGATTTTATTGTAAAAAGTGCTTGAGGAAGACTTTAAAGCATGGGACAAGTATTCTGGAAGTTTGAAGCTGATCTAGCTGAAGAACCACATTCGAGCCGACTAGATGAACAACCTAGCCGACTCTGGCACTGGCACTGAAGACAAGTTTTCTGGCACACAGATCCAGTCGACTGGCACCAAGGTCCAGCCGACTCGTCCAGAACAAGGTTGAGAACGTTCTGAGATTCTCAGGAATCCGAGCTGACTGGAGTCAGATCCAGCTGACTCATCCAGAACTCAGTTGAAAATGGTCTGAGAAGCCTTTGAGATTCCAGCCGACTGGAATTTAGCCCAGCTGACTCGTCCAGAGTGAGGTATTTTCTCAACTAGGGAAGCTAGCTGACTGGCACTCAACCCAGTTGACCCGAACTTCATCCGAGCTTACTCGAAGTTTGTCCGAGCCGACTGGAATGGCGGAGTCACCTCCAATGGCTAGTTCCTGTTCTCAGTTTTTGAATTCCAAAAATGCTCCAATGGTAACCTGTCACCTCCCAACGGTCTACAACATTCAAAATCAAGGGAAGGTAGTTGAAGTCTCTATAAATAAGGTATGAGAACATCTTTGGAAAGACTAATGAGTGAATAATGATTTATTGAGTATTTATTGAACACTTATTGAAATGAAGTGAGAGAGCACTAGAGCTTTAAAGTTTGTCTTCAAGCCTGCAACAACTCTTACCAGAAGCTTGAAGCACCTTTTAAGGAAAGCAAGGAAGCCATTGAAGTGCATTGAAGAGCATTCAGTGGATCTTCACTCGAGCTGCATTGGCAACCACCCAGACAACAAAGTTTGTCTTTATTGTTGCTTTTTTATTCTATCATTTAGAATATTTGGATTATTGGTGAGCCCTGTTGTAAAAACCAAATAGGTTACTTTGGTGAGCCTTTAAAACCAGAGTTTAGAGGTTTCTTTGGTGAGCCTAGCTAAAAACCAAAGTGTAGAGGTTTTAGATGAACTTGTAAAAACCTAACTTGGGTTTCTTTGGTGAGCCGGTTTCAAAAACCAAAGTGTAGAGGTTTGGATTGTGAGCCTGTAAAATAATCCGACTGTATTCTGGTTTGGGAGATATAGTGGAAATCCCGAGTGATGAACTTGGGTAGTGGACGTAGGAGCTGGGTTGCTCCGAACTACTATAAATCTGCTTTGTTTGTATTGTGTTTGTTTTATCCTTTAGCTTCTGCTTTTATTCTCTGATTAACACAGCACCTAATCACTAATTGGCATTACTTGTGTAGATATTAGCGAAAATCTTATAATTCCCAATTCACCCCCCTCTTGGGACTAAGCCACCTAGGCAACAATTCCAAAGTCTTCAAGTTGTTGCTTAATCTACTAGATTTGAGCACAATAACTTTCTGCTGCAATATACTCAGCCTCAGCTGTGGATAGTGCAACTGAAGTTTGTTTCTTGCTAAACCATGAGATTAAGTTAACTCCAAGAAATTGGCAAGTACCACTAGTACTCTTTCTATCTAATCTACAACAAGCAAAATCTGCATCAGAATATCCAATTAATTCAGTAGATAAATTTCTAGAATACCATAAACCAATACTAATAGTACCAGATAGATATCTAATAATATGCTTAACAGCCATAAGATGTGATTCTTTAGGTTCAGACTGATATCTAGCATACATGCATATACTAAACATTATATCTGGTCTACTAGCAGTTAGATACAATAAGGAGCCTATCATACCTCTACATAACTTTTGATCTATAGATTTACCATATTCATCTTTATCAAGTCTACAAGAGGGGCTCATAGGCATACTATTGGTTTAGTAGTCTCCATCCCAAACTTCTTAATAATTTTTCTTGTGTACTTAGCTTGGTTGATGAAGATACCATCTGTAGTTTACTTGATCTGGAGTCCAAGAAAGAATTGAGTTCTCCCATCATGCTCATCTCGAACTCACCCTGCATTAGCTTAGCAAACTCTTGACAAAGAATTTTATTAGTAGCACCAAAAATAATATCATCAACATATATTTGCACTGCAAATAAATCATTATCTTTCTTTTTCAAAAATAGTGTCTTATCAACATTTCCTCTAAAAAATTTATTTTCAATCAAAGATTTGCTTAGTCTTTCATATCATGCTCTAGGTGCTTGCTTTAATCCATAAAGTACTTTATGTAATTTAAAAACATGATCAGGATGTGCATGATTTTCAAATCCAGGTGGTTATTCAACAAACACCTTTTCAATTATAAAACCATTTAAGAAAGCACTCTTAATATCCATTCGAAATAATTTGAAATTCATAAAACAAGCAAATGCTAATAATATCCTAATTGCTTCAAGTCTAGCAACAGGAGCAAAAGTTTCATCAAAGTTAATTCCTTCTTCCTGATTGTAGCTTTTAGCAACTAGCTTAGCTTTATTTCTAATAACAATACCATTTTCATCTAATTTATTCCAATATACCAATTTAGTACCAATAATTGAAACATTAGATGGTCTTTCTATAAGTGTCCAAACATTATTTCTATCAAATTGAATTAGTTCTTCTTGTATAGCATTGATCCAATTAGAGTCTTTTTTAGCTTTTTCAAAATATTTAGGTTCTACTTAAGATACAAATGCTATATAATCACATTCATTTCTAATAGAAACTCGAGTTCTTACCAATTTAGATGGATCACCTAAGATTAATTCCTTAGGATGTCCATGAGCATACCTCCACTCCTTAGGTAGATCTCGATGCTTTGGAGTATCATCTTCTTTCTCATCCTTGTCTTGATCTTCTTCATTTGGTTGAGCTTGATCATTCAATGCCAGCTTCTGAAGCTTGTCAGCACCTGCACATTCATCAGATGTATCCTCTTTTTCTCGAGGATTTGTTAGTATATTCTTCAAAAACAACATGCACTAACTCTTCCACAACCAAAGTTCGTTTATTAAATACTCTGTATGCCCTAGTTGATGTAGAGTATCCTAAGAATATACCTTCATCAGACTTGGCATCAAACTTTCCAAGATGATCCTTTTCATTGTTCAAAACAAAACATTTACAACCAAAAACTCGAAAATATTTCAAAGACAATTTTCTTTGGTTCCAAAGTTCATAAGGAGTTTTCTTTAAAATATGGCGGATTAAAACTCGATTTAAAACATAATAGGTTGTATTAAAAGCTTCGGCCCAAAAATACCTTGGCAAATCGTTTTCACAAAGCATAGTGCATGCCATTTCTTCCAAAGTACGGTTTTTCCTTTCTATTATCCCATTCTGCTAAGGTGTCCTAAGTGCAGAAAAATTGTATTCTATTCCTTTCTCATTACAAAAGTTTTCGAAATTACGATTTTCAAATTCAGTTCTATGATCACTATGAATACAAATGACTAAAACACCTTTTTCGTTTGAAACTTTTATATAAAACTTTATAAATGCTGAAAATGATTCATCTTTTTGTGATAAAAAGAAAATCCATGTAAATCTTGAAAAATCATCCATAATGACTAATCCATATCTCTTGCCTCCTAGACTTAATGTTCTAGTTGATCCAAAGAGATCCATATGAAATAGTTCAAGTGGCCTACTAGTAGTTACAAATCCTTTTGGTTTAAAAGAAGTTTTAACTTGTTTACCAAATTGACATGCTTGACAAATTCTATTTTTTTCAAAACAAAGTTCAGGTAAATCTCTAACTAAATTCTTTTTAGAAAGTTTTGAAATAAGATACATACTAGCATGCCCTAATCTCCTATGCCATAGCCAACTAGTCTCTTCCTTAGTAGAATTCATTGCAATAAGGCATTCTCCATTAGACAAAGATAGATCATCTAGGTCTACCAAATAAATATTTTCATGCCTTTTTTCAATGAATTATACTCCATTTATATCCGAACTACTAATCATACAATATGATGATTTAAAAATTACTTGAAAACCTTTATCACAAAACTGAATAATGCTTAAAAGATTATGTTTTAAACCATCTACTAAAAGTATATTATTAATACTACTAGAAGGAGTTATGTGAACCTTACCAATACCAATGATTTTTTCTTAACCATTATCATCGAAGGTCACACTCCCTCCATTCAAAGCTTCAAGAGAAGTGAATTGCTTCACATCTCCAGTCATGTGCCTTGAGCAACCACTGTCAAGATACCAAATTCTTTTATTTTCCTTGGTTGCAAGACATACCCGCAATAAAATCAAGCTTTGTTTTTAGGTATCCAAGCCAACTTGGGTCCTTTCGGGTTAGCATTCAAAATGGTTCCTTTTGGAACCCATATTTTACCAAAAAAAATAATTTTTCTAAAATTACATTGATATGATTTATAACCTAGCTTTTTGCAAGTAAAACAAGTAATGCTAGGTGATGTTGGTACAAAAAAGTTTTTGAAATACTTTTGTTGCTTCTGTGGTTTATATCCTAAACCTGCCTTATTAAAAACTGCTCTTTGATTGTTTAAGAGTAAATTTAACTTTTCTGAACTATACATAAATTTCTCAATAAAAGGTTTTATCTTTTCAAGTTCATTTTTGTATTTAGCATTTTCAAGTTCTAAATCCTTGTTTTTCTTTAAAAGATCATTGTTAGAAATAATATTTTTAGATCTTTTTAAAACTTCATTTTCCATAGACAAAGCATTGTTTTTCTTTTCTAAAATATCTAATTTAGATTTCAAAGTACTAACATCATTAAGTAAAGAATTGTTTTCAAAAGAAAAACTATTTGTATGCTTTTTCAATTTCTTGTTTTCAGATAAAACTAGTTTATAATAATGCATGAGTTCTTCAAAAGCATTCTTAAGTTCATCGAATGTGAAATCAATTTCAATATTAGAATTTACCTCATCATTGTCCTGATGTGCCATGAAGCAGAGATTTGCAACTTCGGTCTGCTCTTCTTTAGAACTGGAGTCTTCGTTGTCACTCCAAGTGGACATCATTGCTTTCTTTTTTAATTTCTTTCTTGATTTCTTGAGGAAAGGACAGTCAAACTTGTAGTATCCCAGTTTCTTGCACTCGAAGCATATAGGTACTTCCTTCTCCTTTTCTTTTTATTTTTCTTTCTCTTTCTCTTTTCCTTTTTCCTTGGATTGATACTTCTTTTTATAAGGAAATTTTCTCCTCTTCATGAATCTTCTAAACTTTCGTGCAAGGAGAGCTTCTTCACCTTCTTCTTCCTCTTCATCTTCGGACTCATGAATTGAGGATTCTTCTTGAATATTTGACTTGAAAGCAATCCCCTTCTTCTTCTTATCCATGTCCATTGATTTCTGTTTCAGATTGAGCTCATAAGTCATGAGCAATCCAACTAATTGCTCAAGAGGTAACTTGTCGACATCCTTTACTTCTTGAATTGCAGTCACCTTCGGATCCCATGATGTTGGAAGTGATCTGAGAATTTTATTTACAAGATCAGCATTAGACATGACTTTACCAAGACTTCTCATACCATTAACAATATTTGTAAATCTTGTATACATATCAGTGATTGTTTCATTAGGTTCCATTCGGAACATCTCATAAGTGTGCACTAACATATTAACTTTAGTGTTATTTACTTAATCGGTACCCTCATGGATAACTTCAAGTATGTCCCATATTTCTTTGGCAGACATGCATGTCGATATCCTATTAAATTCACTAGGATCTAATATACAATAAAGGAGATTCATTGCCTTAGCATTGATCTCAGATTGTTTAATATCATTTCATCCCAATCCTCTTCGAGCTTTGAGATAGAAACACCCTTAACCACTACCGAAGGAATATGAGGACCCTTATCAACTACTTTTCATAAATTGTAATCAATAGAATGCATATAAATTCTTATCCTAGTTTTTCAATAAGTATAGTTTGTATCATTGAAAAATGAAGGTCTATTAGAGGCTTGTCCCTCAACTACACTAGTACCAATTAGGGCCGCCATAGATCTTTACTCAAGGCAGTAAAGCCTATACACTGAGAACAGGGCTCTGATACTACTTGTTGCCCAGTAAGCAACCCAAGAGGAGGGGTGAATTAGGTCTCTAAAAAATAATTTGACAAACTAACTTAATAAAACTTGATACTAAGCAATGCAATCCAATTCAATAAGTATATTAGCAAGGTACTACGATTCAAGTGCAATGCTCTAAAATAAAAGTGCAGCAAAAATTAAGAAGAATAAATAAAGAGCAAAGAGAGAGATATCAAGTAATCACAAATACCAAGAACTATAGTGGTTCGGTGCTATACAATGCACCTATATCCACTCTCCAAGATCCCCTTGGAAATTTACTATAATCATAAGATTATAGCCGATTAATTTTCTGGGCTCATTAATCAAAATCTGACTTGTTTTCACAAGGCTCACAATTCAAAATCTCACTTGGTTTTACGGGCTAACCAAGAACCTAATTGGTTTTTACAAGGCTAACCAACAACCTTCCTTGATTTTCTCGGCTAACCAAGAACCTTAGTAGTTTTGTGGGCTAACTACCAACCTAATTATTTTTTCAAGGCTTACCAATAACCTCACTTGATTTTACAATAGGCTAACCAAGAACTATTACAAGAAATATGGTTTAAAAGTAAAGAACCAATGTAAGCTTTCTAAAACAAAGCGAATATCTCGATGTAGCTCGATGTAGAGTTGCTTTGCACTTGTTGAAACCTTTTGAATGCCTAAGTATGGATGATCTTCAATGCTCTTGAAGGCTCTTGAATACTTGGAGGCTTCCTCTAGCTTGAAAGTGGTTGAAACTTCAATGAATAGGAGTTAAAGCTTTCTCTTCTTCTCTCTTCTCAAAACTTTTTGATAATATTCAATAGCTTGTGTTTTGATTTGATTTGGAGCATATAAATACCTTTCCAAGGCCTCAAAACTGAATTCTAGCCATTAGACATGAAAACCTAGCCATTGAGGGCAATTTAGGTAAGTTTTGCATTTGAAAAAACTAGCCGTTACTGTTGCCAGAACTCTATGTGTCGACACTTTCTCAGTTGAGTCAATACATAAGGTCGACACTTGAACTTCTTGAGTCGACACCTAGTTCAAACTGCTCCATTCTGATTCTCTAGAAATCTTAGATGTGTCGACACTTTCTCAGTTGAGTCGACACCTTAAGTCAACACCTTGCTTCTATGTGTCGACATTTCAGCTATTCTTTCAACTTCTGTAAGTTCTATGGCTTGAAAGTCTCAGGCGATGTATTGATCTATGTGTCGACACCATGAGTCGACACTTCAGGTCCATGTGTCAACACTTCATCTATGCCATTTGAAATATTGTTGCATACCGGCCTAAGTCGACACTTCATCTCCATGTATCGACACTTCATGTCATGTGTCGACATTTTGAGTCGATACTTCTCTGAAAAAATTTACAGAAGATGCTGATTTTGATTTGGAACATGTTTCCATTTAGCTTAGCCATCCATTCAACCATCTCTTAAGTGTCCAAGTCTCTTTTTGAGCACTCTTTTCATTCAAACTTGGCATCTTCAAAACAATTGGACTTCTTCAAATTTTGTGAGCACCTTTTTAATAAAAATACACTCAAAGCAATTCATTAGTCCTCAACTTATACTTAACTGTTTTGCTTATCATCAAAATTAATTAATGGAGTCAACATGTATGTCAATTAGGAGAAGAAAATGGATCAGTACTTCGAGTTTGATGAAATGTCGGAAGAAAGGAAGTGCTAATTTGCCAAATTAAAGCTAATTCAATATGTTAAGTCATATTGGGGACATGTTGAGCATAAAAGTTATTATAGTGGGTATAAAATAATTACTTGGAGAGATATGAAGAGTAAGCTGAGGGAAAAATACCTAGGCAAATCTTATAAGTAAAATCTTCCAATCCAATGGTACAAATTAAGACAAGATGATAAAACTGTGTTTAAATATATTGTTGAATTCAATGAGTATGAGAAAGATGAAGAAGAGACTAAACCCATGGATGAATTAATGAAAAAATCTCCTAAACCTCTTGAAGTACTCAAGGAAGAAACAGAATCCAAATCTTGTCCAACTGAGGAATTAAAGAAAGAATCCCCTGAACATGATGAAGAATTTAAGGAAGAAATCAGTGAAGTTGGGTCTAACCTAAATATACATGAACCGGTGTTTGCAATAAAGGATGAATTTGGAATAGTCACCCAGCCTAAAGAAATTAAAGATGAAAATAATCAACATGAAGAAAGAGAAGTCCAGGAAGAGCCACCCCAAGAAATAAAAGAGTTCATAAAAGAAAAGGATATGGAATTAAAGTTAACCGATAAGGATTCAAATTTGGAGATCAATGAAAGAGCACCTATTGGGGTATTGACTATCAGGGAAATCCAAGAATAAACCCCTATATATCAGTCCCAAGAACTTGTAGAGCCTTTGAAGAACCTGTAATATGTATTTCCCAATAGATTTTAGTCCCTGATCTATCATTTTTTAACATCCACCATCATGATCCACCACTACGTATCATTCACTCTCCTATTCCATCCAACTGGGACATCCACCATACCATTGATATGTTTCCAGTGATATTCAATAGTTACTTTCTTAAGACTCTATGGCATATGTTGGGAGCAAAATTAAGATTTACTGCCACTTACCTAAAGATATGTGCAAGAGTTTTAGAAGCCTTTAAAGAAAATATTGAAAATTAGGAGCTTTTATTTCATAGCCAATAATAAAGTTCAGTCAGTTAATAAAGCCCATTTGAGCTTGTCTTTTGTTTTAGTATCATTTGAGTTTGTTTTGTCATTTGGTGTCATCCATGCATAAGTATGCCGAATCATATGCACAATATCTTAGGATTTGCACAGAGAGATTAACAAGAAAATCCAAACGAGCAATGAGAGCTACAAGCATATGGCTGATTCTCATAGAAGGGCCAAAGAATTTTAAGTAGAGGACTTTGTGATGATCAGGCTAAAACATGAATAGTTTTCACTGGGAATTATGAAGAAACTCCACGCCTGTGGTGCAGGTCCCTTCAAAATAATAAAAAGAATAGGACCTAATGCTTATGTGCTGGACCTACCTTGTGACATTGGCATTAGTTTTACTTTTAATATCTCAGATCTGGTAGGATACAAGAAGTCCACAATGATTCTCAGTGAGTTCCTAGTACCTGATCCATCCCTTGAGAGTGAACCAACCCTAGAGTGCCACCAGCCACACTACTAAAGCGAGAAGAAAGAATTGAAAGGGTCATAGATGATAAGATTGTCACTACCCGAAATAAAAATTACCAACGATACTTGGTCCATTGGCAAGGCAGACCTGATTCTAAAGATTCATGGATCACTCAAGAAGAACTACAAAGGATCAATCTAGATATACTTGAATACTACCAAAGCCAAAATGACCCATACTCGTCAGGGCCGAGTTCTTTTCACCCAGGGAGAATTAATGAGGACATTGGCAAGAGGAAGAAATTACAAACTAATAATCTTTAGTTGTAGCCCAATCTTTTCTTTTTTTTTTCAGGTTCCTACAAATGTATAAAGCACCTCTTGAAGACTCTTAATTCCATGAAGCAAGATTGAATTGTTTAAAGCCAAAATCAAGTGAAGATTCCTTTTCCAAGCCCATGGGCCAGCCAAGCTATGAAAAAATCTTCTACCTTGAAGCCTAATTAAAAGAACAAATCTTAAAGAACATGTGGAAGGATTAGATGAAGACAAGTGTTACAAAGAGATGTCGCCACATAGAGCTTCTAGGACTTTCTCTTGTTAGGAATAGTTAGACTAGGAACTAATCATGTAATTAATTACCAACTAAATCTGAATTAGTTGGCTCCTTAACCCACCCATTATGGCTTCCCTTGGCCTATAAATAGGACCAAGGCCTCCTTTTATAAAGCAATGAATGATGAATTGATTGATTGATTTGAATGAATGAAAGTTTCCTTGTTTGAGTTCTCTTATATCTTGCCTAGTTCTCTTGAGTTCTTCCTAGAATTTTGAGGGTTTTCTTTGGAGTGTTGAGTTTGATCTTAAATTGGAGTGAGTGCTTTGAGTTTTGGAGTGCCATAGTTCCATTTCCAAGTTCTTCTACACAAGATCCAAATAGTCCAAGAAGAAGAGGAAGTGCTGCCCAAAAATTCCAGCAACTATCTTCACTTCTCTTGTTGATTCCTTCATTTTTTCATTAATTTCTTTAAATTTTGACCTTACCTTGACTCTTTGCAGGTTCTTCTTGGTGATTTGAAGATGATGATGAAGGCTCCATGCCATGGATCTGAGCTCCAATGGTGAATCCAAGAAGGGAGTGTAGATCTTATCTCTAGCATTCAATTTTTGAGTGGTGAGTGATTCCCTTCCACTTGAGCTTTAATTTTTCTTCATTGTTGGGAAAGGACCCTCTTGATCCTTAGATCTGAGGTTCTTAAAGGTTACTTAGCCTATGCCCTTAGATCTTCTCTTTTATTTTTTTGAAAGGAAGCTTTTACAAGGGTGTTAGATTTTCTGCTCATCTAGTTCGTAGCTCGAAATTCTTCATCCCTTCTACCCATGAATCTGGCCATATCTGGAGCTCTAATGCTGATATATTGTTGTTAGGTAAGTAGATCATATCTCCACACACCCATTTCATCAAATTCATCCCCTATCACAAATTGAAAGAAATATGGAAGTTTATATGGATGATATGCTCATCAAGAGTATAAAAGATGACCATCGCATTGTTGATTTGGAAGAGGCCTTTAATGAATCAAGATGATATCAGATGAAGTTTAATCCAAACAAATACACATTCAGTGTCATATCTAAAAAATTTTTGGACTTCATTGTGACTCAGAGAGGAATTGAGGCCAATCCTGAAAAGATCCAAAAACTTTTGGAAATGAAGGACCCCTAGAACAAGAAGGAGGTTTAATATCTGACTGGTCAGATTGCATCATTTAGCTAATTCATCTCCTAATCTGCTAAAAAGTATCTACCTTTCTTTAAAATTATAAAGCATACCGATAACTTCGAGTAGTTGATAGCTACCGATTAACTTTTGAAGGCTTAAAGAAGTACATTAAGCCTCCTCCACTACTATCAAGATAGAAGAAGGTGAGCAACTTTATATTTATCTTCTATTTTTCCTAATGCCATTAGCTCTATTTTGCTAAAAGAAGATACAGGTATGTAAAAATCTACCTATCACATGAGCAAGATATTAAGGGATGCGAAAGTGAGATACACCAAGATTGAGAAAATGATCTATACTCTTGTCACTACATTAAAAAGACTTCAGCCATATTTCTAGTCTCATATTATAGTTATTTTAATATATCAACCTTTGGAATTCATACTTCAAATGTTAGATACATTAGGGGAATCTAGCCAAGTGGGCCATCAAATTGAAAGAATTTGACATTGAATACAGATCTCATTCTAGTATGAAAGCTCAAGTCCTTGATGACTTTGTCATTAAATCATAATACCTGATGAAGAAAGGATATAAAAGAGATCAGAAGAAGAACTAGCCATCCCTTCTTGGGTTTTGCATATCGATGATGCCTTAAACTTCTATGGAAGTAGAGCCAGACTAATCTTTACAAATCTTGATGGGGTAGTAATGGAGTATGCTTTAAGATTTGATTTTCACACTACAAGCAACAAGACTGAAATAAGGCTCTAATTACTGGCTTGAAGATAGCTAAAAAGATTGGCATCAAGCATATCAAAGTCCTTTCTAACTCATAACTGGTCATTGGATAACTACGAGGGAAGATAGAGCCAAAGAGTCAACTATGATTAAATATTTTTAGAAGATTAAAGAGTTATTCTTAAATTACAAAATTCTAAAAATCTAGTAGATACCTAGATCTGAAAATGCTCAAGTAGATACTCTATCATATCTTGTCACCTTAGACTCCTCAAATCTTTGAAAAGGATTCATAATCAAACCTTTAAAAATTTCCAGCATTGAAGAAGCCCTTGTTGTTGTACAAGTGAAATATGAGCCAAGCTCAATTCACCTACTTGTCAGATTCCTTGATAAAGGAGATCTTATGACTGATGAAAGGAAGCCCGAGGAATCATATGACAAGTCCTATTGTATATCCTTCTAAATGGACAACTTTACAAAAAAAAAATTATAATACCTTTCTTTGATGCCTGCATCCTTCAGAAGCTTAATATGCTCTTCGAGAAGTTCATGAAAGCATTTATAGCAATCATATTGGTGGAAGAATATTAACCTATAAATCTTAGGTAAGGATTTTAATAGCCTACTATCCAACAAGATAGTATGAACTTTATCCAAAAATATGATCGGTGTCAGAAGTTTGCTAATGTCAAAAGGAAGCTATTTATGTCGATCACTCAGATTCTAGCCCCTTGGCCATTTGACATGTAGGGAATTGATATCTTTGAACCTTTTTAAGTGACAACCGAGAAAAGGAAGTTCTTATTAGTGGCGATCAATTACTTTACCAAATGTGTGGAAGCTGAATCTTTGGCCCAGATAACTAAGAAAAAAATTCAAGACTTTATCTAAAAGTCCATTATTTACCAATTTGGATTATCTAAGTACATTATCTTTGAAATGGAAAGTAGTTTAATAACAAAAAGTCCTAAGATTCTACTCGAACCTGCATATTAAACAAAGATTCACATCAAATGGCACCTGCAATCCATCGGGAGGTAGAAGTGACTAATTAGACCATTCTTCAAGGCTTGAATCTAGACTTAACTGGATGAAAGGTTTTTGGATATATGAGTTGGACAGTGTCATTTGATCCTATCGAACAACTCCTCATGCCCTAATTGGTGCAATACCTTTCTAATTGTCTTTCGGAGTAACAACAGTCATTCCTTTAGAGATTAGCTTGGTTTTTTATCAAGTAAAAGAGTATGATAAAAGTACCAATCAAGAAAGATTACAAGCAAGTCTTGACTTTCTAGAAGAAGCTTAGGAGAAAGCCTATATCAGGATGGTAGCTTATAAACTAAGGGTTGTCCAATATTACAACTCCATAATCAAAACCAAAATTTTCCAACAAGAAAATCTTGTACTTCGATGAGCTAAAGTCTCGAAGCCAACAGAATAAGGAAAACTTGCAACCAATTGAGAAGGGCCCTATAAAATATCAAAGGTCATTAGACCTGGGGCATATAACTTGAAAATTTTGGATGAAACTCTAATCCCAAGATCATAGAATTTAGATAATTTGAAAAAATATTATCAATGAATTCATTTCTTCCAAGAAGATATCTCTCTATTATCTCTATCAAAGTGATCAGGTAGAGGGCATAAATTTATCCAAACTTTCGATCAGGTATTCTCTATCAATATGATCAGGTAGAGGATACAAGTTTGTCCAAATTTTTGATCAGGTATTTTCTATCAAAGTGATTGGGTAGATGGTACAAATTTGTCCAAACTTTCAATCAAGTATTCTCTATCAAAGTAATCAAGTAGAGGGCACAGGTTTCTCCAAACTTTCAAATTGGTACTCTCTATCAAAGGATCAAGTAGAGGGCATTAGTTTGCCTAAACTTTTGATCAGGTACTCTCTATCAAAATGATCTTAGAGGGCACAGGTTTATCCAAACTTTTGGTCAATTATTTTCTATCAAAGTGATTGGATAAAGGGCATAAGTTTGTCCAAACTTCTAATAAGATATTCTGTATCAAAGTGATCGGATAGTGAGCACAGGTTTGTCCAAACTTTTGATTAGGTAGTGTTTATCAAAGTGATCGGATAGTGAGCACAGGTTTGCCCAAACTTTTGATTAGGTAGTGTTTATCAAAGTGATCAGGTGGAGAGAACAGGTTATCCAAACTTTTGATTAGGTATTCTTTATCAAAGTGATCGAGTAGAGGACATATGTTTGTCCAAACTTTTAATTAGATATTTTCTATCAAAGTGATCAGGTAGAGGCACAGTATTGCCCAAGCTCCTGATCAGGTTTTTCTAATATTAACTAAAGTGGTCAAAAATGGCCGGAGGAACCTATATTCTTAACAAAGTGATCAGAAAAAGCTTATATGAAGCATATATTTCCAAATCTAATCAAAAAATAACTTCTATAGCTCAGAAAGCCCAAGATTCACCTCCTAAAATTAGTCAGAGGAATGTAGCTAAATGATTATCTAAATTTCAAATATATATTTTAGAAAAAATGCCTCAAAGCTTAGGGGATGATATGCATTTTTCATACATATGAATAGTGAAGATAAAATTCTTTCATTGATCTTAAAAGATTTCTTACATAGTACATTAATTCTTTTATCTCTATGTATTACATCAACAAATGAAAAAAAAAATACATCTATCTTTTCTCTTCGACCTTGGAGCCCATAGAGGCTTGGCAAATAAGAAGCTAGAACTTTTATCTTTCACACTACCTTAAGCTACTGCACGTTCTAAAGGAGAATCATCTTCGATTAGTGGACCATAAGTTGCTATCTCCATTCCCACTCCAAAGTAGTGCCAGTAGCGACTATAAAGGAGTATGGGTCTCCCCCTAACACCTCTTTTATTAAGGACTAAGCATCCAAGTTTGTTAAGGTGAGAAAGTTTATGTCAATATTTAGAAAGAATTCTTTTGTTGTTTAAATACATTTATTAAAACCCAATTCAAAGGTAGAAAACAAGACACCTATGTTCTCGGTAATTGCTTTATATTTTATCGCATCAGCCCCCAATATCTTTGAAGCTACTCTTGTCACCTTAGAAATAGTCACCTTCTTCCCGATTTGCGTCTCAGTCAAAGAGTTTGAAGGAGCACTGGAAACTTCTTCAGTTGGACCCTTTATCAAATCCACTATTCCTAAAGGGCTTCTGATATCTTCTCTTAAGTTCTTAGGCAAAACTTTGACCACTTTATCCATGATGACAGTCATTGTATTATCACAGGCTATGCAAGTAATCTTATATAATCACATACATTCAAAGTATCAGAGAAATAGGAAAATAAAAACACCGATTGAAAAATAGAAATCTCATTGGTTCAAATATTTTTACAAAGTTTCTTAAAATCCCAATGAAAGAGATAGGAGTTGAACAGGATGAAGAGTACAACAAAATACAAATAGACCTTCATCCTTCCATTTCTTGATTAGTTAGAGCTTTTAGAGGGGTGTCCATAGGAGCTTTTAATGCCTCAGCAATGGTTGCGGCTTCGGTAGTGGTTAAAGGAGCATCGTCAGCAGGTGCACCGGTATCTTGCACCTTCATTCTTCCTCCATCGGATCGCGATACTTGGGATAACGAGAGCAATATCAATGGTTGGAAAAAGTTCTCTCACCTTGCTCTGGCAATCCCTAAATCCCTCATAGAAAATGCTGTTGGACTAGTTGCTCGGTCTATGGGAGCTTGTCTAGTCCATAAGCAACCATTGCTGTCGATCCACGAACCCTGTCCATGGACCATCTTCCCTCCTGAATGTCGTTCTCATCGAAGAAGCTGCCAGGGAGCCTTCCCTCATCGCGGGGAGCCTTCCCTCACCACCGGGAGCCATCCCTCACCGGAAAAACCACTAAAGAGTCACCGGAAGACCTATTTTTGAAGCTGGCCACCATCCTCTCTCTTCCTCCTAGTTGTCCACTCAATCTACCATTGCCACCGTCGGATGCATGATCTCTCGCCACCAGGCATCTCCTTTCTCACCGTTCCATGCCACCTCGGCATCGTCCATCGCCCGTCACCACTGTCCGGTCACCACGCCTCCATGTTCCGAGCTCTCGATCACCGTTGACCACCTCTCTTACCATCTCTCCACTATTCAAGCCACCATCGCCACCATCCTCTTCATTGTGGAGGGATTCCCGCCACCGATCATCGCCCGCTGCTACTCGTGGCTAAAGGGAATGCTAAGTACTTGCTGCCAACCGGAAAAGCCATGCCATGGCCATCCCCAAACCATTCTTCTTCTCAGTTCCCTATTCAGCCACTATCACCATCGCCATCCACCATGAGCGCCCGTCCCACCGTTGCCTCACACTATCGCCGCCCCATGGAAGAGGTAGAGTCTAATTAGGAGGAGGATCTGAGGTCACGAGAGTCCCTTCCAAGCTTTATTTGCCAAAGAAGGAAAGTTAGCATCGATCAACTCATTAGGCCACACATCGGATGGCCAAGGATTTTTCCAGCGATATCTAGCTGATTTGGAGTCTGATTGAGTCTAAATTTGACTGGGAGGAAGTTCTAGATGAGTTCTATTTAAAGGATCCCTGGATTACAAGAGAGAGCATCTTGGAGAGAAAAGTACGATATAGGGTAGGATTTCCAGTTTTGGATTGCCGGTTGGCCTCTAAGAGTGAGATTTCTTAAAGGAGAAGCTGTGCCATCTACGCCATTTTTTTTCCTACATTGATCTCTGGATCAAGATCCAAGGAGGAAGAAATAGAGAAAGCCAGTTCACTTCGAGGAGTATGAAGAAGGAAGTTCGTCGACCATCTTTCCAACGAGATTGTGCCAATCTACTTCTAGTCTTTGTTACACTTTTTTTATTTATTCAATTGCATTTTGTAGTAGGACCTTGGTTTCAATTAATATAAAGTTTATTTTCTTGCACCTTTAAATTCATGTTCGTTATTTTTATTACAAGTAGATGCTAGGATCTAAATAGTAGATCCTAGTACCAAGTTATTTATTTTTTTGTACTTTTAATTTTTATTTCCCCGACTTTGATCTATTCACTTTCTTAAATCAAAGATTTTAAAACATTCAACATACTGCTTTTCCTGTGGATTCGACCCGACTCACCTTTTCTATGAATTTTTAATTTTCTTAAAAAGATGATTAATTTAAACTGATAGTCATAGTTTCTTAACAATAACATCATGGTCTATCAGCCTCTTTTCTCTTGGCAACCTTCTAAAGTCTTTTTATACCAATCTTCTTCATCTCTGCAGATATAACAACCCACATAATGGTAAAGAGATCGACCAAATGCAATAACTATGCAAAAGTAAAAAAAGAAACAAAAATAAGTCCAAAATAGTTGGATATACTTTGGGGACCAACTAGGCTAATACCCGCATCGTACAAAGCTTAGTTGAACAAGAGAAATTTGAACTCTGGTACTTAAACATCGAGCAGCTTGTTGTAATGGTCTAGGTCTTCACTCAGCATAGTCTTATTAAAGTTAGGCTTGGTCCAAGCTTTGCCCCAGGAGGACCTAATGCTTACGGGCTGGTCTCAAGAAATATTAAAAAAATATATTCTTCCATCCATAGATGGAAGAAGGAAAACCTTCTACAAGTTTGCAAGCATATCTATGGCTAAAATAAAACCACTACTTGTCATATAGGTGAGATTTTAACATAAAAATAGCTCGAACAAGAAACATCATGATTCCATTCTAACTAAATCATAAATGAGAATGAAACTTATGATGATCCTGAAATCATTTGGAGAAAACTGGATTGGAGTTACCTTATAGAAGTCCAAGACATTTTGAATAAAGAGATGAAGGGGAAACCATACTTCGACATCGAATGCATCCTTATAAAAAGCAATGCATCCAGACAAAGGAGATAGAAACCTATCATTGGGGCTTGGAACAATCATTCTAATGCTATATGGGATAGAGTACTTATTCCTAAGTCTTTCAAGGTCTATTTTCTTGATCTCAGACCTCTCCTACTCAAGACCTAGGGAGGCCCTCTTATGATGCCTAACAAGAGCATCGAAAGAAGTAGGGTGTCCTTCTTCAATTGAGACTGGACTCACTATAGTTTCGTTAGAGTCTATCCTAGATTTTTTCACTTTCCTAGTAGCTCTCTTCTTCTTATGGACCATGGCTACAAGTGGGAAGACTAAAGTATAAGAAAGCTAAATCTAAAGGCCTCTTATCAGGGATAATGGAGCCTTAAATCTCTTAGAGCAAATTAGAAAAAGCTTTGGAAGAAGGTCTCCTGGTAATGCACTCGGAGATGAAAGGAAAGAGATAGAAAACAAAGAATCCAAAATGAAAGAAGAAACTGCTAATTATAAAGCTACGCAACAGTCTAGATTAAATTACCTCACTATTGGATTGCTAGCCATATTGCTTTATCCCTGGTTGGGGGGCAAGACTCGTGGATCGAGTAGGGCGTTGTCATTTTGAGAACCTCTCGCTACTAAGCCTAATGATGTTTTTCATGAAGAAAGTGTATGCATTTAATGCTATACAATGAAATGGTGATACAAAAAATAATCAATTATCTTTTTTCTTATCAAAAGGTTTGCGAAATCTTTTCATTATACTTTCGAGTTGAATTGAATAAATCATCTCGAACTTGGAAGTAGGGGCAATTATTACAAGGTAGATGATCTATCATAAGTAACTACTGGTATGTAAAAAAGTATTTGATAAGGAATCGATCACTTATTTAAGGTACAAGGTACTAGATGGTCAGAAATCGATCACTTATTTGAGATACAAGGTACCCAATGATTAAAAGTTGATTACTTATTTGAGATTTAGAATACTCAATGGCCAAGAACTAATCACTTATTTGAGGCATAGAATATTTGATGTCTAAGAGCCGATCACTTATTTAAGACATAAGATGCCCGATGGTATGGAGCAAATCACTTATTTAAGGTATAAGGTACCCGATAGCCAGGAGCCAAACACTTATTTGAGGTACATGCTAGTTAACTACTCATCGGACATGTACCAACTACTAACCTGAGCCAAGTATAAAGTTTCATAATTTTATTTAGCATGAAGCATATATCTTAAATTTATTAGAGCTATTACAACAAGGTTGGTAAAGTGGTTATCAAAAAGTATAACGAATCACTTAGCAAACAACTTCACAAATTGACCTCTTAATGGTCTAATTGACTTAACAACTTTCTTAATAGTGTAACCACTTTATAGATGGTTATAATCATCTAATCAATTTGGCCATAAATCTCTATAAATAGAGGGTCAAGAGGAACTCCAAGAGACTCTTGGATGCATACTCACACTCTCTTTTCATATTTTTCTTACCGTTCTCTCTTTAAGCTAACTTAAGTATCGGATAGTTTCCTATTATAGAAATTTTACTAATTTTTCTAATAACAAAAACTTTTTTTGCAGGTCAAAGAGCTGATCGAGCCCATTTCTAAAGTCATTACTCAGTTTTTTAAAGATCCTTAAGAGCCCCAAAAAGCCACTCTAGCATATCCCGCTTATCAAGCTTGGAAAGGTATAGCAACATGACAAAAGCATAGTTTATACATATTGAGAGAGATCTTGAAAAATGTTATTCGGCAATGTACTATATTAAATTTTTTAATATTGCTTATCTTGTATAATGGTTCATTTATCTTTTGGAAGAATAGTTATCTAAACACTTGGTGAAAGCATAGCTTGCACATATTGATAGAGATTTTGAGAAATGTTATCCGGCAAATGTATAGAATTAAATTTCTAATAATTACTTATTTTGTAATGATTTTAAATGGTTCATTTGTCTTTTGGGAAATAATGATACGTGGCGAAAGTATAGTTGATTGAAATATATACATATATATGTGTGTATATATATATATGTATATATTAAAATCTGGTTAATTGAATTTGGACACAGGTTTAATTGAGTTAAAACCTGAGAATTTTATATCAATGATCCAAATAATAGAATGTGATTTATTATCTTAAGATTACTTGCACATAAAAAAATTATATAATTTAAAAATTTTTAATTTATACATCAAGTAAAAAAAAAATAACTTAATTTAATTAATTTTTAATTATTGGATGAATAGATCAGATATTTTTAAATTATATAATTTTTTTATTTACTAGGTGTTTGAGATAAGGGATCGCATTTAATAATTTGGGTCTTAAAAAGCCAGATTATAACCTGATTTGATATACATATGTGTATCTATCTATCTGTATATATATATATATATATGTATGGTTATATATATGTATATATGTATGTATATATATATATGTATATATATGTATGTGTATATATATATATGTATGTATATATATGTATGTATATATATATGTATGATATATATGTATGTATATATATGTATATATGTAATATATATGTATATATGTATATGTATGTATATATATGTATGTATATATATGTATATATATGTATGTATATATATGTATGTATATATATTGCAATGGATCCCTAAAGCATCATGCTTGCCGCGGTTATCATGTCCGTCATCGTCGAAAAGGAATTTTTTGCTTTATTTCTCTCTACAGGTTTCCTCAACACGGAATCCCGGACAAGATCCAGCTCCTTTGTTCCATCCGAAAGGTCAGCTTTCTATCGCTTTCTATTTCGCCACTCTTCTTTTGTTGTTTACCTTCTCAATTGTCTCCCATTAAAGCGTCCTCTAATTATATTTCCACCAGATTGGATAAAGAACCACCAAAAATGTGAATAAAAGAAGCTGAATGCCAAAAATTGAAATTAAGCACGACCATAACCTCACTATTCTCTCCTGCTTCATCAAATTCTTTGACAATGTGAGCTTCCTGGAATTCGTTCTCAAAGCGTTCATTTAGGATTTCTTACGTTTCTTCCCTCTAAACCCATTAATCCAAGACAATCTCCGTCACCAAATCCGCTTATTCATAATGTCAACCTAGAATAGAGCCCATACTCTATCCTTTAAACAGCTTATTTGAGGGAAAAATGGGAGGTAGAAGGGATTAATTTTTTTGTGGTAACAAGACAGCTTAAGTTTAGATACTGATGGATGAGGCAGTTGATGAATTTAAAATTGTATAGTTCCAGAAAGACATTTGGGCAGAGTGACAGAAATTGGCATCGTCAACAAAAACTGCGGCTATTAATTCAGGAGGAGAAAAAGAACAAAGTATTTGCCCATTTTGCTGTGTCTGCATCTCTCTCTCTCTTGTCTTTTTCTGTATTACTACATGGACGTTTCTTATCCACGGTGCAAAAAGGCTTTCTGTGACATACTCTTATGAAATTGCTTTGAAGACAAGCGCTTGTTTAGTAATGGGTAACACATCTATTCAGTTTTAGCATGTTAGGATCTAACTCTAGTGGACTTGTAGATTTCGAGATGAACCTTGAAATTATGTAACGAGTTGTTTCTGTAAGGAGCTGGTTAAATTTATGGTTACCTAGCTTGCCGTATGTTGCTCTTAAATGAAGAAAACTGGGGGTGCCAACTGACTCAGTTGGTAAAGTCTCCAGTGTTGATACAAGAGATCTGACCTCTGGTATTTGGCATGACATCCACATTTCCTAGCAAGGTTTTGCCTTACCGTGTACCATACCATACCTAGCATACTGTAATGTAGTCTCATATTGTACTAATACTTGGTATGCTTTGCTATGTCATACCATACCATGTACCAACACTATACTAGGATGTTATCGGTATGGGGTCCAGCATCGAGATAGCAAACCTTGTTTCCCTAGTTCTCAATAATAAAACATTCATTTCTTATGGAATCAAAGTAAAAGCTTCATATGATCATAAGCCAAATCTAGTTTTTCTAGCCCTTTTTTTTAATGTTACACATTTTTTCTAGCTTCTTTGAAACCTTTTATGTAGCACCTCCAAACAAGTTTTTCAACAACTGGTCCTTTTTTGGGGGTTTTCTTTAAAAAGTCATTAAGATGTTTCTTCAAAATGATGTCAAATGAAGTTCCAATGTTTTGGTCTTAAACTTTTATAGATGACCAGCTAATTAGTTGGAAAAAACGAGAGAATAAAGAATAAAACTGTATTCCTCCAAATTTCCACATGTAACTGAAATTACCCAGATGCTTTCTGTATATCTCTGTAACATACGGTGCTTTCTTTGGGGGTTGGGGCATCTATATGTGGAGAGAGATCCTACTACACTACGTGCATTCCATACGTGTTCTATTTGCACAAAAGTATTTAGTTTTTAGTTCTATGCTTCAACATAATGGCATTTACATACCAACATCTTCTCCTATAATTTTAAATATTAGAGCCTAGTGTTGCCCAAGATCTTCATGGAAAATTGAGATCTGTCAAGTCTTTGCCACAGAACTGAATCACCCAGTGTCCTCATCCTGCTTGTTGATTCAAAATATTTTACTGACCTTAAACAAAGATTTAGGCTTTCTTTAAAAAAAAAAATGTAAAGGCAGTCTCAATACATTTTAATTCATAATTTTCTCACTGGCCTTAGGCTTCGGCTTACATTGTGGATACTTGTCTGTTTTCCTGTTAGCAGCTTCTTTCAGCTTGAAGGCTTGGTTGACAACACCTATCTTATTTCAAGTTTCTGATTTTAATTCATTAAACATATCTCCTTGATTGTGACCAACTCTTCATCACTAATCACATTTATGTTTCATCTTGCAACCTTGAATTTTCATATTCTTCTGGTACAATCTTCCATTGACTTGTAATTGGTTGTTTTGATGAGTGATGACTTTGCAATTATCTGAG
This sequence comes from Areca catechu, assembly GCA_021397845.1. Classification (NCBI taxonomy): domain Eukaryota; kingdom Viridiplantae; phylum Streptophyta; class Magnoliopsida; order Arecales; family Arecaceae; genus Areca; species Areca catechu. The sequence continues at coordinate 49,097,561 of CM038046.1, read as the reverse complement.
AATCTCTCGCTTGGTGACTTTTTGTACTTGAGCACCACCTTGTGGTCCCTCATTATCCAAGTTTCAAATAATTAACTTTATGCCAACTATGGAGGGAAGGACCTGGTCTTTCTGCTAGTTATAATATCTTCAAATACCATAAATTTAACTGACAAGAATTGTCCTAGTAACCTTTTGCTTCTGAATATCCATTCTTCTTTTATGTGCATAATATGAACATTAGTTCAAATTAATGGATTGAATCTTCAAATTAGGATTTAATCTCCAAACAATAGGAACTAGATTGTTTAGCTAAACCAGCAATTGCTTTTACGAAACCATGACTTTAACTTGTCAAATAGCAACAGTTCTGACCACTTAAATTGGCAGCCCATGATCCATGAACTTGTATATCCTTGACATAGCTGAATAAGTAACATTAGTACAAATACAAGACTTTTATTTGTGGACTTAGTCCATGCCTGTTCTCGTCAAGGAAAATATAACAAGAATTGATAATGAATTTTCTTTTTCCTCATATTTTATTTATCTTTGCCTATATGGACTGTTAGTACAATGCAAATCAACATATAACAAAGAACATCTTGATGAAATTAGGCTTTTCTTGATGCTCATAAGTAATCTTGCTGCAATCAACTGACAGTTGGTGCATTTTTCTTGTTCTTATAGTGCTGATTCTGTGACTAGTTTCTTGATGCTTATAAATCTGGATAAGCTATGGAGCCACAGAAAGATGATTCATCATCCTCATCGACTGCTATGAACCCCAATATTCAGCATTCTGAATCTAATCGACAAGATGCTACTGTACAAGAAACACCATCCATGATATCCTCATGGGCCAGAAGGCTTAAAATTCCACTTCCACAACAATCAGACCAAGAAGATCCACAGCCTGGAAATGTAGGAAAATCAACTTTTGAACGTTTCACTAGTGGATTAGGGTTACACTTGTCTCCAAACTCTCCCATGAAAGATGAGAGTGCCGAGAGCAACTCAGCAGCTCTGCAACCTGGTGGTCTGGGTTCTTTCACGAAAGGTATAATGGACTCATCTATGAATGTAATAAAAGCTGTGCAGGTCAAGACTCGTCATATTGTATCCCAGAACAAAAGGAGATACCAGGTAATTCTGCTTCAACATGATCTCTGTTAAACATTTTCTGTTTCCGTTTCTCCAAATTCATGTTAGAATTTTAATGATTAGCATCTTTATCTAAGTTCAGTTGTCATTATTACTCTAAAGTACTTTTTCAATTTGATACTTGGTTGTGCTAGTTTTTTGGCAGCCCTGCTTTAAGCAATGATCAAGCTTTTTAGGTAAGAAGATTGCTTGGTCGTTGGTATGGCCTTTGAAATAAAAAAGTACATCTGCATGTTTGATAACTATTATGACTAACTGTGTATACTTTGTTTGAGTAATTAAAGTACCGCATATAAGAAAAATGACATTAGCAATATGATCACATGTCTGCATCACTCTCTCATCATCCTATGTCATACTTGAATTCAGAGCGTATTCTAGTATATCACTACATCAAATACATGTGATCAGAGCAGTGCTTTTTAGAGTTTTTATTGCTAAATTCTGCTTTAAACTTTTTGAAAGATACTATTGACACGAAATTCTCCTGTATGTTTTTAATTTCATATTAGTATCTTAAGGAACTATTCTAGAATCGATCAACGAGCAGTACATTTAGCAAGGTCCATCTGAGCAGTTTGTTTAAGCTTTTAAAGTTAATGTTCATGCTTTATCAAGTTTAGAGAGGAATAATGTAAAAAGTAACTGAATATTTTTTTGAAAGGTAATTAGGTTGAGGTTATGAATGTGCTTATTGCTACAGGTAAGGGGCTTTTGAAAGTTCAGTATATATTTTTCATTCACCAAGTTCCATTATGTCTCTGGTCATTGTTTTTGAAAAATCTTCAGCAATTTTAGTTCATGCTCATTGTTGCAAGCTCTATTGTTTCCCATTCTTGTTTAAGTCTCCTTAGTTCTTTAGGAAGCTATGTAACATTATTATTTTAACTGCATTGGTTTTTCCTCCTTTTGTTACTAATATTCAAAGTTGTACTAGATTAAAATGTTATTCTGATATAAAAATGTGCTAGTGGGTACTTTCTTTTTAGCCTTTGTTTTTGGTAATGTGACATTTGGTGGCAATAATCTTGACTGTTTCCTCAATATGATTACCATGATTTTACCTGATAAGATCTTAGCATGCCTTTGTCTGATTTATATCTTATAATTTTGAATAGAATTTGAAGTTTAGGGCTTCTTTTGATAAGCTTAAATTTGACATATGTTTTTTTTGATATAGCCAAAAACATTGTGCAAACAATGGTTCTTAGAGTTTTGGCCACCATATTTGAAGTGATGAAACCATTTCATATTCTAATGATGCCTGGATGGTTTCACTTGAAGCATTTCTTCTAAATGAAATCTGATAACATATCTATCATTGGTTACCAATTATCAACCAGCTGCAAGTAAAACTAAAATTATTGCTGCTGCAACAGTAAATCGTTCATGATATTGTCAGACAATGCTTGCCCTGGAACACATTTATGAAATAGACTTTTGTCAGTGGCTTTGATGATTATTCACTTAATCTGAATATCCCATGACATACAACCAATAGAAAGAAAGGACATTTTGCTGGATTAATGCAACCTATCATTATCAACTATCTGTGTTTCCACTTTTTTCCCACTCAGGAAGGTGAATTTGATTTGGATATGACATATATCACGAACAATATTATTGCTATGGGTTTTCCTGCTGGTCATATAAGCTCTGGCTTGTTTGGATATTTTGAGGTAATGAAATATAATTTTGTATTGATGCCATATCAATTAGCTTCCAAGATGTCATTTTCACTTCATATGATCTATGCTTGTTGTGTAGGGATTCTACCGGAACCATATGGAAGAAGTGATAAAGTTTTTTGAGACCCATCACCAGGTACATATGTGCCTCTGAGCACCTCTGTTTACTGAAATCATATTCAAGTGATATTAGCGTAATCATGCTATGCATTTCTCTGGGTTTCAAAGTATTCTACATAATGATTTTGCGAAACTTTTGTCTAACATAGCCAAACTGGACTTTTAATGAAGCAAGGAGAAAAATACTAAACTGGAGGAAAAGAAGAAAGTGCTTGAGAGATAGTTACATTCTTACAGCAGGGAGGATAATCATTAACTATAGAGAAGGCAGGAGATGGCTTTCAAAGTAATGTACCATATCTTGTGATATTCATAAAAACTTTCTCTCAAGAAAGGAAAAAGTGTAATACTTGAAGCAAACAATGTTATATTTTCTAACAAGGATTAAAGTCCTAGTTCATTTTAGTTCATCTTGATCGTCCAGATTGGTCCGGTAATAAATCGATCTTGGGAAGAGTCTGGGACCTTGATAGATGGAAAACCAGGCTGTCCCAGTCCATTATTGCTGCCAATCATGGTCTCTACACTGTAGAATTGTCCTTTAGGGATGATCAAGGCTCGAACTAGGAGGATTGGGGCCATCGTTCAGCCCTACGCATCCTAAAAACCCTAGAATCTTGCTGGAACTAGTGATTTAGGCTTGAGTTGGGTGGATTGGGGCAGCAACAGGGAGTATTTGATGGGAGGAGAGACGGAGGCGATCAGATTTGGGGAAGAGAATGGTGGGAGATTGAAGGAGGGGGGAGAGACAGAGAGGGGCCTAAGGAGGAGGCGAGAGGGAGGGGGGGGGGTGTTGTGCCGGGGACGGGGATGGACTTAAGTGTTTTGAAGAGAGGCCTTGAACTGTATAGGTAACTGACTGGTCCAGTTCAGTATGCCTTGAACTGGCCACTTCAGCATGATTCAGTACTCCTTGATTTAACTTGATTTAATGGTACATCAAGTGTTCCATGGGTAGACAATTTCAATGGCTTGATATAATGTTTGATATGATTAGAAGCATGTGAAGTTTGTGAACTGATTGAATTTTCATTTGCACATTTTTTTAATATATGTAGATGATAATCATGGATATAAATCTAAAATTGGCTTGCTTATTGTTTATTTTAAGTTTTAAACAATTAATACTATTGGTAAAATCTGTCATTTGTTCACTTAAAACATTAGAAGATGATCTGTGGAAGACTTGAATTTTTTTTCAATACATGCTGTTGTAGACGTAAATCAATGTCGTGGGCCCTCAATTTAAGCTAGTGTTAGTCTTTCATTAATACAATTAAAGCCTCACTTTTGGCAAATGGAGAGTAGTCTCTCTCTCTCTCTCTCTCTCTCTCTCTCTCTCTCTCTCTCTCTCTCTCATATCCATATATATGTATTTGGACATATGTAATCTTTTTTTATTTTTTAATTAATTTTATATGAAGTCACTGTGATAGTGGTCAAACCCTGGAAAAATTGTTGAGGGGGGCAAGAGTGGGGATGACACCCTCACTCTAATATTGGCCAGACTTCCACCCATCCTAGTTATTTGAAAAAGGAAAAAAGGTCTGGACATGTTGTCTCAGGTAGGTCTATTTGTGCTTCTATCAGTTTTTCAGCGACAAGTTGGTCTCTAGTTTGAAGAACTGAGTTGATAAAATATCTGTTGCCTCTCGCTAATTTGAATATGTGATAGTTTTTGCACAAGTTTCTCATCGAACTTATATTTTACAGGGAAAATACAAAGTGTACAATCTTTGTTCAGAGAGGTTGTACGATGCATCATTATTTGAGGGAAAGGTATGGTTCTATTATTAATTAAATTTCATTCTTATTATTTATATTCTGTTTGATCCTTCAAGTAAATCACTCTTATTAAATCTTTGTAGAAAGTCATGACTTATCATTGAGATGCACATCAAAAGTAATATATTTGCATTCCATGGCATAACATTTAGTATATGCATTCATAAACAATAAAGAAAAATTCTCAGTTTACAATATTGGGTTTGGTTTTATTGATTTTACTGTCATCAATAGATATTTAGGGCCATGCCTCCAAGATAGAGTGCACCTTTTTTTCCATCTTAGTCACTAGGGACTTCGTCTAGGATTTCTCCAAGTCCTAGTTCTCTAAAAGTTCTTTAGCCTGTCTTCTTTAATCATGATGCACACTTCGAAGCAGGTATGATTTTTGTTAAGTGTGAAAAGTTCACCAAGCCCCCACACAGGCTGCCTTATTTATATTAATCAGGAAAAACATGTTACACAAATGTCCTTATTAAGCACTCCATCTAAATATAATAAGCAAGGACAAAATAGTCAACCGAATACTAAGTAATAACTTCCAATACTCCCCCTCAAGTTGGAGCATATACATCAAATATCCTAGCTTGTTATATAAAGACTCAAACATTCCCATGGACACAACTTTGGTAAAGACATCAACGTACTATTTGGCAGGAGTTAATGGAGTACAGATAATGCCTTTCATCATAGCATCTCTGACAAAGTGACAATCCACCTCGACATGTTTGGTCTTTTCGTGAAATACTGGATTACGAGCTATGTAAATAGCCACTTGGTTGTCATAATACATGGGCATAGGACCTGTCATAGAAAATCCAATTTCAGCCATTAATGACTTTAACTTTATTAATTCATACGAAGTGTGAGTTATAGTCCCGTACTTTGCTTCAACATTTGACCTAGATATAATATTATGTTTCTTACTTCGCCAGGTTACCAAGTTTTCTCTACTAAGTATAATAACTGGAAGTAGATTTCCGATCGCTCCTATTACCAGCATATCCTGAGTCTGAATAAGTCTCAGTACGTAAGTTACCATGATTTTTATATAGCAATCCCTTGCCTGGTGCTTCTTTCACATAAGCGAGTATCCTCAATGCAGCTTTCCAATGTACCTTGTTGCCACCAAGATTGCCATGGCCTGTAGTTCCGGCGCGTCGTCGATGCATCGAGCTCCCGTGGGGGGTGCTCGTTCATCCCTCTCCTTGCTGGTCGACTCCTTGGTCCAACTACCCTGCAAAAAAGAGGAGACCCGGGCCGGGGATTTCGGCGGGGACACTCCGACGATCAAGTCAGACGGGGACGATCAAAGGGAACAGAACCTCTGTGGTGGAGAGCTTGGGGACTCCACGTAGAGGGTGAAAGAAAAGAATTTAGATGTGAAGACAAGGTGGAGATGGGATCAGGGAGCTTGGAAAGTTTTCTTAGCTGGTTTCTTGCCCGTTTGCTCTCTGTTCTCGCTTGCTTACCCATTCTTCTCTTGCTCTTCTTTGCTTCTCTCTGATCTTATGTACCTGCAGTGGCCCAAACAGATCTGGGGCTTTGTCCAGATGTCCCTTTCCTTGCTCCCTCTCCGGGAGGGGTCGTCTGTTGCCTGTGGTCTCCCTCTGGTTGGACCGGTTCTTCGAAGGAGCTTCTCCTATTGGGGAAGTTCGTCGGTGGAGTGCAGGTCTTGTCCCTTTGATGGTGCAGTTCCCCGTGGGAGGAGCGGGCACCGTGCCGCTGAGCCCTGTGCCACGGTGGGATGTTTCTATTCCCGGAGGGACTGTCGGAATGTTGCAGGGCCCTGGGGCCTTAATGAAATACTCCTTTTAGAGGAGGTTCATGTTTCGAGTCGCGAGGGTCGAAGCCCCCGGTTACACGACCATCATCGATGTGGTGGCTTGCTATAGGGTCTGGAGCCTAGTGGAGCACATACTGTGCAAAGCCTATCGGTGGCGCGTCACATAGCTCGAATTTATGGCAGGGTACGTGACACCTCCCAGAGGTTACGGGTGGCCAGGCTCCTTGTCGTGGTTTGAATTTTTGTTGGTCCTTCTCTCGCCATTGGCGGGAATATCGGCTTTCGCGAGGCAGGGGTGAGTCTCGCCTTGGGAACTCCGTCTCAGAACTTGCCTTGGCAGCATAAGCACGACCCCGGTTGGGAGCTGACCTTCGCAGGAGGGCTTGCCTTGGTAGTATGAGCATGATCCCAGCCGGGAGCTGGCCTCAGACGGGGGGCTCGCCTTATGAGCACGACCCCGGTTGGGAGCTGATCTCGGCAGGAGGGCTTGCCTTGGCAGGATAAACACGACCCCGGCTGGGAGCTGGCCTTAGACGGAGGGCTCGTCCTATGAGCACGATCCCGGCTGGGAGTTGACCTCGGCAGGAGGGCTCGTCTTAGCAGCATGAGCACGACCCCGGCCAGGAGCTGGCCTAGACGGAGGGCTCGTCCTATGAGCACGACCCTGGCTGGGAGCTGACCTCAGCAGGAGGGCTCGTCTTGGCAGCATAAGCACAACCCCGGCCAGGAGCTGGCCTCAGATGGAGGGCTCACCCTATGAGCACGACCCGGGCTGGGAGTTGATCTCGGCAGGAGGGCTCGCCATGGCTCCTTGTTTAGCCATCATGTCCAGGTGGCGGGTCTCTTGCCAGCAAGGCCGCCAGTGAGGGCTCCACGTCAGCTGATGCGCCACATTATACCTATTTAGGTTTTTGTATAAATTGACTAATAAGGCCCATTGCAAATATGATATCAGGCATTGTAATTATGAGATAAATTAGTTTTTCAACAAGTCTCCTATATCTATTAACATTAGGAAATTCCTCCGACTCATCCCATAAATTCAAATTCTGTTCCATAGGTGTATTTTCAGATTTACATCCAAGAAGTCTAGTTTCTTCTAAAAGATCAAGTGCATACTTTCTCTAAGATATTTCTCGTGGACTAACTCAATTTCTAGGAAATCTGCTTAAGAAATATCTTAGTTTCTTCCACTTCTGCTTTGTCATTACCTGTTAACAGAATATCATCGACATATATTCCAGAATAACTATTCCAGTAATTTTATTATGCACAAAAATAGAATGGTTAGAATTATACTTGGTGAAGCCTATAGAAAATATCACTGTGCTTAGCTTTTCAAACCATGCATGTGGGCTCTGCTTCAGACCATAGATCGTCTTTTTAAGTTTGCACACCATCTCTCGCTGAGCATCATATCCTGAATGTTCTCTATATATGTACTTCCTCTTCAAGATCACAATACAGAAATGCATTCTTCATATCCATCTGATACAATAGATCATCCCTGATTAATAGCAACAGACAGTAGGATTCGGATGGAACTCAGGCATGCAAGTGGAGAGAAAGTCTCAAAATGATCAATACCAGAGGTTTGGGTGTACTCTTTTTTCACCAGGCAAGCTTTGTAGCGGTCAACAGAATCATTCAGGTTATACTTAATAGTATACATCCATTGATAACCAACAATATCAACAGGTGGGGAGAAGTCACTAAATTCCAAGTATGGCGGGATAATAGAGCCGTCATTTCTTCATCCATGATAGTGTTTTAGTGTAGTGAATTGAGTACTTCGTAATAGTCCTTGGAAATAGAAACAGAAGTAAAAAAAAAGAGTAAACTGGCAAAACAAGTGGTGAAGATAATCATAAGACAAAATTAGTAGTACGATGAGGTTTAGAGCATTTATGTTTTTGAGAGCAATCGGGAGATTAAAATTATCAGGTGGAGGAGAAGAAAGAGTTGAGGACTAGGAGCTGCAGTTAGGAGAGTCAGATCAGGTAAGACTGGAGGTGATACAAGAGTGACTTTCTAACGTGAATATTAAGGTTCACCGAACCGTGCCGAACCGGCCGGTTCGGGGCGTACCGAACCAGACCGGTGGCCGGCCGGCATGGTTCGGCTGTAAAAAACGGCACAGCCGCCTTAAAAATCAAAAAAAAAACGAATCGGGCCCGAACCGGGCTTGAACCGGACCCAAACCGGTCGAAACGGGCTCGAACCGGCCAGTTTTGCCCGGTTCGGCTCGGTACGGTTCCAAAGGGGGGCTCATTTGTTTTTTGTGTCACATGGCTACAGTGTAGCCATGTGGCGTCCAAAGAGGGGGCCTTGCTGCCTTTCCTTAATTAAGGAAAGGCACGACACAGAGAGCTTAAGAGCTCTCTGTGTGTTCTCTGCAGCGACGCACGAAGGAAGGAAAACCAAGAAAAAAAATATGCGGGGTCAATTTCAACCCAATTCAACCTGCAAAAATTGAAGGGGTAGGTAGAATCAAGGTCCGTATACTCTTCTTTTTCCGTATTTTCGTCTTTCGTAGGGTTAAATTTTGTTAAAATCCATGCAAATTAGAAAATTAAGAAGAAATACGGTCAAAATTTATTTGTTGGCAATGATTTTAGAGTATGTGGTAGATCTAGGATAGATCTACACAATGATACTAAAATCTTAATTTTTTGTTAAGTATATAATTTTTTAAATTAAAAATTAATTTTTGGATTAAAAAATTAATAGAAAAATAATTAGAAAAAAAAACTGTAATTATAAATTATTAATCTAGGGCTTGTAAGCTACTCTCACTATAAATTTCATGTCGATTTATTCAAGTTTTGTGCATCTCATGAATAGTGCCCGTAAGTCTTAAATTGAAAAAAAAGTGACTTTTAATGCATTTATAGGCTCTTAAAAAAATATATGTAGCATGTATGATGGAATCCTATATGAATCTAAAATTTATTATTTTTATTTTTCTTTATTTTTAAAATTTTTTTAATTAAAAAAATTAAAAAAATTAAATTAAATTTTAAAAATTATGTTAATTAACTGTTAATTAATAAACATTATTATTGACCTTATATGTAATTTAAATATTCAGGTATGGATCCATCAAGGAGGAAGAAGGATCCGGAGCGGGATATTGGCTGGTCACATGGAGAGATGCTCTCGGTTCGGCATCACTGAAAGTGTAAATGGTGCAATACCGAATTCAAAGATAGGGGGTAACAAGGTTGAAGCAGTACTTAGCTGGTGGCTATCTTGATGTATCTGCATGCTAACAGTGTCCACATGAGGTCCGTTAGTTGATGAAGAAATACTTTGCTGATTTTAAAGCTGAAAAGGAAAGAACAGCAAAGAAAAAGGAGGTGGATCGCAGAGCAGCAGAACCACCTTATCACTCCAGGAAGTCAGAGAAAGCATCTATTCCTTCTGATGAGGAGGTACAGATGGAAGCTGCTATTCAGACGAGCTTGTATGAGCAGAGGCAGCAGGAGGAGGCAGCCAGACATAGACAGCGATTCGGGCCATCAGCTTTTGAGTCAGGATCCAGATCCGCTTCTGCTAGTGCTCCAGGAGAGTCTGAGATACAGTTTAGGAGGACCTCCTCAGTCAGAGAGCCCGTCAGGAGAGGCACCGGCCGTATTACATCCATGTTGGGAGCATTTGGCAGTAGGAAGAAGTCTTCCAGGCCCAGAGATATTCCAGAGGGAGCCATTATCCATGATGTCGATCCACATGCATTTTCCAGTAGAAATTCAAAGCTACAGAGGATTGACACAATGCTGAAAAAGGATAAGAAGGATATGTGGCGGGCCATCTCCTCCTGGTTTCATTTCAGTCATATCCCAGTCCATGCAGCAGACAATCCATATTATCGATCTGCTATTTCATATATACAGGCTGCTGGTGCAGGTGTAGATCCTCCAGCATTGAGGGATATCTATGGTCATCTTCTGAACAGCAATAAGGAGTTAGAAGGATGGATATCCTCATATCAGAGCAAGTGGCCTGTGTATGGATTGACGGTGATGTGTGATGGTTGGACTGGTCCTACTAGACGGAGCATGATCAATTTCTTGGCTTATTGTGATGGGAAGACTTTTTCCAGAAGTCTATTGATGCTTCAGATCAGGTGCACGACGCCAGTTATATCCTCAGATTGATGGAGGAGGTGATTGATCAGGTGGGAGAGCGTAATATCATGCATGTCATCACTGATAATGGATCACAGTACAGGGCCGTAGGGCAAATCTTGATGGAGCAACGGCCGCATATTTTTTGGACCCCTTGTGCTGCACATTATATAGACCTCATGTTGATGGATGTTGGTAAAATTCGCAGGGTGTAGAAGATTGTTGAACTAGCACAGTCTATCACCAGATTTATATATAACCATACATAGATCTTATCATTGATGAGGAGCTTTACAGGGAAGAAATATTGAGACCGGGGGTCACACGGTTTGCAACTAATTATATTGCACTTGATAGTCTTCTTCACAAGAAAGCAGAGCTGCGTCAGATGTTTGTCAGTCAGGAGTGGCAGGACAGCAAATTTGCCGGGGCAAATACTGAGGGAAGCAATGTGGAGAATTTGGTGACGAGACAGACATTCTGGCAGCGGGCTGAGAGGGTAGTGGAGGCTATCAAGCCTCTATATGAGGTACTTCGTGTCGTGGACTCCGAGAGGTATGCTTAGATGGGTTTCTTATATTTCATGATGCAAAGGACAAAGGAAAAGATCCAGGAGGCATATCCATCACATGCACATGAGTATATCCAGACCATTGATGGACGGTGGAGTTATCAAATGAGTTCGGATTTGCATCTAGCTGGTACGTAGTATTTTATAAAGTCCCTAAAAATTAAGTTTCAATTAGATTCATACAAGTACGCTTGACTGATTCTAAAAATATATGTGCAGCTTACTATCTAAATCCGAGATTTCAGTACTCCGTACCGGACATTGCCATGGATGAGGATTTTATGTTTGCCCTGCGCAATGTTATATATAAGATGGAACCCGATCCAGATATCGCTGCTATGTGCCTTGAAAAAGTAAGTTAGGTTGAAATTATTGAATGATTTTTAATAGCATTAATTTCAACAAGCTAACAAATTTTTTTCTGGCAGACGAAATTTTTTAGGGAGGGCATAGATTCGTTTGGATCCATTGTAGTGGTCAGAAGTAAATCAAAGATGAATCATGGTAGGTACTACTAAGGAGTAAGTCTAATTGAATATCAGTATCAAATTTTTTATTTTGCTAAATCTAAAATTCTAAATGATGTAATGTCTTTTGCAGCTGAATGGTGGGTGCATTTTGGTGGATCAGCTAAAAATTTGAAGGTTCTTGCAGTGAAGATCTCCCAGATGGTGTCCTCCAGTGGATATGAGCGCAACTGGTCTACATTTGGTCTTATACACTCCAAACAGAGGAACCGTCTGAAACAGAAACGCCTCAACGATCTTGTGTATGTACATTATAATTTAAGGTTGAGGCTGAAATGTATTCAGGAAAAAGTAGAATTGAAATATCCTGATCCCACTGCAAGTTCATATATTGATGAGGATGAAGATCCAATGATTGGGTGGGTCATGGGTCAGCAGCAGCAGTAGCCAGAGCTTGATGAGCTAGGATCGCCTCCTCGACCAGCCAGTTTTGTAGCTAGTGAGGCTGGGGTGGATGCTGGACAGTGGGGCAACAAGTCATATTCCTCATAGGATTCCAGCAGATACAGCACATCGTCCGTCCCCACCATCTAGTAGACCCGGAGACAAAGGAAAAGGAAAGGCAGTTGCACCTCCATCGGAGCACTCAGTCCACTCAGGTTCAGATACCAGAGACTGTGATGATAGTGCTTCAGATAGTGGAGGATCTAGTGATCAGGGAGGGGCAGGAGGACAGGAGTCGCAGCCTCCTAGTCGTATTCGATTCACTGGGGAGTCACAGTTTTACCATGCCACGCAGGATACAGATCATGGAGCACCATCTGATAGACCTCGTGGTGATACGATTCCATATAGGCGACGGGCTTCGCGTGATTGTTCGGGACACGATACAGCTACAGATCTTGCACGTGGAGTAGGATCCTTGGATGTATCTCGATCATCCTCATATTCAGGATCCTCTTATCCGCAGCTACCGGTAGCTTATGGTCCATATGATCCATATGGTGCATCCGAGACGTCAGCATCCAGTAGTTATTATCCCGGAGCATCTTATGCATCTGATTTTGTTGCTGGTATATTTGGATTCTCCCCTGCACCTGCACTGTCATATCGTCAGTCTCTGGACAGTTCTCAGAGTCGGGATATCAGAGAGGGATCTGGGATTAGTTATGACCCGTCACGCATACCTCCTTGGATGAGCTTAGAGGAGTATCATGCTGCCTGGCAGGAGGGACATGTCGACTTTCCTACGGAGTACATACATGATCCCTATATTTATGGACATCGTCACTCTACCGATTCTAGACATTGGTATGTAATTATATGTTTATGACACATTTTACTTTCATTAATTGCTGATAATCTTACTTTAATTATCATTTTTTTTTATTTCAATTGAAAATAGTCTTAAATATTAGTATTTAGTCCTAAATCCTAAATCCTAAACCGGTCTAAACCCTAAATCCTAAACCCTAAACCGGTCTAAACCCTTAAAAAATAAACCCTAAATCCTAAACCCTTAAAAATAAAAATAAATACCTTAAACTTACAAAAAAAAAAAAAAAAAATCAAAAAATTTTTTTTTGGGCGTACCGGTCCAAACCGGTACGCCCCGCCGTACCGTGTGACGGCACGGTATGGTTCAGTACCGAACCGGTACCGGCCGGCCACAGGTACGGCACCCGGTACCGGTACCGGGAACCCTGGTGAATATACCTACAATGGTTTGGCAGGGGGAACAGATTTGGTAGGAGAACAAATAGAAGGTAGTGGAACAAAGAGAACAACTAGGTCAGATTTAGAAGAAGACAAGAAATGGGGTGTGAACTCAAAAAAGTGACATCGATAGTGATGTAGTATCTCTGAGACGACGGATCAAAGCACCGATATTACTTTTGAGTATTTGAGTAACCAACAAAAATATATTTAACAGATCTGGAAGAATTTATCATTGGTGAGAGTAAGATTATGGACAAAATAGACACACCCTAAGATCCGAGGAAATAAAAATAGAGATTCATGTGGATATAAATGATAAATGGAAATGTCGCCTTGAAGGATAAAAGATGGCAAATGGTTGATAAGATGACATGCAGTAAAAATAGCATTGGTCCACAGATATTTTGGTATTTGCATTTGACCATAGTGTATGGGCTACATCGAGCAAATGACAATATTTTCTTTTAGCAACACCATTTTATTAGGATGTGTAAGGACATGTAGTTTGATGAACGATGTCATGATTATCACAAAAAATAGAGATATCTTTTTGAACAAATTCTAGGGCATTATAGTGCGCAGAGTACAATACTGGTGAAAAACTAATTTTCTATTTTATTAAAGAATGTGTGAATAACATTAGAAATTTGATCTCGGTCTTTCAACATATAGACCCAGATGACACGATTACAATCATCAATAAAATTAATAAAATAATGAAAGTTTTGAACTGGCGGAACTTGAAAAGGACCATAAATATCAGAATGTACTAGTTCAAAAGGGAAAGAACTATATATAGTTTGGCGAGCTGGAAAGGAGGCTCGATGTTTGTGTAGTTGACACGATTCACACTCAAATGATGATACTGATGATTGGAACAAGATGACTCTTTGTAGACTCCGAAGAGAGAGATAACCTAATCGATAGTGCCAGAGAATAGGGGCCTCAAAGGTAGACACTGCCAAGCCATGGAATGTATTCTCATCACCTATAAAGTATAATCCGCCATGCTCATGGCCCAAACCAATCCTTTTCCCAGTCTGCGGATCTTAAAAAGCATAATAAGTAGGAAAAAGTTATGGAACAATTATGCAATTTAGTAATCTGGCTGATGGATAGAAGATTAATAGAAAAATTAGAAATATAAAATGCATTACGAAGAGAAAGGCCGGATGAAACTAAAACTGTTATGGTTTCTTTAACAAGACAATGAGAGCCATCAGTAGTAGTAACAGATGGAGCGGAGATTGAAGATAAAAAGGAAGAGAACTGGAATTTTATAGCTGTCATGTGGCTGGAGACTCCTAAATCTAGAATTCATGGGCTACCAAAGGGAGCAACAAAAGCACCAGTACCTGAAGCAACTACATGAATAGCAGTAAAAGTAGACATTGCCCCTTCAGATTGGAGGAGATGCTCATACTCAACCTGGAAAATCTGGACAAATCCACGAGAGGCAGCACGATTTTACATAGAAGAATTAATCTCAATAGTGGTCGAGGCCAATTGAGCCCAATTAGGCTTACCATGTTTTGTTCAACAACAGTCCACAGTATGATTATTGCGTCCACAATGAATGCACGTGCACAGACCTTTATCAGAGGAAGATCGATCACCACCACAACCATGCTTAGAATCACATCCACGGTCACGGCCATGACCACGGGTGCTTGTAGTGAAGGCCAAAGCTTCAAGGGTAGGAGTGGATGTACCTATAGAAACTCGAAGTACTTGATTAAAAGTTGAAGATAAAGATGGAACTGAATTAGCACCAAAGATAAGGCTATGCATCTGGTTGGCCAACTTCGAACGTAGGCTAGATAGAAACTTTGCGACAGCTAAGCCTTCAGGATACCCTTCAGTTGCTGTATATCCATAACAAGAGGCTGATGAACATCAAGTTCATCAATAATACAACGGTGCTCCATATAGTAATCCGTAACTGTTTTATCACCTTGATTTAATGAAAACAACTTCTCATAAAGTTCAAAAACTCGAGAAATATTCTTCATGTTACCATAAAAATCATGTAGAGAATCTTAGATTGTTTGGAGTCAAGAAACATGACACAAGAAACATGACACTGAAAAAAATAGAGGCCTTCATACTATTGATCAGCCTGCACGTATACAATAATTATCAGTTAGCCATCCCTTATAAGAAGGATCAGTAATGGCTGATGGTCCTCACATGATATGCTCAAGTTTTTGTTGAGTATCCAAGAAAATCTTAAAAGATTGAGCCCATATGAGATAGTTAGTGTCCATATGAGATAGTTAGTGTTATTTAACTTGACGGTGGTACCGATTAAGTTCTTGAAGACTTGATCATATGTGAAAATAGAAGATTGTTTACTGTTCATGATAAACTAATAGAGGAGGCAGCATAGCAATCTCATACCAAGCACAGCAGCAGCAAACAAACAGGCAGCAGCAAGGCATACTGAGGAGGTGCTCGTGCTGGCTGTTGAGGTTGCTGAAAGGCTGCTGAAAGGTGGACAAAAAGAGGTTGCTTAAACGATGAGAGATCTCTCCGGCAATGTCTCTATCTCATTCTTTGCACTATTCTTCCATTCTTGAATGTATTTGGAAGCTTCCTATGGCCCGCGGAGGTGGTGGTGATGAAGAACTTTCTTCAGTCTTCCCCTTCGATTGCTGTTACAGTCAAGTAAAGGAGGGAAGTGAACAGGAAGAATCTTTGGTTCAGAAGTAGTATGGTTGCCTCCAGAATCCAATGATGTGGCCCCTCTGAATGCAATGCCTATTAGACACCTTAGGTGCGGTGGGAGCTCCAAACCTATCAGTTCTGCTCGACTGGCTGCAGAAGGGAAGGAAAAAAGGCGGCACCCGGATAGTCGACGTGATCGCAGGGGGGGGCGCTTGAGGGGCATCGTAGGATTGATTTGCAGTGGCAGAGGGGCGAATCCCTTAGAGCAAATGGAGCAAGAGAGGTGTCGTAGGATTGGTTTGCTAAAGGGCTGGACTTGGATCAGATCAGAAGAAATTGGATGCGAAGAATCCTTTTTGGGAGAGAAGATGCAGCGAGTGGGAGAGAGAGGGCTCAGGGTTAGGATCGCTCTTATACCATGTTGAGAAATGTGGAAAGTCCACCAAGCCCCTTATAGAGTACCTTATTTATATTAATTACGGGAAAACAAGTTACACAAATGTCCCTATTAGGCACTCTATCTAAATGTAATAAGCAAGGGCAAAATAATCAACCGAATACTAATTAATAACTTCTAACAACCTTAAATAGGAATTTGTTCTGGAAAAGAATATGCAAAAATGTAAATAAACAGATGGGATAGTTATGATCTGGTATGAGTTAAGGCAATCATTTAGATGAAATATGTTGAATTAATTATTTCTTATTGCATCCTTTTGTTTGATATATCTTGCATATCTCAGGTGGCTTGTTTCCCATTTGATGACCACAGCTGTCCTCCAATCCAACTTATAACATTGTTTTGTCAAAGTGCCTACTCATGGTTGAAGGTGGACACTGAAAACATAGTTGTTGTTCATTGTAAGGCTGGTATGGCAAGAACTGGTTTAATGGTTTCTAGCCTCTTACTATATTTGAAGGTGAGATTATCTTGACTGTCATTTGTTGATACCAGAGTGATGGTGGAGAGACTTTATTTGCCTATTTGTTCTAATGATTGATATATCTGATAAACAATATCTTCTTCTGAGCAGTTGTTTCCAACCGCTGAGGAATCTATTAATTACTACAACCAGAAAAGATGTGTAGATGGGAAAGGGCTTGTCCTCCCAAGTCAGATTGTCAGTATTTGTTGCTAGATTTTATGATTATTTAAAAGCAGAAATCCTGTCTACAATGTGCATGACACTAACCTTGTAATGTCTCCAGAGATATGTCAAATATTTTCAATGCATTCTAAAGAATTTCAATGGTGAAAATCCACCACCCCGCAGGTATTCAGTTCCTTGATCAGTATGTTAATTTTCATTATCTTTTAGTGTATCATGCATGTCAAAATGCATAGCTTTTACGGGTTACTTATATATATAATGTTTTTCTAGGTGCATGCTGAGGGGCTTTCGGCTTCATAAATGCCCTTACTGGATCAGGCCTTCGATTTCTATCTCTAATCATAATGGTAATAACAACTCACATGATCCCATACGAGAGCACCAAATTTCACATCTCATGTTAATGCTTGTGGAACCATGAAATTATTGTCTATATCCATGAACTGTGTCCAAATTTTATGCCCTTTTGACTCCTCTTTTTCTTCTATCTTTCCCAACTGAATACTGAATTGTTGGTTTATCAGAAAAATGCTGAAATGTTAACAAAAATGATTAGGGATATTTTGAACAAACCTTGCTGTGATGAAGGTAAAAAGCTAATATGTTCATAGGTATCAACTAATTTAGTTACTAAATATTCTTAAGGGTGAAGTTTATAAGCTTATCTCTTCATGTTTTTGCAGATTGCTAATTTAACTGATGATGCTTATTGGTTCTAGTATGTTTATTATGCTGAAACTGTCTTTGTTGAGACTGTCTACAGTTGTTTGATGTGCGCTATTCTAGGCTTTAGAATGACTGCTTCATATATCTATGTGTACACTTGTGGACATATTTCTATTATTCTCATATGTATAAATCATTATTTGTGCTAATATTTGCAAGATATATAATGCTTAACATTCTTTATATCCAGGAGTCCTCTTCTCAACAAAAAAGCATCCCAAGACCAAAAATCTCATGGTATATTATTCAACATCTTAATTTTCTCACCACTGTTTATTTTGAAGGTTAGTTTTTTCTTGTCCACATTTTGATCTTTCCCAGTGCTGGTGGTGAGTTGAATATATCTTTATTAGACCTGACTTGGAGTTGACTAGACTCAAAATTTAAACATACATTCAATATGCGAAAAACCTATTTACCTTTGCTAACAACTCAATATTGGATTCAACCTGTTATGGGATTTCTTGAATTGATAAAATGGTATAGAAGTCAAGTATGAACCCTGTAATGTAGACTTACTCAGAATCAACCAAAAATACCTGTAATGTAGACTTACTCAGAATCAACCAAAAATATTTGGAGAATTGAGTGAATTATAATATTGAGGCACCATTTGAACTGGAATTGATCTGGCTCAATTCTTGTCATGTCCAACTTTACTCTTCTACTGGCCTTGTCTTTCTATGTTTGCAATAAATCTACTTATATGCATACATATATTGTTAAGTCTATCTGTAAAGAAAAGTTCTTATAATTAATTATTTTTGTAATTATAAATGATATCTGCTTGCTTAGGACTTGCATTCTTCTGTATTTAAAGCGCTTGAACCTAGGCATGCTGACATATGATATTTTCATCTCACATTTACCCTACCCTTCCACCAAAGAAGAAACCCTCATCCGGTACCCTTCATTCTTTTGTAAAACCAATTCTGGTGGTTCCAAAATGCATCACACAGGACCTAGGATGTCATGCAAAGTTTATGCCAGAAATAGGATAACCTCAAGTAATGTCTGTAAGAACTTCCATAGTTTTTTCCATTTGAGTCAGCAGTAAGTGTTTTGCTTGCACAAACATATGTCATGTCAGTCAAAAACTCTATAAAGCACTAGCTATTTTCTGTCTGTAAGACTTTACATAACATCACAACCCCACTCCACCTGGACTTTTGAGCTGATTCACATTTGTTTTCATTGGATATAGTGAGTTTTGCTATAAAGACTCATCCAAGATCCACTTGGGCACTTCAGTGTTTTACTTTTACCCATTAAGCATTTCCTTTTGCACTCATCAAGACTATAAATGTTGTTTGCCAATGATGTAATCTCGACTTTATTTTCGTTTATGGTTCCTTATCACATCTTTCACATGTGCTGGAAATTTTCAATGCATAGTGATTATTCTAAATGAAGCTTTTACTAACATCATTGGGCAAAATCTAGTGTTTTAACTTATATTCATTTTATCTCAGCTGAGTTGCTATGCTTTCAGATGTACTAGCACCATGAAGAGTTTATGACAATAATTCTCTTCTATTAATGTGTTGGTAACAATGAACAATTTCATCTTAGCAATACTACAAGCATAATATTGTGATTTCCATTCACTGTTTTATACTTTCAATTAGTGGATAAACCTCTATGCTGTGCAGTCCAATTTCTAAATCCATTAAAATAGTAGTATTTATATACTAACAAGTTTTAGAAATGTAGAATGGCAGGCATCAGTTTTGCAGGAAGTATTACCTATTTGCATGGAATCGAATATCCTAGAGGATATCATAGTTATTTCCAAATATAAGCTTTGATATGTCAGCTTTAGGTGTTAGAGGATTTCTATCCTCTCCCTTATCTCCATTTTCTTACATCATCTGGTCCTTCTTTTAACCCGTAATATAATTTCAACTTATTCACTGGTAGAGATTCAAGACCAATCAAGCTTTCTTTGTATAACATTTTGGTGGCATGCAAACTGATGTTTGCATTATTCACTCTTTGAAGGATATGGTAGTAGATCACTAGGATTCTGCTTGCTTCATGGAAATGTGAAGTGCTTGCATGTTGATGAACATTATAGATTCATCCAGGTATACATCATCAACATTATAGATTCATCCAGGTATACATCAGGCCAGCACCCTGCAAGCCCTTAATTTATGTGTCTGATGCACTGTTGACCATGTCAGATAACTTTTTTATGTTCTTTAGACATTATAAAAGTGTGCCAGGCAGAGCATAACAGCTAAGCCATTATGGGTCTTCTAGGACAAGCAATTTTTTTTTCTCCGAGTAAATACTGTCTTTTATTTTAAAAGTCAAAAAATATTTTTACATATTCTGCAGTTCATTAGAATACATTGAGCCATATGCTATTTATGCTCTAATGTCAAAATTAATTCCAGCCAGAAGATTTCTGGTTCAGTTCCAAAAAGAAGGGAATTCTGCTTTTTGGTTTGCCAGGAGAACCTGGTTTAACAGAGTTAGCTGGTGACTTCAAAATCCATTTTCATGATCGCCAAGGTGATTTCTGTTGGTGAGGACTTTACTTTTTGTTATCACCATGTAGTGAATCAAACAAAGTTGACTATTGCTGCCGTGAATTGTTTGGTCTTTTGTACTACAGCACTTAAGCACTTTAAATTAGAGGAAGACCCCAAATTTATGGGGTAAGGCTTCTGTATTTGCTATGTTTACTACCTCCATTAAGAAAGATACTTGATGTTGCAAACTCAGTTTTTTTAAAAAGGGGAAAATCTAGTCGCTACAATGTTGCATCACATAGAAGAGAACATATTACCTACTCTAATTGACTAGTCATCTTAGAGATTCGGACACGTTACTTGACTCAACCATGTCTAAGGATGATTACAAACTCCTCGACATATATTACCATGCAATCTGAAATTGTTTAAAATGCTGGAAACAAAATTATACAGGAATAAACCCCCTTATTAAGTTTGCAGCATATAACATGGTTCCTGAAATTACTTATTGTACTAACACCCCTTTTATCTCTAGGGTTAAGTAAAATTTCTGGTTATCCTAGCATGCATATTGTGCTAGATGACAGTCAAATATTCATTGTTGGTAAAGTAATTCTAGGAAGAAAAATATGAGACCTCTCTGGTGATTTGGTAATAAAAGAGGAAGCAAATAACTGCAAAGTGCCAGTTCAGCTTAATAAATGGTATATTGACTTATAGCTCATTTGACAGTCAAATTATAGAACTCATAATTCCATTCAAACAATTCATTTTCTCTTATTTGTATTCATTATTAATGTGCTTATAAGTTATATTTACCTTAAATCTTCTTAATTGCTGTCATATACACCTTGACACTGAGCATAATTAGTTATTCTTCACTCTTTAGTATTTTAATAAACCTAACATTGACTGAAGCAGGTCATATATCTTCCTTGCAGTTGGTTGAATACAACACTGATAGAAAACAGAATAAGCTTGAGCACTACTGAATTTGATGACTTTGACAAGGTAATGTATAATTCCTTGTATAAGAAAGAATGATAGGTCGGATCTTGTGCTAGGAAGCAATGATGACCAGTGCTTATAGGATATTAAAGGAAGATATAATACTAAGCATTTTGTACTCACAAGTAAACCCTAAAGAAAAAAATCTTGTTTGTCCATCATGTTTTCCAAGAGGGCAAATTGCAGGAATTTCATTGTCTTTTAATCTTCACTCTTATTTACAGTAATATATATACTATATGCTCCTATTAAGAACTTCACATGTTTATGTTGGAAAAGTGTGTCCATCAATTAGGTTACATCTAAAGCTTCTAAATTATCTTCTGTATATTTGTTGGCATTTCAAAATCTTCCTTTTCAGCTTTTACATTTCTTCCTGTTATAATTATATAAAATCGACTTTACCTTCCAGAGAAAACTACCTTCTCCTGGATTCCAAGTCGATATTGTGATGGTAGACTATGATAGTTCTCTACCTCAGAAGCCTACGAGCACAGATGTCGACAGGGCTGGTGGGAACTTGATAATTGAGAGTTCCTCAAGAGAAAGCAGCATACCATCTTGTAAAGCAAATAAGGACTTGGGGAGTCATGACAAGGACGATGTCTTCTCGGACAGTGATGCAGAAGACACAGGGTCTTCATCCACCAGGCATGGCCAAGCAACCAGTGATGGCGGAGGACCTGCTATTTTTGGAGGATCCAAAAGCAAGGCTTCGCTTAAAGAAACAACAGACATAGCACAGGGCATCAAACAAGTTTCATTGACAAACGAAGGGGTTAATCAAACCCCTGATGCTAGAGTGAGAAATGAAGGAAACAGTAGTAAGAGTTGCTCGATGCTGGAAGCCCACAGTTTGGATTCACCCAGCGCCAGTGTAATCAAGGCAATTGCTGCTGATGCTTCTGTCTTCTCCTTCGGTGATGAAGATGACTATGAAAGTGAATGATCTAGCCATCTAAGGTCCTTCATGTTGTGTGGATAGCTTGCTAAGGGGCCAGTAAGTTTGTGAAACGTGCCTGATCTCGATTAAGAAAATTGATTCATTTTTTCTTCCATGTTATACAACATTTCTTAAGAATTCTTGTCATGCCAGCTATATACAATTTATGACTGTTTAACTGATTTCAAGAATATATGGTATCCAAACTCTTTATCATTTATGAATCTTTGAAAGAGATTTGATTTTTTTGGTACCTATTTGGTATTATTGTTATTTTTGTGTTTATGTTTCTCCATGAACTAGTAAAAAACCGTTTACAGATTGATATTGAAGATAGCATCTGTATGAGATTGATGCTGTTTTATGGATTTTAAAATAGAAGTAGAAAGCAAAGCAATACCAAAGGGGCCCGTAATTAAAAATCTAAGTGTTTTTGAGACAATCCAACCCATCGCCATAGTAGAGTTTGTGATGGTAGGGAAGATAATGGTGGTGGTATTGTCATGAGAGTAGTTGATGTTGATCCTCATGGACTGGATGGAATGCCTGGATAGTCGGTTCGCCTTCTTAGTTTTTTGCAAAATAAATTTCTGATCGGAACTTTTTCAGCGAGGAATATTCTGATGCCTAAGTCAGCAAAGTTCGGACAATAGAATGGAGAGTTCAAAGATGGCATAGATAGAAAAAAGGAAAGTCAAATTGACTTGGTTTAGGATAACCTTTGACTTGCTTACCTCGAAGATCCCCTCTTATCTCTGTTTATAGGCATTGATCTAATTGAAAGGGGTTATGGCTTTCTTGTAATTGATTGCTGTTAGGGAAGTTAGTTAAGGTAACTTTCTTTAGCTATTTGTAGTTACTGCCGGTGGTTACTCATCATGATATCTACTGATGTCATGGCTATCAGTTACATGTTTGGTTGGTTACAACAACCAGGCTTGTTCTTGATGGGTTCAAAGCTAACGGGCCTTAGGTCGAAATGGATTAGCCGACTGCCGTCGGCCTATTACTCGGAGTATGCCGATGGCTAACTGCAGGTCGTATAGTGTTATCGGCTAATGTGCGGGGTCAATCCATTCTCATGTCAGATCTCTGAAGAGCTGTGCCGCTAGATTGACCGGCCCGGACGAATTAATTAAATCTCTGTTCCGATAATTAAATCTCCGGTCTGGTTTGTCGTAACACTTGCCCCCCACTTATAATTTCAATGTAATTTATTGCCTTAAAATATGGGAGTACTAATTTATCTTTTTCGGTAAAAGAGAAGATTACTAATGATGGCAAATCTCAGGCCTGGCTGGCCATAATAACTATTTTTCGTTTTAAGTGTCGTACTCGGGACAGATGTCAGGCTCTCATTGGCTTCGGGAGAGTTGGGATGGATTTAAGGGTCATGCCGACTCTTTTCATTTCGGCACTTAGGCTGACTTTTTTCTTCAACCCGGATTATAGGACATGGCATCATCACAGCCATCCATCATCGTGCGAAGACTTCATCTTGGCCGTTAGTCGGATTCTTGCGGATCAAGGCTGACAGGTTGGTTTTTCTCTCGTCAAGTCAGCTTCTGTCTCTTAGTAGTTCGTACCCACGATCAGCACCGTTTGTATGTGGCACAATCGAAGGTGCTTCACATCTTCCGAGGGAGATATCTAGGCCATTGCCGTGGCCTATATAAAGGGGTCCGCCCCATAGAACGAACCTTCTTGCCCTCATCTTCTTTATAAAGATTTTTTGCATCGACTCTAGGTCCTTGTTTCTTCAAATCCTTCCATACTTCTCAGGTTAGAGATTTCTCTTCCTCCTTGCCATGGTTAGGTCTCTAAGGGTTCCCGCCGCCGGCGGGCTTCCGGTCGATAGGGGAAAAGGTGGCCCCTCCGGCTCCATAGGTTCTTTTAGGAGAAGGGGTGTCAAGTCGAAACTGGAGTCCATTGAGAGTTCCATATCCTTTTCTAGATTAGCTTCTTTGCAGGATCATTACCAAATCCCTGAGATCCTTCCATTAATGGTTCCTTAGTTTGAAGAAAGGGTAAACCATTCTCCTTCTAGCACCATATCGGTGTACGAAGACCACCTCAAGACTGGTCTTTGGTTCTCCTTCTATCCTTTCTTTGTCAAAGTTTTTAATTTGTACCATGTAGTCCTGGCACAGCTAACTCCGAACAATATTTGAGTCATCTGTGCTTTCTTAGTCCTTTGCCATAGATTGAGTATAGAGCTTAGAACCTCCCTGTTCACTTCCTTCTTTATGATGAAGAAGGACTTCCACGGCCAGGGGTGGTGGGTCATCGGTGCTCGCCTTGGTTAAAAGCTTTTCACAGGGCTACCATCTATGATCCATGGATGGAAACATTGTTTCTTTGTCCTCTTTTCTGCCTATCCCTGGGGTTTTAACACCGAGTGGAGAGAGCCCCGTTTGGATGCTAACGTTGGAAAGAAGGTTCTGAAGGCTGATCGGGCAGACTTTGATAGGCTCTCGAGGTCTGAAGTTCCTCTGATAAGGGAGTTGCTGAGCGAGCATAACTTACATCTCGCTCAGATCAGTATGTTCCCATCTTTAGGTATACTTCATAATATAGGACTTCCATTTTGCTTTCAATTACTTGTTAGTTGACCACCATCATTTTTTTTGTTTTACAGGTAAAAAGATGAAACCTGGCTTCAGCAAGCTCCATCAGGCCACCCGCAAAAGGCCTGTGCCAGCTCACCCATTGGAGTCGAAGGGTAGGAAAAAGGCTCGGGCCGAAGAGGTCACAAGAAATACCTCTACACAACTAAGGGCGATGTCTGACGACGACGACATCTCGCTGACAGAGCTCCATTCCAGGACTGCTACTCCAACTCAAACTTCGAAGCAACTGATGCCAGCTTCGATCGCTGACATGTCACCACTTCAGCCTCCTCATCAAGATAGAGGCAAAGCCCCCTAAACTGAAGAGAGATCAGAGGGAGGCAATCCCCTTGAGGGGCAGTACGATGTAGCCTTCGTGGTCTTCTTTGATGGGAGGGGCTTGGAGAATCCCGAACTGGCCAAAAGATTGATTAAGGCCACGCTCCTCCCAAAGGATTGGGAAGTAATGAAGAATCATCGGTTGGAACATGTTACGGACTCACTGTACCCAAACATCTTGAAGGTAAGTGGTACTCTATTGACTAGGGTTAGCCAAATGCCTTTGGGTCCTAAGGACCACGTGCCAACATGGTGCGGGCTTGGTTTGACTGGGTCTAGTCATGGTCTTGGAGGCCGAGTCGGCTCCTTCCATCCGAGTTGACTAAATGGGGCAAAACAGCCCAGCCCGTGCACCCCAGTTGCTGCGCTACTGGTTTAAGAGAGTTAAACCTGCCTCTTATAATAGGGAGCTTCCTTTTGTAAGGTTGGTTAGGGGCGACGATCCAACAATTGGTATCAGAACCAGAGGTCACGGGTTCGAAACCTGGAGTTGGCAGAATTTCTAAGCATTTAGCTGAGGGGGGGATTGTTGACTAGGGTCATCCAAACGCCTTCGAGTCCTAGGGACCACATGCTAGCATGGTGCGGGCTTGGTTTGACTGGGTCTAGTCATGGTCTCGGAGGCCGAGTCGGCTCCTTCCATCTGGGTCGACTAAATGGGGCAAAGCAACCCAGCCCGTGTGCCCCGATTGCTGCACTGCCGGTTTAAGAGAGTTAAACCTGCCTTTTATAATAGAGAGCTTCCTTTTTTAAGGTTGGTTAGGAGCGACGATCCAACATACTCTTTTTATCATCTTCCTTGAAATTGTAAGAAGTATAACTAACTCTTTTATGGTCTGATGCAACTTATTCACAAAGTGACCCGGATAGAAGAAGGCATATCAGGGTTCATGTATCTCAGCAAAGGCCTTCATGAGGAGTTAGAGACAGCGAAAGCCAAAAAGGAAGTGGCCGAGGAGCTGAGATCGGCCATGGAAGGAAAGTTAAGTAAGAGTGTCACCACTGTTCAATCTTTGGAGGCTGAACTGAAAAAGGCCCAAGCCAAAGTGGCCGAATAGAAGGCAAAGTTAAGGAAGAAGAAGAAGAAGATCCACTCTTTGAAACATATAGCCAAGGACAGCCAGAAGAAAACCAAAGAAGCTTTATAGAAGGCTGACCTAGCTACCAAGGAGGTGGAGTCAACAAAGGAGCAGGCCGCCCAAGCTATCGAAGATTACAAAAAGTCTTCGAGCTTCAAAGATGAGATAACTGAATCCGGAAAGTCAGTTAGCAGTTGGGTTTCAACGATTGCCTCAAGGAGATTCTTGAGCTTCATCTAGGTCTAGACGTCTCAGGCATACAATTGTATGAAATCGAAGAAGAAGAGCCCGCAATGCAGGTCGAGGCCGAAGAGGATCCAAGACAGTTCTATGAGGCTCCTACCATGGCTGACTCCGATGCAGCTCCTATTATTGTTGAATAATTTTTGTTCTTCTTTTCTTTCTTGTAAGGAAATAGAAATGTAAAGAAACATTTTGGAAATGAATGAAGAGTTTTTTTTTCCCAACTTGTGCCTTCTGTAATGAGTTTTTCTTTGAAAATTTTCTAAGTACAAAGTAGTCGAATGTCCTTTAACTCTTGCTCAAGAAGAAATTTTTTTCTCATCGAATCTTTTTCAACTTCCACCTAAGAAGAGAATTTTTCTAAGTATAGAGTCATTGGATCCTTTTCAACTTCCACTTGAGAAGAGATTTTTTCTAAGCATAGAGTCATCGGTATGATAACTTGGTGATATAGGGGCACATTTTCCCTATATGGGGCTATTAACTTTGGTGCATTTTTCAATGATCATGATCGATCTTGATGGTAGGCTGATGAGCTCAATTCTACACCTATTGATTTTGTTGATATAGTAGACTGGTTAGGCCCACTCATACATTTGTCGGACATGCCGATAGGGTCGGCTGGATAGGCCCTCCCTTGTGCTTATCAGTAATGTTGATAAGATAGGCTAGTTAGGCCCATCATAGCACTCGTTGGATATACCGATAAGGTAGGTTGGTTAGACCCGCCTTTATTTAGGCATTTTGATAAAGCCATCAGAAAAAAATATTTATTTATAATATTTGTGAAGATTCTTTACATTCCAAGGTCAAGACATTATGGAGCCATCCAAAGTTTTGAGTTAGCGGTCCCGGGGCGTACGACCTTACTGATTCGATAAGGTCCTTCCTAATTGGAGGAGAGTTTCCCTTGTTCTGTCGGCCTGGATACTTTGGATCTTCACAATACCAAGTCTCCAGGTCAGAAGGTTTGTGCTTTAGCTTTGGAATTGTAGTATTTGGCAACCTTTTGTTGGTACATAACCATCTTCATTTGAGCTTGAAGTTTGGTATCCTAGAGTAGATCTAGGTTGGCTTTACGGCGTTCTGAATTTTCAGGCTCTATGAAATGATCAATCCTCAAGGATTGCAATGTGACTTCCATCGGAAGAACTGCTTTACTACCATATGCCAAGTTATATGGGGATTCCCCCATAGCCATTTTAGGGGTCACCAGTATGCCCAAAATACTGAATTTAGTTCTTCGGCCCATAGCCCTTAGGCATCATTCAGTCTGATTTTCAAACCATGAAGAATTGTCCGATTGGTTACTTCGGCTTCTCCGTTGGATTAAGGATAACCGACAGAGGTCAACTTGTGGATAATATGATATTGATCATAGAAATCTCAGAATTTTTTGTTATCAAATTATCTTCCATTATCGGTGATAATAGTATAAGGGATTCTGAATCGGAAGATGATGAAATTCCTGATGAAATTCTCGACCTTTCCTTCAGTTATGTGTGCCAAAAGCTCGGCCTCAACCCACTTAGTGAAATAGTCAATAGCTACAATAAGGAACTTTCGTTGACCTGAAGCTATGAGGAATGGGCCAAGAATATTCATTTCTCACTGAGCGAATGGCCAGGGAGCTATTAATTGAGTTAGCTGACTTATGGGACGTCTTTGGATACTAGAATATCTCTGATATTGATCACATCTTCGGACATAGTCAGCTACGTCTTTCTAGATGGTTGGCCAATAATAACCTTGGCATATGATTTTGTAGGTTAAAGATCTACCCCCAAATGATCTTTGCACATTCCCTCATGTACTTCCCTTAGGGTGCATCCAACAGTCCTAAGCACTTCAGCAGGGGTTGTGTGAAAGATCTCTTGTAGAGTGTTCCATCTAAGATGACATATTGAGAGGCCATCCAACGTATTTACTTGGCTTTAGCTTTATCATCTAGTAGTATACTGTCATTTAGGAACTTGAGGATAGGGTTTGTTGCCACCCAGATCATCGTGGCCTGTAGCTCCGGCGCATCGCAGCCGTGTCGGGTGCCTCCTCCTCCCATCAGGGGCACCTTCTCCCTTCGGGGGGCGTCGATCCTTCGGCCCGCTAGGCCTACAAAATAGAGGAGACCCGGGCCGAGGATTCCAGTGAGGATACTCCGATGATCAAGTCAATGGGATGATCGAGGGGAATAGAAAACCTCTAAGATGGAGAGCTTGGAGGACTCCCTCACCTTAGGGGGTGACATAATAAAGATATTCAAATAATATAAAGAAAAGGATAACGATGCCTGAACAGCAGAAGGGAGGAATGGAGAGTGAGGAGCGGGGAGGTTCTCCAGTCAACTCCTTGGCATATGAGCCCTCGGGGAGCCTGCTCACTTGCCTCTCTCCCCGTTCCTCATGCATCTGCCTCTTACCTTTCTTATCTTGCTTGCCTTGCCTTCCGGCCCCCTCTTCCTTCTTCTTCTTCTTTTTTCCTTTTCCCCCCTTGTTGGGGGGTGTTGTTTTTCTTATGAGGGGCAGGCGTTGGACTGTTGAGCCCCGTGCCATGACGGGATCTTTCTGTTTCTAGAGAGACCATCCAGGTATTGCAGGGCCTGTGGCTTGGATAAGATTCTCCTTCTAGGGGGATTTTGGGTCTAGCACCGTGTGAGCCAGCATCCCTCAACTGTATGGTGGTAGATGTGGCAGCGTATAGTTGGACCATGAATCTGACAAGGCTTGCCTTGTTCAGAGCATGCGGGCGGCGTGTTGCAAAACTGGGACTGGTGGCAGGGCATGCGCCACTTCTTGGAGGTCACGGGTGGATAGGGATCGTGGTGTGGACACCAGGGCTAGAAAATATCGACAAGTTGAACCCACATCCCTGTAAATCACCTATGAATAAAGCCCTAAACCCTACCTCTTTTACCATGTAAATATTTTATTTTAATTTCTATTATTTTGGATTAGTTAGGGTTATCCCATTTACCAACTATAATTAGGGTTTTGTTATTTAGCCTTTTGGGCTAAACCCTTTTTACCATATTATATAAAAACCCCATTTATCGGTTGTGTCAAACCCTATTGGGCCAAATCCTATTTACCAATTTATTCTTTTTTGTTACATGAGGTTATGCCTTTTGATCAATTGATCAAATGGGGCTTTAGTTGTTTGATTTTGAGTCTTGTAATAATTAGTATTGAGTCCATGTGATTAGTTATTAAGTCCATGTAATTAGTTAAGTCCTGAGGGAACTCAAGTCAACATCCCATGTGCACCCAATTGAAGACCCATGTGCACCCAATTAAAGACCCATGTGCTAGCCCAAGACAAGCCATGTGACTAGCCCAAGACGGTTTGTTTTTGGCACCACCTTTGATGCAGAACAAAAGAAGAGATGATGTGATGAGGAAATAAATTAAGATTAATTTTTTTTTTATATATATTTTCCGAAATTGGCTTTGACTCAAAGGAAAGCTAAACTAAATTGAAAGAAACTAGGTAATAATTGAAAGCACAATTTAAAAGAAACTAGGTTATCAGAGTGGTTCAGAAGTAACGGATCGCTGGGGGTTGAGAAACTCCCAGACCTAGGGTTTTGCTCTGAACTTTCAACAGGACAGAAATAAAGAGAAGAGATGGGCTACCAACCAGACAGTGATCTTCACAAAGTTTGGTGGAAGAACTCTCTCGAGCAGATTGTTGGATCCTCGGATTCGGATATCTTCGCAATGGATCCTCCAATACTGGTCCTGTGGCTGAGTCGGCTTCTCCTGAACTCAAGATCTGGGAAAGAAGAAGAACAAGTGATGGAATCAGATACTCAAGGAAGGATTTACCAGATTTAAGAACTTGAAAGCTGATGTTGCTGAAGTCCGGATTCTCCTAAAGGTTGATCTGGCTCCCTCTGGAATTTGCTCTGAATCTGAAGTATCTGGACTGGACCCGGATGCTGATGGTCGGCCTTGACTTGAAGAGAGTGGCCGTGAGAGGTGGGATAGGCTAGGGTTTGGTGGAGGGAGGAGAATTATGGGCGGCTAGGTTTTGGAGTGAAGTGGCTAACCTAGGGTTTTGGGGTTGGAGATCTCACACCTCCTCAAGGTTCCTGGGGAACCCGGATTTACTCCCTCACGGAGCTCAACACCTGGATGCAAGTACGGAAGAGAGAAAACATAGAGTTTGCTCACACATAAATTGGATTCATTCATCAGATTACTTTAAAATTTACAAGAGGGGTTTAATTTATAGGACTTTACAAGAGAGTAGGATTTTACATCTTCCCATGTGGGACTAATGAGGGGGATCTTCAAATTAGGTTTGTAGGATCAATTCCCACACATATGGCCAGCCAAAAGGTTCCAAAAATGCTTATTGGTGGCTTCAAAAGGAAAGTGGGTGGCGCCTCCTAGCCTTGCTCTTCAAGAAAAAATATTTTTCCTTCCATGCTCGGTCTTATTTGGAAGTATTTGGGTGCCTCCTAACCTTGCTCTTCAAGAGAAATTTCCTTCCTTTCATACCTGGTTTTATTTGGAATTACTTGGGCGCCTCCTAGTCTTCCTCCCCAAGCTTTGCTCCTTTCTTTTCATAGCTTGGCTCTTATGGAAACTCCTTGGCCACCCCCTTGAATTGTGGATCCCAGATTGTCTTCTCCTTAAGTGGCGCATAAGAGAAGGGACCTGCTATCTTGTAGTGTGGGGACCAGAGCATACTGGATGGAGATGTGGCGCCCCCTGGACTCAGGCGTGTGGCTGGGAGTGTGGCTGGGAGTGTGGCGCCCACTTGCTTGGCCTTGGGAGAAAATGTGACACCCAGGTTGAAGTCCTAGACCACTACTGAGTCAACATGACTCAACAAAAATAAATTGCAGGGAATATAGACTCAAGCTAAAATTGAGTTGATCAAGTCAACCCTTATTACAAACCAGAAAACCCTAATTCTTCGGGCAAGGTCAAACAGAGATCCAGATGGAGCTCTGAAGTATTCTTCTGAGTCTGGTGCCCGCACCAACCTTTTCAAGAAAATTGGACAATACCTGCCACATCATCAGGGGACATCAACACATGTCATGTTTGGACATATCATGCCATTTCATTTTGGGACAAGAACACATGCCATGTCACTTTTATTTGGACATCCCACATGCCATGTTTTTTTTTTTTTTTTGGTCGGCCAAATGAAAGCAAAGTTAGCGCCAACTCCTTTTAAGATAAGTAAATGTGAAGGACTCTCACAAATTGGCGCCTCCACTCAAGAATTTCAGGCCAAAAAATTCCAAGAGTCGGCCAAGCAATTTTTTCAAGCCAACTTCCAAGGAGTTCTAAAATATTTGATCACCCGAATGGAAATTCAATGGTTCTCTATTGTAGATATTTGGATCAAATAGGTTCAGAGCTGTTTAAGTTTTCAGGACTCAAGAGTCTCACCAAAACTCTTGAGTCCTCTTCTATCTAGAGACAAGAGTCCAGGATGCCCAGAGCCAGAATTCTAGGAGTTGTAGTCCAAGGGAGAAAAAGTCTATTGTTTGAATCCCTTACACCATTGGTTGAGGGTCTATAAATACCCATCAACCCCTTATAATTTTATTCATTCATTCATCAATAAAGAAAGTTATTCTGCCAAAATTTTTTCCTTTGCTGTGTGCATCACAGGGGTGAGGCCCTTTTCCTTTGTTCTTCGGAACATCGCGGGATGCGAGGCCCTAGTTATCCCACCTATCCAGCCGACAAAAAAAATCCTAGCCATCTATTCTAACCCTTCCTTTTCATCTATTTTCCTTCATTTGCTGCTACTTAACTTTAGTTTCCTTTGTTGAGTGTTTGCAGGTGATCAAGAATCGAAGTCAGGTATTCTTGTCTCGAAACCAGCATCGTATGGAAGATCACCCAGGATTGAGTTCTTAAAACACTGCCGCGATAATCTTGAGAGTCTTGCTAGATCTAAAGAAGCGATCTTCGTTGGCAAACTTTAAACCTCTTGCCTCCTCTTTAATTTCTGAAGAGTTGATAAGTAGATCCTAGTTTACGGTGGTTTCTCAACCACCAGGTCCTGTTTTCCTAGTTATTTTATTAGGTTTACTTGTATGCGTAGTTAACTAAACTAGTTTCCTTTACTGTCTCCTTCAAGTCTTCTTTTAAAATCTGAAAAAAATATAAAAATTATTCTCTACTTCCCTCAGATAATCAGATCTTAATCATAGTAATTTAGTTTTAATTATTTATCTCGCATCAATTTTGGTATCAGAGTAGGTTAAACTCTGATTTAATCGCTCTTGTGCTAAAATTTCTGCATACCAGGTTAGGACTTAGTTTCTCTTTAAGTACTCGGATCGGGTGCTTCACCATGGCTGTCCGGTCATAGAAAAATGTAGGGCTGCAAGACCTTCACCTTTCATTCAAATGGAATTTTTTATGGCGTGCAAGGGTGCCGCTGTGAATTGACCCTTAAAGAAGAAAACAAAGAGATAGGCATCTTTAGAGTTTATTTTCTGCATCACGTCTATTACAGTATATAGTATGTTGTTTTAATTGTTTCTACATGTTGATAACCCAGAATCACCTGATTCTTATTTTGCTAGATCTACCATAATTGATAGTATTTTGTAGAGTTTTCTCATGAATTATTGCAATCTATAGATTTTCTGCTCGCCAGAATACTGCCTGAGAATAGTTTTGTCCTAAATTTTTAGCAATTCTAGTTTAGGATTCTTTTTGCATATATCTTGCATATTTTAATTTCTTGCATCTTAGGTATTTTTCTGCAAACTATATCTTTGCTGAAAACAAAAGAACAAAATACAAAAAAAAATTAATTTTATTTTTCTGTTATTTTAATTATTTTAGTTTGATTGCATCTAGGGTTTCATCTTGTATGTGCATCATCAAGTAACCTAATCTTAAGGGCACTTGAGCATCTCAGATCAGGGCAAGAGCTCATCACCTGTCCTGGGCCCATAACAACCTTCTTTGCATCCGAGCCTAACCCTAATTAAAACTCAATTAGACTTAATTGCTCTAGTGAGCTAGGGATACCAACAGGTCGGGTTCCAAGTATGTGTGTAAGCTAGTGCACCCAATCCTTTGATTATCACTTGAATCTGGTGTCTAAGGCTAGAGGTCCAAAGGCAAATACCCTAAGCAATTTTATGGTTTTTAATTAAGTCCTTGTGAGAGCAGGGGGAGCCTCCTACGACCCCACCTCTTACCTGGCCAATGGACAGGGTAATTATTGAATTGGCTGTAATTTGAGCTGACCCATTCTACTTGAGCTCTAGGTCTAGAAAACCCTAGTCCGGTCGAGTTTGATGTGTTTGCATTTCATGACCCCTAGATTAGGAGCCCAATACTTGTAGCCTCAAACCCAACCCAGTCTGGTTTGACCATGGAGTCCACTATGGAAATCTTCTTTAGGACCTTCACTAAATAATGTATCCAAATGAACCATAAGTTTGATCGACTGGATCAACAATTAGGGAACCTAGAGAAAACTCGTAAGACCCATCCTGAACCTAAATTTGAAACACACCAAGATCCATTTGGGAGACTAACCATAGGAGACCCAATTATGATTTCATAGACCAAGATGAGAGAGCCACTAGGTACATTAGGTTAGAAGCACGTACCTTTGGTGGTGATCTTGATCTTGAGGATTATCTTAATTGGGAAGAAGGTATGGATCTATATTTTGATAGAGAACTAGTGTCTGATAAAAGAAAGTTTAAGTTTGCCAAGCTTAAGTTAGTACACCAGGCTAGAATTTATTGGGATGATGTCGAAAGAATGATCAGACGAAGAAGAGACATACCCATAACTACCTTAGGTGACATGAAACTTAAACTTAGGCAAAAGTACCTACCCAGACCCTATAAACCTATCTCCTACGAACCTAGATCCATAACTCATAGGTCTGAACCTATATCCTATGAACCTAAGAAATCCATAACCCCTAGGTATCAGCCAAATGTTAGTCAAGTTTCTCTTAGTCAGCCAGAACCCATTAGGATTAGTGCTCTTTATCAAAACTCAGGATTTAGCCAAATCCACCCGAGCTGACTCAACCATATTATGAGCCGACCCACCCCTGTTATCCCAGATACTAGTCAATTTTTCATTAGCCAACCCACTTCGACTATCACATTAATTCATAAAGATGATGTTAAAGAGGAAATACATATGACTGACTTAGAATTAGCTGACCCGATAGACACCCAGACTGAAGTTAGCCTAGAGTTAATTGACCATGATTGTACCCTGACTGAAACTATACTAGTAGGATCCTTATAAAAAGAGATCTAAGAGGAACCTAACCCTACTGCTGAGACTTTATCTAAGGAAACACTAGAATAGATTCAAGTCATAGAGACTATTAAGGACTTGATTTTTTTAGTCTGGTACCCTCAGGTTGAAGTCATCCCTTTGACTCCAATTGAAGATCTCTTACCTGAGATTAGTGACCCATTCTTCTTTAGGGTAGACCCTGTAGCTATACCTCAAACCCTTAAGGTCAACCTATTAGTCTAGGAGAAATCTCCGAATCCTTTTCTTATTTCTTACCCTTCCAAGTCACCCTTGAATATACTTATTTCCTACCCTTTCATGAAGCTTCCCATGTTTCTAGGACTATTATATTACATTTTGTAGAGGTTAGCATGTTGCATAAGCCCATTGAGCATGTTAGGTTTATAGCCTATTTTTGGCAGACTCTGTGGCATCTATTAGGAGTGCATATTAAATTTTCATCTGCATGTCACCTATCCACCAAGGGTCAAGCATATAATTGAAATTAAGGACTTAAAAAGATAATAATAATAATAATAATAATAATAATAATAATAATAATAATTAATAAATAAATTTCCTTCACTAGTAATGCATAGTGAGTCCATTGGATATTTGCAGAGTCATATGCACAATACATTAAAGAATTGTATAAGAATCATATAGCTAATTCTAAAAGAAGACTCAAGGAATACAATGAAAGAGACTTTGTTATGGTTAAACTGCGACCTGAACGGTTTTCACTTGGAACCATGAAAAAGTTACATGCCCATAGTAGTGGACCACACAAAGTGATTAAAAAAATTAGGTCTAATGCCTATGTGCTCGAGTTATCACCTGAACTAGGTATTAGTCCAACTTTCAATGTTTCAGACCTTATTGAGTATAAGGAGCCAACGTTGATTCTTAGTGAGCCATTTGGGCCTAATCCTGTCCTTGAGAGTGAACCAATCCAAGTGTGTCCACCTTCCATACCACCATCCCAGAGAGACAAGATTGAGCAGATCTTGGATGACAAGATCATTGCTACCTGGAGCAAAGATTACCAGCAATACCTGGTTTGTTGGGAAGGACAACCTGAGACTGATGATTCTTGAATCACTAGAGATGACTT
The DNA here is from genome assembly GCA_021397845.1 of Areca catechu. Taxonomy (NCBI): domain Eukaryota; kingdom Viridiplantae; phylum Streptophyta; class Magnoliopsida; order Arecales; family Arecaceae; genus Areca; species Areca catechu. Next base: position 49,061,577 of record CM038046.1, on the reverse strand, counting down.
GCAAAGAGTTGACCCAGACTTGCTAGAGCGCTATCACAGCAACGTTGATCATACTCGACAGGGTTGAGTTTCTCCCACCCGGGAAGAATTGGTATGGACACCAGGATCAGAAAATATCGACAGGTTGAACCCACATCCCTATGGATCACCTGTGAATAAAGCCCTGAACCCAATCCCTTTTACCATGTAAATATTTTATTTTAATTTTTGTTATTTTGGGTTAGTTAGAGTTAGCCCCTTTTACCAACTGTAATTAGGGTTTTGTTATTTAGCTTTTTGGGCTAAACCCTTTTTATCACATTATGTAAAAACCCTATTTATCGGTTGTGTCAAATCCTATTGGGCCAAACCCTGTTTACCAATTTATTCTTTTTTGTTACATGAGGTTATGCCTTTTGATCAATTGATCAAATGGGGCTTTCGTTGTTTGATTTTGAGTCTTGTAATAATTAGTATTGACTCCATGTGATTAGTTATTGAGTCTATGTAATTAGTTAAGTTCTGAGGGAACTCAAGTCAACATCCCATGTGCACCCAATTGAAGATCCATGTGCTAGCCCAAGACAAGCCATGTGACTCCATGTGCTAGCCCAAGACAAGCCATGTGACTAGCCCAAGTCAATTTATTTTTGGCACCACCTTTTCAAGAAAATTGGACAATACCTGCCATATCATCAGGGGACATCAACACATGTCATGTTTGGATATATCATGCCATTTTATTTTGGAACAAGAACACATGCCATGTCACTTTTATTTGGACATCCCACATGCCATATTTTTTTTATTTTTGGTCAACCAAATGAAAGCAAAGTTAGCGCCAACTCCTTTTAAGATAAGTAAATGTGAAAGACTCCCAAATTGGCACCTCCAATCAAGAATTTCATGCCAAAAAATTTCAAGAGTCAGCCAAGCATTTTTTTCACACCAACTTCCAAGGAGTTCTAAAATATTTGATTACCCAAATGGAGGAGGTTCAATGGTTCTCTACCGTAGATGATTGGATCAAACAGGTTTAGAGCTGCTTAAGTTTCCAGAACTCAAGAGTCTCACCAAAACTCTTGAGTCCTCTTCTATCCAGAGACAAGAGTCCAGGATGTTTAGAGCCAGAATTCTAGTAGTTGTAGTCCAAGGAAGAAAAAGTCTGCTGTTTGAATCCCTTATACCACTGGTTGAGGGTCTATAAATATCCATCAACCCCTTGTAATTTTATTCATTCATTCATCAATAAAGAAAGTTATTATGTTGAAATTTCTTCCTTTGCTGTGTGCATCGCGGGGTGTGAGGCCCTAGTTGTCCTACCTATCTAGCCGATAAAAAAAATCCTAGCCATCACTTCTAACCCTTCCCTTTCATTTTGTTGCCCAGGTGGCTACCCAAGAAGGGGGTGAATTGGAACTTTTTTAAAAAAATTGAAGCAAATAATGTGCAATTCAAAATCCTTTGCAAGTGGTAGGTGCTGTGATAGAATTATAAAATGCAGAAGCTAAACAGAGTCAAGAAAGCAAAACACAAACACACCAAATTTATAGTGGTTCGGAGCAACCCAACTACTACGTCCACTACCCAAGATACCACTTGGAGTTTTCACTATATTCACACCCGAATACAATAGGATTGTTTTACAGGATCACAATCTAAGAACCTCTACATTTTGGTTTTACGGGATCACCAAAGAAAATCCAACACCCTTTGGTTTTAACAAGCTCACCAAAGAAACCCAACTTGGTTTTCACAGGATCATCAAGAACCTAACCCTTGGTTTTAACAAGGCTTACCAAGAACCTATTTGGTTTTTCAACCGGGCTCACCAATAATCCAACAATTCAAAGATTGAATTGAAAATTAAATGCAACAAGAATGACAAACTTAATTTGTCGGATAGTTGTCGGTGCAGCTTGTTGGAAGTCCACTTGAATGCGCTTGAATGAGCTTTAATTACTTCAGTGGCTTCTTTCTAAAGTTGTTTCAAGCTTCAGATTGGAGTTGGTGAAGACTTGAAAGCTTGACTTGAATGCTCTTGTGCTCTTTTGCTGTTGGTTGGTGGGATATTCAATGAAGCACTCTTTTCTTTGAAGAACTCTCTAAATCATTGCTTCAAAAAAGTTCAAATCCTTCAAATTTAAAGTCTTCCATCATCCCAAGGCAATTCTAGCCATTGTAGATCATTGGGAAATGATTTGTGACAGTTGGAGCACTTTTTAGCATTCAAAAATAAATTCTGGAACTAGCCGTTGGATACCTGAAAGCGTCATTTGAGTCGGCTCAGATTCCTTTGAGTCGACTAGGATCCTTTGAGTCGATGGGTCGAGTCGCCAAATCTTCAATGCAGTCGGCTCTTTGTCTCAGGGCATAAAACCTCACTCTGGATGAGTCGGCTCTTTGTAGCTCGGGTCGGCTCGAACTTGAATCTTGAAAATCTTGAACTCGAGGAGTTGACTCTTCTTCTCAGGTTTGAAAAACCTTACTCTGGAAGAGTCAGCTCGATGTAGTTCAGGTCGGCTCGCTTTCTCAGGCTTTTAGAATTAGGTCTGGCAGAGTCGGCTCTTTTTGGTTCGGGTCGGCTCGCCTGGCTGTTCTCAGAAATCTTCAAAAAATGGACTTTGGAGGAGTCAGCTTGGACTGATTCCAGTCGACTTGGATTCACTGGAGTCAGCTCGCTTTCCATCGAGTCAGCTCGGATTACTGCATTCCAGAATCCTTGCTGCATGCCAGCAGGTAGAGTCGGCTCTTCACCACTTGGAGTCTGCTCGAGTATCTTCTTCAGGATTTTTATAATTGAACTTAAAGAAAACTCTCACCAACTCTTTTACAATTTCACACAAACCAACTCAAACTAAAATTCATGGCACACACATACTCACAGAAGTAACCCTTTTAATTGATTTTTCTTAGCATTTTGATTGGGTTCTTCTTTACAACAACATTTACAACACAACTCAACCAAGAAAACATAAATGTAGGAGTTGAGGTTTGAACATGTTATTCATCCTACAAAAACTTGTCAAATACTTGAAGAGTTGTCAGAAATAAATGTACATTCTCCAATGTTTGATTATCATCAAAATCACTTATGGAGTCAACAATCTCTCCCTTTTTGATGATGACAAAACACTGGGCATAAAAAATTCTTTACACTTTACATGTATAATAGTATTTGAAAATTAAATATTCATATGTATCAGAGCTAATGGAATTAGTAAGTAATTATCAGAGCTTAAGAGATGATATCCTAGTACATCATCAAAGTATTGAACTTCTCATACTTCAAGATATTATAATTAGCACAAAACATGGAGTATCAGAGTTCCAAAAAGAAATTGACAGAATTAACATCAGAGCATTAAGAAGATAATAACTAGAACAAGATCTTTTCAAGAGAATCTCCCCCTTTCTCTAGATTCTAAAGTAGTTTAAGCAATGCTATTATTTTTGTGCTCCCCCTTTTTTACTGTTTTCATGCACTTTAAGAGTAGTTGGTAGGAAGCCCAACATATATACTATTTCCATTCTTTTCAAATTTCTCCCATTTTTCATAACTCTCCCCTTTTTTGTCAATCAATCAAAAAGGTGATTTCAAATAAAGCTCAAATTTTAAAATAGATTGAGAAAGTTTTTAATATTTGTTTGAGATAATTTCGCATTCTCAACTTGGAAATTCTAATTAAAATTTCATTCGTTGTACTATAGCAAGTGTAAAGATTGAATCATTGTACACGATAGTAAATAAAATTAAAAGATACTTCATTGATAAGATTTTTATATAAGTTCAAAATACAAGTATATTCATATTGTAGAATAAAGAAGTATATCATTGATAAATTCAGAAACAACCAAAAGACTAACTAAAGGATCTATTCTTCTTCTTCTTCATTAGAAGAAGAGGAGCCTACCTCTATAACTCTATCAGAGATCTTAGTTTTCAGGGGTTTAAACCTTAAATCCCTGAATCTAGTTCTAACAGGGGCTGTAAGAACTTTAGTCTTCTTGGTTTTGGGTTCTTACTTGGTCTTAGGTGGATCAGACAAAGGAATATGAGCAAGAATGTCAAGTGATTCCTTGATGATCTATTCAGGAGCATCTTCAGTGGGAATGGTTTCCTTCTGTGATTGCAGTATGAAGCTTTTGATTTCTTCCTTGAAGTCCTCCATTTCCTTTTCCACTTTTTGCTGGTGAAGCTCTTGTTTAGATCTTAATTTTTGTAATCTAATGTCAACTGACTTACTGATTTCCTCAATTGTAGAATTCATATGATCAGTCAAAGAGTTGGAGATAGCTTCCATCTTTTGAAATATCAGATTTTTTAGGTTTGATGGAGTAACCATTGTTTCTTCAGTCCCTTCTTCATCAGCAGCTTCATTTTCTTTAGAAATAGTAGCAGCAACCTGACTAGGCATCTTCTTTATCCATTCTCCTTCTTGTAACTTGTATCACATTCTCTTTAGTGAATTGAAGGAGTAGATATCAAAGTGGTGTAACGGTTTGCCTATTTCATTTGATAAGTCAACACTTGCTTCTTCAAATAACAAAGTGAAGACCATACCGTAAGGTAGACAGGCTTTGACCTTCCTTGCTGCCTTAGTCATTTGAATCATCATTATATAGGGAAGGTTGAGAGGCTTTTCTTCAATTAAGTGTCCCATAATTGTCATATCCTTCTCACTGACCTAATCAAAGCGGCCAGTTCTTGGAAGAAATATCCTGCTGATCATATTATGTAGCAGCCTCATTTTCTTCGATAGTAGATTGGCTTGTACATGTTGGACTGTGCTCAAATCTTCTTTTTCCAAAATTAATTTTAGAATGTGTTCTTTGTCCGGTAGAAGAAGTTCAGTAGCACCGTTTGTTGGCATCTGCAGCAATCTGCCCAATCTTTCTTCATCTACTATAACTGTCTTCCCCTTGACAATAGATTCCAAATGAAATTCTTTAATGATAATGTTTTCATAAAACATCCATACCAGTGAAGGGTAGATCAATATATCCAAAGAATAGAAATGCTTCCACCCTTGACTCTCTATCCAGTTTCCGATTTTCATTCCCATTTCTTCTAGGAATGTAAAGTCGATCCTTCTTCCACAAGTGATGGGACGATTGATCATTGAGACATACTATCCGGGAGGAGAAGGAGTTTCTTCATCTTGCAGGACTGGAACAGGCCTTTTTCTCTTTTTCTTTCTTTCTTTTGCATCTGTACTGCGAGCACTTGATTCACCAATTTGAAGAACCTTCTTCGCAGATCTTCGAGGAGCCATTGTAAAGGGATTAAGAAATTTCAGGCTCTAGTGAATGATTTGTGGGAGAATGGTAAAGCTTCCGAGGGAAGTGGAGTGTGTTCAAAGTAAAGTAAAAGAGTGAAATACTTAGAAAAGATAGTTCATAACTTCATAAATAGCGATTTCCCAACTTTCGAGTCAGCTCACTCAGCCCTAAAAATATCCGAGTCGGCTAGACCAGAGCGAACTCAGAACAACCAGAACACCGAGTCGGCTAAGCAAAGACTTAGTCGGCTCGACCAGAGCAAGAGTACGAGACTCAAATATTCGAGCCGGCTCGACCAAAGCAAAATTGCTCGAGACGACTTGAACAGAAACTTTCCAATCAAATGATTTGGAAATTGAATTCAATATACTAAAAATTCAAGGAAGGTTGTTCAAGAAATCATGAAAAATTGTAAGAGGTTTTCTAGATAATTTTTTCTTAGTTCTCGAAGGAAACTAGGTTTGCTGGATCTAGAAAGGATAACATAGCCCTAATTCTCCTCTAAGCAACTCAAATCTATCCTGATTTAGTGGCTTGGTAAAGATGTCAGCTAGTTATTTTTTTGTTGGGATAAATTCTAGTTCTATGTCACCATTCAAAACATGGTCTCTAATGAAATGATGTCTAATCTCTATGTGCTTAATCCTAAAATGCTGAATAGGATTTTTGGTTAAATTTATAGTACTTGTGTTATCACACTTAATAGGAATTTTGCATTGAGAAACATCAAAATCTTCTAGTTGTTGTTTAATCCACAACACTTGCGTACAACAGCTCCCCACAGCAACATACTCTGCCTCAGCAGTAGAAAGTGCTACCGAGTTTTGTTTCTTGCAGTGCCATGAGAATAAATTCAATCCTAGAAATTGACAAGTACCACTAGTACTTTTTCTATCTATTTTATAACTAGCATAGTCAGCATCAGAAAATCCGATTAAATTTAAAGATGATTCTTTTGAAAACCAAAGACCTAGATTACTTGTACCTTTCAAGTATTTTAATATTCTTTTAACAGTAAGCATATGTGTTTCTTTGGGATTATATTGAAATCTAGCACATACACATACACTATACAAGATATATGGTTTACTTGTAGTTAAATATATTAAGGATCCAATCATATCTCGATATAGCTTTTGATCAACATTGGATCCACTTTCATCTTTGTCCAATTTACAGGTTGGGCTGATGGGTGTATTCATTTGTTTGCTCGTCTCCATACCAAACTTCTTAATGATTTCTTTGATATATTTGGATTGGTTAATGAAGATCCCTTCCTTTCCGAGGAAGTAATTCAGTTCACCCATTAGGCTCATTTCAAATTCTCTCTGTATTAGCTTAGCAAATTATTTACAAAAACTTTCATTAGTTGCACCAAAAATAATATCATCAACGTAAATTTGTACAACTAACATATCATTGTTTTTCTTTTTAATGAAAAGAGTTTTATCAACATTTCCTCTTGAAAATTCATTTTCAATTAAGAAAGTGCTAAGTCTATCATAACAGGCTCTAGGAGCTTGTTTCAAACCATATAAAGCTTTATTGAGTTTAAACACATGGTTTGGAAAAGCATGATTTTCAAAACTCGGTGGTTGTTCTACAAAAACTTGTTCGACGATAAAATCATTTAAAAATGCGCTTTTCACATCCATTTGAAAAAGTTTGAAATTCATGTAGCAAACAAATGCAAGAAGTAATCTAATGGCTTCTAATATTGCTATAGGTGCATAAGTTTCATCAAAATCTATACCTTCTTCTTGACTATATCCTTTAGCCACTAATCTAGCTTTGTTTCTAATGACATTACCTTGTTCATATAATTTGTTTCTATAGACCCATTTGGTTCCTATAATTGGGTGGTCTTTAGGTCTATCAACTAGTGTCCAAACCTTGTTTCTTTCAAACTGGTTCAGTTATTCATGCATGGCTAACATCCAGTTTGGGTCATTTTCAGCTTCTTCTAAGATGTGAGGCTCTATTTGAGATACAAAGGCTAGGTAGTCATGTGCAGCCCTATGTGCAGATCTAGTCCTTATACCTTGAGAAGGATCACCAATAATTAATTCTTTAGGATGGAAAATAGCGTACCTCCATTCGGTTGGTAGATCGGTATGATCCTTACTTGCCATTTTTTCTCCTTCTTCAACTGGTCTTTCTTGAATACTGATGTCTTCCATCTTTTTTTGAATGGTACCTGCATCATTATCAATACACTCATCTTTTCTAGATAGTGATGAGTTAGTTTCATCAAAAATAACATGCATCGACTCTTCAACAGTAAGAGTCCTTTTATTAAAAATCCTATATGCTTTGCTATATAGTGAATAAACAAGAAAAATAGCTTCATCAGATTTAGCATCAAACTTTCCTAGATTATCCTTACCATTGTTAAGCATAAAGCATTTGCATCCAAATATATGAAATTAATTTATATTGGGTTTCTTTTCATTCCAAAGTTTATAGGGGGTTTTCTTCAAAATATGATGGATCAAAACGCGATTTAAAATATAACATGCGGTGTTCACCGCTTCTGCCCAAAAGTACCTTGGAAGATTACCTTCACACAACATTGTTTGGGCTATTTCTTCCAAAGTCCTATTTTTTCTCTCTACAACACCATTTTGTTGTGGTGTTCTAAGAGCGCAGAAGTTGTGATCAATGCCATTTTCAGTACAATAATCATCGAAAAATTGATTTTCAAATTCAGTGCCGTGATCACTCCTAATTGAAATTATAGAAAGATTTTTTTGATTTGAAACCTTTTTGTGAAATTTTTTAAACATTTTGAAAGTTTCATCTTTGTATGTAATAAACAAAATCCATGTAAATCTAAAAAAATCATCTACAATTACAAGGGCATATTTCATATCTCCTAGGCTTATGGTCCTAGTTGGTCCAAATAAATCCATGTGAAGTAGTTCTAAAGGTCTAAAAGTTGAAATCAGATTTTTGGATTTAAATCTCCTCCTAGTTTGTTTACCCATTTGGCATGCATCACAAACATGATCAAAATCAACTTTAAACTTAGGCATGCCTCTAACAAGATTTTTGGAAATCAATTTGGCAATTGTATGCATGCTAGCATGACCCAATCTTCTATGCCATATAAGCAAGACTCCTTGGTCTTAGCATTCATTGCAACCAAACTAGATATACTTGACATGGCAAGATCATTTAGATCTACCACATAAATATTTCCTAGTCCGTGTCCAATGAATTTACTGTTATAATCAAGAGAGTTTGTTACTATACACATAGATGATTCAAAGATAACTTTGAAGCCTTTATCACATAATTGACTAATACTTAATAGATTGTGCTTCAACTTATCTACTAGCAATACATTTTCAATAAAAGTATAGGGAGTTATTTTGATCTTACCAATTCCGATTATTTTTTCTTTGTCATTGTCTCCAAAAGTAACCATACCTCCTTTCATTTTCAGGGTGATAAATTGATCCTTGTCACCCGTCATATGCCTTGAACAGCCACTATCGAGATACAATCTTTCTTTAATTTCTGGGCTGCAATACATTCCCGCAAGAAAATCAAGGAGTTCTTTTAGGTACCCAAGCTAACTTGGGTCCTTTCAGGTTAGCTGAGGTGGTCCCTTTGAGAACCCAAACTTTGCTTGAGGTGCTATGGATATTTTTAATAATATTGCAATTGAAAGCTTTATGTCCCAGTTTTTTGCAAGCAAAACATCTGATTCTAAAATTTTGAAATAATTTAGACTTTGAAATTCTATATGTATGAAATGCAGAAATAGCAGGTTTTGAAGTGGAAATAGAGTCTTTTGTAATAAAAGTTTTATGAGAAGTAAACTTGGGAACAAGATCTTTCTATTTCACAAATATAGTAGCTGAAACGTAATTTGAATTTGAAGCATTATAACCTATTCCAATTTTATTTCCAAAAAGTTTTTGATCTTTAAGAATTAACTGAAGCTTATTAGAAGATAAAGTTAATTTTTCAACAAGTGGCTTGAGTTTTTCAACCTCCTTTTTCAACTCATTATTTTCTTTCATCAAAATATTATTTTTGTCATGAAATTCTCTATTTTCAGTTTTTAATGCATCATATTTTTCAGAAAATGTATGAAGTTCTTTTTGCAATAGATTATTCTTTTCTGAAATCTCATCTTTTTCTTTGAGTAAAGAATTATTGATATACTTTAATGATCTAATCTTTACTCCTACCTTTTTAAATTCAGATAATAAATCATGGAATGCAGAATTTAATTCCTCAAAAGTAAATTCAATTTGTGTGTCAGGAGAATTTATCTCATCCTCGAGACCCATTAGACATAAATTTGCTGTTTTCGTAGTCTCTTCTTCTTCAATTGAAGTGGAGTCTTCACTATCGCTCTATGTGGCAACCATTGCTTTCTTTTTCTTCTTTCTGAAAAATTTCTTTAATTGAGGATAGTCTGGATGAATGTGTCCCGGTTTCTTACATTCATAACAGGTGGGGACTTGTTCCTTATCCTTGTCTTTGTTCTTGTCCTTTTCTCTTGATTGTTCTCCTCGTTTATGGAATTTTCTGTTATATCTTTCTTTCTTCTTTCCCATAAACTTTTTGAATCTCCTCACGACCATTGCAATGTCTACATCTTCAAGATCGTCTTCAGAAGAGGTAGAGTCATCTTCCATCTTTTCATCATCTTTTGATTCCAATGCAGCTTTGAATGCAATTGTTTTCTTCTTTTTCTGGTCATCATCCGTTCTGTGCTCATGGCTAATTCATGTGTGATGAGAGATCCCATTAATTCATCCATTGATAGAATGCTCAAATCTTTAACTTCCTGGATGGCAGTGACTTTAGGATCCCATTTATCAAGAAGTGATCTCAAAATCTTCTGTACTAAATCAGCATTTGAGTATACCCTACCAAGACTTTTTAGACCGTTAATAATATCTGTAAATCTAGTCTACATGGCAGAAATACTTTCATTAGGTTCCATTTTAAACAATTCATAATTATGCACTAAAAGATTTATCTTTGAGGTTTTCACTTGTGAAGTTCCTTCATGGGTCACTTCAAGTTTATCCCAAATTTTCTTTGCTAAAGAGCAGATGAAAATTCGATTAAACTTGTTTGAATCCAAAGCATAGTAAAGCAAGTTCATTGCTTTGGCATTCAATTCCCTCATCTTCATGTCGTGTTCGTCCCAATCCTCTTCAGGCTTAGGGACATCCATTTCATCAATTTTAGTCATGGAAACTTGTGGCCCTTTAAGAATGACCTTCCATAATTGAAAATCAATAGCTTGAATATAGATTTTCATTCGTGCTTTCCAATAGGAATAATTTGTGCCTGTGAAAAGTGGAGGCCTATTAGTTGACTGGCCTTCGGCCAAAGACGTACTCATCGGATGAGCCATTAATCTTTACTCTAATGTATTCAGAGACACTGCTCTGATACTAGTTGTTGCCCAGGTGGCTACCCAAGAGGGGAGTGAATTGGGATTTTTTTAAAAAAATTGAAGCAAATAATGTGCAATTCAAAATCCTTTGCAAGTGGTAGGTGCTGTGATAGAATTATAAAATGCAGAAGCTAAACAGAGTCAAGAAAGCACAACACAAACACACCAAATTTATAGTGGTTCGGAGCAACCCAGCTCCTACGTCCACTACCCAAGATACCACTTGAGATTTCTACTATATTCACATCCGAATATAGTAGGATTGTTTTACAGGATCACAATCCAAGAACCTCTACACTTTGGTTTTACGGGATCACCAAAGAAAACTCAACACCCTTTGGTTTTAACAAGCTCATCAAAGAAATCCAACTTAGTTTTCACAGGATCACCAAGAACCTAACCCTTGGTTTTAACAAGGCTCACCAAGAACCTATTTGGTTTTTCAACCGGGCTCACCAATAACCCAACAATTCAAAGATTGAATTGAAAATTAAATGCAATAAGAATGACAAACTCAATTTGTCGGATAGTTGCCGGTGCAGCTTGTTGGAAGTCCACTTGAATACACTTGAATGAGCTTTAATTACTTCAGTGGCTTCTTCCTAAAGTTGTTTCAAGCTTCAGATTGGAGTTGGTGAAGACTTGAAAGCTTGACTTGAATGCTCTTGTGCTCTTTTGCTGTTGGTCGGTGGGATATTCAATGAAGCACTCTTTTCTTTGAAGAACTCTCTAAATCATTGCTTCAAAAAAGTTCAAATCCTTCAAATTTAAAGTCTTTCATCATTCCAAGGCAATTCTAGCCATTGTAGACTGTTGGGAAATGATTTGTGACCATTGGAGAACTTTTTAGCATTCAAAAATAAATTTTGGAACTAGCCGTTGGATACCTGAAAGCATCATTTGAGTCGGCTCGGATTCCTTCGAATCGGCTCGGATCCTTCGAGTCCATGGGTCGAGTCACCAAATCTTCAATGCAATCGGCTCTTTGTCTCAGGGTGCAAAACCTCACTCTGGATGAATCGGCTCTTTATAGCTCGAATCGGCTCGAACTTGAATCTTGAAAATCTTGAACTCGAGGAGTCGACTTTTTTCAGCTTGGGTCGGCTCTTCTTCTCAGGTTCGAAAAACCTTACTCTGGAAGAGTCGGCTCGATGTAGTTCGGGTCTGCTCACTTTCTCAAGCTTTCATAATTAGGTCTGGCAGAGTCGGCTCGGACTAATTCCAGTCGACTCGGATTCACTGGAGTCGGCTCGCTTTCCATCGAGTCAGCTCGGATTGCTGCGTTCCAGAATCCTTGCTGCATGCGAGTAGGCAGAGTCGGCTCTTCATCACTTGGAGTCGGCTCGAGTGTCTTCTTCAGGATTTTTATAATTTAACTTAAAGAAAACTCTCACCAACTCTTTTACAATTTCACACAAACCAACTCAAACTAAAATTCATGGCACACACATACTCACAAAGGTAACCCTTTTAATTGATTTTTCTTAGCATTTTGATTAGGTTCTTCTTTACAACAACATTTACAACATAACTCAACCAAGAAAACAAAAATGTAGGAGTTGAGGTTTGAACATGTTATTCATCCTACAAAAACTTGTCAAACACTTGAAGAGTTGTCAGAAATAAATGTACATGCTCCAATGTTTGGTTATCATCAAAATCATTTTGGGGTCAATACATTTATTTTCCTTCCTTCGCTACTTCTTAACTTTAGTTTTCTTTGTTGAGTATTTGTAGGTGATCAAGAATCGAAGTCAAGTATTCTTGCCTCGAAACCAGCATCGCATGGAAGATCGGAGCATAGGATCGAGTTCTTGAAACCCTGCTGCGACAATCTTGAGAGTCCTGCTAGATCTAAAGAAGCGATCTTCATTGATAAACTTTAAACCTCTTCCCTCCTCTTTAATTTCTGAAGAGTTGATAAGTAGACCCTAATTTATGATGGTTTCTCAACCAGCAGGTCCTGTTTTTCTAGTTATTTTGTTACGTTTACTTTTGCGGGTTGTTAACTAAACTAGTTTCTTTTATTGTCTCCTTCAAGTCTTCTTTTAAAATTTGAAAAATATATAAAAACTATTCTCTAATTTTCTCAGATAATTAGATCTTAATCATAGTAATTTAGTTTTAATTATTTCTCGCATCAGACCACGGTTTGAATTCTCGCTGATCTTTCCCCACTCTACTGTTGGTGGGAATTTTGGAAAGACATCGTGAGGGGGTCCTCCTTTGGCAGCTTGAGCTCGACCCTGGCCGGGAGCTGACCTCAGATGGAGGGCTCATCCATGAGCTCGACCCTGGCTGGGAGTTGGCCTCGGACGGGGGGCCTGCTTTATGAATTCTACCTCGATCGGGAAAGCTGACTTTATGAGCTCTGCTTCTACTGGGAGCTGGCATCAGATGGAGGGCTCGCTTCTTGAGCTCGTCCCCGACTGGGAGCTGACATCGACAAGGGGGCTAACTTCAGTCACATGAACACAACCCTGGCCAGGAGCTAACCTCAGATGGGGGGCTCGCTTCTTGAGCTCTACCTTGACTGGGAGCTGACCTCGGTAGGGGCCTCATCTCGGCCTTCCACTTGGAGGCCACGTCCAGGTGGCAAGCCCTACCCATGCGGTTGTTGGCTGTCGGCTGTGTAGGCTCCACGTAGCGAATGTTGCCATGTCAGACTCCATATCAGTGGATGTTGCCACATAGATGCCCCCACTCCCAAGCCCAGAGAACGAAGCATCGCTCAGGCGACGGGAGTAACAACTATGCTGACGTGGGTGGGCGCACCTTCGGTGCCATCAATGCTTTGACTAGGCATACTCCAAGAATCGCGCCTTTAGATTAATGGGGCGATGCGCTCAGTTTTCCAACAGAGGGGTCATTCATGCCCTGAATGGGTCAAGGCACCCGTTCTGTGAACTGAAGCATCGAGGGGTGCCTGGGACCGACACGTGGTGACCTCTAGTTGGCTACGTGGCCTTTAAAATGCCTTCGGCATAGGGAGCCAAGGTTCTGCTAAGCCTCCTTCCTTCTTCTTGAGCACCTTCCTGGTTCTGGTGTTGGCCTCCATGTTTGCCTTCTTCAATCCCTCTCCTTCGACTTGTGCTGAAGGAGGGCTCTTGGTGGACTTCAGGATTTCGGTTCGAGATCTGGAGGGCCAAGTGGAAGCTCTCCAGGAGTGACCGATCGTCACCAAGGTGAAGGCATCTGGTTCAGAGAAGAATCCACCAAGCTCAAAACTTTTTCCTCGAATGTGGAGGGGGAGATCCTTCGATTGCGCCATTGGTTTAGAGAAAGAAGTTGCCTCAAAAATAAGAGGCAGCCGGAGCCACCTCCAGGTTCATGAGATTGGAGATCTTACAGGAGGAGGTGGTGGCCCGGGTCGTGGTAGCCGTGGAAGGGGCCATGACTGCAATGATGCTAGTAGGGCCATCCTGATGTGGAGCTGCTGTAGCTGCCCTTAGAATCATGGGATCGGTGAATTCCAAGGAGGATGACACGGTAGAGACAGAGCCGATGCCGGGCTTTAGAGTTCCGACAGGCTTCTGAGGAAGGGCGTCAGCGTGCTTGGGTAGAAGCAGAGATGGGTCCTTGGCCCATCTTCCTTTCATCTTGTATCTTAGAACTTCATAAGGTCTCCCGGCCTGTCGGGAGCTGATGCTTATCGAATTCACCAAAATTAATTACTGTATCACTAATTCTTGTAATATTTCTTGCAGTATTAGCGAGTCCAGGTTGAACCCTAGAGACTAAATGTGATAATCAAATTTATTAACTAGACAGGGGGGTTTGAATAATTATGAAATCAACAAACTAATTATGCAAATAAGAAAAAACTTTAATTAAATTTAGTTTTGTTTCAGATTTAATTTAAGTTCGATTCAAGGAGTTTTTTGCACTAGTTAGCAGATTGATCATCGGTACATAAACATATTATTTTTTCTCTGAATACTTAGCCGATGACTTATCTAGGAACTAGATAAATCTAATCATCCCTACATTCGGAACTAGATAAATCTAATCATCCCTACATTCATTAATTCAAGTCAAGCGCCCAAATTAAATTCTTACCAATGAACCAATTGGTATTAAACAATTCTCATATATTCATTGATAGCATTACATACTAGGATGGAGCTAAGGATGAACAACAATTAGACAAGCATAAATTGTTTAATTCATTCTATGTTTCTTTTTAGACAGAGATGAAAACTGGGATCATAATCATTTTGTCTAAGTACTACTTTAACCAAGTTGCATAACAATTATGGATTACGAAGGTAATGTAGTAATCAATCATGTAGACAATCAATTAACAGGCATCTTAATTAATTAAACTACATGATAAATCAATAATAAAAATTAGAAAACATAAATATCCAGCAAAAAAATAATATTAAATTAATATTATAATCTCACAACTATACTAACATAACTCGCTGTTCCTTGAATCGAAACAAAAAAATTACGTAGAAAAAAAAAAATAATATAAAGCCGATTTGATTTCCTCCTGTTTTCATGCTGTAAAAATTTTTTGAAAACTATTCTTCTTCCTTCGAGTAGAAAACATAAATCCCCTTCTCCCAATAAAACTTGTTTCCTTCGAATCTCTGCTGCTCTGCACCGAACTCCTCTGCCGCAACAAAATAAATCCTTTCTGTTCTCTTCTTCGCCTCCTGCTCTGGTGCTCAATGACTGGGCGTTTATTTATAGCGGAGCCAAACGCGTGATCCCGTGGGAAATCTTCGTTGGGCTCTGGTATCAGTTTCTTACGGTTCTCTGTCTTCGTTCCCGTGACCAAAACAACCACCGTGTATTCCGTGTTATCCAGCATCCTTATAGTCCATGGTTATCAGATCGAAGGCATGATCCTCCTCCATTCGGACATCCAGGCTCCCGACAACCAAAGGGATGAACAGCAACTCACTGGTCGGAGAAGATCGGAAGAAGACTGTGCACGGTCGACTCTGAAACAAGTTTCCTTGGATCCATTTCCGGCCATTTTCGGACCTCCGGCGACTTCTACGATGATGAAGAGCTTCTCGACAACGAGGGAAAGAGATCCGGCAGCTCCCCCGGTGAAGATGGAGCTCGGTTTGGCCTGTGGTCCACGGATCTATTCCTTGGATCTCGGCAATGGAGGATATGGACCGTCTGCCTGTTTCGTGAACCAAATTGGCTGCATCAATTTTCGTGCTATTTCATGGATTAATCCATCAAAATTCTATTTCTGGCTCAATTGAAGTTTGATTCGCATGCCATTCATGCCATTGAATTCCAAAAATCATGTTCTACAACTTCATTGAAGACCATTTATTCCAATTCTGACTCTGAAATTATCAAAAATTTGTGAGAAATCAAAGGGCGAAATTAAACAATGCTGAAAATTAATCCTCAAACATAACTTACACATTAATCATCACAATGAGGAAATAAATATGTCAAATAGACTAAATATAAGGAAAAATATAATGTATAATTATGTCCCTATCAAATTTCTCCATACTTAATTTTTGCATGCCCTCGGCCAACTAGCTATACAATTTAATAAACACACCAAGACAACTCACAACTTTTCTAAATTCCCCCAAATATACCATACAGATATTATATACCATACTTCTTAAACAGAATCAAGAATTCAAATTCCATAATATAATATGAATTAAATATACTTAACAAATTTAAACTGCAAGAAACAAGAAATCTTTATTCAAAAAGTAATTAACAAGTTTGGTAAACACTCATAGGTCACTCTCAATTCACTTAAGTGTTTACAGGATAGAAAAAAAAAAAAAATACTCAAAATTCAATTCAAACCAAATCACTATCATAGACTTGCTTGCTTATCCAATTTCCATCACCTGTATCACTTGTCACACATAGATCCAATAGTCTTTAATCAGGGTTGTAATGGGGCTTAGGTTCAGGGTAGGAATAAAAAGGGATACTGAGGTTAAAATCCAAGAAACTAATAGAACATTAAGACAAATTGAGTAAAGCAAGACATTAAATACTCCAACATTCAACCCTTCTAGTTTCTTCTTCTCATTTGCTGCATAGACTGAAAATATTTCATGATGAAAAAGCATATGTCTATATACACTGTGCACAATTATAAGACATGTGGATTTCTTGAACTGAACTCGCTGCCAGAGATCTTAGTGATATATTGGTCTTCGCATACATTTGTGATCTTCCCCATTATCTCACCAATCATAACTTTCTTTTCTTTTCTTTTCTTTTTTTTTTTTTGCAAAGAGACATTGAAACATGGAAAGAACATCTTACTCCCATTACATTCTATTTTTTTTTCAAAAGAGAGGTATAGTGATCAACAGTAGCTCCCCCACACCTATCATTCTTGTCTCAAAATCCATCAAACAAACCTCAATGCTCTACTAGCTCTTGAGATAGGTAAAATATAAGGATAATAAATTGGCTCAAGGTTCATAAATATGGACTTCAATCAACAAAAGAGTTTAAAAGCTCAAAGTGGGTTCACTAAAGTTAATTGATTTAAGGTTGGCCATTTAAGCTAAGTGGTGTAAAATCCTATATGCCATTGTCATTTCTATGTGTACATGTAAATTTAGTAACCTTGACTAGTATTTACAAGCAAGTTCTAGAGTAACCTAGTATGAATGAACACACTCACAATAGAAACATATATATGTATAGGTCCAAAAACTCACCCAAACATGTTTTTGGTCTACCAAAACAAGTTAATACATTTCAAAATCAAGCTCAAGTTAACTTTTAGCCTAAATATGCAAGTTATTCATTCAATAATGTTATGACACTCTTATCTTAATTTAGTCTAAGTTTACAGCACATAAATCCATAGATATCATCGAGAAAACATCTTAAAAAGAATCAAATACTTTTTTTTTTCTAACTCTCAATTCAAATCCCTAAATGCAAAGAAAATACGAAAATAGATTTAATGCCTACAAATATAAATAGATAAAGGACAAAAAATGCTAATATGATCATGGCCAGTTGGCCTCCTTTGGGTTGCGTCCCAGGCAGCGCATTTGTTTAACGTCGTTAGCCCGACATTGCAATTCACCTCAATCTGAATAAATCGGATCCTTCAGTTGCACTTCATTGATCATATGCTCATTAAAACCTTCATAAAATGGTTTGAGTCTATGTCCATTCACCTTGAACACTTTGTTAGTTTCGAAACTCTGCACTTCAACTGCACCATAAGGAAACACATTAGTAACTTTAAAAGGGCCAATCCAACGAGAATGTAATTTACCAGGCATTAATTTAAGTCATGAATTATGAAGCAAAACTTTTTGCCCAACCACAAACTGCTTCCTAACAATCATTTTATCATGAAATGCCTTTGTCTTATCCTTGTAAATTATTGAATTCTCATATGCTTCAAGTTTTAACTCTTCCAATTCTTGCAATTGCAACCTTCTTTGTACACCAGCTTCATCCATATCTCTCAATTTAAAAGACTCCTATGCAAACACATCCACTATGTCTATAGAAAATACAGATTGACTATCACTAGGATATCTCATTTCTTCTAAAATATTAAATTTTACAAGCTCCCCATCAAATTTCGTGGTAAGGGTACCATCATAAACATCAATCTTTGTTCTTGCTGTCTTGAGGAATGGCCTTCCTAACAAAATTGGAGCAGGATTTGGAGAGGTATTGTCTTCCATGTTCAAAATATAGAAATCAACAGGAAAAATCAACTTATTCACCTATACCAAAACATCCTCAACTACCCCTTCAGGGTATGCATTAAAACGATAAGCTAACTGGATAATTACACCTGTTTCTTTTAATGGACCCAAATTCAGAGATGCATAAATTGAATATGGCATAACATTTATGGATGCACCTAAATCTAGCATGGCATGTTCAAACTTAGTATTACCAATCACACATGGAATTGTAAATGTACCTGGATCCTTGCATTTTGGAAGTAACTTACGTTGAATCAATGCAGACACATTTTCCCCCACACTGATTTTCTCATTACCTTTTGGCTTCCTTTTCATAGTACATAACTCTTTTAGAAATTTTGCATATCTTGGGACTTGCTTGATTGCATCTAACAGAGGAATATTTACTTCTACCTTCCGAAAAGTCTCAAGGATTTCCCTTTCTTGATATTCCTTCTTAACTTTGGATAACCTGCTAGGAAAAGGAAGAGGAACATAATTAGTAGAATTATGTACAACAGCTTGAGATTTTTCCTTGAAAAAATTTTCAACATTGAATTTGGTCTCCTTCTCCACTTGATCTTTCTTGGCCACTTCTAATGATTTTTAAGTAGAAACTTCAATTTCTTTTCCACTTCATAGTGTAATAGCACTTGCATTCTCACGTGGGTTTGTGATCGTTTGAGAGGGTAATTTTCCAGAGTTTTTAGCCTCAAGCTTGCTTACTGATGTTGCTAGCTAACTAATTTGCTTCTCCAAGTTTTGAATGATGTTTCTTGTTTCATGTTGAAATTGTTGTGTATTAGTTGCCAGCATCTTAACAATCTCATCAAGTAACATATTTGGACTTTGATTTACTTGCTGCTTAGCTTGGAATGGAGGTTGGTACCGATTTTGTGTAGCTTGATTTCCATAGCTCAAATTTGGGTGATCTCTCCATCCAGGGTTATACGAGTTGGAATATGGATCATATCTATGCTGAGGTTGCCTCGAAAAGCTATCTATGACATTTGCTTGCTGAACTAGTTCTCCCTCTTGCAAAGTTGGACACATATCCATAGCATGACCCATGACTGAGCAAATACCGCATGCCTGGACTTGCTACTTATTTTTTACAACAAATTGATGCATAAGAGATGTTAGTTTTTCTACTCTTTGTTCAAGGGAAGGTGTACTTACCTCATTCGCTCTCTTAAGTGCATGATCTGTTCTTATCCCAAATTGTTGAGAATTTGCTGTCATGTTGGAAATCAAATTCTTCGCAGCATCCGGTGTTAGATTTACCAAGGTATCTTTACTAGCAGCATCAATCATACTCCTGTCCATTGGTATCAAACCTTCATAAAAATATTGAATCAAGAGCTGATCACTAATCTGATGATGAGGGTAGCTAGCACATAATCTCTTAAATCACTCCCAATATTCATACAATATTTTTCCACTATTCTACCGAATACCACATATCTCTTTTCTTATGTTGGCAGCTCTGGATGTAGGAAAATATTTCTCCAAAAATAACTGCTTTATTTCATTCCATGAATCAATAGAACCAGATGGAAGGTGGTACAACCAATCTTTAGCCAAGTCTGCTAAGAAAATGGAAAAGCTCGCAGTTTGATTTGTTCTTCAGAAATTCCTTGCGGTTTCATGCTTGAACACACCACATGGAACTCTTTCAAGTGCTTGTGTAGATCCTCTCCTGAATGAGAGGTTTGAGTTATAAACCATAAACCAGCAGGAGTTACCACCAAAGTGCTTACTCAAGACCTGCAAACCACAAATAATTTGATTAGAAAAAATTCAGTCCTCGGCAACGGTGCCAAAATTTTGATGCTTATCGAATTCACCAAAATTAGTTACTGTTTCACTAGTTCTTGTTATATTTCTTGTAGTATTAGTGAGTCCAGGTTGAACCCTAAAGACTGAATGTGATAATCAAATTTATTAACTAGATGGGGGGCTTTTTGAGTAATTATAAATTCAACTAAAAAATTATGCAAATAAGGAAAAACTTTAATTAAATTTAAATTTATTTCAGATTCAATTTAAGTTCGATTCAAGGAGTTTTTTGTGCTAGTTAGTAGATTGATCATCGGTATATAAATATATTATTCTTTCTCTGAATACTTAGTCGATGACTTACCTAGGAGCTAGATAAATCTAATCATCCCTACATTCATTAATTCAAGTCAAGCACCCAAATTAAATTCTTACCAATGAACCAATTGGTATTAAACAATCCTCATGTATTCATTGATAGCATTATATACTAGGATGAAGCTAAGGATGAACAATAATTAGACAAGCACAAATTGTTTAATTCATTCTATGTTTCCTTTTTAGACAGAGATGAAAACAAGGATCATGGTTCATTGGTATTAAACAATCCTTATGTATTCATTGATAGCATTATATACTAGGATGAAGCTAAGGATGAACAATAATTAGGCAAGCATAAATTATTTAATTCATTTTATGTTTCCTTTTTAGACAGAGATGAAAACTAGGATCATAATCATTTTGCCTAAGTACTACTTTAACCAAGTTGCATAACAATTATGGATTACAAATGTAGTTTAGTAATCAATCATGTAGACAATCAATTGATAGGCCTCTTAATCAATTAAACTATACAATAAATCAACAATAAAAATTAGGAAACACAAATATCTAGCAAAAGAATAATATTAAATTAATATTATAATCTCACAACCATGCTAACATAGTTAGCTATTCCTTGAATCGAAACAAAAAAATTACTCAATCATAAAAAAAGAGAAATAACATAAAGTCGATTTGATTTTCTTTTCTTTTCATGCTGCAGAAAATTTTTCTTGCTATTCTCATCCCTTTCAGTAGAAAACAGAAATCTCCTTTTTCTAATAGAAACCGTTTCCTTCAAATCCCTGCTGCTCCGCACCAAACTCCTCTACCGCAACAAAATAAATCCTTTCTGTTCTCTTCTCCACCTCCTGCTCTGGTGCTCGATGACGGGCGTTTATTTATAGCGGAGCCAAACACGTGACCTCGTGGGAAATCTTCGTTGGACTTGGTATCAGTTTATTACGGTTCTCTGTCTTCATTCCCGTGACCAAAATAACCACCATGTATTCGGTGTTATCCCGCATCCTTAGAGTCCGTGGTTATCCTTCATCTGAGATCGAAGGTGTGATCCTCCTCTATTCGGATATCCAGGCTCCCAACAACCAAAGGGATGAATTGCAACTCACTGGTCGGAGAAGATGGGAAGAAGACTGTGCACGGTTGACACAGGTGAATCCCGTGGGAAATCGACAGGTGGAAGCATTAGGGAGGCAATGACCGGTGCATTGGAAGCTTGAACGGCCATGGGAGGAAGAGGTTGGTGATAATCTGTGACAGATCCGGAAGAAGACTGGTGCGGGCACCAGAATCAGAAAGAGACTCCAACCAATTCAAGCCCATTCCGAATCTTTATGGTTGGACTAGAGAGTCCGGTAACCTTTCTTTATTTTGAGTCCAAAAGAATCATGTAAGTCGAGTCCATGTTGGGTCCTGTAATCTTTCTTTTGAGTCCAAAATAATCATGTAAGTCGAGTCCATGTCGGGTCTAGTCTTAGTCCAATCCAAATGGGTCAACTAGCATCAAGCCTAAAGAAGACTCACAATGTATACCCCAAATCAAGATCAAAGCCAACTCAATTGGGGACCACATGCCACATCACTTGCGCCACCTCGACTTGGGACCACATGCCACGTCAAGAGGGGACCACATGCCACCTCACATGCCACCTCACCACAAGAGGGCGCCATCCCAAGTTCAAATTCAAGGAAGTTGGCCAAGGAGGATTTCAAGCAAGAAAATCAGCCCTCTCCCCTTATATTACTCCACTTGTTTGGGGATTTGAAATTTCAAAATTTGTGAGGCTTTATTTAAAGCCTTGGACGCCCCTTGTAAAGAAAATGGATGAATGAATACAATTTTTCAGAAATTCTCTATGTGTTTCTATGTGCCTATGTGGATCTTTGTGCCTAAGTGAACCTCTTCCTCTCCTCCATCATTTCTTCTCCCTAATCCTTCTCTTTTACTCTTCATCTTCCAAGCAATCCTCTTCCTTCAAGGCGAATTAAGGACATCCTCACAAGAAGAAGATCAACACCAACACAAGCTTCCACCATGGCGCCAAGGATCATTTCCAACAAACTCTCCTTTTGAGTTCCATCAACCTTCTCATTTCTAATTAAGCTTCTAATCATCTTGGTTTCTTTGTTGCAGGGTTCTCTAGGTTCCAGATCCAGGAGGAGGGATTACTTGCTACAAACCAGAAAGTTAGATGGCCCATCTTATGTGGTATGATCTTTCATTTGAGAGCCTTAAGAGCGAATCCCTTGTGCTTGAGATTTCAATGCTTGAATTCCTAGTCTTTTAAGATCGGGATCATTAAATAGGGCTAGCTTGACTTGTGTGCGAATTCTAATCTTGTCCTATTTCTTTAATATTTTGATAGTCCTCCTAGCTGGGTTTAAGTATAAGCATTTAGGGTTTCTTATTTAGATCTCCTTGATCTTATATGTTGAATCACTCATATGCAAGTAAGAATTGCTAGTTAAGCTTTGGTTAATCTCCTTTAGAGTCACATGATTGCATCCTCATCATGCATACCACACCAAAGACGACCATGGATGGAGGACGGGCGGAGAAAATGGGAAGAAGACCATGCACCGCGGTGAAGAGAGGAAGAAGACATGGCAGCTCCTCACGGTGGAGAGGAAAACGGTGGCTCTTCCTTGGATCCATTTCCGGCCATTTTCGGACCTCCGGCGACTTCTCGGATGATGAAGAGCTTCTCGGCAACGAGGGAAAGAGATCCGGCAGCTCCCCCGACAAAGATGGAGCTCGGTTTGGCTTGTGGTCCACGGATCTATTCCGGGGACCATCATCAATGGAGGATATGGACCGTCTGGCTATTTCGTGACCCAAATTGGCTGCATCAATTTTCATGCTATTTCATGGATTAATCCTTCAAAATTCTATTTCCGGCTAAATTGGAGTCCAATTCGTACACCGTTCATGCCGTTGAATTGAAAAATCATGCTCTACAACTTTATTGAAGATCATTTCTTCCAATCTGACTCTAAGATTATCAAAAGTCTATGAGAAATCAAAGGGCGAAATTAAACAATGCTGAAAATTAATCCTCAAACATAACTTATGCATTAATCATAACAATGAGGAAATAAATATATCAAATAAACTAAATATAAGGTGAAATAGAATGTATAATTATGTCCCTATCAGGAGCCTCCATAGGATGTAAGAGACTTTTGATCAATGAAAAATGTCACTTCTTTTATAATTGCTGCTCTGTCTATCATTTTTCCTTCTTTTTTTTTTTTGAGCCTGAATCCACTGCTCAGCTTCCCAGACTGCTAGGGATCTTAGCTCGGTCTCTTCGAGCTGTTGGGAGTCTCTTTTCGAAGTGAGGGATGTTTCGATGAGGGTAGTTTTTTTTCTCCTCCTCTAATCGGAATGCTTCGTGTTCTCTTCTCTTTGCTTGTCATTCTACCTTTCTTCGACTCGAACTGCTTCTAGGGGATCTCTTTAGCTTGTCGAGCCATGACATAGATGGTTGACGATGGGACTTCAAGGATTCCTCCCCAACATCCTCGGGCCGTAAGCAAGGCAATATGTCACAGGGCTTTCGGAGTATCTCGGCTCGGTTCGTCGCACTATGAGTCAAGGGGCAGATGATGGGACTTCTGGAGTTTCCTGGTAGGCATCTCTGGACTGTGAGTAAGGCAGTGGATGTGGGGCTTCTTGAGTTTCTCGGCTTATAGGTGCCAAATTATGAGTTTCATGGTAGATGGCAGGGTTCTAGGAATCCCCAACTACACCTCAAGACTGTGAGTGGCGCGACTGAGCATGGGTCTGCCGGAAGAACCTGGCTTGGGGACTACCCAATTATGGGTCTCTTGGTAGATGGTGGGTTGCCTTGTTGTTGCCTCGAGGTCATGAGGTCGGCCGAGAAGTACGGGCCCGATAGGCTGGCTCGGGCCAAACCATGAGTCGTGCGGCAGGTGGCCAGTCTCCCTGCCACTGCCTCCGGGCTATGGGCTGAACTGGTAAGCATGAGCTTGATGGGGGAACCAGCTTGTTTGGGAGTCGCCATGCTATAAGTCTCGCGATGAACGGCATCTTGGTGCCGCCTTTGGGCTATGAGCACGATTGAGGGAGGCGCGAGCCTGATAGAGCGGGCTTAGCTTGCTGATGAGGAGTTTCCATGCTATGAATCTCGTGGTAGACAACATCTTGGTGCTGCCTCTGGGCTATGAGCATGGCTCAGGAAGGCACGAGCCTGACAGAGGGGCCCGCATTATTTGGGAGCCGCCATGCTGTGAGTCTTGTGATAGATAGCATCTTGGTGCTGCCTCTGGGCTATAAGCACGGTTGAAGAAGGCACAGGCCTAATGGAGGGGCCCGTATTGTTGATGAGGACACCGAACTATGAGTCTCGAGGTAGACAGTATCTTGGTGCTATCTCCAGGGCGTGAGCTCGACTGTGGAAGGTGCGGGCCTGATGGAGGGGCTCGCATTGTTGATAAGGATGCTGAACTATGAGTCACGCGGTAGACGGCCACTTGGTACCGCCTCCGGGTTGTGAGCTCGGCTATAAGGAGCGAGAGCCTGATGGAGCGGGCCCGGCTCACTGATGAGGAGTCACCATGCTGTGAGTCTCGCGGTAGACAGCACCTTAGTGCCGCCTCTGGGCTGTGAGCATGACTGAGGAAGGCGCAAGCCTGATGGAGGGGCCCGCATTGTTGATGAGGATGCCGAATTGTGAGTTATGCAATAGACGGCATCTTGGTGCCACCTCTGGGCTATGAGCTTGGCTGTGAGAGGCGCGGGCCTGATAGAGCTGGTCTAGCTCATTGATGAGGAGTCGCCATGCTGTGAGTCTTGCGGTAGACAGCATCTTGGTACTGCCTACAGGCTGTGAGCATGGTTGAGGAAGGCGTGGGCCTGACGGAAGGACCCGTGTTATTTAGGGATGCTGAACTATAAGTCATGCGATAGATGGCATCTTGGTGCTGCCTCTGAGCTATGAGCTCGGCTATGAGGAGCCACCATGCTATGAGTCTCATGGTAAACAGCATCTTGGTGCTGCCTCCAGGCTGTGAACACGGCTGAGAGGAGCATGGACCTGATGGAGCCGACTCGGCTTGCTGATGAGGAGTCGCCATGCTGTGAGTCTTGCGATAGATAGCACCTTGGTGCCATCTCCGGGATGTGAGCATGGCTGTTAAAGGTGTGGGCCTGATAGAGCAGCCCATGTTGTTGATGAGGACGTCGAACTGTGAGTCACGCGTTAGACGGCCACTTGGTGCCACCTTTGGGCTGTGAGCTCGGCTATGAGGAGCCGCCATGCTGTGAGTCTCGCGATAGACAGCATCTTGGTGCCACCTCCAGGCTATGAGCACGGTTGAGGAAGGTGCGGGCCAGATGGAGGGGCCCGTGTTATTGATGAGGATGTCAAGCTATGAGTCACGTGGTAGACAGCATCTTGGTGCCACCTTCGGGCTGTGAGCTCGGTTGTAAGGAGCCGCCATGCTATGAGTCTCGTGGTACACAGCATATTGGTGCTACCTTCGGGCTGTGAGCATGGCTAAGGAAGGCGCGGGCCTGATGGAAGGGCCCGCATTGTTTGGGAGCCGCCATGCTGTGAGTCTCGCAGTAGACAGCATCTTGGTGCTACCTTCGGGCTGTGAGCATGGCTGAGGAAGGCGCGGGCCTGATGGAGGGACCCGCATTATTGATGAGGTCGCCAACCATGAGTCACACGGTAGACGGCCACTTTGTGCCGCCTCTGGGCTGTGAGCTCAGCTAAGGAAGGCGCGGGCCTGATGGAGGGGCCCGCGTTGTTTGGGAGCCGCCATGCTATGAGTCTCGCGGTAGACAGCATCTTGGTGCTGCCTCCGAGCTGTGAGCATGGCTGAGGAAGGCGTGGGCCTGGTGGAGGGCCCGCATGGTACCTGCCAGACTTTGAGTCGAATGGGAATGTCCCTGCACAGGTGAAAGGCACAGTTGCACGAAAAAGGGACTGAGGTAATAAGGGAGAAATTTTACATCATCGGTAGCACCCTCTTGAGTTGCTACATTTCTGGTTCACAAGAGTCGGGGCCATTGAGGTAGCAATCTTCGTTTGGTCGAATCTCGGCCAGCCTCGCTAAGGTCCTTTACGGGGGTCGCGATAGCACTCCATCTCATGCCGACGGGCTGCCCCCCGGGATCAGGCCTCGCCTCTTGTTGGTTCGCCCCGTTGCGAGTCGCGCGGTGGGTGGCATCCCACTACCATCTTCAGACTGTGAGCGAGGCCATGGTGCTCGCCTTCGACGGTGATGCAGGGCCTTCCCTTGCAGGACTGTGATATAGTTTTCATATTGCAAGGGTACTTGGAAAAAGAGTTACTTGTTAAGCTCGCGAGAGATGACGGAAAACCCCCCACGTGCAAGGGAATGCCTAGATTTTCCTCTCTTTCTTTGGGCAGGCTCCCAGGGGGAAGCCCTCATGTTTGCTCCCTGCCCCCCAGGGGGGATGGCTTCCATCACCTCCGATGGTCAGGGAGCTTGGATCCTTAGCTTCAGCTAGGATTTCTTACCTGGCATGCCAATCTGTGGTTGCCAAGTTCATCGTGTTCTCTTCCCCCTTCCTAGCTAGCCAATCTGTGGTCACCCGATCTGTCATACTTTCTTCCCCTACCTGGCATTCCAATTTGTGGTCTCCATGTCTGTCGTGTTCTCTTCCCCCTACCTGGCACGCCAATCTATTGCTGCCCGGATAATCATGGCATGCAGCTCCAGCGCGTCACCACCGTATCGGGTGCCTCCTCCTCCCACAGGGGGCACCCTCCCCCTCCAGGGGGCGTCGATCCTTCGGCCCGCTCGACCTACAAAATAGAGGAAACTTGGACTGCGGATTCCAACGAGGATACTTCGATAATCAAGTCAGTGGGACGATCGAGGGGAACAGAAAACCTCTGAGATAGAGAGCTTGGGGGACTCCCTCACCTCAGTGGGTGACATGATAAAGATATTCAAATAATATAAAGAACAGGATAGTGATACCTGAACGACAAAATGAAGGAATGGAGAGTGGGGAGTGGGGAGGTTCTCCGGCCATCTCCTTGGCCGGTGAGCTCTCAGGGAGCCTGCTCACTTGCCTCTTTCCCTGCTCCTCCTACGTTTGTCTCTTACCTTTCTTACTTTGCTTGCCTTGCCTTCCAAGCCCCTCTCTCCTTCTTTTTTCTTTTTTCCTCTTCCCCGCTCGCTGGGGTGTGCTATTTTTCTTATGAGGGGCAGGTGCTGGGTCGCTGAGCCCCGTGCCATGGCGGGATCTTTCCATTTTTGGAGGGACCATCTAGGCATTGCAGGGCCTGTGGCTTGGACATGATTCTCCTTTTGGGGGAATTTCGGGTCTAGCGTCACGCGAGCTAGCATCCCCCGACTGTATGGTGGTGGCGTGGTGGCGTATGGTTGGACCCCGGATCTGACAGGGCTTGCCTTATTCAGAGCATGCGGGCGGCGTGTTGCAGAACTGGGACTAGTGGCAGGGTGTGCGCCACTTCTCGGAGGTCACAGGTGGACAGGGACTGCGATTTGAATTCTCGCTGATCTTTCCCCCTTTACTGTTGGTGGGAATTCTAGAAAGACCTCGCGAGGGGATCCTCCTTTAGCAGCATGAACTCGACCCCGGCCGGGAGATGACCTCAGACGGAGGGCTCATCCGTGAGCTCGACCCTAGCTAGGAGCTGGCCTTGGATGGGGGGCCTACTTTATGAATTCTGTCTTGGTTGGGAGATCCAACTTTATAAGCTCTGCTTCGACCAGGAGTTGGCATCGGGTGAAGGGCTCGCTTCTTGAGCTCAACCCCAGCTGGGAGCTGACCTCGGCAGGGGGGCTGACTTCAGTCGCACAAGCACAACCCTGGCAGGGAGCTAACCTCGGACGGGGGGCTTGCTTCTTAAGCTTGACCCTGGCCGGGAGCTGACCTCGACAGGGGGCTCGCCTCAGCCTTCTACTTGGGGGCCACATCTAGGTGGCAGGCCTTACCCATGCGGTCATTAGCTGGTGGCTATGTAGGCTCCATGTAAGCGGATGTTGCTATGTCAGACTCCATGTCAGCGGATGTTGCCACATCAGGGTCCATCCAATAGGGTTAATGCTCGATTTGATGTATTTTCGAAGCTTTCTCCGATATGCTGGGATCCTCCAAGTGTTATATGAATGTCTGACCAAGGGAGTCGGGATTGGAAGTGGCCAGTCGAGAAAAGGCATCGGCCCGAGAATTTTTCATCCATGGCACATGAAATATTTCAAAGAATTTCAATTGAGATATTAGATCTTGTACTTTTTCTAGGTACTTGATCATAATTAAGTCTCGATCTTTAAACTCGCATTTCACTTGATTCACCACTAGCTGAGAATCCGAGAAGACCTTGATGTTCCAAATTCCTAGCTCTTTGAAAATTTTGAGTATTGCCAAGATGGTTTCATATTCCGTTTGGATGTTCGAAGCTTGGAAAGAAAAACGAAGGGCGTACTCCATAGTTTGTCCTTTGGGGTCGGCTAATATGAGTCTGGCTCTATAACCAGTAGAATTGGATGCTCCATCCACAAGAAGCACCCAAGTGGACTCTGAACTTTCTTTGGCTATCTCTTCTTCGTCATTCATCTATCAACCGTTTTCCTGGTCCCATGTACATTCGACAAGGAAATCAGCAAATACCTGGGCCTTCATGGCCGATCTGGGTTGAAATGTGATGTCGAATTCGCTTAGCTTGATGGCCCACTTGGTTATCCTTCTAGAAGTCTCTGGGCACCGAAGGATGGCTTTCAATGGTTGATCCGTCAAGACCATGATGGTGTGGGACTGGAAGTAAGGTCGTAGGCATTTTGCTATGATAACCAACAAATATATGAGCTTCTATACTTTTGGATACCTAACTTCGGCTTCCTGTAGCACTTTCTAGTATAGTAGATTGGCTTTTGTATATTGTCGGCTCCTCTTCTAACAAGCACTGAGTTAATGGCTTCATTCGAAGTGGAGAGATATAAGTAGAGAGTTTCACCTTTTTGAGGTTTTTAAAGCAAAGGACTCTTCAAGTACTGTTGCCCAGGTGGCTTTTCCAAGAGGGGGATGAATTGGGAATTTAAAAAATTTGAACAGATATATGCTCTTTTAAATCTTCTTGTGTGGTAGGTGATGTGATTCATATATTTAAAACAGAAGCAAGTAAAGAAGAAAAAGCACAATCACAAATACAGCAATTTTATAGAGGTTCAGAGCACCCTCGCTCCTACATCCACCATCCAAGATACCACTTAGAATTTTCACTATATTCACCATCGCAATATAGACGGATTGTTTTACCAGGCTTATAATCCAAAACCCAACTTGGTTTATCAACCGGGCTCACCAAAAATCCAACTCTTGGTTTTCAACAGGATCACCAAGAACCTAACCTTGGTTTTGACCGGGCTCACCAAAAACCCTTACACTGTTAGTTTTAAAATGGAATTACTAACAACCCATACTTGGTTTTTAATCAGGCTCACCAAGAACCAAACAACTCACAAAAGAGTTACAAAAAAGTAAGCAACTAATGACAAACCCAAGTTGTTTGATGATTGCAGTTGCAGCTCAAGTGAAGCCTTCTTAAATACATTTTAATGCACTTTAATGGCTTCTTCTTCTTCCTCAATAAGTGCTTCAAGCTTCTGATTGGAGTTGGTGAAGACTTGAAGGCTAACTTGAATATTCTTTTTTTGTGCTCTCTTGCTCACAATCTCATTTAATGTTCAATTATGCATTAGCTTCTTCAAAGGTTATCCAAATCCCTTATTTATAGAGTCTTATACTCTTCTTGGGTGGATATAATTATTGTAGACCATTGGGCTTTGATATTTGACCATTGGAGCACTTTTTAAATTCAAAAATGAAGTTCTGGAACTAGCCATTACTTGCCTGGAATCGACGTTCGAGTCGGCTTGGATGCTTCGAGTCGGCTCGGATGCTTAGAGGGTTGACTCGTCACTCTGGTCGAGTCGGCTTGCCACAATAGAGTTGGCTCGGATCCTCAGTGTCGATGATTCC
Source organism: Areca catechu (assembly GCA_021397845.1). Taxonomy (NCBI): domain Eukaryota; kingdom Viridiplantae; phylum Streptophyta; class Magnoliopsida; order Arecales; family Arecaceae; genus Areca; species Areca catechu. The sequence goes on along the minus strand of CM038046.1, from coordinate 49,031,075 downwards.
TTACTTTGGTTGAGTCGGCTCGCCTCACTCGAGTCGGCTAGGATTCTCAGGTCTTCGAAGTTGTACTCTGGAGGAGTAGGCTCACCTTGGTAGAGTCGACTCTCCTGGTTGTTCATTCAGAACTGATTTTCTCTGGACTCTGGAGGAGTCAGCTCGGATTACTGAAGGGTCAACTTGGATGCCTGACTGAATGGTTGAGTCGGCTCGTATTACCTTTGGGTCGGCTCGCCTATCTGATTCAAGAAATAAAGCTCTGGACAAGTCGGCTCAGGTTCCTTCGAGTCGGCTCGGATCTCTACGTGCCAGAATCCTTCAACCGTGCAATGGACTAGAGTCGGCTCTCCTTACATGAGTCGGCTCGAGTGAATTTTCAATAAAATCTTCAACACTTTTCTAGAATTCATCCAGCAACTTTTAATCACTCAAGACTCTTCCCAACTCAATTAACAATAGATTCTAAAAAATTTTAAGCTTGGAAAATACACAGAAGCAACCCATTTTCATGAATATTATATCAATTTTTCTTTGGGCTCTTCTTTACATGAAACTTTTACAACACTATACATGATATATGACAGGGTTGTAGGAGTTGCAATTGAGCATTAAAATCATCCTACAAAAATTTGTAATGCACTTGAAAAGTTGTTAGTAAGACAAATGCATGCTCCAATGTTTTGTTATCATCAAAATCACTCAAGGGGTCAACGATCTCCCCCTTTTGATGATGACAAAATACCGGGAATGAAAAAACTTTACAATTACATTTATAAATATATTTGGAAGTAAATATTAATATGTATGAGCTGTATACCAAGAATGTATTTGAAAGAATTAGGCATATTGACAATGTGTCAAAGCTTTTGAAATAAGTCCAATATGTATCATAATAAACACTTATCAAAAGATGTTTTTGCCTGAAATGTATCAGAGTTTTAGATTTACAAAAGTATCAGGTCTTGAGATATCAACAGATTTTATAGTATGTTCTAAATAGAGAAAATTTGCAAATTTTGAGAGCATATTGTAAGATATATGAAAATTAGACTAAATGTATTCAAGCCATTTAGTTTCAACAATTTTTCTTCCCCTTTTTTGTATGTTCTTGATATTTTGAAACCTCATGTTTTTCATTAAAAAAAACCATTCTTTTTCATTCTTTCTTCTGCCATTTTTTCATGCATTCATTATCAATACCATTCTCCCCCTTTTTGTCACTAATCAAAAAGGTATCAATTAATATCATTCTCCCCCTTTGTTAAATACTTCAAGCTCAATTTCAGAAATAGAATGAGAATATTATAAACATTATTTGAGATAATTTTACTTTCTCATAAAAGTTTTGATAATCTAATATACAATCATCTTGAATTGCATACACAAATAACATCAATGCACAAATCACAAATGCATACACAATAAGTAAGAAAGGAAATACTTTCATTTCTTTCAAAATGTTCAATACAACTTATAGTAACACAAACAAAAATACAAAAGATTGATCTATTCACTATCACAAGGTTCTTCCTTAAAGGGTTTAGATCTACCTTGCCAAGATCTAGGTTGACTAGAAGGTCCTCTAGTCCTAGTGGATGGTCTAGGTGGTGGTCTGGAAGAAATAGGCTCTGGATCAAATAAACCAGGAGGTACAAAAGGTGGTGGCTGTGTAGAATGTGGTGTAGGCTGTCTAGGATGAGATACAAGCTGATTAGGTGTAGGTCTAGATGCTCCAAGAGTCTCAATGACAGAAGACAGCTTCGCTAGAAAAATCCATACAATGCTTAGCTCTGTCTGAATCTTCTTGTTTCCTTCTTGGAGAGCAATGAGCTCACTAGCCTGAGCATTGGCAAATGCTTGAGCTAAACCTCTCAATCTGCCAAATTCAGCCCTGAGAATCCCCACACCTTTGGTGTAATCATCTTCCATTTTCCTGCTCTACTTAATAGATCCCATCCTATAGCTCATCTCTCATAACTCAGATCTGAATTCCTTAATGCTATGAGCTACAGTCTGTCTAATCTCATCAGATACTGACCTGAAGGTATCTGATAGTGCCTGTATGTCAATCTGTGGCTCTGGTCTGGCAAACTCAACATTGTCTATCCTGGAATGTAGCTATCTGATCTCACCACGGATCTTCTCAAGTTTGGTGTCGACTATTTGATGAAGCTCGCCAAACATCGAACCAATGGAGCTGGTCAGGGTCTAAGATAGCTATCTCATCTACTGGGCAAAGAATGCATGAGACACTAATGGTCCTGGAGTATCAGTAGTCACTGAAGGTGATGGTGCTGGTGCTGGTACTGGTGGAGATGCTGGAGAAGTCCTAGGACTCCCAGACCCTCTCACTCTATGCTCAAACTCCTCAGCATCAATCACAGTATGCTTAGCAGCAGTGGTAGTCTCCTCAGGTATCTGCTGTGCAGGCTCCTAATAGGTACTGAAGGCTTGGTAGCAATGCCAGTCTCCTCAGGTAGCTGCTCCTCAAGCTCATCATCATCATCATCATCATCATCATCATCATCACTAGATGAGCCTACTGCCCTCTGTCCAGATCCTTTCTTTCTCCAAGTTCCATCAATCAATTGATAGCCCATTCTTTGCAATGACTCGGAAGAGTAAGTGTCCGTATGGTGCAATGGCCTACCATCCTCACCAGCCAAGTCAACTCTGGAGGCCTGAAATAGTAATGTGAAAACCATTCCATATGGGAGATAGGCCTTTACCTTCTTTATTGCTTTCTTCATCTATAATAGCATGATATGTGGCAAATTGAGGGCCTCCCCCTCAATCAGATGTCCCATGAAACACAGGTCTCTCTCACTCACCCAGTCAAATTGACCTATTCTCAGGAGAAAAATCCTACCGCTGAAGTTGTGTAGCAGTCTCATCTCTAAGGAAAGGGAGTTAGCTTTTACATTTCCAACTCCACTCACATCACTCCTTTCCAAGATGGTTCTGAGGGTTTTTTGTTTGTCCTTTAGAACTAGATGGTTAAGACCCTCATTAGGCATTTCAAGCAAACTGCTCAACCTTTCTTCTATCATAATTATTCTCTTTTGTTTGACAGTGGATTCAATGTGACCTTCTTCCAAAATTAGATTCTCGTAAAAACTTCAAACCAGGTTGGGATATGTAGAAACAATCAAGGAACAGAAGAATGACCAACCTTGACTTCAATCATGTCACCAATCCAAAGCCCTAGGTCCTTGAGGAATGAAAAAATATCCTTCGTCCACTTGTGACCAAATGGATTGCCATGGAAACTATTTATCTTGGTGGAGAAGGTGACGCCTTTTGTTCCTCTACTTGTTGTCGACTCTGAGTCGACTCATCTTCCCTTTTTTTTTATCTTCTTTTACTTGGAGGGCTTTCTTCATTGGTTCGGGGGTGTTTTGTGATAGCTTTCTTCGGTGCCATTGCTCAAGCTCAAGAGGATTGCAAGGGTTTAAGCTAGAGAAGGTAGGTCGAGAGCAAAGGAAGAGGTTCTTGGCTTAGAAACAAAGGTTCTAAGCAAATGAAGAATGAAATAACAAAGATAGGGTCTTAGGTTAAGTCCTACGGCTCAAATAAAAAAATGCCTAACCCGACATCCGAGTCGGCTTGGCAAAACCTAAATTGCTTGAGTCGACTCGAGTAGAAACTCCATAGAAGGTTCCAAATAGTTTAAAAATGGTCTCAAATGAAAGATATACACTAAGAGATATGGCCATTATCCTTAGTTTGGTTTAGGAGGCTTTTTAGATAATATTTCCTTAATTTTGAAGAGTTTAGGTCAAGTTTTCTAAAATGAGTCACATATACCTAATTCACCTCTAACGAATTGAAATCTATTTAAGTTAAGAGGTTTAGTGAAAATATCGGCAAGTTGATTTTCAGTAGGAACAAATTCAAGCATAATATCACCATTTATAACATGATCCCTAATAAAATGATGTCTAATCTCTATGTGCTTTGTTCTAGAATGCTGAATTAGATTTTTTGATAAATTAATAGCACTTGTGTTATCACATTTAATAAAATTTTGGTTTGTGAAATACCAAAGTCTTCTAGTTGTTGTTTAATCCAAAGAACTTGTGTATAACAACTCACTGCAACTACGTACTTTGCCTCAGTAGTAGATAGTGCTATCGAGTTTTGTTTCTTACAGTACCATGAGATTAAGTTCAACCCTAAAAATTGGCATGTACCACTAGTACTCTTTCTATATATTTTGCATCCACCATAATCAACATCCGAAAAACCAATTAAATTCAATAAAGATTGCTTTGAATACCATAGATCTAAATTACTTGTTCCTCTTAGATATTTTATGATTCTTTTTACTGCAAGTATATGTGATTCTTTAAGATTAGATTGAAATCTAGCACATACACATATGCTAAATAAGATATCAGGTCTACTAGCAGTTAAGTACAATAGTGATCCGATCATACCTCGATAGAGTTTTTGATCAATGTTGTTGCCATCTTCATCTTTATCTAATCTACAGGTAGGGCTCATGGGTGTGCTTGCTTCTTTGCTTGTCTCCATACCAAACTTCTTGATGATTTCTTTGATATATTTGACTTGGTTTATAAAGATCCCTTTCTTTGTTTGTTTTACTTGAAGTCCAATGAAGTAATTTAGTTCATCCATTAGACTCATTTCAAATTCACCCTGCATCAACTTAGCAAATATTCTATAAAGAATTTCATTAGTTGCACCAAATATAATATCATCAACATAAATTTGTACAACTAACATGTATTATTCTTCTTTCTGATAAAAAGAGTTTTATCTATATTTCCTCTTATAAAATCATTTTTAAGTAAGAATTTGCTCAATCTATCATACCAGGCTCTAGGTGCTTGTTTATGTCCATACAATGCTTTGTTGAGTTTAAAAATATGATTAGGAAAAGCATGACTTTCAAAACCTGGTGGTTATTCTACAAAAATTTGTTCTGATATAAAACCATTTAAAAATACACTTTTTACATCCATTCGAAAAAGTTTGAAATTCATGTAGCAAGCAAATGCAAGTAGTAATCTTATGGCCTCTAATCTTACTACGGGTGCATAGGTTTCATCAAAATCTATTCCTTTCTCTTGGTTATATCCTTTAGCAACCAACCTTACTTTGTTTCTAATTACTTCACCTTGTTCATCTAGTTTATTTCTATAGACCCATTTGGTTCCTATAATGGGATGGTCTGATGGTCTATCAACTAGAGTCCACACATTATTTTTTCAAACTGATTTAGTTCTTCATGCATGACCATCATCCAGTTTGGATCATTCTCAGCTTCTTCTAAACTATGTGGCTCTATTTATGATACAAATGCTAGGTAATCATGTGCATCTCTATGTGATAACCTAGTCCTAACACCTTGAGAGGGATCACCAATAATTAAATCTCTTAGATAAGAAGTTACATACCTCCATTTTCTTAGTAAATCAGCATGATCTTTACTTACCATCTCTTCTCCTTCTTGAGTTGGTCTCTCTTGTATGCTCATATCTTCCATTTCCTTTTCAAGTGTACCTACATCATTGTCTATACACTCTTCTTTCTTTGAAGGTGAGGGGTTAGTTTCATCAAATATAATATGTACAGATTCTTCTACAGTTAATGTTCTTTTATTAAACACTCTATATGCTTTGCTATGTATTGAATAATCAAGGAAAATTGCTTCATCAGAATTAACATCAAATTTTCCTAGATTATCATTTTCATTATTCAGCACAAAGTATTTACAACCAAAAGTATAAAAATAATTAATATTTGCTTTCTTTTCATTCCAAATCTCATAAAAGGTTTTCTTTAACATTGGTCATATCAAAACACGGTTTAAAATATAACAAGCAGTGTTCACCGTTTCTGTCCAAAAGTACCTTGTAAGATTGTCTTCATATAATATTGTTTAGGCCATCTCTTCCAAAGTCCTATTTTTTCTCTCTACAATACCATTTTGTTGTGATATTCTGAGAGCAGAGAAGTTGCGATTAATGCCATTTTTTATGCAATAATCATCAAAAAATTGAATTTCAAATTCTGTGCCATGATCACTCCTAATAGATACAATTGAAAGATTTTTCTGGTTTAAAACTTTCTTGTAAAATTTTTAAAAAACTTTAAAAGTTTCATCTTTATGTGTGATAAATAAGACCTATATAAATCTAGAAAAATCATCTACTATCACAAGTGCATATTTTATACCACCTAGGCTTGTGGTCCTGGTTGGTCCAAATAAGTCTGTGTGAAGTAGCTAAAGGGGTCTAGAAGTTAAAATCATATTTTTAGATTTAAAACTTTTCTTAGTTTGTTTACCCATTTTGCAAGCATTGCAAATATGTTCAAAATCAACTTTAAATTTAGGTAAACCTCTAACAAGATTCTTAAAAAAATTAATTTGGCATCTATAGTAAACAAGATGCATTCATGCTAGAACACTAGACCTAATCATCTCTAGTCCGTGTCCAATGAATTTATTGCTAGAATCATGAGACTATACACATAGATGATTCAAAGATAACCTTAGCCTTTATCATAATTGACTAATCCTTAATAAGTTATGCTTCAACTACTAGTAATACATTTTCAATAAAAGTAGAGGGGGTTATTTTGATCTTACCAATTTCGATTATTTTTTCCTTGCCATTATTAGTTACCCAACCTCCTTCTTTACCCTAGGATGATGAATTGATCCTTGTCACCCGTCATATATCTTAAAATCCGCTGTCTAGATACCATCTTTTCTTTATTTTTTGGACTGTAAGACATTCCTGCAAAATAATCAAAAGTTCTTTTAGGTACCCAAGCTATCTTGGATCCTTGCAGGTTAGCAGAGGTGGTTCCTTTGGGAATCTAAATCTTTATAATTCTATTCTTTATATTTTTAGTTTTCTTTAACAAATTGCATTGGAAAAATTTGTGTCCAACCCCATGACATGCATAACAAACAATTCTAGTATTTTGAAAAGATGTAAATTTGAAGTTCTAGATATAGAAGCATGTGATGCAGATGTAGAACCATTTGACTTAAAAGACTTTTGATTTGAAGTCTTAGGTATGTACTTTGAAACTCTTGAAATGGATGTGGAAGCATTTGATACACGCATTTTGAGAAATAAATTTTGGTACAAATACTTTTGAAGATACAAATCTAATAGCTGAAATTCCATTTGTATTCCAAGAATTATAACCGATTCCAGGCTTGTTATTTGAAATTCTTTACTCTTTCAAAATTAACTCAAGCTTATTTGAACTTAAAGTAAGCTTTTCAACCAAAGGCTTGAGTTTTTCCATCTCCTTTTTTAAATCAATACTTTCATCAATCAAAGCTTTGTTTTTCTCAAGATATAGATTTTTCTCAATTTTCAAAGCTTTGTTATTTTCAGAAAAGATAGTTAATTCTTTTTGCAATAACTTGTTCTTTTCTGAAATCTCTTCCTTTTCTGTTAACAAAGAATCATTATTGTTCTTTAAAGCTCTAATTTTTATTCCAGTCTTTTTAAATTTTGAAAGCAAATCATGGAATGCAGAATTTAGTTCATCAAAAGTAAATTCAACTTGAGGTTTAGGGGACATTACCTCATCTTCGAGACTCATAAGGCATAGATTGGTAGTTTTTGTGGTCTCTTCTTCTTCAGTTGTGCTGCCCATGTGGCTTTCCCAAGGGGGGTGAATTGAAAATTTAAAAAGTTTAAGCAATTATGTGCTCTTTAAAAATTCCTTGAAGTGTTAAATGCTATGATTGAAATAATTAAAAGTAGAAGCAAGATATAAAAAGAATGCACAACACAAACACAGAAAATTTTATAGTAGTTCGAAGCAACCCAGCTCCTACATCTACTACCCAAGACTATCACTTGGGATTTCTACAATATCTCCCACTGGAATACAGTCAGATTATTTTAAAAGGCTCACAATCCAAACCTCTATACTTTGATTTTTAAACCGGGATCACCAAAGAAACCTAATACTTGGTCATAACAGGATCACCAAGAACCCAACACTTGGTTTTAACACAGGCTAACCAAGAACCTCTTTGGTTTTTAAATCGGGCTCACCAATAACCCAACAATTCAAAAAGAATTGCAAAGAAAAAGCAACAGAATGACAAACAAATTTTGTCGGATGGTTGCCGATGTAGCTCAAGAGAAGCCCAATTGATTGCACTTCAATGCACTTAGTTAGCTTCTTCAACTTCTTTAATAAATGCTTCAAGCTTCAGATGTGAGTTGGTGAAGACTTGAAGACTATCTTAAATGATCCTCAGTGCTCTCTTACTCACAAGCTCAAGTAAACATTAAATATTCATTCTTTCTTTTTTAAAGTAGTTCAAATCCCTCAAATATATAGTCTTATACTCTTCTTAGATGATTTTAATCATTGTAAACTATTGGGATGTGACATTTGACCGTTGAAGTACTTTTTGGATTCAAATTTCAAGTTCTAGAACTAGCCGTTATAGGCTTGAAATTGATCTTCGAGTTGGCTCAGATCTACTCGAGTCGGCTCACATCCATAGAGTATTCTGGTCCAGTCGGCTTTCTTCAATTAAGTCGGCTAGGTTTCTCAGTAGCTTGATTCCTTACTTGGAAGAGTCGGCTCGCCTTACTTCGACTCGGCTTGGATTCATAGGCATTCAAAAATCCAGTCTGGAAGAGTCAGCTCTTTCTCATTAGAGTGGCTCGGTTGGCTGTTTACTCAGAACTCTTTTTTTGGACTCTGGAGAAGTCAGGTCGAACTTCTGAAGGGTCAACTCAGATGTCTAACTAAATAATAGAGTCGGCTCAGACTTTCTTCGGGTCGGCTCGCCTATCTGATTCAGGAAGTGGTACTCTGGATGAGTTGGCTCGGGTCTCTTAGAGTCGGCTTGGATATCTGCATACCAAAAATCTTCATGCATGCCATGTGCCAAAGTCGGCTCTCTTATCTTTGAATCGACTCGAATGAATTCTTTAGTAAATTATTAGTTTTTCTCCAAAAATCATCCAGCAAGTCTTCAAAGTCTCAAGATGCCTTCAAACTCTTCTAACCATATTTCTAAAGAATTTTAAGCTTAAAACACGTTTAGAAGTAACCCATGTTCATGATTTTTACTTAACCTTTTCTTTGGGTTCTTCTTTACATGAATCACTTACAACATAACTCATTTCAAAAGCTAAGGATGTAGGAGTTGTAATTGAGCATTAGAATCATCCTACACAAACTTGTAATACACTTGAAGAGTTGTTAGTAAATTAAATGCATGCTCCAATGTTTGGTTATCATCAAAATCACTTATGGGTCAACAATCTCTCCCTTTTTGATGATGACAAAACATTGGGCATGAAAAATTCTTAACAATTATATGTATAACTAAATTTGAAAGTGAGCATTGACATGTATCATAGCTAATTGTATTTGCAAGTAAGTATCAGAGCTTTTTATGAAAAACAAACTATACATTATCAGTGTTAGTGCTTTTATATGTATCAGAGTGTTAAGACTAGTACTTTCATAAAGTATCAGAGCTATTAATATATGCAAAGTATCAAGGCTTAATTTTGCAAAGTATCAGAAATGTATTAGAGTTAATGCTTTAAGATCTTCAAGGTAAGTTTGCAAGTTTTGAGAGCATAGAGCATGAACTAAAGGTAAGTTTCAACAAGTTTTCTCCCCCTTTTTCTTTCATATTTATTCTCTCTTTTACTTTCTTTCTTTTTAATGCATTTCTAAACATTCTCCCCCTTTTTGTCAGCAATCAAAAAGGTGTTTAATTGATTTTTCAAATCTCAATTTTTATAATAGAAAGAGAAAGTTGATAATATTTGTTTGAGATAATTTTACTTTCTCTTCTTAACTTTGATATTCTAATAAAAAGTCATTTTGAGAGTATTGCACAAGATTAATTTATACACAGAAGATACGCCAAAAATGTATTCATTGCATTCATAAAATTTTCATTACAAATTATAAAAGATTGAGATTAAAAGTCTATTCACTATCACTAGGTATATCTACCTTAAGACTAGTGGATGGCCCAAAAGGTGGTACAAAAGATGGTCCAAAAGATGGCATTGAGGCTATTGGGTCCACATACTATGGCTCAGAATCCTGGGGCCTAAGATGAGGAGCTAGCTTCCTAGGGTGTGGAGTAGAGGTAGGTCCATGTTGAGGTGTAGGTTGAGGTGCAGGTTGAGGTCTAAGTACAGGCTGAGGTCTAGGAGAGGCAAATGCTGAAATGACAGTGGTGGAGAGCTGATCAAGTTTAAATTCAACTGTATCTATCTCTTCATTTAGCTTCTTCACCTCAGTGTTCAATGCAATTAGTTCAGTAGCTTGGGCATTCGCAAATGCTTCAGCATAACCTCTAAGTCTTCCGAACTCAAACCTAAGGATCCATATACCCTTGGTGCAGTCCTCCTCCATTCTTTTGCCTTGTTCTATACCTCCCATTCTGAATCTTAACTCCATCAGTTCTGTCCTGAATTTTTCTATGCTTTGTTCAACAAATCTTTTTATAGTTTCAGAGGTAGATTGGAGTGTAGCTGCTAAGGGCTGTGTGTCAAACTAAGAGGCAGGTCTAGATGACTCAAGTGAGTCAACTCTAGTGCGAAGCTCTCTGACCTCAGTGCTGAGCAGGTCTAATCTAGTGTCCACTGACTAGCGAAGCTCGCCAAACATACTAGTCAAAGAGCTAGCAGGTCAGTGTATCTACAAGTCCTCTTATCTACTCGGCAAAGAACTCCTAAGTCACTGTAACAGAAACAATAGAAATAGATTCTGAAACTGATAGAGCAGGTGAAACCAATGGAGATGAATGTATACGTGGAGAAGCAGGTGAAGGAGAGATCCTAGGACTCCCCTCCTCAGTAGGCATAGTCTCCACAGTCTCATGTGCAGCAGGCTCAGGTGCAACAGCCTCAGTAATAGGTACATCAATGACATGCTCTGAAGGCTCCAAAGTAGAGGGTGCAACAGTATCAGAAGTGATCTCTCTAGGTGATTCTGCACTCTCATCATCATCATCCTCTGTGCTAGAAGCTCCTTTGTCTCTTGCATCAGACCCTTTCCTTTTCTAGAATCCTTCACAAAATTCATAACCCATGTGCTGTAAAGTCTTGGAGGAATAAGTATCAATACGATGAAGAGGTCTTCCATCTTCCCCTTCAAGGTTGATTCTGGAGGCTTCGAATAGCAGTGTTAGTACCATGCCATATGGCAAACAGGCTTTAACCTTTCTAATGCTTCCCTCATCTGCATAATCATTATATTTGGTAAATTAAGGGCCTCCCCCTTAATGATATGCTCCATGAAATACAAATCTCTCTCGCTAACCCAATCGAATCTTCCTATCCTCGGAAGAAAGATCCGATTGAGCAACCTCATTTCCAGTGAGAAAGTGTTTTCCATGACTCTTCCAACCCCATTAATGTCTTCCTTATTCAGTATGGTTCTTAGGTTTTTCTCTCGGTCCTTTAGTACCAAATGCTTTGACCCTTCTACCGGCATTTCTAACAAGCTACTTAGTCTCTCTTCAGTGATAATTACCCTCTTTTCTTTCACTGTGGATTCTATATGATTGGCTTCAAGCCTCAAATTTTCATAGAATGCTCTCACTAATGTTGGGTAAGTAGGCACATTTAATGAACAAAAGAATCCCCACCCTAATTCTTCAATGGAATCTCCAATTTTCAGCCCTAATTCTTTTAGAAAAGTGAAAATAATTCTTCTACCACTGGCAACCAGGTAATTGGACATGGAAATTACTTGCCTTGGAGAGGTTGTGGCAGCAGCCGGTCCTCTTTCTTCTTCTTCCCTCTGTTCTTCTCTTTTCACTGCTTGAGTCGGCTCTTCTTGCCGATGCTTTGTCATTCTTTCTGTCACAATAGTGGGAACAGTCCTTGGAGAGCATTTTCCGATAGCCCTCTTAGGTGCCATTGCCTAGATTTAGGAGAAATTGGAAGATTTGAACCTATAAGGAAGGATTTTGGAGGAATGGGAGAGATATTGAGATGAATGGTAGGGTTTAGAGTGAAAATAAAAAGCATGAAAGCTCGGAATAGGTTACTTGGCTCTACTAAAAAACAGTTTGCCTAATATCCAAGTTGACTCGGCTAACCCTAAAATTGCCCGAGTCGGCTCGACCAGAGCAAAACCAGAAATATCAGAGATTCGAGTCGGCTTGACCTGAGCATAATTGCTCAAGTCGACTCGAATAGAAACATTCTACAGAAGTTGAAATTTATCAGAAATGAAAATGAATTCAGGAAAATCTCATGGAGTGATGCTCAAAGAGATTGAATTGATGTAGAAGATTTTTTAGATAATTTCTTCTCAATTTTGAAGGGATTATGTTTGGATAATCTAGAAGGGATCATAAAGACCTAATTCTCCTCTAATCATCTCAAATCTATCTTGGTTGAGTGGCTTAGTAAAAATATCAGCAAGTTGATTTTCAGTAGGGATGAATTCTAGTTCAATGTCACCATTCAAAACATGATCTCTAATAAAATGGTGTCTAATCTTTATGTGTTTAGTTCTTGAATGCTGAATTGGATTTTTAGTTAAATTTATAGCACTTGTGTTATCATATTTGATAAGAATTTTAGATTATGTAACACCAAAATCTTCTAGTTGTTATTTAATCCATAATACTTGTGCACAACAACTCCCTGCAGCAACATACTCTAAGCAATAGATAGTGCTACTGAGTTTTGTTTCTTACAGTGCCATGAGATTAAATTCACTTCTAGAATTTGGCATGTGCCGCTAGTATTTTTTCTATTAATTTTACAACCAGCATAGTCTGCATCTGAAAATCCAATCAAATTCAATGAAGAATGTTTTGAAAATTATAGACCTAGATTGCTTGTTCATTTCAGATATCTTATGATTCTTTTAACAACAAGCATATATGATTCTTTAGGATTATATTGGAATCTAGTATATACACATATACTAAACAAGATATCAGGTCTACTTGTAGTTAAGTATAGTAATGATCCAATCATATCTCGATAGAGTTTTTGATCAATATTGGTTCCATCTTTATTTTTATCCAAACTGCAGGTTGGGCTCATGGGTGTGCTCATTTGTTTGCCTGACCCCATACCAAACTTCTTGATAACTTCTTTGGTATATTTGGCTTGGTTAATGAAGATTCCTTTCTTTGTTTGTTTCACTTGAAGTCCAAGTAGTTAAGTTCACCCATTAGGCTCATTTCAAATTCTCCCTGCATTAACTTAGCAAATTCTCTACAAAGAGTTTCATTAGTTGCACCAAATATAATATCATCAACATAAATCTGTATAATTAATAAATCATTATCCTTCTTTTTGATAAAAAGAGTTTTATCAATATTTTCTCTTGTAAAATCATTTTCAATCAAGAAAGTGCTAAGTCTATCATACTAGGCTCTAGGTGCTTGTTTCAAACCATATAATACTTTTTTGAGTTTAAAAATATGATTTGGAAAAGCATGACTTTCAAAACCTGGTGCATGTTCTACAAAAACTTGTTCGGATATAAAACCATTCAAGAATGCACTTTTTACATCCATTTGAAAAAGTTTGAAATTCATGTAGCAAGCAAATGCAAGAAGTAATCTAATAACTTCTAGTCTTGCTACGGGTGCATATGTTTCATCAAAATCTATACCTTCTTCTTGGTTATATTCCTTAGCCACTAATCTAGCTTTGTTTCTAATTATGTTGCATTATTCATCTAATTTATTTCTATATACCCATTTGGTTCCTATGATGGGATGGTCTGATGGTCTTTCAACTAGAGTCCATACCTTATTTCTTTCAAACTGATTTAGTTCTTCATGCATAGCCATCATCCAATTAGGATCAGATTCAGCTTCTTCTAAGCTATGAGGTTTTATTTGTGACACAAAGGCTAGGTAGTCATGTGCATCTCTATGTGATGACCTAGTCCTAATACCTTGTGAACGATCACCAATAATTAAATCTCTTGGATGAGAAGTTATATACCTCCATTCCTTTGGTAGATCATCATGATCCTTACTGTTTCTTTTCCTTCTTGAGTTGGTCTTTCTTGTATGCTCATGTCTTCCATTTTTTTTGAATTGTACCTACATCATTGTCTATGCACTCTTCTTTCTTAGAACGTGAGGGATTAGTTTCATCAAAAATAACATGCATAGATTCTTCTATAGTAAAAGTTCTTTTGTTAAATACTTTATATACTTTGCTATGTAATGAATAACCAAGAAAAATTGCTTCATCAGATTTAGCATCAAATTTTTCTAGATTATCTTTACCGTTGTTAAGCACAAAGAATTTACAACCAAATACATGAAAGTAATTAATGTTAGGTTTCTTTTCATTCCAAAGCTTATAGGGGTTTTCTTCAAAATATGACGAATCAAAACGTGGTTCAATATATAACAAGCAGTGTTTACCGCTTTTGCCCAAAAGTACCTTGGAAGATTGCCTTTACACAACATTGTTCGAGCCATCTCTTCTAAAGTCCTATTTTTTCTCTCTATGACACCATTTTGTTGTGGTTCCTAGGAGCGGAGAAGTTGTGATCAATGCTGTTTTCTATGCAATAATCATCAAAAAATTGATTTTCAAATTCCGTACCGTGATCACTCCTAATTGAAACTATTGAAAGATTTTTTTAATTAGAAACTTATTTATAAAATTTTTGAAAGACTTTAAAAGTTTCATCTTTATGAGCGATAAAATCCAAGTAAATCTAGAGAAATCATCTACTATCACAAGTACATATTTCATACCACTTAGGCTTGTGGTCCTAGTTGGTCCAAATAAGTCCATGTGAAGTAGCTCAAGGGGTCTAGTAGTTGAAATCATATTTTTAGATTTAAAAATCCTCCTAGTTTGTTTACTCATTAGGCATGCATCGCAAACATTATTAAGATCTACTTTAAATTTAGGCATGCCTCTAACTAGATTCTTAGAAATTAGCTTGGCAATAGTATGCATGCTGGCATGACCTAATCGTCTATGCCAAAGTAAGCAAACTCCTTAGTCTTAGCATTCATTGCAAGTAGACTGGAACTACTAGACATGGAAAGATCATTAAGGTCTACCACATAAATATTTTCAAGTCTATATCCAATGAACTTGCTGCTAGAATCAAGAGAGTTTGTTACAATACACATAAATAATTCAAAGACAATCTTGAAGCCTTTATCACATAATTAACTAATGCTTAACAAATTATGCTTCAACTTGTCTACTAGCAATACATTTTCTATGAAAGTACAGGGAGTTATTTTGATCTTACCAATTTGATTATTTTTTCCTTGCCATTATCTCTAAAAGTAACCATACCTCCTTCTTTCATCTCCAGGGTGATAAATTGATCTTTGTCACCTGTCATATGCCTTGAACAGCCACTATTGAGATGCCATATTTTCTTCAATTTTTGGGCTGCAAGACATTCCTGCAAGACAATCAAGAAGTTTTTTAGATACCCAAGCTAACTTGGATCCTTGCAGGTTAGTAGAGGTGGTTCCTTTAGGAACCCAAATTCTTTTAATTCTATTCTTAGAATATATATTTTTCTTTACTGAATTATATTAAAAGAATTTATGTCCAACTCCATGACATGCATAACATGTAATTCTAGAATTCTGAAAAGATGTATAAATTGAAGTTCTAGATGTTGATGCAAATGTAAAACATTTTCTCATAAAAGATTTTCTATTTAAATTCTTGGTACATACATTGTAGCTTTAGAAATGGATGCAGAAGGGTAAGATACAAAAGCTTCTTGAGATATTGATTTTGAAACATAAGCTTTTGGTGTCACAAAAGTAGTAGCTAAAATTCCATTTGAAATTGAAGAATTGAAACTAATTCCAACTTTATTTCTAGAAATTCTTTGATCTTTTAAAATTAGCTCAAGCTTATTTGAAGATAAGGTTAGATTTTTAACCAATGGCTTGAATTTTTCAACCTCCCTTTTCAAGTAATTATTTTCAATAGTTAAAGCTTTGTTCTTGTCAAGATATGCATTGTTTTCAGTTTCCAAAGCTTTGTATTTTTATAAAAGACATGTAAATTCTTTTGTAATAGATTATTCTTTTCTAAAATTTCTTCTTTCTCCTTTTGTATAGAATCATTGATATTCTTTAAAGTTCTTATCTTTACTCCAGCCTTTTTGAATTTAAATAATAGATCATGAAAAGCATAATTTAATTCATCAAAAATAAATTCTAATTGAGGTTCGGGGGATGTTACCTCATCTTCGAGATCCATTAGATATAAGTTAGCAGTTTTCATGGTCTCTTCTTCTTCGGATGAAGTCGACTCATCGCTGTCGCTCCATGTAGCAACCATAGCTTTCTTTTTCTTCTTCTTGAAGATTTCTTCAACAAAGGACAGTCAGGATGAATGTATCTTGGTTTCTTACATTCATAGCACGTGGGCATCTATTCTTTGTCTTTTTCTCTATCCTTGTCCTTATCCTTGGAGTGCTCATCTCATTTATGAAATTTTCTATAGTATCTTCCTTTCTTCTTTCTCATAAACCTTCTAAATCTTCTCATGACCATAGCAATATTTTCATCGTCTAGTTCGTCTTCAGAGGAGGTGCAGTCATCTTTCAATTCCTCATCTTTCTTTGAATGCGATGCAACTTTGAAGGCTATTGTTTTCTTCTTCTTCTGATCATCATCAGTCCTATGCTGCATTGCTAGTTCATGTGTGATGAGTGAACCCATTAATTCATCTAGATGTAAGGCGTTTAGATCTTTTGCTTCCTGGATGGTAGTCACTTTAGGGTCCCCTTATCCGGAAGTGATATGAGAATCTTCTTACTAGATTAGCATTTGAATAAACCCTGCCAAGACTTTTCAAACTTTTAATAATATCTGTAAAGCGAGTAAACATGGCAGAGATAGTTTCAGTTGGTTCCATTTTGAAAAGTTCATAACTGTGTACAAGAAGATTAATTTTCGACGTCTTCACTTGGAAAGTTCCTTCATGGGTCACTTTGAGTTTGTCCCAAATTTTCTTTGCAGAAGAGCAAGTGAAAATTCGATTGAACTCGTTAGCATCCAAAGCATATTATAATATATTCATGGCTTTGCCATTTAATTCCTCCATCTTCATGTCGTGTTCATCCCAATCCTCTTCAGGCTTTGGGATATCCATACTATTAATTTTGATCATGGAAATATGTGGTCCTTTTAGAATGACCTTCCATAATAAAAAATTAACAGCTTGAATATAGATTTTCATTCTAGCTTTTCAATAGAAATAATTTGTGCCCGTGAAGAGTGGAGGTCTATTAGTAGATTGGCCTTCGACCAAAGATGTACTCATGGGATGAGCCATCAATCTTTACTTTAAATGTATTCAGAGACACTGCTCTGATACCAGTTGTTGCTCAGGTGGCTTACCCAAGAGGGGGGTGAATTGGAAATTTAAAAAGTTTAAGCAATTATGTGCTCTTTGAAAATTCCTTGAAGTGTTAAGTGCTGTGATTGAAATAATTAAAAGCAAAAGCAAGATATAAAAAGAATGCACAACACAAAAATAGAAAATCTTATAGTGGTTCGGAGCAACCCAGCTCCTACATCCACTACCCAAGACTACCGCTTGGGATTTCCACTATATCCCCTACTAGAATATAGTCGGATTGTTTTAAAAGGCTCACAATCCAAACCTCTACACTTTGGTTTTTAAATCGAGCTCACCAAAGAAACTCAATACTTGGTTTTAACAGGATCACCAAAAACCCAACACTTGGTTTTAACATAGGTAACCAAGAACCTATTTGGTTTTTAAACCGGGCTCACCAATAATCCAACAATTCAAAAAGAATTGCAAAGAGAAAGCAACAAAATGACAAATAAATATTGTCGGATGGTTGCCAATGCAGCTCAAGAGAAGTCCAATTGATTGCACTTCAATGCACTTGGTTGGCTTCTTCAACTTCTTCAATAAATGCTTTAAGCTTCAGATGTGAGTTGGTGAAGACTTGATGATTATCTTGAATGATCTTCAGTGCTCTCTTGCTCACAAGCTCAAGTAAGCATTAAATATTCATTCCTTCTTTTTTAAATTAGTTCAAATCTCTCAAATATATAGTCTTGTACTCTTCTCAAATGATTTTAGTCATTATAGACCGTTGGAATGTGACATTTGATCATTGGAGTACTTTTTGGATTCAAATTCCAAGTTCAAGAACTAGCAGTTATCGTTCTAAAATCGATCTTCGAGTCGGCTCATATCTACTCGGGTCGGCTTAGATCCATAGAGTAGTTCTGGTCTAGTTGGCTCTCTTTAATTGAGTCGGCTAGGTTTCTCAGTAGTTTGATTCCTTACTCTGGAAGAGTCGGCTCGCCTTACTTCGAGTCGGCTCGGATTCATAGGCATTCACAATCTAGTCTAGAAAAGTCGGCTCTTTCTCATTAGAGTCGACTCGGTTGGCTATTCACTCAGAACTCTTTTTCTGGACTCTAGAGGAGTCGGCTCGAACTTCTGAAGGGTCGACTTGGATGTCTGATTGAATGATAGAGTCGGCTTGCCTGTCTGATTCAGGAAGTGGTACTCTGGACGAGTCGGCTCGGGTCTCTTAGAGTCGACTCAGATATCTGCATGCCATAAATCATCATGCGTGCCATGTGCCAGAGTCGGCTCTCTTCTTTTCGAGTCGGCTCGGATGAATTATTCAGTGAATTATCAGTTTTTCTCTAGAAATCATCTAGTAAGTCTTCAAAGTCTCAAGATGCCTTCAAACTCTTCTAACCATATTTTTAAAGAATTTTAAGCTTGAAACACATCTATAAGTAACCCATTTTCATGATTTTTACTTAACCTTTTCTTTGGGTTCTTTTTTACATGAATCACTTACAATATAACTTATTTCAAAAACTAAGGATGTAGGAGTTATAATTGAGTGTTAGAATTATCCTACAAAAACTTGTAACACACTTGAAGAGTTGTTAGTAAAATAAATGCATGCTCCAATGTTTGGTTATCATCAAAATCACTTATGGGGTCAACAAGTTGAAGTCGACTCCTCACTGTCGTTCCAAGTTACAACCATCGCTTTCTTTTTCTTCTTAAATATTTTCTTTAACAAAGGACAATCAGGACGGATATGCCCAGGTTTCTTACACTTATAACAAGTGGGCATTTGATCCTTTTATTTTTCTCTTTCTTTGTCCTTACTGTGTTCACCTTTCTTGTAAAGTTTTCTAAAATACCTTCCTTTCTTCTTTTTCATAAATCTTCTAAATCTCCTCATGACCATAGCTATATCTTCATCTTCTAAGTCATCTTCGAAGGAGGAGCAGTCAACTTCCGATTCCTCATCTTGTTTCTTTGATTCTGATACAGCTTTGAAGGCAATAGTTTTCTTCTTTTTTTGATCTTCATTCCTATGCTGCAAGGCTAGTTCATGTGTGATGAGAAAACCCATCAGTTCATCTAGAGGTAGAGTATTTAGATCTTTTGCTTTCTGGATGGCAGTTACTTTGAGATCCCACTTGTTCGGAAGTGATCTTATAAGATTATGTACTAAGTCTGCATTAGAATAAACCCTGCCAAAACTTTTCAAGCCATTAATAATATCTATAAATCATGAAAACATGGCAAAGATAGTTTCATTTTACTCCATTTTAAATAATTCATAGTTATGTACTTGAAGATTAATTTTTGAAGTCTTCACTTGGGAAGTTCCTTCATGGGTCACTTTGAGTTTATCCCAAATTTTTTAGCTGAATTGCATGTAGAAATTTGATTAAATTCATTTGCATCCAAAGCATAATAAAGTAAGTTCATGGCTTTGGCATTTAGCTCAATCATTTTCATATCGTGTTCATCCCAATCCTCTTCAGGTTTTGGGACATCTATGCCATCAACTTTAATCGTGGGTGTATGTGGACCCTTAAGAATGACCTTCCATAATTGAAAATCAATAGGTTGAATGTATATCTTCATTCTAGCTTTCCAGTAAGAATAATTCATTCCAGTGAACAGTGAAGGTTTATTATTGGATTGGCCTTCGACCAAGGAGGTACTCATGTGATGAGCCATCAATCTTTACTCTAAATAAGTTCAGAGACAGCTCTTATACCAGTTGTTGTCCAGGTGGCTTTCCCAAGATGGGGGTGAATTGGAAATTTAAAAAAATTGAACATATATGTGCTCTTTTAAATCTTCTTGTATGGTAGGTGCTGTGATTCAGATATTTAAAGTAGAAGCAAGTAAAGAAAAAAAAGCACAATCACAAACACAGCAATTTTATAGTGGTTCGGAGCACCCGCGCTCCTACGTCCACTACCCAAGATACCACTTGGGATTTCCACTATATTCACCACTAGAATATAGTCAGATTGTTTTACCGAGCTTATAATCCAAAATCCAACTTGGTTTTTCAACCGGGCTCACCAAAAATCCAACTCTTGGTTTTCAACAAGATCACCAAGAACCTAACCTTGGTTTTGAACGGGCTTACCAAAAACCCTCATACTATTAGTCTTAAAATGGGATCACTAACAACCCACACTTGGTTTTTAACCAGGCTCACCAAGAACCTAACAACTAACAAAAGAGTTAAGAAAAAGTAAGCAACTAATGTCAAATCCAAGTTGTTTGATGGTTGCAGTTGCAGCTCTAGAGAAGCCTTCTTAAATATATTTTAATGCACTTTAATGACTTCTTCTTCTTCCTCAATAAGTGCTTCAAGCTTCTAATTGGAGTTGGTGAAGACTTGAAGGCTGACTTGAATGTTTTTCTTTTGTGCTCTCTTGCTCACAAGCTCATTTAATGTTCAATCATGCATTAGCTTCTTCAAAGGTTGTCCAAATTCCTTATTTATAAAGTCTTGTACTCTTCTTGGGTGGATATGGTCATTGTAGACCATTAGGATTCGACATTTGACTATTGGAGCACTATTTAAATTTAAAAATAAAGTTTGGAACTAGTTGTTACTTGCCTGGAATTAACGTTTGAGTCGGCTCAGATGCTTCGAGTCGGCTCAGATCCTTAGAGGGTTGACTCTTCACTTTGGTCGAGTCAGCTTGCCACAATCGAGTCGGCTCGGATCCTCGGTGTCGATGATTCCTTACTTTGGTTGAGTCGACTCGCCTCACTCTAGTTGACTCGGATTCTCAGGTCTTCAAAGTTATACTCTGGAGGAGTCGACTCGCCTTGGTAGAGTTGACTCTCCTGGCTATTCTTTCAGAATTGATTTTCTGTGGACTCTGGAGGAGTAGGCTCGGATTACTAAAGAGTCGACTCGGATGCCTGACTGAATGGTTGAGTCGGCTCGGATTGCATTCGGGTCAGCTCGCCTATCTGATTCAAGAAATGAAGCTCTGGACGAGTTGGCTCAGGTTCCTTTGAGTCGGCTCGGATCTCTGCATGCCAGAATCCTTCAACTGTGCCATGGACTAGAGTCGGCTCTCCTTACATGAGTCGGCTCAAGTGAATTTTCAATTAAATCTTCAACACTTCTCTAGAATTCATCCAGCGACTCTTAATCACTCAAGACTCTTCCTAACTCAACTAACAACAGATTCTAAAGAATTTTAAGCTTGAAAAATACATAGAAGTAACCCATTTTCATGAATATTACATCAATTTTTTTGGGCTCTTCTTTACATGAAACTTTTACAACACTACACATGACATATAATAGGGTTGTAGGAGTTGCAATTGAGTATTAAAATCATCCTACAAAAACTTGTAATGCACTTGAAAAGTTGTTAGTAAGACAAATGCATGCTCCAATATTTTGTTATCATCAAAATCATTCAAGGGGTCAACAAGTACTTCTTTAACTCTTCAAAGGTGATTCAACAGTCGTCTAACCACTCGAAGCCTCTTGTTTGGCATAGAGCTTTGAAGAATGGTAGACATCTTTCGACCGATCGAGAAATGAATCGGCTCAGTGAGGCAATCCTCCCATTCAGTTATTGCACCTCTTTTTTGCTAGAGGGATGCCTCATATCTTGGATAGTATGGATTTTCTCCGAATTGGCTTGTATCCCTCATTTGGTGACAAGGAATCCTAGGAATTTTTTTAATGTTTCTCCAAAGATGCACTTGGTTGGGTTCAATTTTATTCGATGATGTCACAGGACGTCAAAGGATTCCTCCAGATCTTTGATATGGTCAGTCTTCTGAAGGCTCTTGATGATCATGTCGTCGACATATCCTCCATGTCTCTTCCAAGTTATTTTTTGAAGACCTTATTGATCAGCCTTTGGAAGGTTGCTCTGGCATTTTTCAAGCCGAATGGCATCACTTTGAAGTAGGATAATCCTTTCTCCATTATAAATGCCATCTTCTTTTCATCCTCAAGGTCCATTCGGATCTAATTATATCATAAGAATGCATCCATGAAGCTCAACAATTGGTGTCCAGCAGTGGCATCAACTAACTAATTTATTTTTGGCAAAGGAAAGCTATTTTTTGGACAAGCCTTATTGAGATCGGTGTAGTCGATACAGATCCTCCACTTACCATTGGCTTTCTTCACCATTACAACATTGGCTAACCAGTCAGGGTAATGGACTTGATGAATCCAGCATTGATAAGTTTATTTACCTCCTCATCAATCACCTTTTATCTTTCTTGAACGAAGTTTCTTTTCTTTTATCAAACTGGCTTGTGACCGGGGCCGACCTCTAGTCGGTGTGTGATGACTTCGACTGGGACCCCTGACATGTCAATGGTTGACCAAGCGAAGATGTCGGCGTTGCTTTGTAGGAAGTTGGTCAACCTTGTCTTCGTCTCTTTGTCGAGCCGACTTTTGATTTGCATGACTTTTGATGGATCATCTTCCCTTAACAGTATGAAAATAGTCTTTTCCACTAGCTCCCCACAATCTTCCATCCGATCTCTTGGGTTCAGCTATTCTAGAGCCATGTGGTCGATTGACTGTCTGTCTTGTATCATCAAGCACTGTTGGGCGACTCTTTGGTCCCCCCCTTATTTCTCCAATCCCATTTCTAGTTGGAAATCATAGTAGAATGTGATATGTCAATACTATGGCACGGAACTTATTCAAAGTGTGCCATCCTAATATGGCATTATGGCATTATATACTGATGGCATATGTATGACCATAAAGTTAATGGGGAGTGTTTTTTGAAATGGTTCCATACTAAGGGTTACCAGTAGTATTATTTCTCCTACTCCGACCTGGTTACCTCCAAAACCTGTTAGGGGTATGGGAGACCTTTGTAACTTATTTTTAGGTAGATTCATTCTAAGAAAAGCATCATAGAGCAAGATCTCTGTAAAACTTCCATTATCTACCAGAATTCTTTTTATATCATGATTTGCTATAACAGTCGATACGGCTACAGGATCATCATGAGAAGTCTGGATTCCTTGTAGACCATCATTTGAGAAGCATATGACATTATTACTCTTGCATCTTTTGGGAGCACCTTCTTTAGCTTCGCTCCTCTAGTCAGTCCGACGATGCAGCATGCCTACTCTTCCGTCCATAGGCCTTTGGTTGGGTAGTTTCGCCTCTTTAGCGACCCTCTTGGGGGTGGCAACTTTGGCTCGGGGTTCCTGGTTGTTAACATACTTTCTCAAGTATTCCCGCTTGATTAGGTCTTCAATCGCATCTTTAAGCTGGATACATTCTTCAGTGTTGTGATCGTGATCACGATGGAACTAGTAATATTTATTTTTATTTCTTGATGTAGGAGGCACCTTCATTGGGCGAGGCCTTTAAAGATAATTTTCTTTCTCTATCTCTATCAGGATCTTCTTCTTTGGGAGAGAGAGAGGAGTATACGTGTCGAACTTGCTGACCGGTTATTTAGGCTTGGGGCTACGTCATCGAGTCGGCGTACCGCCATTGCTAGGCGGCCCAGGTTCCAGAACTTTGTTATTCTTTTTCTTGGGAACTGACCTCCCTTTGGCTTGGTGTCAGCTAGTTGCTTGTTCTTCAGTCATTGCATACTTTTATGCCCTTGTCAGCAGATCGGCATAGCTCATAGAAAACTTCTTGTCCAGAGAAAAGGTAAACCTGGATGATCGGAGGGCCTTCTTCATGGCGGACATGGCCACATGTTCATTGAGGTCAGGGATCTCAAGGGTGGCGAAGTTAAGTTGGGATATGTAGTCCCATAGGCTTTCTCCTTCACTTTATTGTAGAAGGAAGAAGCTGTCCGAATTACAAGGCATCCTTTGATAGGTCTTGAAATGTGACACAAATAATTTTTACAATTCATTAAAAGAATGAATAGTACCTAGGCAAATACTCAAATATCACATTCGAGTTGCTTTTGTCAGAGTAGCAGGGAAAGCAAAGCAGTGTAGGGCGTCAGAAGCTCCCTATATCATCATGTATACCTTGAAGCTCTCCAGGTGATCAAAAGGATTAGTGGTACCATCATATGGCTCCAATTATAGGATCTTGAAGTGGTGTGGAATCACTTTCTCTATTATTCTTTAGGAGAAAGGAGGCTATGAGTCATATGCCACAATTTCAGCATTCCTTCGCTGATCATCGAATCTTGCGATCTGCCTCTCCAGTTTCTTGAATTTCTTTTCATAATCATCATGCATTCCTCCTCCTCATCGAGTGTTCCCCGGAATGGAGTCTTCAGAAGATACTGAGAAAGATCTTCTCATCCTCTTTCTTTCGAGTCAGC
This sequence comes from Areca catechu, assembly GCA_021397845.1. Lineage (NCBI taxonomy): Eukaryota > Viridiplantae > Streptophyta > Magnoliopsida > Arecales > Arecaceae > Areca > Areca catechu. Next base: position 49,006,474 of record CM038046.1, on the reverse strand, counting down.
CTTCAATTCACCTTTGGTGTCGAGAACTCCGTGGTTCCAAAGATCGCCGATTTGGAGATGACTGTTGGGTGAATTCTTGCCGTCAGCTATCTTTTCTTAAGGACCGGTAGCTAAGTCTTGAGGCCACTGGCTAGTGCTGTCCATTGAGGGCGATTTCTTGAAGGTTCTGTACCACGGCCATCAACGCATCTACTCGATTCAGAAGGGCCTCTATTTGCTATTGCCCCACACTTAATGTGGGAGGCATCATATTATTTTCTTCCGGGAGATCGTTCCTTTTGGAAGCAGGATGACCGCTACTCGCTAAGATATTCTATGCTCTTCCTTTTACCATCTTTGCCTTTTCTTGAAGTTCTCCTTCCCAATGGAGGAAATACAACTGAGTTGGCCCCCTACCTGGCACGTCAATCTATTGATGCTAATCCCCACAGACTGGACGAAATATGTGGATTGCCAGTTCGTCTCCTTGGTTTCCTGCAAAACAAACCTTTGACCAGAATTTTTCCGGCGAGGGACACTCTGATGCCTAAGTCAATAGAGTTTGGACAACAGAATGAATAGTTCAAAGATAGCGTGGATAGAAAAATGAGAAGAGTCAAATTAACTTGGCCTAGGATAGCCTTAGACCTGCTTATCTCGGAGATCTCTTTTTATCTTTTTTTATAGGCATTGATCTAACTAAAAGTGGTTAAGGCTTTCTTGTAACTGATTGCTGTTAGAAAAGTTAGTTAAGGTAACTTCCCTTCAGCTATTTGTAGTTATTGGTGGTGGTTATTCATCTTGATATCTACTGATGCCATGGCTATCAGTTACACGTTTGGTTTGTTACAACAACCAAGCTCGTTCTTGATGGACTCAAAGCCGACAGGTCTTAGGTCGAAATGGATTAACTGACTGCCCGGTCGGCCAGTTGCTTCAGAGTATGCCGATAGTTGACTGCAGGTCGTATAGCGTTGTCGGCTGATATGCAGGGCCGATCCATTCTCATGTTAGATCTTTGAAGAGCTGTACCGCTAGATTGATCGGCCTGAATAAATTAATTAAATCTCTGATCTGATAATTAAATTTTCGGTCTAGTTTATTGCAACAAGAGCCACCGGTAGTGAAGTGAAAGGCTGCTTAAGGAGGGAGCGAACGTCATCATTAAGCTTGGCTTCTATTCTCCAGAAGCCCTTATTTTATTTTATTTTATTTATTTTATTTTTCTGTTTTGTCACCTGTTGGTTGTCTTGGCGCCTGAGCATGGAGTCCGCATTGGATTCATTTTTCCTTTTAAAAATGCCTGTGGCAGCCAACTTCCTCCACGCCACCTGCCACGTAGGCAGGTCTGGTGAGCCTTGATGTAAATCGGAAAGGTGCATCAAATTGTAGCAATCTGAAAAATGCATGATTGATACCGCAGTAATTTGACATGAAGAGGATATTTTTAGCTTTAAATTTTTGGTGATAATTAAGCCGCACAGGGTCATGGACATCCCCACATACCAGGCCCAAGCCTATAAGCTCCATGAGCCTCCATCCCCTATGTCAAGAGAAATCCTGCAGCACTTCAATTCATGCCACTAGATTCCTAAATTGCCTTTCTTTTGCCTGATGTCTCTTTTGCACATAGCAAGATAAATTAAAATTCTTAATCGTGATTGATCTTGTGACGCCCAACCCATTTCCCGACTGGCCCATACGGATTTCAGGCTGACGTCGGCAACCAGTTGCTGACCTTAGTTCGAATTTGGCAAGGCACCGACCCACCGGAACGATCGGCGACAAATCAGGGAGGGAGATTGCCGACGCGAGGGAGATAAGGGTTTGGAAGGGTTCCTCACGTGCTTCAACCCAATCCAAACTCTCCTCCGGTGGATGTCGAAGATCGACGCCGATCGTGCCGGGTGATTCCCTCGCATGCCACGGCCCTTCCCGATGGTCGTTTTTCCTCTGGTGCTGCCGAAACTACTGCCGACCTCACTGGTAAGTCCTCCTTTTCCATCTCCTCTCGGGCATGGGTTTGGGTAGAGCTGATCGACAGGGAGGAGGAAGGGGTCCGTCCCATTTTTTTTTTCTTTGGAATTTTTAGGAAGAGGCTGGACGGCCATTGAGATTGCCGCCGGTCCCTTCCTTCCCTTTTCGGTTAGCTTCTCGACGAACGATCGTTATGATCGCGCCGCCGATCGTTCCTTCCGGTGTCCTGTGGAGGGGATTGGCCGGCTCTGTTATTTGGGAAGGATTAGCTCTGTTAACAAGGGGATATTCTATTTATTTTGGGTTTTTCGGCAGGTGGCCGAACAGCCGTCAAGGCACCACCGGTCCCTTTCTCCCTTCTGGTGATCCTTCCTGGCGGTTGATCGTGAGGATCGTCGTTGATCCTTCCTCCTGGCTTTCTTTGGGGAGAAGGTTGGTCGGCCCTGTTAATAGAGAAGGGTCGACTATGTTAACAGGGATGGGCCGGGCCTGTTATCCGGGATGGATCGGCCCAGTAAAAGTAAAATTTTGAAAAATAATGATAATAATAATATAGATATATAATAATAATAAATAAATAAATAAATAAATAGTAGAATGGGGGGAAGGGAGGAAAAGAACTGTCGGACGAGGATGTCCCAGGAAATTTAGTTTTCTGTTTAATTTCTTTTTTAGAAATTAATTTTATGATAAAATCAAAATTTTTGATTTAGGATCATCGTTGTCTTTGGAAAATTGGGTCTAGGGATTGAACTGCACTTAGTTAATGGATACTCTTCGGTAAGTTATCTTGACCTCTGATATTGTATGCCAATATGTTATATATTTATGAATTATTAAATATATGTAATATATCTGTATTTGATTGTATTGGTGTAGGTGCATTGTATTGGTATGGGCGCATTGTGTTGGTGTGGGTGCATTGGTTGGTGTAGGTTCATTGTATTGGTGGGGTGCTTCTAGTCTGACTATGATCACATGAGGACCTAGTCTCCTTTTGGACCTCCAGTGGGACGATCGCTGGCACATGACCGTTGAGCGGTATGTGATACATGAGCTAGTTGTCTTATTTTAGCCATGCGTGGCAGTTGTTGATACATGCAGAGGATGTATATTTTCTCGTGTGATATCAGAGTTAGTTTCCTTCTAGGCCTCCAGTGGGGCGATCACTGGCACATGACTGGTTTCGGTATGTGTAGTCAGGATTATATTTTCTTTCGGGGCTAGCCACGGGCCGATCATGGCCATAGTCAGAGGGACTGGGAGAGTAAAGTACATGGTTGGCCATCCATAGTCGTGTCGGTATAGGTTGAAATTAAGTGTACATATTTGCATCATGTTGCTGATTATATTATTATATTGCCAAACATCTTGTTGTATGGTGTATTTATGCTTGTTGTTTGTTAATGGCATATTTATGTATCTATATTGGAGGTGATGATAACTTACTGAGCTTGTATAGCTCACCTCCTGCTTTTGTATATTTTTGTTGCAGATCCAGAAGATTAATTGGGCTTTGGGACCAGTCAGTGAGGAACTAAGGACATAGCAGACAATATCGCCAAGGTGGTAGCTTGTTTTGATGCAGGCCTAGTGTGTCTGAAGGAGAAATAACCTTAGGGCACATGGCCATCTATTGCGCATTCGACTTGGGTTTGGGATCGGGGCATGACAGATTTATTGGTCACAGAGCAAAGGTTTAAGATCAAGATGACCTAGTTAGTGAGAGTGAGGTAAAATTAGGATTTTGATTGAATATTATGGAATAATTATCGATACTGAGAATTTATTTAATTTCCTTTAATAGGTGTATGTTATAGTTCCAAGGATTTTGTTAAGTGCAGAAGGCTTGCACAAATAAAATAATTAATTATCCTAGTTTAATTTTTGGAAGGATATCATCAAGGCTAGATAATGGATATATGGAGGTATAATTTGAGTTATATTATGGATTTGATTTACTTTGGAAATCTAATTTTAATATAATTAAAGGCTGTGATACAGGTGATTAGAAATTAATAAGATGGTTATTAAGGCATGATTGAATGATATCGAAGGTTAGGTTATGATTACTTGAAACCGACATAAGTAGTTAGGATATGATTGAGTGATATTAAAATTTAGTTTGTGGTCACTGTGGATTATGATTTAAGAGATATTTGAACTTAGTGTTATGGTCAGTTGGGATATGATAAAGCTGCAAAAAATAGATTTGAAACTTGGATTTTTAGTTCTTAGGTATAGCGTATAAAGTTTGACATATAATTAGCGCAAAAAAAGAATATGATTTTTATAGAGAGATTGATCTTAGATGAGTGTAAAAGGCTGAATGAGTTATACTATTTGATTATGATGAGTTAGCATATTATAGATATCGAAGAGCTGAATAAGATGTCTTTGTCTTGATAAATGGGTTTGATCGAGCTTTAAGAGTGTTGGCCTAAAAATATAATGTGGTATGTTAAAGGATTATGCTGGATATGTATGATCAATTATTAATTAAAAATTGTTGGAATCCTAAACTTGATATGGATGAAGATCATAAAAGCATATGAATTTTATTAGTAATTATTGAATTATAAATTTTGGGATTGTTGCAAAAAGATGTTTGTGATGCAGGTTATGAAAGAGTTTAATGAGATTAAAAAAGAGAACCTTTCGATGAATCTATATAGGGATGATTATTGAAAATATGTAATGAAAAATGTGTTTGGGATAATGTATAAATTTGCAATTTACTATTGGCAGATTTAATGATATTATGTGGACATGGCATGCATATTTTGGTAGAATCTTTGATAGTTTATGTCACGCCCCGAATCTAGTACCGGAATCAGCTACGCGACTAGCCGCACAAACCCTAAGTTTTATCCTAGAGATCATGCAAGGCCTAGGAACACAAGAGTCACTTACCTAAAAAATCTCATTCATCACCAAGCCCGAATATCTGCATAACTCTGAGAAAGAAAAAAGTAAGGTTGTGAGCTCTATAGCCCAGTAAGGTTCCCTTACAATCATACCAGTATTAATATAAAAACTGAAAGCAGCAAGATCATAATCATATAATGAAAAATGATAAATTTTTCGGTAACGCAACCAAAACCAATCACATATCAAGTATATCAAAACCTTTTATAACTTTATATTTCCTTTATATATTTTCATTAACTTTTTCTCTTCTTTAGGGTTCTAGACTAGCCATTGTCATACGATGCCCATGACTGGCAACCACATAATCAACATGTATTCTAAGCCCGTGGCCAAGCTAGCTTACGTACAAAGCCCGTGACTCTGGCTGTCCCATATTTTAAATGTCCATGGCCGGTTATTCTTCGTACGAAGGCCATGGCTCCGGCAATTTCAGATCTATGGCTAGTCCAGACACCGTTATCACTTTATCCATCCACATCATCTTATCAAATCGTATCATGATGTCAAACCTGAAATCTCAAACTTCTCAATAACCGGCATCATGGTCCAAACCATCAAAAGTAATTTTTGTCCGACAAACATAGTACCCGGAAATATAAATAATATCAACCATAGTCATATTGTCCTTCATAAAAACTCAACTACACCATGCAATTATAAATCATGCATGCCAATGCTCATGTACTTGGATCAAAACCATGCCATGTAAAACAATATGTAAAACTGGTGATCATGTCCATAATCCTTATCCTCGATCGCTAACCCAAAATATCCGGTATCAATCTATACCCGAAATTCGTCCAACACCTTCCTGCTCAAAAGGCTATAAAATCCTAACTGCATGGATTTCAAGAAAGAGGCTTTTCAATCTCCCACTTCAAAATTTATATTTTTTTCTCCCTTCCTTCTACTCTTCTTCCTCTCTTCTCTTTCTTCTCTTCTTCCTCTCTCCTCTTTCTCTTTCTTCTCCTCTTTCTCATCTCTTCTTCTCTCTTTCTCTTTTCCTAATAAAAAGAGAAAGAACCAGTCTAAAATCAAATAGAATTCCCCGTCTAAGAAATCCTAAACCACCAGAAAAGCTCCCAGACCGTTAGATCTGAGATCGACACCTCAAACCGTATCAAAATATGAATCTAAAAGCTCCTGATCAAGCCTAAACTCCCTCGGATTCATTTTAGCTGTTTGATCAGGCGATCGGACGGTCCAAATCACACAGAAATCTCGTGGACAGCTGTGAGCCATGAGAAACTTTGGGGAAACGCTCGAGAAATGCATGGGAAACACCTTCAGTAGTTCAACTTTCGGCTAGGCCGAGCCCACGTGCCCGCGCGCTCGCGTGCGTGGGCTTGGGCCGCGCATCGCGCGCCCGTCACTTCGGGCTGGGCCACACACCATGCACTCGCATGTCGTGCCTGCTCGTGACTCCATCCGCATCGCTAGCTCCCGCACGTGCCCGCTCGCTCGCTAGTGCCCGCACGCGCCTCGCACGCTCACCCGTGCCATGCTCGGTCGCCCGTGCCTAGCTTCACCCGCACGCACGCTCGCGTCCACGCGCCCGCTTGCTCCCACGCCTGGGCTGTTCACTGGGCCGCGCGGTGGATCTAGGTCGATCCATATTGGTGGGCCGGCCAGGCCTTCGAACCCTTTTTTTTTTTTTCTAGGTCATTATAGTTTATGTTAGCAGTTTTAGATTGTATTATTTGATCTTACATATATATATATATATATATTAGAGATTATTTGATATGTTGAACTCCAAGTCAAACTTAAGATCTATGAGAAGATTTAGATTACCTTGTTATTAATGTTCTTTTGAGTGAAGAAATGGTATCGAAAAATATTAGAGGATTTGATAATTTATATCAAAGTGCGCATCCGGAAGAGTGGTGGACTAAAGATATTAGGATTAAAGTATATTATAATGAAAGAATGGGAGCTCTTATTGGGATTACTGAATTTGGATAGAATGGTACATGTAAGCTTTGGATCACATATATTTGAGTTTTGGAAGCCTTAGATTATTTTTTTTTAATTTCAAGGCCAAAATTTTTTTTTAGGAGGGGAGAATGTGAGGGCCAACCCATTTCCCTGGCCCATATGGATTTTAGGCTGAAGTCGGTAACCCAGTTGCCGACCTCAGTTCGAATTTGGTGAGGCACCGACCCACCGGAACAGTCGGCGACAAATCAGGGAGGGAGGTTGTCGACGTGAGGGAGATAAGGGTTTGGAAGGGTTCCTCGCATGCTTCAGCCCAATCTGAACCCTCCTCCTCCGGTGGATGTCGAAGATCGATGCCAATCACGCCGGGCGATTCTCTCGTATGCCACGACCCTTCTCAATGGTCGTTTTTCCTCTGGTGCTGCCGAAACCACTGCCGACCTCGCTGGTAAGTCCTCCTTCTCCATCTCCTCTCGGGCATGGGTTTGGGTAGAACTGATCGATGGGGAGGAGGGAGGGGTCCATCCCATTTTCTTTTTCTTTGGGATTTTTACGAAGAGGCTGGACGATTGTTGAGATCGCCGCCGGTCCCTTCCTTCCCTTTCCGGTTAGCTTCTCGGTGGACGATTGTTATGATCGCTGCCGATCATTCCTTCCAGTGTCTTGTGGAGGGGATTGGCTTGCTCTATTATTTGGGAAGGATTAGCTATGTTAGCAATGAGGGATTCTATTTATTTTGGATTTTTCGATAGGTGGGCGGACAGCCGTCAAGGCGCCGCCGGTCCCTTTCTCCCTTCTGGTGATCCTTCCTGGCGGTTGATTGTGAGGATCACCGCTGATCCTTCCTCCTGGCTTTCTTTGGGGAGAAGGTTGATCAGCCCTGTTAACAGAGAAGGGTCGACTTTGTTAACAGGGATGGGCCGGGCCTGTTATCCGGGATGGGCCGGCCCAGTAAAAGTAAAATTTTGGAAAATAATGATAATAATAATATATATATAAATGATAATAATAATAATAATAAATAAATAAATAATAGAAAGGGGGGAAGGGAGGAAAAGAACTATCGGATGAGGATGTCTCAGAAAATTTAGTTTTCTATTTAATTTCTTTTTAGAAATTAATGGTATGATAAAATCAAAATTTATGATTCAGGATCGTTGTTGTCTCTAGAAAATTGGGTCTAGGGATTGAACTACACTTAGTTGGTGGATACTCTTCGGTAAGTTATCTTGATCTCTGATATTGTATGCCAATATGTTATATATTTATAAATTATTAAATATATGTAATATATCTGCATTTGATTGCATTGGTGTGGGTGCATTGTATTGATGTGGGTGCATTGTGTTGGTATGGGTGCTCTTTAGTCCAACTATGATCACATGAGGACCTAGTCTCCTTTTGGACCTCCAGCGGGACGATTGCTGGCACATGACCGTTGAGCGATATGTGATACAGGAGCTAGTTGCCTTATTTTAGCCATGCATGGTAGTTGTTGGTATATATAGATGATGCATGTTTTCTTGTGTGATATCAGAGTTAGTTTCCTTCCGGGTCTCTAGTGGAGTGATCACTGGCATATGACCGGTTTCGATATGTGTAGTCGGATTCTATTCTCTTTCGGAGCTAGCCACGGGCTGATCGTGGCCATAGTCAGAGGGACTGGGAGAGTAAAGTACATGGTTCGCCATCCATAATCGTGTCGGTGTCGGTTGAAATTAAGTGTACATATTTGCATCATGTTACTGATTATATTATTATATTGCTGGACATCTTGTTGTATGTTATGTTTTTGCTTGTTGTTTATTAAAGACATATTTGTATATGTATATTGGAGGTGATGATAAATTATTGAGCCTGTATAGCTCACTCCCTGTTTTTCTATATTTTTGTTGCAGATCTAGAAGATTAATTGGGTTTTGGGACCAGTTAGTGAGGAACTTAGGACATAGCGGACAATATCGCTAAGGTGGTAGCTTGTTTTGATGCAGGCCTGGTGTGTCTGAAGGAGAAATAATCCTAGGGCACACGGCCGTCTGTTGCGCATCCGGCTCTGGTTTGGGGTCTGGACGTCACAGATTTACACACGGCCGTCTGTTGCGCATCTGGCTCGGATTTGGGATCGGGGCGTGACAGATCTAGACAACCCTTCCTGTGTCCCTTGTTGTCCAAACCTTTTGAAATAGAGTGATTTTCTACCGGAAAATAAAAGAGAGAAAAAAAAAGAAGTTTTTTCAATAAATTGATTAAACAGACTTGTCTCCCTTCATAGAAATCTTGGCCCCCTTTAAAATTTAATATTTTAATATTCTAAACTTATTTATTAATATTTTAATATTCTAAACTTATTTATTAATTATTTTAATATTCTAAACTTATTTATTAACTATTTTAATAGTTTAAATATTTTAAAAAAAATTAATATATTAAAACTTAATATTTTTATCTTATATTTTGCCACTTATTTTTATTATTTTTCATCTATTTTTATTATTTTTTATCTTATTTATTATTTTTCATATTTTTATTTTATTTTATTTTAAAAAAATTTACTTATTTTTATGTTATTTCTATTTTTTATTTTTTATCTTATATTTTTACTAATATTTTTATTTAATATTTTTTCTCGGATTTTCAAACAAAGCTTCCTTGGAAATTTTTAAACCCTGGTATCCATTTCCTGTTGCCCCCCACCAAACCCTAAGCCATGTCTCCTCTCCTCCCCCTCCAAGATCGTTGTCGAAGTATGTGGAAGCCAAGCAAACCTCCAGTGACCTCCAACATTGCAACCCTCCAACACCTAGCTCTTCCATCTTCGTCTCACTCTTTTGCCTGTAATGCCCTCCAATGCCTAGCTCTTCCACCTTCGTCTCAAAGCTTTCTTGGAAATTTTTAAACCCTGGTATCCATTTCCTGTTGCCCCCCATCAAACCCTAAGCCATGTCCTCCTCTCCTCCCCCTCCAAGATCGTTGTCGAAGTATGTGGAAGCCAAGCAAACCTCCAGTGACCTCCAACATTGCAACCCTCCAACACCTAGCTCTTTCATCTTCGTCTAACTCTTTTGCCTGTAATGCCCTCCAATGCCTAGCTCTTCCACCTTCGTCTTGCTCTTCTACCTTGTTGACACCCACCTCTGCACCCTTTGATGACCCCCGCGCCATCACCAAGGGCAGCACCGTCAGCCCAAAACCCCCAAGACCTCACCAACCCCTATCCTTGGAAGCGCATCGATGGCTTCCCACACTAACCCCTTACCATCGCAAAGGATGGCACCCTGCATTGTTGTCATTGTCACTATACTCTACTTCCACCTCATGAACTCCACGCTCCACCTGTACCGGCAACATGCTCGTCAACCCCAAGGACCCCTACATCGACTCCTTCCTCCACATAAGTCAAGGAAGAAGAGACCCTGATAGACGAAAGGGACAGGAAAGGGGATCCAGAGGACCTAACCCGCTCATTGGATTTTTTTTTGCAACATAAATCATGGCAGAATAGATTTTGAATCCATGAAACGATTCCCATTCTACCCGAGAATCAAAATGAGACTCTCTCAACTAAATAGTTTTTGTAATAGGAGTTACACGTTCCCATGACAGGCCCCAACTCCCCCCAACAATGCAACCCTTGGAGGAGGGGTTTGGTACGAAGCAATCCACTTAAGATCAAGTATAAGCGAAGATGATCATATCACTGTATCTAGTTGCACCATTATAATCCTATATGATAGTGATACCAAATCATCTTTGCTCCTCAAATCACTATGTAATCTAGTGATGGAATATCTGTCTTGGAGGTCGGGAATCCCAGATCACCCCCAAGTAGTGATAATGGACTGAAATTTGAGAATAAAAATATCTCTTAGTCTAGCAAATAAAATTGGTATACCAATATATCATTAATATATTATATTAACATTATATTCAATATTATATTTTATTGATAATATATATATTATATTTATGATATAAATTACATTATAATATATTATTTATCATAATATTATTATATTATAATTCAATGATAATTTTAAATTAGAGTAGAAATATCTTATTGTACTCTATTTTGTATAATAAAAATATTTAATATATTACTTTTATTTACCTTATTTTCTAATCAAAATAAATATTTATATTAATAAACAATACATTATAAGCATAAATAAATATTAATTTTGTAATAATAATTAATATATATTTACAGAATTAATAATTTATAGGACTAATAAATATGATTTATAAATTAGATTAATTATTAACATATTAATAAATATATTAATATTTTATTATAATATATTTTATATGATTAATAAATATATTTTTATAAAATATATCAATGATAGTTTTGGTATTATATGATTAATAATCTTGAATTCTTATAAAATATTAAACATATTAGATCTTTAATCACTAAATTATGAACTACCAAATATGGTGATTATAGATCACCAAAGATTACGTTATCATAAAATTTGGATTATTGGTGATCTTAAATCACCAAAGTAATCCAATTTGGATCACCAAATATCACCTTCATGGGAAACCAAAAACTCACGCATCATATGAGTGGCCAAAGTCATGGTGGCAGCAAAGTAAACGGGTCATGGAATATTTGATCCAACGGAACAACCTGCGATTTTGTAATGGATCACGGTGAAACGAAAGAAAAAAAAAGAGATTTGATAATATAGAGAGAAAAAACATATCGCATAAAGATTTACATGGACCAGCTACAAGTCTATGTCCACAAGCAAGGATAGAGAGAGATTTCACGACCATCAGAAGGAGCATAAGAATAAAGCCACTTCACAATAAAATCCTCATCCCAACCCACCTGGTCTTAAACTTTCATAATGACATTTATATAGGCGTGGATGGAAAAGATGAAGGTTGTAAAATATGCAAGTTGTCACTTTGGTACAGTGCAAAAAGAATGATATAGAAGGGATCAGAATTGAAAATTCTTAATTGTGCGGCCACCTAAGAAAACCCTCACCATCCAAACTAGGATTTTTGAAACCATGTTGAACCTCCTGATTTAGCCCGTACCATATCTGAATCGGATGGATTCAACTGTGAAATTCACCATCCAAACTAGGATTTTTGAAACCATGTTGAACCTCCTGATTTATCCCGTACCATATCTGAATCGGATGGATTCAACTGTGAAATTTGGTTTCAAGGCGAAATCGACAAGAGCGATGCCAAACCAGATAGTTCGACACGATTTCTAGCTAAACTGAGTCATTCGACTTGGTTTCATTTTTCTCTTTAAAGATGGTTGAGATGAAAGAAATCCCTCTCATCCTCCAACTTATTTTCACAGTAAAAAACATATATAAAAATATAAAAAAATAAAAAAATTAATTATAAAAAAAAATTTATTTTATCTTTGTAAAAGTCTATAAATATCTTGTTTCGTCCACATGGACCCATTGAAGTGCTTAATTTTGGATAACCAATTTATCAAAAGTTTTAATAATATTCTAATATAAACCTACTAAATATGATTGATTTCATATACTGGCCCTATTTTTTAATTAATTTTTATCCGACAAAAATATTTATTAATTTCTTGGAACAACATTGGTGAAGGTAAATGTATTTCATTTAGAAGGATTTATAATAATTTTACTTATTTTTATTTAAGACTTTTAGTAAATTTTTCGATCATGAACACCATAGTTATCAAAATTTGTAAACTTTTTGTTTAAAAATTACTTGCTCACTTACTGTTGTGGTATTTCGGTTTGATACAAAATAATTGCCGATTCATCGGTTTGATCAATTTTATTTAGACCCGTCAATTAAGCCATGCGCCTGAAGATGATGTCTCTAAAGTTTAACAAGGGCTACAATCTATCCCTATGAAGCAAATTCTAACTACACCTTCCTGACAATTACATTTCGTGAATCAGTCTTTAGCTTGGTCCGAAGAGAATACTTATGAAGCACAAAGTTTGTCCGCTTCGGTTTCATGATAAATGGTTATTTATCTTCTGACCCATTCCAAAGGAAATAATTTCGAAGCATATAAGCTAACGCTTCTTCGGCCTACTCCGAAGAGGATAGTCCGAAGATAATAGTTAAATTTACTTCGGATTTTCTCTAAGGAGAATACATCCGAAGCATATAAATGGTCCCTTGACCTGAAGCAGTTAAAAGTCATTCTGATCATTATAACCATCCACATGGTCGATAGCCTCGGCTTCGATAACAAGATTTCTGACAGCCACTACTTACGGTTACGAGGAAGTTATGCTAACTCCTATAACTGTAATCAGTTACACTCACGCCTATAAATACCGGTAAGAAGAGACACCCAGGGAAAGGGTTTTTTTGGAGGCAAGTTAAAGCCAGTCCATGACTAGCTCTCTCAATGCCATCTAAACTTACTCATTTCTTTCCTACCCTTGTCCATTCTATTTTCAAAGTTCTCTATTCCGAGGCCTAGACCCTTATTGACTTTGGCATCGAAGTGTCACCCACCGGAGAAATTTTGGTAAGGGGATTTGTTTTGCAGGATTTCGTTAAGGTCTCATCAAAGACGAATCGATGAGCAGATCACTTCAACCGATCTATTTGGTTTGATACAAAATAATTTCCGGTTCATCGGTCAGATCGGTTTTATCTGGACCCGTCAACTAAGTCAGTGCGCCTGAAGATGATGTCTCTAAAGTTTAACAAGGGCTACAATCTATCCCTATGAAGCAAATTCTAACTACACGTTCCTGACAATTACATTTCGTGAATCAGTCTTCAGCTTAGTCCAAAGAGAATACTTACGAAGCACAAAGTTTGTCTGCTTAGGTTTCATGATAAACGGTTCTTTATCTCCTGATCCATTCTGAAAGGAATAATTCCAAAGCATATAAGTTAAGACTTCTTCGGCCTATTTCGAAGAGGATAGTCCGAAGATAATAGTTAAATTTACTTCGGATTTTCTCTAAAAAAAAAATACATCTGAAGCATATAAATGGTTCCTCGACAAAAAGCAGTTAGAAGTATTCTGATTATTATAACCACCCACATGGTCGATAGCCTCGGCTTTGATAACAAGATTTCCGACAGCCACTACTTACGGTTATAAGAAAGTTATGCTAACTAACTCCCATAACCATAGTTGTTATACTCACGCCTATAAATACTGGTACGAGAGGACACCCAGGAAAAGGATTTTTCTGGAGGCAAGTTAGAGCCAGTCCACGACTAGCTTTCTGTTGCACAGTAAGCAACCTAAGAGAGGGGGTGAATTGGGTCTCTAAAAATTAAAACGTCAAGCTATTAACTTAACAAAACTTAATACTAAGCAAAATAATCCAATTCAACAACTATATAAGCAAGGTACTAAGATTCAAATGCAATGCTCTAAACATAAGTAAAGCAGATATTAAGAGCAATAAATAAAGAGCAAAGTGAGATAGATCAAGCAATCACAAATACCAAGAACTATAGTGGTTCGGTATATACAATGCACCTACATCCACTCCTCAAGATCCCTTGGAAAATCACTATAATCACAAGATTATAGCTGATTAGTTTTCCGGGCTCACTAATCAAAATCCGATTTGTTTTCACAAGGCTCACAGGTCACAACCTCACTTAGTTTTACGGGCTAACCAAGAACCTAATTGGTTTTCACAAGACTAACCAACAACCTTTCTTGGTTTTCCGGGCTAACCAAGAACCTTAGTGGTTTTGCGGGCTAACCACCAACCTAATTGGTTTTCCAAAGCTTACCAATAACCTCACTTTGTTTTACAATAGGCTAACCAAGAACCCTTACAAGAAATAAGGTTTAGAAGTAAAGAACCAATGTAAACTTTCAATAACAAAGCGAATATCTCGATGTAGCTCGATGTAGAGTTGCTTTGCACTTATTGAAGCCTTTTGAATGCCCAAGTATAGATGATCTTCAATGCTCTTGAATGCTTGGAGGCTTCCTTTAGCTTGAAGGTCGTTGAAACTTGAAGAAATATGAGTTAAAGCTTACTTCTCTTCTCTTTTCTCAAAGCTCTTTAATGTTCTTCAATAATCTTCTTTTTGATTTGACTTTGGAGCATATAAATACCCTCCCAAGGCCTCAAAATTGATTTCTAGCTGTTACACTTGAAAAACTAGCCGTTGGGAGCATTTTGGGCGAGTTCTATATTTGAAAAAACTAGCCGTTACTGTTGCCAGAACTCCATGTGTCGACACTTCTTTAGTTGAGTCGACACATAAGGTCGACATATGTTCTTCTTGAGTCCACACTTAGTTCAAAAAGCTCCAATCAGATTTTCTGGAAATCTCAGATATGTTGACACATTCTCAGTTGAGTCGACACCTTGAGTCGATACCTTGCTTCCATGTATCGAACTTCAGCTGTTCCTTCAACTTTTGCAAGTTCTGTGGCTTGAAAGTATTAGATGATGTGTTGATCCATGTGTCAACACCTTGAGTCGATACCTTAGGTCCATGTGTCAACACTTCATCTGTGCCATTTGAAACATTGCTGCGTACCGGCCTGAGTCGACACTTCTTCTTCATGTGTCGACACTTTGAGTCGACACTTCTTTGAAAAATACACAGAAACTGTTGAATTTGAGCTGGAACAAGTTTTCACTTGACTTAGCCATCCATTCAACCATTTCTTAAGTGTCCAAGTCTTCTTTTTGAGCAAACTTCTCATTCAACTTGGCTTCTTCAAAACAATTGGGCTTCATCAAATTTTGTGAGCACCTTTTCAATAAAAACACACTCAAGGCAAATCATTAGTCATCAACTTATATTTAACTATTTTGCTTATCATCAAAATCAATTAGTGGAGTCAAAAATCTCCTCCTTTTTGATGATGACAAAATCCTTAATTATAAATTACTTTAAAATAAAGCTTTTAAGAGAATTAATCAAGGTGCATAAAATTGAAAGCATTAAGAATACAAACATTACTTGCATAATTGATATGACAATTTAGAATACAAGTAATAGTGCCAGAGCTAGTTATAAAGATAAAGAGTATCAGACTTTTGATATCTATTTAAATGCATAGAAAATATGTATCATGATACTCTCCAAGAAAATTTCAGCAAACAACAAAGCTCCCCCTGAATCAAAGAATCTTTTCAAATATTGAAAGAGGGGTTTTAGGACGAATTTCATTTTGAAAGGATTTCCAAATGAAAATAAAGTAAAGCATCCCATTTCTCAAGAAATTTTGTTCATGATTTTCAATTCAGGTTTTCAAAAAAAATACTACTTGCATTAAAAAAAATTACTTGCATATCACAAATATAGATCAAAACTAAATCAAAACTACTTCTCCTTAATGATTAAGAAGAATACACATTTATACTTAACTCTCATTAAATTATTCCTCATTTTTGTTATCATTAAAAAGGTAGGAAAACAAATAAATTAAGTAGAAAAGATATAGCATTGGGTTAATAAATTCATTTTCGAAATTACTCTCCCCTTTTTTTTTTCGTAAGAAATTCATTTAATGAAGAGTGAGGACATTGAAGCATAAAAGCAATTCAAGATATAATATTCATTTTCATCAAAGACATAGAGATGAGGAATCAAAAAGTTTTTCATATATGCTTAGAATTTGTACAACAAATACATAATAAAGGTAAAAATACATAGAAGCACGAAGGTAAACTATCTAAAAGTACATAAAAATCCTAATCCTCATCCATGGCATCATCAGAAGATGAACTGATCTCAATCGGTCCTGTATCAGTGAAGGAGTGAGCTCTCGGCCATCTCGAATGAAGATCTCTAAGTCTGGTCCTAGTCGGCTATGGAGGGGTGCGACGACCATGTCCTCTGCGATGTGTATATGTCCAACCTCTGGCTAGAGCAGTAGAGGTAGATGTAATATCCTCCGCAGGAATAGAACTGATCGGAACAACAATCTCAGCCACCACTGGAAGAGGTGTGCAATCAAATGAAGGTCCAGAGTCGAGATGCTGAAAGCCGGGTGTATAAAACCCAAGCTCTCGAATCAACGATGATGTATGAAGAGTAGGAGTATCAGTAATTGGTGTGTCAAAGATAGGGGTAACAGCTGATGATACAACAAGCATATCAAAAATAGAAGTATCAGCTGTAGAATGTATCGATGTATCAACAGTGGGGGTCTCAATGATAGGTGTATGTACAAGTGATGTATCAATATCAGGGGAATCAATATCAGGTGTATCAATAACTGGAGTAAGGATAGGAATGGGAACAGGTGTACAATCATCCGATCTAGAAGGAGAAGATGGAATAGGAATCTGGACAAGTGGACAAGATGGGTCAACAACAGGGCTCGTAGACAAGTCATTCGTCACCTCCACAACTGGCTCTGAAGTAAGATCAGCAATGTCAAGTCTATCCGAGTCAGTCTCCTCGTCTCCATTATCATCTCCAATAACTGTGTCACCAACAATATCTCTCCAATAGCAGTATCAACACCAGTATCAATGTCTATAATATCATCAGCTGGTGTGGGAGCAGGTACATAAGCAGGTGCAGGAGCAGTGTCGGTAGCTGGAGCACTCGGTGAAGATCTGGACAGTGTAGAATGAATAGCCGAGATGCCATGACTAAGTCCAATATGGCTCTCTCTCGTCTCAACTATAAATATGTCAATACGTTGCCTCATAATGAATACGTCAATCTCTATGCATCTGACTCTGTCTTCTAAACTATCTGAAATATCAGGAGTCTCCGTCTGTGCTGGTTGAGACTGTACAGATGTAGAAGGATCAGACTGAGGAGCAACTGCTAGCTGCGTTACCATCTCAGGCTGAGTCTCACTGGGTCCTGGCTCACCAAAGAGAATCTGCTCCTTTGCTGCATCGTCATCATCAGCTCGATCCTCGGCCTGACCTGATATCTTGCATGTCCACTAGCCTCGGAATAAGTGATAGCCCATCCGATGCAATGACCTGATGTCATACACATCGGTGTGAAGCAATGTACGATAAGGCTCATCTAGAAAGCTGACTTCATACTTCCGAAATAATACTGTCAAACCCATGCCATAAGGTAAGCAGAGCCTCTGGCTAGTCTATGCCTCTGTAATCTGATGTACCATTAATACAGGAATGCATACTGGCGTGCGCTAAACCAGTGAGACCATCACGAGTAGCTCCCACTCTATGATATAGTCGAAACGTCCGGTCCTCGGCAGAAGAATCCGGGCGACGATGTGGTGCAGAAGTCTCATCTCTGCAGACAACTTGGATGCTGGTACAGTGGCTCCCTCTGGTAGAATGTCGAACTTGTAAATACATTGAAGACCACTGACTTGATCCATCAGACTATCAACAACAGATCCCATCATCGGTATATCCCATACTCTGCTCAAAATCTCTAAAGAAATGGGGATGTCCCGTCCTCTGACCTGTGCTATCCATCCATCAGACCCGCGGGCGAGTGATCCGTAGAACTCTCTCATCAGACCAGCCTGTCGAATCCAATCTCCTATTCAAAAGTACTGCTGGTCCAGAAATGAAAAATCCACTCGACATCCTCCAACCACTATCTTCGAGCTCATCCGGCTAGATGGAACAAACAAGGGTTGTGCGAGCGGACCCGTAGCTCTAAACTCATCTCGGGCCTTCATCCTTCGCTCTTCTTCTTGGTTAGACTGACGAGGTCGACGAACAACTTGTTTGCGAGGACCCATTGCTTAGATTCAAAGTTTGGGCAAGGTTTTTGATAGAAAATGGGGTTTCTAGTGTTTAGAAATCAAAACCTAGGAAGGAATCCAACAAAAAAATGGCTACCAAACTTCCAAATCTAAGAAAATGTCGGGCAAAAACAACGAAATAGAGAGATGAACAGTATAGGTACCTTGTAACCTAGTGTCAGCTCGGAGGAGAAAAGATTTGGGAAAAAAAATGGTTCAAGAATCCCTTAAATCTCAATCTGTTGTCATTCATGTGTCGGCTCGCGCATGTGTCGACACATTTTGGTGTCGACACATAAATGTGTCGACTCAACGACTTAAAACCAAAAAAAAAATGGAATTTCACGAGCAGATCAAAATCAATTGAAATAACATAAATTTGGAGTCAAATCAATAATGATTGAATATGATTTATCATGACTAAGGTCGAATTGATCTAGTTTGAGTCAAATGTAGGAAAAACTTAATCAAACGGATTGATGATCCTGAGCTCTCTTCTAATCATACAGAATCAATCTTCTAGAAGAGATTTAGTCAAAATATCAGCTAAATGAAATTCAGTACTAATAAATTCAAGCAAAACATCATTGTTTTCTATATGATCCCTAATGAAATGATGCCTAATTTCAATGTGCTTACTCCTACAAATGTTGAACAGGATTTTTAGTCAAGCAAATAGCACTGGTATTATCATATTTAATAGGCGTACTAGCCAACTTGATTCCAAAGTCTTCAAGTTGTTGCTTAATCCACAAGATTTGAGCATAATAACTTCCTGCTGCAATATACCCAGCCTCAGCTGTGGATAGTGCAACTGAAGTTTGTTTCTTGCTAAACCATGAGATTAAGTTAACTCCAAGAAATTGGCAAGTACCACTAGTACACTTTCTATCCAATTTACAACCAACAAAATCCACATCAGAATATCCAATCAATTCAGCAGATGAATTTCTAGAATACCATAAACCAATACTAATAGTTACAGATAGATATCTAATAATGCGCTTAACAGCCATAAGATGTGATTCTTTAGGGTCAAACTAATATCTAGCACACATGCAAACACTAAACATTATATCTGGTCTACTATTAGTAAAATACAATAAGGAGCCTATCATACTTCTGTATAACTTTTGATCTACAGGTTTACCATGTTCATCATTATCAAGTCTACAAGAGGGGCTCATAGGCATACCTATTGTTTTAGTAGTCTCCATTCCAAACTTCTTGATAATTTCTCTTGTATACTTAGCTTGGTAGATGAAGATACCATCAGTAGTTTGCTTGATTTAGAGTCCGAGAAAGAAATTGAGTTCTCCCATCATGCTCATCTCAAACTCACCCTGTATTAGCTTAGCAAACTCTTGACAAAGAATTTCATTAGTAGCACCGAAAATGATGTCATCAACATATATTTGCACTACTAACAAATCATTATCTTTTCTTTTCAAAAATAGTGTTTTATCAACATTTCCTCTAGAAAATTTATTTTCAATCAGAAATTTGCTTAGTCTTTCATACCATGCTCTAGGTGCTTGCTTTAATCCATAAAATGCTTTATGAAATTTAAAAATATGATCAGGATGTGCATGATTTTTAAATCCAGGTGGTTGTTCAACAAAAACTTTTTCAGATATAAAACCATTTAAGAAAGCACTCTTAACATCCATTTGAAATAATTTGAAATTCATAAAATAAGCAAATGCTAATAATAGCCTAATTGCTTCAAGTCTAACAACAGGAGTAAAAGTTTCATCAAAGTCAATCTCTTTCTCTTGATTGTAGCCTTTAGCAACTAGCCTAGCTTTATTTCTGATAACTATACCATTTTCATCTAATTTATTCCTAAATACCCATTTAGTGCCAATAACTGCAATATTAGATGGTCTTTCTATAAGTGTCCAAACATTATTTCTATTAAATTGAATTAGTTTTTCTTGTATATAATTGATCCAATTAGAGTCTTTTTCAACTTCTTCAAAATAGTTAGGTTCTACTTGAGATACAAATGCTATATAATCACATTTATTTCTAATAGAAGCTCGAGTTCTTACCCCTTTAAATGGATCACCTAAGATTAATTCCTTAGGATGTCCATGAGCATACCTCCACTCCTTAGATAGATCTTGATGCTTTGGAGTGTTATCTTCTTTCTCATCCTTGTCTTGATCTTCTTCATTTGGTTAAGCTTGATCATTCAATGTTAGCTTCTGAAGCTTGTCAGCACCTGCACACTCATCATATGTATCCTATTTTCTTGAGGATTTGTTAGTACATTATTCAAATACAACATGCACTGACTCTTCTATAACCAAAGTTTGTTTATTAAATACTCTATATGCCCTGCTTGATGTAGAGTATCCTAAGAAGATACCTTCATCAGACTTGGCATCGAACTTTCCAAGATGATCTTTTCCATTGTTCAAAACAAAACATTTACAACAAAAAACTCGAAAATATCTTAAAGTCGATTTTCTTTGGTTCCAAAGTTCATAATGAGTTTTCTTTAAAATAGGGTGGATTAAAACTCGATTTAAAATATAACAGGCCGTATTAATAGCTTCAGCCCAAAAATATCTTGGCAAATTATTTTCACAAAGCATAGTGCATGCCATTTCTTTCAAAGTATGATTTTTTCTTTCTACTACACCATTCTGCTGAGGTGTCCTAAGTGTAGAAAAATTATGTTCTATTCCTTTTTTATTGCAAAATTTTTCGAAATCTTGATTTTCAAATTCAGTTCCATGATCACTACGAATACAAACAATTGAAACACCTTTCTCGTTTGAAACTTTTCGATAAAACTTTATAAATACTGAAAATGATTCATCTTTTTGTGCTAAAAAGAAAACCCAAGTGAATCTTAAAAAATCATCCACAACGACTAATCCATATCTCTTGCCTCCTAGACTTGATGTTCTAGTTGGTCCAAAGAGATCCATATGGAGTAGTTCAAGTGGCCTACTAATAGTTACAAATCCTTTTGGTTTGAAAGAAGTTTTGACTAGGTTACCAAATTGACATGCTTGACAAATTCTATCTTTTTCAAAACAAAATTCAGGTAAATCTCTAACTAAATTCTTTTTAGAAAGTTTTGAAATAAGATACATACTAGCATGCCCTAATCTTCTATGCCATAGCCAACTAGTCTCTTCCTTAGTAGAATTCATTGCAACAAGGCATTCACCATGAGGCAATGATAGATCATCTAGGTCTACCAAATAGATATTTTCATGCCTTTTTTCAATGAATTATACTCAATTTATATCCGGACTAGTAATCATGTAATATGATGATTTAAAAACTACTTGAAAACCTTTATCGTAAAACGACTGATGCTTAAAAGATTATGCTTTAAACCATATACTAAAAGTACATTATTAATACTACTAGAAGGAGTTATGTGAACCTTACCAATACCAATGATTTTTTCTTTACCATTATCATCGAAGGTCACACTCCCTCAGTTCAAAGCTTCAAGAAAATTGAATTGCTTCACATCTCCAGTCATGTGTCTTGAGCAACCACTATCAAGATACCAAACTCTTTTATTTTTCTTGGTTGCAAGACATACCTGCAATAAAATCAAGCTTTGTTTTTAGGTACCCAAGCCAACTTGGGTCCTTTAGGGTTAGCATTCAAAATAGTTCCTTTTGGAATCTACATTTTATCAAAAGAAATGATTTTTCTAAAGTTACATTGATATAATTTATGACCTAGCTTTTTGCAAGTAAAATAAGTAATGCTAGATGATGCAGGTACAAAAAAGTTCTTAAAATATTTTTGTTGTTTCTGTGGTTTATATCCTAAACCTGCCTTATTAAAAACTGCTCTTTGATTGTTTAAGAGTAAATTTAACTTTTCTGAACTGTAAGTGAATTTCTCAATAAAAGGTTTCATCTTTTCAAGTTCACTTTTGTATTTAGCATTTTCAAGTTCTAAATCCTTGTTTTTCTTTAAAAGATCATTGTTAGAAATAACATGTTTAGGTCTTTTTAAAATTTCATTTTTCATAGATAAAGTATTATTTTTCTTTTCCAAAACATCTAATTTGGATTTCAAAGCACTAACATCATTAAGTAAAGAGTTATTTTCAAAAGAAAAACTATTTGCATGCTTTTTCAATTCCTTATTTTCAGATAAAACAAATTTATAATCATGCATGAGTTCTTCAAAAGCATTCCTAAGTTCATCAAAGTGAAATCAATTTCAGTGTCAGAACTTACCTCATCATTATCCTGATGTGCCATGAAGCAGAGATTTGCAACTTCAGTCTGCTCTTCTTCTGAACTGGAGTCTTCACTGTCACTCCAAGTAGCCATCACTGCTTTCTTCCTTAATTTCTTTCTTGATTTCTTGAGGAGAGGACAGTCAAACTTGTAGTGTCCCGGCTTCTTGCACTCGAAGCATATAGGTACTTCCTTCTCCTTTTCCTTTTCTTTTTCTTTCTCTTTTTTTTTTCCTTTTTCTTTGGATTGATGTTTCTTTTTGTAAGAAAATTTCCTCTTCTTCATGAATCTTCTAAACTTTTATGCAAGGAGGGCTTCTTCACCTTCTTCTTCCTCTTCATCTTCGGACTCATCTATTAAGGATTCTTCTTGGATATTTGAATTGAAAGCAATCCCCTTCTTCTTTTGTCAATGTCCATGGATTTCTATTTTAGATTGAGCTCATAAGTCATGAGCGATCCCACTAGCTGCTCAAGAGGTAGCTTGTCGACATCCTTTGCTTCTTGAATTGCGGTCACCGTCGGATCCCATGAAGTTAGAAGTGATATAAGAATTTTATTCACAAGATCAGCATTAGACATGACTTTACCAAGACTTCTCATACCATTAACTATATTTGTGAATCATGTATACATATCAGTGATAGATTCATTTGGTTCCATCCGGAACATCTCATATGTGTGCACTAACATATTAACCTTAGTATTCTTTACTTGATCAGTACCCTCATGGGTAACTTCAAGTGTGTCACATATTTCTTTGGCAAACATGCATGTAGATATCCTATTAAATTCGCTAGGATCTAATACACAATAAAGGAGATTCATTGCCTTAGCATTAATCTCGGATTGTTTAATGTCATTTTCATCCCAATTCTCTTCAAGTTTTGGGATGGAAACACCATTAACCACTACCGAAGGAATATGAGGACCCTTATCTACTACTTTCCATAAATTGTAATCAATAGAATGCATATAAATTCTCATCCTAGCTTTTAATAAGTATAATTTATTTCATTAAAAAATGGAGGTCTATTTGAGGCTTGTCCCGTAACTACACTAGTACCAATTAGGGCTGCCATAGCTCTTTACTCAAGGCAGTAAAGCCTATATACTGAGAACAGGGCTCTGATACTACTTATTGCCCAATAAGCAACCTAAGAGGAGAGGAGAATTGGGTCTCTAAAAATTAAAACAGCAAGCTATTAACTTAACAAAACTTGATACTAAGCAAAGTAATCCAATTCAACAAATATATAAGCAAGGTACTAAGATTCAAATGCAATGCTCTAAACTATAAGTGTAGTGAAAATTAAGAGCAATAAATAAAGAGCAAAGTGAGAGAGATCAAACAATTACAAACACCAAGAACTATAGTAGTTCGGTGCTATACAATGCACCTACATCCACTCCCCAAGATCCCCTTGGAAAATCACTATAATCACAAGATTACAGTCGATTAGTTTTCTGGGCTCACTAATCAAAACCCGACTTGTTTTCACAAGGCTCATAAGTCACAACCTCATTTGGTTTTACGGGCTAACCAAGAACCTAATTGGTTTTCACAAGGCTAACCAACAACCTCCCTCGGTTTTCTGGGCTAACCAAGAACCTTAGTGATTTTGCGGGCTAACCACCAACCTAATTGGTTTTTCAAGGTTTACGAATAACCTCACTTGGTTTTATAATAGGCTAACCAAGAACCCTTACAAGAAATAAGGTTTAGAAGTAAAGAACCAATGTAAGCTTTCAATAACAAAGCGAATATTTCGATGTAGCTCGATGTAGAGTTGCTTTGCACTTGTTGAAGCCTTTTGAATGCCCAAGTATGGATGATCTTCAATGCTCTTGAATACTTGGAGGCTTCCTTTAGCTTGAAGGTGGTTGAAACTTGAAGGAATAGGAGTTAAAGCTCACTTCTCTTCTCTTTTCTCAAAGCTCTTTAATGTTCTTCAATAATCTTCTTTTTGATTTGACTTTGGAGCATATAAATACCCTTCCGAGGCCTCAAAATCGATTTCTAGCCGTTACACTTAAAAAACTAGCCATTGGGGGCATTTTGGATGAGTTTTGTATTTGAAAAAAACTAGCCGTTACTGTTGCTAGAACTCCATGTGTTGACACTTCTTCAGTTGAGTCGACACATAAGGTCGACACATGTTCTTCTTGAGTCGACACTTAGTTCAAAATGCTCCAATCAGATTTTCTGAAAATCTTAGATGTGTCGACACCTTCTCAGTTGAGTCGACACCTTGAGTTGACACCTTGCTTCCATGTGTCGACACTTCAGCTGTTCCTTCAACTTCTGCAAGTTCTGTGGCTTGAAAGTCTCAGGCGATGTGTTGATCCATGTGTCGACACCTTGAGTCGACACCTCAAGTCCATATGTCGATACTTCATCTGTGCCATTTGAAATATTGCTGCGTACCAGCCTGAGTCGATACTTCTTCTTCATGTGTCGACACTTCTTCTTCATGTGTCGACACTTCATGTCATGTGTCGATACTTTGAGTCGACACTTCTTTGAAAAATACACAAAAACTGCTAAACATGAGCTGGAACAAGTTTTCACTTGACTTAGCCATCCATTCAACCATTTCTTAAGTGTCCAAGTCTTCTTTTTGAGCAAACTTCTCATTCAACTTGGCTTCTTCAAAATAATTGGGCTTCATCAAATTTTGTGAGCACATTTTCAATAAAAACACACTCAAGGCAAATCATTAGTCCTCAACGTATACTTAACTATTTTTCTTATCATCAAAATCAATTAGTGGAGTCAACACTCTCTCAATGCCATCTAAACTTACTCCTTTCTTTCCTATCCTTGTCCATTCTATTTTCGAAGTTCTCCATTCTGTGGCCAAGACCCTTACTGACTTTGGCATCGGAGTATCCCATACCAGAGAAATTTCGATCAGGGAATTTGTTTTGCAGGATTTTGTCAAGGTCTCATCAAAGGCAAATCGACGAGCAGATCACTTCAACTGGTCCGTGAGGATTTAGCGTCAATAGATTGGCATGCCAGGAAGGGAAAGAGAATTTCCTCTATTAAGGAGAACCTTGAAAAAACAAGAATAGTTAAAGGAAAGGTCCAGAATGCTTCTGCAAGTAAGGAACACCCGGCTCCTCGGGTGAATAATCCTCCGGTGGAAAATGATATGCCACCCCCTATGTTGGCTATAAGGTAACAGCAAATTGAAGCCCTACTGAATCGAGTTGATGCCTTGACAATCTTAGTATCGAGTTGATGCCTTGACAATCTTAGTCCAAACCTTTCAAGAAAATGCTATCCAGAAACAATGCCCGCCAGCCACTTCTCAACACAGTCATCGAACTAGAGGAAGGGCTGACCGACGTCGAGAACCTACCCCATGTTCTTCGCGAACTTGGTTTTCTCGCGAGCGTTACAATTCTTCACCTGGTAGGCCAATGGAGGGTCAATCTGACAAGAAGAGAACCAAGTGTTCTCTCTCTGTTTCTTTTGGAAGTTCTACACTTGGGGGAGTCAGGCGAAAGGAAATGGACCTTAATTATGAAGAGAAGTTCAAGTTGTTGGAGTCACAAAAAGCCAGGCTCACTGATCAAAGAAGGGGTGATGAAATTATGACTTTTAATTCATGACCTCCTTTCTTCGATCGAATTATGGAAAAAGTCATTCCTCGGCACTTCAAGATTCCTCAATTGGAGGTTTACGATGGAACTACCGATTTCCTTGATCATTTAGGAAGCTTCAAAGCTTATATAATGATATAAGGAGCATCTGATGCGTTGCATTGCCTTGCTTTCCCTACCACCTTAAGAAAAGTTGCTCAAATATGGTATTCGAGTATATAGCCAGGCACTATTCATTCTTTCGCTGAACTGGAGCAGTTGTTCATTTCACATTTCTGAACCTATCGAAAGATGCCATGAAATACAGACAGTTTGTTCCTCCTTCAGCATAACGAAGGAGAAAGTCTTAAGGAGTTTGTCATTCGATTCAATTTGGCCACTCTTGAGATCCCTGATCTCAATAAGCACGTGGCCATGTTAGCCCTAAAGAAAGGTCTCAAATCGTCCAGGTTCATTTTTTTCCTAGACAAAAGATTCCCTACGAATTATACCGAACTACTGGCAAGGGCCCAAAAGTATGCTACTGCTAAGGAGCAGACGATGAGTCGGCAACTCATTGAGTGGAGATCCTCTTCCAAGAAAAAGAATGGTAGAGGACCAAATATGCCCACATCTTCTAACGACGTGTTAGTTCCATGCCGAAGTCCTAAACCTAAGCCATTGGGCACGTGATTCGACTCCTACACTCCCCTCAACTTTCCAAGAGAAAAGTTTTTACTAGAAATAGAGAAGGAAAATTACCTGCAAAGGCCATGTCCTATGAAGACCTCTGCTAATATGAGGAACAAAAATAAATATTGCCGATTCCATCTGGACCATGGTCATAATACTGAGGAGTGCTTTCAACTCCGAGATGCTATAAAAGACCTAATCAAAATAAGGTATCTGGGAAAATATGTTAGTCATCTAGAATCTCAAGTCGAAGCAACCGCCCCTCAAAGAACTACTGATGAAGTCGAACTACCTCACCAAAGGCTGACCGATGGGAGGGTAGGCATGCTTCATCAATCAATTGGTTGGAGAATTGAAGCTAAAGAGGATAATCCCAAGAGACTTAGGGGCAATAATTTCATTTGTTTTTCAAATGAAGGTCTCCAAGGAGTTCAACTCCCACATGATGACCCTGTTATGGTTTTACTTGTAATAGCAAGATATGATGTAAGAAGAATTATAATAGATAATGGAAGTTCTGCTGAAGTTTTACTGTATGATGCATTTCTTAGAATGGGTTTATCTAAAAGTAAGCTGCAAAGGTCTCTTGTTCCTTTGACCGGGTTCGGAGGAAATCAAGTTGCAGTTGAAGGGGAAATAGTTTTACCCGTGACTTTTGGCACTAAGTATTGACTCTGTTATTGATTTTGATGATAAACAAAATGCTTAAATATAAGTTGAGTACTAATGATTTCTTTGAAGTATGTTTTTATAGAAAAATGTGCTCATCAATTTGATGAATGTTATTTGATTGAAGAAGTCAAAGTTTAGATAAAAGATCTGCTCAAAGAAGACTTGGACAATTGAAGATTGCTTGAATGAATACTTGAGTTCAACACAAACTTGATTTAGCACAAGTTCAGCTATTTATGTGAAGATCTCAGTGAAGTGTTGACTCAAAGTGTCGACACATGATAGTGAAGTGTCGACTCAAGCCAATACGCAAAGAAAGTTTCAGATGACATGGCTGAAGTGTCAACACATAGACTTGAAGTGTTGACTCAAAGTGTCGACACATGGATCAGCTCATCGCTTGAGATTTTTTTGTCACAGAACTTGTTGAAGTTGAAGATCTAGTGAAGTGTCGACATATGGATGCTAAGTGTCGACTCACCTGAAAAAGTGTCGAAATATCTAAGATTTCTAGAAAGCTACATTGAAGATATTTGAACTAGGTGTCAACTCAAGAAGTCCAAGAGTCGACCTGAAGTGTCGACTCATAGCCTGAAGTGTCGACACATGGAGTTCTGAAAATAGTAACGGCTAGTTTTTCAAACACAGAACTCATCCCTCTTGGCTCCCAACAGCTAGCTTTTCATGTCTAACAGCTAGAAACTGGATTTCAGGCCTTGGGAAGGTATTTATATGATCCAAATCATATCAAAATATATAATTATTAAGGGAATGAAAAAGAAATAACCAAGAGAGAAGAAAAGCGAGCATTCACTCCTATTCATTGAGTTCAACTACATTCAAGCAAGAAGAAGCCTTCAAGCATTCAAGAGCCTTCAGGAGCATTAAAGATCAATCATTCTTGAAAAATCAAAGAGGCTTCATCAAGTTGAAAGCATCACAACAACGAGCTTCAAAGAGATACCCGCTTTTTATTAGAAAGCTTTTATTGTCTCTTTACTTCAAAACCTTATTTGTTGTAAGGGTGCTTGGTTAGCCTATTACAAAACCAAGGGAGGTTATTAATGAGCCTTTGAAAACCAATTAGGTCCTTGGTTAGCCCGCAAAATCAAGGAAGGTTGGTGGTAAGCCTTAAAACCATTTAGGTTCTTAGTTAGCCCGTAAAACCAAGTGAGGTTTTGACTTGTGAGTCTTATGAAAATAAGTTGGGTTTTGATCAGTGAGCCCGAAAAACTAATCAGCTGTAATCGGTTAAGATTATAGTGAATTTTCAATGAGATCTTGGGAAGTAGATATAGGTGCATTGGATAGCACCGAACCACTATATTTTCTTGTGTTTGTAATTGCTTGTCTCTTCTATTTGCTCTTACTTTTATTGCTTTATATTTTTGCTGCACATTTACTTAAAGAGCAATTCATTTGCATTCATAGTACTTAGTTTAATTATTGAATTGAATTACACACTCTTGTATTTCATCAAATAATTTTTAGAAACCCAATTTATCCCCCTTTTGGGTTGCTTACTGGGCAACAAGTGATATCAGAGCCCTGTTCTCTGTTTATAGGTCTAACTGCCTTGAATAAAGATCTATGGCAGCCCCTATTGGTACTAGTGTAGTTGAGGGACAAGCATCAAATAGACCTCCATTTTTCGATGGATCAAATTATACTTATTGGAAAACTAGAATAAGAATATACATGCATTCTATTGATTATAACTTGTGAAAGGTAATTGATAAAGGTCCACATATTCCTTCGATTGTGGTTAATGGTATTTCCATCTCAAAGCTCGAAGAGGATTGGGATGAAAATGACATTAAACAATCCGAGATCAATGCGAAAGTAATGAATCTCCTCTATTATGCATTAGATCCTAGTGAATTCAATAGGATATCTACTTGCACATCCGCCAAGAAAATATGGGACACATTTGAAGTTATCCATGAGGGTACCGATCAAGTAAAAAATACTAAAATGAACATGTTAGTGCACACATATAAAATGTTCTGAATGGAACCTAATGAATCTATCACTGATATGTACACTAGATTTACAAATATTGTAAATGGAATAAGAAATTTAGGAAAAGTAATGTCTAATGCTGATCTTGTCAATAAAACCCTCAGGTCACTTTCAACATCATGGGATCCAAAATGTGTCCGCCATCCAAGAAGCTAAAGTGTTAATAAGCTACCATTGGAGCAGCTGGTAGGATCGCTCATGACTTATGAGCTGAATTTGAAGCAAAAGTCTATGTATATGGATAAAAAGAAAAAGGAGATTGCATTCAAATCTACTATACAAGAAGAATCCTCAATTGATAAATCCGAGGAAGAAGAAGAAAATGAAAGTGAAGAAGCACTTGTAAGAAAATTTAGAAGGTTCAAGAAGAGAAAAAAGTTCCCTTACAAGAAGAAGTTCCAATCAACAAAGAGAAGGGAAAAGAGAAAGAGAAAGAAAAGGAAAAAGAAAAGGAGAAGAAGGTACCTACTTGCTTTGAGTGTAAGAAGTTGGGACACTATAAATTCGACTACCCTCTCCTAAAGAAGTCAAGAAAGAAGTTAAAGAAGAAGGTAATGATGGCCACCTGAAGTGATAGTGAGGACTCCAGTTCAGAAGAAGAATAAGCTGAAATTGCAAATTTATGTCTCATGGCACATCAAGAGTAAGAAGAGGTAAATTCTGACACAGAAATAGATTTTACTTTTGATGAATTAAGAAATGCTTTTGATGAACTAATGCATAATTACAAATTAATTTTATATGAAAATAGAAAATAAAAAAAGCATGCAAATATTTTTTCACATGAAAATAATTCTTTATTAAATGAAGTTAGTGATTTGAAAACTAAACTAGATGTTTTAGAAAAGAAAAACAATGCTCTAATAATGGAAAATGAAGTTTTAAAAAAATCCAAAACTATTATTTTAAATGGTGATCTTTTAAAAAAATAAGGATTTAGAATTGAAAAATAAAAAGTACAAAAATGAGCTTGACAAAATGAAACCTTTTGTTGAAAAGTTTACCTATAGCTCAGAAAAATTAAATCTTCTTTTAAACAGCCTAAGAGCAGTTTTTAACAAAGTAGGATTAGGTTATAGACCCCAAAGATAACAAAAGTATTTCAAAAACTTTTTTGTACCCACATCATCTAGTATAACATATTTTCATGCAAAAGATAAGGTCATAAATCTTTTCAATGTAATATGAGAAAAATTAATATTTATAGAAAAGTTTGGGTTCCAAAAGAAATCAATTTAAGTGCTAACCCTAAAAGACCCAAGTTGGCTTGGGTACCTAAAAACAAAGGTTGATTTGTATTGCAGGTGTATGTTACAACCAAAGAGAACAAAAAACTTTGGTATCTTCATAGTGGTTGCTCAAGGCACATGACAGGAGATGTGAAGCAATTCACCTCTCTTGAAGCAATGAATGGAGGGAGTGTGACCTTCGAGGATAATGGTAAAGGAAAAATCATTGGTATTGGTAAGGTTTATATTACACCTACTTGTATTAGCAATGTATTCTTAGTTGAAAGTTTAAAGCATAATCTTTTAAGTATTAGTCAATTTTGCGATAAAGGTTTTCAAGTTGTTTTTAAATCTTCTTATTGCATGATTGCTAGTCCGGATAAAATTAGAGTACAATTCATTAAAAAAAGGCATGGTAATATTTATTTGGTAGATTTAGATGATCTATCTTTACCTAATGGAGAATGCCTAGTTGCAATGAATTCTACTAAAGATGAGGCTAGTTGGCTTTGGCATAGAAGACTAGGTCATGCTAGTATGTATTTACTTTCAAAACTTTGCAAAAAGAATTTAGTAAGAGATTTACCGGAACTTAGTTTTGAAAAAGATAGAGTTTGCCAAGCATGTCAATTTGGAAAACAAGTTAAAACTTCTTTCAAACATAAAGGTTTTGTTACTACTAGTAGGCCACTAGAACTACTTCATATGGATCTCTTTGGACCAACTAAAATATTCAATCTAGGAGGCAAGAGATATAGATTGGTTATAGTGGATGATTTTTCAAGATTTACTTGGATTTTCTTTCTAGCACATAAAAATAAATCATTTTCTATATTTGTAAAGTTTTACCAAAAAGTTTCAAATGAAAAAGGTGTTTCAGTTATTTGCATACATAATGATCATGGTTCTAAATTTGAAAATCAGGATTTCAAAAGTTTTTGAAGTGAAAAAGGTATAGAACATAATTTTTCTGCACTTAGGACATCTCAGCAGAATGGGATAGTAGAAAAAAAAATCATGCTTTAGAAGAAATAGCACGCACTATGCTTTGTGAAAATGATTTTCCAAGATATTTTTGGACTGAAGCTATTAATACTGCATGTTATATTTTGAATCGAGTTTTAATCCTCCCTATTTTGAAGAAAACTTCTTATGAACTTTGGAAAAAAAGAAAACCAACTTTAAAGTATTTTCGAGTTTTTAGTTGTCAATATTTTATCTTAAATAATGGGAAAGACAATCTTAAAAAATCTTATGCCAAGTCTGATGAAGGTATCTTTCTAGGATACTCTACATCAAGTAGGACATAGAGAGTTTTTAATAAAAAAATTCTAGTTGTAGAGGAGTCTGTACATGTTGTTTTTGAAGAATCTACTAACAGATCCTCCAGAAAAGAGGATACTTCTGATGCATGTGCAGGTGCTGATAAGCTTTAAAAGTTGACATTGAATGATCAACCCTCTGAGCAAAGCGAAGAAAATCAAGATAAAGATGAAAAAGATGAAGACACTCCAAAGCACCAAGATCTATCTAAGGAGTGGAGGTATGCTCATGGACATACTAAGGAATTAATCCTAGGTGATCCATTTAAAGAGATAAGAACTCAAGCTTCAATTAGAAATGAAAGTGATTATATAGCTTTTGTTTCTCAAGTAGAGCCTAAATGCTTTGAAGATGATGAAAAAGATCCTAATTGGATAAATGATATGCAAGATGAATTAATTCAAATGGATAGAAATAATGTCTGGATATTAATAGAAAAGACTATCTAATGTTTCTATTATTGGCACTAAATGGGTGTTTAGGAATAAGTTAGATAAAAATAGAATTGTTGTTAGAAATAAAACTAGGCTAGTTGCCAAAGGCTACAATCAGGAGGAAGGAATTGATTTTGATAAAACTTTTATTCCTGTTGCTAGACTTGAGACAATTAGACTACTATTAGCATTTGCTTGTTATATGAATTTCAAACTCTTTTAAATGGATGTCAAAAGTGTTTTTCTAAATGGCTTTATAACAGAAGAAGTTTATGTTGAACAACCACTTGGATTTGAAATCATGCACATTCTGATTATGTTTTTAAATTGCACAAGACACTTTATGGTTTAAAGCAAGCACCCCGAGCATGGTATGAAAGACTCAGCAAATTTCTAATTGAAAATAAATTATCTAGAGGCCATATTGATAAAACTTTATTTCTAAAGAAGAAAAATGATGATTTATTAGTAGTGCAAATCTATGTTGATGATATTATTTTTGGTGCTACTAATAAAATTCTTTGTCAAGAGTTTGCTAAGCTAATGCAGGATGAGTTCGAGATGAGCAAGATGGGAGAACTCAATTTCTTTCTCGGACTCCAAATCAAGAAAACTAAAGATGGAATCTTCATCAACCAAGCTAAGTATATAAGAGAAATTCTAAAGAAGTTTGGGATGGAGACTACTAAGTCAATAGGTACACCTATGAGCCCCTCTTGTAAACTTGATAAAGATGAGCATGGTAAATCTGTTGATCAAAAATTATATAGATGAATGATTGGCTCTTTATTGTACTTAACTACTAGTAGACCAGATATAAGGTTTAGTGTATGCATGTGTGCTAGATATCAGTCTAAACCTAAGGAATCACATCTGTTGGCTGTTAAGAGCATTATTAGATATCTATCTGGTATAATTAATATTGGCTTATGGTATTCTAGAAATTCATCTGTTGAATTAATTGGATATTCTGATATTGATTTTGCTGGATGTAAATTAGATAGAAGAAGTACTAGTGGAACTTGTCAATTTCTTGGAGTTAACTTAATCTCCTGGTTTAGCAAGAAACAAACTTCAGTTGCACTATCCACAGCGAAGCTGAGTATATTGCAGCAGAAAGTTATTGTGCTCAAATCTTGTGGATTAAGCAACAACTTGAAAATTTTGGAATCAAGTTAACTAGTACACCTATAAAATATGATAATACTAGTGCTATTTGCTTGACTAAAAATCCTGTTCAACATTCTAAAAGTAAACACATTGAAATTAGGCATCATTTTATTAGAGATCATGTTGAAAATAATGATGTTATGCTTGAATTTATTTGTATGGATTGCGATTAGCTGATATTTTGACTAAGCCTCTCTAAGAAGATTGGTTCAGTATGATTGAAAGAGAACTCAGAATCATTAATCCTTCTGATTAAGAATTTTTCCTCTCTTTAACTAATGAAATATCAAATTTGACATCAATCATATTCAATTATCTTTAATTTCATTGAATTTCTAGTGATTTTGATCTGCCTATTGTTAGACATTAGAATAATGAAAATTAACCCAACTTTATTTGATTAAAATTAATACTTTTTGTGATACTTTGCAGGAATTGACTCCATAAACGTGTAGATCTTGATTTTAGGAGTCCAACGACGCAAACGGAATGTAATTTGGACTTCAAACGGGCCCGAAATGGATTTTAGAAGGTTTTAGCACGGATTTCAGAGCCGCACGAATTTTGGAGCGCCCTTAAAAACTTTTGTTTGGCTCACGGTGGACCGGCTCAGTGGTCCACCGTATGGGCTGCTGGTCCACGGCAGCCATTGCTGCCGGTCCACGGGCGGAGCCGTGGACCACCGTGCTCCGATCGCGCCGAAACTTGCCGGAGAGCTTCCCCTGGCACCGTCGAAGCCACCGGCAACTTTCCCGTCGGTCGAAGAGCTCCCGTTCGGTCGGAAAAATGGCCAGAAGTCGGCTCTGCCCAAGCCCGAAGCCGCCCACCGTCTGTCCGTGCCCGAAGCCGGCCGCGCCGCCGCCCACGGCCACGCCGCCACCCACGGCCACGCCGAAGCCGTCGCGCCCTCCGCCCACGCCCAGCCGTCTCCGCCCTCCGCCCAAGCACGCCGCCCGCCCGCCGAGCTCCAGCCTGCTGCCGCCCAGCCGAAGTCCGCCCTCCGTGTCCGCCCCTGCGCCGCACGCCGCCGGAAGACGCCCTCCGCCCAAGCAGTCGCCGTCCAGCCGTCCGCAGGCCGCGACGCCGCCTAGCCGCCCACGCCCAGCCGCCCGCTGCCGTGCGCAGCGCCTCCGCCCACGCCCAGCCGCGTCCAGCCGCCCACGGCCACGCCACCGTCCGCACGCCTCCGCCCCTTCGCGAGCCGCCCAACCGCCCAGCCGTTCAGCCTGCTGCCGTCCAGCCGCACGCGAGCTGCCTCTCCGCCGCCATCCGCCATGCTGCATGTCCGCCGAGCTCTCCACCCCAGCCGCGCCTCTCTGCCCGCAGTGCCGTCTGCCCTTGTCACCGTCGTTCAGACCGGGATGTCCGAAAATAAGGAAGCATCGGAACGAGAAGAAATGTCGGACGACGCTGGATGGACGCGGGATTGTGCGATAGAATTTTTGAATTTAATTTTTGAGATGGGGATGATCGTAAAAAAATCAGATAAGGAGATCGGATTGAGATGAAGAAATCACCGCGCTTTCCATACGGACCCGACACGGTATTTTTCAGCTATAAATACCTCGGTGATTCTTTTCTACGGGGGAGGAGGAATTTTTGGGAGGTTCCACTTGCTGTCCGTAGTTCCACCTGTTGCTGTGACAGAGAGTCAGAGTCAGATAAAAAGGGAGAAAGGGACCCTTGTTCCCTTACTTTTATTTTCTCTGTACTCCAATTTTTATGCAATAAAATTTATTTGTTTTATATTAATCCATGTCTGCTTATTTTTATTTTAGTCATGCTGGAGTCATGTTGGATTAGCATTTAAGGTAAGTTGTAGTGAATTAGTTTTGACTGACCTATACCTAAGGGACGGGCCGTGATCCAAGGATACGGGCCGTACTCTTGAGATAGGTCATATCTAAATTATTTTCACAGATTTATTATTTGCATTTAATTCTTGCATTAGTCTAGTTTATTTTAGTTTATTTTAAGTCAAAAGAAAATACTTTTTCAAGATAACCCCAAAGTCTCTGTGGGATCGACCCTTACTCCCGCTATTCTACCCTTTAGAGTAGTGGAATTAAGGTTCTAAATCGGTGCATTACGACACGCACCAGATTTTTGGAGTGGTATTTGCCCTAGAAAAATTTTGATCATATTTATTAGGGTCTAAGGTCCTAGTTTACTCTGATCATGCTGCATTAAGACATCTGCTATCCAAAAAGGATACCAAGCCTAGACTGATTCGATGGATTCTTTTGTTACAAGAATTTGACTTAGAAATTTTGGATAAGAAAGGTTCCGAAAATATGGTAGCAGATCATATTTCTAGGATCTTAGTAGAATACAACAAGGAAATTATTGGAGATAGGTTTCCTGATGAGCAACTATTCTCAATTTCTTCTACCAGTAATCTCCCCTGGTTTGCCCATATTGTGAATTATCTGGTAACAGGGCAAGTTCCTCCATACTGGTCGCAACAAGAAAAAGATAGGTTCTTTTCGCAAATCAAATATTATTTTTGGGAGGAACCTGAATTGTTTAAACACTGTTCAGATCAAGTGATAAGGCGATGTGTCCCTGAAAGTGAATTCAAGAGTATACTCAATTTTTGTCATTCTCTTGCATGTGGGGGACACTTTAGTGGGAGAAAAACTGCAGCAAAGGTGCTGCAAAGTGGATTTTATTGGCCAACTCTCTTTAAAGATGCACATGAATTTGGCCGTAATTGTCTCAAGTGTCAACAAAGGGGGAATATTTCACGAAAAGATATGATGCCCCTAAACCCCATTTTAGTTGTTGAAATTTTTGATGTTTGGGGTATTGACTTTATGGGACCATTTCCTCTTTCCTTTGGATATGAGTACATTTTGGTAGCAGTCGATTATGTTTCGAAATGGATTGAAGCTGTGGCAACTCGAACTAATGATCACAAAGTTGTGATCAAGTTCATTCAACATAACATCTTTAGTCGGTTTGGGTGCCCAAGGGCCATTATTAGTGATGGAGGTGCGCATTTCACAAATAGACACTTTGACGCACTGATGAAAAAGTATGGAATTACCCATAAAGTAGCCACACCATACCATCCTCAGACTAGTGGTCAGGTAGAAGTTTCGAATAGAGAGATCAAGCACATTCTTGAGAAAACGGTAAGACCCGATAGGAAAGATTGGTCCGAACGTTTGGATGACGCTTTATGGGCTTACCGAACTGCTTTCAAGACCCCTCTAGGAATGTCTCCGTACCGGTTAGTGTTTGGAAAGGCTTGTCACCTACCTGTTGAATTGGAACATCGTGCATTTTGGGCTATCAAGCAATTTAATTTTGATATGAAGAATGCAAGTTTCCATAGAAAACTTCAGTTAAGTGAGTTGGAAGAGTTACGAAATGAAGCGTATGAGAGTTCGAAAATTTACAAGGCTCGAACGAAGGCTTATCATGACAAATTCATTAATAGAAAATCATTTGAGCCTAATCAAAAAGTGTGGCTCTACAACTCTAGGTTACGTCTTTTTCCCGGAAAACTCCGCTCACGATGGGATGGACCTTTTGTAGTAACTCAA
The DNA here is from genome assembly GCA_021397845.1 of Areca catechu. Lineage (NCBI taxonomy): Eukaryota > Viridiplantae > Streptophyta > Magnoliopsida > Arecales > Arecaceae > Areca > Areca catechu. Next base: position 48,969,068 of record CM038046.1, on the reverse strand, counting down.
GTATTTTCCCATGGAGCTGTTGAACTTAAGGATCCTAAGCAAGGGAATGTTTTTAAGGTGAATGGCCAGCGGTTGAAACCGTATATTGAAGGAATCAGTGATGGAGAAGTTGTTGAAACTCTTGATCTTGAACAACCAGTGTTGCTGTGATGATGAACTTTGTCTGGCTGAAGACGTTAAACTTAGCGCTCCTGGGAGGCAGCCCAGCTCTTTCCTTAGTTCATATTTTAACTTCTAGTTCTTTATTTTTAGAATAAATGGAGTAATAAAAGAAGATTGCGGGAACATGGTGATAGAAGGACGTCTAATTCCATACCCTACCAGGTTGTATCCTTCCATGCCATTTAGTTATTAATATTCTCTTCCATTATGGACAATGGAAATTAAGTTGGGGGGTGAGGTAATTAATTAAATCAAATCCTCGAGTAAAATTTTAATCAGTTTTGTGTACAAGAATTCATCTCGAATTGAAAATAATCAAGCTCACTAAATGAGGAGTGATCAATGGTTTAGAAAATTTTAGAGATACTGAGGGATAATTTATCAAGAAAACCCTATAAGTGGTAGATTGTAGTCCAGAAAATTTTAGAAGAGTAATTCCAGACCCTTCGGCCTATTGATCTTAATAATGAATCTTACTTATTTTGGTATAGGCATTATAAAAAGTCCCCAGTTAAAAAAATTCTGAGGATTTTTAGCATCTCTCACTGAGTAACCGGGCTCCTTCGCCTAAGTAAGCGTTGTTGTTCGCGTCAAAAGATGAGGATGTAACGAAATCTTTCGTAGAGTTAGTCTTGACTTAGCCTTTTTAACTCGAGTCAGTAAGCCCGAGGGGTGTTTTACATCTAATGCCCTAAAGCCAACTGGTTTGGGAGTCATTGGATTAAAGCTCGCTACAAGGGTTAATTAGAAAGCAAGGTGTCAGGACATTGCACTGACTTTACATTAATCAAAAAAAAAAAAAAAAAAAAAAGAAAAAAAAAAAGGGGACTAAATAAATATTGCACCAAAACCAAACTAAGTTGGAAGATTTAGATAGTGAGATAGAAAGTTGGGAACGAAAAAACTCTTAAAACTTCTATGGACTTTATTCTACTACTAAATGGATGGAATTGGTAATCCAATGAAGTACCTTTTTAATAGTCTAACCATGTATCCTTTGATTTTAGGATTAGTACGATAATCTTCATTTCATGGACCATCTTAGTACACAAGACTCATCCATTTCCTTTACTCGAGGACGAGCAAAGTTTAAGTTGGGGGGTGTGTTAGACATTAGAATAATGAAAATTAACCCAACTTTATTTGATTAAAATTAATACTTTTTGTGATACTTTGCAGGAATTGACTCCATAAACGTGTAGATCTTGATTTTAGGAGTCCAACGACGCAAACGGAATGTAATTTGGACTTCAAACGGGCCCGAAATGGATTTTAGAAGGTTTTAGCACGGATTTCAGAGCCACACGAATTTTGGAGCGCCCTTAAAAACTTTTGTTTGGCTCACGGTGGACCGGCTCAGTGGTCCACCGTATGGGCTGCTGGTCCACGGCAGCCATTGCTGCCGGTCCACGGGCGGAGCCGTGGACCACCGTGCTCCGATCACGCCGAAACTCGCCGGAGAGCTTCCCCTGGCACCGTCGAAGCCACCGGCAACTTTCCCGTCGGTCGAAGAGCTCCCGTTCGGCCGGAAAAATGGCCGGAAGTCGGCTCTGCCCAAGCCCGAAGCCGCCCACCGTCTGTCCGTGCCCGAAGCCGGCCGCGCCGCCGCCCACGGCCACGCCGCCACCCACGGCCACGCCGAAGCCGTCGCACCCTCCGCCCACGCCCAGCCGTCTCCGCCCTCCGCCCAAGCACGCCGCGCCGCCCGCCGAGCTCCAGCCTGCTGCCGCCCAGCCGAAGTCCGCCCTCCGTGTCCGCCCCTGCGCCGCACGCCGCCGGAAGACGCCCTCCGCCCAAGCAGCCGCCGTCCAGCCGTCCGCAGGCCGCGACGCCGCCTAGCCGCCCACGCCCAGCCGCCCGCTGCCGTGCGCAGCGCCTCCACCCACGCCCAGCCGCGTCCAGCCGCCCACGGCCATGCCACCGTCCGCACGCCTCCGCCCCTTCGCGAGCCGCCCAACCGCCCAGCCGTTCAGCCTGCTGCCGTCCAGCCGCACGCGAGCTGCCTCTCCGCCGCCGTCCGCCATGCTGCATGTCCGCCGAGCTCTCCACCCCAGCCGCGCCTCTCTGCCCGCAGTGCCGTCTGCCCTTGTCACCGTCGTTCAGACCGGGATGTCCGAAAACAAGGAAGCATCGGAACGAGAAGAAATGTCGGACGACGCTGGATGGACGCGGGATTGTGCGATAGAATTTTTGAATTTAATTTTTGAGATGGGGATGATCGTAAAAAAATCAGATAAGGAGATCGGATTGAGATGAAGAAATCACCGTGCTTTCCATACGGACCCGACACGGTATTTTTCAGCTATAAATACCTCGGTGATTCTTTTCTACGGGGGAGGAGGAATTTTTGGGAGGTTCCACTTGCTGTCCGTAGTTCCACCTGTTGCTGTGACAGAGAGTCAGAGTCGGATAAAAAGGGAGAAAGGGACCCTTGTTCCCTTACTTTTATTTTCTCTGTACTCCAATTTTTATGCAATAAAATTTATTTGTTTTATATTAATCCATGTCTGCTTATTTTTATTTTAGTCATGCTGGAGTCATGTTGGATTAGCGTTTAAGGTAAGTTGTAGTGAATTAGTTTTGACTGACCTATACCTAAGGGACGGGCCGTGATCCAAGGATACGGGCCGTACTCTTGAGATAGGTCATATCTAAATTATTTTCACAGATTTATTATTTGCATTTAATTCTTGCATTAGTCTAGTTTATTTTAGTTTATTTTAAGTCAAAAGAAAATACTTTTTCAAGATAACCCCAAAGTCTCTGTGGGATCGACCCTTACTCCCGCTATTCTACCCTTTAGAGTAGTGGAATTAAGGTTCTAAATCGGTGCATTACGACACGCACCACCTATCATTTTCTTTTTTTTCGATTTTTAAGTTATTGTGTTAACACCTTCATGTGTCGTGAGTCAACACATGAATGGCAGAAGACCGAGAATAAAGTCAAATTCGGTCATTTTCTTTGGCACTTTCCTCTCAAATTTGTGCCGACACTTGCCTTAGAACAGTTCCAACCGTCGTTTCCCTCCAAATCTTGCCAAAAACCCTCTAAAATTCCCGTTCTAGATGATTCTTGGTTCGATTTTGCCACTTTTCCTCGGATTTTCCGTTTTGGCCGTTGAAGCCCTAGTTCCCTCCTTTTAGTGCTCAATCCATGATTTAGAGGAATGGGACCCCAAAGCAGGTTGTTCGTTGCCCTCGGCTATCTACCCAGGAAGAAGAGAGAAGGACGAAAGCCAGACATGAAGCTATAGCTCCAGATCCACCTGTTCGACCACTATTCACTGCTTCTAGTCGGATGAGCTCGAAGACGGTTGTCGGAGGATGCCATGTGGATTTTGATTTTGTCGACCAGTAGCATTTCAGGATAGGTTAGTGGATTAGAGATGCTAGTCTGATGTCATTCTGTTCTCTGAGTGAGAGATACTACCTAGGGCTCATACGAGAGTTCTACAGATCTTTAGCCCGTAGGAGTGATGGTTGGATAGCTCAGGTCAGAGGCAGGGATATCCCTGTGACTTCAGAGATATTGAGCAGGGTATGGGATATTCCTATGATTGGTTCAATAGATGATAGTTTGATTGATAGGGTGAGTGGACTCCAGTATGTATTTGAGTCAGATATTTTGCCTGAGGAAGCCATTGTGCCTGCATCCCATTTTTCTATCGAGATAAGACTTCTGCATCATATTGTCACCGGGATTCTTCTGTCGAAGATCGGCCGTTTTGATTGCATCACTGAGAGAGCTACTCGTCATGGTCTTATTGGTCCAGCACGCACCCGTTTGTCTTCCGGTACTCATGATACATCAGATGACGAAGGCTTCGACGAGTCAGGACTCTGCTTACCCTACAGGATGGGGTTGACACTACTGTTTAGAGAGTATGGTGTCAACTTTGATGATGAGCCCTTCCGAATGCTCCTACATACTGATGTCTATGACATCAGGTCACTACATTAGATGGGATATCAACTGTTCAGAGGCCAGTGGAGATGCAGAGTATCTAGTCAGGCCGATGACAAAGATGATGATGCTGCAGAGGAGGAGCATATACTTTCTGGTGAGGCAGGACATATAGAGGCACCTCTTCCAGAGAGTCAGCCTGAGCCAGTAGCGCAACTAGAGTCTGCTTCTCAGTCTAAGCCTACATCTTAGCCTCAGCCTCAGCCAGCTCAATCAGATGCTCCAGGAGTTTCAAAGAGTTTGATGGATAGAGTCAGTCGCATATAGACATATATCTTGATTATTAGACAGCGACTTGACAGCTTTATTATGGAGACGAGAGACAGCCACAGAAGATTGAGTGATGGCATCTCCGCTATTTTATCTGCACTATCCAGACCCTCTTCTCAGAGTGTTCCAGTTTCTGCTCTGACTCCACCTGCCCCAACACCAGTGATGGATGATAGTGATGATGATGATGAAGAAACTGACTCTGATGGTTTCACTTTTTTAGACTTGATGTCAGAGCCAGCACCAGAGGCAGTAGTAGACTTGCCTAGGAGTCTCATTCGAGATTCTTTCAGTTCACCCACTCAGACTCCTGTTCTATCTAATCCACCATCCAGAACCGATGATCATGCTCCTATACCTATTCTTTCACCTGTTATTGATTCACCTATCATTGATACCCCCATCATTGATACTCCTACTATTGACTCACTGATTATAGATACACCTATTGATTCTTCAGCTGATACGCCTATCGTTGATACGCTTATCATTTCTTCAATTGATACACCGATTCTTGATTCACCTGTAGTTGATACACCTATAGTTCATACATCCTCTCTTATTCGAGAGCTAGGTTTTTACACACCTGGCTTTCATTATTTTGATTTCGGTCATTCATTCGATCATACACCACACCGATAGTTGTAGAGACTATCGCTCCGATCTGCTCTATTCCTACTGATGACATTGCCTCCACCTCTTCTGCTTCAGCTAGAGGTAGGACATATGCTTGATGCAGAGGACGTAGTTGTCGTACTCCTTCACGACCGACCAGGACCCGTCTTCGTGATCTCAGATCGATGTGGCCACGAGTCCGTGCTTTCACTGACACTGGACCGATTGAGATCGGATCTTCAAAGGATGAGGATGAGGATTAGGATACTTTTTATGTTTAGTTAGTTTGCTTTTCTGTACTTTTTGTATATTTTGGTGTTCTCTTTATATATAAAATTCTAACCTGGAATGAAATCTTATGTTATACTTCATGTTATGAATGAAATGTATTAATTTCCTTCAGTACTTCATTGTCCTTGTTTATGAATGAATGGTTAAATGAATATTTATGTTGTAATTCAATATTTTATCATAAATGACTTGCTTATTCTCTTCCTTCCTTTTTAATGATAACAAAAAGGGAGAGTAATAAGGCTAAAGTATAAATATGAGGGGAAGTAATAAAAGTAATAGTATAAATGTGCTTAGAAATTCGTGTTTAAAAATTTCTTTGAGAATTCTTTGAGCTTAAATTAAAAATTCTTTACAAAATTCATTAAGTAAGGGAAAGCAATACTTCCTTTGTATTGAAAATCTATTTTGAATTGAATTTCATGTCAAATCTTTTCTTTAGATGTTTAAAAAGATGTTTACAATTTTACGAATCATCTATTTAGGGGGAGTCTAGTCTATTGCTAAATTTGTCTCTCCTAAGCATGTTTTCTTTTAGAGTATCATGATACATGAATTTATATCTTATATATTCCAAGCTCTGATACTCTTAGCTATTATAATACTCTTGCTCTGATACATCCTTTCAATATTGCAATTGCTCTGATACACCTATTGCAATTAGCTCTTATCACCTTGAAAAGTTTTTTTGAAAGCTTTTTATGTAATTTATACTTAAAGGTTTTGTCATCATCAAAAAGGAGGAGATTGTTGACTTCGTTATTGATTTTGATGATAAGCAAAATGCTTAAGTATAAGGTGAGCACTAATGATTTCTTTGAAGTGTATTTTTATAGAAAAATGTGCTCATCAGATAAATATTATTTGATTGAAGAAGTCAAAGTTTAGATGAAAGATCTGCTCAAAGAAGACTTTGATAGTTGAAGATTTCTTGAATGGATACTTGAGTTCAACACAGGCTTGATTCAACACAAGTTCAGCTATTTATGTGAAGATCTCAGTGAAGTGTTCACTCAAAGTGTCGACACATGACAGTGAAGTATCGACTCAAGCTGGTATGCAAATAAAGTTTCAGATGACATGGCTGAAGTATCAATACATGGATTTAAAGTGTCGACTCAAAGTGTCGATACATGGATCAGCTCATCGCTTGAGATTTTTTTGTCACAAAACTTGTTGAAGTTAAAGATCTGGTGAAGTGTCGACACATGGATGCTAAGTGTCGACTTAAAGTGTCGACTCACCTGAAGAAGTGTCGACACATCTGAGATTTTCAAAAAGCTACATTGAAGATATTTGAACTAGGTGTCGACTCAAGAAGTTCAAGTGTCGACCTGAAGTGTCGACTCATAGCCTGAAGTGTCGACACATGGAGTTCTGAAAATAGTAACGGCTAGTTTTTCAAATACAGAACTCGTCCCTCTTGGCTCCCAACGGCTAGTTTTTCGTGTCTAATGGCTAAAAACTGGATTTGAGGCCTTGGAAAGGTATTTATATGATCCAAATCAAATCAAAATATATAATTATCAAGGAAATGAAAAAGAACCAACCAAGAGAGAAGAAAAGAGAGCATTCACTCCTATTCATTGAGTTCAACTACTTTCAAGCAAGAAGAAGACTTCAAGAGCATTAAAGATTAATCATTCTTGAGCAATCAAAGAAGCTTCATCAAGTTGAAAGCATCATAACAAAGAGCTTCAAAGAGATACCCGCTTTTTATTAGAAGTTTTTATTGTCTCTTTACTTCAAAATCTTATTTGTTGTAAGAGTTCTTGGTTAGCCTATTACAAAACCAAGGGAGGTTATTAGTGAGCCTTTGAAAACCAATTAGGTTCTTGGTTAGCATGCAAAACCAAGGGAGGTTGGTGGTGAGTCTTAAAACCATTTAGATTCTCGGTTAGCCCATAAAACCAAGTGAGGTTTTGACTTGTGAGCCTTGTGAAAACAAGTCGGGTTTTGATTAGTGAGCTTGGAAAACTAATCAACTGTAATCGGTTGAGATTATAGTAAATTCTCGAGAGGATCTTGGAAAGTGGATGTATATGCATTGGATAGCAGCGAACTACTATACTTCCTTGTGTTTGTGATTGCTTGTCTCTTCTATTTGCTCTTACTTTTATTGCTTTATATTTATGCTGCACATTTACTTAAGAGCAATTTATTTGTATTCATAGTACTTAGTTTAATTGTTGAATTGGATCACACACTCTTGCATCTCATCAAATAATTTATAGAGACCCAATTCATCCCTCTTTTGGGTTGCTTACTGGGCAACATTGAGTCATGTCAAAAGATGCTCCCCATTAACTTCATAGTAATATAAACATATTCAGCTTATAATACAATCTTGGGACGACCTGCTTTAAATATATTCCAGGCCATAGTATCGACCTATCACCTTTTGATATAGTTTCCCACTAGAAATGGCATCGAAGAAATGAAGGAGATCAGATGGTCGCTCACCAATGTCTAATAATTCAGGATAAACAATCGGCAAATCCTTTAACACTTAATCAGCTAGATCTGAGAGACAAAACTGAAGACTGTGGAGAACCTATAGAAAGGACCATTTCTACGCCTTTGTCCGAAGACGACCCAATGAAATTTGTACAAATTGGCAGTCTGTTAGATGAAGAGACAAAGGCAAAGTTAATTCACTTTCTCTGAAGTAATGCTGATATCTTCGCTTCGGCAGCTTCGGATATGCTCAAAATTCCATCCGAAATAATTACATATCGATTGGAAGTAATTCCTAACTATAAGCCTGTTCGATAGAAGGAGAGGAACTTTGCTCCAGAGAGACAGAAGGTCATTGACGAAGAAGTTAGCAAACTCCTTGAATCCAAATTTATAAGGGAAGTACAGTATTCGGATTGGTTGGCCAATATCGTGATGGTGAAGAAGTCTAACGGCAAGTGGGGGATCTGTATTGATTATACAGATCTTAATAAGGCTTGCCCAAAAGATAGCTTCCCTTTGCCAAAGATAGATCAGTTAGTTAATGCTACCGCTGATCATCAGCTGCTGAGCTTCATGGATGCTTTCTCAGAATATAACCAGATACGAATGGATCTTGAAGATAAAGAAAAAATTGCTTTCATTATAGAAAAAGGGCTTTACTGTTACAAAGTGATGCCATTTGGGTTAAAAAATATCGGAGCAACCTTCTAAAGATTAATCAATAAAGTATTCAAGAATTAGATAGGGAGAAATATGAAAGCTTATGTTGATGATATGATGTGAAGAGTCTTCATAAGTCTGACCATATTGAAGATTTAAAAGAATCTTTTGATGCCCTTAGACGTCATCAAATAAAGCTGAATCAGACCAAGTATACTTTTGGTGTGATCTCAGGAAAGTTTTTGGGATTCTTAGTTACCAAGCAGGGAATTGAAGTAAATCTAAAAAAAATTCAAGCTATCCGAAGCATGAGACATCCCTCCTGCAAGAAAGAAGTACAGTGGCTAACAGGAAGAATTGCCTCTCTAAGTCAATTTATTTCCTGATCAGCGGAAATGTGTCTTCCATTTTTCAAAGTTCTCCGTCAAACTCAAAGTTTCGAATGGTCAGACGATTGCAAGTTTGTCTTTGATAAGTTGAAAGAATACTTGGAGAACCCTCCTTCACTTTCTAAACCTCATGAAGGGGAAACTCTTTATTTGTAGCTTTTTATCTTGGATGAAGTGGTTAGTTCGGTACTTGTTCGAAAAGATGCCGACCACTTACAGAAGCTGATCTACTATACCAGCAAGGTATTACACAAGGCGAAAATACGATATCCTTGAATACAAAAACTCATCTTTTCATTAATGGTTGCGGCAAAACGTTTGCGACCCTACTTCCAAGCCCATACTATTGTGGTTATGATGAAGGCCATCTTGTACTGCCCCGACACTTCAGGAAGGATAGCTAAATGGACCATCAAGTTAGAAGAATTTGACATTGACTTTCAGCCTAGGTCGGCGATGAAAGTGCAAGTCCTGGCTGATTTCATAGCTGAATGCACTTGGGGACAAGATGATGGTCAACAAAGGGCCGAAGAGGAAGAAACCATCGAAGAAGATCTGGAATCTATTTGGGTGCTCCATGTGGATGGTGCCTCCAATGCCAATGGCTGTGGAGCTGGTCTTATTCTGGCCAGTCCAAATGGTCAGATCATAGAGTATGTTCTCCGTTTTTCTTTTCAAGCTTTGAATAATCAAGCAGAGTATGAAACCCTTATTGCCAGACTCAAAATTGCTCAAAAACTGGAGATTCAAAAGGTTAAAGTCTTTTCAGATTCTCAGTTGGTGGTAAATCAAGTGAAAGCTGAATTCGAAGCTCGAGATCCCATTATGATTCAATATCTGGCGAAGGTACAAGGTCTAATATCCCAGCTGGAATATTTTGAAATTGCTCATGTGCCTCGGACAGAAAATTCTCGGGCTGATGCTCTTTCATGCCTCGCAACCACCATCCCAGATTTCCTTAGTCGAACATACGTAGAATATCTTGAAGACCCTAGTATATCTGAATCTATAGTTGAGGTATATTCGATTGAACATGAGCCATCTTGGATGGATCCCATCCTTAAATTCTTAAATGAAGGAACATTGCCTGAAAATAAGTTTGAAGCTAAATGGCTTCGTTGGATGGCTCCCCGGTATGTGGTTTTAGATGGGACTTTGTATAAAATATCATTTACGCAACCTCCGTTAAAATATCTAGGGCCATCAAATGTTGATTATGCTCTCAAAGAAGTGCATGAAGATATATGCGGGGATCACCTAGGGAGTAGATTCTTGGCTTACAAAATAATTCGCCAAGGCTACTATTGGCTAACTATCCAGAAGGATTCTACAAATTTTATCCGAAGATTTGATCAGTGTCAAAAGTATTCTAATATACAAAGACGGCCTGCAAATCAGTTGACTCAGTTGACAGCTCCTTAGCCTTTTGCTCAATGGGGAATGGACATTCTTGGTCCATTCCCTCCAGCCACCGGACAACAGAAATTCCTTATAGTGGCTATTAACTATTTCACTAAGTGGGTTAAGGTCGAACCCTTGGCACAAATTACTGAAGCAAAAGTCAAGAATTTCGTAAGGAACTTTATTATTTTCCTTTATGGAATTCCTTATACCATTGTTATTAATAACGGAAGGCAATTTGATAATCCGAAGTTCAAAGACTTCTACACCCAATATCATATACTTCATAAGTTGACTTCTGTTAGTCACCCTCAATCAAATGGAGAAGCTGAAGTAACCCATATAATTATTCTTCATGGTCTCAAGACCAGGTTGAATGATACTAAGGGATCATGAGTTAAGAACTGAATTCGGTTCTTTGGGCATACCGAACCACTCCCAAAATAGCCACCGACGAATCTCCATTTCATTTAGCTTAGGCACTGAAGCAATCCTCCCTATAGAGGTTTCTTTACAATCTTTACGGATTGACCATTATAAAGAACTTGAAAATTCGGAACGCCGAAGGATTGATTTAGATTTATTGCAAGGCACCCAACTCCATGCTCAAATGAAGAAGACAGCAAATCACCAGAAGATTTCCAAATATTACAACTCTCGTGTAAAAGAGTAAATTTTTCGTCCCGAAGACTTAGTCCCGTGGAGGTCCGAAGTATCCAAGCCGACTGAACAATACAAGTTTTCTCCTAACTGGAAAGGTCCTTATCGAATCAGGAAAGTCATCCGCCCCTAAACTTATCGACTTGAAACTTTGGAAGGCACTTTGTTGCCTCGGCCTTGGAATGTGCAGAACCTTCACAAATATTATCAATAAAAAAATTGTTTATGAAATTATTTTGAAATATTCAGATTAAGATGGGACTAACTAGCATGTCTTATTCTCTATCAAAGGCACGGGAATGATCTACATGATCTATACAATGATAAATCCGATGAAGTGCCGAGGTAGGCCTAACCAGCCTATCTTATTCTCAATCAAAGGCACGGGGATGATCTACGTAATCTACCTAACGGTAAATCTGATAAAGTGCCGAGGTGGACCTAACCAGCCTATCTTATTCTCTATCAAAGGCACGAAGATAATCTACGTGATCTACCTAACGGTAAATCCGGTAAAATGCCGAGGTAGGCCTAACCAACCTATCTTATTCTCTATCAAAGGCGCAGGGATGATCTACATGATCTATCCAACGATAAATCCAATAAAGTGCCGAGGTGGGCCTAACCAGCCTATCTTATTCTCTATCAAAGGCACGGGGATGATCTACGTGATCTACCCAACGGTAAATCCAATGAAGTACCGAGATGGGCCTAACCAACCTATTTTATTCTCTATCAAAGGCATAGGGATGATCTATGTGATTTACCAAACGGTAAATCTGATGAAGTGCCGAGGTGGGCCTAACCAGCCTATCTTATTCTCTATCAAAGGCATGAGGATGATCTACGTGATCTACCCAACGGTAAATCCGATAAAGTGCCGAGGTGGGCCTAACCAGCCTATCTTATTCTCTATCAAAGGCATGAGGATGATCTACGTGATCTACCCAACGGTAAATCCGATAAAGTGCCGAGGTGGGCCTAACCAGCCTATCTTATTCTCTATCAAAGACTCAGGGATGACCTATGCGGTCTATTCTATGACAAATTTGATGAAGTACAGAGTAAATTCGATGACACGCCAAAGTATATCCAATCAATATATATTGTTTTCCATGAGTAATAATCTAAACAGCCAATCTCAGCAGAAAATTTGATAAAATGATAAGTTTAATTACTTTGGACTTCTTATTCATAGAAGGAAAAGAAGAAAGATAACAATATTTCATTTGCATGATTATTTTATTATTATTATATCTTCTTAGAAGATGGAGATGATTTTATATATCAAACTTCTTCGTTCAATATATTAATGGCAGAAGTGTCTAAAGTCTAGTTTTCTGTTCGACCGATCTTATTCAGTGTGATTTGAAGAGTCTGAATTTAGAAATAGAAGGACCGCTTATATGGTAAGCCGAATTGTTCAGATTCTTCGAAGCATATGTTTACGTTGTGATTTAAGTCCGAAGACTTTGTATTACCTTAAGTCCGAAGATTTTGTATTACCTTAAGTCCGAAGACTTTATCCTTAAACAAATTTTCATTCAAAATTTTGAGGTTGATGGTTGATGTGTTTGTTAGAAATATTGCTTACTCACAGACTCTATCTGATTAGAGAGATTGTTAATCAGCATTTTACCTCCGATGAATCTATACTTGGTAAATTTTTCATTATAACATAATTTATCTACAAAGAAAGATGTTTCATTCATGAAGAAGTACATGTATATTATCTTTCTTATGACATGATCAAAAAGAAAAAGAGTTACAAAGATTGGACGACTTCTGCATCAGCTACTTATGATGGGTTAGCTTCAGCCAGAATCTCTTCGGCTTGAGTTGGGTTGATTGGGTCTATAGCTGCTAATACTTCTTCAGTAGCTTCTTCGGTTGCAGCACAAGCCTCTTCAGTGTGACCCGATATATCTTTAGTAACTACGAGAGATCCAGGCTCTTCTGTCCCTTCAAGTTCGTATAGCTGAATCTTCGAGATATCAACGTTTGGATAAAAATTGTGCACTTCATTCACCCCATCATTATAACCTGCGCGGTAGCTGAATGCCCCTGATTCGGTCATTTCATCATCGAATGTCGAAGACTTCTTATAGTCCTCGATTGCCCTATTTACTTGATCTTTTAAAGCTTTTATTTCTTCAACCACTGCTTCAGTTCTTTTGACTGCTTCATCGGCCTTTTTGACTGCTTCTTTGGTCTTCTATTGAGCTTCTTTGGCTGAATGTTCCAAGGACCGAATCTTCTTCTTTCTCTTCTTGAGCTTTGCCACTTGCTTAGAAGCCCTCGATTGAGCCTTTTCTAATTCGACTTTTAAATTCTGGACCGCGGCATCGCTCAAAGAAAGCTTCTCCTCCATGGCCTTCTTTAACTCTTCAGCTACTTCCTTCTCGGCTTCAGCCATTTGGAATTTTTCTTGAGTTCTTTTATAGTAACTCTAAAATCAAATATGTTCTCTTCTATAAGAGTAATATCATGAATCAGCTGCATTGACAATGTAGAATGTGAAGTTAACCAAGTTAAATACTATATTAAAAAAAAAAAAAGAAGAGAAGAAGAAAGGAAATGATACTTACCTTCAGCACATATGAGAACGCCGAATCAGATATTTCCTCAATATTTCGGGTTTTGCTAACTTCCCAGTCTCGAGGGAGGAGAGTGTACTTCAATATCTTTCTAGCTAATTCGGGGTGCACCAAGCCCCATGCATCAGAAAAAACTGCAAAGTTCATATTGCATTCTCTATCTATCGGAGTGTCTCTCACTAAACCTTCTTCAGTTTGAGGAGCTTTTCCTTTATCCTTTGAAAAAGGATGAATCGGCTCTTCGATAATTGGATCTGGGATAGGTTGTTTCGAAGAAAGTGGAGGGGAAATCCTTGACGGAGGCTCTGTCATAAAAGCATCATCTTTATCTAGCATGACCCTTGTTGGGCTTGTCCATGAGGTTTCTTTGACCCTGATTTTCTTTCGGACTTCTGTTTCCTTTTGATGAACTAGTACTGCTCTTTTTCTAGATGCTTGTCAGAGATTTTCAAGATTGGGCTTCATTTTTTTACCTGGAAATAAAGAGAAAAGGTTTCTCAGATCAGCCATTGAAAATGAAAAATAGATTTTGAGAGGAATTAAAGCCAACTATTTACTATACCTAATGTTGGAAGCTCGCTGATATGAGCGAGATGGAGGTTTTGTTCCCTCGGCAGTTCCTTGACCAAAGGAACCTTTGAATTGGACAATGTCTCAAAATCCTTCTGATCGGCTTTCAAGATTATTTTTCCGGCATTTGCATCTAAGATGGAGTCTTCCATTCGGGGTCAAAGTCCCGTGATTGGTAATAAATAAAGAAGAAACAAGGTTTCCACCCGTGTATGGCACTAGACATCCCTTTAATTAGTCTTCGACCTAGACGAGGGTCGATGACCCCCCATCCTTGGCCGTGAAAATCTTTCTTCAGTATAAAAAGAGAAGTAAATAATGAGATTTTAGGTACTACCTTATGGAATTTACAAAGAACTAAGAATCCACAGATATTTCTAAAGCTGTTTGGTGTCAGCTGAGCTGGAACTATGATAAAGGATGAATAACTTCACCAAGAAAGGATGAAGAGGAAATCTAAGGCCTGCCTTTAAATGATCCTCGTATACAATAATAGCCCCAAGAGGAGGACGAGTGACCCTCTCATCGGGTCTGGGAAGTAATGTTTTATAGGTCCTAGGAATGTGTAACGTTCCTGAGGACTTTCTACCCTGGTAAAGGACAGAGAACCGGCAACCATTTCTGGAGAAAGTTCGAAAATTTTTCTTCTAGCAAGACCTTTGCTCCCAGAAGGTTCATCACTAGCTGAACCTTTACCAGTGGTCGAGCTATCTAATAACTTAGACATTATGAAAATAGTGAAGAGAAAGATCCCTACCTCCAGATAAAAACAGGGTAACTTGTAAGATAAGCACAATGATGTCTAGTAAAAAAAAGAAGTTTCAATAGGAAGCACGAAAGTTTATTTCGTGGATGACCCTATTTTTTACATATACGAGATGGTAGGGTTTTCTTAGAAAACTGATGACCTTCTCAGTCGCACGACGTATCAGCGGCGTCGATCGTGGGTACAAATTACTAAGGAACGTCGATCAATGGATTGTCAGTTGCAATATGCGAGAAATGCCATAGACGGCCAAGATGAGTTTTCAACATAATGACTAGGGCTCAAGATGTCACCAAGTATATTTTCTCGATCGAATAAGAGTCCCATAAAAGTCTTTTTAATGAGAGGATTAGACAGGCTTTCAAATCTATGCCATCTTTTTGAAAAATCAATAAGAGGCTGACGCCTGTCCTTAGCACGATCTTCGAATCATAAATTAGTTATTACGAGAGGAAGAGTCAACGATTCGCCATCATTGATTATCTTATTTTCATCCATAAATGACAAACTCTAAAAACTCCCATTTTTTGAAATAAAGTTATTTCGAAATTGAGAGTGGGGAGCAGCTACTATGGTATTTCGGTTTGATACAAAATAATTGCCGGTTCATCGATCAGATCGATTTTATCTAGACCCATCAACTAAGTCAGTGCGCCTAAAGATGATGTCTCTAAAGTTTAACAAGGGCTACAATCTATCCCTATGAAGCAAATTCTAACTACACCTTCCTGACAATTACATTTCGTGAATCAGTCTTCAGCTTGGTCCGAAGAGAATACTTACGAAGCACAAAGTTTGTCCGCTTCGATTTCATGATAAACTGTTCTTTATCTCCTGACCCATTCCGAAGAGAATAATTCCGAAGCATATAAGCTAACACTTCTTTGACCTACTCCGAAGAGGATAGTCCAAAGACAACAGTTAAATTTACTTCGGATTTTTTCTAAGAAAAATGCATCCGAAACATTTAAATGGTCCCTCGACCAGAAGTAGTTAGAAGTTATTCTAATCATTATAACCACCCACATGGTCGATAGTCTCGGCTTCGATAACAAGATTTCCGACAGCCACTACTTATGGTTATGAGGAAGTTATGCTAACAACTCCCATAACCGTAATCAGTTACACTCATGCCTATAAATACTAGTAAAAGGAGACACCAAGGAAAAAGGTTTTTCTAGAGGCAAGTTAGAGCCAATCCATGACTAGCTCTCTCAACACCATCTAAACTTACACATTTCTTTTCTATTCTTGTCCATTCTATTTTCGAAGTTCTCCATTCTGTGGCCTAGACCCTTACTGACTTTGGCATCGGAGTATCCCCTACCAAAAAAATTCCAGTCAAGGAATTTGTTTTACATGATTTTGTCAATGTCTAATCAAAGACGAATCGACGAGCAGATCACTTCAATCGGTCCATGAGGATTTAGCGTCAACACTTACCATTTCTTATTTAGATTGATTAGTAGATACGAATGTCCGGCCTGGCTATTATTTTAAGAACTATAACTATTATATAAAGATGGAAGAAAGTACTATAATTATATAAAGATAAAAAGATATTAATACATTTAGACAAAAAAATAGACAATACAAGAAAAAAATATTAATTATTTTATATTATTATAATATATTTTATAGTAATCATTGATTCAATTATGATAAAAATGAAAGAAAGTACATTATATAAAGATAGAAAGTCATCAAGATATTTGAAAAAAATAAGTAATTAAATTAACTATTTCATATTATAATAGATATTTTAAAAAATAAGTAACCATATTTTTTCTCATATTATTATATAAAAATAAAAAATATATATTATATAAAGATGGAAAGATATCAATACATTTAAAGAAAAAATGGCAAGAAAAAATATATTATTCATTTTATACTATAATACTATATTTCATAATAATTATCCATAATTCAAGATGATTTAGCTATAATTATTATAAAAAATTGAAAAAATATATTATATAAATATGAAAAGGCATTAAAATATTTAAGAAAATAAGTAATCAGATTAATCATTCGAGGAAACAAGTAATCACTTACCATAATAGATATTTGAAAAAATAAATAATTATATTTTTATCGTACAATTATATAAAAATAAAAGAAAATATATTATATAAAAATAAAAAGATATCAACATATTTAAAAAAATGTGACAATACAAGAAAAAATTATATAAGCCATTTTACCCATTAAAATGTATTTCATATTAATCAACCGTGATTCAAAACAATTCAGGCATATGACTATTATATAAAAAAAGAGAAAAATACATTATATTAAGATGAAAAAGGTATCAAGATGCTTGAAAAAATAAGATAAAAATGCATCAATTTAGATTTAAAATTATTCAAAAAATTTTAAAAAAATTAATACATACCTTGAACAAAAAATAAAAAAATAGAAAAAAAAAAAAAAATGCTGACCAACCGACATGCCTGCACTGGCATGATACCGATAAAAATATATTATATAAAAATGGAAAAACATCAGAATACCTATAAAATAAATAACAAGAAAATCATCAATTTATATTTAAAATTATTTGAGAAATTCTAAAAATTTGGTTGCATATCCTAAAAACAATAAAAAAAATGATGTACCGATTAATCAGCATGCCTGTCTATATCGTGTATCGTACCAAACTAATACTGTGCCAATTGGTGATCAATAAAGATACCGGTATCGATTAAAAAAATCTTAATCCAAGCCTTTTTTTGAAAAAAGAGTGCAAATACGGCCTACCTTTCATTTCCAAAATTCCTTAATAGAAGATGTTTATTATCGAAGAATTGATTAAATAGACTTGTCTCCCTAGCATGTTGCATGATATGCAGATTGTCAGTAAACCAGTCATGCAGCGACACGTATTAGTTGCTACAAGAAGTTGGCATAGCATTCACATTGCTGATCGCTTATCATTTACTTTCAAGATGCCAAAATCCTTTCCCTAGTGTTTCATATCTTGATAACAAAATTAGTACCGTCAAAGTAGAAATCTTGCCAAGGTCTGTCATGAAAATATAACCATGCAATTGACATCAAGATAATCAATTACATTCCCATGAATAGTTTGAAGCCATGCATCATCATTGAAAAAAAAAATGAAATTCTTGTTCTGCTGCAACTCTGTTCATTAACTAAGCATAGAAAACAAATTCCTACCAAAAAACCAGGAGCATAAGATTCTTTCCATAGAAAATGAAAACAAGATTATAAGATTTCCCTGTTCAACATACTCCACTGTTTAACCATGATAACAAATTCCAACCAAACAAAGGGCAAAAAAACACATGATATTAGATTTTCAGTACAGCCATTTCAGCAATAATTCATAGGTTCATATTCCTTACATTTACCGATCATGAGTAGAACAACATAAAAATTATCAAATATTATGCCATGCAGTAACGAGGATATTGAAATAAGAAAAAAGAAGCCAGTTTTGTTCCAAACCAAGTTTATTCAACTAATTATTATCTTAAAAAAGGGAAATTAAGACCTTTCAATAACGCACATTAAACTGCAATATAAAATACCAGAGATAGAATAAAAATGTCAAACAAAAACCATATCAGGAAGCAAGATATAATCTGTAGTCCTCTGTGTCGCCTGAGACTGAGTCAAATATTACTCAACCATGAATTCAAAAAACTAAACATGAAAACATTGAGTCATCCAATTCATGATTCTCATACATGGTTTAAATCTTTTATTTGTGGAGCCACAACCTCTGTAATTGATAGCATCTGACTTGTTTAGCCGATCCTGAAGAATGAATTTATTGGAAAACCCAATAATTATTCAGATCAAATGGGTGGCCAGAGGCATGGTAGCAACAAAATAAATGTGTACCCCTGGCCCAATCAGATCAAAATTAACAGATCCGAATTCATAAAACCAGAATCCGAATCTCTATCTGTCAGCTCTAATGTAATATATAATCGGTAGAACCTTGGATTTGAGAGATAGTTCACTAATTTCAGCCTGTGTCCGACCATGAAAGATATATTTTACATCTTAGTGGCCTGAATGAACCCTGAGTTCAGATGCAAATGCAGAGAGGTGATGTTTCCAGCACAAGTTTCAATGGAAACACCTAAGAAAAGTATATTGTTAAAAGTATTACCACAGTCATGACCACAGCTATCAAGCCTTATCACAATCATTTGTGACAATCGCACTCACCTTGCAGTTGGTATCCTTTAACTTACCATTAGTCCATAGGTGGCATGTGGAAGAAAGCATGATATACGTTTTGAAAGATGGCAAAACAATAAATGATACAAAACTTATCCAAGTTTATATTATAAAGTAGAAACAAAAATGCCAAACTGCATAGGAGTACGAAGTTGTTAAGACACTACAGAGGGTGGGGCACTCTACATTGAACTTTAAGTCTCTATACTTCATTCAGTCATTGCCTTATAAAGCTTCACATAACATAAACCTACGTATACAGACACAACACTTACCCCCGTTTAAAGCTTCCCAAATGATGATTTATTAACCCTTGCTTAGTCTGGTATTTAGTCCCTTTCCTTCTTTTGAAGTTTAAAAATAGGTAATCTACTACTTTTGTTAGGAAAAGAAGCCAATGAATGCATTTCGCAAAATACTCATTCTCTTAATCTCTTCATCATTTGCTCAACCATATGCATCTATATTCATATGGACAACAATAAAGCTGTCAAATGGACAAGCTGTTTGTGAGCAGCTCACGTTCAGCTCATAATTCAGATGCAAACAAGCTGAAAA
The DNA here is from genome assembly GCA_021397845.1 of Areca catechu. Taxonomy (NCBI): domain Eukaryota; kingdom Viridiplantae; phylum Streptophyta; class Magnoliopsida; order Arecales; family Arecaceae; genus Areca; species Areca catechu. The sequence continues at coordinate 48,949,485 of CM038046.1, read as the reverse complement.
CGAGCTGGGATTTTGAGCTTTAACTAAGCCAGCCAAATATAACTAGATCTACCATGCTCAATTTCAGCACAACCGGACTAGGAATATATACAATTTTGATATTATATATTTATTTATTATAATGTTCTACAAATATGGTTTTATAATTTGGACCAATGAACTTATAATGTAATATCATCTTTTGCCATTGGATTCCATTTAAGACTTGTTTATAAAACTCTGATCATTTTTCACCTGGCTACCTCTACACTCTCAAACAGTATAAAATACCTTACTTTTTATCCTTATGATATACTACTTAGAACCTGAGACGCTTCCACCATTAGATCAAAGATCCAATGGCTGAGACCCATGTTTCAAATGAGAAATGAGGGAAGCAAGCCTATGGCCAGCCGTAACCCTCTCTTCTCAACCTCAACTATCTTAAGATCCCGATCTTTCTTTCCTTCTTCCCTTATATATATATATATATATAATCAGCAATCCCTCATTCCAGCAGCTTGGTCATCTCTTTATGTCTGGCCATTAATTTCATCATCGCCCAGCATATCACCATCCAGATTTCTTGTGGTTCGCATCACTGCCCAATCCATCAACACCAACCAGCGCTGCACTACACTGTTTAATGGCAGCAACTGCCCCAACATCCCCGCTATCCCTTGTTCATTTCTTCCCCACCCCCCCCTGCCCGTTAATGAACCTGATCAAGCTGAGCTCAAGCTGGCCGGGTGTTTGGTGTGCCATGTTTGAGAAAGGTCGTCCCGGCTTGATTCAAGTTCAAGCCAAGCTCAAGTTGAGCATGATGCATTCTCGAGACAAGTTTGAGCTGAGCACGGTATGCACATGTTCAGCTTATTTATACCCCTTAGACAGCAATCAAATGTGGGTCAAGGCCCAATCAAGTCAAAATTTGATAAATACATGAATAATAGAATCACATATTGTAATTCTACACAAGACATCAGGTCAACTGGCAATGAATCATCACTAGAGTCTCTGGTTGAAGAGCTAATCATTACTCTAGCAGACCACCTGGTGCAATTTTCAGACCTTAGTAACTTGAATGAAACATGATTTATAGCAAATGCAGATTCAGATGCACAAGCAGGAAGTAGTGATTTCAGCTTTTGACATAATTTTAGACGTGGATGTGTCTGTGATACATCTACCATAAAAGAATGGTAACATAATCATAACCATAACCACCAAACTTTATCCCAACTATTAATATACAAAAAACCACCTTTGAGTTACTGTCCTAAGGCTATGGAGTGTCCACTCTATATTTAAGAATCCAAAGTCATATGATACTTTGTAAAGGAGGAATGGAAAAAGAAAAATAGATGGTTTTGAAAAATAACAAACCAGTAAATGAAATAATTTTTTAAAGCTTATTATACAAAGCAGATAAAGGAAATGCTAGACATAACGGGCAGAAGGAAGCAGTTAGAGCCTATAACAAATGAGGTGCTCTACATTGAACTTTTAGGCTACCAAGGCCTATGGCCTAAGGTATTTGATTTCTTCAATCAAAAGACCATAATTACACAATTTGATGCATGGTAAAGGACAAGAATGCATCGATACTCTTGACACAATTGAACTCTGGCATTCAGTCATCTATTCTTGAAAGGCAAATTTATGGTCTTGTCCAACCAAAAGATTAAAGTTTCTACCCCAGATGGTGTAATCCAACAAAAGTGGAGTTATTTCTAGATAAGCATTTCCAGCTAATGCTTGCATGGTTTCATTAAAGCTTTAATATGGATGATGTTAGGGTATCAACTGCACTGATAACACTCGTCGGGAAATCGCTCGTATCCCTGTTCCTAGAATCACGATTATCGATGTCGATACCGCAGGAGAAAGAAAAAATAAAATAAAATAAAATATAAGATACAACTAGATGTGCATGCAAGATTTCACGAGAAAAATAATTCACAAGATTGAGAACTTTCACACTCAACCCCATACAAGTTTTTCAACAAGAAATCCCAAAATTTCTCGTACAACCTCTCAACATAGCCCTTGCAGGCTTTCTGGAAACCATTCACCACTCTTTTGATCCTCACGCCCAACTTGCTTCTCTACCCATGGTTTTATAGCCTCTGCTACAAAGAGCGTCTCACCAAGACTCCAACAATCCAAACCGCGTCCAAATTGGAATCCTGTAACTCTCTCAATTTCCATTTGATTGCAGAAATTGTTTCTTGCTGTTGGATTGCCTTGATCGTGCCGCAGATCACGTAGATCAAGTCCCGTCAAAGTCGGCTTGTCCCTGTGCCATTTGATCCTCACAGGAGATGTGTGCTGACGTTGATCGCACATCTCTCATGCGTACATCGTATCGTTGAACGTGCGTACACAACATCAAGGGGGTAGAGGAGTGCGCTAGTCCACGATAAGAGAACAGTGCTCGAGCACCTAGAGGAACTGCCACCTAGGCTTGGGCCCTGGCCACGCGCACCTACTCGCATGTTCGCGCACACCTATGCGCATGGGTGGACCAACATGAGGCATACCAAACAACCTCTACTTTGACTCAATGTTCGGCCCACCTCGTCTCGATGTTCGACCTCCATCTAACTTTAAGAGTTCTTAAAGAATTTCACCTCCATGCCCTTAAACAAGTGCCTGATTATGGATGGACAAACATGAAAGTCGAGCCATGACACTCGATCCCATCTCTGTCACGTACTGTGTTCACCTCGACCTGAGACCTGCTTAGAAAAGTCTCCTATGGCAATAGAAACTTTATCTTACGATGTCACTTATCGTCCTCCCGAGTCTCTTGTCTTGTATCCAATCCACCTGTTCCAGGAGCTCCACCTCGCACTAGACTCCTATCTGCACCATGGACGACCTCATACTGGACTCCCTGTCAAAAAATAATACCCTCCTCGTTTCTTCCCCTACGAAATGGCCATATTACCATGCAAGACCTACAAAACTCTATCACCGACTCTTCACGTGTAGCCGTTTGAATTCAGTTTATTGAAAAAAATTAAATTTCTGCGAAAACTGGATATGCATCGAACTTCGTCCAGTTTCTTTACTGTCCCATCATGCACTTCCAAGCTAACTATCTCGATGCCCGCGATTACATAGCTCGATCCGTTTAGCAAGCAGACAGCACTATCTCTGCTCACCAAAGAGTAAAGCAGCTTCTCTCTGCAACAAATATGATGTGAGCATACAAAATCTAAAGTCCAAAAAGAAAGGGATACCCTGTCGGATAGTTGAGTGCATCACTGATGTATCCGTCATCGCTGCCATCGACCACCACCGCAGTAGCCCTCATTTGATTTTTGAATTGTGGACAATCTCTAACACGATGCTCCAACTCATCACACCGATAACACTTAATCTGCTCGCATCTTTCGACCTAGACCGCCTGCCTCACAATCCTCTGTCGCTCCACCTATCGCCTGCTCCTCCAGAAATCGTCAATGCTGAGTTCCCGCCTGAACTTGAAGCCCGGTTCTCTCATCTGAGAACATCGTTCTGGAGTAACGTCGAGGTGACCTCCATCTTGATAGTGCTCTTTCCCACTAGAAGAGCGGTCACTAAGAACTCAAAGGATTGCGGTAGGGATGACAACAAGATCAGCATCCTAATTTTCTCAACTTTTTCACTGACATTGAAAAGATCGATGAGGATCCTCTAGAAGTTACTTAGGTGCTCCTGTATGCTTTATCCTTTGATCATCCATGGTTGATATAACAGTTTCCAAAGGAATAGTATGTTGATGAAGGACTTCGCCATGTACAGCTCCTCAAGCGTGTCCCATAGCATTATTGAAAAAATCTCGCTCAGTACATGGATTATCATGTCGTCCGCTAAATACAAGCGAATCGTGCTCATCGCTTGCATCTAGAGCCACCTCTAAGTCTTCTCTTCCATGATAACTGGTCTTTCCTCGTATGTGAGAGCATTGATCAATCATTGCTAGATAAGTACATCTTTCATCCTTGCTTGCTAGAGAAAAAAATTATTTTTCGTATCGAACCAGTCGATCTCAAACTTGATTATGCCTGTCCTCTCGATCTCGATCAATCATGGACAATCGAGACTTTGATACTAGTTGTTAGGGTATCAACTGCACTGATACCACTTGTCGAAGGATCGCTCGTGCATAATACAGATCCTCATTTCCAAGATCACGATTATCGATATCGATGCTGCAGGAGAAAGAAGAAATAAAATACAAAATATAATTAGATAGGTATACAAGATTTCACTATGAGAAAAATAACTTACAAGATTGAAAACTTCCATTCTCAACTCCGTACATGTCTCTCAATAAGAAATCCCAAAATTTCTCGTACAAGCTTTCAACACATAGCCCCTGCAAGTTTTTTGGAAATCCTTCATTACTTTTTTGATCCTCACACCTATCCTGCTACTTTACCTATGATTTTATAGGCTTTGCTATGAAAAGCGTCTCACCAGAAGTTCAACGATCCAAACCACGTCCAAATTAGAGTCCTGTAGCTCTCCCATTTCACATTTGATTGCAAGATTGTTTCCAGCCATCAAATTGCCTTGATTGCATCACAAATCATACAGATCAAGTCCCAATCAAAGTCGGCTTGTCCCTGTGCCATTTAATCCTCACAAGTGATGCGCACTGCCATCGATCATGCGTCTCTCGCGTGTACGTTGTGTACTGTCAATCGTGCATACACCACGTCAAGGGGGCAGAGGAGCGCATTGGGCCATCATGAGAGAATAGCACCCGAGCGCCTGGGGAACTGCCGCTTGTGCTTGGGCCTTGGCCGTGCGCACTTGCATGTCCACGCACGCCTGTGCACATGGGTGGGCCAACATAAGGCATACCCAATAGATGATTTAAGGCACGCATAGATGCTCTCTTGATTTACATATTGTTTGAGAAAACCCTAGCAAGGCTTATCGGTTCTGGATGAAGAGAAAAAAGAAAGAAAGAGACCCCTCCCTCAATAAACTAAAGCTAAAAGATTTCTGAAAATTGCAAGTATTTTCTATCTAGCATTAACTAGAGAAGACGAAGCAACAGATGAAAAGGGATTTTTAAGTACTCTCTATCTAGCATTAAGTAGAGTAGATGAAGCAACAAATGAAAAGGAAATTTTAACTTATGTTCTTACTTGACTCAAACACGTAGAAGGTTAAAAAAAATAAAGTCATCTGTTCTCTACATGACTTGCATGCACCCTAAAGTCAGTGCAATATTTCAAGAAAAATCACACAATGGCATTGCATGATTTATTTACGTAACTGAAGAATTGCCTGCAAGTTGACATGGATCAACTTAGTTGGATGCTTTCTTTGAGTTCATTCAATTCATGTCCATCTTCCCATATATCTAAGCCTCATTTTAACTGAAGCTAGGTGATAAACCTCAAAAGGTAAGTGCAGCTATGTTAGTAAAGACCTCAACTATAGAAATGCAAGACGTGCCGACCAGGATGTTGAGATGATGGTGGAATGGTCCTAATACATGAGATAGGATCCCATCTTGGTTTTCCCGTGGGATGTCTAACCGGGACTTGAATCATTGTATTAAATTAGTAGCAAGGTGAGCATAAAGAAAGCTAGCATCAGGGAACCATGTAGATAAAAAATCAACATGACTACAAGGAAGAGCTGTAGGTGAGGTGATAATAAACAAACTACCCATATGCACAACATAAGGATGATAAAAATTTATATATATGTGCTAATGGGTAAATATAAGAAGAAGCTTCTAACAAATGTTTTACATAGCAGTGCGCTGAAAATTTATTTGCCTTTATGTCAAACTATCATTAACAGAACCTAGATTCGTCAAAATGCTGTAAGACATCATTTCTTGATAACAAGAATACAAAGCACGAAGATATATGGAGGTTCCATCTATATACACCAATAATAGCCAACAACCTGTACTAGCAAAGCAAACTTCTTGGCATGCACAGGAGGCATGCTTGAGACAATATATGACCAAATAACAATGATACAAAAAGTCTTAAGGCACCAGGGATGCTGTATTTAGAGACCTATTAGAAAAATCTACAGAAGACAAAGATTCAAGACTCATGCATATCAGCCCAAAATCACAATGTACCCAACAGTATTGGCTACAGACCATGCCAGCCAACCATCGTACAGTAATTATCCTCATAAATTGAATGCTTGGTAGAAGCCAATCACCATAAAAAGTTAATCATGGGAGGAGCTGTCACCTTGGCCTACAAGATCTCTAAGAACAAAGTCATCTTTGGAATGAAAGCCAAGATCTCATGATCCTATTATGTTTCTTATTGAAATCATTAGCCATGTAGTCTGCTCTTCAGCACACAACAGAACCAATCCTGTAGACTCTCATTAAAAAAAAAAAAGATGGATAAAAAACAGTATCATACCATGAATAGTAGGAGGAAAGCATTGAAAACTAAGTAGTGAAAATTATGTTAGAAAAGGTCTTAGAAACTATTTACATATTTCATATCAAAATAACCCCCACCCTTCAAAACCCAAAGAAAAGGAGGGGGGCACCTGGATGGAAAAAAAGAGAGAATAAAAGAAAAGTATATGGTACCCAAAAGGAAGTGTAGGAAGTGTGAGAAAGCCAAACCAATCAGCATTGGCTCAAGCCTGTTGAACACATAGCACAATGCATAAATTGCTCCAGAACAAGAATATGATGAGAAACTCTAACAAAATATATGATTTAGAGCAAAGAACTTGAAACCGGTACTAGGCCTCATACTGGTCACCCACCGGTATGGTACGGTACTGTACCATACCGGCTGGGCCTACAAAATGTTAAAATAATCTTTTCTTTCCCTATCAAAAAAAAAAAACTTTAACCCGAACCCGAACCGAACCCGAATGGGCTGAACTGGGCGGTACGTTATGGTACACTACAGTACCGTACGGAATATAATTTTTTAAATTTTTTTTAACGGTCCGGACTCCGAACCATTTTTTATATATGAACCGTGCCGGCTCTTGGCCAGTATGGTACAGTACGCCCCGTACCGAACGGTATGGGACGGTACCGCAAACCCTGATTTAGATAATGCAACAAGAACAAAAAGCAATGATTTTCCTGAAACTAAAGAGCAAAATCCCAAATCTGACAATTCTGGCACGACCAATCTAAAGAACATTTCATCTAAAAGAAGGCTAGGCTCCTAATCAATACAGTGACAAGGCAAAGGGCTTTGGGGTAGGGTGTGGGAAGAAACCCAAACCAAGTTAGATTTGTCCCCATGATGAGCTCTGTTGGTGAAGACAGTAACCCAGACATTGAAATGTCCCTATCATAGGTGAAGAGCAAGGTTTGTCATTCTGGTCCATACCAATAATGTACCAACCATAACATACCCTACCAGTGCCGAACCGATACATTGTATAGGGGGCGTATGAATGCTCGGTATGCTGAACCAGTCCTCGTACTGGGCATGCCGATACTGTAATATAATGGTACCGGTATAGGGTCTAATACCGAGATGACAAACCTTGGTGAAGATGATGAGTATATAACTTTCCATAAGCTGTAAAGATGATCCAACAATCTTATAATCATCCTGATTCCACAAATTTAATCCTAAAGTTATGCCAGAATCTGCTGAACCTTCATGTGTTTGCCAGTCTCTGATCATTTCAGATCACTAAGTTCTAATGTTTATCTAGCAACGGAGTGCAGATATAAACAAACTTTAGAACACTTCAGAACTGAAGTTCAAAGATGGGAATAGGATATGCATACACCAAGCCTTAGCAAAAAAAATGTTGCAGCTTCACTTTAACAGTGATGAACACCAAAGGACAAGGTTTCGAAAGTATCAACTGCATCAATCTCCTAAAAAGGGGAGAAGTCTAATGTATTCACATATTTTGTTGTCATCAGATTAGAAGCACAAACTATACCATGATAGAACTCAAAGAATGGAATTAGCATGACAAAGAATTATGGATGTTTACACACAATTTCAACACAAAACTTAGCCTCTCTTCAATACAGGACTTCCTCTCATCTTTGTATTATGTAAACATGCTGTTATGGACCTTCTCTCCAGATTGTCAAGACAGCTATTGTCTTCACAAATACATGTGACACGAAGGGAAATAATGGAAGTTTGTTCTTCAAACATTATACTTTGGTTCTCCATGTACATTAACGCGAACAGATATTCCTTGACATGCACAGTCATGATTATGATCAAATAATATTGTATTTTCTCTGAATATTGCTTCCCAAAAATGTTACCTCTTCAGCATGAGTGTCATTACAATTAAATGCATAGATTGCACATCCAAAGACATCGGAAAGGAAAAAGTGATGCACATAACATAATTCCTCATGAAATTGTAACTTCAAAAGCCTAAAATTAATTATATGATTACCTCCATTCCAAATTTGTGGGTTCGGTTTGCTGTTTATAAGCTTGATGTTGATGTGTTTTGAATGCTGAAACCTTCAGGCAAGTGCTATGCTTCAAATGCTATGGACTTTCCGTGCATTTATTCTATTAGCACATTATTAATTCAGACATTTCCTACAATAAAAGTATTGATTTAGTTGTATATTGTTTAATAACTTAAAAAGCCCTACTAATTGAACTCTGACACCAAAAAAAATGCCATCACATGATATAGCATTTAACCAAGTCTGAAAATAATGTCTATGGAAATAAAAAATAAAAAAACAAAACACCACTCATGACCTTCTCCTCAATGAATGATAACCCAGTATTACCAGTCTCTTATATATTGGATATTGTACTATACTTATTTAGAGTTCTTTTAGCACCTTCCACATGAAATAAAGATAAATATAACTAAAAAAAAGGAAAAAAGAAAGCATAAGAGAAGGGAACGATGTCATGCTATGCATTATCAATATCACTGAAACAACTGCAACTTTATTTACCTTTCATTTCCATACCATCACAAATTCACAACAGTAAAAGAGTCAGATAATCACCAAGTTGGTCAATGCTTTATCAGCAACTGAGCAAAGATATAGAACCCTAAACTCAATATTACCCAGATAAGGAGCGCAGGCAGTACAGAAAAGCATAATAATGCCAAAATGCATGATCCCAAAAGACATACACAATCACCAAGATTTTTTGGACGATAATGCAATTGTGAAAACAGCCTTAGGAAGCCAAAACAAGCTCTAAAACCAGATTTACATGCTTTGTGTATCATGCCTTGTCATATTAATGCTATAAGGTAATTTGATCCAACAAAGAAGTGTGGAACATATTATTTGATATCATGTTTTATGCAATTTCAAGTCATGCTAATGTTATGACTGAATTGCAAGCTTTGAAGTGAGATAGCTAGAAGAGGTTTCTGAAAACCATATCTTGAACACACTTGCACTCTTTTAATATTAAAAATTTCTTCTTAGAACAATAAAGGAGACAGAAAATGGTAATATTAGACAACAAAGGACAAACTTTAGCAAGGTCACTTTCTTTGGTGAAAAGTGGATTCTTCTACTTGTAAGGCATTGCAAACCACCAGATTGTCGAATCAAAGAAACCCCATGTGGCCAAGGACATGACTCACCAACAATGTTATAATCAATATATGAGAACATGTGTTAACCCTCATATGACAAATTTATATCCTAAGAAGTGACAACATGCCACATGCATAATCAGTCCATTTGCACAATTTCCTTTGATATGTTATTTTTCAGATACACATGGAATTTTTACATGTCACCAATTTATTGTTTTGATCATCATGCCATCTTTATTTCTGAAAATGCCTGCTACAAGGGTAGTGAACTAGTTATATTGTGGTTAATAATTTAAAGTTATGGCATTTCAAGCGTAGGGCCCAACCAATACCCTCATAAGCCAGAGTAATATATAAAGAAACTTTTTGTTAAAAAAAGCACAGTAAAATCCCTTCTTCTCGAGCAATACCCGAGCACTACCATAGTCTTTCATCAACCGAACTCCTCTACTGTGAAAATATTTTTGGCACATATCCAGCTCATTTATGATGTATAAATGGCATCACACAAAAGAAATCAGCAGCCACAGAGCATGAGATAATAAGAATCTGTGACTCTATGAAACATCAGTTGCACAAAACAATAGGATTCATCTTTCTCTTTTTGTATACCATCAGATGAAAAACGACAGTAAAAAAAAAGTCAGTCAGAACATCACTAAGCTGGTCGATGACCCGACCACAAAAGGCTCCATCAGCAGCCGAGTCAGGAAGTAGAACGCCACACCCAGTGCAATCGAGATCGGCAGAGCTGGCAGCGCATGCCGGCAAACCGAAAGCAAGATGAGGGTGCATCCAAGCCCCGAAATGATCGCCAGATAGCAAGCATACACGGTCATCAAATCATACATCGCCGCCCTGCCCACGAGAACACTGTAGAAGACAAAGTCTCCGAGGCCGAGCCTGATGCCCCTCGTCGTCTCAAACATCTCAATATCCGAGGAAGGAGAAGACGGAGAAGGAGAAGAAGAACGAGTCCTCCTCTCAGTCCCGGCAGCACTCTCCAGCCGCTGCTGGGGCTCATGGCCTCCGGTAGATGATCCGGTGGATGGCATCAAAGGGGACCTCTCCTCATCAAGATTCTCAATTTCAATGACGGCATGATCTGAATTGGAGTCCCGGGCACTGAGAACCGGGCGGCGATCGACATGGCGGTGATCGGCAGGAGGGGGATCAACTGGCTGGAGCTCGACAGAGCCAAAGGATGCAGTGGCGGCGGCAGCGGATGGGCAGGAGGAGGAGGAGGACGAGGGGGCGACGGTGGGGCGGGCCTCATAGACGAGGGCGGGGAGGTCGTCGTCCCGGGAGGAGGCGAGGTCGACGAGGATGCGAAGGGGGCCGCGGGGAGACAGAACGGCGACGGCGTCGTAGAGGGCGAGGGCGATGAGGAGGGACCAGGTGGTCCACTCGGGGAGCTTGGTGAGCCAGGCGGCGACGATGACGCCGAGCGAGACGGTGTAGGCTGGCGGAGGAGGATCGGGACGGCAGGGGAGAAGACGGCGAGGACGCCGACGGCGGAGAGGTTGAAGAGGAGGAGGAGGCAGGTGGGGGCATCGAGGGGAAGGGCGAGACGGCGGAGGAGGGAAAGGAGGATGGGGCCACCCATGGAGGCCAGGACGAAGAAGGCAGAAAAGCGCATGTAGTTCTTGAGGAAGCCCGTGAAGTTGTAGTAGTAGAGGACGACGAGGAGGAAGGTGACGGCGGCGACGAGGGCAACGAAGACGGCGGCGTTGAGGAGGGCGCCCTCGAGCTTCTGGGAAGGGGAGTCGGAGGGGGTCTCTAGGTAGACGAGGGTGGCGGCGGTGACGGGCGGCGGAACGACGGCGGACGGGGGGGGAGAGAGGAAGGAGACGATGAGGACGACGAGGAGCATGCAGATGGAGACGGGGGACATCACGCCGATGATCTCCACGCCCAGCGAGTCCATGATGCTTCCCTCCATCGCCGGCCGTCCGATCGGTGGTTTTGGGAGGGAATAGGGATGGAGATCAGGCCGAAGGGGAAGACATTTTTGCCGTCCCAGATCGGAGAAGTCCGCTATCTCTTCTCCTTTGCGCTACAGTCGAAGAGGGGGGGGGGGGGGGGGGGGGGGCGGAAAGAAAAATGCGAATCAGGCATTTGGTCGGATGAACTCACAGTTTCAGACAAATCAGACGGCAATGGGCTGGCTGAGGGACCGCACTACACGTTCCGGTCAAAGCTCATCATATAAAACTTGCATAGACCTATGCTCCGCAGCTGTGCAGAATGCTGGGTTGGAAAATTGGCAAGCAACCACCGGGATAAAAAGGACGTCATCACATATCCCAGGTATTTAAGATTCGAGATATAATATTATAATTAATATAATATTATAATTGACTCATATAAATTTTAAATTAATATTTAAAATTTAAATATAGAAATGTGAAATTAGTTAAACAAATTTTAAATTCAAACATTCTTCCTATATTTAGATTGGAACTTAGATAACATGCTCACCAAAAGGTTGATTCATATTCATCATTATCTATCGAATATTTTCTTGCAGTAGAAACCTGTTCTTATCCAGAGAAAGTAGCTATGCTAGTCTCCTCTTCCCATTCATCTTTATACATTAAAAAAAATTAACAAGTGCGGTAGTTAAAAGATATATTACATAATTTTTTTAAAAAAATTTATTTAGTCATTTATTTTTCTTCTATATGCCTTTATTTATATTGGAAAATAGAAGAAAACAAATTTAAATTTAAATTATAACTAAATTAAAACCAGCAAATTTGGATTAATGTTTAAATCAGCACAGTAATATTCAAAAATAAATATTTCCTTTCAATTAAATGATATTCAATGTTGATAATATAAAAAATATATAGAATGTTAACGAACAATTTCTAAAATAATAATATCCATAATCATAATATAAATATATAGAATAAAAAAATAATTAATTTATAAATTATAATGTTAATTTATATCCATATTCGTAGCTTAACGTAGTAATTACCGGTCTAGCTAATTTATTATCTTTTTAAAAAATTTAAATCACATGCTGAATAATTTGTGACATAAAACTACAAAAAATATTTGAAGAAAAGAAAAAAAAAAATTTTTGTCAAAATATTTTCTTTGAAAAGAATTAAACAAAATAAAATAATTTTCAAAATTTAAAACCTATTGAAATAAAATTATCCTTGTAATTTATGTATAAAAAGATTACAAAGATATTTACATAAAAATAAATCCAGATACATGCAGATATCTTCTTAGCAAAAATATAATAAAACCGCATAATAATCAAAGTATTTTTTATATTATTTTTATGTGGTTGCCCTCATTAAAAAAATATGAAATATTCATATGAAAAGCTAATGATTTTTATGTAAGTGCTCCCATACTTTTGCTATGCGGCCCTATCCTACTTTTTAAAAAATCTAACTATTTAATCTCCTCACCCACTCTCTCCTCCCCTCTCCCACCACCGTCAACTACTTTTTCAACCCCTTCCCTCCTTTATTTCTCCATCTATCATTTCTGGATCCCATTCTATTTTCCCTTTCTCCACCCCATCCCATGTAAATCCTCTACCCCATCTTGATTCAATCTTACCCCTCTCCTCCTCCTCCAACCCCCTAGTAAGCCTAATCCAACCATCTCTGTTTAGATATCATCTTCCCTTCTTTTCTTCAAGCTCGTTGCCTCTCTTTAGATCCCATCTCCCTGCTGCATTTGGTCATGCTAGTCCATCGCCTCCTGTCGATCTCCTTCACAACCAATGCCCTGCACCATGCCAACTCATGATCCCTTTCTAAGTAAGTATTTTTGGCTTTTTTTCTTTCTTTTTTTTATTTTAATGTACTTCTTTTTAAGTTTCTTTTTCTTTTTTTTCTTCATCTCCTCCACCACAAATCCTAACCCTAACCCTAACTCTAATTGAGTCCTAAGTCTTTAACTTTTCCTTTCTTATCCACATCATCCAATGTATCAACATACCTTTTTCTCTATTTTGTTTTCTTTTTTTTTTTAATCTCATCTCCTTCACAATACCGTGACCAAAATCCTAACCCTAGCCCTAATCCTAACCCTCCTAACCCTAACCCAATCCTACCACTAACCTACCTAAATCCTAACCCTATAACCCACAACCCACAACTTGCACATGATAACTCACTAACCCTAACTCATTTATCTTTGCATGTTAACCTATTAACCCAAAATCATCAATATCAACATGTTAACCCTTTTTTCTCTTGACTAAGGAACCTACCGCCAAATCCATTGATCTTGTTTCCTTTCTCTATATTTTCTCCTCTTTCATCTGAACCCTTTTCCCTCTCTATTCCTAAGCTTGTTGCATCTATAGTAGTAACTCTTACTCTTTGGAGCAGAAAGCTATTGCAACTATGGTAGCAACCCTCAATCTCCTTGATCCATCTTCTTTTAGGTTTTTTATTTGGTGAACAACAAAATGAAGATAGAAAGTTGCTACATTCATAGTAGCACCCTTTTAAATCACTCTCACATGATGCCTCTATATCCAATAATGAGAAAATTCTCTTTCTCATATTCTACTCTAAAGGATTAGAAGGCCACAGGATGTATAGTGGCAACCTCCTAATATGCTAATGAAGAAAGAAAATAATACAAACAAAAATCCTACCCTTTTTAAGTGATCCTTCATAACCCTGTGACTATGATCTGTTGTATTATTCCTCAGTATATAAAGCAACATTAATTAGACCAATTCATTCAGTTTGTGCCTTCCCTCTCTCTCCATTTAAATTTTGTCCATTCCCTAGCATCCTTGTCACACCCTAAATCCAACACTCAGGTTGGCCATGCAACATGGCCATATACTCCCCTAGGACAAACCTCTAGAAAATATAGAAGGCCTTAAACTCTATTATAACCTCAAAATTTATGAACACTAATGATCTCAAATCATAATAAAATATTTTATATTAATAAATAACAAAACCTGTAAAATTTACAAAACTCAGTCACCAAACTAGTATTGATGATGCCTGTCAATTCAATCTTTTCAACCATGATCCCAACTACAATAAAGTATATATATCGTGTAACTGAAAAAGGAAAGAGAAGAAAGGAGTTGTGAACTTTATAGCCTAGTAAAAATTTTCATACACCAATCCAATATAATAATAATAATAATAAATAAGAAATTAATAATGATTGTTACTCATATAAATCATATGCTATAAGATACCAAAATCATTAAACATGTATAGTAAATACATATATTTTTATGCAATAAACCATGTCATAAAATTATCTCAAGATAATATATACCAGCTCCAATAATATTTAGGTGCTCGACTCTAGACTATCATAACCATGTTTCTAGCTTGTGGCGGAGTATCAACATAGTGGCTAATCTTGTAGACTACTATGACGGGGCATTAACAATATAGCTAGCCTAGATGATCATAAGTGCTCAACTCTAACTATCAAGACCATATTTTTAGCTCATAATGAGATACCAATAAAGTAGCTAGTCCAAAAGATCACAAATTCTCAACCCAAAACTACCATAACTATATATCTAGCCCATGGGAGGGTATCAATAAGTGGCTAGTCTCATAAATTACATTACAAGAAATTATAGTCTTCAGCATTCCACAAGTGTTGAAAAAATATAAAAAACAAGTGTTGCCCATCATATCCCTTGCATTTTTAAAAATAATGGACAAGTACCGTCTAATATAATGCGGAGATTATATCCTCGCATATTCCTATATTTGTGAAATGTGAGAGATTAATGTAATATGGATATTATATCCCCATATTTGCAAAATGTGGAATTTTTTTTTTTTTGTGTGGCATTTCCCAATACCAGGTTTTCATTAATTCCTTGGATGATATATAGACACATATACCATATATATGGATAAAATTATCCAAATTAGAATATTAAATATAATTTTACAGATTGATTTTTAGGGCATACTCTAATAATCTCTTACTTGCACTAAAGCCAATCAACCATATACTTTGGTCCCATCTTATGTGCTTCAATTTTAGTTGGCCAAAGCTTATTAAGCTAGTGGGTCTACCACATTTCATGCGAAGTTTACTCTCTTTATCTATATAAGATAGTCACGAATCAAATCATCGCTCTATGTGTTAGACTTCTTATGAGACCTTAGTTCCTTAGCAAGAGGTATGGCACCATTATTGTTATAATATAGTATTATGGCATTTGATGATATCACACTAATCTATGATAAATTGTTAAACTAAAATACATCCTAAAACCTTTAGAAGCGATGATATAGTCAACTTTCCTAGTCAAACTTACAATGATCGATTTCAAACCATCATTATTTAAGAATATATCTTATGTATCCTTATTTCCTCAATTCTCCTACTCTTAAAGATCTAAAACATATCTTTAATACTTCTCAAGTCTTAAACAATATTATCATAGTTATCTAGTACTCATAGCCTAGATTTTATTAATATTCGTTCATGAAATTCACAGTAAAAATTAGATTATGTATATAGCATAATTTATATTAGGTTTCTTATAGCCAAAGCTCAAAAGGATTTAACCCATATTAAAATATTTTTTAAATATATCAGGGTACATTTCAGAGACTAATCCATGCTTAAGGAGTCAAACCCCCTATAAGATTTTTTAAGCTGAACATCTTCAGCACTTCTTTAATATATAAGTTCTGTGATAGGTATAGCATCCTTCCTGGTCTATCTTATAGACCTACATTCTAAATATAGGATGCCTTCTATAAATCTTTATTAAAGAATTATCTAAACAATTATAGCCCAATCTAGGTTAGCATAGGAATCTCATTCCCTATAGAAGAATATTATCCATGTACAATGCCCAGAATTATATACTCCCAGTGGCCTTTTATAAACATGTGGTTCCTCTTCTCAATTTTGGTGGAATCAAATAATTTGATCATATCATAGAAACGAGAATTCTAATTCTAAGCTATTTGCTTTAGCCTATTTATATAGATCTTTTTGTAGCTTTGATCTTGTGATCTCATCATTATCCATCAATCGGATCTTATCATGGTTAACCGTAACAGAAATTTGTATGGATTTTAGCATGGTCACAAGTAAAAAGATTTCTATAGTCATTGTCGACTATATCCTTTTGTCTAAGTCTTGCTTTATAGATCTCCATCTATTTTTCTTCTATATATCCATTATATCCATTAAGTACTTGATTATGATTTTTCTAATTTTACCGTAAGCGCACGGTGTGCAGAGTAACATGTCCGACGAGTACGAGTCAATCCCATAAGGAAATGGATTTTAATCTGTGTTCTAACCCTCGCTTAGAGAAGCTGACAAAAATGAGCAAAATTAACCAAATGAGAGGAAAGATATAATTTAAAGATCTAGGGCTTTCGAATCCACTAGACTAACGATTTAGAAAACTATTCTAAGGATCTCTCTAATAAATCTTTCCAACTTCTTTCTTTATTAACCAAGTATGGATTATGAAAAGATTAAACTTAACTATAACCCATCAAGGTTTTATAAGGAAAGAAAGAAAGAAACAAAAAAAAATAAATATTGAGCCTTCTGTCTTTCGTCCTTCTGGCACCGAATCAAGTATGAACTATTAAGGGATTGAAACCCAACTATAGCTCATCAAGTCTCTTGGCAAGAAGTTCGGAAAGAGAAAAAAAACTCTTAAAAATTAGAGCCCTAGAAAAGATCCAAGAAAGGACTTCTAATCATGGTCTAGCTTCATCGCCAACCCTA
This sequence comes from Areca catechu, assembly GCA_021397845.1. Taxonomy (NCBI): domain Eukaryota; kingdom Viridiplantae; phylum Streptophyta; class Magnoliopsida; order Arecales; family Arecaceae; genus Areca; species Areca catechu. The sequence goes on along the minus strand of CM038046.1, from coordinate 48,932,238 downwards.
GACGGATTTGCTTAGCCAGACATGATTAAAATAAAAACTCTAAAAATTATATAAAAAAATTAAATAAAATCAATTAACTACTTGCTAAAATTTAAATTACAAAACTTAAATGCAAAAATAAAAACTATCCTAATTACAGGAATATAAATAGCATAACATAAATTTGCAAGAAATGAAAACAGAAATTAAAAGTTACAAAAAAAAAAAGATTAAAAAAATAATTTTTTATTTCTAATCAAATTTGATTATAGATTATTTAATTTTTAAGTCATTAACAAGACTTGAAGTTTAAATATAAATTAAAAAAAACTAAGCTCTATGTGGGAAACTGGGAAGGAGAAGTGGGAAGAGAAAATATGGGCTTCTGGCTTCTGCCTCTCGGCTCCTGCTCCCACCCCTCAAGAAAATAAAAACTTGGAATAAAACAAACTCTGAACTAAGGCTCTCGGAATAATTCTCCCTCAGCCACCCTCGTATTTAAAGAGAACAAGTGCATGGGACGACGGCATCGGACTCTTATCTTCGTCTGTCTAGGTCTCTACCATTGCTTCCATGACAAATTCCATCATCGTGGTGTTTGGTGTTATCCCGAGTCAATTCAAAAATCAAACTCCGCTCCGCTTCAGGTCAAATTCTTTCTTTCCTCCGGCTCCTTCGGACATCCAGTTCCCATCTCCCGACAACATGACGCGGCGACGGATCGGTGACGATGAGAAGAAGACGGTGCTAGGCGTTGGATCGAAGTGGAGGCAGCGAACATGGTGGTGATGGTGAGGACACCAAGACCAAGACCAAGCTTCAAGAATCCATCTAGAGTGCCGACTCGAGATCGTCGAGCTAACTCGAGACACAGTCAAACCAAATCCCAGGTGTCTGAAAAATTCTAGATTAAAAAAATAGAGAAAATCTCATGAAATCCCGTGCTGTAACAAACTCTTTAATTAGTTGAATCTTGTAACTAATCCTCGGATTAGTTAGCCTTAAATCCTTGTTTAGAGACTTCTGGAACCTGGTTGTAAGTCTATATTAAGGCTCGTTCTGTGCGAGGAAATGCAATGAATTGAAAGAAAAAAATAATAAAATGAAAGCTTCTTCTTCGATTGCTTGTTGGTGCCTTCGTTGCCATGGCGACATCGAGGGGTGAGAGGCCCCGTCCAAGCCTTTGTCGCGACTACGACGTCGAGAGGTGTGAGGCCTCATCTACCTCCATCGCACCGCTGTTTTCCTTTCACAACGACGTAGAAACCTCAGTCCCCTGTAAGCCCCTTCCTCCAATAATCCCCTCACCGAACCTTCAGCTCCTCCGTGAGCCTCCCCCCCCCCCCCCCCCCGCTCACTGTCTTCTCCGAAGCCTAGATCCAAGCTAGTCGCCAAACCTCCCTCCTCCGTCTCCCATCATCCGATCTCCGTCTCCACCGGTCCACCCTTTGTCCGATCTCCCTCCTCCGGTCACCCATCGCCCAAACCAAACTTCCTAGGTCACCCATCGCCTAAACAGCTCTCCACTGGTTCTCCCTTTGCCAAACCACCTCCACCGGTTCTCCCATCGCCAAACCGCCTCCACCGGTTTTTTCCCGTTGCCCAAACAACCTCTTCAGGCCTCCCGTCGCACGGTTTCACCTACCATCCATAAGCCTCCTCCGGGTCTCGTCGCTGGCCTACCCTCCTCCGGCCTCCCATCACCGGCCTACCCTCACTCCCGGACCTCCCCGAGTGTTTAGCACCCTTTTCGGACATCTGCTCAAACCCGACCCCCATCAACGACCGAAGCTCCATCAGACCTCCTTCCTCCGGTCCGCCCCGATGCCTTCTTCTCCGGATCGCCCCAACACCCAGCTCCCTCGTTCCACAAAGCCGTTGTCCGCCATCAAAGAAGACAATCCCAAGCTCGTCCTCTTCCGGTCCGCCCCTCACCAGACGCTCTCCTCCGGCCCTTCCCAATGCCAAATCTCCCTTCTCCGATCCGCCGCAACCCCAACTCCAACTCTGGTTCACTCCTCCACGCCTTCAGGCCTGGCTCACCTCCCCGTTTCCCCATTTTTGGATGATCCCGTGCGCTCGGTTCCCTTCCCCAGACTTCGGCTCTGCTGCCCTTCCACCGAAGTCCATCTCCCACCCTTCTTGAATGATGCCCCTGCCATCCTGGAGGTCCGCCCGAAGCCGTCTTCGCCTCCAAGCCTGCCCTATTCCACAAGCATGCAAGAGACTCGTTGGGCTGTTATTGAAGATGACAGGAACAGGAATAGCTATTCCAGCTATTCCTACTATTCCATACTTATCCCAGATTTATTCCAGATTGGAATAAACCTTGTTTACTTTAATTTGGGTTATGTTTTGTTTTTGACTTTGCTTGTCTCACTTAGACTAATCCGGGGTCAATTATTTTAGGTCCTTTCAGATACCGAGCCTTGAAGGGATCCAACCCGTGCTCTTGATGCCTATAGTTGGATGACTGACCGTTGATCATCCAGGCCGCATCTTCCAAATCTTCCAAGGTTAAGTAATCTCATCACAGAAAATTAGCTATTACTGTCGTAAGGTCCTATTTCTCTGAACCTGCTTTAGATCTAAAACTTTGAAATGTATGCATATCCTTGATCAGGGGTTTCTCAATCTCTGAGTCCTGGTTCTTTGTTATTTTATTGAGTCGAGCATGAGGGAATGCATGATTTAAAACATACCCTATTGAATCTGTGTTTATTATAAGCATTGGTATTCGTACAGATTTTTAGGGTCAATTTTATCAAAGCATAGTTCCTCATCACTTTCTGGTATCAGAGCATTTCGTTCCTCATCAGTGCTGGCGGACTGCAGGGACTCGCAACAGGGAGGAAGAGAGAGGGGAAGCGAACATGGTGGGAAGAAGAGACAATGGCAAGCGGTAGCAAGCTTGGGGTTTTTGATGAAATTAGCTTCTCCGACCGTGAGGAGTGTCCCGGTGACGAGGAGAGCATTCAGGCGACTTGCCCCGGCAAAATTGGTGCTCGGTTTGGCCTATGGTCCACAACTCTGCTCTGTGGACTAGCTGCAATGGTAGCCATGAACCAGGTGAAGATTTGTGGACCGTTCGGTTGGTTCACGTTGAACCATTGTTTTAAATCCCATGCTTTAAAAATCGTGCTATTCCATGTTAATTCTTTCAAAATTTAATTCACGTCTCAATTCAAATCCGATTCGCATGCCATTTGCACCGTTGGATCCCAAAAATTTTGCTCTTCATTTGGTGGGGTCCAATCATTTAAAACACTACATAAAAATATAAAATTTAATCAAATAAGGGTAATTTAATATATAACTTAATGCTTTAATATTTATTTTTTATGCATTTATCAGTACTATACTTTTTAGTGGATCTATTAAGGTCCATACTAGGTTGAAGCATATCAAGTTTAAGTTCATGGGATTCAACCATTTCTCATAATCGATATCTTACATCACCTTATTGTAGGTTCTAGGATCATCTTTATATTCCTTTCTTCCGTAAGGAAAACTTTCTCTGAACCCTCTATAAGTATACCTTTGTATCTTTTGGAGGATAGGAGATCCTATTAGACTTAGGAAATGGAAGTAGAACTAATATACTAGCTCTGTTCGAATGGGTTCTATAGGTTCTATGGCCCTCTACTCTTTCGAGACTATTTCTTTGAGCTTAATTATCTTCCCACTACTAAATTTAGAATAAATTATTTAACCATTACTCTAGACATTGGGTCATAACAACTTGTGATCCATGACATTGGGTCATAACAACTTATGATCCATTAAGAAGATCCTAATAGCTCTTTAGGATACAGGCCACAGTGACCTAGTTTCTAACTCATCCACCTATATCTCATATAAGTGTGATGAAAATGATTTAGAGTGAGCCCAATTAAATAGATCGACTGAGTTATATAATCAAATCCTTAAAAAAAATTAGTGATTCCCATAATGAATTGAACAATATCCAATAGGGTTTAATTTCTCTGCTCAGATACCTTATTTAGCTCGAGATGTAAGAGGAGTTTATTTTGAGACTATGCCACACAACTTGAGAAGATACTAGAGTTTTTTTCTAATGTATTTACTTTCTCGATCTAATCAAAGAACCTTAAAGAGCTTTTTTAAGTTTGCACGTTGAATGTGCTACATACATTAATGTATACTCAGGCTAGCATATCATTTCATAGGATCTCTTAGATCCCATGGGACTCACTAACAGCTTAGCAAATGCATCATATATAAGTAGAGACTGATATTTAAAAATCATCTAAATCCAATTCATTCAAACATAAATGGATCAATGATTTTACACTAAACAAAAATTAAATTTCTCCTTAAGATAAAAGTCTCTTTGAGCAGTTGATATACCTTCCAAAGATGTGTCCTATTTATTCTTCAAGGATTTTAGGTACAGGGATATTCCTATGGTCATTGAGCTTGAATTGGAAATACTGTTCTATTATCAATGGCCATCTCCTTGGAAGATCCCGATCTCTTGCTTTTTCACAGGCCTCTTCTTCCAATTAGACCATCTTTTAGAAAAGAAGATCTACTCTGCATCGAGAAGCATATCCCTTGAACCTTTCCATGTCCCTTTATTAGTCATCAATTTATTGACCTAATTATCTTTATCTTAATCAAATGATAGTTTATAATAAACTATTCATATGAATTAGACAAAGATGGCTGGATCAAATATATTTGCAATCCTTGATGCATCAACGTGCCTAAGCTTCTTAAGCTCTTAATCTTTAATTATTGTCAAACATGACCATGAATCGATTGCACTTAGGTCAGCCTGAACGACTTAGTAATATAAGGTACTCCTGGTCTATAACTATACTCAGCTTGTCTAATTAATTTTCAAAATTGAGTTAGTCATTATAATATGTTATGGTTAATCGATTGGTCTAAGAGGATCAGAAGCTGACTTTTAATCCCTAGGGAGTAAAGATTCAAGTTAGATAATTATATTTAATTTTAAATTTATTCTAGAAACTTTAAGAATCAAATAAGGCTCTCACTATTTTCACGAATCTCTCACATTCCTCAATGGAAATGCGAAAACCCATATATGATTAGGATCCCTAGTGGGTACTGCAATCCCATTGAATTCATGCACCTCATCTAATAGTTATTAGTAATACATAAATTAATGAGCGGACAACTTTTGTCCAATGCTTTTCAAATACATTGCAGTGACTTGATCTTTAAGTTATGTGGGCTCATCTAAAGTTATTGCCCACACTCCGTTATTAAGTTAGATCCACTGTTCCTACAAAATGAAATCATCATTTGGTCCCTCACCATGCCCAGTTATTAAGCCTAACCACATCTTCATCTCACAACATCTCATGTTAATAGAGTTTTTGTGCCCCTTCGATGCAACTGATCCACTATATCCAATCGAGAACAATCAACACCTAAGAGATGTCCATAGCTCTACAATGGTGGAAGACCTATGACTTAATATTTATGAGAAGATTGGAATTTTGGTCTCTACTTAATTAGTTAGCACAATCTTATGTCTGACTAGGTTTCTGACTAAACTAATTTAAGTCAACTTAATTTAAACATTCTATCACAATTCTTCTTCCTGAGTCAAATTATAGTAGCACCCCTACATGTCTGGATGGCCATGGTGATGCACTCAATCTAAGTACTAAGCTAAAGGATTACATCATACATGAAATAAGGTTTAGGTTAGCATATCTCATGTTTGATTAACCTTGTTGGGTTAGCACACTTCATGTTTGACTAACCTTGCTGACCTTACCGCTATGGCCTATAGTTGTGAACTGGCACCGAGCCTCGGTCCCCTTTACTTCAAAATCCTAAGGCTCCCGAACCTGCAAAATAAGGTTAGAGACCCGGGCTGAAAATTCCGGCGGGGGCACTTTGATGGTCAAGTTAGCAAGCGACAAAGTAGAACAGATTCACTAAGACGGATCCCCGTTGGGTCTCCGTGCTTAGAGGAGTCTTTGATGAGGAGATGAGTGAGAATGAGCGAGAATAAGAGGGGTTAGTGCTCCGGTTCCTGCGACTGGGCTCGCCGGGCTCGCTCTCGCGAGTTCCCTTGGAGCTTTTTTGTCTCAAAGTCGCCTCTTCTCTCCTTTCGTGCATTTGCCCTCTTGATTGCTTACCTTCCTTCTTGCCCATGGTGCCCTTTTGAGATCGCTGGGCGCTTCGTGCCTCGATTCTCCCCCTCCGGAGCCTTGGAGGTCAACGGTTCTCTTCTGCAGCTCTCCCGGGTTGCTTCTCCCCATGGTTGGAAGTTAAGTGGCGAGCTTGTCTCATTCACCGTGCTGTCACGAAAGGAGAAACTAGGCAGGATCTTAATCCAGGAGTGGGCGCCCTTAGGTTCGAGGTGTTGGCCGTGGCTCTCCCCTCCGAGGGGGTTCCAGGTCACCAGCCGCTGGATCTAGTGCCTCGATCAAGGCGCCCCTCCTAAACTGGTGCAAATGAGGAGTAGAGGCAGGCCCACTTCGACCAAGATGGACCTCGCCTGGGTCGACACCTAGCAAAGTGGCAGAGACAAGCTCGACTTCGGTCGAGATAGATCCATTAGGGGGTGCCACCTGGTGAAGGAGCAGGGGTGCCCGGCTTGACTTCGGTGAGGTGGGCCCATCAGGGGGCACCACCTGGCGAAGGAGAAGAGGCAGGTCCACTTCGACCGAGGTGGACCCGCCTGGGTCGACACCAGGCGAAGTGGCAGGGGTGCCGAGCTCAGCTCGAGGTGTGAATGATCGTTGGTCAAGCCACCTGGCAGGAGAGCTTGGAAGAGAACACCAGGTGGCACTACATGGCGGCCAGCTGGGTTGACGTACGCTCCATGTCAGCAATCTTGCCATATCAGTTGCCTCCCACTTCCAAGTCCCATCGAAGCGCTGCAGCAGAGACATGGGAAGTTAATATGGAGATGACATGGGAGGACAAAAATCTTGCACAATAATTACCTCAATTGCTGCCGCTCTACCTATCGCGCCCGAGGTCAACTGTGCGGGCACCACATCTGCATGTTTGACGAGCCATAATTATGCCGTACCATACTCAAGGTGATTTCCAGTGACCCGAAGCATCATCGTCGGGCGTCTTCCCACGTGGCACTCATCTGGTGGCTCAAGCAAAAAGGGGCTATATGGCCACTGTCGATTGGTTTTGAAAAGAGAGGGGACTTTCCGGAAATGAGGTCTCTTGGCTTTCTCACATCTCGTTAGTTATTGTAGAGGTCCTTCTTCATCTCTCAGGTGCCACTCTTTTGCTAAAACATCCTGGTGAGTGCCCTATGAACCTCATTTTCTCCCTTGCTTTTTCTCAAACCCTAGTCCTCTCGAACCAGACTTTTCTTTACCTCCTCCTTCTTGATGGCTCCTTCGGGTCATCGTCACCATTTCTCTTCTAACCCAGACGAGGCGGTCCTTCCCGGTCGAGGACTCCATCATCCTCCTCATCGGAGAAGGATGTTCCGATCGACGTCTAGAGGCGATTGCAGCCAGGCGGCATAACCATCGGAACCCCTAGAGCCCCTAGGGCTCCTCCTGTTATTCCTGTTATTCCCATCTCTACCATCGCCCCTTCGGTGGTAGAGACTCCTTCAAGTCCCTTCGGTTTCGCTTCGACGATGATCGGAGATGACCTTTCCTGGATCCGAGACATGTATGGGGTCTCGGACTCCATTCGGCTCTCACTCCCAGGGCTGAGGGAGCGAGTGACCTCGAGCGGCCCTGGCAGAGTCACATTCTACGAAGACTTCTTTGCCGGGGGTCTTCGTTTTTCTCTTCACCCATTCTTCCTTTCAATCCTTAGCAACTTCCGCCTTGTCCCAGCCCAGTTGGCTCCTAATGCCATCAGGGTCATCTTTGCCTTCATCATTTTCTGCCATTTCCACGGGTTCGTAATCCATTTTTCGCTGTTTAGGGCCCTTTTCACCTTGAAGCGATACTCTATCGATGACGACTGATGGTACCTCTCCCCCCGACCCAGGTGCCTTCGGTTCGACCTCTTCACATCAATCAAGGGGTGGAAGAGCCTGTTCTTCTTTGCCTCAGTTTGAGATGTTGATTGGGTTTGGAGTGAGCCAGACTGGTCCCCGAATTGAAACTCCTAGGTTGAGCCAGCTGACAGGAGGTCTACTCTCAGTTGTTGGGTGATGTGGTCCCTTCCCTCGAGGTTCTGCTCTGAGTTGTTGGGTGACGTGGTCCCTTCCCTCGAGGATCTGCTCTTAGAGCAGAACCCGTTCGAGGCGGGGGTCAGCTCGATACGGATGATTGGTGAGGCTCCGGGCCTCCTTTCTTCTTCTTTTCCTTATTTTTTTTTTATATCTCCTCTGACTTTTTCTCCTTTCAGGGATGAAGTTCTTTGTGGAAAGCCTGATGGAGGGGGCCCGAAAAAGAGGCACTTCGAGTGGGGCCCAGGAGACTCCACTGAAAAGGGCCCGCACAGAGATGGACCAGGGGCCTAGGCCCACTCCGACCCTAGAGCACGGGGTGGTGGATGCGGCCCCTGGGCCATCTCAGCAGTAGACTCCCATCATAGAGATCGTTGACATTGATGGGAGTGGAGAGGAGGGGCGCTAGCACCTGCTCCAGCGGTTGCTGCGCCCATTGTTCTAGCGGTGACCGCAATGGTGGTGGCGACGCCGCAGACTACAGCCCCACCCACTGGAGGGACTCCAACTTAGCCCATCTCCAAGCCCCGCCCCGCCCTGCCCCGCACCGGCAAGGCTTAGTGGTAATGCCTCCGTCATCCACGACCAGGGTCTTGTGGAGAGGATGATGGAGTACGTGGCCTGCCTCGAGACCGTCACCTGAAGGGCGGCCGGGACTACACGGATGCTCTGCTCGGGATCCTTCCCCTACTCTTCACAGTAAGTATCCAGTTCTCCCCTTTTAAGGTTCCAGTTGGATCCTTCAAAAAGTCTGTTGGCTCCACCCAGTGATTTTGATGAATAACAAAACATTGAGTGCATATTGTATTCTAATGAGGATTTCAAGTTGTGAGTTTTCAGGAAGAAAGCACCTCAAAATCTCAAAAACTTATGGTTTATGGCACGTAATGGCATGGAGCAATTCTCACAAATCCGGGCATCCTCTTCATTAAAAAAGGGCATCTAAATGTTTAAATATTATGTATTTATGTTTTCTAGAATTATATTTATGTCTTCGAGGCATTTACACTTGAATCTGAGATTTTTCAGTCTCAAGTGTCGACACCTAGACAGTCAAGTGTCGACACTTCAGCATTTGGCACAGACAAAAATCCTTGGCACACCAAGTGTCGACACCTATATCCAAGTGTCGACACCAAGTGTCGATACTTAGGTTCCAAGTGTCGACTCAAGGCCTGAGAATTTTGAAAATACAGAACTTTGTAATTTGAGGATTTTTGTGTCAAGTGTCGACACCTGTGCATCAAGTGTCGACACTTGAATGTTCAAGTGTCAACACCCAGAGATCAAGTGTCGACACTTGACAGCCAAGTGTCGACACTTGACAGCCAAGTGTCGACACCTGACAGCCAAGTATCGACACTTGCAGCCTGACAGCTCTAACGGATCTATTTTTTTGGCTTGCAGAACTTGCTTTTCAAGCTCCAAACGGCTATTTCCGAGGTACCAACGGTCACAAACCATTTTTTGAAGGTTCTTGGTGTATTTAACCTCCACCAACCTCATTTTAAAGATATGCAAGTGTATGCAAGGGTATTGAAGTGCATTGAAGTCTACTCAAAAGCCAAAAAGCCAATATTCTCTCAAATACTTCACATCAAAAGCCTCTTATAGTTTGATTCCTTGAAAAGCCTACAAGCTCATCCTTATTTCATTCCAAAAGAGGCACTTTGAAGGAGATTCCAAGGAAGAGTGAAGACAAAGCATCTACTTGAGCTTCAAAGATTCCAATCTACTCTTGAAGAGAGTTTGTTTTAGTTTTAATTTGTATATATGTTTTATTGTGTTTTGACATTGCTTTCAAGGGTGTCTTGAAAGAAGGTTATTGTGGTTTGTTGGTGAGCCAAAGGGATAAAACCAACTAGGGTTAACTTGTGAGCCCGAAGACAAAACAAGTGTTAAGGTTTGTTGGTAAGCCTAAGTGATAAAACCAACTTAGATTTTGACTTATGAGCCTTGTGAAAAACAAGTCAACTGTAATCTAGTTTGGATTATAGTGAAATTCCCAAGGGTGGCTTGGGGAGTGGATATAGGTGCTAGGTTTGCACCGAACCACTATAAACCTTGTGTTTGTGTGTGATTACTCTCTTCCTCTCTTGCTCTTTAATTATTGCTAACATCTTGCATTGAATTCATCATTGTTCACAAGCACCACTAGTCCCTCTCTTTATTGTCTTAAATTTTTTAAAAGACCCAATTCACCCCCCCTCTTGGGCTCCATTTCTGGGCAACAAGTGGTATCAGAGCACCGGTACTCTCTTGTAGGTCCAAGGATCTTGAGTAAAAGATCATGGCAGCCCCAATAGGAATGGGTATTGTTGAAGGTCAAGCTTCAAATCGTTCCCCACTTTTTAATGGCACAAATTACACATACTGGAAGACATGCATGCGCATATTTATTCAAGCTCTTGATTATAATTTATGGAGGACAATTGTAAAAGGTCCTTATCAGCCTACAATGTTGATTAATGGCATTCTCACTCCAAAAATGGAAGATGATTAGGATGAGAATGACATTAAACAAATCGAGCTTAATGCTAAGGCTATGAACCTTTTATTTTGTTCTCTTGATCCAAGTGAATTTAATAGAATATCAAATTATCTCTCCGCCAAGGAGATTTGGGATACACTTGAGGTTACCCATGAGGGTACACACCAAGTGAAAACCACCAAGGTCAACATGCTTATTCACACATATGAAATGTTTAAAATGGAACCTACTGAGTCAATTAGTGAAATGTATACTAGGTTCACAAACATTGTGAATGGCATGAGAAGCCTAGGAAAAATTATTTCTAACGGTGAACTTGTGAATAAACTTCTCAGGTCTCTACCAGCTTCGTGGGATGCAAAGGTCACTGCTATTGAAGAAGCTAAGGATGTCAACACTCTCCCGCTAGAACAACTGTTGGGTTCTTTAATGACTTATGAGCTCTCCCTTAAACAAAAGAATGGAGAGGTCGACAAAAAGAAGAAGGCAATCGCGTTCAAATCTACTGCTAGAGAGGACTCAAGCAAATACTCCGAAGAAGATGATGAAGAAGATGAGACGGCTCTGTTAGCAAGAAAATTCAGAAGGTTCATGCGGAAGAAAAAGTTTAACTACAAAAAGAAACCTCTGAAATGTGAGCCAAGTAAAGAGAAGGACAAAAAAAAGGAGAAGGAGCAGCCTACATGTTTTGAGTACAAAAATCGGGCATTTCAAGGTAGACTGCCCCTTGTTAAAGAAAAACAGAAGAAAGCTGAGAAAGAAAGCTATGATGGCAACATGGAGTGAAAGTGAAGACTCCAGTTCTGAGGAAGAACAGCAGGAGGTAGCAAACTTCTGTCTGATGGCCGATTATGATGAGGTATATTCCGAAACCGAAAATGAATTTACTTTTGATGAGCTTCATGAAGTTTTTGACGAACTAGTCATAGAATTTCAAAAGTTAAAATCAAAACATAAAGATTTAAAGAAGCAAAATTTGGATCTAGCCAAAACAAATAACAACCTTTCAAATGAAAATGAATGCCTTCTTATACAAAATAAAAAATTAAATGATAAGATTATGGCTCTTGAAAAAGAAAAGGATATCTTTAAAAAGAAAAGTGACTTACTTTCAAATGAAAATTTATCAAAACAAAGCAAAGAAATTTTAAATGAAAACAAAAGATATAAAGAAGAAATTGAAAAACTAAAATCTTTTGTAGAAAAATTTACTTACAGTTCTAAAAATTGAATTTACTCTTAAATAACCAAAGAGCAGTATTTGACAAAGCAGGTTTAGGATTCAGAACTCATAAGAAACAGAAACTCTTTAAAAATTTCTTTGTGTCTGCATCTTCATCCATTACTTGCTATACTTGTGGTATCAAAGGACACAAATCTTATATGTGCAACAAAAGAAAGTTAAATAACACTAAGAAAGTTTGGGTTCCAAAAGGAACCAATGCCACTAACCAAAAAGGACCCAAGATGGCTTGGGTACCTAAAGTCTCCACTTGATCTTTATTGTAGGTATGCCTTGCAACCAATAAAAAAGGATATGGTACCTTGATAGCAGTTGCTCAAGGCATATGATAGGAGATGTGGAGCAGTTCTCATCACTCACATATCAAAATAGTGGCAATGTAACTTTTGGTGATAATGGAAAGGGCAAAATTATCGATATTGGTAAAATCCATATCACCCCTACCTCTTATATTGATAATGTATTATATGTTGATGGTTTAAAACATAACTTGCTTAGCATTAGTCAGTTTTGTGACAAAAATTTTAAAGTTGTTTTTGAATCTTCCTTGTGCATTGTTTCTAGTCTAGATGATAATGGCATTAAGTTCATTGGTCATAGGCATGGCAATATTTATATGGTTGATCTTGATGATCTCCCTATTCAGAAAGGTCAATGTCTAGTGGCAATGGAAGCCAAGATCGATGAAATTAGTTGGCTTTGGCATCGTAGACTAGGACATGCAAGCATGCATTTAATTTCAAAACTTAGCAAAAAGAACTTGGTAAAGGATTTGCCTAAACTCAATTTTGAAAAAGATAAGATTTGCGGTACATGTCAACTTGGAAAACAAACAAAATCCTCTTTCAAACCAAAAGGAGTAATCTCTACATCTAGACCTTTGGAATTGCTTCACATGGACCTCTTTGGGCCAACTAGAACATCTAGTTTGGGAGGTAAGAAGTATGGTCTAGTTATTGTAGATGATTTCTCACGATTTACATGGGTCATATTTTTAGCACATAAAGATGAAACTTTTTCTGAATTTATTAGATTTCATAAAAGAGTTTTGAATGAAAAAGGTGTTTCAGTAGTATCTTTGAGAAGTAATCATGGAACCGAATTTGAAAATGCCGATTTTGATAAATTTTGTATTGAAAATGGAATTCATCATAATTTTTCTGCTCCTAGATACCTCAACAAAATGGGGTAGTAGAAAGAAAAAATAGAACTCTTGAAGAAATAGCACGCACCATGCTTTGTGAAAATGATTTACCTAGATATTTTTGGGCGGAAGCCATAAATACTGCATGCTATATTTTAAATCGAGTTTTAATTTCATCGATTTTAAAGAAAACACCTTATGAGCTTTGAAAGGGTAGAAAACCCTCAATTCGTTATTTTCATGTTTTTGGATGCCGTTGTTTCATATTAAACAATGGTAAAGATAATTTGAGTAAATTTGATGCCAAATCAGATGATGGAGTCTTTCTAGGCTACTCCACATCTAGTAAGGCATACAGGGTCTTCAACAGAAGAACACTTGTTGTTGAAGAATCCATACATGTGGTTTTTGATGAAACTAATCAAAAATCTTCAAGAAAAGAAGATGTACTTTCTAATGAAACAGGTAGCAAGAAAACTGAAGAAATAAACAACAATGAAGGGCTTACCAAGGAACAGAATGATGATCAAAACATTGAAGGAGATCAAGCACAAGGTGATGAAAATACATCAACTGTTGATCCATTACCAAAAGAATGGAGGTATGCTCATGGACACCCAAAAGAACTAATTATAGGTGATCCATCTAAAGGTGTAAGTACTCGATCATCCCTTAGAAATATCGGTGATTACTTAGCTTTTGTGTCTCAAATTGAACCTAAAATTATTGAGGAAGTTGAATGTGATAGTAATTGGATAAATGCTATGCAAGATGAACTTAATCAATTTAAAAAGAATAATGTTTTGACATTAGTAGATAGGCCTTCAAACACTTCAATTATTGGTACAAAATGGATTTTTCGAAATAAACTTGATGAAAATGGAGTAGTAACTAGAAATAAGGCTAGACTAGTTGCCAAAGGATACAATTAGGAGGAAGGGATAGATTTTGATGAAACCTTTGCTCCTGTAGCTAGACTTGAGGCAATTAGGCTATTGTTGGCTTTTGCTTGCTTCATGAATTTTAAACTATATCAAATAGATGTTAAAAGTGCCTTTTTAAATGGATTAATTGAAGAAGAAGTTTACGTTGAGCAACCCCTGGTTTTGAAAATTCTGAATTTCCAAATCATGTTTATAAACTTCATAAAGCTTTATATGGATTGAAACAAGCTCCAAGAGCTTGGTATGATCGTTTAAGCTCCTTTTTGCTCAAAAATGATTTTACTAGAGGTAATGTAGATAAAACTTTATTTTTAAAGAAAAAGAATGACGATCTCTTAGTAGTACAAATCTATGTAGATGATATAATATTTGGTGCTACTAATGAATCCCTTTGTCAAGATTTTGCAAAGTTAATGCAGGGTGAGTTCGAGATGAGCATGATAGGAGAATTGAATTTCTTCCTCGGACTCCAAATAAGGCAAACCAAAGAGGGGATCTTCATCAACCAAACAAAATACACAAAAGAAATACTCAAGAAGTTTGGGATGGAGAACACTAAGCCTTTAGGTACCCCTATGAGCTCTACATGTAGACTTGACAAGGATGAATCAGGTAAGTCTATAGACCAAAAATTATATCGTGGCATGATCGGTTCATTGTTATATCTTACTGCCAGTAGACCAGATATCATGTTTAGTGTCTGTATGTATGCTAGATATCAGTCTAATCCTAAAGAGTCTCATCTTTTGGCTGTTAAATGCATACTTAGATATCTATCTGGCTCAATTGAAATTGGTTTATGGTACTTTAGAGATTCTTTATTTGAATTGATTGCTTATTCTGATGCTGACTTTGCTGGGTGTAAACTTGATCGTAAAAGTACTAGTGGAACCTGTCAGTTTCTTGGAGTAAATTTGATCTCTTGGAGTAGCAAGAAACAGAACTCAGTTGCTTTATCTATGGCGGAAGCCGAATATATAGTAGTTAGAAGCTGTTGTGCTCAAATCCTCTGGATCAAACAACAACTCGAAGATTTTGGCATTAAACTAAGACACCCATAAGATGTGACAATACTAGTACAATCAACCTATCTAAAAATCCTGTGCAACATTCAAGAAGTAAACACATTGAAATAAGACATCATTTCATAAGAGATCATGTACAAAACTCTAATGTTATTCTTGATTTTGTATGTACTAATGATCAGTGAGCAGATGTATTTACCAAGCCTTTGAGTGAGGATAGGTTCTGTCTGATTAGAAGAAAGTTGGTGTCATTGATCCATTCTCCTAGAACTCTCTTAGTATTAATTATACCTAAATCCTAGAGCTCAAAACCTATTGATTAAAGCCCCAAAAACATTATCAAAATATTTCCTATTTTTCAAAAATTTTTTGGATTTTCTCGATTTTTTTGGCCAAGTGTCGACACTTGGAAATTGTCAAGTGTCGACACCTGACCAAGTGTCGACACCTGACCAAGTGTCGACACTTGACACATTCGAAGTGTCGACACTTGCGAAACAGGAACTGTTTTTAAAAAGGCCGACCGAGGGTTTTGTAATTTTCTTTCTCCCACCGATTTCTTGCAACAGTGGTCCCCTCTGTCCAAATCCTTCCTTTTACTCTTTAATCCATCACAAATCAGGTATTTCCCCCTTCCATTTTTTATTTTATTTTTCCTCATTTTTGGTTTTGACGTTTTCAAACCAAACAACCGTGAATGGGGTTTTCCGAGTGTTTTTCATGAATCTAACTGGATTTCTACATGTTTTAGTGGATTTCTAAAACTCTATTTGAGGGAATAGTGATTTAAACGTATTTTTCTCGGATTTCCCTCGTCTTTTGGTCGTTTTCACCCACTTTTCGCAAAAAATACTGTTTTATTGATTTTGGCCGAAATAATTTGGGTTTTCATCTAAATTAAACATACTAAATCCACTTATTGTTGATTTAGAAAAGTTTTTCATGAAATATTTATGACATTTTCGCCTATTTACTAAAACCCTAAGTGTTTAGACCTAAATCCCATGGGTTTTGATTTTTTAGGCCTTACAAAAATTATTTTCTATAAATATATGTTCGGAATATTGTCATTTAATCAAAATATAAGTTGTAAAAATCCCACCTTAAACGGATTGACAGTTTTTTTTCAAACATTTTAATACTGGTTTTCAAAACCTATCTAAAAATGAAACTCTCATTATCTCAGCCTGTAGCCAGTCCCTTAGCTCTAAACCTATCTTCCTTCTTCCCTGGTCAGCTTGCTGTAATGGGTCCCAGGAAGAGACTTGCAGTTAGGGAGAGGCCCAGTCGTGGTGTTGAGAGGAGGTCGAAGGCTAGATTTGATACAGCACAGCCTAGCAATACAGCCACACCGAGCTCCCCCCTGTAGAGAGGATGGCAGGGAAGTTAGTAGCCTCAGGGAGGAGAGTCGACTTGGAGTGTTTCGACAGGCACCACTTCGGTATTCGACAGGTACTCACTGATGCAGGATTAGTACCATTCTGCACTATGCAGGAGAGGTACTATCCTCACCTAGCGAGAGAGTTTTATGGTGCATTAGACTGTCGACGACTTCTATGGACTACTTCAGTCAGGGGTATTCAGATTTCACTGACAGATGAGCTTCTGAGCAGAGTTTGGGAGATCCCCCGGAGGAGAGTCTGTGTCTTTTCGGTAGATGATAGAGAGGCTGCGTTTAGGTGCATTCTTGAGAGAGAGGACGTTCGCGGTATATCCATAGTTACCGCGAACCAATTGTCATTGGAGATGCGCCTATTGCACCACATCACTGCACGGATTCTACTACCGAAGACTGGGAGATTTGACTTCATCACTGAGAGGGAGTTGATGATGATGACGAGCCTGATTGAGAGGAGACAGATTGATCTTCCATCCCTGATGCTCACTCAGATGCATGATGTTGCGACACAGCGCCGACACTGTTTACCGTACGGCATGGCACTGACCAGACTATTCATAGCGTGTGGAGTATCATTGGAGGGGGAGATCCCCAAGGAGATACTACACACAGATGTGTACGACGAGAGGTCTTTGCACCGCATGGGATACAGGTTAGTTGGAGGTCGATGGGTTCGCAGAGAGTCTGGCCAGGAGCCAGATGAGGAGGACGAGATTCGAGAGGCAGAGGCTGGACCATCTGAGCCAGCAGTTTTTTCTCCAGTAGATATCCCATTGACACAGACAGAGCATTTGTCTCCTGACACTTCAGCTCCTCCGCCACCGTCTACAGGACTATCTTTTGAGGAGCATGCCAGAGAGCAGTTCACAGAGATCAGGGGTGAGATGACTCAGCTACGTAGCGAGGTTGAGCTTCTACGAGCACATACTACCTCGGAGTATGCTGAGATTCGCAGATCTATGGAGGAGGGATTCTCTCGCATTGAGGGTCTGTTGAGATCCCTTATACCTCCTGCAGCCCCTGCAGTTGCACGATCAGATGATGATGATGATGATGACGATGATGATGATGATGATGGCGGCGATCACCAGAGCGACCATGCTGATTCTGTTGAGGGTGGTGATCAGGATGACGACCGAGCTACAGAGGTTGTGGGCGGTAACAGTGACAGTGATGGCGGTGCTGATGATTATGAGATGGTCAGTCGAGATCCTCCCACTATACCAGCTCCTACTACTGCCTTGGCTGATTCCACACCGGACCTTGTCATGCCAGCTGATCTTCTTTCACCCCCTTCCACTAGATCATCTAGGGTTGTACCCGCCTTTGGTCCTTCCGGCCGCACTAGGAGTCGTCGAGCATTAGCACCTCCTAGGGCATTAGCCACTAGATCTAGGATATGTGCTCCATTCAGTCTTGATGTTCCATCTGATGAGGATTAGCCTCACAGATGTCTGTTATAGCTCCTATGTTGTATGTTTGATACTTATATGACTTTGATGATATCTGTATGTTTCAGCTCTTGCTGATGACTCAGCAAATTTTGTACTGACAACTTATCTATTATATATATTTCAGTTCAGTACTCATTATTTGTGTTTCAATGAATCAATTTACTATTTTTTGGTTCTGATACTCTTTTATCTTGGTATATTTTAGCTCTGATACTCTTTTATATTAGTATAATTTTGGCTCTGATATCTATGTTATTTGATTCTCTACTATCTTTTTGTCTCCATGCTCATTGTGAGGGGGAGATTATTCCCCTTTCTAATGATTGACAAAAAGGGGGAGAAAAAGGTGTTAATTCAAAAAGGTGTTAATTCATAAATTTGTTGAGAAATTGTATTGATTGTGTTGATTTTTCACCTTGTAAGAATCTTTGAAGTTTACCTTAATAAGAAGTATCTAATTAAGGGGGAGATCGATTCTTCCTAACTATGAAGTTTTTGCCTCTCTTATGGACTTAAATTCATATTCATAAATTATAATAGTTAAAGTTTGAAATATATTGCCTTTTTACTCAAGGTTTTGTCATCATCAAAAAGGGAGAGATTGTTGGCTCCACCCAGTGATTTTGATGAATAACAAAATATTGAGTGCATATTGTATTCTAATGAGGATTTCAAGTTATGAGATTTCAGGAAGAAAGCACCTCAAAATCTCAAAAACTTATGGTTTATGGCACGTAATGGCACGGAGCAATTCTCACAAATCCGGGCATCCTCTTCATTGAAAAAGGGCATCTAAATGTTTAAATATTATGTATTTATGTTTTCTAGAATTATATTTATGTCTTCGAGGCATTTATACTTGAATCTGAGATTTTTCAGTCTCAAGTGTCGACACCTGGACAGTCAAGTGTCGACACTTCAGCATTTGGCACAAACAAAAATCCTTGGCATGCCAAGTGTCGACACCTATATCCAAGTGTCGACACCAAGTGTCGATACTTAGGTTCCAAGTATCGACTCAAGGCCTGAGAATTTTGAAAATACAGAACTTTGTAATTTGAGGATTTTTGTGTCAAGTGTCGACACCTGTGCATCAAGTGTCGACACTTGAATGTTCAAGTGTCGACACCCAGAGATGAAGTGTCGACACTTGACTGCCAAGTGTCGACACCTGATAGCCAAGTGTCGACACTTGCAGCTTGACAGCTCTAACGGATCTATTTTTCTGGCTTGCAGAACTTGCTTTTCAAGCTCCAAACGGCTATTTTCGAGGTACCAATGGTCACAAACCATTTTTTGGAAGGTTCTTGGTGTATTTAACCTCCACCAACCTTATTTTAAAGATATGCAAGTGTATGCAAGGGTATTAAAGTGCATTGAAGTATACTCAAAAGCCAAAAAGCTAATATTCTCTCAAATACTTCACATCAAAAGCCTCTTATAGTTTGATTCCTTCAAAAGCCTACAAGCTCATCCTTATTTCATTCCAAAAGAGGCACTTTAAAGGAGATTCCAAGGAAGAGTGAAGACAAAGCATCTACTTGAGCTTCAAAGATTCCAATCTACTCTTGAAGAGAGTTTGTTTTAGTTTTAAATTGTATATCTATTTGATTGTGTTTTGACCTTGCATTCAAGGGTGTCTTGAAAGAAGGTTATTGTGGTTTGTTGGTGAGCCAAAGGGATAAAACCAACTAGGGTTAACTTGTGAGCCCGAAGACAAAACAAGTGTTAAGGTTTGTTGGTAAGCCTAAGTCATAAAACCAACTTAGGTTTTGACTTGTGAGCCTTGTGAAAAACAAGTCAACTGTAATCTAGTTTGGATTATAGTAAAATCCCCAAGGGTGGCTTGGGGAGTGGATGTAGGTGGTAGGTTTGCACCGAACCACTATAAACCTTGTGTTTGTGTGTGATTACTCTCTTCCTCTCTTGCTCTTTAATTATTGCTAACATCTTGCATTGAATTCATCATTGTTCACAAGCACCACTAGTCCCTCTCTTTATTGTCTTAATTTTTTAAAAGACCCAATTCACCCTCCCTCTTGGGCTCCATTTCTGGGCAACAAAGTCCTAACTCTTTCTTTGATGCAGATCAGGACTGACGTGCTCCTACTTCGGGACTTCCTCTCCAGTTCAACGAGGAAGGAGGCTGAAAAGGAGTGAAGGCTGGGCAAGCTTGCAGCCGATTTGAAGGACCCCATGGAGAAGGGCCATAAACTGAGGGGGAGCAACCAGGCTCTTCGGGAGGACCTGGCCTGTGCTAAAGGGCGCGTCAGGGAGCTTGAGGCTTCTTCATCTGAGGAGAGGATCTTGAACCAGCGCCATGCTGAAGGGGACACTGCTGAGATCTCCCGCCTTAGGGGGCTATCCCGGTCACTAGAGCACCGGTTTGAAGAGGTCTTGGCAGAGCTGGCGACGGCCATAAGAAGGCTTCCTATATTTCGAGGTTGCTAGAGGCCTCGCAGAAGGAAACCCAGGAGGCCGTGCCCAAGTTTCAGGCCTCCAAGGAGCTCAAGAAGGAGGTCAAAGAGGCTACTGTGGACTCCTTCCTGAAGGGCTTCAGAGTGTGTCGAAAGAAGGTGGCCTCTCTCTTCCCCGAGCTTGATCTGACTGGGGTCGTTATGGGCGGCCCCGAAGAGCAGCCCGAGGGAGCAGCTGCATAGGGAGCAGGCAACGAGAAGTCTGCCAGGCAACCTTCTAGGGAGGCAACCAGTGATGCGGAGGCCTCCCAGCCTGGGGAGGAGCTGGCGGTGGAGTGACCTCAGGCCATCCATTTTGAACTCTTGTGTAGGGCTTTTGTTTTGTTCTTTCAGGCCACTCGGTCTATCGGGCCCCTTTTGCTTGTAAAAATCCCTCACATTGGAAATGAAATTTCTCTTTATTACATTTTTCACTACTCTTGCCTTAATTTTTTTTTGTCCTGCTCCCTGTTGATGGCGGGCTCGAATTCTCTTTGTTGTTTATTTGTGTTGAAGTTAAGCCTACGGCTTTAGTTCGAAGTTTGATTTTAACTTTCACCCAGGAATCATATTCGAGAGGCCTTCAGGCTTCAGGGGAACTCTTGGAGCTTTTGGCTTGCCTTTCACAAGTCTTTAGTGCCGGGACTTGGTTGTCGGAACTAGGTCCCATGCCCTTGCACTGGAACTGGGTTCAGTGTGGCCTCCTGGACTGAACTCCGGGATTTCATGGGGAAACTAGGTTTCGTGCCACCTTCCAGACTGAAGTCTGGGACTTCATGCTAGAACTGATCTCTGCGTGATCTTTCAGACTGAACTCTGGGATTTCATGGGGGAACTGGTTCCACGCCACCTTCCAAATTGAAGTTCGGGACTTTGTGGGGGAACTGGGTTCCGCGCAACCTTCTGGATTGAAGTCCGGGACTTCATGCCGGAATTGAGTTCCGTGCGATCTTCCGGACTGAACTCCGGGATTTCGTAGGAGAACCGGATTTTGCACCACCTTCGGCACTGAAGTTTGGGACTTCGTGGGGGAACTAGGTTCCACGCCACCTTCTGGACTGAAGTCTGGGACTTCATGCCGGAACTGAGTTCCATGCGATCTTCCGAACTGAACTCCAGGATTTCATAGGGGAATCGGGTTCCATGCGGATCGCTCGCGGGTCTTCTGCCTCACTTTCCTTTGCCAGACCTAAGGCCGGATGGTGATAGTCCTACGAGACAGAAACAAGCATTGCACACAAAAAGGGAATTTCATTATTAATGTTCAGGAAGTCTTACATCGTTGGTAATACATCCTCAAGTTCGCGGCGTTCCATGTCCATGGAAATCGAGCTCCGCCAAGCTCGCAAAATAGTAGGCAAAGTGGGGGAGTGCTTCGACCACCCTGTAAGGGCCTTCCCAGTTTGGAGAGAGTTTACCGCACTCTTGAGGTTGGGATGCTTCAACATGGTGCAACACCAGGTCTCCTGGGTGAAAGGACTTCGGTCTCATCCTGGAGTTGTAGTATCTGGCAACCCATTGCTGGTAGGCCACCATCCGAACTCGAGCCTTGTCCCTCATTTCTTTAAAGAGATCTAGATTGAGCAGTAGCCGTGCTGGGTTCTCAGCTTCGTCATATTGCTCCATGCGCAACATTGGCAGGTTGAGTTCCACCGAAATTACTGCTTCTGCACCGAAGATGAGATTGTAGGGAGTTTCATCCATGGCCATCCTTGCGGTTGTGTGGTACGCCCACAGGACGCTGGAAAGTTCTTCAACCCATCTTCCCTTGGCCTGATCCAATCTAATCCGGAGTCCTTGAAGGATGGTCTGGTTGGTTACTTCGGCTTTTGCATTGGTCTGAGGATGCACCACCGAGGTGAAATGATGATGAATGCTGAGGTCGTTGCAGAACTCCTCGAACTCTCGACAGTCGAACTGGCATCCGCTGTCGATAATGATGGTGTGGGGGAGCCCGAAGTGGCATATGATTGACTTTTAGAGGAATTTGCTGACATTCGCCTCCGTGATCCAGGCTAACGACTTAGCCTCGATACACTTCGTGAAGTAGTCGATAGCCACAATCAAAAACTTACGTTGCCCGGATGCGGGAGGAAAGGGACCAAGGAGGTCCATGCCTCACTGAGAAAATGGCCAGGGGGCGGGAGAGCTGGGAGAGAGATGCAGCTGGCTGGCATTGCACAATGGCATGATGTTGACAGTGGTCACACCTCTTGACAAAGTTAGCTGCGTCCTCCCTTATCGTCTCTTAGAAGTATCCTTGATGGAGGGCCTTGTATGCCAGAGTCTTGCCCCCCACATGATTCCTACAAAGGCCTTCATGGATCTCTTGGAGCACGAGTGCTGCCTCTGTGGGACTCAAACATTTGAGGAGTGGATAGGAATAGGACCTCCAGTAGAGCAACCCATCCATCAACACAAAGCATGCGGCCTTTCTCTTGATGAGGCCGACCTCTATGCGATCTACGGGCAAGGTACCGTCAGTGATATACTTGACATACTTGTCCATCCAGTTGCGCTCCGGGGTGACCTGCTGGATCTCTTTAGGGGCCTCATAGCTCGAGGCCTGAAGATGCTCGATGTAGGTGCGGCCCAATGATGAGTCCGGTAAGGTTGCCAGCCGGGAGAGGGCATCTGCGCGAGCATTTTCACCGCACGGGATATGGGAAATGCTAAAGTGCCTAAAACCCGCCGCGCTCACTCGCACCAACTCCAGGTACTTTAAAATTTGAGGGTCCCGCACCTCATACTCTCCTGAGACTTGCTCGGCCACCAGCTGCAAATCGGTGAAGACCCTTAGGCTGGTCAAGCCTAGTTCATAGGAGACTCTCAGTCCCACGAGGAACATTTTGTACTCTACCTGGTTATTGGTGGTGGCGAACTGGAGGCGAAGTGCGCACTTGATGATGACTTCCTCGCTGTTGGCAAGGATGAGCCCAGCTCTGCTTCAACCAGAGTTAGAGGCTCCGTCCACATGCAAGACCCATATGTCCTCCTCTAGCTCAGGTCCTGGCTGTTGGTTCTGGGGGCTCTCTTTCGACCCCTCATCTAGGCCTACACACTTAACTAGAAAGTCAGCTAGTACTTGTGCCTTCATGGCCGACCTTGATCGATAAGCGATGTCGAACTTGCTGAGCTTCAATGCCCACTTCACCAGGCATCCAGACATGTTAGGTCAGCTGAGCATGGCCTTCAGTGGTTGATTCGTCAAGACCGCGATTGAGTGCACTTGGAAATAAGGCCTGAGGTGCTGGGCAGACATAATTAGTACAAAAATCAACTTCTCAGATCGAGAGTACATGAGCTCCGCATCGCGGAGTAGCTTGCTTGTATAGTATACAGGTCTCTGGATTTCTTTGTCATCCATCTAGACTAGGACCGAGCTGATGGCTTCCTGAGTGACCGCCATATATAGGAGGAGCTCTTCTCCCTTCTCTAGCCGGGAGAGTAGTGGTGGTGACGTTAAGGTCTTCTTCAGCTCCTGGAATGCCTCTTGGCACTCCTTCATCCAGGCGAAGTCGTGCATCTTCCTCAGCATCTTGAAGAAGGGCTGGCAACGATCCACTGATCGTGAGATGAACTGGCTCAGGGCTGCTATCGAGTCGATGAGTCGTTGGACTTGCTTCTTAGAGGTGGGCTGCTCCATGTCGAGGATCGCTCGAACCTTCTCTGGGTTGGCTTCTATCCCCCTTTGGGTCACCATGAAGCTAAGGAACTTTCCCATCGCCACACCGAAAGCACACTTCGCTGGATTCAATTTCATTTGGTGGAGGCAAAGGTTGCGGAAGGTCTCCGTCAGGTTATCGACATGGTCCGAGGTCGGCTTGCTCATCACGAGCATGTCATCCATGTATACCTACATGTTGTGACCAATTTGGTCTTTGAAGACCTTGTTGACCAACCGCTGGTACATGGCACCGGCATTCTTTAGACCGAAGGGCATCATCTTGTAGCAGTATGTCCCATGATCTATGATGAAGGCGGTATGCTCCTCACCCTCCGGATGCATTTGGATATGATTATACCCAGAGAAGGTGTCCATGAAGGAGAGGAGGCGGTGCCCCGAAGTGGCATCCATGAGCTGGTCGATCTTCGAAAGGGTGAAGCTATCTTTTAGGTAAGTTCTGCTGAGGTCGGTGTAGTCCACACAGATCCTCCACTTTCTATTGTTCTTCTTGACCATCACCATGTTTGCCAGCCAGCTAGGGTACTGCACCTCTCATACGAAGCTGGCGGTGAGGAGCTTCTCCACCTCATCATTGATCGCCTTCTGCCTTTCTGCAACAAAACTCCTCTTCTTCTGCCAAATTGGATGGCACTTCGGATCGATCTTCCATTGGTAGGTGATGATGTCTGGGGGAATACCTAACATATCAGCCATAGACTAGGTGAACACATCTGCATTCGCCCAAAGGAAACTCAGCATGCGAGCTCGCTCATCTTTCGGGAGTTGGGCTCCTACTGCACCATTTTCTGTGGGTCTGAGCCAAGGGGGTACGTCAGCAGGCGCTCAACAGGGCCACCCCCGGGATCCTGTGCTCTCTGATCGAGGTCGTCGATGTCGGCATCGAGCTCGGCAGTCTGGGCTCCTGGGATAGCTTGCAGGCAATGCAGAATGGGCTGAACTGCCTCCCTCATCTCTCCCACCCCAAAGATGGTGGAGAACTGCACCAGCAATCTTTTGGTGGAATTGACTGCGTCAAGGTGGTTGAGCCCTGGGCATCCCAAAATAGCATTGTACGGTGACGGGAGTCGGACGATGATGAAGGTCATCATGACTGTGCTCTGTCGGGATGGAGTCTCGATGGTAACAAGGAAAGTGATCTCTCCCTCGACTCCTACAGAATCTCCGATGAAACCCACGAGAGGGGTGTGCACTAGCCTTAGCCAATCATGAGATAAGTTCATCCGGGAGAAAGCATCATAAAAAAGTATGTCAGTGGAGCTCCTACTATCAACCATAATTCGATGTACAGGATGCTTAGAGATAGTCATCTCGACCACCACCACATCATTATTTACATTTTCTTCTTCACCTCCCTTTTCCTTCTCAAAGGGGAGTACATTTTCTAGGTCCCCTTCCTTCCGGGCTCTCTTCGATGCATGCCATATCCCCTAATAGATCATGCCCGCCGGCTTCTCCGTAGGATGTTTGTCGATAGCAGGAACAGGGGGAAGGGCCATAAGTGGCTAGTCCTTCACCAGGGCCTCTCTTCCCATGAACTTCTTGAAGCAGCCTCTCCTGATCAGGTCCTCAATCTCCCTCTTCAGGTTACGACACTCCTTCATGTTATGGCCATAGTCGCGATGGAATTAGCAATACTTCATCTTATCGCGACTACTTCTCGGCTTCTGAGGATGAGGTCGGCAGAGGTAGCGCTCACCCTTAATCTCCATGAGGATCTTCGTTCTTGGAGTAAGGAGGGGAGTGAAGGTCTGCTCTGGAACGGGACCATTCTTTGGCTTCAATCTCGACTGGAAGTTCACAGGCAGCCCGAGCCTCCGAGGTCCAGGAACATCCCTCGGGGTAGGCTTCTTCGAAGGCTTCCCATCCAGCTCTCTCCTAGTACAGTCAGCCTCCTCAGCATGGATGTACTTGTGGATGCGGAGGAGGAGTTTAGAGTACATCTTGGATGGCTTTTTGTCTAAGAAATATGTCAGACGGGAGTTCTTGAGCGCTCACTTCAATGCCAGCATGGCGACGAGCTCATCCAAACTATAGATCTCCAGGGCAGCAGTCTTGAAGCGGGTGACGTAGTCCCACAGAAGCTCCTGGTCTTACTGGCAAATGGAGAAGAGGCTATCTACCTCCCTTGGCACCTTTCGACAGGCATCGAAGTGTGCTACAAACCTCTTTTCCAACTACTGGAAGGAGTCAATGGATTCGGGCTCGAGGTGAGTGAACCAAACTAGAGCAGCCTTCATGGAAGTAAAGTATTGACTCATAGTATCGACTCATAGAAGCTTGAGCTGATATGTAGAAAAAGTTTTAAATGGCATGCATGAAGTATCGACTCATAAAGCTTAAGTATCAACTCATGTACCGACTCAAGGGTCGACTCAAGGCCTGAGATAAAAATGATACAAAACATGCTGAATTCAAGCTTTCCTCAAGTGTCGACTCATGAAGATGAAGTGTCGACTCAAAATATCGACTCACCAAAAGAAGGTCGATATACTAGTGGATTCTAAAGAGCTTCAGAAGACTTTTTTAAACTAGTGTCGACTTATGAAGATGAAGTGCCGACTCAAAGTATCGACTCATGACCTGAAGTGTCGACACTTGCAGTTTTGATTAACAGTAACGGCTAGTTTTTTAAAGTACAGAATTGGTCCTTTTCATCCCCAATGGCTATTTTCACCTCTCCAACAATCAAAAACAGTCATTTAAGGCTTGCAAATATATTTAAAGTGGACCAAACTCAAGAGGGAAGCAACTAATGAGATTTTATTAATTATCCATTAAGAGTTCATTATTTTTGAGTGAAGTTGAGCCTTCAAGCATTCAAGAGCATTCAAGAAGCATTCAAGTCCATTCCTCAAGCGTCATTTAAGGCTTCAACAACTTGAAGACAAGCATCTTCAACATCAATCAAAGAGTTTCAAAGAGATTTGCTTTTATTGTTGAAAGCTTATTGTATTTTCTCCTTGTACTTGAAAATTTTGTTGTTCCTAGCTTCAAGGGAATTGAAGCTAGTGATTTGATTGTTGGTGAGCCTTAAAACCAACTTATATTATTGGTGAGCCCGGAAAACTAACTTGATTTTTGGTTAGTCTTAAAAATCAAAGAGATTTTTGGTGAGCCTTGTCAAAACCAAAGGATTGTAATTAGTGAGCTCGGAAAACTAATTGACTGTAATCAAGTGAGATTATAGTGAAATTCCCAAGTAAATCTTGGGGAGTAGATGTAGGTGCTTTGGAGTGCACCGAACCACTATATATCTTTGTGTTTGTGGTTGCTTGCTCTCTCATTATTTATTCTTAGTTTTTCTTCATTTATTTGATCAATTCCACTGCAAATCTTCAAGAACACATACACTTGAATCACTAGCACCTTCATTGTATTAGAATTGGCACATACTTGTTTAATCATTGCAAACAGTTTTTAAAAACCAATTCACCTCCCCTCTTGGGTTGCTTCACTAGGCAATAAAAGGGTTTCACCATTTAACCTCTTTCCTCAATTCTAATCGAGTTGGTCAGGTAAGAGCTAGCTCCAATTAAAAACCATGATCGTAACTTGTTTTAGATACCAATTAGTTTATCAGTTTCGAATTGGTCAGCTTAATTGATTCAGGCTCACTACTAAACCAAATCAGATTTTTAAGTCAATCAATTGATATCAATCATATCGACTAACTTAGACCATTAATATGGTCTTGAGCACTCAACCTAATCTTAATCAACTCTTGATTTAATTTGATTAAGAGTTCAATTGAGTGGGTTTGACCTAATTGAAAACTAGATGCAATCTAACAGCATGACCTAATTGATTCGACCCATGCCCCATCCCTTATATTTTATATTTTGGATTAAGATCTTAAATTCTTAATTTTAGATATAATAACCTTAATTTCAGATCATAAATTACTAAACAAGTCTCAAAAATTATTTTCAAAATAGGTCAATCTTGTGCTGGACAACCTTACACTATAAAGAATTAACTTTATAGTATGATAACATTATATCAACACAAGATTGAACCTAACCAATTTTAATTTTGGACCTTTAATTATATGCATTATGAACATGATGATTTAATCTAGATATTGAAACTAATTTCAGATTCAAGCAATTAGTTTAATCATCTCATGAAAAATTTCAAAGACAAATTTTAGATCTAGAAAATTCAGCCCTTATGAATTCAAAAATTCATAATATTAAATATAAAAATAATTTTTAAGATCTATTAAATGAATTTGAATTATGACATTTTGATCTAAATTTAGATCTAAAAATCAAAATTTTTGGATATGACTTTTAGATCAATTTCATTGAAATTTTAGATCTAGTGTAGATCTAGACCACAGGAATTTAAAATCTGAAATTTTATTTTTCAACCAAAACTTTGGATTTGAATTTCTAGATCAAATTTCAGATTTGAAACTTCTTTTGAAATCTAAACTTCTAGATCAAATATTAAAATTTTTAGATATAATTTGAGATCTAAACATGTTCATGAAGCATGGCTCTAATACTACTTGAAGGGACCATCTAATGATCCCCAGGTTGCATGCAAGGTTTTTCAAAATTTTAAATTAATTAATATTAATTCATAGCAGAAATAAAAATCTACTCTAAGCATGTATAGCAAGAATCAATCATAAACATGTAATATAGATATGCAAAAAAATCAAAAGTAAAAAGTAAATTAAATCTACTTACTGGTTGCACTACTCCATCTTTATTGGATCGAATTTGATGGATGCTCGGGGTTCAGCTAGGCCACACACTTGCCCAGCCTCTGCTAGCATTCATATAGAGATGGCTTGATCAAAGTCTTGAGACCACCAGAGTTCTAGCATATTGCAGGCCTTACTTTGATCATTGGATCAAATCTCCCTTTCTTCTTACTTTTATGCCCGGGATTTTTCTAGAGTTGTACACATGCCCGGCCTTTGCTGGTATCTACACGAAGATGGCTTGATCAAAACTCTAAGGCCACCAGAGTGTTAACACCTTATAGTCCTTGCTTTGATCATTGGATCAAATCTTCCTTCCTTCTTACTTTCTTTTTCCTCTACATTAGAAATCCAAAAAAGATGTTCTCTTCTCAAGAGAACAAAGGAAAATATTTTTTCTTTTTTTCTCACAAGAATTTTTTAAGCAAGATTAAGAATAGGAGGAGGAGGGGGTGATCAAATAATCTCTCTTTTTATTTTTTGCGATCAAGAAAGCCAAAAGAAGGATGGGGCGGTAGTATGTGAGACACCCTCTAATGTTAAAACAAAAAGAAATCAGATGTCACTTTTTTTTGTGCCCACTTAACCTTTTCTTTTCTCATGCCATATTATTTCTTCCTAGAGTTCTTTCCCATCTAGAATTAGGACAAAAGTTTGAATCAAATTCAAACACCAAAGATACGGATAAGAATTAGAGAGAGAATCCTAGGGGGCACCAAACATATTTGTTCACCCCATATTTTCCATGCTAATTTGCATTTATTGTGAGGAAGGGAGTATCCCTTCTTTTTTACACATATAAGACGGAGAAAGAGGTGTGAGAAGGGAGAAAAAATTAATTAGGATTAGTTAGAAATTAGTTCAATCAAATAACTAACTAATTCTAACCAACTAGGAAACTAACTAACCTAATTGCTAACCAATTTAGGTTTAGGTTTAAATCTATAACTAATTAGAAATTAGATCCCGATCTAATTAGGACCACTAAATCCAAATAGAATAGATTAAACCTAACTGAATTAAATCAAACTTAATTCACTTAAGATTAGGCAACCAATTAGGTCAAACCAAATTGGCTTGAAATATTCATAATTAGGTTAATCTAAATCTTAATTAGATTAGGACATTACCCAAACTCAACCAAATCAAATCTAATTTAATTTGTATTACACCTAATTATAATTAAATAATCAAATTATCTAACTAAATTACAACTCTTGCTATAAAGTCATTCTTGCTAAAATTAACAGGTACCAAAATTAGCAGATTCTATTTTTGTAACCTTTATATATTAAAATTTTCTAAATATGTAACTCTTACATATTTTGATCCAACTATGTGAACAAGTCAAACTTCTATTATATAATGAGACACACCATGATCTCTATCATAGTATCATCGAACTCTTCTGATAGATTGGAACAGTTTCAATTCATCCCATCAAGGATTGTTGATCTGAAATGATCCTAGTAGATTCTTATAATCCATCAGTGATACCTAGTAGCATGTAATGGTAATCAAGTAGAATAGAAGAAAGAACCCTTATATATAGTTACCATATGATTAGGTTCTTCTATTAAAAGTTTCGAAAAGATGCAGGTCATGGAAACTCGCTAAACTCTAAGTTCCTGCTATATGTCAAATTTAATTAGCTTAAATCCAATATGAAACTCATGGAAACTCTTTTCCATCCTTCACCTACCATGGCTATCGATTTTTTGACTTAGCTTCTTAAATTACATAGGACTGCATCTTAACTACTAAGGTCAATAGATTCCCTATAAGCACATTCCTACTCTTACAATGACTTATTGCAGTCAATGAATACCGCAAGGGTCTAAATGGCTAGGGTCAATATTTTATATTGTCAAATTATAGTAACCCCACTATGAGTGGCCGAGGTACCATAGGTCAAAGAACCATCACACAACTATAACATTGAGAAAGTCACTGACGAGTAAGTAGACATCCATGTGACTTCTCGTGTGGTCATGCTCTGTACCATCGTTCTCTAATGACTACCTACACTTTCACTTTAGTGTCCCTATATTATAGACTCGAGACTCGTTTACTTTTAAAGAAAAGTAATATGTGCATCGATCAAACCAAATTAATCACCATTTTGTGATATCCTATAATTGGAAGAATTTAGGAATTAATTTATGATGACACTTGGTAGAGTGTGATGTTGTCATTAAAACACCATGGCTATCAATTTAATTAACCGACTTCTAAATACAATTAAGAACATATAGAAAGGATAAGTCGATTTGAATCCACGGAGAAGGCAATGCTTAAAATGATTTGAAATCTTTGATTTTTATAAAAGAAAGATAATAATTCAAAGTTGGGAATATAAAAAAAAATTAAAAGTATGAAAGAACATCAAACTTGGGTACGGTCGATCTGCTAATCAAATCTTAGCATCTATATATAATAAAATTAAAAATAAGAATTTAATGTGCATAAAAATAGATATTATATTAGTTAAAAGAGCAATTCAATTACAAGAAATTAAAAATAATAATTAAATAAACTATGAAAGTAATTACAAAGACTCTGAAGTTGATTAGTATAGCCTTGTTGGGAAGTCGGTTGATGTCACATCCCTTTCTTCTATCGTACTCCGAATAGTGAATTGGGCTTCCTCTTCTTCCTCTTCTTTGGGTCTTGATCTTGAGATTAGTGTAGGTAAAAGATGGCATAGATGGTAGAGCTTCTTCTCTAAGAAATCTCACTCTTAGCGACCAACCGGTAGCCCAAAGTTGAGCCTTCTATCCTGTATCGTACCTCTCTTTTCAAAATGATTTCCTCTTAGCATAGGGGTCCTTTAAATAGATCTTGGCTAGGGCTTCCTTCTAGTCAAATTTGGGCTCAATCGGGCTCTAGATTGGCTGAATATCAAAGGGAGAATTCTCGACCATCCGATCGATTGCTTGATGGGTTCATCACAGCTCACTTTCCTTTTCTGGTAGAGAGAGTCCGATCTAGACTCGGATCTCCAAATCCCTAAATCCCCAAATCCTCGTATGACTTGGGCTTGGCCTCTTTCTTAATCTAGCATGGCGACGTGATGGAGTGGCGATGATGGGGCAGCCCATGGTGGCGAGCAGGGGCAGCAGGGGGCGTTTGTGATGATCGAATGGAGGCAGAGGGGAGTAGCAGGTGTTCGGAGCAAAAAATCGATGATCAATGGTGGCACAATGGCTCCTGCATCCTCGGTTGGGCGGCGGCAAGAACAGGTGAGAGGGTGGCGGCCGGCAGAGCTCAGTCGATGGGCACGATGGTAAGGAGACTGAATAGGGGGAATGGCATCGGATAGTAGCCATGGATGGCAAATGGTGGCTATGGGGGCTTCTCTGGCTAGCAAGCGGCAAGCGGCAAGCAGCGGTGAGCGGCAGTGATGGGAGAAGATGGCTGGTGGTGCCGGAGTGAAGAAAGAAGAAATGGTGGCCGGTGACTTTTCCCATGATTTTTTTGGTGAGGGAAGGCTCTCGGCGATGCAGGGAAGCTCCCGGCAGCAAGGGAAGGGCCTCTGGTGACTTTTCTAGTGAAGAAAAGGCCTAGAAAAGTTGGTGGTCCATAGAATAGGTTCGTGGACTAGTGGTCATGGTAGCCGTGGGCCCATTCATATTCTATAGATGAGCGGCCAGTCCATGGTGGACTGGCTACTTCAAAAAGCATGAAATTCTTATATGATCTTCAAAATTCAATTTCGGGCCTATTTGAACTTCGATTTGAGAGTCGTTTGCACCATTGGACTCCAAAAATTAAGCTCTTAGTAATGACAATCATATTTTCTATAAATAACATATAAAAGTATTAATTTGATTTAAATAAAGATAATTTAATTATTAAATTAATACTTTTATATGTGTATATAATATGATTATCATACCCCCCAACTTGAACTTTGCTTATCCTCGAGTAAAGTAGATGAATTAGCTATATATATAAACTCATCCTTGAATTGAAGTTGACTTAAATAGTCATAAAGGTAGCTGATACCCGGTCATACCATTAAAAAGATACTTTTTTGGATCACTGAGTTAGTGGTTGACTGTTGGCCATAAAAAAATTTAAAGGTCTTCCTTACTATCTCCCCAACTTATTCTTTAAATCCTCTAACTTGATTTGAGTCGGGTTTGTTATCTTTTTACACTTTAGTTCCTTCTCTCTTTTTTTTCTTCTTTTTTTTTGAGAAGTCTAATGCAATGTCTTAACCTCTTAAGTATTAATATCCTCACCTTTTGATGCGAACCGCAATACTTAGGCGAAGGGGCCTGGTTACTCAATAGGGTGCCATTGCTTAACAGATCTCTCGACCTTCTCACCTTTTGACACAAACCACAATGTTTACTTAGGCGAAGGGGCCCAACTACTCAATAAGAGTTTAAGAAGAGCTATGAGGTTAGACTGACTCTCTATTTTTTTAAGAACTTTTTAAGGACTTTTTGTATATCTCAACATTTCCACCCCTACTCTTAATAAGCATATTCTTTATTGAGATAGAAGGGAAAGAGTTCTAGAATCACTCCCAAAATTTAACTTGGTTAATACCATAAATTTGTTAGATTTTCTTAGTGATTTGTCCCTTAGTATCTCTAAAACTATCTAGACCGTTAATCAATCATTGATTAGGGTGCCTAATTAAATTCAAATCGAGACAAAATTTAGATATAAAACTAATGACTTCTAGTCATACTTAAGAACTTAATTAGATTAGTTATTCTCTCCCCCCAACTTAATCAACATTATCCTCAATGGAGAAAGAAAATAAAGGATGCAATATGTAAAAAGGAATAGGAAAGAGTATACCTAGAGTGGATGTACTTTGGGAGTTGAAGAAGGCTTCGTAAAGTAGTAAGCTAGTGAAGTAGTGGGCTATTGTACTTCTATCTAAGTTCCTGTAATTATACTAAAAAAAAATAGGATTGTTGGGTTGCCTCCCAATAAGCGCTAAGTTTAACATCTTTAGCTGGACATTATGAGGGAGTCCAATAGATAGTTAACTTTAGTGTATCCCTCATAATATCAAAAGGACAAGGCCAATCAGGAGGCCTTGTCATCATGATAGAAAATCATTTATTACTATGATGATTAGCTCGAATCAATAAAGTACACTAGGCAAGCATGTTATTCTAGGATTTAAAAATATTATTATAATTTATATGATAACTAGGAAGGGATTGTGCTTGCTGGGTTGAGATTAGAGGTGATAGTTTAAAAATTTTTTCAATTATGGGTTAGTTTACCTTACTCTCCTTCTTGGGAATGATGTGTTTGGTCAATGTCCCTTCCCATTTTAAATTTGAATACCTTTTTCAGATTAATATTAGACCTGTCTCCATACATTATTTTAATATCATGAAAAGGTTTTGGAGGCAGTTCTTAAAATTGGTACCGAATATGAAAAAATCAATTATAAGATTTTTATGTTCTTGATCCCTCATTCAGTATTATCTCACTCGATAGCTTCTTTATGTACTTTTAGAACACCACTAAGTTAGGCTTCCTAGGTAGGGTTCACTGGAAGAGTTTCAATGGGTGTATTAGGAAGTGATTTCAATTCTAGTTCAGGTGGTGATTCTAACAAGGGGCCTATTGGTAGACTAGGTGATTGCTCTTATTGTTCATCAATCAAAAATAGGGTGGTTTCAAAGTAGGGTATTTGTATTGGATTATTCACTTTAGTACTATACCCATATATATTAAAATCTTCTACCCTTAATTGAGCCAAACAGGGATCTAACAAATCTTGGAAAGGAATTATGGGGGTGGCTTTCTCTATTGAGTCATGCATTTGTGGGTCTTGGGAAGTCTCGACCAATTCCATGATTGCATCAATTTGTTCTCCCATCCTGTTAAAAGGCATAGATGATTCTAGGGCAATAGAGAATTGGGCCATAGGTGAGTGGGGTAATGATGGACTTGGTTCGTCCCACAAGGTTAATGCCTCCATATATTTTTCTATCTTAGCCAAATTATCTATGTTGGTTTTTATGGTTGTGCAAAGTTGTTCCAAGACCAATTCATTCCAGGGAGTTAAAACTGATTATTCAAGAAAAGATAGAGAGTCATTAAGGTTTTGAGCTAGGTATGGTCTCTCTAGGTTACTCTCGGATTGACTAGGCAGTTTACCTCCATCTTCTCTATTAAGCTCGATTAATCGTTGATCAGTTTGGTCCATTAGCTTATTGATAGATTTTGTTGGACTATAATTATTTGTTGAAATTGATCAAACCTATCGACATCTAGGTTGGTTTGTAAGTGAGGTGGGTATGGTGCTTGCTGAACCTTCTCTTCAACTAATGGGCTATAATTAGTTGAAGAAGGTTGATAATGGAGATAGGGCTGATCATAATAGGGTTCCTTTATAAATATAGGTCCTTGGGTAGCCGGGGTAACCACTGGATGCGGTTGCAATGAAAATCTAGTTGAGCCCCCTAACCTGAATTATAGGCATTATAGTATGGATTATCTCTTGAGTTATATGTCATTTGGATTTAATCTTGATAAACTCGGTCATACCTAAATTCAAGAGATTGGTACTCGGTGGGGCACTCACTCTCAAAACGGGTGGGGCTCGAATAAATTTGGTATGTCCAGAGAAAGGGTACTTACTATAAGGATTCATTCTTCTAGTACTGATTCAATCTATCAAATTATTTTGATTATTTGGATAGGTAATCAAATATTTAAGTTAGAAAAATCCTTATTTATTCATGTTTTTATTTATTATTGTTATTACTATTTTTTTAAGAGGAGTGATGAGATGAAGAAGGAGAAGAGTTCTAAAGAAAAAGGCCTAAGGAGTCCTAGAGCTAAGAGAGAGAAGAAGAATTAATTAGGATTTGGTGTTATTTACAAGCAAGTTAGCATACATGGACTCTCTATCCTAGGGTTTCCTAATTCTAGATAGCTCTTAACTGCCAAGGCAACCTTGGAGTCCTCCAAGTCAGAAACTAACTAATCAACCGGCCAAGTAAGGGTAAGATCAGTGGGGGTCCTCCCATTGCTTTCCTTAGACACCAATTAAAATTGGCCAGGTTAGTCAATGGAACTAATTAAAAACCATCATTCTTTAAAACTACATCATCCTTGAATCCCTTTCTTAGACGCCAGGTAATCAGCTAATCCTGACCTGGTCCAACTCTTCCGGGTGCCTTGTCCTATTGAGCTCGAGTTTCTTAGGGACTGACATCTAATTGACTTTAATTAATAGGCTTAGGTCAATGCAAGATACAGGGTGGTGGTTTGTAGGCCAAGGAAGGGTTATCAACTCCCCACCTTATATTGTTTATGGGATAATGCCCTTAAGAGATTTTATGAAAATATGCTATACAAAAAGAAAGATGTTCTAAACAAGTAAAAATCTTTTAAATTTTAATTTGTTACTCTATTTTAGTTAAGTATTATGTGGTGTGTTTGTCTTGTTTTTAGGTTATGTTAATTTAAACAAAAATAATAGAAGGTAGGTTTTAATTTTTGGTTAGTTAGATATGAGAGGAAGAAAACTAAATTAGGTTAAACAAATAAGGTAACTAGATATTCTAAACTAAAGCAAAAAATCAAATCTAATATTTAAGGCCATTATTTAAAAGGTTTATTATTTTTTTCTTTTTTTAGGTTTATTTAAACAAGAAGGAATTTATTTTTTTTTTCTTTTTAGGTTAGTTTGAAAAGAAAGAAACTAACTAAAATCAAATAAAAATATTTTTTTCTTTTTTTTGTTATGTTGAAAAAGAGGAAACTAATTAAAAGAAAGTAAATAAAAAAAGAAATGAATCTGGGGTTAGGGTTGATCTTATCAAAATCACAAAAAAAAATTTCTCCTCTTTGTTTTCCTTTTTCCCTTTTTTTTGATTTTTTTTGGCATAAAAAAATAAGAAAAAAAATTAGTACATTGAATTTATAAGAAATCAAAGAAATCAAAAATGTTAGCATTCATGCGTTCCCTGGCAACAACCCTAAAAACTTGGTAGAGCGCGATGTTGTCGTTAAGACATTGCGGCTATCGGTTTAATTAACCGACTTCTAAATATAATTAAGAACATGTAGAAAGGATGAGTCGAGTCGAATCCATGAAGAAGGCAATGCTTAAAATGATTTGAAATCTTTGATTTTTATAAAAAAAAGATAATAGTTTGAAGTCAGGAATATAAAAAAATTTAAAGTATGAAAAAATGTCAAAACTTGGGTATGGTCGATCTGCTAATCAGATCCCCTTCTTCTGTCATACTCTGTGGAGCGAACTAGGCTTCCTCTTCTTCCTCCTCTTTAGGTCTTGATCTTGAGATTGGTGTAGGCGAAAGATGGCATAGATGCAAAGCTTCTCTTCTAAGAAACCTCACTCTCAGAGGCCAATTACAGCCCAAAGCTGAGCCTTCTATCCTGTACCATACCCCTCTCTTTAAGATGATTTGCTCTTAGCATAGGGATCCATTAAATAAATCTTGGCTAGGGTTTCCTTCCAATCAAATTTGGGCTCAATCGGGCTCCAAATTGGCTGAATATCATAGGGAGAATTCTCGATCGTCCGATCGATTGCTTGATGGGTTCATCATAGTTCACTTTCCTTTTCTAGCAAAGAGAGTCTGATCCGGACTCTTGGATTTTCGAATCCCTGAATCACTAAATCCTCGTGTGACCGGGGCTTGGCCTCTTTCCTAATCCAGCATGGTGGCGTGATGGAGCGACGATGATGGGGTGGCCGGCAGCGACAAGCAGGGGCAGCATAGGGTGGTTGTGATGACCGAATGGAGGAAGAGGGGAACAACAGGTGCTCAAAGCCAAAAATCAGTGATCAACGATGGCATGATGGCTCCTACATCCTAGGTGTTGCCCAGTAAGCAACCCAAGAGGGGGGTGAA